>JAJQWJ010000009.1:19082388-20334531 GCA_023637945.1 Phaethornis superciliosus | reverse complement strand
TGAAGTTTGTAGGCAGATTAGTGTCAGTCTTGCCAAATTTGAACCCTCCAGATCTTGCATGATGCCCATCTCTCTACATGGCTCTAGGGCTCTCTCACAGGTGAGGGAAAGCACTTGCAATGCACTGCTGACTTTTTTCATGGGTGTCCTTCATGTGACAGTAACTTCCCATCCCATTCCTTTCCACTCATGGTTGTCACTAAGCAGCTTCCCTAATGGGAAGCCTGAAGCACCACAGCTGCTGGTGCAGATTCTCCCCGTTGTGTTTGGTGGGGTTCCTGGCAAGCTGACAGCTCCAGCTGGCACTTGCCTTTCCCTGGGCTTTCCTCACTTGCTGGTGATCAAACTTATGCTTCAGTATCAAGACCTTGGACCACTAACAAGAGCTGTGGGCAGCCTAAGCTTGTGCTGTTACCTGCATCTGATATATAGAGATTAATTTTTGCTTGAATTTATTTTTAAAAGACAGTTGCTGATAGTAGCTGATGTCACATGTAGCACACACTGTTGTACATCACTAAAAGACACCATACGTGGCCATTTCCCTTGTTACTGGTTGTTGCAAATGTAAAGTGCTGTCACATTTTCCTATGTCTGTGTACAATCTGTCAAACTAATTTCTGAAGTCCAGCCTCAGTTCATGGTCCCATTATGTTTCATACGTGTCTGTGTAAGGAACTGGAGCTGTGTGATGGGAAGTATTAACCTATTAGGGTTGAATGCCAGGTGGGACAGCTTGGACTGTCTGAGATTATAATCTGACTCTGAGTGCCTAAGAAATATGTGCTGTTTTTCATAGGTTTGGAAATGGTATCACTGAACATGTGGGTTTATATGGATAGAGCTGGGTTTCTAATTTTTGAAGCTGCATTGCTAACATTGTTGTCTGTTGGAAAAAAATATGGGATAATTGCTAGTGCTTTGCATTGTTGTAGCTGTTAAAAATGCTTTACGTGACTTCTAATAAAGTGTGTTTGCTCACCAGCTATCTTGTGCTCTGAGGCACTCTGACCTTGCCAAAGAAGATGATGTGAGGTCTTCCCAGGGCACCTAGAGCAGTGGCTGGGTAAACATGCAGTTAAAACTTCATTTGGCTGAAGGTGCAGAGTTTGTAGTGGGGTTGCTCTTATTTGTATGCCATCTGTGTAGGGGAATTGGTGAGCAATACCCCACCAGTGCACCCTTCTTCAGAGCATTTCTCCTTCTGCTACACAGGAGGGTGGGGAGGGAGGGAGGCTTTAGGATGGAGAGCCTGATCCTGTCATCCAGACATGGACCACCTGCAGAAGTTGTTGGTGTAAGCAGCACTAGATGTTGACTGTTCCTTCCTTCTGCTCATGTCCCACAGTACCTGTGTTGCAGACCTGCTGGGGTCTGGAGTGGTGCTGCTTGTGTCCATGTGGTGATGTGTCCAAATCCTGCTGAGATGGCAGAATTTTCTTTGCTATGTGGACTCAGGGACCTCTGCACTGCTATGGGGTGCAGCCTAAATGTTTCTGAGGTTAATGTCTGATGCCCTGGTCTTGCTAGTTAAGATACATTACAGAAGTATTGATCTCGCTGTGCGTGGGTGGATAAAGGATGTTTTATTGCCTGGTTTTGATGTAGGGGTTGGAGCCTTCCTCCTCCCCCACTCTGACTGTGTATTTTACTTCATGCAGTAGACTAAAGAGCAGGTTTTACCACAACTAGCTTACAAGATGCTTTATTCTGAGATATTGTATTTGCTGTGATGGGCCTGTAGATTCACAACTGGTAGCTTGAAGATTTAAAGCACGTATACCTTAAATATCTCTTATCTGGGGAAGATTAGAAGTGAATATAACTAACTTCTATTTGGCTGTAATGCATTTATTAATGACAATAAAACCTGTAGATGGAAAAGCAATAGGTAGAACTGAGCCTCTTTAGAATAAATGTAATGTTGGGCACTTCATTATGGTTTTGTAACATGAGTTTTCAGTTTTCTGGGAACCTGCTGCCTGGCACAATGCTTTAATAAAGCAAGCAGCTCCCCAAAACATGAAAGCCACAAGGTAAGGATGCATTTGCATCATGGAATTGTCAACGTGATCACTGATTCAGTCTTAAACATCCCAGCTCCTTTGATTTTTGCCTTTCACTCAAACCCTTGGAAAGTGAAGGTTACTACACGCATGTTTACCCCAAGCACACAACCTGCTCAGCCGCAATTATCTCCTAATCTGGTCCTTCCGAGTTTCTCTGGTCTCACAGGTAAATACAGATTTAGCTGTTATTCAAGGCATATTATTTACCTCATTAAGTGTGTGTTTTGGCACGTGCATTATTTACCTGCTGGACTAACGGATGGGAGAGAGCAAACGCTGCCTTTTGTGTAAACAGTGACTTTGTTTGGGCGGTGAGTCCCCCGCTTTGCCGCGCCCGTTCCGGCTCCGTGTCCCGCAGCGGGCACTGCCTGCCCTGGGTATCAGAGTGAAAAGTGAGCGCTGGTGTGGGGATGCCAGGCTCAGAAACCAGGCATGTGGGTGAGTGGCATGTGGTGTGATGGAGCTCTCAGCCTGAGCAATGAGCAGTGGGACCAACCATGGGGATGGATTTTAAATCGCTGTGTAGTGAGGTCTGTGTGCGTACATATTTAGGGGGTACCCATATCCTCATTCAACAGGACTGGGTTGTTGCAATTTGCTTGTTTTGCTGTCAGTCACTGTACCCAGCTATGTGACACCTCCATGAGCTGGGTTTGAACTCTCATCCCAATAAGCCTATTAAGAGCCCCAAGGCTGGACCATGTTGGGCAGTGACAGTCATGTCAACTTTTTCCTGGAATGTTTTAAAAGAAAAAAAGGTAGGGAGGATATCCAGGCAGTCTTGCACAGATAATATAATTTGTTAAATCGAAGCATCAGAATGTGGTGGCTGGCTGAGGTATTTCTTTGTAACCCATAGAGTCCTACTTGCTTTTTTGCATTTTCTGCAGTCCTTGAAGTTCATGTGTGGGTTTGTTAAACCAATATCTCCCTGACACATACCTTAAGTATGAAATCAAGTGTAGCACTAGAATCACATCTGTGAGAATCTTTGTATACAGAGCAAATGAGAACTTCCCTGGAGAGAAGTTTTCCAGCCACCAGACACATGTTTGGGGTTTTTTTTTTGTTTAATGGAGTAGCAGGTTTTGGGGTAACTAACAGGTGTTTCAAGGCTAAGTTGTTTGGTTGTAGTGTTGATTAGGTGTATTGCTTTGTTTGACTCTTACCATGTAGCAGGAGTTGCACTGTATATGAAAAGATGAAAGGCCTCCTCAGAAATGCCAATGAAGATTAGACCAGATTTTCCATTTGTGTTGTGTTGTGTTCTGGTATGATATGGTTCAGAGGGAGGTTGTGATCTGTTGCCTGAAGTCATGACTGTTCTGTGTCTCATAGCTCTTAATTTGGAGCTATTTGCAGAGGTTAATTTCCAGATGTCTGTGATTTTGAACACCTTGAGCTTAGTCCAGTTGCCACCTGTTGTGCTTAGGGCAGATTACTGTGTTATTTCAGGTTTGCGATGCTGGAACCTCTACCGGGAAGCGCAGAGAAAATCCCTGTCAGAGGACAGTGAGGAGATACTAGCAGAGGTGAGATGTATGTGTGGATGAGTAACATGAGTCTGTCTTCAGTTTCAGATGCCTCTGGATGTTCAATGATAGCACTCCTCCATACTGGAGCAACAAAGTGTCCCCAAAACTTACTTCCAAGGACAAGACGAGCTGTGTGCTCCCTCCTCTCCCCTGGTGTTCTCAAAGGGTACGACTCCATCGTAAGCAGGAAACTGGCGTCCCACGGCTTTGGAGCTTCCATGGCAGCAATGTCATCCTTCCCTCCACAGAGATATCACTACTTCTTAGTGCTGGATTTTGAGGCTACATGTGATAAACCACAGATTCATCCTCAGGTAAACAGTTGATCCTGTTAATTATCTGCTTGCAAGTTGTTTCTACTGTTCTGGGAGGTGGAAAGGAAAAGTATGGTGTCAGCACACATCTTCCCTTGTTTGTCCCACCTACTTTCTGTTGCTGGTTCTCCAGGACTCTTACCAGTCATCTGCTCTCAGGAGTGATGCCAGGGCGGTCCAGTGGGAATGAGAAGGAGCTTAATTTCCATCAAAGAAGTGACAGTTCACATGTCATTGAAAACATCTATCAAGTCATGTATGCTTGTCGTCTGCCTGAACTGGGGAGGGTCTAAATGTTCTGGCTGTGAACATGTATTAGTAGAGTACTCCCAGCAGCCTTGTTTGATTCTGCAAGGAAAAAAGGCTCTTGGTAGCCAACAGCTTTGGAAAAATAATAGTTTGAATAATCTGAATATATGCAACACAGTGGTGTTTCTAAGTAGAGATGAACAATGGTTTTGACTTATCTGATCTTGATGGAGCTGTCTTGCCTGAGTGTAATGAGAAAGGAAGAGTTCAGATTCAGAGAGATTTTCCAATGCCTTACCACTTAAGACATACAGAGATGCAGATGAGATCAGAGGTTTTTCTGCAGGTAGTTCTTCCATACTAGAGTAGAGCATATTAGTAAATACATTTTCAGTTTTCAGTGGAATGGACTTAGGGTTTCCCTTAAAATTAGAAAAACTTGCTAAAGAGAGACAACTATTGATTGGTGACAGACTGAATTTCTGATTCTAAATTGAATTCAGACTTCTCACCTTTCTCTGCCAAAAAATTTGCCAGTTGTATAGGCTGTATCAGAATAATTTCCCTTTGCTTTGTTTGAAATACACCAAAGACTATGCAGGTTGCAGCCTGGCCTCTCATTGATACAATATTAATTTCCCAATAAAGCTGTGATTTCTTTTAGGCGTGTTCTGTCAAAGGGATGCTGCAGGTTGGGATCAAACCTGGTTCCTCTCTTCCCCAGTAGTGCCTCGGCAAATGCCACCTGCCTCTCATGTTTCCTGAAAAATAGACAGCAAATTCCCTGTTATTTTGGTGGATCTTTGTGGGAGGCTGTTGTGGTTCTGCACCCAGTTCTGCTTGCAGGGTCTTAACCACTCTCCAAGTGAGATGTCAGATGTCAGGCTATTACCTGCACGCTCCGCCTCGGGTGCACAGACCTGTCAAAGTTGTAAATTGGATCTACCTTGTCCCTTTAGATATGGGTTTGGTCTGTGCACATTTTGATGCAAAACCATGATGCATGTGGAGCTAGTTTACAGCTGGCAGTAAAAAGGAGCATGAGTGGAATATGATTACTACTGTTTTAAGGAGCTTTGTCCCCAAGTCCTTGCCGGGGAAAGTAATGGTCTGGGCCAATGCAGATCTGCTATATATTTTGATGGTGACATAGCACCTTTAAGGTGGAGATGTTCTTCAGTGTTTCCAGTTTGCTGTGTTCAGTACTTGCCTGCATCGTATTGTTCGTGGAAAGGAACATCAGTCCCTCACATCCTCACCAACAAATTAGTTGGACAAATAAGAGAAATGGCTTTTGCTATGTGGCAGTCATTGTAGCTGGAGAGGCTAAAGCTGCTGGAATCAAGCAACTTTAAAAAATGTGACTTTAGTTGATGCCAGCACCTACGTCTTAACTTTTTGCTGACCACTGCTGGGCTGTATATTGTGGCAAGCAAATTGTGCTGTGTATTTCAGCCATTTGCTGTGCAAGTTTCTAGTGGTTGTTGGAGCAGAAAGGTTTTGGGCGTCCAGTCCAAGGACAGACCTGGGAACTAGGAATGGCCACGTGCTGATCTTTACTGCAACTCTGATCCTTTTTCTGCTTTTGTTTTAATACCTGCAAAACAGAAATCTAGATACAATGAAATTTAAATGCATTGGGATTTGATGAGGATGCTACATGCAGAGCTAGGCTGTGATCCAGGCTTCTTTAAGTGTCATAGCTGTAAATGTAGGCAGCTCAGCCTAAGTCTTGCAGAGCGCACTTAGCACTTTTCCGCACACTTCACACTTTTCACTATCTGCTCTTGAACATATCCTGACTTCTTACTAGAAACTGCTGAAAGAGCTGTCTTTTTATCTGCACTAAGGTGTGTGTCACATCTGCTTTCCATCCTGCTGTATTTACTTGTGCTCTTCTGCAACCAGCAGCTTGATCCCTGGGGAAATCCTTCATGCTCATTAGAGAGTCCTGAAGACACCTTCATTTCCATCCCCTTTCAGGCTGCCCAATCTCCCATTGAGGGTTCGTGGTATGGCCTCTGTAACGGAGATCAAGGAGGGTCAAGGACAGTGGTATTCCCATGGGAAGTGGTTCCAGTGCCTGGAACTGCTGTCACAGTGCCTCATTGCTGCTGCCCTTTGCTTTAGCACTTCTGGGTAAGGCATGTAGAGTCCTTCATGCTCCCTACCCTAAACCTACAGAGGAATGGCAGCATCCTTGCAGTCCTGACTTCTGATGGCTTTCAGCAGCTATGTCCCTAAATCAAAGTATATCTTTGTATCACAAAAAGACAACTGAGCTTTGAGGTTTTCAGATATATTTTTGAGTAATGAGACCATCCCAGAGAGGGACGAAGGTGCAGGGTTTAACTGCATTGCCCCAGATGGATAGATGGGAAAATCTGAAAGAATAGAGACACAGACCATGTTGTGTTATATTTTAGCCAGCCAAAGGTCAATAGAGGTTGGCAGTAAGGAATGTTTATGTCCGGCCCCTTGCATCTCTTTAATGCTTACTTTGTGGATTTGGGATTTGATCCAAAGCCCAGTGGGGTCAGGTGGGTGCTGTCATTCTGTAGAGGTCAGTGGACCTTGGACTGTGACAGTGGGAGTGTGCTTCATTTTTTAGCTCTGACTTTTTTCCCTTTACTGTCAGCTAAGAGTTTACAAGTGCCTACTACTTTCATATACTGTCAGGCTGTGGAGCAGGTACATGTGGTGCTTTAGCTACACAAGAGAAGATGCACTGATATAAGGGAGTCTTGCTCTTCTGTCCCTTTGTCCTTGTATATACCAGTGTTTATGGTGGTCAGTGCTTTCAGTGATTGTGTTAAAGAGCTCCTCAGGCTCAGATCCACGGCTGCCTGTATCTGTATTTTATTAATGCAGTGAGCTGGGTGTGCCTCTTTGGGTCAGCAAGCCATGTATCTTGCCTGCAACTTCAGCAGAGTGGATGAAAAGTGATGATTTTTTAAATGTAAAAAGTCCAAAGATAGAAATCAGATCTGTTCAAAGCTGAATTTTAAATTAGGCTTCTACACAGGATGTTAATCTCTACTGTAATCTATTACAGCCACTTCAATGAGAACAAATAATAGACAAGTTTTATATACCTGATACCTGTAAGTGTAAAAGAATATCAGACCCCTGAAGTGGCAGAAGGAGCTGGATGTAGAAGTTGCTGAGCTGCTAAATGAGATTTTGGTTATGATAAAGTTGCTTTTTTCACGCCATTTTTTCAGGTATTTCTCCTCAGTGTCTCAGAGTCACTCAGATTCAGTAATTGGTGGGGAATTAGAAATTTGCGTCTTCAAAACTCTCTGTAAGAGGAAGATCTGAAATGTTCATATCTTCTAATTGCTGAAGAAGGTTGTGACCAGAGGCAGAAGAATAAATTATTTAGAGGTTTTACTTTCCTTGTTCTCTTAAACAGTACATTTTAAATACAGAAATATTTTGCTGCTTTTGTTTAGTGTATTCTACATTTTTCAAGTTGCCTTAACATGCATTTTGATTGTTACTGTGGGGAAATTTTTAATAATTGTAGAATGAAGCTGAATGTGACTGGTAATTTAATAAATACAGAACAGCACTCATCATTTCAACATGAAACCTTCAACACTGGGTCTATGAATAAGCATATGTTCAGTTACTAATTTATTTTCAAGTATACAAACAAATCTGGATGATCAGAGTACATTTTCTGATTGGCAAAAGCACAGTAACAAATGGGAGCCAGTCTTTCTGTGAGATAGTATGAAGTACAAATACACAGCAAGGTTAAACTGGGTTCAGGCTGTAAGTGCTGGTGTACAAGAGCATTGCAGGCATTTTCTCCTGAAACCAGTGTCTGGTGGTTCTGGTGGGCAGGTGCAGCTGGAGTGGTTCCAATGATTGCTGCCTCTCTGCTGCCCATACTGCTCTACTTGTGATCTTGTTCCCACGGTAGGGACAACTGAGTGATGTGTTTCTGCTCCTGAGCTGATGTGATTTATAGACTGGCCTTGTAATGGGAATAGATGTTGATTTCCACCAAATTTAGGCCACTGCAACAGATGCCCGATCCCTGCTGAGCTCACTGCTCAGGGCGAGTGGCGAGTAGATAGGGGATGGGCAAGGTGCCTTGGGAGCTGTAGCCTGAGCTCAGGACTTCTAGAAGGAATAGATCCCTAAAATTGCAAACTTGGTGCAGGAGGAGGTTATGGGGAGACCTCTGGTCTGCTTGGAAGCAGGCTGCTAGACATATTCTGCATGCTCTTCAGTCGGCACTCTCTAGAGCCAGTATCAAGGCAGTCCTAGCTGAAGGCCAGGATGGGAATGCAGAGGGTTGCTTGCGAATTACCAGCTTGTTGCAGTCCTACCAGAGGGGGGTAATAGAGATGTGCCCATGCCTGCCTGTTCTACTGAGACATTCCCATGTAGCAGCTTGCTTGCACGGTTTTTGTGTGGCTGTTAAGCATTAGAAATCACCTGCCAAAACCCTTATTAGGGATGATTGTGAATTCCTGAAAAGTGAAGAAATTCAGGCTTGTTTCCCATGGCAACTTCAACTCAGCACTCTTGTGCCTAAGTATTACAGTGGAATATTAATCTGCCATTACCTGTCTTCATGCAGCTTAGGCTTGGCTGTAGTTTTAAATACCTGCTTCTCAGTTCTTACAATGTTGTTTCTAGAGAAATGCTGTTAAAATGAATTTAACACAGTCACTTAAAGAATTTTTTCTTTTTACTAAATGTTAGTATAAAAAAAATATATTTTTATCTCTTGGCCAATTATATCTGTTGTTATGCCATTCTTGTATAAGAATGTTTTAAGCTGCTAGAGCAGAAGTACATAGTTCATGTAAAAGCTGTTGCAGATGTATTTCTCTGTTCACATTAGTTTTTTGAACAATCTTTTGAAAGAACTTTTGAGGCCTTGTAGCTAGTTCCTTTGAGCAATTAAAATTTTTCAGAAAAGCTCCACATCCTACAGGGTGCATCTAAAATTAAAGAGTTACCATTAAGTTTTTAGTCATATTTTCTCTACGTCAAGTTTTCCATTGCCATTCTGTTGGACTGCTGTGAAATCCTTTTTTTTTTTTTTTTTTTTTTTTGGTTATACTGTGGAGAATGTCTTTTTTAGAAGACGTAGAGAGGAGACAATCATTTTGGAGAGGCTTCTGCAAGACCTGAGATGCTAGGTGTAGTGTAACCCTCAGAAGTCGTATTCTCTGTGGCAGTCATTTTGCCTTGGAGACCTCCCTCATTCTCACAGTAGGTAGGAACAACCTTGCTGTGACCCGTATGAATCTGACAGAGAGGGTTATGGCTTCAGGCAACAGAATTAGTTGTATTTATTTAAAACCGATGAGCTAGAGAACATGAACAGTTACTGAACTCAAATCTCCTGGAGAGCACAACCATGAGACCACCAGGCAAGACATCTGATGTATGAAAAAAAATTCAAAGCAATTTCTTACTTGAAGATATAAACCCAGCATTATTATAGCAACAAGCCTAAAATACCAAGGCACTCAGGTGGCCAATTGCTGCCGTCCTAACCTGACCCAACCTGCTTAGCTTTCAGCTGTGTATTGACAGGCTGATGAGATGACTACGTTAAAGCAATCAGTCATTTTGCCCTTTCTCTTGCAGCATGCGGAGACCCCACATCAGTTATGCATCCCAGCGTGCAATTCCCGACCTGTGCTGTTTGAACACTGTATCCTTAGCTGTGCAAACATTACACATCGTTTAGGTGACAAGTTGCAAAGTTAAGTAGACTTGTTGTTACAGCAGAAAGTAGTTGAACGGCAGTCACCCTGAAAAGAAAAGATCCATGATAGCTCAGGAATGTACAAGTGCTCTGTATTGTGGTTAAAGGTTTCTTCAGCTCTGTAAAGGCACTGATGGACCACTGGAAATGTTTACACCATGTGCATTTCTGAAGGGAAGGGGATGGGTGCCACAGGTTTGTGTGTTCACTGTGCTTGTGCTGCTGCATGCACAGCCCTGTACAGTTGTCCATGACCAGTGGGTGCCTGCTGCTGTTTTGCAGCTTCTGAGACACAAGTGTTATTTTGCATCTCAGCATACTGTTTTAAAAACAGATTATAATCTTCCCATGATGTGGCATCTGTCTAGAGTGCTGCATGGGGATGTCATTTCTCAGGCTGCTGTGATTGCTGGGGAGTGGTCTTTGCTGTGCTGAGGTGGTCTCTCAGTATTGGACAAAGCTTTTCTGGTAAAGAGAAAGTGCAGCTCAGCAATTTTTTGTCAAGAAGGGTACAGGACATGCCTAAGACTCATGTTTTCTTCCCCTTCATGCCAAGTTGGCTCTGGAGCTGTCCTTGTGTTCTCTTTGTCGGCCTGTGCACTTGTTAGCTGGCAAAATAGCTCTTGGTCATGTTAGTTCCTCTCTGCCAGGCAGAAATGCATTGCCACCAGCAGCTGGTTGTGATGTTTGTAAAACCCTGAGTGTTCATTTACATGCACTAGCTTGCCCTTTCTTCCTGTCCCAGATGTTTTAGTGTTCCTGGGAACATTGATTGTTTGTGCTGCTCAATATCAGATGAAGAGGTTGGGTTTTGAAACAGTTTGATAATTCTGCATCAAGGACTGGAAAGGCTGGTTGCCTGTGGTGGAAAGGAGCAAACATGAAAAAGGATGCAGTGTAGTTGTCATCTTTCAATGGAAGGGTAATATTTGGAAATACGTGTGTGCTCTTTGTTACCTGGTTTCAGTACTAAACTTCCTCCAAACTGTCAAGCTGAAATTGTTGTTGTCTTTGTCAGCAGAGATTTTCTGGGTGGTTGAATATATGTCAATAGTGCTTGAATAAATTAGTTGAAATGTTAATGTCTGGTCTGTTTCTTATCCCAGGTGTGGAAAGATGAGGAAAGTTCTGCCTTATTCAGGATGCTTGGGTGCTGCTGGAAAGATCAAAATAGCTTTTTGGGTTTTGGCAGGTGAGCTGATGCTTATGTTGAGAGGCAGAACCCAGCCTGGGAGCAAAAGTTTTGTTCAAGATGGCAGGAGAAGGGTATGAGCCAACTCTCAAGATTTAGGTACAATGACAAGTATGAAAGAAGTCCTGAAGACCTCAATAGCAAATTTAGGGGAAATATGTTGTTTGTAAGACATGTGGATCCTCCTTTTCTTGGCTCTATAAGAAAAGACCTCAGCTGGGGAAGTGTTTCACTTTGGAATCCAATAACCTGAAACCATTTCAAGAGATTTCAAAAGGGAAACAGTGAGCATGACCAGGGGTCTGTAAAAAGCAGCTGTGTGTGCAGGATGGATGGAACTGGGGTTGTGTTTAGTGCAGTGAAGAGAAGTTATGTACGATAGGATCTTCTGTTACAAAAACAAGAAAGACAGTGTTCTGGACTGTGTTTTCTGTGCATAGGAAGAGCAGTCATGAATTTAAACAACAGCAAGAGAAATTCTGATTAGACATTAGGAAAAACTTTCCAATGATAAGACTAATGAAACAGGAAGATAGAGTGCCTGGGGAGCACGTGAGTCTCTCTTATTGGAGTCTGTAAAACCAGCCTAGACAAAGTCAGAAATGATTTAGGGGGAGGTGATGCTGCCCTCAGGCAGGTGCATGGACTAGATGTCTCTCTTAAAGCTCAGGCTCCTGGAGGCATGTGATTAGATGGGAATTTCAGCTTCTATTAAAGAAAGAGAAATGGTCCCTCGCCCTCACAGTTGTAAGGAAGCATCTAAAAACAAGAGCCACATTTGATGCCAGTATAGAACCCAAAATGCAACTCAAGATTTATCTTTGAGGAAATCCAGCCTTTGACATTGGGCTCCAGTGCCTCGGTATTGAAGGAATGCAATGAGCTTTACCTAAAAGCAGGAGGAGGAAGGATATTCAATGATCAGGCAGCAAAATTTGTCTTCACATCATCTTATACCAGTGTTTTATGACCTTTCCATATTCCTGCTGGTTCTCTTGTGTTTTGATTTTGATGCATATTTGCCATCATTCTTTTAATGGATATACAAATTATTATATACATTCAGTTGTGGGGTGTGTGCGTATGTGTACTTTAAGATTGTTAGTGATATAAAAAGAAATTCGGGGTGAGCTGTTTCCCCAAAGACCTTTTGGCAGGGTTAATCTGTATAGAGTAACAACTTACCTGGAACAGAGGCACTGAGAGACTCCTCACCATACGTGCAGGTAGGCATCCTTTGGAAAGTCAGCATAGCCCTGATTCAGCAGAAGTCCTACTGTCCTCCACTGCAGAGGTGTTGCTTTTACAGTATTTGTTTTGGGTAGTTTAATAAAAATCTAGAAGTGAGGAAAAGACCTATGAGGTCATCTTGGTTACTGCCCCTGAGGACCAGTGCAAGGCTGCTCACTTGGAAACCGTGTTAGTTAAAATAGTAATTAAAGCAGAGGATGGAAACTGGGGGGGTAGATCTGTTAGGCTAGTGCTGTCCTTACTATGTCCCTTTTCAATTTTAATTGCCTTGGAAAAAAAAGGAAAATCACAAGGCTTTAAAAGCTCTGATTCTTCCTGCTCTTCAACCCCCCACCCCCTCCCCGATCTTGGAGGCATCAACTCTCATCTGTCAAAGTGTAAATCAGCAATTAAAACACAAACAGCGAAATGCCAAAGATGACCTGAAGCACAAAGCAACTGACAAACAAGTCCGGACAAATCGGCGGATAATTTATAAGCATTGCCCTAAAATCTAATTATTTGGCAATTCGAATTTGCAGCCGGCCAGGGCTGTGCAATAAATTTAACCCGCCATAAATTATTTAGGAGCAGCCCGTGGTGTAAATCAAAAACACGAGTGTTTGTTTAAGAAATAAGCTCCTTGTGCATAAAATGACTTTTCTTTAAAGGGGTGAGTGTGGGAGCATCCCTCAACAAAATGAGCTGGTGCTGAGCCTGTCCTCTCTCCACAGAATGTCCCTTGCCTCTTTTGCCCTTACCTTTTTTGAAGGTGCAAAGTGTCCTTTTGGTAGAAGTTTTATATTTTCCTTTATCAGAAAAAAATCCTTTTCAACCGCCTCTGCTTGGTTTTATGGTATTTTGAACAGTCAGCTCTGATTTTTATGGGCATCTTTTATTCTTGTGTTTATTAAACTTCTTCACATGGGGGTGGGTAGAAAGGATAAATTATTCTCTGGTAGTTTTTGAACTGAACAGGCCACATGGTCTTCCTCAAATATATAAATCAGTGGCCTGAAGTGTTCCCTTCCCACTTAGACCAGGAGCTTCTGGATTGAAAGGTTTGAGACCCAAGAAGTTCTTGCTGAGCTCTGTATTCAAATGATGTAAGTGCTCACAGATCTAAAATTATAGGCAAGAAGATTCTTTTCAGGGAATTACCACAAGTTCACATGCTTTCTTCTCTGAACTCAATATCTGTCTGTTACAGGAAATTATTCAGCGAGTACACTTGTGTGCTTGTTAATTTCTTTTATTAGCAAGAAGTTCAAGACAGCTGAATTTGTGCATCTCTGCTCCAGTGTTAAAGGGAGGGGACTCTCATTTAGGATGGTTGGGTAGTGAAAGGCTGGGTTTATAGCAGTGCTTTTACATGCCTTTATGAATTTTTCAAATCCCTCTTAAAAGCGAGTCCCCAGCCATCCTGCAGTTACCCTGCAGCCTCCTCCTGCTGCTCAGCCCAGTGGCCTGGCACAGCTGGGTTGCATGGGAGGCTTGCACCTGCAAACTTTTTTTTTTTTTTTTTTTTAAAAAAAGGCAAAAATTCTGAGCAAGCATCACACAGATTCGCTTCAAGTACCCTGCAATCATAAATACAAGGTTGCTGTAGAGAGGGTGGACTTGGTAATGGATACATACAAGCCCTGTGGCTCTGTAGGTTCCTATTGTTACTGTGTTTGGGCGTGCAGCTGAGAGGAGGGAGAGGGTGCCGATGTCTTTTTCTTTAAGCATGTTAATATTGATTTTAGAAGCTCTGTGTTCCAACAATATAAATGCAAATGCCTTGTAATTGGGAGCTGCGTGCAGAATTTCTCAACAGAAAACATGTTCAACTTTTCATGACAATAAAAGGAAAATAAAAACCCGCTTATTTATTGCTGGTGGCTTGAATCCTGGATTTCCTTTCAAGTTACTTTGCAGTGCTAAATAAAATACCTAATTGCAGTGCTCACAAAATTCAAATGGGTACATTTGTTCTTCTGGTCGCTTGTGGCTATTTGCAGCCTCTGGACACCCTCAGCATGATTTCAGCACATCCATAACTTCTGGTTGTGCTGTAAAGAAAACTGGGGCTGTGTGAGGGGTAAACTTGGAGGTCCCGAATCATGGCTGAAGTGGGAACAGCTACTCAGTGTTGGACATGGAAATGGGTGAGGATCTCAAGGTAGTGCTTATGGATGATCAGACTGATAAAAGAAAGGAAGTATCGGTGAAATACTTCCTTTTTAATTCCATTGTGCTGTTCACCTCTATCTTTCCCACCTGGGAAGAAGCAGCAAAGGTCGTTGATGGTGGAGCTGGAGCTGGGCATGTTGAGCTCACCGGGCTGCAGTGAAACATGAGAGAGCACCCGTCTGCCTCCTGCATCATGGTCTGTTGGGGGTTGTGTGTGTGTGTCTAAGTGCTCACCATTTCATAATAATTACTAATGAAATTCTAGATCTGTAATAACATTTTGGAGATATAAAACAAACCATATGCTTGTAAAAAAAAAAAAAAAAAAAAAAAAGAGAGAGAAAAAAAGTGGAAACAGATCAACTTCAAGCCATAAATTCTTGGTAATAGAGGCCTCTTTCTTTCCCTCCTTTCTGTTTATGTTTGATAGATATTTTTGTTTCTTCAGGAATGTCAACTCTTAATTTCATGATGTATCATGGGCTTAAGAAAATTGAATTTAATAAAGGCAAAAGATGAATGGCACCTTTAAAGGTCCCAACACTTGTCTTTATTAGCAGGACAAACTGCAGGGTCTCCAAACACTGCTTCTCTCCAAATGAAAGTTTAAATGAAAAGTACAGCAGTGTCACAGGTTAAATTTCATTGCAGGACTGGCTAACGTTGTTAGTGAGGAGTGGGGCTGATTTCATGGGGCTGGTATCTGTTGCCTTAGATACCAGTGGAGCAAACACTGCCAGAGACTGGAAAAAAACCTCTGCTATAGGAAGTGTTCAGACAAACAGCCTTTTGGGAAAGGTTCTTTACTACTTGCTTCAAAAACTGACTAAATAAGCCCAAGAGAGCAGCTGTGCTTTCCCCTGAGATGCTCAATTCATTCTTGGGGTTCCACCCCTGCTCCCAGCCATGCACTTCCCACAGACTGCATTCTAGATATTGTTAAATTTTCCACATTTTTTTTTTTTTTTTAGTATGACTTTTTATATCCTCCGTCTGTCTTAATCTGACCCTTCTGGAAGTGCTTTTTGCCGTTGGTTTTGGAAGGCAAGTGATGCCTTTGTGTATCAGATCAGTGACAGGGCTGTCTTTCACTCTTGCTTTGCATCCAGCCACTTGATGGCCCCTGAGGATGTTTCTGGTCCCTCAGGACTGATCTCCACGTGGCAACGCAGCCGTGCTGTGAAATCCAGCTGGTGTGTGTCCCTCTCTGGGAGGGAGGACACTCGTCTTGCCCTGCCATGGGTTTGCCTGCTTCTGTGGTCACCCCCTGGATGTGATGCAGACCTGAGGGGCAATGAATGAGCTGTCCCAGCCTGGTTTGAAGGATGGGGTGTAGTTAGTCTGGGGTTAAGCCTGGCTCCCGTATGTTCTCTCCATTGGTTTCAAACTTTTCAGTCCCTTTTCCTTCTGAACAGCAATTTGCTGCTTTCGGAGTTTATCTGGTAGTTGTTTTGAAGGGGGGATCATCTTGTTCAGTGTTTCTTAGGCAGATGGTGTTTCTAATGTTTCCATGGGTGGTCACGAGTGGCTGAAGTTGGTGATTTTGGCTCCTCCACAACAGGCAATCCAGACTGATGCTCCTGCATTTTGCCTGTGTTCTCCTCCCCTTCCAGCCCTTAGATGGAGTTTCATCTCTTTCTTCTAGGGACCTGGTGACTCCTGGTGGGGTGGAATGGCTGTGGGGAAGAATGTGCCCAACCCTCTGCTCTGCTTTACTTGCATGGCACACACTGAATGTGGCACAGCTATTTGTGGGGGAATTGTTAAGCCGTGTGTCCTCTGCAGCTTGGACTGCTTGGTATCTACACCTGGGCACTTCGGCACTGTTAACACTTTATTTTATTCTCCAACCTTCTGTCTCGGTGGCATGTGCTCCTCACGTGCCCTAGTCTGGGCTGTCTGCTCCTGAGAGCTGCTCTGCTGTGGCCGTGGGCTCTGTCCACCATAGAAATTGGGTGTTTCTTCTGGCTATTTAAATTATTTGTTGCTTTTTAATTTTTTTTTTATTTACCCACCCATCCTTTTGCCCTCCCTCTGCCTCCTGGAGTGGTGATGTCATCAGATCAAATGTATGACCTCATGGTAAAATCCGCCTGCAGGTCACAGGGTTTGCAGTCAGGGTCCAAAAGCTGTGTTAGTTCCTCTGCAGCGGCTGCATTTTCCACATGCTAATTTTACTCACAGGAGTTGGATTTTTTTTATTTTTTATTATTTCTTATTTGTCTCTTCCAGATGTTTTCAGGCAGCTTTTTTTTTGTTGTTGTTAAACTAATTCCATTCATGTTTTAAAAATTTATGAAAGCGCTAATAAAAATGTCAAAGTGGTAAAAATGTTAGCTTTTGCTCTGCTTTGATTAAATTTTGCAAACTGTTTTTGAATATTAAAAAGCAATATTTTTTTTATTCTCTCTCCCTCTCTGTTTCTCTCCAGAAGTGATTTGAGAGGCTTGTTGCATGGATATCACTCAGTGGGCTCATTTGCACTCCAGAACCTCAGTGCCATGCATCTCTATTAAATAACATAGACAAATTATTCTTTAAAGACACCAAACAAATTGTCACTTCTCCTCTTACATTAAACTGGAATGAGGCGAGGGGGTAGAGAAGGAGGGGGGTGAACACAAAGGATTTTATCGCTTTTATTCAGTGGGTGGCTTTTTTAATTTCATGTGTATTTTTTAATAATTGAGAAATCCATCGCAACTGGATTTGTTTAAACTTTTTATTAACAGGTCCATGTAAATTTTTGATTGCTGATTATTCAAATAATTGAACATTCTTCTGATGAAGGAACGTTTTTATTTCCCTATCAGCATAAATTGGCTACAAAGAGGAAAATTAAGCAGGGCTTGCTACTGTACAGTATCCCGTAGGGATGGATTTTCCAGGGGGGGGCTTCCAGCTCCTCTTCTTGCTCTGTTAGAGGAGAGCAATGCTCCTCAGTTTCTGGGAAGAACATGTTTCCATACAATAGCTCCTGTTGTCTAGCTGCTGGTGTCCTCCAAAGGGACAGCAAGGTGGAGCAGGTGAGGCTGGGCTTCTGGAGATCCCAATCTCGCTGGGGCGTCCCTACAAAACTGATGTGAGCCTGTTAGAAGTGTGTCTCCATATTCCCTGGGTAGAGCTGATGTGTGTGAGTGGTGCCAGATCGTCTTCCTTAGGCAGCTGTGTGTGCAATTGCAGCACTGAGCATCCCTGCCACCTGTCCCAGCTGCAGTGAGTGTCTGCACCATCTTCCTCACTCATGGTGTTGGATGTGCACCACTTGCCACTCCTCATTGTGCAGAGTTTTGTGTCAGACTCACTTTTGTTTGGGACTGTCAGACCTCTCTTTTTACAGCCAGCTTGCTAAACAGGATCATTTCCATCTTTGTTGGTTGTTTGCTTTAAATGAACAGCTGCTTTTCTTTTTGCCCTCTTCAGGAAATCATCGAATTCCCTATCTTGAAGCTGAATGGCAGGACGATGGAGATTGAATCCACCTTTCACATGTATGTTCAGCCTGTGGTGCATCCCCAGCTTACGCCCTTCTGTACAGAGGTAAAGTGCAAAGGTTCCCTGGTGCTCCAAGAGTCTCCCTGGGAAGCAGGATTCCATTGCACCAGGGGTTGGGGTTGCCTCTTCTCAGTACAGCTGCAAGGCAGAATGTCATGCCAGCCTTGAGTTACAGACAAGGGGAATAATTTTTTGTCATTGCAGTATCATGTGAAGACCTAATTTTGGATTCATAAATCACTTAGCTGTGATCTGCTAAGTTCAGTTGTATTTACAACTAAAGGACATCTAACTGGGTGACCACAAAATAAAAGCACTCATGTTAGCTGGTACTCAAAATTCTGTGTCTCTTCATGATTGTACTGCACTCATCTTTGGTGGAGAAGGTCAAAGAGACCATGGTACAAATTCTAAAAAATGTTGTATGGCCGCATGGTTCAGAGGCTGTTAATGGCTATGCTTTGGGCCTGCCTGTTGGGATTTGATGAGACCTTCAGAATTGTAGAGTAACCCATGCCTGTGTATTTAAGACTTTCTTTTTGATGTCGTGCTTTTGGGGCACTTGAAATGATTGCTGGAGAAGTGGTCTCTTGTTACTTGGTTGCTGTCATTGTGGAGGACAGCTGCTCTTGAGCTCTGGCCACCTTTCCCCAGACTTAGAGGAGAGGACGGAGTAGTAAATGTTATCTCTGATGGTTCAAAGGAGGCCAGTGTGAGTGTGTGCCTGCATGTGTGTTGTTTGTTTTGGGTTTTTTTATTCAATGCAAAAAGTTAATTCTTTCTGCAAGCGTGTCCTTCCTCCCTGCTGTAGCCATCAAAACAAAATTTAAGTTCCTTTTGCTTTGAGCTTTTTTGCTTTTTATCCACTATTTTGATGTTGGGCAGCTCAGCAACAGAAGTACTGACTGGAAATCAGGATATCCCTGTCCAGAACCATTGAGACCCTGGTGTGTTTTCCCCAACTTCTGTGTCTGCAGGTCCTTGAGGTGCTTGTCCTGTGTGTACTAACTTCATGAAAAAATTACTCCTCTGTGTTAGGTGGAGTCCCCTCCAGGACCAGCCAGCCCCTACCATATTTCCACATTGTAAAAATACTTTTTTTTTTCATTCTCTTGTAACTAAAAACCAGCTGAAGGTATTTTATTTAAACTTTAAAAAAAAAAAAAAAAAAAAGACTGAGCACAGAAAACATTATTCCCAGGTGAGGGGCTTTCAGAAAGCTATAAATGTGTGAAAACAGCAGAGGGTTATAGTGGAAACAGTTTTTCAACCTTAATATTGGAAGGCTGGACAACTGCTTTGGCTGTCCTTATCCCCATGAGACTTGCTGGACATATGCTTGTACAAGTGTGATAAATCTCACAGCTTGCACCTCATCTTCACTAAGACCAATACCTTCTAGAGCAGAGCCCAAAATGTCTGTTTTGTATGTCATCTGAATTCTAGAGAGAAATCATCTCATTCATCAGTTCCCACCAAAATTCCTTTTCCTGGAAATTCCTCTGTTGTGTCCTTACCCCTGTGCTGCTCAAGATTCTAGCTCAGTTTTTGTATGGGAGAGAGTGCAGGACTGGCTTGGTGTGGCTGCCGGAGCTGAACAAAGCTTGGGTCTGGAGTCTCCTCCTGCCTGCTGCAGCCTGAGCACATTGAGGGGTTCTCTGGATGCTGAGCTTATGACAGAGACATTCAGCCCATCTAGTGCTCCTGTCCCACAGCAATGGTTTCTCTGCCTTCTCTTGCTCTTGGGAGCCTGGAGCAGCTTTTTGTGGTTTGCAGGTTTGTTTCTCCTGTGTGGAGCCCTCAAGCAATCAAGACCATGTGTGTATGTAGGCTGTGAGTGCACAGGAGTCCCCAGGATGGGCTGGGGTGTCCCAGCATAGTGCTGCTGATCCTGCTGCTGACCTTAGCCTGGTGACTTGTGTCCAGAGCTGGATAAAAATGGACAATGCTGAGGCCAGCAGGCAAAATGATTGCAAAACCCCCACTAGTGTGTATCGGTGACACAAAGTGGCCCAGTTCACTAGGTTTGACAAGTTCTCTGTTATTATAACAGCCTGGAGTAGGGAGCTGGTTTTAATCTCAGCCTGGAAGCCGCTGGCTCCTGAGCAATTCCCCAGTATGCCTGTGCTGCTCACTGCACACTGTGGCCCCTGTCTCTCTGGCTTGGTGGTCCTCTTGCCTGTTGCAGGGGCTGCCATGAGGTCCAGGGAGTGAGACTGTGCTGGAGCAGTAAGGCTTGTCCTTAGGCCCTGTATTTGGGGCTGACTTTGAAATCCTGCCCTAAGAGCCACAGGTGAGCTGGTTGTACTGAGCTGGTTGCTAAAGAGTTGCAAAAATATGCTTTTGTATTTGTAGCTGCTTTTTCGCAGAGGCTGTAGTGGCTGCATAGAGACCTGTGGGGTCAATGGCTCCTGCTAGACCAGGTACAAGGGGCAGGGGACCTGAGACCCTGGGGACATGGCTGAGGTGTGCTATGTGTCCAGCTGCTGCCTGCAGATACAGCGTTTGCCATTGACTTTTAGCTGGTTTATGTTTTCTGAAAAATACCCATTTTGCTAAATGCCAGTAAAGGGCTTTTTTTTAGGCACCTCTACTTAGAAAGGGTGAGATTTATTGGCCTCTTTGTCTACAAAGAAAGACCAGTCCTGATTATCAGATTGTACACCAGAGACAAGTGCTTAGGTAATCAGAAAACTGTCTTGGAGTAGAAATACGATGGTTTTCCAGATAAACTCTGTAGGAAAAGCAGTGATGCTGACATTACAGGGCAGCCTGCCTGCTGTATTGCTGCTTTCCCCTTTACTTGCTGCCTTTGCTGTGGAGAAAAAGTGCTGCTTGGTATACAGTGTGTGGGAGGATTACCAAGTTTGCTCGATGTTACTGCTTGGGTCTGGAGTACCTCTTGCATCCCTCTCTCTTCCTTCTTGTAGAAGACAGCACAGCACAGCACATCACAGGAAGGGTCACTGCAAGGGTGAAGAGGGTCACTTTCAAGGCATCCCTTTGCTTAGCTTTTGGTTTGTCCCTTAGTTTTTGGTTTCTCCCCTGGCTCCTGGAGGTTCCTCCAACTCCCCACACCAATGACCAGAAGCACATCTTCCAATGCTACCTCACTGTAATCCTCATCTGGTTCCTTTTATCTTGACTTGCTTTTGTAAAACAAGAAGTCAGGAGGCTCCATTATCATGAGGGTGTGCTGAACATAAAGACAGACAAGGTGGAATGTGCTCGCAAGTGTTAAAAGCTGTTGTTATGTATGTAAAGTTCATCATGCCTTTTTGGAAGATATAGGTGGTTTGTTTTATGCCCAAGAAAGTTCATGTCAGGAGCTTAAGTGAGAGATTCCCTTTACCCAGAAGGTGCTTGTACAGGCTTTTTCATGGTACTTGCTCTCTTTTTATGATTAATTTTTTATTGATTTTTTTTTCCTGAAGGAACAAACAATAAAAATACAAAAAGATAAATGCCTTTAGCTTGTTTATGTTTCCAAGTACCATGGGCTTTTTGAGATCACCAGTGCAACTTTACAATTGTGCAGTTTTATGTTTTTATGCTTTATCAAAGCTGCAAGACCAGAGAGTGCTGCAGACCAAATGCACTCTATTAGGTGTTACAGATGGATGTGAACTGATAATAGAAAGGGTGAAATAGTAGGAATCTGCTTCCTTCTGAGCACTCTGGCCTGTACTGAACTGTACCCTGGGCCGGGTATATCCATTTGTATCTTGCATATTATTTCTGCAACATGATTCTCGTGTGTGTGTGCTTGGCGAGGGATTCTTGTATGGATTAATTGGTACTTTGTGTGGCCTGGCAGGGAAGGAGTCTTGGACAAGATCACTCAGTGATTCTGGTGAGACCTCTGCATCTGCCTTCCCAGTCCTTCCTCCCTCTTGATGGGAAGTGTCT
Source organism: Phaethornis superciliosus (assembly GCA_023637945.1). Taxonomy (NCBI): domain Eukaryota; kingdom Metazoa; phylum Chordata; class Aves; order Apodiformes; family Trochilidae; genus Phaethornis; species Phaethornis superciliosus. The sequence goes on along the minus strand of JAJQWJ010000009.1, from coordinate 20,312,623 downwards.
GGATGAGGCCATTTCACCCTGTCCTCCCATGACCATCCAGGGTGCAGCACTGAAGAGAGAGAGTCCTGAAGATCCCTGGAGCTATAGAAGCCATTTACATCAGTCCTAGCTGTGATATCAAAAGGTTACCTGTCATCCTTATTACAGGAAAGACATGGACCTGTCAGAGTAGGTCCGGAGGAGAGCCACAAACATTCAGAGAGGTGGAGCACCTCTCCTATAAGGAAAGGCTGAGAGTTGGGGTTAGTTCAGCCTGCAGAAGAGAAGGCTTTGGGGAGACCTTATTGCAGACTTTCAATACTTAAGGAGACTAACAAGAAAGATAGGGACAGACTTTTTAGTAGGGATAATGGTTTTAAACTAGAAGGGGATAGATTCAGGTTGAACGTAAGGAAGAAATCTTTTATGATGAGGGTGGTGAAACACTGGAACATGTTGCTCAGAGGGGTAGAAGATGCCCTGTCCCTGGAAATATTCGAGGTCAGGTTGGACAGAGCTTTGAGCTGTCTGATCTAGTTGAAGATGTCCCTGCTCACTGCAGGAACTTTAGGTATCTCTTCCAATCCAAATTCTTTGACGCTTTCCCAAAAGCTCATCTTTCAGCCACTTCCAGAGGTTTGATTTGAGTTGCCTTTGGAGAGACAGAGCCAGTGCCTTACACTTTGTGAGCTATCCACCTCTACCAGGGGAATGCCTGGAGAGAACTATGGCAAGAGAAGCAAAAAAAAACCAAAACAACAAACAACAGAGAGCATTAAAAACTCCTCTAAAGAGTCTTGCATTAATCTCTCCAATCTATTTGCGTGTCAGAGTATGCGAAGTCTGTAGGTAGCAGCTGTTACCCAATTAAAATACAAATTAATATAAAAACAGTTTCTGGAATATAAAGAGTGTCTGTGTCCCTTCACTTCCTTAATATTCCTCCTCATAATGGCCTGATGAACTTGAGAAACCCACCTAGAGGAACTCTATTCTTAAAATTAAAATACTTTCCCTAAAAGGTATATATTACCATTCCATGGAAGTAACTGAGAAAATAATCTTTCCACTTACAGCTTATTCAGTGAGTCAGGTATTTGGTATTCATTAAATGTAATTACAGTTTAATTGGAGTTTAATCTCTTTTTTTTTTTCCCTCTTCCTCTGATTTCAGTGCTGTAAGCCAAGCAGCCAGAGAAACAGAGGCAGAAACCATTTGAGCTTCTTTCAGTTGCCACACATTTAATAAAGCAGAGCCTTGTTGTTTGTGAGAGGGCTTATGTTTTATGAGTAGGTTGAGCTGGTCTGTGTGGAAGAGTTACTTCTGGCTGGTGGGGGGCTGTCAGCACCTCTTGACTAGATCCTATGGCTTCTGGAGGCTTGGATGCATGTGCAAGCAGCAGGGCATGCTCCAAGGCTATGATTGACCTTTATTTTATGAAAATGTGTGAGATGTGTAGCTTCAGGAAAGTGCCATATGAAGTGAAATCCTGTAGTGTGCACTTGCTTTAATAATGATTTTTTTAATTACTTGGGTGCATTGATGGCAAGCTACCGACCTCCAATATTCAATATGTTAAAAGACAATTTTGTCAGTTGGAAGGCAGACAGAAAAATTATCTGTTTTCCATGTGCCTCAAGCTATCCTGGGCAGATGCAGGTAGAGGCCCATGAGACTGCATCTTTTTATGCATGTGTCTAACTTTAAACAGCCGAGCAGTCTGGCTGCAGTCAGCAGGACTACCTGTTGGCAGGACCTGTTCTTAAGGAACCTCCTGAAAAACAGAGTAGACCAGGACTGAGGAAGAAAGTGGTTTTGTTTGATTTCATTCAGTTGTTTTTAATACAATTTCAAAATGCAGGGGGATGCTGGGATGGATGATGGGACAGCATGTGTGCGGGCAGAGGAGGGTGATGGGGTCCATTCTCAGTCTCACAGTTGTTTATTCTGCTCATCTAAAACTGCACAATTTTGGTGTCCCTGCAGTAGCAGGGGGGAATGGTCAGGAACCCCAATAATTACCACTGCTTATGTATGTCAGGGCAACATCAAAACTGGTGAAATGTGTGTTGGGAAAGGGCAGTGTTTTGGGCATTGTGCTGATACATGAAGCAGAGGGCACCACTGCTTGAAGCGGATCCTGCCCAGCTGAGCGCTGTTTTCTGGTGTGGGTAGGAGCCCCTCTATATTTCTGTGCATGGGATGAAGCTGTGCCCTTGCCTGTGTCTGGGGAGCAGCCAGGGTCACTCCTCCTCAGCAACGTCCATGTGGGTCTCTCAAAACAAGAGCATGTTTTGGTTGCAGTGAGATGGACAGGAGAGGAGACCTCGCTAATGATCTTTTGAGTGCTGTTCTGATGCCTGCTTTCTGTTTGTCTCTCATTTCAGCTGACTGGGATTATTCAAGGCATGGTGGATGGTCAGCCGAGCCTCCAGCAAGTGCTTGAGGTAAGCAGAGTAACCTTTAGTTCCTGAACTCTGACCTCTGTTCCTGTCTTTCCCTCTTCATCTCTTTCCCTGCACCCTCTCCTTGCTGAGAATCGAACCGCGTAATTTGACTATGATTACAGCTTCATTAGAATAACATTTGCTGTCACGTTGGTGACACACTGCTGAGAGTATTGAACCATTGATCTGTCATCTCCAGCTGTTCATGTCAAGGGTGCTGACAATATATCCAAGCTTCTGCCAGTAGATAGGAGAAGAGGCGATTCTTGCTTCATCCAGTTTTAAAACACTAAGATATTGTTCAAGACCACTGCTTCAGGAATTCCTGCTTTTTTCCTTCCCCTCCCTCAGTGCTTTATTAAATTAATTTTTTCTACCTATTTAAATGCTCAATAACACATGTAGTATAGAAAGAAAACGCCTTTAATATCTAATCTGGAGGATGCACGAATGCAGATACAGCTCTAATAATGCCATCTGCAAAATGTTGAATTTCTAAAGCATTTAGGGTTTAATTAGCTTGGAAGTATTTCTCCATCAATAGCTTTTGTTGGAAGTCAAATAGTGAAGGAAACCTCCTCAAGCAGAGCTTGCTTGGGCTTCAGGTTGGTGTCCGATGCATTGTCTCTGTCAGGATTTCCATTGCTGTGTTGCCTAATTGTTCCTAATCAGAATAATTGCAACAATTGCTTATCTGAGGAAATCAAATTAAAGGTTTAAAGTCGTCCATGGAGACAGCACTTCACAGGCGCTCGCATCAAGGAGTTTAGGTGTTATACTGCTGCCCCTTGCTATGGGGAGCCTTATGCAAAGCTGGCAGGAAAATCCTGGCAGTCTGAAGGAGGGAGAAGAAGCACTGTCCTTTGCCCAAAAAGCTTCTGCAGTGGGATGAGACCAAAGGTGGTGCTCTGTGAAGGTGACATCTTGCATCCAGGCAAACCCCGAGCTCTCCTTGGTGCTCTCCAGACACCACATAGCAGCAGTGTGGGTCCGTAAGCATAGGGATGCCTGTGCCTGCTGCCCCAGGAGGGGAGAGCCTTCTTTGCCTGGGTGGGTGAACACACATCAGTGCTGCAGTAATACAGAGAATGGTTCATTCTGTTTCCACAGGAGATTATTAGAGTGGGGAAACAGTTCTGTAGATTTCTTTTATTTGTACTGAAAAGGTGTTCACACAGCAGCATGTTTCTATGTTAAAATGAGATTCAGGTCGGGCAGCTTCTGGGGCATGCAAGTTTATTCAGGAGTGGAAGGTGTCAAGTGAGGGAAAAACAGAGGGATTTCTCTTGCTGAAGGTCTGGAAATACTGCTAGTGAGGCTACATAATTGCAGGTGATTTCCTGTCATCTGCCACCAGAAGATTTTGGGCATGTCATTTGCTAGTTGTAGCTGGACTAAATGTCTATACAGGGGATTTAGTTTAGGTGAGTTCCTCCTGGTTAATTCCCAAGGTGGATGTGCATCCTCCAGATTAACACAACCCATTTCTGAAGTGGATCCAGAATACTTGTCCCTCTGGGAAGTTGATCAGGAATAGTGGATTCACTTTCAATCCACAGTGTACCTTGAATGAGCACCTCCTTGGAACTGTAGGGAGGAAAGAGACCCAGCCTGGAGAGAAAGGGGACACATGACTTTGCTTGTCACTGTTGCACAGTGCCTGTGTTACCCTGTCCTTCTGTTTTGCCCCCTTTCCCATATCCTTTTGAAGCTGTATGAATTGGAGCATATGAGGAGTGCTGTAGGTTTAGAGCTGCTGTCCCAAGATGCCTGTGTTTTCCCCTTACTGGAGACCTGAGTTGCACTCACTATGAACCCATTTGGTACAGAGGGAGGAAAAGTGGAGGAGGAGTGCCAGGTAGCAGTGCAGTTTTATTGTCCCGTTAATGCTGCACAACTTCCATCCTTCCACAAGCAGAGCTGCTGTGGTGTCTGATAAGATCATCTCTGCTCTAGTTGCTTGATGTCTCCTATCAGAAATCTTCAAAGGTCCAAACGTGCTGTTGTTGAGATGGCAAGCAAAGAAAGAAGAGAGAGGGGGAGAGGGTGGATAAGATCACAATTTTCTTCTCTCTTGATTGCAAGCAGCTTATCTGAGTTTAACTGTTGTGGCTCGGCCCGTCTCTGCAAAACTCATCCCCTTTTCTTGCCTTTCTTTTCAGAGGGTTGACGAGTGGATGGCAAAGGAAGGCCTCTTAGATCCCAGCGTCAAGTCGATTTTTGTGACCTGTGGAGACTGGGATTTGAAAGTGATGTGAGTATGGAAGGGGAGGGAGGTTTTTGTGGGTTTAATTGCTTTGTGCTTGCCTGTAGTGCATATGTCTTTGTCCTTACAAGGCTACAAGAGTCCCTAGTCTTTGTTTCTTAGGCAAATAATTGTTTCCAATGCATAATTAGAAGTGTAGGGTTGTTTAAGATGACAGGTGGGTGCATAGTGCAAGGTGCCTAGGATATTCCTTATAGTGAGTGAATCTTTTCAAGAAAGGTTTGAACCGGAGCTTTAAACTGGATAAACTGTTTTCTCTTTTATCCAATATACTTTCCAAAAGGATGGGTATTTCTGAGTCCATACATGTAACTCTGTTTCTTTGCATCCAAATGAAACAATGGTCCTTACCCGACTTTTACATGCAACGTTTTCTCTCTGTCATCTTGGCACATTAAGTGTGAATCACAGAGGAGAATTTGGAAAGATAGTGCAGGCCAAGTCTGGCATGCTTCATCAGTGTTCTTATTGCTAAGGTCATCTTCGTCAGCTGGATGTCTGTATCTGCAGAATACTAGGTGGGGATTCACACTGGGATCTGCAAGTGTCAGTGTATGTGTGCTTTGTTATAAAAATAACTAGACTACCAATATAAAAATGTTAGTTGAAAAAAGTGGTGTTAAATGTCTAAGAATTAGATGAGTTTAATCAGTAAGGTGTTTGCAGATTGGCATCATATTGTGCTGAATTCACTTAGATTCTTATAATCTCTCTTCAGCTTTTCATTTCCTCGGAGTGCTGGATAAAGGCTCCTGTTGTTATCACACTGGTAAACCATGGGCTTGACACATCCAATGCTAAACTGACATCCACAACTCGTTAGTAGTGTTACTTGGTTTTCACTGTGATGTTGGTTTCCCCAAGTCAGAAGCCTAAATAAACTGCACACAGCTTGGGAGCAATCAGCACCAGTTCTTCCCTGCAGAGTGGTCTTTGTAGAGTGGCAGTTCCTTGTCTCTTCTTGGTGTGATTAGTGTGGCAAGATACGAGAACTGAAGCAGCAGCACAAGCCCTAGTGGAGATTAGAAATTTGCCATGCTCCAGACAGGAGTGTGGTATGTGAGCTTCTGAATCAAAATCTGGGTCTTTGCTGGGGCCAGGCCCAGAGCTGGTATATATTCCTAATTCTGATAACCTATGTTATCAGTTTAAATTAAAAATGAAGCTTATTTTTCTCTATCTGTCATGTTTAAATTTCTATTAGGGACCAAGCACAAAGCTGCAGGGATGTGCTAAACTTCTGCTTCTCATCTGTTCTCTTTTCTCATTTTTTTACCCTTGTATTACTGTTCTGAGAGTCTAGTTTACTTCTTTCAGTGATGGTTGTGGGGAGCAGACTTAGCTTTGTTGAAAGCCCATCTTACCACTTTCACAGTGGGGTAGCAAGGTTCACAGATAACATCCTGATTTGGTGTCTGTATGGAGTGGACAACCTTCTGAATGTTCTTTTTTTGCTTTAGAGCTCTACAATGGACAAATAGGGTTAAAAATGAGTCCCATTTCTGGTGAGCCATTGGGATTGTGGAGTGAGCTGGCTGAATAGGCCATGCAGTTCTGGAGCAGAATACTCAGTTCTCCATCTGCAATGGTCTCTCGCATGGATTGTGCCTCGCTAGTCAGCTGGAAAAGAAGACTCCAGTCTTGGCCACGAGGTTGCAGCAAGTAGTTCATTTCTCCCTTTTCCTTTTAAAAAATTTTTTTAAACCATTAACTTCAGCATTCAATCCTAAAGCATCTCCAGGGCAAAGCAGAAAATACATTTCATGTTTCCAACCACATGGCTAGCAGGAGCCTGGCTGCAGCTGCTCAGTGAGTAGCACATCACACCGCTCCATCGCCGATTGGGTGCCGCAGCATGTAGCGTCACATCTGATTAGCACGGTGCCAGTGAATGAGGCTTGAGTGAGGACTCCCTGCCAGCTCTGACTTGTCTCATTTCCCATTACTTTTATCCGTCACCACAAATGCCGAGTCTCCCTCCTGAACTAATTAAGTTTGCGTGTGTTTAGACACATTGCCAAATAGGGTTTAGCAAAGCAGAACTGAGCATCTCTTTTTCAAGAGGGAAGGCAGAGAGCTGAAACAAGGCCACTCAGACAGGGAGATAAAGCCTCAGAGATGTGGGACATCTAGGAGGTATCTCAGGGAATCATCCCATGCTTCCCTATGAGGCTTGTGGTGTAGCTGGTGCCCTTTGCTACTGTGTTGAGACCACGTGCCAGGCACTGGAGGCACTGGGGCAGGGGAATGGGAGGCGGTGCTGTTTGGCCACATTTGGAGGAATGCATTGGTAGAATCATTGTGTGGTAGAATTCCCCCGAGGAATTCAGGACATTAAGGTGAGAGCAGCACTTCCTGTCTTCGGGAATGGCAACTTGGGGCAGGTCCATTAATAACTCCTTTTCTCAGTTTCCATAGGAATGACAGATGATTGCATAGCATGTGGTTTGGAGTTCCTGTCCTCCATTGTCCTTAGCTCAGATGTTGATGGGAAACCACACAGCCTTTTTCTTGGCTTCCCCAATGGTGATTTAAGCATTCAGTTTGATTTTTTTTGTTTGTTTGTTTGTTTGTGTGTGCTCTTAAAGAGCTGAGGCATGGTATCATCTGGGTGGGCCTGCCTACTGTGAGTGCTCCTAGAAGGTGACACTGGTAGGTGCCAGGGCGCTGGGAGACACAGTGGGGTGAGCAAGCTGGATGCATTGTGGAAGTGACTGGAACAAAGAGGAGGAATCTACAAGCATGTCAGCTGTGGATGTGAGGACAAGAGGGAAATAGCCCTGTCAAAGGCAGGAGCTGCAGTATGTCTAGCACTCCTACCCTTGCTGATGGTGTCTAGCAGTATCTGGCTGCAGAATTCAAGATGGAAACTCAGCTGCTAAAGGACCTTTGAGGCCTCTGCTGGGTTCAGGGATCTTCAGGAACTGAGGCACTGTGTGCCTACAGACTCAGTTCCTTTTGATTGTTGGAGCTTTCTTGGAAGATCACTCTGACAACAGGAAGCATTAGTCAAAAGGAGCTGGGTACCCAGAAGAAGACACCAAGCATCTAGGAAGGGCTTATGGAGGTTCAACATGAGTCGAGGGCCTCAGCTGTGCCACCAGAAGCTTTGTCATGGGTGTGGTGCACCTTCAGAAAGAGAGTCCATGTTGGAGGGATTCGGTTGCTGATGGAGAGAGCCCATTGTGTGGGAGGGCTCCGGAATGGAGCACTGATCCTCTACTGGCTGCACTTGAATCAACCAGCTTTCAGCACTTGGTGTGTGTGAACCAAGCTGGAATCAGGGAGACAGCAGCTCTCCTGCCACCCCTCCCCTTCCCTCTTGTTAAGTTGCAATTTCTTTAATGAGGAAAACCTCTTGAGTAGGAACATCACCTTTCTGAAGGCTTGTCCTGACAAGGCAGTTCAAACCGACAGAGTTGCCTATCAACTTCAGCAAATATGAGTCACTCATTACAGAGACTCTTCTCCCCCCCAGCCCCCAGCAGCACCCCTCGTTCCCAGACAAGGGAATGAATCACACTCCTGCTCTTGAATACATCATGACAAGTTGTGGTTCTAATGAGAGTGGGCTATTCATTCTGGGTGGAAAGTTCCCTGTGTCGACACAGAAATGTTATTAATTAAAGAGAGCTACCTGAAGCAAAAGATGAAAGGAGCACCAGACCTGCCAAGCTAAAATATGAGTGGGGATACAGCCTTGTTAGGCACACGGTCCTCGGGCCTCCGAGTGCTCAGCAGGAGGATTCCTTTAGCCTGTTGTAAGGAGCTATCCTCCAAGTTTAACAGCTCCAGGGATGGATTGAGATACCTGGTGTAGTCTGCTTTAGTGCTTGGACCTCATCCTGCACCTGGGGTAGAACTGCCACTAGTCATTAGGCAAATTGCATTGATGTGGTGCTGGTTGGCACGGGTAATGTGCCTCTGAAGGGCTGAGGGAGCAGCTGACTGCAGGAGATGGTTTCAGTGGAAAAGAGGGTACTCAGTGTCTGCCAGGGTTGAGCCCTTGTAATGTAAGCTCTTTAGTGTGGTTTATCTCCTCTGAAATGTCAAATTGCCTCCTTCCATGTATGGAACCTGTTTGCCTGCTCTTGAGCACAGTATGGATTGATCTTGGCAAGTGAAGAAGCATTTTTACTGTGTGTTCATAGCTATAGAGCTGAGATAAGGTGAGGTTAAGCCTATGGTTGTGCAGGCAGGCAGAGGCAGAGACAGGAGCTGAAGCCACACGTGCTGAATCTCAGACCTGCACCATAATGTCAAGTGCATCTGTTAATCCTTCTTCCAGTTTGGATCTGCAAATTTGTTGAATTTAGGTAGAAAGGTGTGTAGGCTTTGATCTGTGTACCTCTGATATGAAGATGCTTGTACTGCACTTTCTGTGGCTCATCAAAACATGCTAATTTATGTCTTTACAGAAAACTACTGCTCAGAAGTTTTTTTTATTTTCTTAAATAAGTGTTAAAAGGCAAGTACTCTCTAATATAGTGATAAAACACAGTGAAGTGGGTTGAAATGTTTATAGCCCTTGGTGCTCTTCCTAGGTTGCATATTAGTAAATTCTGAGCAGTAAATTACACCATTGCTTAATTTTATCTTACTGGTTTAATTCTTTCTTAACAAGTTACAAAGACTGGGAGGATGATTGCCTTCTCAGACCAGCTCTAAGTGTGGCAATGGTGTAGAATTTGCAATGGGTCTGTCTGCCTTCTGTCCTAGAGGCTTGGCTTAAGATTGGCCTTAGGTCATGAGTGAAGAAGGACTGATGGTGTTAGTGTGCATGCTCTTCTTTATCACAGGATCCAGGAGGGGGTTGGTAGTCTCTGCTGGGGGGAGAAGTTGCAGACAGCCACTGAATGGAATGAGTGGGACTGCTTGGGTAGCTGTTAAACCATGATAGTTGCTGTGGGGAGAGGCAGGAGAAGGCATAGGGTGGGGTGGTTGGGGGCAGGAGGTACATTCAGAGGTGCAGGAGGTACATTCAGAGGGTGGTGATGTGGTTTAACCCTAGCCAGCAACTGAGCACCACAAAACTGCTCAATCATTCCCCCCCGAAGGGATGAGGATGAGAATTAGAGGAGTAAGAGAAAAATCGTGGGTTGAGATAAAGACAGTTTGATAAGTAAACCAAAAGCTGAGCATGCAAGGAAGGCAAAACAAGGAATTCATTCACTACTTCCCATCAGCAGGCAGGTTTTCAGCCATCCCCAGAAAAGCAGGGCTTCATCTCACGTAACTGTTACCTGGGGTGACAAATGCAATCACTCTGAATCTCCCCTCCTTTGTCCTTCTTCCACCAGCTTCTATTGCTGAGCTTGACATCATATGATGTGGAATTTTTTCCTGGTCAGATGGGGTCAGCTGTCCCAGGTGTCTTGTGCACCCCCAGCCTACTCACTAGTGGGGTGAGAAGCAGAAAAGACCTTGACTCTCTGCAAATGCTGCTCAGCAGTAATGAAAACATCCCTGTATTATCTGCACTGTTTCCAGCACAAATCCAACACAGCCTCACAGCAGCTAGTATGAAGAAACCCAACCAAAACCAGCACAGGTGGCTTTGAGAGTAACAAGAAGGAGTTGGTAACAGAAAGCTAATATAGTAATTGTGCATTTAAAAATAGTAAAGTAATACCTTTCCAACTAAGATCTTTGGATTAGCTTGTTGTTGCTGTTAATGGGGCTCATTTTGCTGACCAAGCTTATGGTATATCTTATCACACAGTTACACTGGGTGAAGGAAGAGGGTGGTGTGAACTACAATGCAGGGATGGGACTGAGTATCCAGGGTCAAGAACCTTTTGAGTCAGCTTTGCTGAAGGAGTCATTCATGTAATTACATCTTAAAGTGCTTTGCTGGGGCTAAGCAAGGCAGCCTTGTGAGCATGCTCTTCTGTACTACTTACAGGGAGTAGCATTGACCCCATTTACTGTTGCAACCCTGCAGTCCAGCTCTTTGTTTTTAAAGGAAATAATATCACTTATGCCAAATAAATTCTAGATTTTACAGTTCCTTCTCTGTACACTCTTATTTAAAATTAATGTGGCACACTTCACTTTTGTTATCCTGAAATAGTTCCCCTGGCTGTCTCCTGTTCTTGCTGGTGTTTGAAATCCACTGTTTGCATGAGCTTCTCCAAGTTAAATTATCCAAGATGTGTGACTCTGGGAATGCCATTGGGTTAAGATTTGGGCATGAAATCTTTGCATAGGGATCATCATGCAATCACCTATCACCCGTTGGTCTGCTACTTGTCTGATGTATCATAGCAAAAGCATTTGTCATAGCTGGTGCTCTAGTGGCCACAGATTTGAGTTTTGATACCAAACACACGCTCGGGACCATGGAGTCTGCTGCCTGGGAATTAGGACCAAATAACTTGGAAGCAGCACAGAATATGGTGGAGAAACTTGGAATAAATTTGCAGTGTAGGAGAGGGCATGAGACAGGCATCGCACCAAGTACTTTATTTCCAGCACTGAACCATAGGGATGGGGTAATGAATGGAGAAGGTGGATTTTCCATCCCTGGGTAACTTTACTTAAGCAATGTTTAGAAATGGTCACGCTGAACTGAATGCATGCTGTTTGTCTCAGTGTCATCTGCTCAGAGAGTAAGTAACCATAATTCCCTCTGCAGCAGGAACTGCTGAGGTGAATTCTCTGTCCAGTGTAATAATGAATTCGGGCAAAACCAGTTTCAAAATCAGTGGGTCTGTAATGGATATTTGGTAAAAAGCACACCCTGGCCTCTGTATGAGAGAGCTCTCTAATAGCAGCTCAGCATTGTGGTTATCCTGGGGAACTGAGAAGCTGGTAGGCTTGGGGACTGCAGAGAACAAACCACTGGAGGACTGTTTGCCATCTGAGTGCTGTTGTCTGCCATGTGTAGGAGAAGTAGGATTAGCTTCACAAAGTGTGAATTTGCTTTATTGCTTCAAAAAGCTTAGTTTTTCCAGTGTTAGGCAGCTGTAGTGTTTCATGCTGGGGCTAAAATGTCAGCTGTCTCCCTTTGGAACCCAACTCTTCTTACTTCCCAACTGAAGCTGAGCTGTTTTGTGTTGGCACCAGTGCTGCCTTCCCAGTGGCTTGGTGCTCTCCTGGCTTCTTTGCTTAGAAAGCTCTGCTTAAAAAATACTGCCAGCTTGGGAATAACATCCTTCCCCTTTCACTTGCTCTATTCAAGCCTTATGTAAGTCGGTAGCTTCCTTGAAAGCATTTTATTTTATTTGCGTGTTCCCTGTTGGGAGCCATTTTCCTGGATGGATTTAGTCCTTTTCTTCCTCAAGCTCCTGGCTGGTAAAGATCTACTGGGCCATCTTGAGGTCATCCCTGGTATTTTCCCTCCAGCATATTCTCTTGTGCCTTGTCCAGCATCTCCCTGTGTCCTGAGGAGTGGATATCTGATGTGTGCAGGACTCTCAGGAGGATGCTGGTGCTGCAGACTAATGTTTGGAGCTGAGTCCATTCCATGTTGGAGTCACCTTTTTCTGTGGGTTTGGCCAAGTTGCTGTCCTCAGCCTGGCACCCCCAAGATGGTGTCTTGTGCTCAGACTGTTTACACCAGGGGTTAGCAATGACACGGGGAATGTAGAGGTGGTACTAGAAAAAAGAGCAGAATAGAGGAGGTAGGGGGAAGAAGGTTGAGGAAGCAGTGCAATTTGCTCACAGGACTGTGTTCAGGAAGCTCTTACAGCCCACTTCATTCTGCCTCGTTCACAGCAGCTTTGCCAGCATCTCTTTGAGTAGGACTTTCTCCTCCCCTCTGCCTAGCACCTACACTCTGAAGCACCTTTCATTTTCCCTCTGTGGGTGCCTCTTCATCATCTCTCATTTCCCTGTTTCAGTTTTTCCATCTGGGTGTTGAGCCAGGTCTGGTGCTGACTGTTGGCCAGCGTGCCAGAGGCTCCTGGGCACTGGCTGAGCTCAGCTCCTCATCCCTGACTGGAGTCATGTGTGTCCTCTGCAAACCAGGATGGAGAGAGGAGGCTGGTGGGAGGTTGCCAGGACCTCTCCTCCAGCTCGCTGTGCTCCCAGCTCTGAAGAGAATTGTTACATTTTATGGACCATTTAGCTTCCCAATGGTGATCCTAATCCTTCACAGTATGTATGTGCCATTTCTTGGTTATTAAAAGGACCCCTGAAAAGGAGCTGCCCTCTGAGTCAGTGCTCTTCCATGCAGTTAATTGCAGGAGGGTTTTGCTTAGGCTGTGAGGCTTCATATTTCCAAACTCCTTGTGCTAAGAGGGTGAATTAATACCCAGGTCTCCTCACGGCTGCAGGGACTGACCATTGTGCACAGCCAATAAGGCAGGGTAAGAGAGCTGCCAGTGGTAACCCAAACTTTGAATTGCTCTGGAGGAAGTCCACTTGCCTTCTATATGGAGATCAAGAGCACTTTAAGGGCAGGCTGGCCAGGTGTCTCAGTCTTTCATCTCTATATGCTTTAAATTGTGTGACACTTCAGGTGCCAAGTTATCTCCCACTCCTTGGGGGCCTAAGCAAGGCCCATGCTTACTGAGGAGGGAGTGATTACCCCAGACTGACAGTCAGCTGAAGAATGGCCAGCAGGTGTGGGATGGATGGATGGTGGTTCAAGGGGAAGTTCTTGTCAAGTCACAACACTATGTATGAGAAAACAGAGATGGCAAGCCATTAGACTGTATCTCAGGTGTGAGGAAGCTGCTGAAGTCCCCTGGCATTGCAAAATGCCAAGTGAAATGTTCCTGTCATGTGGAACACAGCAGTGTGTCTGAATTAATGAGACTGGTGTAGGGAGAGCACACAAGGCTGGTCTGGAGGGTTAACATGTGTGAAGGTGATAGGCTTAGGAGTTTGTCATCAGTGTTGTTATGCTTAGGAAGCGTGGTCTAGTGGCAAGACCACATGAAAAGAAACTGGAGCTTGCAAGGGGAGCGCTAAAAGTCATCAATTGTCAAAGTTTTTTTGCATTTGATGCAGGCCTGAAGCAAATCGTTGTCTTAAGGGGCTCTAAGCATTGGGGTCTTGCACTGGATTTACAGGTAAGGTGAAATTATGAGGGAGCTAAGTAATTAATTCCTCTTGCTGTGACCAGGATGGGAGATGATTCTGACTTGCCACTTCTCCTCAGAACTTTCTTTAGAAGCTGGTTAGGACTCTGGTTATGAAACCCGGGAAGCAAAGAGGATCCCTGGGTGCCTGACAATTCCTTTTCTATGCTGGTTCTTTCTTGCAGGCAGCCTCAGGCTGCCTGTCTCTTTGTTAAGAGAGTGACAGCAATGTGACACCGTGAAAATAATTACTAACAAATCATGGTGGTGACTGCAAACAGCTCGCTGTCTTCAGAGGCATGTCAGGGAGCATTAGAGCAGGGCCGTGGGAGCGGCAGTGCAGCTGAGGCTCTTTCTCTGCTCTAGGCTGAGGGAAGATCTTCGGAGACCTTTGGCACCCATCACCCCCACATCATTCCCTTCTCGTTGGCTTTTACTTTCTTTCCTCCCTTCCTTGCCTTTGCCATCAATAATTAAGCCCATTAATTGCACTGTGAGTTCAGGAAAGCTGCAAATGGTAAGACAGGGCTTCTGCCTTCCCTAGATTCAGCAGCCAGACACAAAGCAGCAGAGGAATTTCTGGTGGGATATTGTTGGCAGAAGCACATCCAAGCTCTGTTTCTTATCTTGCAGCCCTTGAGTGCTGCCCAGGGTGGTAATGTTTATTAGCAGGTGTCCCCAGGAATTCATGGGCTGTTGGTAAAGAGCATGGCCGGTGTCCTTGTCCTCAGGAGCCTTCACTCTCCATGAACCTGAAAGTAGGTTTGCATTTGTGTAGGGAGAGTATCGTGGTGAATGTGCAGTGGCCTGGCATCTCCAGGAAAAGAAACGAGCTGAGGAATGAGTTCCTTCCAGGATGCAGTAGGGTGCCAATCAGCATGGCTGATGCTGCAGGGGAAGATGATCCATCAGAGAGTAAACAGATGGGTCACAGATGAAGAAGGTGGTTAGTACCAAAGAGAGCAGATGGAGGAGTCTCTGCAGTGATGAGACTGCTGTGGCTGTGTTGGAGTAGGGGCCCTTCTGCAGACCTACATGGACAGAGTCTGAAGGGAAGCTGTCCATAAAACCTCTTACTATGTTACTATAAAGCTCCCTCCAAAGAGAGGGTGTAGCAGAGATACTGATAAGAAACTACAAAGCAGCTGCTGACTGAAGTATCCTTCAGCATCATTGATAATCAAAGCCCTGGACAAGTTTGAGAGGGGAGCTCCCAGCTTCCCCTCCTTATTCCCAGTCGTATTTCACCCTCTGGTTTGAGAATTACCCGGGGAAGCAGAAGGAGCAGGTGGGAACCTGCTCCCAGGCACCTGCTCCACTGAGCAGCGGCTCCTTCCCATTCCCCTAGTTACTGAAGTGATTTTCCTGACTGTCACATCTGTAAATAATGTTGCTGGTGTATCAGGCTAGGTGCAGGGTGGCGATGGAGGGGGGAGGGCTGGTGCTGAGGGTGGCTGTAACAGCCCCTCTTCCCAACTCATACAATATTTATGCAGGGCTGGGAGTTGGCGGCACTGACCTCCGGGTCGTGCTGTTAAACAGCTCCCGCAGCCCCTGCATCCTAATTGCTGCACTTGTCCTTTGCTCTGGAGGATTCGCTGCTGCTTCTCTCTGGCGAAGCAAATACTAATGGCAGCTTGTGCTTGGAGGTGGGGAGTGGTCTCTTCCTCACAAGGGAAAGACAAACCTGTTTCTCCTCGTGCAGATGTAGTTGGCAGCTGCACAGAAACCTGTGCTCAGACACTCTTATGTGATGTGCCAGGCTCCCCACTGCTGCCATCCTGGAGGCTGTCCTGAGAGCCCATGAAGCTGGGGTGCATTCTGGGGTGCATGTCATTTTGGACTGTGTATCAACAGAGGGGATGGGGCGGGGGGTTTACCCCATCCTGATGGCTCCTTCCCTTTAGTAGGGAGGGGGAAGGAGAGGGAATCACAGGAGTCAGTTGAGAGAGTAAACCTGGATGATGAGGTGGCAGGAAAGAAGAGGGGTTCAAACAGCATCATAGGACAGAATGGAATGTTTTTTAGAAGATTAATTATCTGCTTCATTGAGTGGGAGGAGAGGTGGTGCAGAGGGCTGGAGACCCCCCTGGGGGACAAGGGGCTTCTGTGTCCCTTGCAAGTGGTACAGCCATGGATAGACATGGAGAGGTATTTCACTTGGTTGACAGGGGCTTTTAGCTAACTCAGGTGGTTTAGGAAAACCTAAAAGAAAGCTTTTTGATTGCTAGAGCTCTCATGGCTTTCCCCTGTGCCATTTAGCTGGGCTGTGTCCTGCTTGGGCTTCATGTCAGGTGTCTGCCAGTCCAGTGACCCAACTGGCCACCCACATCCCTTATCCTGCACTCCTGAGTTGGCAGGTCCCCTTTGTGACTGGAAAAGTGCTGTTTAGGCTGGAGACTAATGGCCTTTTAGTGACATGATTATATTATGTTAAGCGTCTATAGGCTTTACCATTAGGCACTAAGCAGTTTATGACTCATAGCAGAGCAGCCCTTGTCCTGAAGAGTTTATACACTAAGTGAGCTGGACAGGCCAGGCATGGGAGAAGCAAGGTTTCCTCCTGCCTGTCACACAGCAAGTCTAAGTAAGGGCTAGGACAGGATGTGTATTCTCAAGCTCTGGAATAGCACTGGGGTCTAGGTTTTGCATGCTTCAATTTCCTGGAGAGAAATAGTCCTGCAGTGGGAATTGTGCAGTGGGAGGAGAAGTGTGTTTAATGTTAGCTTCATTTTTGGGTGTGATTTCAGGGGGCTTAGATGGGATGCACTGTGGGTGCATCTGCTGCATCAGATACACTCCCTTGCTCAGTGTGTAATTACAGTATTCTGCAGCAGGATTCCGAACAATCCCTCTTAAAACAGCTAGTGGGCAGAGGACCAGGTGATTACTAAATTTATGTCTGTATGCAGGACCTCATAAGAGACCACACAGATGGAGAAAGATTCTCTGTGCAATCAGGCCCCACAGCAGTGTGAATCACAGAATAATTTAAATAGAGATCTCTAATCCAGCCCCCTGCTCAAAGCAGAGGTAATTTCTAACTTAAATCAGGCTGCTCAGGGTCTTCTCCAAATGAATTTGTTTGTCTCCAGGGGAGGAGATTCCTCCACCAATCTGCTTCAGTGCTTTATTACTTGCACAGTGAAGAGTTTTTCCTGATGACAAATTGGAAGTTCACTTGCTGCAGCCTGCGGTCATGGCGGGTGACTTTTTCTGAAAACGTGCCTCTGTGGTAGATGTACACAGTGCCCAGTTTTGTATACTCCTGTTTATAAGGTGCTGTGTAATGTCATATTTAGTAAGCAGACAGATTTTCATAGCAAGCTTTTGTGTAGAAATCTGTTTTAAGGGTTTTTCGTAGTGTCAGGTTCACGAGTCTGGGAAGGAGATTTCATTCTTGGGGACTTTCCAGTTTCTCCTTCCCAGGGAGCAGCATCATCCAGTTCTTGTATCAAAGGGAAGTCCACACAGGCATCCTCCCTTTCTGGAAGGGCTGGTGAGAGCATTTACTCTACCCCTCCACCAGTCTGGTGGACTCAGTATGGAGGAGTGCAGAGCTTCTGCCTGCTGCACTTTTACCCTCGGCTGAACCATGGAGCCAGTGAGCTCTGTTTTCCTGCATGGTAATTAAGTAGTTATTTAAAAATCAAAAGGTTCCATTCTAATCCTGCTTTCACTGGCTGCTTACTAACTCCAGGTAGAATTACTCCAGATTTACTCCCCCCATGCATAGCAGCAGAATCAGGCCCAGTAAATAGAGCTATGAATCTTTTTAAGAGAAGCCATTAAGCAGTAGCACATAGATTTATTGTAGCATCATGTGTGCGCAATTGTTGATGAACATCTTCTGTTGGAGGCTGAATACCTGCTGTGTTACAGCCTTGCCTTTAATGTTGAAATAGCATCTCTGCCAGCATCTAGCTGACGCATGGACAGATACCCATAAAAGAGCCAGATCTCGCATGGTGTTAAATGCCTTCATGTTTCATTAAGGTTGATGGCAGTGGAAGGCACACAGTGCTTTGCAGGACAAACAAGTGACAATGAGCCACTAGCCCCGTGTGCCTTTTGTGGCAAAATTATTTTCCTAGTGTATACTGCTCTGGTCGCAGTCTGGGGCAACAGCCTTTTCTTTTGTAGGCTACGTCCTTGGAAACCAGGGGTGTTGAGGTTCTCCCAAATATCTTAGTACCCAGCAAAAATTTAGAGAAGAGGAATCTGGCTGTTAACATATGATGGGGGATAGATGTTCAGGCATTGCAGACAGTGCTCCAATGAGTCCAAAGTGTAAAGGCTTGCAGCTTGCCTGTAAGCTTCCTAGTCAGGAGTCTGCCTGGTAGAGAGAAAAAGCAGCACTGTCCAGAATGGGCATCATGGAAAACTAAAGGAAGGTCTGAAAATGCCAGGTATTAGCCTCACTGCTTAGCCTGGGTTTTTTGGCCTCATTACACTAATCCAATTAAAGATTGATGGAAAAAGATAACACACACTCCAGTGATGGGGTTTGTGTGGTGACTGCTTTCCTTCTTGGGCAGCTGGAGTGGCACTAGTTCTCTTGTGCATCACCACACCTCCCCGGGCCCTGCAAGACCCACTGGTGCCTCCACATGCCATGGTGTGTGCTCTTCTCCTGCATTATGTCTCTCTTATTACTAATGGAGCATGGATGCATTTTAGCTGCTGGTCAGCCCTCATTAATATCTAGAGATGACAGGTTGACATTTGTAAAGAAGACTTGCATTGACCTTCATGTTGTGCATCGGTGCGGTTGCCATGCAGTGCCCTGTGCTGGATGCTTCTTCCTGTGCTGCCTCAGGAATGCATTTGTGTTAGCAAAGGGACAGGCTGTTCTGTAACCCTTTGCTGCTGCCAGGAACACAGGCAGCGTGTCTGGATGTCTTTGCATCCCTCTGCCCATCTCAAGGACCATTCTCTGTAGAGCCTCCATCCATCCATCCATCCATCCATCCATCCATCCATCCCAGTGAATGAGACTGGGGAGTGTTGTGGTGGCATTCGTGGATCCTTGTGGAGGTTGTTTTTTAGGTGCTGGGACGTTAATGGAAGGCAGCTTCATGCCAACAGTGATGTCCCATCTGCTTGCTTTTTTTGGCTTCTGTCTGGGGATGCAGCAGAAGAAAAGGCTGCACTGCCCAGACATCCTGAGTGCTGTCAGTTGCCTGTCTATCCTCCGACTCACCCCATCCTGGCTCAAGGACTGCTGCAGCCTGCTCAGCAATGACATTTATTAACAGAAGGGGCTTTGAAAAAAGGCAGGCTGCTCTTGCAAAGGCTCCTCACTCTAACTCCGTCTCTTCCTCTTGCCAGCCCATCTGAGGCAATGGCTGCTGGTGCTGAAATTCATTAGTGTTTCCTGACAGGCGATGGAGGCTTGCTCTGTCTGTTCCCACTTCCCTGCTCTCATGTCCCTGCTTCACGCTTGCTGATATTTAAAGCTGATTTGTGGCTGGTAGGCTTGTTGCACTGTGACAAGTTTGGAGGTGGTTGAGAAAACTGAAAGGGTGGAAGGAAAGCAGAGCGGGAGGGAGGTGGGACCTGTCTCAGGCTTTCCGCAAAAGCCCATGGCTTTTCAGTCCCTCTACAAATGTATTTCCACATCAACTGCTTGTGAATTTTAAGCACAGCCATACTGGGCTAGTTTGGCTGGAAGTGGTGGGGAACATAGAGGGATGGTGCCATGGTAAGAATGGGCTGCAGTCACCTATCAAGGTGACCCTGCCAAAGCCTTGGATTGCACAAGAAAGCTGCTCCAGTCTAACTTGAATTATTGGAATGGGGGAATTGGAGTTAGGAGTTGTTTCTTTTTGGAGATGCGGATCATAATTTTTCAGTTTTCACAGGCTGTGGCATAGCTCGGGCTGTATTGAGCCTAGGGTGCTCTGTCATGTGCAGCTGCTGTGGCATTAAGCTGTTGGACCTCTCCCCACCCAGCACAGTGGTTTTGGCAAAGTCCAGCCAGGCTTTTTGCATCCCTAGCCCACTGAACCCTGCTGCCTGGGACTTACTGTTTTAACCAAGTTTGGATGAACTTAAGACTGTGTCTTTGAGAGGGTGTGGGTTTACCTAAACTGCTTTAAATGCCTAGCTTGGCTCCAGCTCATGTGAGATTTGGTGTAGACAGAAGTGACTGCCTCTCATGGTAGTGTTCTCTGCTAAAATGTCTTAGATGCCTTAGCACAGGATGTTATTCCCTTGCTATCTTTTTCTGTGAGGAGAGAGCACCCAAAGCTTTCTCCTCTTGGCCTGTCAAACATCCCTCTCTATATCAAAACACAGCAGCTTCGTGGTCCAGAGTCATATTTGACCAGACTTAGTTGGAATTAGCGTGCAAGGCTGGGATGGCTGGATAGCTCCTCTCTTTGGTTGACACCTTGATGCTGTTGAGTGCTGCAGCATCCAAGCAGCTTCCTTCAGGCTTTTCAGCCCTTCTTCAGTGAAGGGTTTCCAAGGCAGGAGCCTGCCTATCTTGTCCTTCACATCCCTGTGCAGTGGGGTTGTTAACTTCCAGTGGGGGAAGTAGCAGATTCTTAAAACAAGGAGCAAATGTCCCAGTTCATGTCCATGGTCCACAAGTTGCAGGCTGCAGATATTAACTTTAAGGAAGTTAACATCCCCAACAGTTGTTAACCCAGTGGGGTTGGCTGGGACATGGTTAAAATGTTCTGTATATCTTACAACTCAAGGTCTTCCAGGCATGGATTTTTTTGAAGGCTGAGACCAGGTCTGTAAAAACCAATATTTAATGTCCCTTTATGTTTCCTGTAGAGGGACTTGTTCTTTTAACTGGCTCAATATAAATACACCCAGTGTGTAGAAAGTGGCCCAATTTCTTTCTCTCCTGACATCCTGAACCCAGAAGCAGATGGACATTAACCAGCTCTGATTAGTTGGGAGAACCAAGCATTAATTTTTTATACACGAGGACCACCTGAGTGACGGAAATCAATTACTGCTGCCCCTCCCCCTTCCATATTAATGTGGTGGCTCTGAGCAGAGACAGAGGAACCTGTTGAAACGAGAAACCCCTATTTCTTACTTTGACCCCCTAGATAATTAGGGTTAAATTGATATGCTATCGCACTGGTGACACATTTTATCTCCCTCTGTTTGTACAAGAGGATACAATAGTGGAGGAAGGACCAATTTGTGCCCTGCTCTAGCTAACCAGACTGAGATAAAAGGTGTCACTAGTACGATAACGTTCTTGCCTCGTGCTCCTTTATTGTTGCTCAATTTGCTTTTTTTTTTTTTTTTTTTTTTTAATCCTGTTCTTTTTCTTTCAATACCCTTGGTCATATTTTAACTCCATGCCATCGCATAATGACGCCCTGCTAAATGTGTGTGGAGATAGGCAACTCTGGCTGACAGCCTTCCCTGATAACCGAATTCCAGCCCATCCATCACTAGGCTGCTCTCCTTAACTTAAGGAAAGTGATAACTAAAGCAAGGCCGTTTATCACCGCCAAGCTGTGCGCTTCTTGCTGCCTTGGAGAGAGCCAGCTTCAACAGGAGAAATGCGGCCATGTCACTTTGCCTCCCATTTGCATCCCGTTCATCTCCAGGCTCCATTTACCCTGCAGAGCGGAGGAGCAGGGATGGATGGAAATTAGAGCCAGGGGTGATGACACTCTCTGAAAATGGTGCAGAGCTGCCACTGCTGACCCAGCAGAGTGCTTGGAGTTGTTTGGCTGGCAGCAGAGAGCATACTACCTGCTGTCACTGGCTTTTGTGTCCCAAGGGAACCTGTGTTTTGGGAATGGGGGCAGAGGTTGTGTACTTGCATCTCTGCTTCAGAGAGGACAGACTTTACCAGAGCTGCATTGGAGGCTGGAAAATCCCACAGCCGTTTTCAAGTGTCTCTCTTATCAAGTGCAGCCATTTCTGAAGCCACAGCATTTGGGTGAAGGGTTGTTCAGAGAGGCAGCAAGACCTCAGTGGAAAACTGGAAGGATCATGGAATGTTGAATACAGAGAAATGTGCCATCATTTCTCTTCTCCCATACCTGAAAGAGGGCTGAATCCCAAGCTCTTTGCTCAAGTAAAGCTGCCCCCAGCGAGCGAGGTTGATTCTTGCAAGAGCAAGAAGCTGTTCTGAGTATAAGAGTGTGTTTATCACAAGAGCTGTTCAAGTGAACAGTGGCCCTGATAAATGGAGATGCTTGCTTACAGGTTGCGGCACTTCAGTTCCCCAGTAGGGCCACAGATGTACTTTGTTCATTCCAACCTGGAGAAGATGGATGGTGAAACTCCTCCCTGGTCATCAGAATCAGGAGTAGGGGACTAATGCAGGTGACATACTTGGAGCTGGGCAAAAGACATTGCAGGGTTGTTTTCCTTTCTTATAGCTACCTGGGAAGCTTCTTTTTGTGCAGTGAGAGCCCTTGGTTCCCTGTGCTGGGAGTGCTGCATAACCCAGACTAGACCAGACCCATAGGACAGTCCTTCAGAAAAGGCAAGTGCACTGAGGGGCTGTATCCCTGCTGGCCTGGAGACACCAGACCTACATCTTCCATCTTGGGAAACAGACTGATGCTTTGGTCCAGGCAGCTGACAGCCCACCCAGGTTATAACATGAGCGTAGATCTTCTAGTGCTTGAAAAACTTGTTGAAATCTCTCTGGTGCTAATGTGAAATGAGGGGAGCACAGGCATGGAGGGGGAGGGAGAATGTCCTTAGGTCACACAGCTTCACAGGCAGTTTCTGGGTTTGTTACTTGTTTGCAAAAATGGGTCATTTATTTAGTTGACATATTTATTTGGAGCATTTATTTTCTCCAATTAAAGACCCACTGTCCAGCGCCCAGGGCATTCTGCCATCAGTCTCAGGGTGGAAGTAGAACCAGACTGTCCAGTTTGCTGGGCTTTTTGGTCCCACAGGAATGGAAATGCTTCAGATATCATTCATTGCACAGGGTGGTTAGCTGTCAATTCCTGTGGCTAACAAGAATGATGCTGTACTCACTTCTTCTGGGCCCTATACAAATGTTAAGTGAGATGGTAATTATTCCTATAACTGGAGCTAGGCTAAGACCTGTATTATGAAGCCTCCTGGACTGGGAGGAGAAGCCCAGCTTTTAGTAACATACCTCTTGCAAATGGCTGTCATCATTCTCGCTAGCTAAATGTGAGCAGAGTAAGGAGAGGTTAAGCTGATTATGTGTCTGTATTAGACTGGCCATTTATTTCAAACAGTTCCATTTCCTCTGATCTTCTTTTAATTTGGGCACTGGTAAAAAGCAACTTTCAGGATGAGAGAGCTTTCTTTGTGTGCTGGTTGGGGATGGTGGGGTCTGTTCATCTACAGAATGTCATGGACATATGTATGATGGCTATAAAATGCATGGACCGGGCTTCTTTTTATGTGACAGCTATGCAATTGTGAGGAGTGACTCCAGGTGGTTTATTTCAGCACGATGGTGCTAGCATCAGATGAGCCGTGCCCAGAGATGAGGCCATGCTGTCACCTCACATTGCTTACCCTGCAAATCGCTGTAGCCCTGCTGCTTACAAGCTCATGCTATTGACAGGCTTCCTGTTTTCAGAGATTCCTCTAGACCTCCATATTCAAATGTGATTGTATGACTTAAATTATTGCTCCTAAATGATGACATGTACATCTTTTCAGGACAAGGCATTTGGGTTTGGCACAGAGTCTATTCCTTTCTTACCTAAGTAGGGCTCACAAAGACAGTAAACTGCTGAGGCCCAGGGTGTGCTGGCTCTGTTGGCCATGTATTCCCAGGACATTCCCCTGTAAATGTTTGCCAGCTTCCTTCCTTTTCTTCCTATAGAAATGAAGGCAACATGGAGACCAGATCATTCCGGTACTGTACTATCCTGTGTCTCAAATTATCCTTGAGTGGCTCACCTGTGTCCCTCCTTCATCCTTTATTGTGAAACTTCTTGCAGGGCTGAAAAAATGCTGCTCTGTTCACCAGAGAGTTTGGAGCTGGGATGAGCACTTAGGTGTATCTAGCTCACATCCATGTCTGAGCACAGCTTGTTCGAAATCTGACATCCAGTCTGGCTTATTCACTCTTTCCCCTGTGGAGAGTGGGAGAAGACTGCCCTGTACATGGCCTGTGTTGGGATGTTTGAGCAGCTGATGCTGGCACTTGCAGCTCTTCTCTCCTCCCCTGCAACCTCCCTCAACAGTCCCCAGATGCTCGAGGAAGTTGAGAGAATCCCCATCCCCCTCTGTTTGCAAAAGCTGATTTCTGAGGTTGTGGCTTTTAACATGCACAAACGGGTCTAATTTAGTCATTTATTTAGTTGACATATTTATTTGGGATGTTCCTTTGCTTCAGTTAGAGATCCTGTGACCAGTGCCCCAGGCGTGCTCAGCAGTACGTGAATGAACAAGATCCATCAATTACTCTTGATCAGATCAAACTGGCTGGGGAAAACTCACATAACTCATCTCCCTGCACAGGCTTGGCTGGAGCCACGTGGCTTTGCAGCTCAGCCTTCCCTTCTGAGGGGCACATCATAACTCCCCTGTGAACACACTGGGGTTGGCACAGTGTGGCAGAAAGAGCTTTCCAAATTTTAGGGTTCTGATGGCCCTTCAGGCAATCCACTTCCCTCACTGGTGCTGGTTTGTTTTTTTTTTATTTTGTATTCTGGCCACTCTCTGTAGGGAGAGGTTAAAGATGTGTGCTCCCAGCTCTGGCTCCTCGTGCTCAAACCTGCAATAAGACAGTGTGCAACACCTTGTATCTTCAGAGTTATGACTGCTCTCTTCTTCCAAGAAACTTGGCTCTGCTTTCTTAGCCCTAAGGAATTGGTCCTGAATGTGTTGTTTACTCCTTCCCTCTCTCATATCTTATTTGGTGTTTCAACCATAAATGGAAGAGTACCAGGGCATGTCAGGTGCATTGCCAGTTCTTCTGTCTGCCCTGTAAGCAGCTAGCTGAGCAGGATAGTTTTGCAGGGATTTGTGATAAATTCACCTAGCTAAGGGCAGCTGGGATGCTCCAGTCATGTTTGTGTGTTAGCCACCGTGGAGAGGAGCTGCGTGCTGCACTTGCACACAACTTGTGTTCCAAACATCCAGTCTGAAAGGTGTCAGAAGCCTGGATGTTTCTGAATGTATGTAAGTGTTTAGCCAACCTGTAGTCTCATGAGATTTTTTTTTTTTCCCAAGAGCCACATTCTTCTGATGTGCAGTATGGTACAGCAGACTTGAGGGTCTCTTCCATCTCTGAACAAAATGCGCTTAAGAAAACAGAGTTTTTGTTGTCTGGACCCTGATTGAATCAAACCTGCTCTCTCTTCTCTCTTACAGGTTACCAGGACAATGCCAGTACTTAGGGCTGCCGGTTGCTGATTACTTCAAACAGTGGATTAATCTGAAAAAGGTACTTTTGTGCAAAATGCCATTGTCTCCTTCTCTCCCCCCTCCCCTTGTCCTTCTCCTTTCCTCTTTAAGGAGGTGTCTAATAACTACTGCTGTTTTGCATTGAAATGAGTTATTTTCTCAGAAGCAGGGCTGAGAGAGTCCTCCGGCTCCCTATTGTATCTTCTCTAATAGAGTCTTACTGTACTTGATGGGATGTGTTCTGCAGCTGGGGAGAATTCCATTGTAGCAGGCACAGTGTGGTGTCTCTGCATAATAGTGGGACACTGTGAGGCCTCTCTTCAGCAGAGGTTGTGTTGGCCCCAATGTTGCTGACTCTGTTTTGTTTTGCAGCCATAGAAAGCTCCTAAGAGCTCAGTTCCCTTCAGATAGTATTCTGATTAATAAACATGTGGGAATACTCCCCAAATAAAAATCCATATTTCCCTCTGTGCTGTGGGGAAGGGGAGCTGTCTCACCAGCACATCCATCTAAGAAACCAGTAGTCACTTTAAAAAGCAAAATGCCTTAGACTTCACTTTGCTTCATGCCTTGTCTGGATGGTTAAAGAGCAACCTACTGTGCTTCCACAGGGTCACCTGGCACAGCTGCTCCATCTGCAAAGGAAAATGTGGTGATGCCTTAAGCCACAAATCAAGGTGGAAAGGAAAGAACAAGTGTGATTACAAGCAGTAACAGGATGAAGGGAGAGGCTGGGGTCTGTGCACAAGAGAAACTGGGGTGGCCCTTCTGGTTAAACCTTTGGATGAGTACAACTCCCTTCCCCCATCCAATTTAATGTTTTATTTGGGGTTTTGTGCCTTTTTCTGGTAATTAGGGGTCTTGGTAAGTGAAATTTGCTTGTAAAGAGCTTGTTGTACTTGTGGGATTTTCTTTTGTTCTTTTATTTATTTATTGTTTTAAATGAAAGAATGAGTGACAGGCTGAGCGGCCACAGAAGGACAATTTGCATGATCTGTTCCGTCAAATAGGGTAGAACATGAACTTAACAAGGGATGCTGGCAGCACATTCCCGGCTGAACTTGTCAAAGGGTCTTGTATTTCCCTGCTGTCAGAGCAAATCTTGTGGCTGATTGCTGGTCCTTGGTAAATGAAATCTGAAAGCACATTGGGGCATTCTGCAGTTCAGTGACCATTAATGATCGCCATTTGAAGTTCACTAAACTTCCGGTGAATGGATAGCAGCTATATAACCAGCAGGTTGATGGCTGCAGAATAATAATATTTAAAAAAACAAAACAAAAGAATCCCTATGTACCATGATGTTCACTAAGAAGTAGGTTGATCCAGCTGTGCTCCTCCTCTGGGCTTGTGGATGAAAGATTTACAGCTCTTTCCCATAGTTCGAAGCTCCTGGATTTAGTGTGTTAGGAGCTGGGATTCATTGTAATGTGGACATCCAGGCAAGTCCTGTTCACCAAGATGGGTGTTCCTATATTGTGCTTTAGCAAATACTGTGATATTAAGTTAAGGGCTGATGACCATCCATGAAGTACCAAGCACAGAGCTAATGGCAGGAGCCAGAGGGAAGCTCTTGCAGGGAAGTGTTCCCCTGCCTAGCTCTCTGAAGGGGTCATGGGCTGTGTGTGTAGGATGAGGGCACATGGGTTAGGGTTGTCTCCCTCTGCAGATGTGTTACTCAGAAATTAAAGCTCAAATCTTCTTCAGATCATGTGTGGAATGGTATGTGTGGGACAAAGGTTCATCTTCCTCCAACTCCTCTAATCCCTTAAAAATCTGAAGTTTAATATCTGATGCCACTACACAGGGTGGTACCAGGGTCCCTGCACCTCTCTGGGAAGCGACCCTGGTTGAAGAAAAGAACAGGGACCTCTCCTGACCTGTGCCTAAAGAGCTGCCTCCCCTGCAGCTTGCTCTTAATACAGGGTGAGGATCTTCCTGTGCTACTCCCTGCCCTGCTCTCTGAGGGTGGTTGTGGGGCAACCACCTGTGTGTTTTTGACAAAAAGGATTTCCAGCCCACATAAATAATTCTGGACAAGCAATGGGACCCCATGGGACAAATGAGGTCAGACAGGTATCTAGCCCCCCTGCTCTTCCCTGCATAGCTCATCCCCTTTTCCCTTCCCTCTGGCATGTTCCTGACTTAGAAATACCTCCTAGGCTGAATCTGCCTCTGACTAGGTCTATGAAATGAAGGTGTTGGAGAGAAGGTGGTGTGGAATTGGATGTTTCAGATGTCAAGAAAACAGTTCATGTGAGTGTAAATAGCATGTGTGACTGAGAGCAGCTTCCTGCAGAATGGCTCCACTTGCACCTGCTCTGTCCTTTGGGGTCTCTGCTTGTGTGCAGTGATGCTAAGAGGACCCTACTGAGTTAGGGGGCTGCTGCTGCAAAATACACCACAATGCAAAAGGGTGTGATTATGTACAGGAAGGTGTGTGCCTGGGCAGATGTCATTTTGATTTGTGTGTAGTACAATAGGAGCAAAATATGGTCCATATTCCCTCTGTCCATGCACACATAGCTTGAGGTCCTCTTTCTCTCTGTTTTGTAACATCTGAAGAAATATCCTTGTCTGTGAAGCTTCTGCCAAAATGTGGGATGCTCCGGAGCACAGCAGTCCCTCTTTTCAAAGTGTTGAGACAGTCTTTCTCAGGGTTCATTCTTCAATAAACTTCTCCCATTGCCTGCAGCTCTGTGCTGCAGAAGCAGGTGAGGTGAGCACCCTGTGCCTCCAGGCCTTTTCCAGAATGTCCAAGATTTGCCTCTTGGGAAAGCTCAATCAGCCCCTTAGCTGCCACACTTGTTTTGCCCCGGGAGACTGTTTTGGATTATCTGGACATGCAGGTGTTAGTGAGCTCCACACCTGCCTGCTGCAATAGTGGCCACAGCATCTTGGGATCTGTGAAAAAGCCTCCTGTGGAGAACAAAAGGAGAAAAGCTCCCTGTGCACTTGACCGTGTTTGCTGAAGTTTTACCTGGCCCTATGCCCCCCCTAGCCTGCTAATGCATCCCTTCTGTCAAGCCTGATCCGTGTTTGCTGACATTTTTAATGTCACTGAGCGATCTTGTATCTCTGGTGAACTGTCAGTGTACAGCTGATTTGGGGCAGAGAGTTTATCATGTTCTTCACTTCGATTAGCTCAGCCTTGTGGGAGGGCAGCAGAAAGCAGAGGAGGATTTCTTTGAATGCTGCAACATTTCAGATATATCCCCCTAAACCATCCCGATAGAGAGCCACCATCACAGCTGCCAGTTCTCCTTATGTGCCTGTCATGTTGATTCTTAGAGGCCCTGTGTGTTAGGACTGAGGTGCAGAACCTGAGCTGCATCATTGGAGCTGGATGCTCGGGACGTGAATAGCAGAGAATGCTTTGTGTCAGGAGCAAGGGGCACCAGTGGAGAAATATGTGCAGGGAGCAGGAGGCTGTGGATCAAGATTTATTTGAAAAGAAAAGCTGCTGTAGCTAATGAGCTACAGCCAAGCTTCTGTTCCCACAGTGTCCTCAGGTAGCCTGGATAAATTCATTAGTGCTTATTCTAACACAAGAATCATCTCTGATTCCCTCTGCTCTTTTGGGTGCCTCTGTGGTTTATCATTCCAGGTTCTGGTTATGTTAACAGAATGGCTGATGCCATGATAGATCTCAACCCTGGGGATTGGAGCCAGCTCTGTGTTAGGCTGAGGACACGGTGCCTGTGATTGCGGGGTGACTGGGAGCCTGGGAATGGGAAACCCGGTGGGCAGCACGAGTGCCAGCACCCCAGGGCTGGGAGCATGTCACAGAGGGGAGAGTTGGTTTGGTGGATGGAGGAAGTGGAAGAAGAGCAGTGAAGCTACATTTACTGACAATTGGCTTGTGCAAGAAAAGTGTTAGAAGGATGATGAGGGTGTCAAAATAGCCAGACCAAAGGTCTGAGATCCTTTCCCTGCCAGAGGCCAGCAGCCGATGCTTGCAGGTGTAACATATGAATAAACAGAATATATAATTAATGTGTGATTAGATAGAAAAATTCATTGCTGTGGGATGCAGTAGAAACTGAAAGCATGAGCAGATTTAGAAAAGGATAAAAGTTTCTGGTAGACTGGAATGGTAAAAACAGTGAGTGCTAAACACAGTGGTCCAGAGTAAGCTGATTCAAGTCCCACTCTCCTTGTTAAATGTATGCTTGGCAATCTTTGATTCAGAGAGCATCATGTCTTTAGAAACATTCATAATGGGTGTTTTAGAGGTGATAAAAACTGGTCCTAATTTGACACCCTTCCGAAGCCCAGAAGAGCTTTTATGAAAGGCAAGAGTTGATTAATGAATGTGGAGGAATGCAACTTGCCCCATCTGAGCATCAGGAAGCAGAGCTGATGGAGCCTTGGGGAGCACAGTGTGGTCATGCTGGGGTGCCACGGCAGTGTGCAGAGCTGCTCTTTTCCAGGCCCATCCTGTATTGCTCTGTAGATACTTCTAGCTGGAAGCAAATTGTTAATACACATGCACAAATGTTTTAAGGTCACCTACTCAGATTGTGAAATCTGACAGAGGAAGCATGTAATAGGATGTTTTTGTTAATATTTGGCAACTAGAAATAAACACATCTTAAACAAACAAAGATTTGCTAACAGCTTTTTGTCTCTCCTCTGAATTAACAATTCCTTCTGCCTTCAGAGTGAGAGGAGGAGCTCTGACTGCTTCTCAGGCACTTGCTCTTAAGTGCTTTAGATGAAAAATGTTGAAATGGGTACAAATGAAAAATGTTTTGGTGTCTGGCCCTTATGCCTGGAAACTTCTCAGTCTAACTTCTTGACGACTTTCTGGGATTGTTATCAATTCCCGGTTTATTCAGTTATTGACTGTAGGAAGTATAAAATGTCTAGTAAGGTTAGAAATGACAGAGGAGGACTCAGGCAGAGTCCTTCATGGCCAGAGCATCAAGCATGTGAACTGATGTTGCCATTTAGGTGTGAAAAACTGCTCATATGCCCTCGGTGCTCAGTGCCTTGCTGGTTTGCAGCACAGGTGAAAGCTCTGAGACCCTGTCACACCTTCTTTCAGTGGGAGTTGTGCTTTCCTGGACTCCTGGCCACTTGCTGTGGAGCTCTTGTCTTTGGAAAGCCTCTCTCCAAAGATACAAACAGGAGAGGATGTGAAAGGAAACACAAGGAGAAGCATGACTCTAGGGTCAAGGGGAGTAAGAATGTCTTTTCCACCAGGATGAGGAAAGAAAAGTGTCAGTGCAGTGGCATTGGTTCATAGTTGGAAGAGAATGGAAGGAATTGCTTGTAACAGCAAAATGACTAAGTTGGATAAATGCTTTGCTCTGTATTTACAGAAAGGCAGAGGATGCCATATTGCTGAGTGAGAGGTTTGCTGTTACAACAGTTTTCTGTTAAAGTTAAGTGGTGGCTTTCGGCTGGCATTTTGCATAGCTGGTTTACAAGAGTTTGAAAGAGCTGACTGTTAATAAGTCTTTGAACATGGGAGAAGTTCTAGAGGACTGGAAGAAAGCTAATGTTGTACCACTAATTTAGAAGGGCAAATGGGATGACCGATGAAGTAATTATAGCCCTATCAGCTTGACATTAATTCTGGGCAAAGTAATGAAAAGCCAGATATCATAGTTGATTAATAAAGAATGAAAAGAAGGTAATATAATGCCAATCAATGTGGATTTATGGAAACTAGATCTTTTTCAAACTAACTTGATATTTTTTTTATGAGACTACATGTTTGGTTGATAAAGGTAACCATGTCAATGTAATATACTTCTGGAAGGAATTTGACTTGGTACCTTATGACATTTTGATTAAGAAACAAGAGTGATACAAAATCAACATGGCACACATTACATTGATTAAGAACAAGCAAACTGACAGCTCCTAGCATTTAATTGTAAATGGATAATCATCATGGAGTACATGTCTTCTTAGTGGGGTCCCACAGGGATCTATTTCTCAGACCTCTTGTATAACACTTTTATCAGTGCCCTGAAAGAAAACATAAAAATCATTTTTGATAAAGTGTGCAGATAACAGCATGCAGGAGGTGGCTGCTGTTGGATTTATCAACTGGCAATAGTAAGTAGGAGCAGAGGGCCTGGATCATCTTTTTTTCTCTTTCTTTGGATTGAATTTTACCAGTATAGGATGCTGGGCCCCATCTCTGCAATGGAAAGGATTCTGGAAACTTGAAGACTTGATGTGAACTGCAAGACCCTTGGGAACACCGTGCAGTAAAGATCCTGGGAGCTGTTCAGGGTACTGGAGGGAGGGGCAAGGGAGGCTTGGCTGTGGTCTGTAAGTATCTAAAGGGAGAGCCCAAATGTGGCAAGGGGCTCCTTCAGTCTAGCAGACAAAAGCATAAGCAGTTCCAGTGTCTGGAAGCCACAGCAAGGTAATTCAGGGTCAGATTTTTACAGTGAGGGTAATGAACTGTTGGAACAACTTACCGAGGGCTGTGGTGAATTCTCCAGCTCAGGAGGAAAAGTTCTTTCCTAAAAAGATCACCTCTGGTTCAAACAGGAATTACTCATGGCCTGTGCAGGTCAGGCCAGCCGATGGCGGTGGTTTCTTCTGCTGTGATAATCTCTGACTGTCGGTCTCAGCGTAGCTTTGGCTGCTCCATTCCCTTGTGGTGAGAGCACCCACAAAGGCTCCTGACTTGGGGAAGTGTGGCATGAGGCTGGGAATGGAGGGGACTGCATCCCGGGGAGCGCAGCACCGCTGGCACGGGCAGGGGGACCCTCGGGCTCCAGGGCTGGAGCACGGCAGCCATCCACGACTTCTCCTTTAAATCTGTCGTGCAGCTGTCTGAACTCTGAAATTTCTTTCACTCTCTCCCTTGCCTTGTTAACATGTGTTGCCTTTGGGGTAATCAGGGAAAAAATATTATGTCCTTTTACAATTACCGGGTTTTGGAATATTAAAATGTCTCTCTGCATCGGCAGTGTTATTTTGATTGGTATTCTAACCTTTGACTAGCCCATAAAGCGAGCCGCTCTTCAAGCCAATATTGCAGGACTGAAATTTAATTCCGAAATGATTCCAGATAATAGGGAGACAGATAATATATGCATGAAGGATATTATGTTTGGACTAAATGCAGCAGGGCCAGGGCTTGGGAGTTGAATAATAGCCCAGAGTGAGTTATAATCTGTGGGACAGAAATACCTTACTGTCAGGGCCAGGAGAGGAACTCTTAAATCAAAGGCAGAGAGACAAGGAGGGAGTCGAGGATAGTCATCTGAAAGGGAAAGGGCATCTAGGAGAGCCCTTAAAGGAGCATCTCTTGCTGTCCCACTGTGGAGGGACCTGTCCTCTCTTTCTTATTTAACAAGGAATGTGGAGAAAAACACATTTTCAAGAATAAACAACAAGGTGGCGGTTGTGCTGGGAAGAAAGAGTGAGTGTCTGCAAGTCCTTGGTGGTCTTTTTGCTTTCCTCCTGGTCTCATCAGAAGAGGACACTGGATGGGTTGATGCATCAGACTTCTTTGCCTTGGTTTCTCCCTAAGCTATAACCAGAAGGTCCGAGGGATTATTGATGTGGGTCTGCAATATGGGCTATGGTAGGGTGCTCACATAATGCAGAGTAACCACTGGGGTTAGTTTTGGTATCCACCTTCACATAAAACAGAGTGAGGCCCAGTGTGCGGGCTGCAAGGCCAGTAGTTGTTCAGGGTTCTGCTCTCCCCTCCTCAGCCTGGGACTCCTTCTCAGGCAGAGTTGTCTGCCCCACTCAGAGCTGCTGCCCAGACCCTTGAGAGTAGACACAGAGCAGGAGCATCCTATGTGACATCTGGTTGCAAATACAGTGCCTTTTAAATACTGGAGGCTTTAAGAAGCAACACTCCCCTCTGGGCTTTGCCCCAGGGAAGGAAACTTTAGGTTTTTGTTATTTTCTCTTCTGCAGGTGGTACTTTGTGCTTTGCCAGCAGCTACCCAGACATGGTGGAGCAGTCAGCAGGGTATTTTTCACTCTGTAGTAGCTCAGCCCTGTAACTTTAACCAGCTGGGTGAGGCAATGGGAATTTTTCTGTAGCCAGACTTTGCAGTGTTGCAGAGTATGGTGCTGGCAGCTGTCCTGGGAGGATGGGAGCTGAGCAAGCGGAGATGGAGAATGATCTCTGCTGCTGGGGTGACACAAACCCATGTCAATATAACAGGCTTTGGCTCAGTGGCATGAGCTTATAGTTTCAAAGTAATGATCCCAGCCTTGAATTTCATTTCCTTTTCTTGAAGTCTCAGGAGCTGGTCTTGCTACAGCTGAGAGGGGCTCTGGATACAGCCTGGAGGTTTCAATGGTTTTGGATGACTTGCAAAGTAACATCCATGCCCATCCCAGGAGGGCAGAAAAAATGAGTGTCCATCTTCACCTAAATCAAATGGTTTTGTGTGTTTCCCTCTCCTTTGGCTTCTCTTGGTTTTGTTTTGTTTTTGTTTTTTTTGTTTTTTTTGGTTTTTTTATTGCATACTAAAAACACAGGAGCAGTTTTCTGTGGAGTGTGTCTGTACGAACTGTTCTGGAATCCCCAGAGGGTTAATATAAGTTTTTGGTCATTATACACGGGAAAGTAGCTAAGTTTCATGGCTTGCAAAATAGCAGGTTATTTTAGTAATTCCTTTTGACCATGAAATCTACATGTGTGCGAAAGAGCACCCTTCTTGCTGCCAAACTCTTAGCAAGCAGAAGACTTGGGCTGGGCACATGCAGTGTGTTCCTCACTCACTGCCTTGTAGAGTCTGCCGAGTGGGTAAAGACAATCTCTGGCAAGGTCCTGTTATGTGGAAGCCACTTAGAGCTATGCCAGTGCAGCAGGTACACAGCAGCATTTTGGTCCTGTTGACAGCAAGCTCTTCCTGAAACTTCCTTCCATCCTTCTCTCCTTTTTCCTGTAGATCTCCTGCATGTGTTTTAGCATGTTTTCATTTTGCAACCTCTAATACATGAATTAACTTCATTACTGTTGGGGTTCTCCTACACTCTCTTTGGCAAAGATGTATTAAAATTGTGCTAGATGTTTGTTAAAATCTCACCTCTTTTGTAGGTAAGGTGTTTTGGAAACTAGTTTGAGCCTTTGACGCAAACCTGTTTTGCATACAGGTGCAGAAAGCCCAGAATGGAACAAAAGAAGGGAGCTGGAAGACATGAACCGCAAGGGAAGATTGGGGGGTCTGGGATGTTAAGCTTAGAGAAGATTAAGCAGAAATATTTCTTTTTATAGGAGTGAAAGCACTCGGAGGAAAGGAAAAGTTTATTTTTGGGTGATTGTGGTTGACAGTTCTTGTTCCTGTCTGTACCTGATGCAAGGAGCTCAGTAGACAGTCTCTGTGGATGAGGGCAGGGATATAGGACCAGCAGCTCTTGAGATTTTTCAGAGTTTAAAAGAATATGTTAGAGTGTAGTACGGATGCGTCTGCTCCTGCCTTGAACCAGACAGTGTGGGTTCTCCCTTCCTACCCTGTTTGCTGTGACACTTCCTGCACTTGGACACAGGCTGTCTGCTTTCTTTGAAACATGTTGCAAAAACTCAAAAGTACCTGAGCAGCGAAATAAGGGGTGGTTGCCTTGGGTTCCACATACAGTCTCCACTTCTCTCCTGATGCTGTCTGCCCAGATAAGGATGATTGTACTGGGGGATTCCTTAGACAGACTTTATCACCTGGCAGTGCCTTCAGGGTCCAGCAGGGACCTGAGCCTCCTAGTGCCACCCATACAGAGGGCTCTCACATCAGGTAGGAAGGTGTGGTTCAAGAGAAATTGAGAAACACAGTTAACTTACTTGACGTCATATAGCCTACAGGTACTGGTCAAAGTAGTGTAATTTTTTGCTATTGTGGTTTGTTTGTTTTTTTTAACTAGTGCACAAACTTTGTGTCCTGGAGGAAACTGTAAGCAGTGGTTTGCTGAGTGCTCTGCAATGGTCACTTTACTGAAAGCATTCTTGACTGTGCCGGTGGTTGGAGGCAGGTTGGCATTTGTGGTTCTTCTTCATGCACATTGCCATAGGCTGCAGGCAAACAGCAGAGAAGCAGCTGCTCAGACCTTGCTTGCTTCTCCTCCTGCTGAGTACCATATTGCATCTTGCTGTGCCTGCACTTTGCTTGCTGGGGGATTTGAACATCTGTCCCCTGCACTGAGGAGCCTCCTGGTTCCCATCTGCCTGTGTGTGCGCTGGTGCTGAGGTTAAACAAGGTGCTTCAACCTTTACACCTTGAGTCCTGTTGCTGCTTGCAGATTGAGGAAGGAGCTGGCTCTCCTGGTCCTGCCTGTTTATGGGGCAGTGTGCTGTATGTGCCAAAGACAAAATTTTGGAAAGAGTATTTGAAAGTGAGCAAAATAACCCACAGTGTGATCTAACCAACTTGTACTATTGGTAAAAAATGGTTCTGTAATGTCAAGGTTATGCAGGCTGAAGTCACCTGATGGTGCCCGTGGTGGGGTCTGGACAGCCAGGGAATTGCTGCAAAGCTGGTAATGATGTGACAGGGACCTGTCAGCTGGAAAACCAGGGAAGCCCTAAGTACAGTCAGAATTAGGCCTTCAATCTCCCAGCAAGTACAGGTCTGGCACAGGTTTGGCGTTTCACTCGCAAGCAGAACTTTGTCTGTGTGCTGCTGTCAGAAGCTGGGGGCCTCCAAGCTCATGTGCCTGCTGATGGGAAGGCATAGGGCTGCCTGTGTTCCCCTGTGTTTTGTGTGTGCTGTGGTCAGGTCAGCCAGAGAGGCTGGAGCCTTCTGTGTGCCCTGGTATTGTGAGAGGTAAGTCTGACCCCAGCCTGACACAGCTCCCTGCAGTCAATACCAGGGCAAGGCAAGAGGAGAAGGGATTAGAGGCAGGGCATGTTTTACAATAATCCTGTAACGTGTGCTGCATTCCAGGCCAGGAGGAGCTAGAAGGCAAAGGCACAGTGCATGGAAGATGGCCTTTCCCAGGGTCCCCTGGGTCAGGCTAGGAGCAGAGCATCCCTGTATCCCAACCCTTCAGCTGGAGCTTTACACGGGTACCAGCAGAGCTGCCTAGTTCCTGGGAAAGGAGCTGTGTCCTCTCTTTTCTCTCCATTTAAAAGACCGGAGCTCCATGTAGGAGCATGGAAGTGGAGTTGTGCAATTCTCTGGGGAAGGATGAGGGTTAATCAGATTTTCTTGCCTTGGGGATTGAAACAATAACTGGTTTAGTTCTCATTGTTCTACCAAGCCATCGTAGCTACAGGAGGGAGAGTGACTGCCTGCCACCTCTGCCAGCAGCAGCAGGCTGGCTTATGGTAGCAAACAGCTTGCCAGTAAGTGGAAAGAACTTTTTTTGTGTTTGTTCCTGGTGCCCTGTGTTGAGAATGATACAATGTCCTGCCAAAAGTGGTGGGACATTGCTATTGCTGTCTTGGCTAGGAAAGTGTGGGTGGGCAGCCTCTGCCCCACTGCACAGAGGAATACTGTGGCTTGGCTTTTGCTTCTCATGGGCTTGATGTAAAGCAGCAAGAGATGTTGAGCTGGGAAGTGCAAGATGTTTGTATATTAGTAACTTACAGTGCATCACACTTATTAAATTAATTAATTAAATATCTCAGAACCCCAAGGCTACTAAGCAAGTTGATTTCAGGGTTGGGATTAAACGTCTTTCACTCCCTTCCCCCATGCTGGCACAGCACTTCTGGCTCCATCCTGGCTTTTGTTCTCTCCACTTGCAGGTTTCCTTGCTTGAGTTCTTTCCCTCTAGTCCATGGATTGGATCTATCACAGTATCTTGCTAAGAACTGGCTGAAAAGTCTGCAAATATGGACTGCATTTGTTTATGCCCTTGTCTAGGCATAACCTTCTCCTATTTTGTGGCCTGCTGGAGAGGAAGACTGATCACTCAGAAGCATGAGCCTGTCCAGAGGCTATCTCACAGTGGCTGGTTTTCCCAGCTGTGTGGGCAGTGTCTCCTACAGTACCATCTTCTCCTTGAGTCCTCTGACATGAATGTTGCTGCCGGCTCTGTGGGGCATCAAAGCTTTTGAGCAAATTGCCATCCTGAGGTCATGATATGGGTGGCTGCACTGCAGCTTTCTCAAGCTTGCTTAGTACCTATCCCCATTTTTTCAGCAACCCCAGTTTTCAGCAGTGCCCTTCTGGGCATCAGTAGGAATGGAGGCAGCATGCTTATTTTAGCTGACATGCATCTTTCCTTCCTTGTGTTAATCTTGTGTGTGTTGAAGAAGCGTATAATGAGATGTTCTGTGTTTTCTCGGACATCCTATCCACAGATGAATATGCAGGTTTCACTCAGGACTGATGGATCAGCTCCACTGCTTTCACCTTTTTTTGAGCCAAGATACACTTGCATTTCTGCATTGCACTCAATGTACCTTAAAGCCACCAACTTCTGTTAAGCTGTGCAGGATGGAGTGTAGCTGAGCTGGTCTCTCTCCTCTGTGCAGTGGTCAAGTTTCATTGACTTGGAGACAAAGCCTCAGAGCACTGTTTTGCCAATACTGCTCCTGCATGCATCCTGCAGATGCATTTTTAAACTAACTGTGGATATTTAATGTATGGTCTTGTGACAACAGGAGAGAAAAGCCTGCTCTCTGTGCTCTCCCAATGTTGTAATCTCTGTCAAGCCTGGCTCTGATTGATGCTATTAATATTTTAGAGATCATTTAGGATCTCTGCCTTGACTGTGCTCCCAAGGAACCCAAGGAAGAACCGTCCTGTGTGGATGTCTGCAGCTGCTGGAGGAGCATGCTTGCTGCTTGCTGGTGTGTTTTGGAGGAGGCAGGTCTGCAGGTTAGCAGGACTACCAGGATTAATGGGAGAACAAAGCCTTCAGCAAGGTAATTGCTAACCTCTATTGTGTCTAAGCTGGTCCTCTTCTGTAGGTGGGGGTCTTTTAGCTTTCCTGGAACACTGTCTTTTGTCCTTACCTTTTGGAAAAGGGGACAGTTCACCTCTGGACATTGTCTCTACAGACTGCTTTTGGCCAAGGAAGGGTGTGAAAGGGCTTCAACATGCCTTTGCTCAGCCCTCCCGGTTCCTGGAGCTGGCTTCAACAGAGCTGCCAAACCCAAAAGAACTCTGCATCTCTCCTGCGGTTTTGGTCTCCCTTTGCCACTGAACTGTTGTATGATTTGTCCCCAAAGTGTTGGTACTGCTGTGGGGTCAGTCAGTGCTGAGGTGAAGTACATTGGTGCTCTACCATATGCCCCCTCCAGCTGCCTCTCAGGAGCTGCACAGGGACCCATCCTGCACCTCCCTGTCTTGCTTCCTGCCTTCGGTCTGCTCTACACAGTGGAGCTGCCTGACTGTTCCTCTTGGTGCAGGAAAGCTTTGGTGATGCTCTGCTTGCTCAGCCTTTCCCACAGGGCCCACCTAAGTCCAGCTCTGGGGATGAGGCCTACGTGCTTCAGGGACAGGGGCTCCAGCAGATCCAGGAGACAGTGAAGCTCTGTGACTGAAACCCAGACTGTGTTTGCTCTGCCTAATTATCAAAAGTATGAGTTTGTTCTGCTAGGTGCACATTATGCCTTTATTGTGGTGTAATTATGCCAGCTGCCTATGTTTAGTGTCATAAAAAGAAATAAAATGCCCATTACCCGCCTAAAGAATTCTTCTTGTGGGTTTTTTTTTTTATTTTTATTGCTCTGGAGTACACAGTAGGGATATCTTTGATCGGCAATTCTCCATGTAAAATAGCTAGTGAAATACTGTGCCTTTCAGAGAGCACCTCCAGCCAGCAGCCTGCAAAGGCAGCTGGCCCACAACCCTCACCTGGCGCTGCTTCTGCTGCTTACTGCCAGCCCGATCTGGTGGTCAAGATGCTGAAGCCACCTCACTGCCACCACAGCACCTTGCCCTGTGGGAGCTCGGCTGCTTGCTGGCAACTTTTCCCTGCAGCCCTCCAGATCCCAAAGCTCCTTCCTGGCGACACAGCACCCAAGAGGTGCAGGATGCTTTCCAAACCTGGGAGAAGGTGCAGCCTCTCTACCCACAGGCACTGTTCACAAAGACACAGTGGTGCCTTGATCTGTCCTCTGCAATTGGGCTTTAGCTGCTTTGGGGTTTCTTGTGGTGTCTGAATTCCTGGGGCAATGTTTCTCTGGTGTGGAGAGATGCCTCAGAGGAGCTGCATCCTCCAGGAGCTGAGGTTCTCTGCAAACATCAATTACTGAAACACATATTCCTGGCAGGGAAGAGCAGCAGGAGGTTTGCTTTGTGTGTATAAGTGCTGGGGGCATTTTGGTGATATTAAATAATTTCTGATGAAAAAATTAATGTGGAAAAACCCAAATCCAAACCCCGCATCTTTAGACAATGTTAAAAGCTACCTCTCTACATTTCTTTATTCTTATAGGTTCAGGCTTTAATTGGAAAAATTACTTTCTTAGCCTCATTAGGAGCAGTTAGTGCTGGCTATAGATAGCTCTTAGATATATGGTTTCAGTGGATGGTAAATCTGTTGGTTTAGTTGGCTTAATTTTCAACTCAATATTTTCGACAGGTCGCTGGTCCCCCCAGCCCAGCTGTGCCACAGATACTTCGGACAACGTCCCTTTTAATTCCCTCCACTTATTTTTTATGTCAGGTGTTCCTTGAAGTGGCCTTCACAGCTCTCCACCCTTTCAGCCGACAGCTACGTCAGGGGAAGATGGACTTGCACCTCCCCACAGCTTCATTGCATATGCACACACCGTCTGCCCCGGCGGCACGATTGCCTTGGTGAAGAGTCCAAGGGGCTGCTGATAGCAATCATTGATTAAGAGGGTAATTGTCCTGAAAATTCAGATTGATCAAAAGGCAGAAATGATAACTTGTGTAACTGTGTTTAAAACCACGTCCTGTCAATAGGGGAGACTGAGACGTGGTGGGCAGAAAGCAGGGAGAATTGGATGTGCGAGTGGGTGAGTGTGCCTGTGGTTCGGGGAGGAGGGGGAACCATTCTTCCTTGGGGTCCATAGCAGGATGTTTCTTGTCACTGACGCTGGGCTATTGGAGATTCAATCACTTTTATCTTCCCCTCTCTCTCAATCCAAATGCCTTTTCATATTAGAAAATTAGAATCAGCTCTGCTCATGCAAGATTTATTAGCTCTGCTGAGCAATACCACAGAAGAGTAAATGATGTCGCATTTCAGAGGCTTTTTACAGATTATGACCAAACTTTCAACTTCTTAAGTATTCTTCAATTGAGCCACTGCAGGGTGTGAAAGGGCTGGGGAGACAAACTTCTCTTTGGAAATAGTTCTGCACCAGCCTGAATGTCTCTTCTTTATTATCGGAATGATTGGATTTGGTTGCTAATACAGATCTTTTCTTTGGGCTCAGTTTCTGCACTTATTGCTCTGGAAATCAAACTCCAAGAATTGAGACTGTTTGTCACATTTTTTTCTTGGTCTCCTTTGTAGAGACACTTTTCAGTGCTCAAATGTGTGTCTTTGGAGCTCTGCTGCTAGCTGGCACTCATTTACATCTGAAGAAGACAAATCCTGTTTCTCACTCAAATCTTTTCCCTTGTGTTTTGCACTGGCTGGCTGCTTTTTAAAATGCTTTCTGACCTTATGTCATGCACAGCTCATGTTTTGTGTAGTGATAGTCCTTTGGTCTTCAGGCAGTAGCTGCTAAAGATTTTTAAAGACATGAATGAATTTAGACTCATAACGCTCAATAGGTAATGTTCTGGGGATACTGAGGCACAGGTGAGTTGAAAAATTTTCCAGCGAGTCTGTATCAGAGTTTGGAATAGGAATTAAGGCTTATCTCTCTTGATTCTGGGCTTCAGCCAAAAGGCATGTTTTTGAGTCTTTTCATTTTGAAATTACTTTGCAGGCATGAAATCCATGCAGCACCCCGTGGGCTGGCTGCACAGGAGGGCTGCTCAGCCACAAGAGTCAGAACTGCCAGCTGTTGGGTGTCCCTGCCTTTGGGAGTCTTTCTCTCCCTCAAAAACTATTCAAGATTCACAATACTTACATATCCCTGGTGCTCTGCAGCACTTCACCCCTCTCCCCTTGGGCGTGGTAAATGTAGCCCCTATACAAAAATACTGGCTGTTGTCAAGGTAAACACCATTTTTCTGGTAGATCTGATTTGGAGTCTTCCCAAAAGGGAGCAAATTTTTCTGCTGCCATCATTATTTAGCAAAGTAGACAGCACCACACAGGGATGCTGATGCCAGTGCTCAAAACCAGCATTAAACAACAGAAGCTGAAATCAAGCTATGGAAGGGAATAGCCCATTGATAGCTACATCTGCTGTCATCAGCGTGCATTGAAGCCCAGTGCTTGCACCTGAGATACTGCCAATCTTTTTTCTGTTTGCGTCTGACTTTTCCTTGACATGGCCAAGCTGCTGGGAGGATTGCAGTGCAGACAAGGGTGGAGGAGATGTTGGAACAACTCATTGGTGTGGCCAGCTCAGGATTCTTTGTGGCACATCGTGGGCTGCAAGCGCTCAGCCGTCTCTTTCTCTTGGCAGCTTTAAAGGGACTTTATTATCAGGCAATGCTAATTGCATTTGAAGCAACACCATACTTGGACCTGTCCAAATGCCAGCGTAACTTGGCACAAAGTTTTGCCATTCATCTCAGCAAAAGGCATTTCTGAAGAGCTGTGTCAAGCTGTAGCTGGCTGGCAGGGAGGTTTCTCATTGAGTGTTGGTGCTTGGGAGGCGGATATGCTTGACAAGCAAAAGGACTTTTTCCCCTTCCATGTACAAGCACTATGTATTATTCAAGGTCTTCTTAAGTCAATGCTGGGTTATTAATCGGTCGCTTCTCTGCATGTTAAATTTGCCTACTAATTTTGAGTCTCTGGCTGAGGACTGCAGCTGTGAGCTTGCACAGTACCTTCCATCCACAAGTCTCTGCACACCCAAGTGTGTGATCAAGGGTTGATGCACCCCCTTGCCTTGGGTTCAGATGACGTGGTGCTGCCTGTGCACCAGCTGCACCAGGGAGATGAACTCCAGGTTACTGACAGTGTTCTCATTTCCAGGTAGTCACTGATGGTGGAGGGGAGCAGGGGCAGGGCCAGCACCAGAGCAGTAAAGCCTTGCTGAACCTTGAGGTGCCAAGCAAGACCACAAGTCACTTCCTAAAGACACAGGGTACTGCAGTCTCAATGACACTAGGGAGGGGATACAGTGGTGTCCAGGTCTGAGGCAGGTGTTGTGCGCAGCCCAGGAGGGGTTTGCTCCATGAGATAGGTGCTACCCACCTCCCTTTGGCTCCTGCTCAGTTTACAGGCTGATGTAATGAACTAATTGCAGCCGGTTTGAAGACAGCTTCTGCATTGTGGGCCTCTTTCTCCTCTGTCCCCTAGCCAGGCCTTCATGCTTCAGCCTCCTCTCCCTCCACAAGCTCTGGCAGTGCTACCCACGATATGCAAGGCACATGGCCCAGCAGCACCTGCACGTTCCAGGAATCACGTCAGCTGTCATTACTTACATTACCTTGATTGGGAACAGTCAGTTATGTCACTGTCCATCATCGTGTCTCTCCAGGGAGATGCTGAGGAAGGAGGAGAGGAGCAGGAATTATAGACCGCTTCTGCGGTGCTCTGCTAAGCCCCCCGCTCTGATGGCTGAACATCTGTCATCAGGCAGCTTGAAGAGAAGGTGCTTTTGTCTGATGGATCTTCCCATTGTAACTCCACAGGGAGGAGCCTTCTCCAACACCGGGACTACCCTGAGGGAAAAACACTGGGGGCTTTTTTTGCAGTTTAATGTGAAGGGAATGATGCTACTGCTTGGAAAGCTCTGGGAATTCACATGAGAGTCAGCTGGACAGCTGCAGGCTGGGCTTTCCTGGCTGAGGGCTGCTTTGGAGGCAGGTGGAGT
The DNA here is from genome assembly GCA_023637945.1 of Phaethornis superciliosus. Classification (NCBI taxonomy): domain Eukaryota; kingdom Metazoa; phylum Chordata; class Aves; order Apodiformes; family Trochilidae; genus Phaethornis; species Phaethornis superciliosus. Next base: position 20,269,755 of record JAJQWJ010000009.1, on the reverse strand, counting down.
TAGCAAAACTATCTCTGGCCTGAATGAGGCAGAGCTTGGACTTGCACGTTATCCCCACATGTGACTGTGGAGGATTCCTATCTGTGAACTCAGATGGGAGTTTGTCTTCCCTTTGGCCCAAAGCTCCAAATTCTCCTAGAGAAAATCAGGTTTGGCTTTTGATTAAAGAGACTTCTTATTTCTAATGGAAAATGATCTGGAAAGTTTCTTGCCCTCTCTGCCCTGGTTGATTTGGGACTCCAGTTCCAGTAGCAAGTTTCTTCAGCTGGGGGATAACAAGTGGTAGTAGCTGTGTCCAAGCCTGGTGGCAGAGTCCGTGGTGCCACAAGTGGCAGGGAGAACAGTTTGTCTATCCACCTCGTGGGAACAAATTTGTGCCTGAACTCAAGGTGGGTTTGAGAGCATAAGAAAGAAGAGCTCTGTGATTATCACTGGGAAGTGCTCCATGATCATGAGTCCACAGGCTGCCCAGCAGGATGTACTGGGAGGTGGGGAACACAGTGGTACCTGCCTCCTTGGGTTTCTTGGTGTGTGAATGTTGGTCCTGGCACTGTAACTTTTGGAGAAGCATTACCTGCTAAGAACAGAACTCATGTTCTGTTAGCTGGTATGAGGGTGGTTTGGCAGCAGCTGGATCTCATTTGAGCCCCAAGATTTGAGTTCTCAAAGCATCTGGGGCTGATGTTGCTTATCTGGAGACCAGGGAGCTGATAGGGAGAGAAGCCAGGGCAGGAGGGGGCTGCACCCAGGGACTGAAGTGGGGATGAGAAGTTTAATGGTTCTTTATCTTCTTGGAGTGGTTCTGTCAGAAGTAGTGGTTCAAAGGGAGTTATTAAAACACCAGAAGAGCTGGTTAATGCCAGCAGCAGTGCCTGCGTGCTGCTCAGGGTGTGTGTGGGTCATGGGTAGCTGAAGCAGCCGGGTCTCAGCCAGGACTGTGCAAGGCATCTTGTACAACTACAGCCTGCGAGGTCCAACCTGTAATCAATCCATCCCGTCACTTAAAGAATTTGCACTCCACTGAAATGATGTCTTGTTGTCCTCAGCTTTAGGTATGAGCTTCACTGTGCTGGATGGCCTGGACACATGGAGCTTGCTAAGCAAATAAAAGATTGCAGAGGGGATGTGAAGCAGGAGAGAGTTTTTCTGGAGGGAAGGTGGGTTTCCATGGTAGGGTAATAGCTAGTGAAGTGACTAAATACATGATATAAACATGTTCAGAGCATCTCTGCCTGAAGAACCCATCACAGCCTTTTTGAGTAAATAGAAAGAGAGCCTGGGTTCAGTTCATATGTCTGTTTTCTTTTCTTTTCTTCTTCTGGTCAACTGTGGCTGTAGATAAGAGTTTTCTATTTGAAGTTCAGAAGGGAAGGGAAATCCATTGTTAGAAGAGGGAGACTTTCTTTTTGCTTGATATCTATCTCCAGCAACACAGCAAAGAAGGAAAAGATTTGCTATGATAAAGGTAGCTTTAGAAAAAAAAAAAAGGCACATTGAGTGTTGCTTTTCTCTGTACTTCAAAGCCTGGAGTAATATGGAGCAGTGTAAAAGAAGAAGGGGGGGGAGTGGAAACCAACTTATCCCAGCCTCTGCATGGCAGCTGTGAATGTAGAGCCATAATAGAGCACCATCCTGGCCAGAAATCCAGCCGTTCGTCTGGGCTTGGTGTGGTGTTATTCAGTGTGCACAGCACCTGCCAGGAGTCCATGGGGATGGGCTCAAAGGGGGCTGCTCATTGTGGGGGGGAGTAGAGGAAACATTTTGCAGGTGTGCTTCCTATGGAAGGACCAAACTAAGGGAAGTCACTTGCTGGCAACAAAATCAGGCAAGTCTGGAAGCAGTATGGGAAAAGGGTGCCAATAAACATTTAATTATTAAAATAACTTGGAGATTGCATGGAGTGTTCAGCATGGTCTGGCAGAGTGAAAAAGCTCTGGTGAAGGCTGGGGCTGGGAAGAAAAAACATCTCCATCCATGCACACCAGAACCAGTGAGGCTGTCTTTCTGTGGTCCTAGGCATTATGATCAGCTTTCTCTTGGCTATAGGCTCAGCTTTCCCTGGGGCTCAGTTTCTGAGCAAACCAGAGCAGAGGAGTGCTGGGGAGGTGGTGCCTGGGGCTGCCACCCCCTTGCTTGGAACAGGCACAGCTGAGCTCTGTGAGCAGACAGGGAGGCTCCAGCTTCAGAATTGGGCTTGGATGGCCCAAATACAGGTGCAGGCTGTGCAGTGTGGGCAGAGCTGGGAGTTCCCAGACAGGGGACAAGGCATGGTCAGAGATGCATGGTGCAGCCTGGGGAGCCAGGGCTTGTGACACCCCTGTTGCAGTACAGCCATGTCCACACAGGCTCCCCCTTTCCTCTGGATTAGGGTGCCCTCCAGCCAGTCTGATGGCATGGGGCCACACATCTGCTCTGCTGCTCTCATGTTTTTGGTCTTCAGCCCCATCTCAAGCTCAATGCTTGGTCCTTGCTTCTGGGACAGCCCTTGCTGTTCTGGCCCAAGGGTGCTGCTGCTCTGGCAGCATGTCTTGGGCTTGCTGAACTGCTGGACATCCCTGGAGCAGAACACCCCATTCCCCTCTTGGAAACTGATGCAGGTAAAAAAAAGCACAAGCATCTGCTGGAGGCTTTGCCTCTGCAGGATGAGAAACAAATTCATTTTCAGCGCTGACCTGAGCAGAGGCTGGAAGTGAAAAGATTTCCAGCCAACCTGGGCTGGTCAGGGTTGCTAACGAGCCTTTCCTTTGAGCAGTGTTTTACATTCTTTAAAGATCGCAGGGAGCTCTTGGGGAGAATCTGCTAAAGTAAATGGCAGAGTCAAGTGTGCTGGCTCCTTTCTTTCCCTTTTCTTTTCCCTTTTTTTTTCCTTTCCCCTTTCTTGGTTCTCTTTATTATGTGGAGTTGCTCTGGCTCTTTCTCTCACTTCTGTTTCTCCTTTTGTTCTCTCTTTGTCTATTTATCACACTGTGAAGGTTGAAAGAGATGTTATTAATCTGGGAGAATGAAGGCAGGATTAGTGGTATGAATCGGATTTTGAGAGCTGTAATGATAGAAAGACTCGCTCTGCTGGCGGGCTGCATGAGTTTGATAAATGGGGAGCACTCCAAACTGACTCGCGCCTTCCTCAGCACTGCTCGCTCTGCCCGCTGGGGCGTGCCATGCTCTCAGATCTGCCAGCCATCCCACACCGCTCCTACCTGAACCAGAGCAAAAAGCCAAGGGTAAATCAGAGACAAATATCTCCCATTGCACTTAAAGAGATCATTTCTTTCAACATCTTTTTCAAGCAGAGTCCTGTCAAGTTCTTGGACAGCCTCGTGTGGAGGTGGGATCCTTCCTTGGATATGGTTTGGAGCCGTGGCCATGAGTTATTGTCTCCTGCTGTGGCTTTGCAGAGAGCAGTGGGGAGTCAGCGTGGCTGAAGCAGAGCTCCTGTCCCACTAGGCACAAAGTAGGATCATCTCTGTAGGCTGCATCATGCTTCCTTTGCCTCCTAAGGACTGCACTGGGCTTCGAAGCACCGTGGGTCTGTGAGAAGACAGGGAGTGTTTCAATGAAAGTCACTTTGGGATCTTTGCCCTGACAGCTCCTGAACAAGGGGTCTTTGAGGAATCTTGCCTGTGCATAACACGAGTTAGGTCCCATTATCAAGCCTGCAGGGGGCAAAGCATGCTCTGGGGACAGAGCAACAGCCCCCAACCGTAGGGTAAAGCGGGACGCTCAGGACCAGCATCTGTAGCAAGTAAGGTACTTTCCTAGGATTCCACTGTGTGCTCACCCTCTTGAGCACTTCCTCATCCCCACCCTGGGTGTGTGATGGTCCATGTTGGCACCCCATGGAGCCAAAATGCCAGAGACAGAATGATGGGTGAAAAGTATATTGCACTTTGGAGCTGGTTCTTGAGCACAGAGCTCACTGCCCTGTTGTGGTTGTGCCACCAGTCATTCTTCATAGATGGGGATTGTGCCCTTGTCCTGGGTCTTTTGCAGTGGTCCTTAACCCAGCCTTTGCTATGACTTCTTCTGTGGGCATTTTGAGCTTAGTGCTTGCTCTCATGGCTAAGTTTGGATATTGTAGTCCAGACCAGGAGCGTGCATTTGCTGAAGGGAGACGTGGTTGCATGAAGGCCATCTACAATGTGTTGGGAAGGTTTGGGTGCTTCAGTGTCCCTCACCCCAGGGGCTGTAGGCATCAACTTGACCCTACAGCCCATCCAGGAGAGCCCTAAGTGTCTAGTGGTGGGTGCAGGTTGTCCCACCACCACAAGGTTTGTATCTCACCTGCACTGAGCAGGAAATTCTTGCTCGGTACAGGGGGAGGTACAGTGGTGTGCAGAAAGGACTCTGCTTCCACCGGAGAGTCAGACCATGGGCAGCCCAGAGTTGTCAATGTCCCTTTAACTACAAGGTAATGGACTCCCCACGCTCGGGCTGAGCTCTCCTCCTGCCTTTGCAGGAGTGGTAATGATTGTCAAGGTAGAGCTAATGAGTCGTGCACATCTTTAAAGTGTCGTGGCTTCTGAGACAAAATTTAAAAAAAAAAAAAAAAGGCAGGGATGGAAGAAGGAAAGTCCAGCTGTGCTGACGTGGCCAGTGAGGTGTCCATCCATCTGTCCTGCCTGCCTTTTGGCAGGATCACCCCTAAAAGGCTTAGAGTCTCTTTGCTTGCTGCTGCAGCTCCTGTTTAGACCTGGGACCCTCCTTATCTCCCTAAGGTTCCCTAACAACCCCTCTGCAGGCTCCAGTCCCTTGGACAAGGGATCAGGACACTGCTGGGCATGTGAAAGCTGGGCAGGCAGCAGGCAGGAAGGGAGCCCACCTGCTATACAGCTCAGCTGGGGGGACAGCAAGGCTGGAAAGAGAATAGGAGGAAGGCATGCAATGAGATGAAGGACACAGGAATGTCCTGTCCTGGGTTAGTTAAAGATGGGGGGATGGTGGTGCTCTCAATCCCATCTCCATCACTTGCTCCAGGTTTGACATGCTCCACCTGGTACTTCCAGGGGCTGTCTGGGTGATGGGGAGTTAATGATCCCCCCAAATGCCTGTCCCACAGTGGAAGGGAAGAGGTGGCTCCAATTTGGTTTTGGGAAATGTCCTGTGAGCACTCCTGGTGGCAGGAGAGGCTGTACAGACCAAGCTGAGTCAGGATCTGATCCTTTGGGAAGAGCTGGTGGGGGAGCTGGGATGTTGTGTGTGTCGTGTGGTGTGACTGCCCGCACACACAATTCCTCCCATTCTCACTATTTCAACTTCACAGGTTGAATTGGTTCAGAGCAGCCAAACTAAATGAGGGGAGAAATGATCAGTCAAATATTTCTTAAATACTGTCTTTAAGAGATAAGTGCTTGGCTGGAACTTTAAGGCAGGTAATGAGGCTCTCTTCAGATCAGCTTGTGATGTGGAAACTGCTAGATTGACCAGGCTGCAACTGGAAGAACAGTGTCACAGCCAGGGATGGTACAGGACTCCTCAAGCCCTGGCACACAGTGCCAGCCTGCTGCCACCTGCAGATCCCTGCATCCATCTTCACTCTCATGCTACAAGGAGCAAAATACAGGTGGGAGCTGGGGGAGCAGCCTGCTTGCATAGAAGTAGGGGGATATGTCAGTCAGTGCTTTGGACTGCAGCTCCAGGAATGCAGGTGAGAGCTTGGTGCAGAGGCAGCAGCCCAGAGGATCCCTGTTTCTCCAGAGAATTCTCATTAGGTTTCAGATTTGTTTTTCTGCAAAAATCAGAGTGACTTCAAGCCTTGCAGTGGATCTGTGAGGTGGCTCCATTTCTTAGCATTGTCTCTAGTTGGTAAAGATGTGTTGGTAGGATTAGTTCTTCCTTTTCAGTATACCATCCTTCTCTCTTCAGTGGGACACCAGCAGTGCTTGTCTGCAGCAGGACTGGACCTTTGCAAAGCACTTTATGGAGCAGAAGGGGGGTTTGCTGGAGGTTTTGTGCAGGAACAGTAGAGGAGCAGAGAGCTGTGCTGGGCAAGATGGGATGTACCAAGTGTTTCTTCCCAGCTCCAGCACACTTTTCCTTTAATCTAAAACCAGGGAAGAATCTGGTCTTACCTGGCTGTTCTGCACAATGCTGTTCTTGCAAAACTTGTGTGCCCTTGCTACTTGTTGTGTCATGCCCACCTGGCAGTGCCTCACCCTCCTGCTCTCCTCTTGGCCTCCTCTGGGCAGGAGATGGGGACCCTCTAAGCTTTCTGCTTTATATCCAGGTTTTTTAGGCTTTCTGTTGTTAATTATTGAGATGTAATAATGTGATTAGTGCACTATTAAAAAAATCGCTGATATGATTACCATGGATTTAATATCACATGATATATCATTACATTGTTACATGGTGACAGATGTAATTGAAATACACTTATTGGAGCCTGGGGTCGTGTTTCATTCAATCACAGCAGCACCTCCGGGGGGCAGAGCAGAAATGGCTAAAAAAAAAAAAATAAAAAGGCATCAGGATTGGAAATTATAATGAAAACAAAGAAACTTGCAGGCTGTTCAAGTCTGGGGCAAGTGCTGCTTTGGCTTTTTCTTCATAGGAATCTAGAAAGGGAGGGCTGTTTTGTGGATCTGCTGGAGTAGACAGGTCAGCCAAGCTGAAATTGCCTGCTCAGGGCACAAGCAGGAGGACTTCTGTCGTGGATGTGTGCCTGGAAGGCTTCCAGCCATCTTGCAGCGTGTGAGCCTGGGCACTGTGGACACTGGGCCACTGACCTGCCAGCCGCTCTTGGCTCCTTTTTAAAATATAAGTGGACCCAAAGATGGTACCAGTTGTGCTGTGAGGAAGCCGTCCAGCTGTTCCTTACCTTCTGCCATAATTCTGCCTTTTTGGAGTCAGGGATCACTCAGCTGCATGTGTTGGGCTCTGGCATTGCCACAGAGGAAAGGGAGGCAGCAGGGAGCTTGCCTGCAGGACTGGGACCTGGGTCATGTTTCCTTCCATGTCAGTGAGAAGAGGTGACATCTGTCTCTGCCATGTTATCCTTGGAGGGATCTGCATGTGAGCTCTGGACAGCTGGGGTGAGGAGAGGAACAGCTATCATGTACCCTGTCCAGAGGCAGCCAGCTAAACTGGAGCCTGAGCAGGGGCTGGGTCAAGGCTTGGGCTAGAGAAATTTTTCTGCAGGAGAAGCACAAAACCCTCCCTGGTGCTGGCACAAACAGCTCCTGGTCATTCCCAACCAAGTGAGAAGGTGGACAAGAAGCTGGTGGTGAACATGGAGGTTTGCTTTTCCTCCATCTACTCCCCTTCCAGGGAAACAACTGTCACTGACCCTCCCAGTCCCCCCCAGAGCAAGTGATAGTTTGAGGTGTTGCCTTGGGCAGGATGGGGCTGTGGTATGGCTAGCCCTACTGCAGATCCTCAGAGTTATTTTAGACATACGAGACGGGGTGTAGGAGACTTTGAAATTGAAGGTGCCGTGTTTAATCTCAACCTCATCCAAAACAAAGGAAGGATCAGGAATTTTCGAATGGTGTAAAGGCAACTTTTCCAACCAGAAGGGGAATGGCAGTGTGGTGAGCTCAAGACAGCTGGATGTTTGCATAATGACGTGCCAGCATCTGGCCCTGTGTCTCTAGCTCAGCATTCACACGTTCAGCATGGCATCACCCCCTGCTCCAGTGTGTCTGTCCCAGGAGCTGGGTTACAAACCTTGCTGATGCTTGAGAAGTAATTTTTATTTCAGGCGTTTGATTGTATGTCATCCCTCCTAAGAGTGCTTCCACCCCCCTTTTGTGGGGCCAGCACACCCCCCTGGAAATGCTCAGTATTCCCATTATAAGCCCTTGTTTTGCTGGGAGCTGTGGAAATTCATTTCCAGCTGGTGTGGGTGCACTCTGGCTGGGAAGGCTCTGGCAAGCATCTTTCTTTTGAGATTAAAAACATAATTTCAGTCTGACCTCTGAGTTTCGGAGCTTTTGTTGGTTTTCTCCACCCCCAGATGGTTTTTGTGTATGATTTTAAAATAGCCTTCTTATCTGGGTTGAAGCTAGCTGATGCGTCTGCTTCTCATTCGAGGATTGTTGTGTTTTATTAATGCTGTTATTATTCCATTACTGTCATTGTGCTCTTTTATAGCAAATAGCTTAATTTAGTTGAGATACACAGATGCTGAGAGTTTAAGTGAAATCTTCGGCACTTGGTATGCTGGGCACTGAGCAGATAAGCACTTTGGTATAAACCCCAAGCACTTTGGTATAAACCTTTCAGTTAAAAACAAATTGGCTGCTGGGGGAGCACTGGATGCAGGATTTTGGGAGAGGAGAGAAGGAATGGGATGTTCAAGTGTCTTAAGGAGGACTTCATAGTCAAACGTGACTATAGGTGCTCAGCAATAAAGCTCCCCCTGAGGGTTTCACCCCCAAAGTGGGCTGTGATGGGGCTTTCTTCCCCACAGATGCTGTAGGACGGGGAATTACATGACCAGTTTTGCTGAGCTGCTTTGGATTGGGTTTTTTTAGGAGAGGGAGGTCAGAGTGTGCTGCATTTTCTGCAAATGTAATTGCCTGGCTTCTGAGAGAGGTGGGGACTGCTCATGGTGTCACCCTGGAGCAAAAGGCACTGTGCCATTGAAACCAAAGAGAACAATGTGGCTTCTGGAAAGCTGGACTGTGCTGTAAGTAGATCTTGGGGTAGAGGAGAGGGGTTGAGAAATAGCATTGGTGATTAGAGGACATAGGGACCATGGGTCCTGTTGCTAGAAATTACTTGGGTGCTTAAGTCTCCTAGGAAGTTGTTGCAATCTAGCTCCAAACTACCTTAGATACTTCTGCAATTTTGCTTCTTATTGTTGATAGATGTTCATCTGAAATGGATGCTTCTTGCTCAGTGCCTCTGGGCATTCATTAATACTAGTGATAACAGTTCCAGATTGGCTCCTGCACCTCTTTCCCTGCCTCCATCCTTTAAAAATTATAAAGGTAAAGCCAAAACCCTGTTAGTGTCATGTTATTTGTGCACTTAGCTCTTACTTCCTTGGCAAAACCTGATGATCTTGGTGCCATCAGTGCCAAAACTACTTTGTGTGGGGCAGGAAAAAACAAGAAGGGAGTAAAGTACCATAATTGAGTGCCATGCAGTTTGATGTGGCAGTGTCAGCTCAAGTGAAGGTGTCCTCTCCACATGGCCACAGTGAAGAATGTGCCATGTCCCTGCGGGGCAGTACCTCAGGGGCAGCCCCTTTCCTACCTCCTCTCCCACCTGTAGCTCTGGGACACCCCAGTCTTCCTGGGGAAGGCTCTCTCTGTATTTCGAGTCCCTTCGGGCAGCCTCTTTGGGATGCAGCTGCCAAAGACTTGCTGCCCCTCCTTTTCCTGTGGCTGAGTGAGAGAAGCAGCTCCCCATGGTGTGGGGATGGGTTGAGGAAGAGGAGTGTGCTGGCCCACACCGCCTGTCTCCAGAGGGCACTCAGAATAGCTTGGGGGTCCATGGGAAGTTGTCAGGATCATTTTATCTCCCTGCTTTGAGGCAGCTTTGTGGCTTTATCTGGCTTTCGAGGCAACCAGGGTAGCTAAAAACATGCACGGGGCATCCTCTGCGGAGGAGGCCTGGAGCCTGGTTTTGCTAGAGGTCTGCTTTACCACTTAGGAGAAACGAGTTAACCTCCCTTTGATCTCGGTTCACAGCTAACCCTTTAACAAAGTCCGGGATGTGCGAGGAAATCGATACTCAAGGCATTGAATTTAACACCAGCCATCAACTCAAGCGTAACACACACACTGACTGACTCCGATTACAAGGAGCAGCCTGGTTTGAAGCTCGTTTGCCAGCTCTCTGGGGTGGTGTGGGGCGGCAGCAGGGAGGGCAGGCAACTCGCACTGCTTGCTGTCACTTGGAGGGGAGTGAGAGGGACCTGGTGTACTCTACCATGTCCTCTCTATCAGCTCTGCCTCCTGGTGCCCCTTGTCTCTCTCCTTACACATCTGATTTGCAACCCCAGCAGCTGTTCTCCGACAGGGGAGCAGGGAGTTTGGATGCTGTGTGCCACTGCTGAATGCTTGGTTGTGTACACACGTAATTGCTGTTCTCCTGGTGAGGAGCTGTGGCAGGATTTGAGGCAGGGCAGGTTCTGCTGAGCTGGACAAAAAGGGTACTGCAAGCTGAAAATCTGAAAAAATTATGCAGGCAGAAAGGGTTGAGTGTCTGGTCAAGGAGGCAGCTGTGTTGTTTCTCCAGCTTTGGTCCTCCCTGCAGAGATCTAATTAGATCAGTGGAGAACTAATTGGGACACCTTGTTCCGTTCCAGCAACTTGTTCTTTGCTAGCATGTTGGAAGGAGGTGGTGGATGAGCTGCTTGACACAGTCTTGTGTCTGGGAAGGCCAGGCAGTCCATGGCTTTCTAGACAGACCATGAACCTCCTCATCACCTCGCAGTGCTCCTGCCCTCTGCTGCAGACCAGCTCCCACCCAGGGGAGCATCTCGCTTGCTCTGCTGTAGCCAGAGCTGAGACAGCATATGTAGGTTAGGGATGGGTTAACAGGGAAGATGAAGGATGCTGAGAGAGCTGAGATTGAGCATTATGTGACCCCACAGCTCTGTCCTTGTGCTGTGCCTAGGAGGGGGCATCTTCTCTGCTATTCAGGCTTAGTGAGAACTGTGTTGGGCGTGTGCTCCTGCTCCTCAGATCAGCAGGCAAATCATAGGATTTTCCAGGTGTGCTGGCAGCATTTCCTAGCCACGGAATTTGTCCCTTGGCAGCAAGCAAAGTAATGATGGCTCTTTCTACAGGAGGTGGGGCCCAAGGGCATCCATGTGGTCTGGTATCACAGCCCTCCCCTGTGCCTTACTGTAGGCAGAGCTGCAAGCACAGCTGAAAACCCTAACCGGAGAGTGTCCCAGCTTGGCCACTGAGGAACCCCTGTCTGGCTGGTTGCAAGAAGGTGGTCACTGTCTCTGTCCTTGCAGCAGCCCAGCCTGACTGGCAGCTGGTCATCCTCATGGCACCAAAGAGCCATGGAGATGCCTTTCGCTCAACTAGGACACATGAGTTGAGGTGTTGGGGATCCAGAGCCCTTAATTTTCTTTCATCCATGTCATAATCTCCCCTGTGATCTCAGCACAGTGCTGGTCCCCTCTTCCCAGTCCAGGTACTCAGTCCTGCCTTTGCTCCTGCCTGGCTGTAGCTGCTGCACTTCATCCCCCTGTGCTTCCTTTAGTGACCTTTTCTCAGGACCTCACCACATCCTTCTCTCAGGTCCTTTTATTTTCTGCTTTCCTGACCTGTCTCCAAATCAATTCTCTTGAGGTATGCTGCCTGGTCCCTTGGACCATCTCCTTTTGTTTGCTTTTCCATCGAAATGGAGGGCCCTCACTTTTGTCCCCCGCTGCCCTGGTGTGCTGTGCTGGCTGGACCTGCCTGCATTGCCTCCATGCCTGGTGTTTGCATCCATCAGAGCTCTTAAGAGGCACCTCTGCTTTAACCTCCTCAGTCTTAACCCTGACCTGAGTCAACAGTCATGAGGAAGAGCTGCTGTTTAGATGATTCAGTGTAAACTCTACCTTTAATTCTACAGGTATCATCCCCAGGCACCAGCACAGCAGTACCTCATTAACTTTCCTTGGTGTTCCCACTCCACAGCAATGAGAGCCTCTGACGCGGGCCAGGGATGCGGCTGCTGCCCTCGTAATCTTTATTGATCTTTTCCCTGATGCCTCGTGCATTGTATTCTCTTGCCTCTCTCTTGCTCTTCCAGCTGCCTCTCCTCTGAGTTGCTTTGCACCTTGTGGGAGTGCTGAGAAACTGTTTTATTCAATTCTTGCAGTCCAGTAACATTTAGAGGCCCTGACAGCTCCTTTGGGTTGGTTCTGTGCTAAATACAGAAGATTAAGTTTTGGTCCTGAGAGTCTGCTGTCTGGGAGGAGGACATAAGAGGGAGCAGAGCACATGTTTATGTGCCCCTCTGATCTGTTTTGTGGGAGCAAGTTTCTCTGCATTGTGCCAGAGGTGAGGTTAGGAGAAGGTCTTGGATCTGTCCTGGGAAGGTATCAGGGACATGAGTATAAAAGGAGTTCTGGGATGTGAGCGGAGGGAGAGTTGTATGTGAAAAGATGTGCAGACAAGTGAATAGAAGCAGTAAGAAGGTACTGGAGAATCACCCTCTGATTTCTTTCCCAATGCTCAGGGTCTGGTACAGATTCAGATTACTGAACTGAGATGTGAATCTGCTGATCATCCAACATCCTTCCCTTACTGCCAGCCTGCAGGCACCTAACCTTGAAAATGCCACGTAGCAAAAACCAGAGGGTTGAATTGCCTTCTCTTACACCTGCAATGTGAACCAGTGTGCAGTCATGCACCATCTCCCCTGTGCTTTTCTTATGTTAACCTGTCTGTGGGTCTTTGCCCGTGGCAGTCCCATCCTCCCCATCTGGCATGTTTGGACATAGCAGCCAAACTGTCACCAGATTTGTCCCTTCCAAAAAGGTGCAGAGTACTCTGTGCTGAGACTTGCTGAGCATGGTGCAAAAGGAGCAGTGTGTCTGCTCTGGACAGATCACTTTGCACCAAAAAACTGGAGTCAAAATGTCGCATCAGTGTTCCACATGGGAATAGATTGCTACTTTTCAGAATGCCACATTTCTGTCACTGGGAACAGTTCCAACACAGTGAAATGAGGCAATATTTTGGCTTTTCCATCCTGGTTTAGGATGAAAAGCAATGTCAGAGCATGGGTGTTTCAGTAGGGTGGATGTGGTCTCCCAGCCCCTTACAGCAAGAGCGTGTTCCCTGCCAAGAGGAGTGGATGAGTCCCAGGGATGTGCTGCTTCTGCCTCCAGCACATTTGATCCAGCCTGGCTCTTTCAAGGTGTGTGGAAATGAGCTACCATCTCACCATTCCTGCAGAGGCTTCTCAGAGGAGATAGCAGAAGGGTCACAGAGCCTCTGGAAATCTCCCTTCAGGCAATGTGCAGTCGCATTTCACAGCAGACAGACAGAATAACCTTTAGGGCATGGTAAGAGGCAGCATTTTGAACTCTTAGCTGGGAGCTCAGGAGCTCATTTCTCTGACACATCATCTGTGTCCCTTCCACTTCCTCCATTCCCTTGAAATACCTCTGTCCTAATCCATCACTTCCTTAGCTAGAATTAAAAAAAAAAATAAAAATAAGGAGTCAATCCCTGTCATGCCGGCTACGCAGCAACCAGCCTGCCCTGCAGAAATACACTCAGCCACTCTGCCCTGGCCAATTTTGCCTGAATTTGAGCCCCTCTCAGCTTTCCTGGGTGTGGGGGGCTGCCCCATCAAGCCAGCCCCCTCAGCAGCATGGCTTCCTTTCCCACTTTTGCCTTCTCCACACCAAAGCCTCCCCACAGAGGTGCTGTATGTGTGTCCTGAGCTGTTTTTTCCCCCAGATTTATCTGATGTGGTTGTGGGGAGATGAGCAGGCACATGCAGGCTGGCAGGGGCTGCCGTTCCTAACTGGAGGCTCCCATGGGCAGCTTCATGCTGTGTGTTACCTTCTGTGAGGCACTGGGAGGAAGGCACTGGCTCTCCCTCCTTCCCTCTCTGGAGAAATGAATGGTACTTTTTATTTAGCTATTATTTCCCAGTGGCAGATATCTCCTCGGCTGTCTGTTTAACTATCTTTATCTCACCCTCCTTTCTCTGTTTGATACAGTTATAAACAGATAGCTACCTTAGTAAATAACATGTTTTTAAGAGACCAGTGGTATGGTTAACATAGTGCAGCAGCTGTTGATTTGTCTTTCACTGTTGTTTTTTTTTCTTAAGGAAATGCTTTAAATAAGGGATACTTCATCTATTAAAAAAATACACTTGTAGCAGCTGCTAAGCCCATCCATAAGCCTGCTTTACGTTGTATTTGTGATGGGACTGACAGTGCATGGAGGAGCCTGATTATACACAATTCCATTTTAGCAAGCCCTGCGATGTAATTTCACAGGGCGATCAGTGTTTGAATGTAATAGCAGCCTGTGCTAAGGTGTCAGAATATTAAAGGCGCTAATGGAAAAGCTCCCTGGTACACAAGGGGGACAGCATTACAGGAGACGTCGCAGATGGCTGGGCACTAAACTAATGGGGCAGGATCCAAGAAGGGAAAAAAAACCTAGAGAAGGGAGAGCTCACGGGAGCATGGGCACCTGCTTCCCTCTCACACGGAAATTAAACAGCGAGCGAGGGAGAGACAAGTGTGTGCATGTGTAAAAATAGAAATTGAGGGGGGGAAATACCCGCTATGGAAGGGCTTGAAGGTTTTGACAGTGAGCTCAGCGTTGACTTTGCTTGAGAAAGGTATGGGGGGGATGTTTTGGGGGATGTCTGAGCATCACAGCCATCTTTCATATGAAGGGGGTAGTCAGTGGACACTGTTACCCACCCTCATGTAATGTAGTGAAACTGCAGTTGTTTTTGGTGGTTGTTAATCTCAAGATAAATCCAAGGAGGGTGAGGCATGTCCACCTCACTGCTGCCCCATTGGCTCGGCACATCTGCTGGAGCCTTGACATGCTCTTTTCTGCCCTCATGTATTCAGGGACTGATGGTGGGTTTCATTGCAGGGCAGTGCCAACATCTGCATGTTTTCCAGCACCACTGGAGGCATCTTCCCCTTCCCCCCCTGAACCCTGGGTTTCCTCAGGAGCAGACAGATTTGAACTGGTCTGTTCATGTCTGTGTAGAGAGGCTGTGGTGAATCATCCATGAAGTGTGTTTGTGGGTGCTCCTTGGTGTCACACTCGGATTCCCTACTCTGTCAGCCACATTGCTGTGGTGGGGAAAGGCTTAGGTCCACATTCCTGTTTGAATTGGCTTCACAGAGCTGGGGCAGTCCCAAGGGGATTGTACCACAGGATATGAGCCCATCCTTCCCAGAGCTGGAGGGGTAAGTCAGCTGCATGTAGGTATTTTCTGGTAGCTGTATGTGCTGCTGTTGTGTGTCTCTGCTTTTTAGGTGCTAATCAGGAGCTGCCTGTGTATCTGGCACTGGAAGCTGGTGGCATACATCATTGTAACCCAGCCTGGGTCTTGGTTGCCCTGCAGGGCAGCCAGAAACACCAGGACACAGTGATAAGGCAGTCTTGTGCATACATGACTTGTGTCTTAAGGGCAAGGACACTTGTGCCAGACTGGGAAAGGCACTGGGCATGTGTCCTCCAGCCCTTGTCTCCACAGCAGCCCCTGGGTACCTGCTGTGCAACCTTGCTCAGCTGCATGGCCCTGAGCCCAGACCTCCCAGTCCTGCCAGCAGCCCCCATCCCTGAGCTGCTTTCTTGGCCGTTTATGGCTTTGCTAATCTGGGGGGACCAGTGCTGGCTGATGCACACCCCAGCTCTACTGCCTGGCCCTGCAGGGACCCAGACCTGTAGCTTTGTTTTGCTTGTGACCAAACCCAGGGCTTGGATCCAGGCCTCCGCAGCATTAACCTAGTGTGTTGCCAGCCGCAGAGCACACAGCAGTCAAGAACATTTTATCCAGGATAATCCCTAGCCTGGGAGCAAGGCAGAGACTGTTCTTGTTCAAACACAAGGAAATGTGAAGCCTAAACTGCTTGGCACTTTGACACTCCAGAGTCAGGCACACCAGGGTGTTTCTATTGCAGCCTAAGCCAGGGCACGTGCTAATCCTGTGTGGTGGCCAGGACACCTCCCCACTGCCCAGCGGGGCTGCAGTTTCCAAGTGCAACCTGGAAAGGGGCTGCTGGTGGCTTTGGGATCCATCCTTCCCTTCCAGAAATTAAGAGGAGGTTTGACAGTGAATTTGCATGGCTGTGGCTGAGTTGGGATATTGGGATGAGCTGGGACATGGGGAGGCTGAAGCTGCTCAGACATTTGCCTGGGTGGGAAGAAGTGCCAGGCATGAGATCATTGTGTGCCTCAGTTTCCCCTTTGCAGTGCTTCTGTGGTCAGAGATCTGATAGCATGGACTGCTTATTTTAATCAGGAGAAAGCACGTACAGTAATGCTGCATCCTTCACATCTTACCTAGCACTTTGCTTCCTTCCTTGAGGTTTGACCTGTCCTTCTGTGTGCCCATTACTCACTTTTCCTAAAACAGCTCTTTATTTGTTTAATTTACTGGCTGATGTGAGGCATAAAGATGTGTCTGTTTTGAGAAGCAGTTTTGCAAATGGTCTGAAGTACACACCAGCTGGGCTTTCCAAAAGTTGTTTGTCAAGGCCAGGTGGGGCAGTCAAGGTGGTTCCATGTGCTGAGGGCTCCCTGCTCACCCAGGACACAGGGGAAGCTGGCTGTGAGGCACTGTTCTCTGAAAAATCTTTGTGTGCCATTGTGTGAAGAGGGCAGAGCACCAGGCAGGGTCCCAGCACCTTTTTAGCAACATGGGATGATTGTATCCAGACCTAATCCTCCAACTGCAGGATCCTGGCAGTGGTGGGAATTTCCAAGGGCAGCACCTGCTTCCACCTAAGTGGGGCCAGACCCACTTGAGGGGTCCCCACATTTGGTGTATCAGCCCCTCTTCTTCCCCCATACAGCTCTTGGAGGAGTTTGTGCACCAGAGGGGCACATGGCCTGGTTACATCTTCTGCTATATCCTTCCTTTTCCAAACCCTCAGCCAAACCACCTCCTGCCTGGTGGCACTGTAGGTCTGTTTGGCAGAGAACAAAGCCCACCACTCTCATCACCCCCACTCCTTATTTATTAGCACAGATGTTTAATCCGAGGCTTTGGTGGGTGCCACATTGGGCAGAAGTTGTTTGCATGCACCCAGTGCCACCTGCAAGTGTTTGAGAAGCTCAGTGTGCCAAGAAAAAGTAATTAAATGTGAATGGTGTTAATGTGGTACCTGGTCATTCTGGAGACTCCTGTTCCCACTGTGTTTGTAAAAATTAAATGCCTCTTATTAGTGGCTCAGCAGAGATCTGCAATGTGCATGGACAGAAAGGCAGGGATGGATGGGAGCTGGTGTCAGGGCAGCAATTGCTTATCATGCCTTATCTGGGAATATGAAACTGTATTGCATGACATCCAGAGGCAGGCTGAATAGATATGCCAATTCATCTCGAGCCTGGGCTTTGACAAGCTAGACTGCCCTTGTTGAAAGGCATCAGTCAAACAAGAGCTGCTGGCTGCTTTTCTCTTTCTTAGACTTTCTCTCGCTCCTGCGCTCCCTCTCCCTCTCTCGCCGCCTCCCCTCCCTCTCCCTTTTTTTTTTTTTTTCTAAGCTTTTTCCACACAAAATTGAAAAGCTTTGGAAATAATAATAATAAAAGCCCCCCAAACTAATACCGTTTTAAGTACACCCCCCCCCTCCCCAAATGGGATTGATAAGGAACCCCAGTGTATGAAGGCATGTTTAGATAACATTGAGAATATTATAGCGAGTGAGAGAAAGTAGAGGGAAAAGCTTCCTGCAGCGTCTAAGCCGGGAAAGGCGACGGCACCCTGGCTAATACGAGTGTTTAATATTTGATGTGTTGGGATAAAGCAGGATCACCTTCGAATTGAATTGAGTGTCAGAATGAGAATCTATTACTGAAATTCTTGTGTGATTTGACAGCAAAGCAGACGATGTTATTCTTCACTAGTTACTGCAATCTTCTCCCCTACATCGCTTAAATATTTTTTTCTTTGCTTGAGTAAACACACATTATCCTTTTTTTTCCAACCCCCCCTTCCTTTTTTCTCTCCCTCTTTTATACTTTTTTTTTAAAAATTTTTTTTTTCTTAAATCAAACCTGCCTTTCGCAGGGCTGATGGAGTAGATTGTTATTTCTTTATTTGTCCTATTAAATGGAATTCCTGATCGTTTAATCCTGCTTTTGTAAGTGATTTAAAAATACTTGAAAAGCTGTGAATGTGGCAGCACTTCTGACTAAACTGCTTAAAAGGGACACATTATACCTGGGTTTAGCTCCTGCCTCCTGACAGCCAGCCAGGGCAGAGGGCTTCAGTGCTGCTGGGGCTGAACCATCCTGGGCTCCAAGCCCCCATCCTGCCATAGGATCTTTCCTCTGTGCCTTCCCTGTGGCAGAGGAGCTCTGCCATTGTCATCTGGGGCTTGGCTTGCTACTAAATGACTTGGTAGTGGGGTCAGGCCCTCAGTGGGGTTAAATTTTCCTTCTGTCTTGCTTCAAGTATGTGTAGCAAGAAATCCCAGCAAGAATTCCTATCCACCTCCTGTCCCAGATGTGGTATGTAATTAAAGTGGGGTTTCAAGTGAGCACCCTGCAGTCCCCAATATCCTGGGTGCTATTAAGTGGTGGCTTCAAAGATGCCCCCAGCCCCAGAACCTGGGTTATTGGGTGTCACTGGAAACATTTTAAGCTGTGTTGAAAAGCCCCCTTAGTTGCAGGCATGACCTCTTTTTTTCCTTCCCACCATACAAAATAATATGAAACCTTGACACCTCATCATTGCAGCAGTGGAATGAGGGGAGTTAGAGAGAAATGCTTATTTTGGGCAGACGTGGTGCACAGCTGACATGACAAGAGGGAGAAGATGCTTTTGCTGTCGTGAAGTCATTTTCTCCATTGCAAAAATGTCAGGGGGGTCAGCTTCGACAGGCAGGATGCTGTACTCAGCCTGATCCTGGGGGAGCACAGCCAGCATCCGCTGCTTACCAAAGCTGAGGGCAGGTAGGGAGAGCTCTTGAACACTTTCTATCTGTTCTAAAAATTTTTTTTCATATATATCTTTTTTGAAGTTCTTAATGGAAACTTTCAGCAAAAAACACCTTTTTTTTTTTTTTTTTTTTTTTTTTAAAATTCCTTAGTACCCATGCTTCAGCATCTATTCAAACCACCGGGTCTCTTTGCTCTTGGGAGGATTTTTTCATAAGGAAATATTTTCTCCCTGCCTGAAAGTGTCCATATTAATATTAAAATTGCAATTATACGGCAAAACATTTAAAACCTCTTGATGGGACATGAGAAACGACAGGGCTGCTGGGCCGGGCAAGACAGGAGGAGGCTCTGTGCTAGTCTTAGCAATTCTTGCTGCCATGGTTTGTGGACACACTTGTGCTTTTACAATGTGCAGAGCCTCTGTTCCTTCCTGCCCTTTAGCTGAAGCACTCAGAGCAGTTCAATGCCAGCAGCTGTGGTAGAGGGCGGAGGGTCTGGGACTGGCTGACCAGGTCTTAGCATCGACACGTGTAGAAAGGATGGGGCTGGCTCTGTCAGCATTGGCACCTTGCCCTGGCAGAGCTCCAGCAGCTCCATGAGGGCCAGCCCCATCCCTGCCTGCACATGTGGGAAGGATTTGCAGGGCTTCCCGTGTAAGTGAGCATCCTGACCTCTGTGCAGGTGCCCTGTTTACATGATGTGGGATGTTAAATCTTGTCTTAATGTGACTGCCAAACACCAGTTTTTGTGAAGTGTGCTGGGCACTTCCCATAAATAAATGATGGGAGCATTATTCAGTCCACTTAGATCAATACATCAGCATGACAAGTTTTGGTTCTGGGAATTTTCTGACCCCATGAAACATCTTCTCTGCAACTGTGCTGCTTATAAACCCTGATGGGTGGCCCAAACAAGTTCATGGAGTAGGACATCAGGACCTGGCTGTGTTGGTGCTGCAGTCTTCCTGGCCCTGTGGCAAACTCAGTGTTAAACTGGGCAGCATTTATGCAAGAACTGGATGGATCCTACCTGTGTTCTCCCATGCAAGCAGTGCTGTTGCATTGCCCAGTGTCGCTGGTGTTCCCTCCATACTCTCCTGTCCCAGCACAAGGGACCATTTTTGACCTCCAGTGCTACTAGAAGTGGTCTATGGAGCTCTTGTTTCAGGCTCTCTGCAAATTGAGGCAGTGCAACAGGATAGTTTCAGACCCTTTTTGTGTTATTATATACCTATCCCCCTGTACTGTGATTCTGCACATGCAGCATCTCCCTGCCTCAGGCTGCTGTACCCCGTGTCCTATTCCCTAGTAGCTCCCTATCTGTTTTTTGGATCTTCTGTGTGTTATGTGAGGTATGGGTTACCTAAGGACCTACCTCACTGTCCTGGCATTTTTAACAGTGTGTAGATTACCTGTGGTCTTGGCTCTGTGCATGGAAGCACAGTATGTTCCTTGTCTCCTGCTGCTGTAAGCTCACATTTATCACAGGTCTGCTTACCTTTGATTCGAGATCCCTGCATTGGGAACCCAGGGTGGTATTTGTCCGTGAGCTGCTGCGTATGCCTATGGGATTGTATAAGTAAATAAATATAATTAATAATCATCTGACTCAAAGCAGCATTGGCAAGGAGGTAAATGTAGCCTTCATAGAATTACAAACAAAATCATGAAAAAAGGAAGACCTTTCTAGGAGCTGGTATTGAATGGAAATAATTGTGCTCAAGTTACTTGAAAAATATTCTGCAACCATCATTTGGGTGGGTTTTAGCAGATCAGAGGCATTGAGTTTGTCTCTAGATCAGAATTTTGACAAAAACCATTTAAAAATACCTTTTTAAAAAGATGCCAGCATTTTTTATCAATTAAAATGTAGTTGACAATAAAATGCCCTGGGGTCCTGGACCTGCCTTGGTGTCTGACCCAGAGGGGAGCAACCTAGTCCCTGCAACACCAGGCCTGAACCAGAAGGAGGTACAAATTGATGTGATTTCCTGGCAAAAAGAATTTTTTAGTGTTAACTTTAAAATCCTCTGTTATGCATGTGAACCAAGGGGCATCTCAGACTTTTTCGTGGTTTACTGTCAGGACAAATGCTGAAGTGGCAAGGTCTGCACCACTGCCAGCAGCCATGCAGGGATGGAGCAGTGGTGAGAAAGCATCCGTAGTTGACACCAGTGTCCTGGCAGTTGTGGTGAGCCAGTGATGGGCTGGTGGCCACAATCACCCCAGCAGGCTGGGGATTCCTGCATCCAGGAGCCTCTGGCAATTTCTGCTTTGCTTTAACAGTCAGAAGAAGAACTTTACTGTTTAAAGATTAAACGTTGTCTTTAAATATTAAATAGCAAAGCTCCTCGCTTTTGATTGTGTGGCTGCTGCCAGCAGGCGGCTCAGAATTGCCAATTTTAATTAAAAACTTTATTTTCCAACACTGCTTAGCGATGGCTCCTCCTCCTGGCCGGGGCTGGTTGGCCTCTCCTCTGGTCTGCCTTCATCTGCCCACATGTCCCTGTGCCTGCAGCAAAGTGATGGTCCTCGCCAGCCCCAAAGCGTGAGCGGCCTCATCTAGGACTGATCAATGCCCCTGGCAGTTCCTTCCAAAACCCCAGGAAAAACAATTAAAACCCGATCGATCCTGCAGGCAGCTTTGAATATGCATAAGTGCACACTTGACCTTCAGTGGTCAGGCCAACTTCGACCCCGGCTGCTTAGCTAGTTTGCTCAGGTATTGCTGCTGTTCCGAATGACCTTGATTAGGAAAGCAAAACGCGATGCGGAGATGGACCGGGTGCAGGTCCCAGTTGTGGAATGTGCTGCTGGGTCCCTCCTGCTGCCAGGGCTGGGGTTGGCACAAGTGTCCAGCTGTCAGGAGCTTTCCAGACCTGTCCCTCTGGCTTTCCCAAGATCCTGCCACCATCCCTCTGTGCTCCATTGGTTGCTTCTTGGCTGAGGTCTGAGGGATGTGTATGGGCTGGGAAGGCAGTTTGGGGTACAGGAGCTCAGAGCCTGCCTGGCCCCAGTGCAGGGACAACCCTGCTCACCTGAGATCCCACACATCCTCTCTCCAAAGCGTGCTGGGGACACCCCTTCCGCAGGGATGGGCCCCCACTGCCAGCAGCCCTCACCCTGGACCCACTGGTGATGAGCACGGGGACCTTCCTCCCCTGTGCTTGGGGTTGCTCTTTGGCATGGAGCCCAGGAGAGGGAGCCACATGCGGAGCCACTGCCACGGTCACCCAGGGCCACCAGGCAGGTGGGTGACCGGGTCCCATCTTGCACCCGAAACCCCAGCCCCACAGCCAGCCAGGCCACGGTGATAAAGATACCAGAACATGTTTGTTGAAGGCAAAGGAAACCTCTCCGTTGTGTACACAAAGTGTAATTTCAGTGAATTATGCACAGACTTAATTAGGAGTTTTAATTGCTAATCATCTCCCAACAGGATTAGCAATGCTGTCTATTAATTATCTGTGGAGCCCTCTGTTTTGCTAAGGCAGGAGTAACAAAGCAGCATGAATGGTCGCGTATGCCAGTAATAAATTAACTCCCCCAAGCCCTGTCACTCCCAGGGGGCTGCTGGCCTGGGGGGCTGTGCAGGGGCCAGCCCTGCCTGTGCTGGGTGAGCAGCAGGTCCCTGTGGCAGGCAGGTGGGTGGTGGGCTGGTGGGGGTACACTGCCCAGCTCTGTTTAACCCTGTTCCAGCTGCAGAGAGTGTCTTCCCCGGCATTCCCAGCCCACAGAGGGTGTCAGCAATGCTCTGCTGTGCTGTGGCTGCAGTTAGCCATGATCCCCACTGCAGGAGGGAGATAGGGGCTGCCGGATTGACCTGATCTCATCTGGGGACAATGGCCCTCACGGCAGCAGAGATAGCGCCGGCGTCAGCGACGCTAAGCCCACGCGCCCTTCTTACTGCTCACAATGCGTCGCTGAGCTTAATTCCTCAAGATGAAGAAGATACGTGGCTGTCAGGCTGTAATTACAGCCGTGTGTGTGACACAGAGGCCTGCCTGCTTTCATGTGCATGTTGTCCGGTGGGTTTTTGTGTTGCTCGGGCTCTCAACTGCCTCAGTTTTGCCGGGAGCCCTGCCAGGGGACGTGGTGGGGACAGAGCAGGCTCCCTCCAGCGAGGCTGCGGGCTCTGTGCAGTGAGGTGAGCAGTGCTGGCTCCCACTGGGGTGTCTCCCAGTGATGGAGATCCCAAGTTAACGCAGGATGGAAAGGAGAGAGGAGGCTGGGAGGGCTAGGCTTGCCAGAGCAAAGGGGGCTGCTGGCCAGGCTAGCCTGGGCATGGGCATCTCTTTCCAAAGCCCCCCGATTCCTGCTGCCCACCCTCTCCTTGGTGAGGCAGGAACAGGGGGACGGTGTTAGAGCAACCCAGGGGGTTGCGGGACAAGCTCACAGGCTCTGTCTCACCCCAGCATGGTGAAGGTGGCCTTGGGTGACGCCAATCCAGCACAGTGCCCAGCAGACCTCTTAAGGGTTGTCACCTGTACAGGACACTACCAGAGGCTTTGGACACCTCTTCTCTGAGGACCATCATGTGGGATAGACCAGGGCAAGGGTGCTTTGTGAAGGTGTCTTCAGGGGAGCTGCTGTGAGGACAATGTGCAGGTCTGCACTGAACAGGGTGAATACAGACCCAAGCTGGAGCAGCCAGGCCTGGGCGAGTGCAAAAACATGTCTGTATGTGAGCTGTGCACCCTTCTCACCCTCTGCTTCTCTCTTCCAGGCGTACAGCTTTGCCATGGGGAGTTGGCCAAAGAACGGGCTCTTAGACATGAACAAAGGACTGAACCTACAGCACATAGGGAGGCCTCACAGCGGGATAGGTGAGTGAAGTCACCCCATGTCCTTCCTGTCCCCACAGCTGCTGCTCCGGGCATGTAGGACATGCCTTGTCTCCAAGAACTCATCCAGGCTGGAGTCCTGAGAGCCAGCCAAAAGGCTCTAAGGTTTTTGGCTGGTGAAGGGATGAAGATTTTTCAGGGCAGGATGGGCACAAGGGATGAACCCTTGGTTCCTGGCACATCCCAGTGTGCCAAACACCTGCCTGTCCCTCTGACCTGGGAGCTGCTCCCCTCCTCAACTGCTCTGGCAGTGCTCAGGCTGGGGTGGATGTGGGCAGCAGAATGGTTCCAGTGCTGCCTGGAGCATGGGGAAGGGTTCCCCAGGCTGGGCAGGATGCTCTCCCTGCTGGGCCAGTCCTCCAGCTGCTCTCAATGGTGCATCTGTCCTTGGAAAAAAGGCTCTGCTGGGAGCCTGCTGGAAATGTGAGGGAAGATGCACAGCCCCAGCTGGAGAACTGAATCCTTGTCCCATTTGCTCACATATGTGTGATGAGTGTCATGGTATCACAGCCTGCTCCAAGATAAACAACAGAGACCACCATGCACAGTGGCAGAGCTCCATGTTTCCCCTAGCTCTACCCCACCAAGGATCAAAGTGATATGAGGAGGGAGACCTGGCCTGGGACACCAAGGCCATATATCTGCCTGCTTCTTGGCACTGTGGGTGCAGAGCTGGGGCAGCAGCAAGCTGCAGTACAGGCAGGAGCTCAGATTTACTGGGCTATAGACAAGTCAGTAATTCAGGGCTGCATCACTCCTGCCTGTTTTGCTTCTCTGTGAGGCATTGGATTAACTCTTAGAGACCAGTGGTCAGGTGTTCCCTCTGCCTCCCAGCCCTTCATCCACAGTGACTTGTGAGCATTAAAGTTTGCAAGGAGGTAAAATTTACTTGGAAAAGTCACCTGCTGCCTGAGCCTTGAGGAGGCTGTTTAATATTGTTTCAAGACTCTAGCCATTAAACTCTCCAATCAATCCAAGTTAAGGAGATGAATTATTTAAAGCTCACCAGCTTTTAATTAGCAAGCTCCTTTTGAACTATGGATCTGGTTGCATTATTGACAGAGGTAGCATTAAAATTTGCTTCCTTGCCTGGGAGCAGATTTGCCTTGCTTGTGTGCCATGTTGGGGGGATCACAAGGAGAGAGCAGGGAATGCAGAAGTTGTGTGCGTGTGTCCTGTTCTAGAGGTTTAAGCTTTTCTTAAGGTCCCATGAGGGATGCAGGGTTGTTTGTGCCTTGTCTTTCCTCATTTTACTTATGGCAAGAGCTCTCCAGTGCTGTCACCTCTTACTCAGACAGAACAGCCCCAGCCCTGGAGTATCATCTGTCTGCCAAGGGTTTCTGCTGGTGTTTATATCCCTGCTGTTATCTTGCACAGGTGTCTGCTTGATGGAGTTCAGAGAGATGCTGTTCATGTCTCTTCCCACTGCAATCCTTAAGGAAGTGCTCACTCCTGGCTCTCCCCAGTAACAGGGCAGATTGCCTGCAGAAAAGCATCATGTCAAGACCCAGCAGCCAAGCTCTCTTCTTGCAGCACCCCATCCCAGTGGCAAACCTGCCTTTCTCACACTGTTTGTAAGGGGTTTACGTGAGTGCTGTGAAGGCTGCCAGGCCAGCAGAGTGATGGTCTCCATCTCCCTAGTACTGCCACTTGTGTGCGTGTGCCCTGTGTGTTGCAGCTGCTGGCTGCTACATTTGGGCTCAGTCCAGAAGAGGTCTGCCCTGGGCATCTGCCATCCTTTGCTTGCCTACAGAGGTGGCAGCCACTGGCACCCCATGCCTGGTGTTTTTACTGCAAGCTGAGCCCCTGCGAGTGATCTGGAGGCATGGCTCATTGAATGGTTTCTTCTCCTAGCCAGCCTGGAAGCCTCAGGCACAGCTACTGCCTGTGGTGTAAGGGCTGCTGGCTTTAGGGCATGGTAACCTTGTGTCCCTCCTGGGAAAAGGCTCAGGGTGATGCTGCTGCCCGGAGACATGCCTTGCCTGGCATTTTGTCAGGACACCAGCCTTCTGTCCACTTCATTTCCCATCCTGCTGGCTTTTCAGGTCCCAGTCATGTATTAAGCATTGGCTTTAGTGACAGCCAAGAGGTTCCCAGGCCAAGGGATGAGGAGCAGCTGCTCACTGCAGAGGCAGACTGGGCTGGTTTCCTTGGGTCCAGCTTTTCTGCCTTGTTCTATAGCAAATGTTGGTCTTGTACTGCCCAGTCCTTCCTTACTGCCCACTGGGACTGGACATAGTCATCCCAATTTCTGATAGTCACCCTGTGACCTGAGCTGTTGTCACCACTCTTCTCCATCATGTCCCAAACTGCTTTTGCTTCAAGGCTGGGAGGAACAATCCCTTGCCCTGCTCAGGGCTGTCCTCCTCTTCGCTTCCTGGCTGTAGGGAGTCTTGCTTCTCACACAGCCAGATAAATGACCCCTTCTCAAGGACTCCACTTTCTTCTCCAAAGTGTAGAACAGCAAAGCATGCTGCCTGCTTGCCTCTCGGTGCCCAGGGTGAGGCTGGAGGTGACTCTGGCTCTGGGGAAGCTCCCATGCAGTCCACAGCCTCCCTTCTCTTTTGTTATTGGTCCTGGGGGCAGAAAGCTCAAGGGAAGTTGGGGAGCTGAGAGGGGGTCCCCCAGGGCTGCCCAAGGTAGGTATGGCCAGGGTCAGCCTCTGTTTTTCACAGCCTTCATGGGTTGCTGATGCCTAGAAGTCTGCAAGCCAAAGAGGGCTGAGAAGGGAGCAGCAGGACAATGAGTTCACCAGCCACAACAGTTTCATGAGTACCATGCCATGCAGGGGAATCTCCACACCAGCCCTTCCCCAGCAGTGTGGGGAGTGGTCCAGGGGGATTCAGGCAGTCCTGTGAAGTTTCAGCTCACTTATGCAAGGATGTGCAGAACAAATGTTTCCTTCAAATCTGCCAGAAAAATTGCAGTGGATGGCCACTTGTTTTTGCAAACCATTTGCAAGGAATTTTGCTGTCTTGCCTGATCAGCTGTGTGCTGCTTTGTTTTCAAATCATTCTTTGATTTACTGGCTCAGCCGATATCTGCTCCAAATCTCTGCACTTGGCATGCTCTGGAACCAGTCCTGCTCTGTGCTTCATCTTCTCTCCTTCGTCTTGTTCAAAATGCAGGAGCTGAGGGTGCTTAACACCCCACAGGGCCAAGGTCAGATTCTGGATGGGAACCTCACCTTTAGCACCTGATGCTTGTGTTGGAGCATAGTGAAGTCTTGGACCACATCCCCTGGGCATATGCAGCAGCAAGCTGCTGAACGAGGGCTCGTGTTCTAGCCTTCATCTGGTTTCTATTCACAAGCAAGCAAGCTGCAAATCTTATTGAGGAGTTAGTAAAGTGGTTTGTGTCACCAAATACAGCAAAGTGTGTTTGCATACACTGTAAATACAGCTGCCTTGGGGTTGGAAGGGTGAGGGTCTGCTGCAGTTGTTTTCTTGGGAGGGAGAATGGGAGGAATGTCAATATTTTAGCTTGCTGAGAAGTGCTGGGCAGAATAAGGAGGTAGGAATGTCTTGCTCCAGAGACTGAGGCTGCAGAAAACCCTTTGGTGATGGGAAAGGAGACAGTGGAGTGAAAGCATTTTTTCATGCCTTTCCTTGAGTTGTTAATGTGGCTCTGAGGACCAGAGAGGAGTTTTTGCAGATTCCATCTCTCCTCAAACATGGATTAAATGGGTGTCAGCTCTAGCATGGGCTGTAGGAACTTCTTTTTGTCCGGTGTCTTCTTGGCCCTCAACAAAATTAAACTGAGTGTTGCCAAGAAGTTTCTCATCTTACAGACGTATGCATGTTGCACTTCCTGAACCATGTGTTTGTAGTGCTGCTTGCCAAAAACAAGCTGCAGCGTGTACTGGAGGTCTTGGCACTCTCACCCAAAGGCCAGCAGTCACGGGCTCTTTGACACTGGAGCTGCATTCTTGCACTGGAATCTTTCTATTGAGTTTCAGAAACTGATGTAAATCAGAAGGATTCAAATCCCTCGCTGTAGTTGTGATTAACACAACCATCAGATCATCTGGACTCAGTAATTGATTTTCTTCTGGTTTTGCATCTCTTCCTTTTTTTTCCCATTTCCCTAAAAAAGGTGAAGTTTTACTGACCATCACCTATTAAACCAAGTGCAGCTCTTTTTACTGCTGCCCAACTGTTTAATTTAGTTATTCTTTTATTCAGCAAATGCCCTACATTTGCTACATTTAGTTTGATTGATTATGTAGCATAATATTCCTTTAGTCTTAGTTCTTAGACGCTCATTACATTACAAAAACAGTGAATTGCTAGTTGTTATAACGGAGGTTGGAATTAAATTATTACATTATTTGATTTGTGATGCTTTTGGTTGAAGATTGGAATGTCATGTTAAAAGTACTCCAGTGGTAATCTGAATTGGTTTTATTAGTAAAATTCTTTTTCTACAGAAGGAAAAGTAGTATTTCAGTATTGAACAGTATTTCAGAATACTGTTTACCTAAAAACACCTGGTGCATGAAAC
Organism: Phaethornis superciliosus; assembly: GCA_023637945.1. NCBI lineage: Eukaryota > Metazoa > Chordata > Aves > Apodiformes > Trochilidae > Phaethornis > Phaethornis superciliosus. The sequence continues at coordinate 20,241,849 of JAJQWJ010000009.1, read as the reverse complement.
CAAAGCAAGAAGTGATTGGTGAAATCAAGAAGTATTTCTCGAAACCACCACTTAGATTTTAGAAATAGCACATCTCATCCTCTCCCACCATAGTTAGTTGGTTTGTTTGTTTCCCTGATTATGGAAAAGATAAAAAGCACAGTTATTTGGGGTTTTTTTCCAGTCCTTTGTTGTTTCTCATCTCTGAATGAGCCAGTTGCCAAACTCAATACATGCAGAAAAAAGTAAAAAGTTTATAAATCTGGAGAAGCAGCTGCTATTGGGAAAGTTTGTTCCTCATTTGTCAGCTCTGCTTCCACCTCCAGTGCATTGACTATATTTAAAATATGATGTTACCCCTTGCTACTGGTCTTTTTTGAATCTGTTGTAATTTAATGTAATGTAATGTAATGTAATCCTTAAAGTTTAGACTTCAGCACAGAGATTAAGAATTTTAGATTTGTTTCTGAATGCTTGTTTGGGTTTGTTTTTTTTTTTTTTCCTTTTTTTTGGTGAAAGAGGGTAGCCAGGCTGCTTTGTCTCTAGCTAACAAACCTACAGCACCCATCCCAGGCAACCAGGAGATCTGGTGCCATAGTAGTGTCTTGACACCATGCCCTTCCTGAGCTGTTTTATACCAGCTGACACAGTCCAATGACCAGTGAGCTCTGCACAGGACTCCACCACCTTCCCCATGCCCACAGTCCCTCTGGCCAGGTCTGTACCAAGCTTCTTTTGTGGGGATCTCTGCCACACCAAACGGAGAAGTCCTACCTGCCTGGGCAGGTCAGTAGCCATACAGTGAGCAGCCCAGCAAGCCACCGTGCATCCCTGGCTCCATCTCTCTCTTTTCATTTACTGATTGGAAATCTCGGAAGGTTAGGGTGTGATATTGTTTCTGATCCAGAGCATTAATTAGGCCCCGGAAAGAAGAAGAGGAATTGCGTGTTTTTAACAGTGAGGTTAATGGGATGCTCGCAGAGTAGACAGTTTTAATGAGCTTCAACTCGATGTGCAGTGAGTTTACTCTCTGTGTTAAAAGGGTCACACTGCAGTAGTTTGATGTGGATTGTCTCCTGGCCCCCGGTGTCATAGGTGAGCGTCTGTCAGAGTCCAGTCAGAGCGCATTTACTTAGTGACACAATTCTAATTAACTACCAGGAGCTGCCACCACCACGGGGAGCCGGGCCAGCGCCTGCTGGGGGTGTCTGCTGCCCAAGACATCCTCTCCCCAGATTGCTCTGCCTGCTCGTGTCCCAGCAGAGCTGGGATGCTCTCCACGATGACATTGAAGGAAAGGGCGGTGAGGGCTGCGCTCGCAAAGTGCAGTGGTAGGCATTGGGCTGCCCACCATAATGGGAGCCTTTGGCTGTCAGCACCAGCTCTCCCCTCGGGAGATCAGCAGGGGCTGAGGAGGCTTCGCCTCACCCTGTGAGGTTCTGGGAGCTTGCTGGCTTTATTGCATCCTGCTCTCATTCTTCCCTGCTTTCCTCTCCACTCTTGTTTTCCTGAAGGTAAGCCTGCAGTCTCCCAGCGTCTGTGAGATACCCAGTCATCTTTGATGCCCACCTGTCTCCTCTGTGATGGAGTAGGCGGAACAAGGGAGAGGGACAACATTTTCTGAAACTCCCCTCTTTTTATTGACCACTTTCTATCCCAGCCAAGTTGGGTGCAGAGACAGTCCCAACCTCCTCGTCCCTCCCAGGGGAGAGGAGAAGCCTTGGAGAACCCCATACTCCCCTGGAGCAGGCAACCCCCATTCTTCAGCTCTCAGTGGTGGCATTTGGCATTTGCAGCATGCCATCCTTTTTCCAGGGGATGCCAAGAGTGAGAGTCAAGCACTAATGTGGAGAGGGACATGGGGCTGCCCCAGGGCTGCTGCCCCACCACACACAGCCTCAGGCAGAAGGGGAAAGACTCCAAGTTAAATAACGAAAAGAGACTTAAGTAGAAATCAACAGAAATGTCATCAAATGAACTGTGTCATTTTGAATCAGTGCTTGTAAAGGTCAGGCAGATCCAGAACAGGTGGAGCGGCTGCGCACCGGGTGCCCAGGGAGGCAAGCAGACAGGGTGCAGGGATCGGCCAAGCCACTCTGGGCACCCACTGGACCCTGGGCATGGGACAAGGTGGCAGGCGGGTGGCAAGAAGTTCCCCCTTGTCCCAAGGAGGGGTGGGGAGGGAGGGAGGAGCCAGGGCAGCTGGTTAAAGGACACACGTCTGTCAGAGTCCGGTCAGAACACATTAACATGGTGACATGATTCTAATTAACTACTGTGAGAGGTGTCACAGCTGGAAAAGCAGTGAGCAGAGACAAGCTTTTAAAAAAAGAAAAAAGCAATGTGACAGTCTTTTTTTTTCCCCCCTTCTTTCTTTCTCTTTTCTTATTAATTTTTTTTTTTTTTTTTTTTACTTGTATGTGCTCTCTCTCCCCTCCATGTGGGAGTGGATCTAAAGATAATTAGGATGTCTGGCTGCCTGGGAACCTGAGCCGGGGCTCTTTTGCTTTCAGTCATTTAAGTTTGCGAATTCTCTCTGAAGGGACTTGGTGGCGCAGTGGATTACTGCGTGCCAGAGTGACAGAACACTCTTCTAATCGTAAACCCTTTTTAGAAAGGATTCTGCTCTCCCTTTTTCCCCAGGAGCAGCAGGGGGTATGTTCTGATCACTGCAGCTCTGTTCCCATACATGCTACAATGGGAAACTCAAGGTCTTTCAGCTGTTTCCTGCAGTTAACAAAGGAGGCACAGAAGAAAGAAAGGAAGGATGATTGAGTGTTTGTGTTGACTGCACTCACCCCTCCATCCCACCCTGCCAAAAGTTGGTTGCTCGCCCACTGGGGTGGGGGCACACGCACCGACCCAACCCTGCTGCCTGCCGGGGGGATGAGATAGGATCCTTGCCCTGCTCCTGGAGGCTCTCAGTCCCCACAGTAAATGGCGAGGGGAGGGTGAGACAGGCTGTGGGGCTTTGGCTGCCTGAGAGAGAGAAGTCGGGGTGCCATGGTGCACTCCCCCCAGTTCCAGGGCAGGCAGCAGTGATGCCCGCAGGCTGGGGATGTGTGGAAGGTAGGAGCGAGCCCCTCTCCTCTGGCTGGAAGCAGTTGTGCTTGCAGAAGCAGTGTCAGACTGAAGGCTTAAGCGGGATTTCTGGATTATCTGCTGTTTGCCATGCCATGATGCCTGACAGCTGCAGATCAGGACAGGTCCATCCCAAGCCCCAGACCTGGCTGACCCTCAGCAGAAGAGCACTGCTGTTGTCCTGAAGCCACCCTTTGGCATGACTGCTGCATGGCCCAGTTCCTTTCCCCTGTGAGAAGAAACCTCTTATCTAAGTTTTTCCCATTGCTCTAAACTGTTTTGGGGATACTGGGTGCATAGGGAGAGGCTAATAGCTTTTATCATGTGAGCTCTGTCTTACTAATCAACCAGTCCCAAACTCGGGAGCAATTGGATGTGAACTGATCTATTCACATCTTGCACTGCCTCAGACACATCCTCCTGTTGGCTATTTGGCGAGTCCTGTCTGTAAGCCTTGCAAAATATCCCACACACACTGATGCAAAAACCCTTGCACTGGCAGAGCCCTATTCCATGTTGTGCTGGGCAGCTGAAACATCTTTGCTTGTTCTCCAGCCCCTGTAACATGGCAGTACTACCCATGCACCATGATGCATCCTTGCACAGCAAGACACGTGTTACGTGAGAGTCCTTGGAAGACCATTAACTTTCTAGGGAGCTTTTTCTGTAGAAAGTAGCAATGTAAAACAGAGTGACATTTTGATTTCCCCATGGATTCTTTTGGTGCCTTGCTGTCTCTCTGTGGTGTGTCCCAGACAAGGCTAAATGGTAGCGAGTCTTCCTCACCTGTGGGGAGGGGAAGAGTTTCCTGTTAATGAGCATAAACATCTCAATTAAGAGCACGGCTTGCCTGACCTGCTCTGGAACAGACCCCAGTGGAAGGCATCTTTTAATGTTACACTTTCCTGCAACAGCAATGTGTCATCAAACCTGCCTTTCTGTACCTGTATCCCAGGGGATTTCAAGGATGCAGCTGTCCCTCTTGGGTCAGCCTTTGTCCCCAGAGATCAGGCGTAAGAGTTGTCCCAGCTCTGGCCTCCCTGGGCAGTGCTAGGCTCATGGCAGTGATCAGCATGGTCACCCTCTGCATGGAGGAGAATCTCCTACCCAAGTTTTACCAAAGATCTGCCTTCAGCGAGAGTGGTGGCAGAGTTATGGAGGGAACGCTGTGTCAAAGAGGGCCTCCAGGTTTAGAACTGCCCCATTTCACCTAGTGAGAAATCTTTGCAAGGTGCAGGAAGGGAAGGGGTAGCAGCCAGCCGAAGAGACTCCACCACAATTTTAACAAGTTTCCATTCCCCTGAGTTGCCTGACAAGACCCCCCTCTAAGTCTGTACAGGAATTCATAAGAATAGGATAATTAGGATGTTTCAAAGCTGCGACCCTCAGAGGAGTCCTTGGATTAATCTATTTTTTTCCCTTAAAGACATCTGTAACTACAATCTTTTGTTTCTCTCCTCTTCTCCCCCCTCTTTCCTTCTTTTCCTCCCTTGTCTGTCTCTGTATCTCCTGTCAAACCATTGCAGACGTAAATGACAAAGAAATCAGAAAGAGAGATCAATGCAGTCCAAATTAGCACTTGGAGATAGACTGTGCTGGAGATGTCAGAGCCTGACCCCAGTTGATCTGCCAGCCTCTGCTGGTGATATTATGCAAATTGCATCCATCTGGCAGAGCCCAGTAAAGGACTAATGGGGCAGGGAGGGGACCGTGTCCAGGCGCCTTTGGGAAGGGGAGAGAGCTGGGGGTCTTTGAGGAGAGGGGGCTCCATGATTGTCGGGGGAGATAAGGTATTGCATTGGTGCATTGGCTTCATTTGTGCTCCTGGGCGGATTAAAACCCAACTCCAGATAAGAGATAACCAAACTTCATTTCACTTTTTATTTTATTCCTTATTGCTACCCCCACACAACCTAGTACCAAAAGAAAGGGGGGGGGGAAAGAAATGGTGCTCTTGTTTCCTGCACGTCATTACCACTGATGGCAGTTTGAGGGGAGAGACAAAGTCAGGGAAAGAAAGCAGAAAAAAAAAAATAGCTGCTTAAAAGACTGCTGTAATAGGAGCAGGGATAATAGAAATCTCAAATTACGGTGATCGCCTTGTTAAGAAGTTTGAAAATATGGCCAGATTGTCTTTAATGAGAGAAATATGGCTGTTAGTTAGTGAAGGAGGAGGGAATGGACCTTGTTTCAAGATCTATAGCTTGCCCATCAAAGAGACACTGGCTGTTTCATTTCAAAATCCTGCTCCTCTGCCTGATATTAAAAATAGTTGTTAAAGGCTTTGACTAGCTAGACGATTCTCTTTGGCTTCCTACTCTCTCTCCACCTCCCCCGAAAGACTTCGCTAAGAGAGAACTTCTGCTATAAAAAACAGCCAAGCAAAGAAAGGAATAAAGGAAAGTTTGGGGCTGTTGGGTGATGCTGCCCTTGGCACCTCAGGGGGGCCCAGGAGCCCCAGCCTGAGCATCACCAGCACCGTGGCCATCCCTACCACAGCAGAGGGGAGCTCTCTCTGTGCCATACATCCACTGTGCTGGGATGAGCACTGTGACATGGTACCATTTCTGATCTCATCCTCCTGGCAACATGGGCACAGGGTGGCAGAGGGTTTTTTGGCAACCAAAACCCCGTTAAGCACCATGGTGATTCTTTCCTTTGTTCTCACAGGTGCCCAGACACAGTGCTGGGCTAGGGCTGAGGCTGCAGAGAAGGGCTCTGACAGAAGCCAGGTCTGGCAGCTGCCCACTGGCCCTGCCTCTTGTTAAGAGCTAACAGGCACCTCTGTGCTGTTTGTCTGTGACCCCGTAACTCCTGCCTGACTGCTGCACTGATGGTCCCCTCTTCATTCTGAAATCAAAGGGGAATATTCATTGGTTTAAGGATCACTGCCCCATGTCCTGACTGGCCTGTTTAGGGTAACGAACTTGGAGTGTGTTAATAGCTAGTATAACTCAGCAGAGAACCTAGGGATGACGTCTGGATGGGGCTAGTGCTGCTGGGTTGGGAAGATGGTCAGGAAAGCATTGAAAATTTGTTCAGTGTTTTTTTCCCAGTCCTGACAGAAATCAGTGTAATTTCCCTGCTTCCAAGTTTCTAACATGTTGAAATTGCAGGGCAAAGGACTGTGGCAGGAGGGGAGGGCTGTGCCAGACAAATTGCTGTTCTTTCCCAGCATGGCCTCACTTGCTTTGTGTGTCTGCTGTGGAAAAAGAGAGAATCTGCTCTCCTCCTTGTCCTCCACAGCATGAGGTTTTCCCAAAGTCACAGCCACCATTGCATGGGCTGATCCCGGCTGTGCCATGAACTGTCTAAGCTCTGGCTTGTCCCCAGAAGTCCTGAGCAGTCCTGCTCCAGCTGTTCTGCATCCTTGAAACCCAGCCTGAGCAGCTCCTCCCAAGCTGGGCCCTGGGCACCATCAGTGCTGCTGGTGTGCAGGCCTTGGAGGGGAGGCAGGAGGAGAGGGTCATGGTCACTGATAAGGGTGCCTGCACCTGCCCAGGCTGCTAAGACCAGTCTGACATATCTGCCCTGCATGCTCATGGCATCTCAGAGGGCATGGCATGAATCGGGGGCTCCAAAGCTCATAGCAGTTTTTGACCAGAAGCTGGTGGCCCAGTGATGGAGCAGGATCAGCTGGGCTGGGCTGCAGTGCCTGGTAGGCTGCAGGACTGTCCTGTTTCATCCTCCTGTGCTGCAGAGTTTATCTTTATGGAAAAAACTCACTTAGTGACGTGATGCAAACTCCCGTTCTGGAGGGCACCTGGCAGCCCTAGGTAGGTTTTTCAGACCTTCCTGACATGCCCCAGCCCTGCATTGCCCCTTGTTTCCCTGCCCACCCCTCAGCAGCAGCATGGTGCTGGCATCACCAATTGTCAGCATGTATCAGGGCATGTGTGTCCCCCTGCCCACCACCACCTCTGAGCCTGGCCACAGCAGGCAGGGGACTCACACCCTGGCACTCCTACCTTGGGACCCTTCCTCAGGAGCTCTGCAAGGACGTGATGATCTTGAAGGCCCTTTCCAACCAAGATGAGTCTATGATTCACTGATTCTACAAGTAGCATGAGCCTGCAGCAGGCAGGACCCCCAGCCCCTTGCCCTGCCCAAGGCAAAGCAGCAGCATCTTGCTGGGCAGCCTGCTCCAGCTGTCAGATGTAGCTGCTCAGGGACTGGGGTGCTGGACCAGAACCCTTCTCCTCTCCTGTGTGTTTCCAACTGAGACCCAGCAATTTGGCTTTTGGGTTTTTTGCATGCCCAGACTACTCGGAGCTTGGCAACTGGGCCATCTCTGGCACCCACAAAGCCTTCTGCTAGTGCTCTCCTCCTCCAAGTACATGTAGAACAGCCAAGAGAGGGGGAGAATAAGAAAGACAACGGCTTTGCCTCCACGCTCCCGTCCAGAGCAGTTTCCTAATGAGAAGAATATGGCTGCTAGTTAGCAGAGGGGTGTGTCCTGTAGGCTAAAATGAGATAGTTACACTGCACTGATTGAAGGTTGAGGTTAGAGGGCAGCACAATTATGTTCAGGAGATTCAAGGGCTCTGTTTGATGCGGCAGTTCTAAGCTCCCAGCCAGTGTCAGTAGTTTAGCTCAGGGTTTCTTTTTTTTTCTTTTTTTTTTCTTTTTTTTTTTTTTTTTTTTTTTTTGTGGGCTAAAGACAGGAAGGATAAAAACTATGGGAATGAGTTGTTACTATTATTATAAGGTGGTGTGAGTTGTTTTTTTTTAAAACCACCAGTTCACCCCCTTTTGCTTAACTGTTTCCTGATCATTATTTTTTAAGCTGCTCAGAGGAAAGAAGAGAGCATCCCCTTCCCCTAGAGAGCAGGTCTGAATTTTCTTCCAGACCAGAAAGGTGAATTTTTTGTGCCTGCACTTCTGCTCAGTTCTCTCACTGTGGATCAGGAAAGCAATTAGCAGTTCAAATTATGCCAAGGCCAAATTCTTTGTCTCAAAATTGCGGGTTAAGAGTTGCAAAAGAACCTTAATTACCTGGTGCTGAACTCGGTATTTTTTTCTGAGAGCATTTCCAGTCTAAAGGCTGTTTACAAGGGGAGTCTCTTGTGTTTAAAAAGCCCTGCAGTGGCACTGCCTTTTCCCAGAGCCTACAGAAGTGTCCAGACACCACACTAGCATCCCTGGTCACTCCACCCTTTCTCCCACACCAGCCAGCTTGCTGCCTTGCAGCCAGCCATGCATCCTCTCATCTGGTTTGAAAACGTGGGCCACTGTCACCCTTTTCCACTGCCCTGTCCTCTACCCCATCTATAGCTCTGGGTGCAGCATTCCCCTCCTTCTCCTTGCCAGCTCCCCAGGGCCCCCTCTCCCCAGTCACATTTATGTCCCATGCCCACCCTTGATGTTGCTTTTTGATCTGAGTGACAGCCTGCTTTATTTACTCTAATGCTTCTCAGTTTTAAATGTTAATTCCTCCCTGAAGAAAATGTCTTCTCAGGATGAGTTGCCCATCAGTAGGGCTGGGGAGGGTGTGCTGGCATCCCCAGCCTCTGCACAGAGCCATACGTTAGCCTGATGGGCAAGAGCCTGGTAGGTGGAGGGAGCAGTGATGCCCAGGGAGCCGCTCAGTCCCTGTGCCACCATGTCCAGGCTGTCCAGGGGACACCACATCTGCAGGCAGGGCTGACCAGGATGGATTCATCCCAACATTGCAGCTCATCCCCATGCAGCCTGTTTGGTGCAGCAACATGCACCGCTGCCACAGCCCCCCCACCTCATCATCTCAGCTGCAATTAGGAGGTGATGGATCGTCCCTGGGCCGGGGTCTCAGTATGGCCCCCCAAAGGGGATGTGGCACAGGTGGAGGTGGGCAGCATCCCACTGGGCTGCCACCGTCCAACAACAATTTCTAATCTTGATTGGAGAGGAGGGCGGCAGGGAAGGGGGGAGGAATCAGAGATAAATGTTAGCTCATTTCTTAAGTAATTAGTTACCTCCTCATCCCCGTGTTGTAATTGTGAACAAGCTGTAATGTTTAATTAGTGTGTAAATGAAACCCCAATTTCATAATGGCTGCGGTGACAGCGCTAAGTGAGACAGTCACAGAAGGGGCCGCATTGTTTCAGCAGGAGATGAAGCTGTCGCCCAGCAAGCCGAGCGTCTCTGGGAGAAAATGGAAATGATAAACGAAGTGAGGCTAATTAGCAAAATCATACAGGCCCCACTGATGGTTCTCATCAAGGGGAGGTAATGAAGCGGGCGGGCCAAGCTGAGGGGGAATTAATTGGAGCTGATTCCTGCACACATACAGACGCTGTACAGACACAGGGATGCAAACTTTCCTTCTTTGCTCCTCTTGCCCTTCCCCAGGACCTGGCCATGGGGAAAGCCTTCAGGGAGCAGGGAACAACAGGATAGTAGACAGGATGTAGGTGATAGGGGATCCTTCCTGCCTGAGGGTGTCTGGGCATGGGCCCATGGGCACCTATCCTGTGGAAGGCTTGGTGCAAGGGCTCTGAAGTGCCAGAAAGCTGCTGGAGGGCTGGTGCACTGCTCCCAAGAGGGTTATAACCTTCCCTTAGCTCCTTTCAGGTCCCTCCTCCACTCACTGTATTTTGAGCATAGGTGTTTGAAGAATACATAAAGCACCTCTGCATGATGGTTGCTGAGGAAGGGGTGAATCCTGGTGGGCAGGGGTCTCTGCAGCCCTAATGCCCACAGCAACATGGTGTGGCAGCTGAGTGAGAGCTCACTGCAGTAGGGCAACCTGGGGCATCACGGAGCTGAACTTTATGCTTCCCAGCTGTGTGAGAAATGCCATTGCTACAGCTGCTGGCGCACAGCCCTGATCACATTGCATTACTTACTGACATTTCAGGGAGCACGTGGAGCCCCACTCCCTGTAGGCTCGGCCCCAGCCACTCCATCCCTGCCACAGACAGGGGTCAGCTACCTGTAGGCCAGGCTGCCCCCAAACCCGCTCTTTTCTTGCTGCCAACTCAATATCAGAAGCAAGCAAAAGCCTTGCCAAGCAGAAATGAGGACAGCAGTACCTGTCTGCCTAGGCTTGAATCTTTCAGTCCAAGCAGGTTGTTCCGGGAGCTGTGGGACCACGAGCAGGTCTTTTCCATGTCTCAGCCTCCTTTTCTGCCAAATAATTGCAGGGTGAGCTGTCTGAGAAGTGCCAGTGCCTGGGATGTCCAGTGCCTGCCCAGAGTCACTGTGTCCTTCTCTCGTGGCATCTTTGAGCCCCCTGCTGCCTCTCCTGCTGAGTAATGAGAGATTTCCCGGGCCTCCAAGGGTTCTAAAGAGGGGCTGAGCAATATTATTTATTCAGTTGTTTACAGAAGCGTTTGATCGGGAATAGTTCTTCACTGCCAGCCTGTTGTGTATTATTCATTGCAATAATCTCTGCAGATTGTGATAAACTGTAACTGCGGTGGGGCAGCACATAGCTGGGCTGTACTGCCACCACTGCCTGCACCGGCCTCTAAAATATCGGCAGCTGCAATCATAAATCTCAATTTACAAGTGGGACTATTGCACGGGGAGTTATAGTTATACTAATGATTACTTCTCTGTCTTATTTTTCATGTTGCAACATAGTAATAAATTTTAAAGAACAGCCTGAGCAAAGCCTTAGCAAAGACTGCGCATCCCCTCGCCAGGCTGTCGGCATTCCCGGTCTCCTGCGGGCATCTCGCCAGCAGGGTTCCTGTTCTCCTTCTCAAGGAGGTGATACAAAGAGGGGGCTTTGTGTCCCCACACCAGGAGAGGTGCAGTAGAAACTTCTTGTAAGCACAGCGGGGCAGCAGGCTGGCGTGTGGGGTCAGCTCTGACATTTGCAGGCCAGAACAGACTTCATCTCCTTCCTCATTTTTCCCTGCTGGGAATGGGGGCTGAGCCCCTCACTTCTGATGCTGAGTGAGTTTTTCTCAGTCAGACTCAAGAGATCCTGGTGTTGAATCCCAAACAATGGGGATGGCGAAGACTGGAGAGAGTGTTTGAGGGATGTGTCCTTTCCTGTACCTCACCACACTATGAGCAATGGGGCTTTCCCAGACATGCGTCTTTTTTCCAGGCATTGCTCTTTTTTCCCAGGCAGCTGTCAGTAGGACAAGAGGGCATGGTCTCAAGTTGTGCCAGGGGAGGTTTAGGTTGGATATTAAAAAGAATTTCTTCATGGAGAGGATGATCAGACATTGGAATGGGCTGCCCAGGGAAATAGTGGATTCTCCATCCCTGGAGATATTTAAAAAGAGCCTGGATGTGGCACTCGGTGCCATGGGCTGGGAACCACAGTGGGAGTGGATCAAGGGTTGGACTTGATGATCTCTGAGGTCCCTTCCAACCCAGCCCATTCTATGATTCTGTGCCTATAGTGTGCCCATGCCATGGAAACAGGGTGATGTCTTAGATGTTCCCACCTGGAGGAAAGGCCCCTTCCTGAGACATGGCAAAGATCAGCAGGGAAGGCTTTGCCTAGAGGAACTCCAATCTCTGTCTCGGATCAGAGACTCACAAGCACCACTGGTGTCCCTCCTGGAGAGGTCCTTGTAGGGGCACTTCCAAAAGGCCAAGTCTGTTGCCCAGGAGGCAGCACTGGGACATGGGGTTCAGTGAGCATTTCCTGAGTGTTTATCACAGCTCCAAGGTCTGTGACGTGAGGCCTCTGATGGATGCCTCCATTCACAGGCTTGACATTATGATGTACAGGGAGCCTAGAGACATATAGATTTTCAAAGTGGCCACTTTGAGCATAATTATAAATATCCAGCCTCTTTACATACTGAATTGCTGCCAGGAAAAGAAGGGCCTCAGGAGGGCTGAAATTCTGGCATCCAACTTTTCTTGAGAAATTATTCCCACACGTTTTGGGGTGCCAGGAAGGGATGGGCACCAAGGGGTGATGCCTTCCCCATCCCATACTCCCCTGACAGCTCCTTCTTTGTAGTGCCAGCAGTGTCTCTTTCCAGGGGACATCTCCCCTGGGGACTGTCTAGGACCCTCTCCTCACCTGTGTTTCTACACCAGCACACTGCAAACAGATGGTAACTGCTTCCCAGTGGCTGGCTCCCCTTCCAGATCATTGGGACATCAGGGAGCAAGGGGCAGGCACTCCCAGTCCCTGTGCCTGATCCATGGCCACAGGGATGCAGCAAAAGATGCATGTTTCTCTACCTTATGGATAGCTCATCTCCTGCTTCCCTTTGGACATTCTGAGCCCACACCAGGTTGGGGCTCAACACAGAAGGACCAATTTTTTCAAGTGGGTAGAAGATCCCTCCAGCAGGACAGGTGCTGGATGCCAACCCTGCAGCTGAGACCCTGTCAGAGTCAGGAATGCTGCTGCATGCTCCTGTGAACCCAGAGGCTGCTAGAAAAAGGACAGCTGTCCTGGAGAAAACCATCTGGAAGTCTTTGTCATGTGTTATTCTTGACATGGTTTGGATGGTTACAGAGCACCTTGACTTCCCTTTCCATAGCAGAGCCAGGGTGAGCTTGCCCCAGTGAGGGTGTCTGCAGTGGTGTCCTGTCCCTCTGCATGAGTGTATAGGGCCCAACAGACATCAGTCATTGCTTTCCCCAGCCTGGGACTGAGGCCTGCTGGAATGTCCTGGGGAAAAATGAAGGGGATGTTTGAGGATTTGTGATCTGTTTGCAAGCAGGGTCTGAAGGAAAGAAGGTCATAGAAGAAAATTGGAGCTGAACTGAAATCAAAGGCAGGTGGAGATTAGAGTGGTGCCCCAATTAACTGCAGAGAGCTAAGGGGAAGCTGGGGGAAAGCTCTGGCTCTCCAGGTTAGGACCCTGCAGTGTACCTCAGTTCTGCTCCTTGGAGGTGTGTATGAGCCAGACCGACTGAGACCAGTTCCAGAGTCCTGGGAAGAGGACATTGGCCCAAGGACTGGGGTGGGCAAGGGATGGAATATCTGGAGGCTGCAGATGGCTGCAGGAGACCTAGGTGGTTTGGTGTTGGTTTGAAACCCCCTCCCTCCTTCCTTCTCTGCATTTCTTGCCAGGCTCAGTCTCCTCCCTCATCCCCATCCCAGCTCTTTGTCCTCATTTCCTTCTCCTGGTCCCTTCCCCCATTTCTCTGGTATCACCTCAGCTCTGCACACCACCAGCTCCACTCACTCCCCATCAGTGTTTCCTCCTGCTTCTCCCACCCCCCAGCTACAACTCTTGTTGGCACAAGTGTTTCAATGATGCAGCTTCCTCCCTTGCTTTTCCTGGGGAAGTCATCAAGCATCCAGAGAGCTGGGTCCCTGCTCCCTGTGTGGGTGCCTGGAGCGGGTGCCAGGGAAGTTTTGCAGCTGGGAGCAGGGGACCAGCCTGGGAGTGAGCATCAGAGCACGTTCAGCCACCTGGAGTGCAACTTTGCCCAAAGTTGATGAGATTCTGATGGGAAATCCAGAGCCCTTCCTGGTCCCAAAATGATCTTCCTGACAGACTTCAAGGCTTTGTTCCAAAACATCTGGGCACGCACAAAAAAAAAAACAACCAATGACAAGTAGCTGGAATTTAAGGGAAATAGCAACATATTTTTCATTCTTGTTAACGGCAATGTGTTAACAATTAATTCAGGCTGGAATTTCCGTGAAAAAAAATTCAATGTGTGTCGAACATCCAGCATGGAGTATCTCAGCTGAACTGCTAAACTTAAGGGAAAATCAGGGCAGGTCATATCAGAGCAAGGGGGAGCCATCAACTCCTCTTTTTTCCCCCAGCACACACACTTCGGGCTGGGGCAGCCAGGAACCCAGCTCCCATGGGGATCAGGGTTTGCTCTCTTGGGCAGCCCTGTGCGCTGCAGCATGTTGCACATCACCCAAGGAACATTAATTAACATTGCTGGAGGATCTTAGGAAAGGTGCAATTTGAATGATCTGGCACCACAGTCATTCAGATGCCGAGTTAATTCAATCCTTGCACACAGTGCTCCTACAGATTGTTGGCTTTAAACAAACAGCAGTGACAGATTTGTTGCTGCGGAAATGTGGTCATTAAGTCGGGAGCGTGTGTTTGACCTGAAAGCGATTGAGTGATGGATGCAAGTCATTTTAAAGCTGCAGCTTTAAGGATGCTCCTTTTGGAGAGCAATCTTGCATCTGAGGAGTGTAAATAATTTAAACAAACAAGTAAAGTAAGGTGAAAGCAGTACCGTTGGCCTCTCTATTGTGTTAGGGCACTAAATGCAGAGTAGGACAGTGCTGCTGGCTCTGGCTGAGGAGAGCTCCTTCATACGGTGCTGGCATAAACAGATGCAAGGTGGCACCTTTGGGTTGTCCCCAAGGATAAAATGGTACCAAGCTAGCTTGCATCACTTAATAGTCACTTGCTGGAGCTGCGCATCTGCCTCTCTTGGACTGTGGGCAGTTTGAGTGCTGTGGGATCCTTAAAGAACAGGGACCAAAGCTGCTAGGTGGAGGTCACCTTAATGTCCTGGTGGAGCAGGACTCAGATGTCCTGCAGTGTTGGGACTTTCCCACCCACTGCCTGTCTCATTTTGCTGAAAGAGCCCAATATTCCCTTGGCTTCCAGACCCCTAAATCCGACTCATTTGGTCTAATATGGATGCTCCAGGGAGCCAGAAGCTCAGTGTGCTGCTGCTCTGTGCCAGCCTGGTTCTGAGCCTTCCTCTCACTGCTGTTGATGATCCTCTCTCTATCCCATGGGCTGTGAGCTGGGAGGGAGCGTTCGGGTTGCACCAGTCACGTCGCATGGGTCTGTGCCTCCCTCCCAGTAATGAGGCTGCAGTTACTGTGCATTGGAAGCAGCCATCGCTTAAGCCTCAATATCTCGGCCATTTAATTTAATGGGGTTTTTTAAATACCAAAAGCAATTAAGTTCACATTGTGAGCTAATCGCCTACAAAATTTCATTTCAAAGATGCTCAGACTGTTTGTGAGAAAATTGCTGGAAAGAGACCCAAATATGCCACTGTGTCTGTCTGTTTGTCCTTCTCTGCTTTCCCTCTTTCCCAGCCAGAGCTGGACAGAATTCTCGAAAGGAAACAACCATGTTTTCAGTCTCGTGCTTTTTTGGCAGGCCTTCCTATGGTGTGAATTTTTAGAGGTACAACCTAAATTCCAGTGATTGGTGATGGTTGCAGTGCTTAGCTGGTACTACAGCTGGTAAAGCAGGGATTTAAGGGCTGGCTGATGAGCAAGAAACAGATTCTCATTGTCAGGGTATGGGTGGGTGCACAGCTCTGTTTCCTGGGCCAGGAGGGGAAGGTGGGAGCTCTGCACATAAGCGTGTGTCACCTGCTGCCTTGAGGCCATATGTCTGTGTTGCTGTACCTGGGGGTGTAAACTGAGCCTCAGGAGGAGCATCTAAACTTTGCACAACCCCTTTCACTTTGGATAGGTATCCCAGGAGAGCTCTCACTTGCAGCATGTCCATCCCTTGGCAACTCACCCCATGTGCCTGCCTCCCTGCTTCTCTTTCTGCCCATGGCATCCAGTTCTGGCAGTCCCACAGGGCCAGCTTGCCTGGAGGCTGCAGGGATTTATCAGATTGGAGAAGAGCTGGAGGTCTTTGCCAGAGATTACTTGTTCTCCTAAACAGCCGTGTTACTGAATATAGAATCATCCCTCCTCAACAGCCAGTGGGGGGTTTAGTTTCCTGCACCACAGATATCATGTTAACATTCTCTCCTTAAAGCACCTTTCCCAGCTCAGCTGCCATCACCCCTTCCAGCACTTCCCATCACCCCTGCCAGCACTGTGGGAAAAGGCATGCTCTGCACCACTCCCCTCCAGCCGGCCTGCCCCCGGTGTGCCACCTTGTTTCAAAGATGGCATTGCCTGGTCTGGACCCCTTTGCCATCCTCCCCAGCTGGTTTCACTGTCCAGCAGCAGGGAGGTGATTTATGGAGTCCCACATGCACCTGGTGAGTCCAGCTCTCTGTGTTTCAGGGAGATCCATCGCACAGGGAGGGGAGGTCACCACGTTACAGGTTTGCTAACCTTGCCCGCTTATTAAAAATGGTAAAAGCCTCCCTCAGGACTCATGAAGTATAGATCCAGAGAGCTCCATATGCTGTTCCTCTTAATGAGATGTCTGCCTGAAGAGCAATAGCAAAACACACCATCCAGTTCAGGGTCCCTATAGCTAGATGGCCTGGCTGTAAACAGAGCCGTCCGTCTTAATGGGCTATCGTGTAAAAACTTCTCCCAGTCAATAAATCAAAGGGGCTCCATTTATATCATGTGCTGCCTTTGCTATTAGGCTGCCTCTGGATGGAATATTTCTGATACAAAACTCCCCAGGACCTCCAGGCAAGCCTGGAGGCTCTCATGGGCATTTAATTTAGGCTTCCCCTTTCCAATACCTGTTCGGAGCTCAGCAGCTGGGGCTCAGCAGGGCATCCCCTGTTGTTTGGGATGGCCTTGCCAGGCAGAAGGACACTGGTGGATCAGGACCTGGCTGGTATCACCTCCCCTACCCTGCTGGGTAGGAGCTTCTGGTGTACAAGGCACACTTGGGGAGCTGCCTGGGACAGTACCCTCATGAAGGTGTGTGTGGGAGCTGGCAAGCACCCCTGCTTGTCCGGGAGCAGCAGCAGTGTGGCGCAGATATTTATTTTTCATTCCCTCCCTTGTGCTGCTCAGATGCCACCGGAGGGAAGTTCCGCTCCAGCCACCATCCCAGGCAGAGAGATATTAGTCCTCATTACTAATTAAAGGAAGCAGGAGTAATTGACGGATGGTGGATGGTGGGGGAGCCAATGTGATGAACAACCCCTGTCCCCATGCCGGGGATGCATGCTGAGCACTACCTGTTAGCTACAAATAAACAAACCTGATAAATAATAAATAGTTTGAGAAGAGTGGCCGAGCATTACTTAAATTAATAGGGATTAGAGGGAGAGGCCTGAAAGAGCATTCCTCCAGATGAGCTATCCCCGGACAGGCAGGGACTCATTTGTTCCAGACTGGAGTAAACAAGGAGATGGGAAGGATTCATCACAGCAGGTCCTCACGGCACTGCTCAGGCTTGTAGCAGCACGGCCACACTTTTCCCAGCCATGCTTTTCCCAACCACCCCTGCATGGGGGCTTCCCATGTCCCTGCCCCCTCACCAGTGTCACCAGGCTGTCACACCTCCAATGGCAGGCTGGCGCATTGGGTGCAGTAGAGGAGCTGAGGTGCTGCAGTGGAGCAGTGGGGAAGATGCTCAGCTCTGGCTCTGCCGTGGCACAGATGCCAGTGGGGTCCCATGCTGCTGCAGGGCACCCCAGAAGTTTTCCTGGGCAGCACCCAAGCTGTGCAGCAGCTGCTGCCTGCCTGCACCCAGACATCACTGCTAGCTATGGTTTGGTCCCAGCTGGCACATCCAGATGCCACGGGGTCTCTTCTCACCCCTTTACATTTGGATATCCCCTGCCTGCTCAGAGCCGGGAGGCTGGGGGTGATGGAGAGAGGAGGGAGGGATGCCAGGGACAGGGGAGGGGGAGGGCGGGTGCTCTGCTTGCTATCACATCTACTCCATCTTATCGCCATGGTAATTCGATGATAAAAAATAATCCGAGGCTGGAAAGGAAACATGTGTAGTGGAGTAAAGATTGAATGTAGGTGGATTGTGCCCCGGGGCTGCAGCTAGGAGATAGAAGGAAATGTCCTTCTGTTTGACATACTGCTGAGGCACAGCTATGCACACCCTGCCTTGCCGAGCCCTGCCTGTGGCACAAGGACCCCCCAGCCCCTCTGCCATGTGCCAAGCAGGAGGTTGCCTTCTGCTGCCCTGTGCCATATCCTGCCCCTCAACGTGCACCCCAGCACTCCGTGAGGTGCAGGTCCCAGCCCTGCCACCCCACTGCTTACTCCCTGAGCACTCCCTATTTTTTTTTTTTCCCTTTGGTTATGCTTCACAACTCATTTTATCAGCTGTCAGTAGCCAAATGTCTTTTTTAAGGAGTGGGTTATAGCCACTAATGTACTGAATGCTATTGCACTGGCTGCAGTTAGTGTTCCACGGCTAAATTACTATAATTAATGTTCCACTAGAACTGTTTGTAACAGGCGGCTGCGGGAACCCCAGGTCTGGGCTTTCACAGCCACTGAATTATCTCTCCTCCCCAGAGAAAGAACATCTTGCAAGGGGAGGGCTGAGGTCAGCACTGGGACAGGAAGACACAAGGTGGATGAGGGGCCCGAGAGCCATTCCTGTGGCACAGACTCCCTGTGTCCCTCCGAATCAGCTGCTCTGTGGATGGGTGTGCAGTGGGCTGTGGCAGCGCTCTGGGATGGCAATGTGCCATGGCACCACCACATCGCCCACCAACCCCAGAGCTTTGCTCATCAGCCTCTGTGAGCTGTGTTATGAAGGTGCAGTGCAGTGCCTAGAGGAGAGCTCCCCAAAACTCTTAGAGGGCTGTCAGCAGAGATGTTTTCCCCCATGCCACTCACAGCACCTCTGCCCACAGCATGGCCCAGCGGGGCAGAACCTGTGCCCATAGCAAGACTGCACCCAAACACATCCCTGCCCTCCCTGCTCCCTCTTCACCTCCCAGCGAGGCTGAAGGCACAGGGAAAAAAAAAAATTGTGTGGTGGGCAGGGAGGCACACGCGCACCCCTTGTTTCACTAAATGCATTCGTTCAATACCTGCAACAAACAGATTAGCCAGGGCTTTATCAGTGACAAGAGAAGGGAGAGCAATGTGATAATGGTTTTCAGCAAATCCTCGGGCTGTCACAGATTAGAGCAGCCTCGGCAGGAGCATTATCAGCCCTTTCCTCCTCTCCCCATCGCCTCCCCCTTTGTCTTCTCTCGCCATCGGATTTCTCCAGCCAATCTATCGCGGCAAGAGCCAGGCAGATACAAGAAGAAGTTGGTTTCCATCTGATCCACGATTGGTTTTTCCCAGCAGCCGATCCGTGTCGCGGCATCGATCTGCAAGCCCCCCCTGGCACTCGTCACCTTGCGTGTCTGGAGAGGAAGGTGGTGGAGGGAAGGGGGGGCCAGAGGGATCACACTTTAAAGTTGGTGTGTGCCATTGATCCACCAGGCGTGAGGGGCACAGGCCTCCTGCCCTCATCAGAGGAGTTTAAATGGCTGTGACCTTCTTGTTAAAGGAGAGAAATGGCTTTGGAGGACCAGCAGGAAAAGGGGGCCAAGCCCTGGTCCCTGGGGAGGGAGGCTGGGAGCTGCATGGTCCTTACTGTTCCATTCAGGGGTACCTTGGTGGGATTGGCACTGGGCACCCAGAACCTTTCGGTCTCAGAGGGAACACTCGCTGCACTCACATTCCCATTTCTGCTCCTTGCCTGTCTGCACCACACTGAGTATGAGCAGGAAACCCTGTCCTGGCTCTGCAGCTCCTCCAGAGCCTGGGGGAGAGGTGCTGTTGGATGTGAGCTGTTTGGTTAACCCTGGCAGGTGGGCAGCTTTCTCAGGATTAAAGCTGCAGTGGGTGTCTTTTTTTTCTGGAGGTTAGGAACAAGGCTGCCCTTCCTCCTGACAGCTACAACCACGTCCAGCTGCAGGCAGTGGGCACAGGAGTTTGCTGAGACATCTGGAGATGTTCAGAGGCCATTGCCCAATGGACAGGGCAGCAGTGCTGGACCAGGCAGAGCTCTGCAGCCGTGAAGTCAAGCTGGACAGTCCCAGTGTGACTGTCTGTGCCAGCTGCCACCCCTCTGTACCCCTCTGCTAGGGTGGAGCTGTGGTAGCTCTGCGTTGTCACACCTTCCCAGGTTCACCCAAGAAATGGTGTGTCGGTGGGAGGGCAAGACAGGATATAACAAGTAATGGCCCCAAGTGTGGAAACAGTGTTAATAAAGTGTATTTCACTTTTAATTTTGGCATATAATGTAATGATCTTTTTTAAGGCCCTATCATATTATCTGCATGACTAGATTATTGAGTCTTCATCATCTCCAGATAAATTTATGACCAGGATGATGCTTGGAATTTATTATCAGTCAATAGAGCTCAATACTGTAACAAGGCGTGTAATAAGATATACATATTTAATGATCCGGAGTAAAACAGCCCCACTAATGGGCAGGATGAGACAGAGGCTGGAGCGTTAATTTCCATCCCCTGCCCCTTTCTACAGGCACTTGTGCTGTTCAGATGGGACGCAGCCCTGGGGTTCCACGTGTTGCCCATCGTGAGCTGTGAGCAGGATCCAGCTCTGGGGAATGGAAGGGGACACAGCCCTCATGCTGCTGTGTCTGTGAGCACATTCCTGCTGCATGCAGGCATTAGCAAGAAGGCACGTGGGCTGGTTTGGCACCACAGGCTGTGTACACGTCTATCTCACACGTAGCACATGCATTTCTCTGATGAGGCT
This sequence comes from Phaethornis superciliosus, assembly GCA_023637945.1. NCBI lineage: Eukaryota > Metazoa > Chordata > Aves > Apodiformes > Trochilidae > Phaethornis > Phaethornis superciliosus. The sequence continues at coordinate 20,221,523 of JAJQWJ010000009.1, read as the reverse complement.
TTGCAGGTCTGGCTGGCATTCCTCTCTGCTCCATGTACAGACCCAGCCTCAGGTACAGCTCCCTCCAGCCCAGCAGTCTCTGTTATACAAAGCCACCACTCCAGCAGCCGCCAAGATAGACAGCAAAGTGCTTTCCATGTTTCAGAGGCAAGCCTGAAATCCTGCCTCCAAGATGATGCAGGGCTCTTGGGCTCAACAAAAGGAGCCAAGCCATGGAGCTGGGGTAGATGGGTGGGTTCTGTACCCACCATACAGTGATATCTCTGGCCCAGCAAAGCTCTTCATGGGGACACAATCCCATGGGAACTGCACTGGCAGTGCTGTCAGGGCAGGGTTCCCCACATGCCTGCTCACCCAGCTGCATCCCCATCGGGAGAGCGGGCAGCACCAGGGCAGTCACCCCGTGGGAGCAGGGCAGGTCTGTGTGCTGAAGCACTTGGCCCTGCGTGCAGCTGCCTGCAGACAGAGTCGTGTCAAACAGGGGCCCGTCTCCCTCGCCAGGTTGTATTTTGAGTTACCGGTGCTGATTTTTCCAGCCCTTTGGGATGTTATTAAATTAGTTTCCTATGACTTTTAATAAGCACTTTTGATGCCTTTGAAGCATGTGGCTTTGTGGGAAGATTACAGTCCCGCATCCATCTCGCTGGGAGAGAAACAATGGCAGTGGAGCTGGCGTTTGATCTCTCCTCCAGAAGGCGAGAGAGGGGTTTGTGTGAGACAAAGAGGTGAGCTGCTGATTTGGAGCTAATGTTTAAAAATAGGTAGGTCTCCCTCCAAGATAAAGAGACCTGCCCTTTTCTGTGTAATCGCCTGCCTCTGCCTTGCTGGACCTGCAGAAACACAGCTCGCTTTATTTGAAGGCTTCGAGTGCAGCACCACGGTTTGATTCTGGGTCCTTTTAAAGCAATAACTAGGCCATCTGACCAAGCTTTAAAGAGCAGGAGAACTTTCCATTAGGACTTGCTGCACACTCTTGGCGGCACTGGAATTGCATCCTTGCCTTTTATTTCCTTTCTCTGACATCTTGTGTCACTCACAGTCAGAAGAAACTCAGCTTTATAAACCCTCTCACTTCTCCCTTGAAATTTCTCCCTAATTAGGGTCCCAATCCCAGTGGTGGGACTGGGTGTCAGGAGCTGGGTGCAGAACGGAGCCAATGGCTGGCTGGTAGTTGGGGGCTTGTAGGGCTTAAAATGTTCTGCAAAACCCCAGAGTGGTTTGGCCTTCTCCTGCCCTAAATAAAACCTCATCAGAGCAGGGCATGGTGGAAGTGTGGAAAGGATAAGGGATGCAGGGACACCTGTACTGGGAAGCAGTGGGAAGGCAGATGAAATTGCTCCCTGCAGCCTGGGGACTTCCTGGTCTCCAGCAGCATCAGTCGGGCAGAAAGACAGAATCTCCCACGTCTGTCCCCACAGATCCCATGCTGAAAAAACAGAGCCATCATCCCTGCCATGCCAAACACCCACGTGCCTGGATTTGGTTCTGGCTCTGTCAGGGGCCATCAGGTGAATTACATGCCACGAGCACCTGGCTCTGGCCAGGCATGTCTTTGCTGTGGGATGAAAAGGTGTCAGGGGAACTGAATTCCCTTTATCTGTGGATAACTACTGCTGCCTTTAACAGCCTGGAATAAACTAGCCATAAATATCATGATCATAAGTGCTTTGATATGGCAACTTTACGTTGAACAGAGGTTTTAACCTTCCCTGTGGAGGATATCTAGCTCTACATCACTGACTGTTTCCATCCAGTTGCATGGCCAAAGACAAGCTCTAGGCTGCTTGAAGCAGCTGTACCAGCTACCAGCCAGCTCTCAGCCCAGTTCAGCCCCAGTTTTTACGCAGTTTTTGGGTGACAGATCTCTCCTCTCCCAGGGCCTGGCTGCTGCTGGAGGGGCCAGGAAGGGGCCATCCCACTGCCCACTGCCTGCCTGCCTCTGCCCATTCTGGGGGGTGCACTGGAAAAAGGGACAAGGAGTCAAGTCCCACTACCCAGGCAGGGCTGCCTGCTCCCACCAGCACCTCCAGCATCCCCAGAGGACCCACTCTGGTGTCCACCATGGTCCTGGCTGTGCAGGCTGTGGGATGGGCAGTGTTGCTGCAACAGCAGTCTGGCTCCCACCTGTCCCATGGACTTCTCTCTTGCTCTAGTACTGGTAGGCCTGGATATGCTGGCATTCTGCTGATTGCACCTCTGCCTTCCCTGTCCCTTTCTGGCATCAGCCTAGACATGTTGACATCCAGCACAGCTGGGAGGAGGGGTACCAAGACCACCTCTGCCCTGTCCCATCCCCAGGTTACATTGGCTCTCCCCGAGCACACTGGCCCCAGCAGGCAGGAGTCCTGTTGCCATCCTTTCCTCCTCTAAGGAAACACCAAGGTTGAACCCTGTGGTTTACTGGGCTCCTGTAGGGACCCACCTCCCATTCCCATGCCCACCCACAGAGCCCTGGCAAAGGGTGTCCTGAGCCATCAGCTACCAAGGAAACTTGTCACTGTCACTATGTCCCTGAGACAGGTCAGGGGTCCTGTACCAGCTCTGGAGCAAAGGGGCAGCTCTCATCCTCCCTGCACCTTGCCAGTGCCCCACGATGACTTTATTTTGCACAGCGACTTTCAGGCAAGCTGTAAAACACTCGGACGAGTTAAATAATACACGACAGTGTACGGTATAAATTACAGGAAGCCAGCGGTGGAGCGACATTGTATGCTGAATAAATTAAAGGCTGCGTGACTTACAGGCAAGATTGATCTCCTGCCAGGCATTTTGTTTAGTGATGTGCTTGTCATAAGGGAGAGCTAATTACAGCCATGGAGGTGCACAGCTCTGATGCTGGGGAGTGTGGTGCAAACTGGGCTCCCGAGTGCCAGTTAGGTCCTCGTACTTCCAGGATTTGCTTTTTCCAAGGCCAGCTGCATGCTAAGTCCCCGTTAGCTGGATGTCAGCCCTGTCCTTGGGACCATCTAGCTCCGTCACAGCCTAGGGCAAAGGACTGTGCTGCCACGGGGGTGCCAGGGTCAGACAGTGTATGGGTGGGTGTTGGGGTTGTCTCAGCAGCAGGCTTATGGGGTGGGGATGGAGGTTCCCCAACCCGAGCCTGTTCCCAGTGGAGCAGAGCCATGCAGGAGCACATGCATTGTTCCTGTGGCTGGTTAGAGACAAGGGGACACGGGGACCTCACTGATGCAGAGTGGGACCCAGGGCTTGCTGAACAGTGGAGCTGATTGCTGTGGGGCTGATTTGGAGACTGAATAGTACAAAAATGCAAAGTCTTGCTCAAAATCCTTGATGATCCTTTTGAGTCTCTTCAGACTTGAGATACCATTGAAGTTAGGTAGGAATCTTGTAGTAGCAAGTGGCTGTGAGCCACCAAGGGAGGGGAGAGGCTTCTTGAGGGCACAGTTTGGGATGGATAATTTTGGGGAAGTTACGTTTTACTCAGCGGGATGCAAAAATCACACCAGAGGCCTCGCTGCTGGCGCTAACCACCAAACTTGTGGCCGAGTTTGGAGGCTCATCCTAACACACCCCTCCTGCGGGCAGCAGAGCAGGGACAGCTCTCTCAGAGTGTCACCCCTGCCAGCACACACCACAGATGGTGATCTGGCGATGCTTGGCCGGCATGGCCACGGCAGAGGCTGCAGCACGGGGCTGGCCAAGGGGAAATAGAGCCATCCAGGCTGGAGGCCGGGCTCAGAGAGGGCTGGCTGGTGGGATGCGCTCCCCTCCGGCCCGGCGGATGTCTGTCACTCGGCGGGATTATGAGTAGTGAGCGTAATGCATCGGCGTATGAATAGGGTTGTCTGGCTGATGGTGATGTATCGTTTTTCATTACTGCCTCTCAAGCCCTCCCTGCTCCACGTGTGGAAATTCTATTTATTCCCTAATTTGTAAAAATTCCCTCCTTATCTGATACCAATCAGGGAGGGGTAATTGGCTCTCCAGGGCTAGCGGCTGGGGTCCTGATGAAGAGATATGTGTGTCTGCTCTGGCTGTCCAGGCACCCTGCCCTGCTGCACCAGCGACACGGGCCACAATTAATAATGATTTGCAAATGGCAGACAAGCAATAACGCAGAAAGATGTCCAGCCAGCCTCCTGCCCGCCCCTTAATTTCCTTCTGTAATATAAATGGCACGGGAACGAAAATCCAGCGCTATAAATTCTGAAATTAGTTATTCACCATAATAAATGGTCCCCTTTTTGGTACGCGTCTCCCCCCATCCTTCTCCCCTGCCCCCCCCTCAACTGCCTCCTTCCTTCCTGCCCCCCTCACCCACTACCTACTTCATTTAAGTTCTAATATGCAAATGCTGTAATTTAACGGGATGGTGAAGTTGATTTTCATGTTAACTTAATTACTTTGATTTATGAAGGGCTGGGATGCAGACACGGCTTCATCCATACCCACCTCCCACCCTCACCCCTCTGCCATCCCACTGACCCAACGCCTCTTCCCTTGTCTCCCCTTTTCCTAGTCGTCCCTTCCTCTTCCTCCCCAAGTTTAGTGTTTTATTAGCTGCCTTTAAGTGGACATAAGTCCTCGCGACAATTGCATGATGCGGAGGACAAATTCCCCATCCTGCCTTGTTTAATCGTGCCTGGATAATGGATGTATAATTGACTCATTTGAATGCTTTTGCCTACAGGAGTGCAGAGCATTAAATGTTTGATTGCCTTAATTTCCAAACAGATCATTATCCCCTTCTTACCCGCTCTTAATAAACACTTTATGAGGATTTTTTTTGTAAAGGAAAAAAAATCTCCACTCCTCGTACTTCTCTGAAGTGATAAACTCTAATTAAGTCTAATATTTAAAAATATGGTAATGGTGACTTGTTTGAATAAGTGGCCTGCATTTCCATAATTTCATTATTACGTAAAACACGCTAATTATTTGAAGTGTGCTTATTACTAAAAGAGAAATCTCCCTCTAATAAAGATGAAATTGGCTTTTTTCCCTATATTGCCATGCATGCTGCTCCCCTTCCCTCCCGGACGGTAAGTGGCCACAGCCGGGAGCAGGGCAATGACAGCGTCCTTGCTTTGTTTGCCCAGGGATGCTACCAGCCTGCAAGGATGCTGGGTGTGCAGGGACTGTCACAAGGGCTGGAGGACAAACCAAGGGCTGAGTGCACCCTGTGACACCCTTGGCTCCAACAATGTCAGTGTCCTTCAGGCTTGTGGACTCTAGGAGCTGTCAGGGATGGTGTGAGAGAGCTCAGCCCCAGCTGCCATCCTCTCCAGTTGGGATGCCCCTGATCTCAGGGTCTTCCCACGTGCCATTGTCTGTGTCAGGCCATCCAGCAGCCTGAGGGGCTGGCAGGTGTCTCGGCAGCCAGGTGTTTTGCAGTGCTGTGTCCCCAGCCACCCAGCTCTGTCTGCTCTGGGACGAGGCCAGCATGGCAAACACATGGTGGGAAGTGTGGTCTTCGGCACAGAGGTCACCCATGGGGTGACAATGGCCAGCCCTAGGCAGGAGGAAGCAGGTGCCTGGTGCATCAGGGTGAACCCAGGTTCCCCTGCCCTGCACTCATCTGCCTGGCAGCTTCCTGAGACACCCAGTGGTGTCACCTCCCTGCAGGGCTGGCAGCTGCCAGAGGTGTGCCCTCCACACTCCTGCATCCCTGCTTGGGTTAGCTGCATTTGGAGGCTTCACTGACCTCCATGGGCAGGGTATCCCATCCCCTCAGGACAAGGACAGCAACAGGTAGAGGGGGGACAAGCATTAATTGTGTCCACTCTTCAGAGCCCATGCGGGCACTCAGTGATGGGGCAGGCAGGGGAGGCACTGGGATGAAGTCAATATAAAACTAATTTTCTTTTCTTCGTGAAGAAATGAGGTGTGTGGCAGTAACGTAATTGCAGATAATGAGGTAAGTTATTCTTAATATTCTGCACGTCAGTGTCAGCTCCACCTAATATACCTGCTGGCTGTGCAGGGCACATAGAACCCCTCGCCCCATGAACAGGATTATGAGGCCATTTGTTTGGGAGCTGCCCAGCAGGACCATCCGTGATGTCCCCATGCTGTCCTTCGGGCTGGGAACTCTGTGCTCTGCTTTGTCCTTGACACCAGGCATCCTGGTGTCCCCACCTCGCCCAGCATGTCACAGTGTGGGGTAGATGCAGACCAGATATAGTTCCCTCCCTGCTCTGGCACAGACAAGACGAGCAGCCACAAAACCATGGCTTATGTGCCAGGTGAGCCTTGTCCCCTCCTGGTGACATTCCCAGCAGCACAGTCCTCTGGGGTGGACACAGCACGCAACGCTCCCCTCCGTGATTGCTGGGGGTGCCAGCAGCTCCAGCTCCCACTGGTCACAAGGCCACCTGCTGTCACCTGGGGTCAGCAGTGGGGACACAAAGGGTGGTGGTGACCGGGTGGCCCTGTTTCCTCTTTGTAGGGAGCTGTTATACAAAGGCAGCAGTGATATTATTCATTAACAGTAATCTGCCATTAGAACATTGACAAATGGCCCCTCGTCGCCTGAGCATCAGTTCTTGTACAGCCCATAAAGCATAGGGACAGTTTAAATATGGACCTGCTCAGCTCGGGCCAGGGGTGATCCGTCTTCCCAGCCGTAGCCCAGGTGTGGTGGGGCTGCCTCCAAATGAGCACACTGAGCACAACCCTGTGCTCCCCCAGCCCACCCGGGCAGCTGCCAGGATTGCACAGCTCCCTCCTTGCCTCGGCCCCGTGCATGGCAGCTGCAGTGTAGGTCAGCCCTCCAAGCCCCCACGACAGTGGCATCCAGGCAGTCTGGTCCCATGGGGAGGCAGGAGGCGGGGGGGTCATGCCAGCAGGGTGGTGTGTTTGGGAAATTGACCCCTGCTCTTTCCCCCAGTGCCTGGGGTGGGTGTGGAGCTGATGCTCTCCTGTCAGCTTGTTCCTGCCACCATGTTGTGTGCAGGCTGTGGGCCAACCTTGAGCTGGTCCTGGGTTTGCCACGGGCTGAGGGGTTTCTGCCTCCATCCTGGCAGAGAAGTGCAGTGGGATTGTCTGTCCCCCTCCAAGGACAAGAGCAGACAGTGATGCTGAATGGCAGAAAACTCTGGCCCAAATTAAGAGGGCCCTTGCCCACCCCACGTGTGTGCATGTGCCACCATCCCTGTCTGTCAGTGCAGCAGGAGCTTCGCAAGGTGTGGAGAGGACTGGGACGTGGTTGTGCAGGTGGTGCTGTGTTGCAGTGGGTAATGCTAAAACACCAGATAGAAGGGGTGAAGCCCAGCAGGGCTGGGGGTTTAGGGTGCCTCATCACCCCCACTGCACTGGCAGCCTGGCCAAGGCAGGGACTGGCAGCAGTCAGGACCCAGCACTTCAGGGCCAGCTTGACCTGGTCATCCCAGAACCTCTGCAGGGGCAAGCAGTGTGATGCTCGGAAGTGTCAGGACAAGGTGAGGGGCAGGGGGGCAGGGCAGAGCCACTGCTCCGTTTGCAGGAGGCAGGATAACCCCAGGCTGACCCCTTCCACACACGCCGCACAACACCCCTAAATCAATTGCATCTTATTATTACAATATCAATATACAATATTCCTACAATAACACCATTGATTTCCTACTCAAAGGCTGCACCTAAGTCTGTTTTAAAGAGGAGGGAGTTAATAGTGCCCTCATTAAAAATCTATAGATTGCCCCCCACCCCCAAAAAAAGAAAAAGCAGTTTATATTCATTAGGGCTATTGAATATAAAGTAATATGTTTGTGTAGGACATTGGAGTAATGTGATAATCCGTCCGCATATCAGGGAGAAATCCACTTAGCAACCCTGTCAGCTTGACAAGAAAAATGTGCCCATAAAGTCAGGAATACATTGAGGGAGCGAGCGCGAGGAGAGCAGGAGCGTGCCTGCCTGTGTGCACCGTGCAGCACCCAGAGCCACCCCGGCCAGGGTCACAGGGCCACCTGCCCCCTGTCCCCCTTCTCAGACCTGGGCACTGAGACACGACTGAGGCAGCCTGACAGCCCCTGGAGCTGGGCAAGCATGGTAGTGGTCTCTGCAGCCTGCCAGCTTCAGCAGCCCCGGGCAGGGTCACCCTGGTGGGACAGGGCTGGTGGGTGCCAGCCTGGGTGCTGGAACAGCCCTGCCACAGCCATGTCCCCCGGGGGGGGGCTGGGAAATAGGGGGGGAAGGGCTGGCTGTGCCTCCCTGCCTGCCTGGGACCCCGCTCATCCCCCACCCCGTGGTCACCTTTGCGATGGATTAAGCACTGAAAGAGCAGCAAAGCAATCCTGTTCCCACTTTCTTAGGCTGTCAATTGCCATTTTTGTAATAGAAATTCCTTTCACAAGGTAACGATGGCCAGATTTAGAGGATTTCATATTGCTAATAATTCCCCAAACAGCCATCTGACGGTGTTGTTTTAAAAGCCGCTTAGTTTTTTGCTTTGGAGTTTATGAAAATCTCCCACTCTAATATCCCGAGAGCCAGCCTGTAATTGTGTTATTAAATCAATCGGAGCGGATTACATTGTAAAATCAATAGATGGCTGTAATTGCATATTAGAAAGTTGTTCTGCTGTTGTTGATTTTTTTTTACATGGATAATTATAATAAGCGTGTTTACCTTAGTGCTGATTTGGAATGAGTCTCACTAAATGACTTACGATGAGCTTGGTGCTCCCACTGCCAGAGGGCCATGGGACAGCGAGGACCATGCTGTGGGCACTGGCATGCAGGTGGCACTGGGGGTCCCACCAGCTTTGAAGGGTGGTTGCCTGGAGCTCAGGGCTGCTCCCGGTGCTGAGACCTGGCATGAAAACTCCTCAGAACTTTCGGAAGACAGATGTGGGGGTTAGGAAGCATCCAGACATCTGAGGGTCTGCTCAGGGTCTAGCTCGGGGATCCCAGGAGGTGCTGTGGGGTCTCACTGACAGTTTGGCCTCTGCCTAGGACTCTGCAGATTTCCTTTCAGCAATATAGAGCAGTGGCTGAGTCCTCGTGGCCCACGCCAGCCCAGGATGATGCTGTGGCCAGGGAGGAGGGCAGCAGAGTGCCCTGGGAGCAGTGAAGGGCAGCAGCCAGGGTTATGCTTTCAAATCCAAGCCACTCGTTTCCTGCCTGACTGACAGAGCTCAGAGGTCCGGATTTTCTTCGCTCTTACCTTTTGAGGTTCCCATGCCAGGACTGGTTGTGGAAGTACTTTGGCCCCAGGCAGTTGCACTCCCACTGCCTCAGTTTCTCTGGATTTCAAGACACTGTTTCCCTGTTAGGTCCCACTAGAACCTGGCTTCAGAGGTAGGTCTGGTGTAGGTTTCCTGGGGCTCCACTGACTGGAGGCACAACATGGACAGAGCAGGGGGTCCTAGGGATAGTGAAGGGCTTGCTTGAATGGGAACAAGTGGCAGAAGGAGTTGACATTGTGCCTTGTCTGGGCAGGACACCTCTTATCTCCAGAGCCTTTCCAGAGCCATCAGTGCCGCCTCAGCCAGCATAGAGGACAGAGGCACAGAGAGATGGGCTCATCTCTGACCCCACACCAGCCAGAGGGCCTGGGACACCTCTCCATCACTGGGATGTCCTCATGCCCAGCTCCCTTCCCCAACTTGGCACAGTGGTAAGGGTAAGGGGTGCCATGAGAGGGCCTGGGGGACACTCGGGATGCACATATCTCTGATGATATCTCTGTTACCTCTCCCACTGCTGGACATCAGACATGAGGGTCCCAGGCAGCTCAGGGCAGTCTCCTGGGAAGCTGCATGCAGGGGTAGCCTCCTTGCACTTCTGAACAATGCTGGAGATGGGTGATGGCTTTGCCACTGGGTCACTGGGTGTATCTGCAGGGCTGGGCAAGGCTACCAGTCTGGCAGGGAGCAGCAAGGTGGGTTGGTAGCCCTGTCCCTGCAGGCAGGCGCCTGGCAGCAGGGCAGTGCTGCCCATCTGCACGGAGCCCTCAATCCAGCACGTGGCACTGTCAGCAGGCAGCCTGCTGTCTCCTAGACAGTGAAATATGGCCACAATTAGCCCGGATACAGTTCAATTATGATAAACAGCGTTTGCACCCTTTAAGCCGTGATTAAAAGGCCTCCTCCCGTTGATAGAGAGACCTAATTTCATATTATTATCGCTGTAGCTTGATTATAAAGCACTCCCTGGATGTACAGTTGGGAGATGGATGTGGAGGCTTCTTTATCATTTACACGTCAGTAAAGATGCAGCCTTCCCTCCGCCACAACATCCATCCAGCGGTGGCGGGGAGAGGGGGGCTCTGCCTGCACCCCCCTCCCGGGGCACCCTCTCCCTGTGTCAGCCGGGCCCCGCTGCCACACGCAAGTGGGCAAAGTCACCCTTACGGTAACAGCTTGATAAATGGGCGGGTGGTAATGAAATGGAGACATCAAGGCGTGGGGCGAGGAAGAAAGAGTGGTAATCGGAACGAGTGGAGCTGTCCCGAAACGGAGGGGAGCGGGAAGAAGGATCGCCTCTGCGCCGTGTGCTGTCAAGGGAGAAATTACACATTTACTCTTGCTTTTTCTTAAGGAGACGGCCCTCATAGATCAAAACATGGATTTACAAGCCAATTTTCAACATGAAATATAGACACCAGGAATCAATTTAAACCCAGCTTCTATTTTAGCAAACGGTGCCTGCGTTTAGTCCCAGGTAAATAACACCAGCCGGAGCCTTCCCCCTCCGTGGCTCGCCGCCCTGTCAGCACTCACTCTGATGTCCAGTTCAACCACAGCTCCATGCCGGGGATGGCTGTGGTTCACCGGACCATCTGCCTGCTTCCTGCCAGGCTGGGGCCTGAGGGCACTGGGCAGCACCAAGGCCTGGCCCTGGCCGGGGATGGGGACTATCCCAAACTGTGGTAGCAAGCAGAAGGAGCCAGATGCCACCCAACCCCTTCCTGAGGAGGGTGAGGGGAAGGAGAGGAACCTGCTTGGCTGGTGGAGGGCAGCTCCGGCATCACCTGCTGTCCCAGTGCAGGGAGAGCCCCTTTTCTGGGCAGCGCCACGGAGGGACAGGGGTGCTGGAAGATGAGGGCCCCGGCACAGGACTTGCAGGGAAGGAGCCACTGGCCAGGAGCAGGGTGTCAGTGTGGGTCTGGATTGTGGGAATGTTGCCAGCAGCAATTCACAGCTGAGGGGCAAACATAAGTCTGAAGGGTCCAAGGATGTGTCAGGTGGGAGCCTGGGCCATGCCAGACACAGGCAAGCCTCCAGGTCCTGAGCATGGATCCATCCCCATGCAGCCTGGAGACATACTGGAACGCAGGTGGCCAGTGCCAGAGACCAGGGACCCCACACTCACCCTACACTGCTGCAAGACACTCGGGACAGAGTGTTTGGACTCGTGGGCTCAAAAGCACTGTGGACCTCTTGGTGCAGCCCCTGTGTGGGACTCAGAGCTTGCTCCAACAGCTCCTAGTTGGATTGTGGCTCTAACCCGGCATGTCTGTGCTTTCTCCACAGATGACTGTAAGAACATCGCCAACATCATGAAGACACTGGCCCATAGAGGCTTCATCTTCAAGCAGACCTCCAAACCCTTTTGATCCCCAAGGCAAGCCAGGCAAGGGCTGCATGCGCCCGGCGCCGGCGAGGCGGGGAGGACGGGCTCCAGCATTAAAAAAAAAAACGGCAACCGAGGCCAGAGGAACCGATACAAAAAAATCTCAATTTCAGCTGTTAACTCCAGTAGAGGTTGTATATATGGGAAGGCAAATCTGTGTAGACCTGATGTGACTCCCTCTCTGGGCTGCTCCGGACATTATGCCATGCTAGCGGACAGCCGCGTAGGGCGCTTGCACCACATTTTAGACTCGTAGTTTGTTCTTTTTCTTTGGCTCCCGATTTCCGTCCCTCCCTCCATATCCCACCCCGTCCTCCCTCTCCCGCCCTGTAGCCAGAGCATCCCCCATCTCCCTCCCGGCATGGGCCGTCCCCGCCTTCCCTTCTTCTTTCTTTTCTCTGGTTTTATGTTTTCAGGCCTCGATGGCTGCTGCAGCGAGGCCGACGTGTGCCAGAACCCAGGCAGCACTCACGGAGGCTCAGCAGTGTCGAGACGGCCCCTCACCCACCTTGCCAGACCCCCCCCCGCCTCCCTCCCGAGCGCCTTTTTCCCCGTTTTGAGTCAACACTAACCCCTCTCTGACTCCTGTATGTGACAAACGCGATCCGTCTCTTTATGTTCAAGGTGAAGTGCCTGTATTCTCCGCTGCAGAGCCCCTGGCAGCCCCACGGCGGGCTGCGGGGCCTCGGAGGGCTCCCTTCAGTGGGGTGGGGGCCCGGTGGGCGGGCAGGAGGGAGGTGACAGTGTCCACGCGGAGCCTCGTCCCATCCTATCCCTGTCCCGTCTGCTCGTGCCTCTTGCAGGGCTGGTGGGACGCCCCGGCCCCGCCGACTGATTCCAGCTCCACCAGGGCCAGGCCTGCCGCAGCACCACGTCCATTGCCGGCGGTGGACGTGCCGGCCTGCGCTGGCCCCCGGCCCCAAGGTACCTGAGCAGGGGAGCTGCAAATTGCCCCAGGCCCCTGACCCTGCTCCCCTCCGACCCCATCCAGCCTCCCTCGGTTCCTGAGCTGAGGCTCGGCCCCCAGATGCCCACGGTCCCTGCGGGCCGTGCCGTGCCCCTTGCAGGTCCCCGCGGACGCTCAGCAGCAGCTGGCTTGTTGCCTGAGAGAGTTGCCGAGCACATCCCCTCCGACTGGGTGAGCTCCCAGCCAGCCAGGGCGGTTGTGGGGCAGCCGTGGGGCAGGCGCGTCCCTCCACCCCACCCCACCCCCCCAGTGTCACCCAGCCCCGGGGCCCTGCTGAACGGAGCCCTTGTCCGGGCGCTGACCTGCAGGGAGGCTGCAGCCCCGGGCCCGTGCGTGCATGGCCTGGAGCGAAGCCGGTGACGGCAGCCAGAAGGGCAATACAGGCACTGAACTTGGCGGTACATGACTGCATGGTGTGTGGTGTTCCAGTTAAACCAACCGATAATGCAAACCCAGCATTTTCATTGTCTAGTTATTCCAATCCTTGCTGTAAATGTGCCACATGAATAAAGTTTGGGGGTAAAGGAGCCCGGGCTGTGCCCATGCATGTGCGCGTGTGTGCGGGGGGATGGAGGTGGGGGTGTGCCACCTGGGCAGGTGGGAGCAGGATGCCCCAACAGTGCAGCTGCCCTCCCTGGGATGTGGCACCCCAGAGCAACCCTGCTCCTGAAAAAGGCAAACATTTTAGCGGTGGAAGAGAGATCTGGGTTCCCTGCGGCAGGGAGCACTGCCCTGCACTCCAGCATGGCCACGATGGGTGGGCCCAGCAGACTCCCACCACCTCAAGTTTAGTTGTGTCCCAGGATGGCTCTGTCCTAAAGATGCCACCAGCCCGTACCAGCTGGGCTGCACCCACAGGTGCACCTGAGCAACCTTCTGCCAGCTGCAGGGTGACAGTCACCACCCGCCATGTCCCACTGGCATCTGTCATCCCACCCTGCAGCCAGGAACTCTAAAGACTGAAGCCGGCACAGCTCTGCCAAGGGCACAGCACCATGATGCACAGGAGCTGTGCCAAGTCATGCAGGAAATGCAACCAGGTGCCCAAGACCAGAACCCTGCCCAGTACCTCTGGGTGACAGGGACACAGCTGTCCAGCTGGCACAGGAGTGAGCAGCTCCCGGAGGAAAGGGGCAGTCCCAGCCCACTTACTCCAAGCAAAGGTCACAGGGGTTTTAATGGCTCCCTCTGTGTAGCTCCTGATCAGCTTTATTGACCTATTTTCTATGGAGTCGTCTAATTAGTTTTCTATGAAAACTAAGAACTTGGCCTTTGCCCTTTGCTCGTGCAGGCAAGAATGTGACTCAGAGGACGCTGTCACGGTGGATCGATCGCCAGTTACACTTGAGAGGAAGAGCAGAGGGAACGAAGAAAGGTGGGCAGCAGGGCAGCAGCCCAGAGCAGCACACACATCTGGGGCCACCCACGCCTGCAGTGGCCACAGCAGCAGTGCACAAGCCCAGGCCCCCCTGGTTGCCATCAGTGATGCCTCGGCCCCTCACTCCATGCTGTGCTCATCCCTGCAGCCACCCCTGTCCCCAGAGGCCTGCAGAGAGATTTCCCCAGACAGCAAGCAGCTGGGATGGACGAGTCTCTCTGAACCAAGGCTTGCCCATCATCCCTGCTACTCCAGCCCTGCTGGCCCCGCATGCCTGTGCTCCAGGCGTCAGTGTGTGTGGTGGGAGGCCCCCTGCTTCCCCCGGCACCAAGGCAGCCCCCCAGTTACTGCTGGGCACTGGGCAGAAGGCAAACAGAGCATGGAATTTGCACGGCTAAAAGTTAAATACAACACACACAGAGATTTCGTCAGAGGCCCTGGCACGGCTGCCTTGGCGGGATCCGATTAACAGGGAAATAAAAGGGCCAGAGAACCCACACAGCAGTGTGAACAGATGCCCTATAAAAATCAAATACATGGTAATCAAGAGGACCAAAAGGTACATTTAAAAAAACAAAAAACCACCCTGGAAACAAAGGACCTGGGCTTTGTGGCTTTCCTGGGAGGGCTGCGGAATTAATGGGGAAGAGCACATGTGTTTGATAATCTTTATATGGCAAAAGACCCATCTTTCAAATATGTCACAAATTCATATTAATCACCTTCCTATTGCCTTCTGTGGCGCAGCTATTCCAGTTGCCTTGGGCAAAATTGGGACCTGTCTGGTTAAAAAAAATGTTTTACATTATAATTTACAAGAGCCTACAAGTCTAGTTTCTTTTAATGGAAAGAACGAAAAAAAAAAAAAAAAAAAAGAGAGAGGAATATATATACACCCTGGTATATATACACTATATATATATTAAAATATATATATATATAAAAGACAGATATTGTAACTCCATCTGGAAAGAGAGAATGTTTGATCTTAACAATGTAACTTCTAGCTTTCAAACAGGCTCAGAAAACAAGAAGTCAGCAGGAGTTCAGATAAAGGAAGCTTAAAAGTCAAATAATTCTGACTCTGAACCCGAGACTTCTTAGACTCAAGGTCCTTTCCTTTACCCATTAATGGGCTGACTTGTGAGCTCAGGAACAAAGTGCTGCAATGTGAGGATTTCTGAGAGTCACTCATTACAGATCACTGAGTGGAGTCTGAGTTGTGTAAATCAAAGGATCCAATCTGGAGTAACTGGCTGAACTTCTGCTTGGAACTAATTTGTTCCGAGTTCAGCTCACCTTTCACCTCCCGAAGGCCCCGGGAAAAGTCCCTACCAGGGTCAGCAGCAGATGGCACTGGGGGGATCCCAGCTCAGCTTTAATGGTCAGTGATGGGCACTGCAGCCCCCAGGAGAGAGTGGACCAGCAGCCAGGACAGGAGAGGATGTAGTGGACACAGCAGAATGGTGCTGGGCTTCCCACTACCCCATGGAGTCTGGCTGCCAGAACAGGCAGTTTCCTCTCCTAATCTGGGCTGAAATACTCTGCTGAGATGTCCCCCTCCCCACTGCTGGCCAAGGGGGATGGTGGCAGCCAGATATTGCCACAATCAGTATCTCAGGACTATGATGTGCCTTTGCCCATCTGTTCCAGTCCCTGGAAAGGAATCCAGGCATGCTGGGTCTGGGCTTGGGAGCCAGGACTCCCTAGTCCTATTCCTGGCTTTGCCACTCACTCCCTTCAACATCTGGAACAAGATATTTCTCTCCAGGGAAACAAGTCTGGCTTCAGGGGAGCAGCTGGTTTGGAGGCTGAACTAATCCCTGCTTAATCCAAATGTGGAGTGCCAGGGATGGACAGTGCTAGACAGCACAAAGGGATTTGCCAACTCAAAGGAATTTGAAGCAAGAGAGATTAAATGATTCCCCCAAGGGCCCCCAGGGTAGCTCAGTGGCAAAGCACACACTTGAACTTGGGAGTTCAAGGCTGGCATGGCAGGGTTAAACTGCTGAAGCAGCCTCAGCCAGAGAAAGGGCAAGGGCTGCAGGAGGAGGAGGGAAGGGAGGGAAAGGCCACTGCAAAGCACGGTTGGGTTTGTTCTACAGAACATGTTGGCACTTCCAATGTTGCTGAGGATCTTGGGCCCGCTGCCTCCCACGCTGTCCCCATCACCTGGGACACCTCAGGGTTATTGCTGCACAGGGTGGGGACACATGCATGCACCCCACCAGCCAAGCAGCCAGCAACTGGCCCCAACACCCCCATCTCAGGGCTGCCCCCAGCCCACTGACCTTCCAGAGGCCAATTTTTAGCCATGACACTGAGCAAGGTGCACTGGGGCTGCTCCTACCAGCTCTGGGCAGGGCCAGGAGCATCACCAACACATGGCCTCAGCTCACCCCATCCTTGGAAAAGCTGGGTCTGGGCCACAGGCTGCTGATCTCACCCACTGCCACACTGCCCACAACAGCAGGTAAGGTTCAAGGCAAGCACAGTGCTAGGCCCTGCTCAAGTTCCCAAATATACCTGAGCCAGGCAGAAGGTGGTACAGCAGCCCCACTCCCCTCCTCTCCAAGACACCCCTCCAGCTGGGATGTAATTTCCCCCTCCTCAAAAGGTAGCATAAAATGGTCACAGTGTGAATGTGCTTGACCTTTTGTCTTGGACTAATCTAATTGTGTCGTCTTTGTGTAATCAGCCGGTAAAGGTCAGTGCTGTATTTAACATGGAGGCCCTTTAGGTACTGAATTTGCCTTGCAGTGAATTAACTTGATTATATTTCTTTCAAATATGTCAGAGACCAGGTCAGTTTAACCCTCTCTGTGCTGCCTGGGCCCACCCCTTTGTTTCCAATTCCAGGAGGTGGCACTGAGGAACAAGGTGGTCAGAACCACAGGCATGGGCCCCCTCCTCCTACAGGCACACCCACCACCACCACCTCCTCCTTCCACCTTCCCAGCAAGCAAAGTCTCCAGGGTGAGCAAGTGTGCTGTGAACCAGCCCGAGGAGTTGGCAAACCAGGACACTCCGGATCGCAGGGAAGAGTGAGATTTCAGACTGAATGCCACAGGGGGAAAAAAATAATTAAAAAAAATTAAAAATCAGAAGACTCCTTTACAAACATGAACCTGTCTCAGTGGAACGCTTCCTTACGACTCCATATTGTCACAATCAAATAGGACATCACTCAAGTCCAGATTAACGTGTCACCTCTACTGTTGACAGATAAGGTGTTCTCGATATCCTGCAATACATTTTACATTTTAGAAATTAAAGGTGTGTGCCACTACCAGGGGCAGTATGTCTGAGGCGTCGGGGATGCCACTGTGTGCAGACAGGCAGCTTTTATCAGGCAGTTCAGCTCAGCTGTACTGGGGACAGCACAGAGGGGAAAGCAACCTCTGCTGATCCTCAGGCATACCCTTGGCCCTGAGGCAGTGGTGAGGGGCTGAGCAGCCTGCCCTCACGGAGGCAGGGAGGAGAGGCTGGTGATTTGCATCCTGCAGAGGTACCTGCACAGGACATTGTCACAGGGCTCACAGTGGAAGAATCCTCAGGTCTGGCTTTCCTCTCTCGGCACTGGAAGTAGGTTACAAAAACAACCCTCTGCTC
Organism: Phaethornis superciliosus; assembly: GCA_023637945.1. Lineage (NCBI taxonomy): Eukaryota > Metazoa > Chordata > Aves > Apodiformes > Trochilidae > Phaethornis > Phaethornis superciliosus. The sequence continues at coordinate 20,204,047 of JAJQWJ010000009.1, read as the reverse complement.
TTCAAACACCTCTCTCCTTCCCAAGCCTCCTGCTCCGGGCAAGGACTACTGCTTGTCTCCAGGATTTGGGCTCGTCATGGCTCATCACCTCAAGACTGCTTTCCCCACTCACTTCCCTTTGCTGAGCAACCCTCATGGGCCTGTGTCTGGAAGGAAAATGCCCCAGGCCTGCAGCTGTACTGGCATCGCTGTTGCTGCCCTAGTGCAAGCTCTAGTCACCCAGAGCCTTGCTGCTTTGGTCCACGGTGGCACCCACGTCAAGCCATTTGCCTGCATGCAGGATGTAGAAAGCCCTGCTGACCCCACCTATAGCACCAAGAACACTGTCCAGCACAGGAGACGAGCCCAGAGAGCAGCACTGTGACCTGGGGGGAACAGGCGTGCTGTGCTCCCATGGACGCGCACGCCTGGAGGGAGAGCAGGGAGCATCCCCAGCACTTGTCAGGGCATCTGCGTCGGAGACCTGAGTGCTCCCTGTTCTGCCCCCACAACCTTCCTTCTCACCGAGTTGGGGGTCAGTGGTGCTCCTACTACATCAATGATTTGGTCCTTGCCATCTCCCTTGACCTCCTCGATGCCGAGCCCTGCCTGGCCATCTGGATGGGCACCTTCCACACTGAGGGGACCAATGCTACCAGCTTTGGCCAGGGCCTCGTAGCGGTGCCGTAACATCTGCAGCTCATATTCACAGTTGGCAAACGCTTGCTTCAGCTCGTACAGCAGCACCAGGTCGCTCCGTAGCTCGTTGAACATCTGGACGATCTCCTCTGTGGGCATAGGGTTGAGATCTAGGGAGGAAAAGGGGTTCTGTTAAACACCCAGACATGCCAACTTACAATGGAAGATTCCCTAGAAAGGTCCTGGCTGCCCATTCACTCCCACAAAGACACACCAGGAGCCTCACTCCCATCACATGGCAGGACTTAGGAAACCTTCGTTACCCTCACAGAGAGTGAGCTTTAAGAAGCACTCACATCCTTCCCCAGGGCTTCCTTAGCAAGCAAAGAAGGTTACTCCCTTCTTTTTAAAGCAGAAAAGGGAAACCACCCTGGTTGAGCTGCTTTCACCAGCCACAGGAGGCCTTCAGAACTCACACAGTCTCTGACACAACATATCAAGACATAAACCAGCTGGCCCAAAAAACTAACAAGAGTTAACAGAAGCCAGTGCCAGGAGCAGGCTCAGTTATCTCTTGTAAATCACCAATAGGGCTTTTTTTTTTTTTTTTCCCCTTCTTTTCTTTTTCCATTTCTAAAAATCCAGCCGGCCACAGTGGAAGGAAAAGGGATCATCAGGTGTTTAATCAAGGGGCACTGCACGCTGGGACCTGTAGTACCTGCAAACTGTACCCACTGCATGGAGGGCAGCAGCTAGCCATGGGCTGCACTTCTTCCCCTCTGGCTACAAGTGGGTATTGTACATGTTATGTGAACCTCTCTTTCTGCTGCTAAGACACTGGAGTTCAAGAGCGAGGGATGTGTGTTTACTCGCCTTTCAGCAGAGATGCTCCAGATTTCCACGCAGCATGTAACCTATAAAGGGGGGATGAACAGTCCCAGACGCATTTTGGACTTGCCACCGAGAGCAGTAAATTAAGAGGAAATGAAGCTTAAAAGTGAGACAGGGCAGCCCTGAACAATGAGCTTGCCATGGTCACTAACACACTTAGAAGTACCTCTCCTGGCAAGGCTGAGATTTGCCTTCCTAATACTGTGCTGCCTCTCTTGATGGTTAAAAAGGCCCAAACAAGAGAGAAACAAAGGCTCTTTTAAAGCATTTTTCTACTGGGAGGAAAAAAAAATACCCCTGTGCATCTTGTTCTGGCTTTTACCCTCTTTTTTTTTCTTTTTTTTTTTTTTTTTTTAAACACATAAAATATTTTAAAAACCATTCACATACTGTTATTCAAGAAACTGGCTGTATTACTAGGGGAAAAAATAGCCCATCTTGAGAACAAAAGCTATCTCTGTGTGTCTCTTTCTCTCTTGCGTGCCCCCTTTACTCACCTACTCCGAGTTCCATCAGCATCTGCTCCAGGGCTTTAATCTTCTTCTGTCCCACCGAGCTTGGCAGTTTCATCTGGAACACAAAGGTAACAGAGCCACACAGCTCAGAGATAGCCCTCACTCACAGCCGTCTAGTTCAAAAGGCAAGAGAGCTTTTCTTTTTATAGTGCAGGGGGAACAAAAAAAGAAAGGGAGAGAAAGGAAAATCAAGTGGTAAGAGAGGGAGACAGGGGCTGAAAGTTTTCAGACTAGGTCCGAGGGCAGGTATTGAAAAGCCCGGTCGTGAGGGCTTTTATTTTTTCTCTCGTGTGTGTGCAAGACACGCTGTTTTACAGTTTCCATGTGTCACTGAATTAACAACAAAAGTTCTTCATGCCTTCAAACCCTCTCCTGCAGTGCCCAGCCCATCAAAGGGCTCATTTACACAGCAGCTAATGTGCAATGCTGCCCTACTTTATTCGCTTTAGCCGGCCTGATTAGACTCATGCGCTAACAGACTCACTTCTCCTTTTACCTGCTGAGCCCCAGACCTGTGGGATTCATTTACAGAGCAGGCTTTATAACAAAGGGGAGAGACAGAGAGAGCACAGTTACTTGACTGGCGGAAGTGTGAACACACATTTACATTGGAGCTAAGGGGCTAGGTGAGAGAGGAAGCATCAGATGTGAGCTATGAAAGGGAATCGGAGCTGGCCAGGAGAGGAAGAATGCATACACTTAGCAGGGTCCTTCCTCTGCATTCATTTGGGCTCTAGCAGGAGTGCTAGCTGCTCAGACCAAGCATTTATTAGATTACAAGCTGTACAAACGCAGCTGGCACAATATGGCAGGGAGAACAGGTTTCTGAGCCCTGCATGTATACCCAAGAACAAATGAAAGCACTTTCCTTCCTCAGCAATGTTGCAAGGCAGACCAGGAAAGAAACCATTCTGAACACCACAGTGTTGAAAAAATCACTGCACATAGACACAGGTTGCCCCTCCATAGGAAACCCTGAGAGGATAAGCTTACCCCTTCACCTCCACTTGGGAATCACCATCAAGCTGTCCAAGCAGGACAAGCCCAAGCTGTCCAGCAGGCCACCAAGCAGCCAAGAGCATCCTGCAGCCATCCTGCACACCACTTACTGACCAGGGGCCCCAGCCTCAGCCAAACCAACCACAAGACTACAACACTAGGCTAGGAATGACCTGAAAGAAGAGCCATTCTGTACTCCACTTTAAAACTGGCCCCTGAGGTGAGCTCACCAAAGGGTCCCATGGTCACCTTACTTCCCATGAGCTATAGGCTGAAGTTCTCCAAAACAGCCCGATGTAAATGTCTCGAATTAGGCCCAGGATTTCAACACTGTTCACTGCCCCAGCACTAAAATGGCACCAAGAGACACCATCTGGAACCTCTTCATTCCTCTGAAGGCAGAAGCATTGCATGAACATACCCAAATGGTGAAAGCACTAACAGTAATTAGCTATGGCTAAGTATGTCCCATCAGCAGCTCCATAACCCCAATGCAGGACCTGCTGGGAAAGCACACCTCCTCCACCACATCATTGTAGCCAAGAAACCAGAGCAAAGATGTCACACACCCCAAGGGAATGGGCCTTTCACAGTATACACTATGAAGCACCTGGTCATTTTGCTGGATATTAACCCTCACAATTAAGACAACACCAAGGATTTCTAAGAAACGAACCTGATCCAGAGGATCCAAACGGAGCACTAGGAAAAAGGAAAACCTGCCCTCGTGCAAACTGCCAGCACTGCTAGGGACTAGAGGACACTTCTGTCCTTTTATAAACCCTGAGGGTCTTTAGCTCAGAGCTGGAGTTTCAGCATTGCGGTGAATTTCATACTTCAGAGACTGAACCTTTACACTTGACCACAAAATTATTGTTTTAGCAGAGTAAAGTCTGCCAAAGGTATCAGGTATTTGGATTTCAGTCAAATCTTTGGTCCAGAGTATTAACTTGAGCAGAACCTTACTAAAACTGGCTTCCCCAGGCGCTCTGCAGCAGACCATCTGTGCAGGCTCTGCTGAAAAGCAACAGGGCAGGGGAAGAGCCCTAAGACAAGGCAGTGCAAAGCATCAGGACAGGAGAAGGCTCTGTGTGTTTGGTGGGTGCTTTGATGAAGGTAGCAGTGGGATGCCAATGAAGGAAAGGTCACTTAGCACAGCTAAGCAGGAGACAGAACTGTTAGCCAAGAGGTTCAGGAAGACATTCCTGAGAGCAAGAGGCCCTAGTCCAGAGAACTGTTCTGCCCCATGAGGAATCACAGAACACATCACAGAAGGAACCACAGAAGATGGGCAATGCACCCAGCTCTGCCTCAGCTGAGGGATGTAGGGGCTGACCTAGTCAGGCTGTGCTATGCTTAACTTCTAAGAGACAAAGAGTTAACAGATCCTAGCATCTCTTCCTTGAAATTCTCTGGACACAAAACACTTGTATGATTATCAGAGACCTGAGAATCCATCTTCACCTCTGCCCCTAACATCCACATCATGGTCTTTGTAGGTAAAGGCAGAAGTCCTTCTGTCAAATGCCAGCTGGCAAAAGGATGCTGGACTTGAGGAATGAAGGACAAGAAACAGGAAAAGTTCATGCTTAGCTAGTCTAGGCAGACAGTTGGGATGTCTTGGTTTGTTGGTTAGAGGAGGAACACAGGCTTTTCTCCTGGGAGGCTTCATCTGTCTCAAGGAACTATTGGCAACACAAACAATTAACCAAGCCAAGGTCTTCACTACCACTCCTGAAGATTAGAGGATGGAGCAGAGAAAGGTCGGACAAATTAATTTAACTTCAAAGAAAGGAACACTACAGACGCTCAGGAGGATGGGGCTGTGAGTTGAGTTCAAAAGCACATCAATTAAGCTTCCTTTTAATTCAGGCAGGAGGATCTGGCCTGCAAACAGGAAGGCTTCATTGGTTTCTCAAAGCAAGAGTATATTTTAATTTTACCATCATTAAGAAAATGTTATGATTTATGTGGCTGCTGTCGGACTAATATCTTTAGAATTTAGCTGGCTAAGCCAATTCATCTCTAAGACTGATGAAGGCTGATTGCTCTCTATGCAAAATGTATTAAAACTAAATGAGCAGTCTATTACTCAAATGCTGCTGATAATCTGTTAGCCAGGGTCCGTTAGCTGGGCTGCCTGGTTGCAGGAGAGAAGCCTTCTTGCCCTGTACAGCTCTGATAAACCCAAGCTTAATTCAGCAAGCCCTTCTTTGTTTTGGACTTTTAAGTAGGTGTTCAGAGATGTACCAGAGGGCTGGAATTAGTTTATCACCTGTCCTCATCTATAAGCAACGGGGCAAACCACAAGGACCACAGGTCCCAGCCTGTAGTGAAGAGAACACCCCTCTGGCTCAGGGTGTGTGCTGGGATATGTTGCTTCTGCTGGCCACGTCTCTGCACTAATGGAAACAACACTCAGGGCAATCTCATTGATTACACCACAGCTCCCGGGATGTTCTTGGTGTTGTCATGGATTGAGTCCTCCACAGGGTCTAAGGAAAATTATGTTCCTCAGAGAACTCCAGTGAGCAACCACAGCTTCTGAAGTGAATGGCATTTGCCCTTTTGTTTCCTGCCTTATACTAGACTATTATTGTTATTTATTATCTTTAAAGTCCCCATATAATAATAATACCTGGGAAACAGATTGCTCCAGTCAGAAAACTGATTAGCCAGGATTTTTGTGGTTACTATATTTTGGATGCTCTTCTCCTTTGACAGCCTCTCCCTACAGCCCTCTTTGCAACACCAGCCAGTGCTTATAATTACACCAATGTCACTTTTGATTTAAGGACTGCAATTCTTTGTCCTTGTTGTAAACAACCCACATTAAACGCGTAAACTGTGCGTACCAAGAGAAAAATAAATAAAGATCTGCAGAAATCCATGTGAATTAACACCACAAAGCCACAGGACCAGAGCCTACCTATGTCGAGGAGCTTTGCCAGATCCCTGGGGACACAGCCTCTGCTTGGCCCGAGCAGCAGTGACCTGCTCTGCTGTCCCCTGGAGGAGGAGGCAATGCTCAGGAATCTGTCCCAAAATCCCACTGCTCAGGAATCTGTCCACAGCTTCAGTGGATGAACAGAGCAGCCACCTCACTTCCACAGCAGGGGCAGAGAGACTGGGGGGTGGCCCCCAGGAGTTTGATTGCTATAGAGGGTCTCTCTGCAGAGTCACCATGAGGTTTTTGAATGAATCCTTGAGGATTTTTATTCAATGTCTGAGCCACTCTGCCAACAAAACCTTGCTAATTCACAGTAATGACTAGGAGACCAACTGCAGATTAATTGGTAATTGGTAAAATTCATTAAATGAACAAACATGATATGAAATAACTGATGATAAAGCCTCCCCAATCAGACCTGGTTCTATTTTCATGATCTGTGCTAATACTTTGAAGTATAGTAGTAAATGTAAGTACATTTTGGTAATGAAGTCTAAGTAATAGCAGAGCTTGCAGCACAGTCCCCTGTTGTATCTTACAGCATCTTGGCCTGGCAGGTGGGGATTGCCATGGGGATCTGCACTAGGAATGGGAGAGGTCTGCAGGATCTACAAAGACAGAAGCAGCAGGGTCATATGTGACTACATGTACATGGTAATCTTAAATGTCCTGATCTCAGTTTACCAGTTCATAAATGCTCCACTTCTGCTGCTCACAGCTTCCAAAAAAACCATCTCACTACAGTGCTGAAACCTTTTGTTTGGATTCCCTCTAAAACACAAGGTTTTAAAATTAATCAGTGATTATTTGTATGTTTCACACATACCCTCCCTGATGCTGCACTTCATTTTAATTCAATTTTGAGACAATCTTTTCCTTAAACTCACCCTTCCCCAATCCTAACAATATAACTGTCCTAAAACCATTAATCCTAAAAACTCCACACATCTGACCTGTGGCTGCACAGCAATAAACTGTGGTTTTATGCACCAGTATTGTTGTTCAGCATTGTAATACAGCCCACTGACATTGAAAACCACCTTCTCTGGGGATTTGAGAAGAGAAGATTTGAGCAAGAAAAGTTTCTCATTAGGCACTTTCTTTGTGGATATCTTTAGAGTACTGAATTTCTTAGTGAGTTTCCAGGAAGGAGTGCTAAAGTTTCAGATGAATAACATCTTTTGCAATTTCTGGCTTACGATGGGGAAAGAAGGTCAACCTTTCCTCAGCTGCATGGCTCTACTCTGCAAAAGCAGAGAACTTCCACTGCTACACAGTTCTAAGACTCAAGGAAGGAAAGAACCAATATTAAATACTTTAGCCTTAGAGTTCTGGGAAAACCGCAAGAGAGAAATTCAATTTCAGATCTGAAAATGCATGTTGCCAGAAATCTGAAGTGCTTAAAACAGCTCAGAAGTGAAGTGACACAAAGAAAGGTGGATGTGTAATTGCAATGGATATATACAAAAGTGAGAAAAGCTTGAAACTGCACAGGTATTCTCTGCCTCAATGAACATACATGCTTCTCCCCTGCCCCAGCTTAAAGCCAGAGACTTCATGACTTACACCAGTGATTGCTGAACTACCAAACTAAGATTTAGGACAGAGAAAAATAAGTCATTTCGCTACTATGCTATGTAACATAATAAACACAGAGTGATCACTTTGGGATAGCACCTGACCATCAACTTTCTCCATCAATCTTTTAAAAATAAGACAATTCTACATTAATTTATGTAAAAGGCTATTTCGGGGGGGGGGTTGTACTGAAGTTAGACACAACCCTAAAATTCCTAAATCAAAAATATAAATTCTGTACTTGAATCCTCTCAGTAAATTAAACCAGGTTTATTTGTTAGAGAAATCTACCTAGTGAAAGCTTTGTCAAGGATGAGGGAGGACAAGAGATCCCAAGGATGCACATCACACTCAGGCATGTGGCAAAACCAACACTTCACTGATCCTATAGACATTAATGCCTCATTAAGCAACTATAGCACTGATTCAAGGCATAAAGCTAAGAGATAGTTTCTAAACAAACCAAATGTCCTGGAGCATCAATGTCTCAGCTGATGTTTTTTTTATCAGTGCAGGTAACAAGGTCACCCTGCACAAGTGGCATAAACTGAGAATGACTCAGAATCCACCCAAATGATGTCTGATAACCTGGAGTCGCCTGTCACACCTACAGGTTGTGACAAGAAACAAGACACCTAAGAAGGTAAGGAGAATTCACACCTTGCCAGGACTGCCTGACATTTAGAAGATGGTCACGTTTTGTCAAGCAAAGCATTAACTGTCACTTACCAATCCTCAGTTTCTTTGCAATTAAATACATTTTGCTGTAAATATAATGCAAGACTGTAAAACAAATGCAAAAGGGCTACAGGAGGTGTCTGTGCAGTACAATACATGGTGCAGAAGGAGGAAATGCACAGAACATTTTTAGTGGAGGATGTTTTTATGTTAAAAGCATATTACCAGTGTGACTTTATAGTATTTTGCTTTAGGAGATCTGCAGATTCCCTGACAGCCCTTCCCCTCCATGCCTTTCACTGTGGGTGCAGAAACCAAGCTGAGAGCTGTAGAGGTGGCTCCTGCAAACAGAACCAGCCACAGCCTCTGGGCTGCAGCTGACTGAAACAAACCAAGAGCACAGAAGAGTGTGCTGTGATCACAGGGAGGGCCCCCAGATAGGCCACAGCATCACATAGTACAAGAACATCATGTAAACTTCCAAACCAGACACAAATCCAAGAAACTGTAACAAAACATGCATCTAGCCTTGAATTGATGTTGCCTTTCTCTTAAATAAATCAACTGAAACTACACTTACACAAGTACAAAAAACCCCACAGTGACTAATTACATTCCAATCATTATATTGGTTACACTAATGAAAGAAAAAAGTAATATATACAGTGCTCTGCACAAGTTACATACAATCAGATTACCTGATGAATGACAACTAAAACTGTATCACTATGGTGAAATGTCACATAAAGGTAGTAAAAGCTTCTCAAATTGGTCCAGGACTGGAAGGCAAAGGTCCCTGAGGTCTTGTACTGCACAAACCCTGCACAAACTGCACTCTGTACCCAGAGTGCTATCTCTATACCTGAGACTCTACTAAGGCTTTGGTTGAGATGCTCTCTCATGCCAAAGGGCTCCATGAAAAAGGTGAAGAATTAATTTTCTTTCATCAATTTAATATTAACTGCCTTTCAGTTCTGCTAAGAATGAGAAGGGTTGGATTCAACTTCTCAATTTTATTCAATATGTTGTCCTTTGCTGTTCTCTTTAAAAATATACATTCCAATATTTTCATCTTACTTCATTTCCCTGCTGACAGGAGTTTGATTAGGAAATGCACCAGCACTCTCTTGGCCCTAATTAAAGGGCATGTAATACAACAAGTAGATGGCAATGCCACAACATGAATTTGATCCAGCCTGCATCATTTGTTCATAACTTTAGTCACAGAAATGAGACTTATACTTTCCTTCCACACCTCTGTCGGGCTCCCCATGGAAATTATTCTCATCCACTGTCTTGCAGAGTGCTAAACATACAACTTTGCTAATAAAAAATTGCTAGCAGAAGCAAAAAGCACATCTCAACTAATCCATGGGATGTTCAGATCTGGAAACATAAACTTTCCTACCTAATAAGGGTGTGCTGATCTCCATGAGATTGATGCCAGGATGCCTTGGAGTGCAATCAATACAAAACAAATAAATTATTAATTGCTCCAAGTAATTACATTTATCAAATCCAAATAAAAATAACTGATTTTTTTATGGAATAGCTTCCAAACCTGAACCTCTGAAGGGACAATATCGATCACAGGAGGACAGACAGATGTTTCACATGTTCACAGCCAATGAGGTCTGGGTTTGCATTAATGACAGGCAAGCAACAGAGCCAACAGCCTCTGATGCAGAGTAAACAGGTGGTGTGCTTGGTCATTTAATTGTGGGTCAGATCAAATATGGAGAATAAACATGTCTAAACACATACACACAACCACATCTTACTCTAGAAATATCATTCACCTTGGTCTTCTAATAAGCACTCAGTTCTCACTCCAGAAAAAAAAAATAAAATTGAAGAGAACTCACAGACACATTCTCCCCACAACCACAGTAAATTCTTACACATTAATCAGTGCTAAAAAAAAAAAAAAGCTCAGCAGGGTAGTAAATATTTAAAAGCTAGTGAGTGTGAATATTTGAATCAATGGGTACTAAAGCTGTACTTGTAATTTTCCTTCCTCTACTTTTTTAATTGCTCCAACTGTCAAACTGTCTACAAGATCCCAGTTGGCAGCTGGAGTCAAGCTGCTGGCTGGGAGCCTTTCCTGAGGGGAGGTGGCCAGCGTTGAACGACTAAGCTGGAGCATCCCTCAGTCTTCTCTGTGGACTGACATCTCTACAAACTCCTTTTCATCTCAGAGTTCTCTCTTGTTTCAAGATGAGATATCACTCGATCTATTTTTTCGCCAGTTCCTTTGTTTCCAAATCTGTGACAACAGAGCAGGGACACAGACTAATACCCCAATATGCAGGAGTGGGGACAAACCCCTTTCCATGCTTCCTAAAAGCATTGCTGCAGCAATTCAACAGCATTAACAAAATCATGACTCAAAATTTGCACATAAGGCTGACAGAGAAGACGAGCAACTGGAAACACAATGACGAGATGTTAACTATGCCAAAGTCAAGTGCTCTGAACATCCTAAAGTGAAAGATAAAGGCTAAACTTAAAAGAAAGCTGATCATGACGTGGTACAGGAACTCTGCTATGAAATCAAAGCAAACTCAGCTCTGCCCTACATTAAGCAACATGATGCCTAGATCTCAACTTTGTGGTTATTGTTGGTTTGTCTGGGTGCTGGAAAAGATTCAAATTGAACAGCTCTCATTTTCCTTTCCTTCAGGCAGGTCTTTGCAAAGCTTTCCTACCTCATAGCTCTTCCTCATAGCTCCTTCCTACCTCATGCTTTCCCTTTAGTCTCTTCCTCTCCTTTCCCTGTGACAAACTCCCTACCCACCTCTCCTTTCCTCTGACTCTTTGGCTGTCTGCCCTCCCAGCTGAGCAGACCTGGTACAACAGGGAGTTTTCCAGATGTAATGCTTATGATTAAGAATGTATTTCTGAAATTATCTTCATAACATTGTTTTACTGACAGGGAAGGAAAAGTCTAGTATTCCTTTTCAAGAAACTCTTCCAAAATATCTGCTACTGTCTCTTGTTCTCAGTGGCACTGAAGGAATACAGTGCCTTGAACTAAGATGAAGCTTTTAATAATGCCCAGCTTCCTACAGCCTTAGAGAAACTTGCAGTCTGTGCTGTCAGGAGGCAGAGGGAAAATCCCATGCAGAGCAAGGGCACAGGGGCTGTGGCCTTCTTTGCCTGTGGCCACAGCCCCATGGAGAACAATGGGAGAGTGAAGCCACTATGAGAGAAGGCAGCTTGTTGACCTCACTGCAGAAGATTTCTCTTCAGCATTTGCTGAAGGAGAAACTTTTGGTTAAGAAGAATAATGGCTGTAAGTGACCATTAATACTAGGGAGGAGAAAAACTCTTCAAATTTCACCTGTGCATAAGATTTTGTAAGCCTTAGCAACAGGAGGAATTTGAAAAGCCAGGGTTATTGTCATAAAAACTACTGGGAGCAAATCAAGTTGAATACAGATTGCTAGCTTTTTCTTCAAGGATTCATTTCTATAAATTAATTTTGACTCAGGTTTTCTGACTAATTGTAAATCCTCAGGGGGAAAAAAAAAGAAAGAACATCTCTAATCAAAGAATAAGTGCTATTATCCTAGATGATACGGTACATTTTTCACATGTGACAGAGGTTGAGTGCCTGATCTCAGTGCAAAATCCAACTTCATTTAACTATGAAGGCGTAAAGCACGGTAGCAAAGTACAAAATAAAAGAGGACAATAGAAACCTTTAGGTGAGGAACCCTTTACGTCCTCAGGCAAAAGAACTTACTGCAGGATGTCACAAGCCTTTAGAAATCATTTTCCAACATGCTCAGGGCAAAAAACATCTTACATTGGATGCTGCCAGAGTTCAAGTTTCCATCAGCGTACCAGTTCCTGACTGGTCAGCTCCCACCCTTATCAGCTACACACCATTGGCATATAAAGGGTTTGCCACATAAATCCCACAAGTAAAATAATTTGGATTAGCATAGATTGTCAACTACACCACTTAGCACTTCAGCATCTCTTACCAGTGCAAAAGGTCCACACTCATGTAGTTCATTTTCCCCATCACCCATACTTCAAGCAAGAGAATCTACCACATCCCATTTTAAAAACAGGGAGGATTTGAATGAAGAAGGCAGGTGACTAACTGAAGGCCACATTTTGCTGGGTTGGAGGAAGATTTCACCCACACTTCCAAGCACGTAAGTGTTGTTTTTTCAGCTAGATCAGTGATTTGCAATCTTTTTCAATTTGCAAACCACTGCTACCTCTAATAAACGCATTCAATTCCTTAAAAAATTAAGTAGAGCATGGGAAGGTGCTTTAGGTCATCCCAGGCACATGGATACTGCAGGCAGAAAGTTGCTGAATCAGACTGCCATGCCTCAGCTTTTCACTGCATTTTGTGAGCATTAAAGAGAATCAGGAGAAGCATGTAGCTTCCATTTTCACAATGGCTGTGATGTGAATTGACTGCTTGGCACAGGAAAGGCTGCTGGCTTTGCCAGATGGTTCCATCACTGACAGGTTATTGCTCAGCTTCTCTTCCAGGGGTGTGAAGGAGATGGGTGGATGTAAAAAAATTGAAAAAAATCAATCATCACTTATTAGTTTTCAAAATCCAAATCAATCTCCATAAATTACTCTATTTATCTTAGTGCTGGAGAACACATCTGCCACATCTCCATAAATCTCAGCACATGCAATACAGTCTTGCCTGTCACTTGCTGGGATTTTTGACTTCCTCAAGGCTGTAGCCCCTCATTCATACAGGTAGCCTGCAGATGGTGGCACTTGTACACTAAAGGGATATCCCCCAACAGTGACCCTGCTGAGGCATACTGCCTCTAATGTGCACATGCACCTGTAAGTGAAAGCAGCATGATCCCAAACACATTCCTACTGAGAGACCTAGTGGGCTCTCAGCATGACCTGAAACTATTCTGACATCAAAAGAACATCCCATAAAACAGTCTTCAAAAGTGACCTAAAAAATTACTATGCCAAGTGAGGGTGCCAGGGAAGGAACCTACTTCTCCACCTGTGCTACAATAAAACAACTAGTGATTATTTTATTTGGCTAGGAAAAAAACCCAAGCACTTGTACTGGGCAAACAGGATTTTGCTGTCAAGGCTCCTCTGAAAACATTCAGTCAGCCAGGCAGGTTTAACTTACTCAGTACCCCAAAACCTGTTGCTAAGAGACAGGCATCAACTCTTGCTGATAGAAGAGCAAGAAAGTTCATTTCTCAGGGATATCTGTGCAATAGAAACATCAACAAGGCTTTTCCCCAAAACATTTTCTGAAGATAATGGAAATAGGATGGCTAAGCATTGTATGTGTTTATGTCTCTCTTTTTTCAAGACATAACCTGAACATCCAGTTCTTATAAGCACCAACCTTCTATTAACACATGAGCTGTATGAGGCCAGTGAGGTTTGGCTGAGAGCCCTGCTTGGACTTGACAGCCCTGTTTGGGTCCTTCATGTGTGTCTAATAAGAGCACAGCAGGCATACCAGTAACAAACATCAGCAAGTTCAGGTGCCCCTGCAAAGTGATGAGCTGGCTTTCACACAGCCAGCATTCCAGGTTTCCAAGTCTCCACATTTATGGAATTCCTTTCTTATTTTAGAGGCAAGAACTTGTCTCTCTTTAGCTATAAAAGGAGAACAGATGAGGAGACAGACAGGAGATAGACATTAACAGAGGTCTCAAGGGACCCAGTACAACAGCCTACCCTCTGGCTTCGCAGCGTGACACCTGCAGACTTGAAGTCAGGAAACTTGATGCCAGCAGTCTCAGGAACAGCCTGAAAGAGATCGAAACAGGATGTGTTGATGGAGGAAACACAAGATTTCATACAGAGACTATGTGGAGGGGAAACACTGTTTCCTGTGACAGAGAACCACCTGCCACAACATATCAGAGCCCAGGCAAGAGGAAAATCCCAAGCAATGGAGTTCAGTGGGAAAATCCCAAGCAATTCACTGAGATAAATTCTCCATGGTATCTTTGGAAAGCTCAAGCATTTTTGTTTTGTTGGTTTAAATGCACTCCTCTACACAGTCTTAGATTCATCCCCACCAGCATAAACCCTAAATTAGATCCCTACATAAACCCTACTTAGAATCATAAAACCTTAAAGATCACCTATTTCCAATCCCCCTGCATATGTAAAGACACCTTCCACTAGGCCAGGCTGCTCAAGGCCCCATCCAACCTGGCCTTGAACACTTCTAGAGAGGGGACAGCCACAGCTTCCTTGAGCAACCTGTTCCCGTGTCTCACCACCCTCAAATTAAAGATTTTTTTCCCAACACCTAACTTAAATCTCCCCTCCTCGAGTCTGAAACCATTTCCCCTTGTCCTCTCCTCCCCTTGTCACTACACACCTGTGTAAAAAGCCCTACCCTACCCCAGCTTCCTAGTAGGCCCTCTTCAGATATTGGAAGGTTGCTATAAGGTCACCTTGAAGCTTCCATTTCTCCAGGCTGAACAACTACAACTTCTTTAGGCTGTCTTCATAGGGGAGGTGCTCCAGCCCTCTGATCATTTCAGTGGCTCTCCTCTGGACACGTTCCAGGAGCTCTACATTCTTTTGGGGCTGGGGACTCCAGAAATGCACATAGTACTCCAAGTAGGGTCTCACAAGAGAAGAGTAGAGGGGGAGAAACAACTTCCCTTGACCAGCTGTCTATGCTTCTTTTGATGCAGCCCAGGACCCAGTTGGCTTTCTGAGCTGCAAGTGCATACTGATAGCTCAATATTTTTATCTAACTTAGGCCCATTTCACTCATCAAAACAGAGTAGGTCTTCCCTAAATCTTGGCTTTTGACTGCAAGTCCTCTAAGGAATGAGCTGAGAAACCTCTGATCTGTACAGTCATGAGCCCACTAATGAGGATGTAAGGACTGCACCTCTCCAGAGAGGTCTGCTGTTTACACACATTTTGCCATTTGTCCATTCATTAGACAATTTCCATTCTTCCCCACTTCACATTTTAAATGTAGCAACACAAGGCAGCAAACTTCCAATGCTGCTGCTGCTAGACAGTAGAGCATTCAGTTGCATTTCAACAAAATGAAAAAAAAAAAAAAATGCAATCCCTCAATAACTTGTGCTACTGAACAAAGCACAAGGTGAGCAAACCTTTAAATTATTAAACTGGGCTATCGGCAGGGCCCTGTGCACTAAATGGTTTGAGGTCCCCTAAATGGTTTAGCAGTACTCAGGATTCAGTTTAATAGCTACAGTGTCTGCAAAATGCATGCTCAATCACACTCTTCCAAGAGGAAGAGTCACCTCAAAGCTCCCAATTCCTTTGAAGACAGAATTTGCCTTGCTGCTCCCACATTTCTCTGCAGAGAGGCTCTGAAGCTTGCTCTTTGTTCATTCCAGACAAGGCAGAGACAACCAAGGCATCCTCAAGATCAGAGAGATGCTCAAGGATGGTGACTCAATTCCTCAAGTTCCCTGCCAATGACACTCACATCTCTGTCAGCTATCTCTATATCTTGTTTTTGAGGTGGCACCTTGCAAACTGCTCTGCATGGACAGGTATTAAGGTTTCTTTTCAGTTATCTGTGGTCAGTTCAATAAACAGAGGCCCCAAGAAGACATTCCTAAACATGACCATGGTGGAAAAAGTATTCTCTGCCTACAACAGAGCTCATGAACTTGGAGGGATCACTTTGATCTTTGGTAGGATGTAGCCTCCCTGCCTGGAATATTAGTGAAAAAGAAGGAAGCAATAAAAAAAAAAAAAAAAAAAAAAAAAAATCCTATCTGCTTCCTTTGGATGAGCACTGGCTATCATATTCCCCAAACTCTGCTCCCCAGCCTGTTGCTGAACACCCTGACACAAGCAGTGAGGGTAAATCAGCACCACAGCCTTAGCCAAGACAACTCTGACTGCACTCAGTGCATAAGCAATTAAATGGGTTCCTTTGCCTCGTGTGCCTGTAGACGCTGTAAACGCTTCAACCTCAATTGACTCTTTGGTAAATGATTTTCCTTTGTTGAAATGATGCTGATGTAGCTCCCGATTCAAATTCTTAGTTAAAATGCAATTTTTTTCTTAACATTCCCCAGCTATAGTTGGTAATTGACTCCTAATGGACTCTGTCATGGTTGAAATGATGCTAGTGCAACAACAGAAACAGCTTCCCTGCCCACCCTGGCATGCCTATCCACTACATGCCTGCAGAGAGGAACCAGCCCTCAGCCAGTATTTAAGGCTGGACTCCCTCACCTTGGCATCCTCAGCATCTTCCCAGACCCATTCTCTATCACCACCTTTTTTGCATTACCACCACCACCACTAAGCTGCTTTCTTTAGAGAAAAATATCTCAGCCATGGTTGATCTTTACCAGATAAGCCTTCAAGAGAATTCAGTGCACAAAGTGCTGGTATTGTATTAATTACATAGAGGGGCAGGGTAGAACCAAAACAATGATTTAAGGAAGTGGTTCAGGTATTAGGTCATTAGGTATTAGGCATACCTGATCAAGCAGTAACTGTCTAGCAGTCACTGCTTCTCTCCTTTCCCCTGCAGACCCTTTTGTAGGACAATGACACAAGTGCTCTCTGCTCACAAGCTGGAGGGACAGGAATTCCCAGAGACTCACTGGAAACATCTGAGATTTTTTTCAGCAGTCATTTCCTACCAAAAGTGCTGAATTTAGTTTAGTCCATGATGTCCTCTTTCCAAAAAGAGAAACTGAGGTAACATCAAATGTGAATTGAAAACTGTGTTCTGGGTTCCTTAGACTATAGCTCAGTTCAGGGAGAAATAAGCAGCAATAGCTCCCACAATATAAGTCTCCCAGCAGAGCTGCTCTGCTCACAGCTGAGGATCAGGAGAGGAGCATGTACTGAGCTTGTGGAGACTCTGCTAAGACCCAGGAATGTGGAAGGAAGGAGAAATGTGGACTGAAAAAAGAAGGCAGGTGAAAGATAAGGTGTTTGTGGGACAACCTTGCATGGGACTACCAGAATACAATTGGGAGAATCTGGGAGACAGAAGCTTCTCCCTGCAATAAAGCATGAATTGCTGGCATCATTTCATCCTATTTCTCAGGGAGGAAAACAGGACTTAAACCAGCATTTTTCAAATGGCAGAGAGAGAGCACACCAGAGGACTCTGACAATGGCTGTCTTAGACCAACTTGTCTTCCAAAAGATGCAACCAAAGAAGCATCTGCTAGAAGGCAGCCAGCAGCTACTCTACCCAAAACGAATTGAGGGCTTGATCCCAGTAGGACTTCTGAAGGAAACAGGTTAAGCAGCCAGAGCATAAGCAAGGGAAAGAATTAATCACTAACTAAATAAATAAATAAAATTAAAAAGCAAACAAAAAAACATGCACACAAAGAAAACCAAAACCAAACAAATCAAAGAAAAAAAAGAAAAAGAAAAAAAAAAGGAATAAAGAAAGGAAAAAAAAATGTTTACAGGCTTCTCTGTCTCCTTCTTCTGCGGTAGTTTCTTCTTGGGAGCCTTGCGCTCTGCACGTCTCTGCTCAGTGGTGGTGTCAGCGGCTGTGATGAGCTTCTGCAGGTCTTGGGTTCTCTTCTCTCTCTCTTTCTTCCTGGTTTCAATCTTGCGGAGCTCCTGGATGAGGTATTCTTCTTCTGCCACCTGCAGACCAGAACACGTAAAAGCAATCAGTGCAGTGGGGGACGCCTAGCAAGACAAGGGGGCCATCTACTGATAAGAGCTCTGCTCCGGGCCAGCCTGGGAAGGACTTTCAGCTCCCCGGCCTAATGTTTTAAATTTTCAGAGCACATCATGCTCCACAGCCTTACCCTGCACCCATGGCAATGCCAGCCTACAAATCGGCAGGCACTGTGTCACAACATCCATGATGCAGCCTTCAGCAGCATCCATAAATGCTTAACCCTACCTCCAGACACAGAGACCAAGAGCACACATTATGGGATAAAAAAGCCCAAATACTGTAGTTGCAATGTTGTGAAAAGCTAGGTCCCATCCCCAGACACAGCATGCAGAACCTAGAGCAGCTATGCCTAGCACCAAGACACCTGTCAATGTGGGAAAGATTGCAGAGTCATCACATGGATGAATTTATCGTCAGAGGGAACTACTGGAATGCTCTCCTCCAGCCCCTGGAAAGCACACAGTTACTTAACATTTAAACCCCAGGACTGTTACACAGCTTCAACAAAAAGGAGAACTCAACAGACAAATTTATAGTCTTTTATGTTTTCTGGCAAGATTTTTACTCTCAAGGAAAGAATTCTCTCCCCATAGGACCAGGGACACAAAAGGACAACGATCTGAGAATTTGTTACTGTTTAGAGGCCTAGTAAAATAATTGCCCCAGAGGTGGTGTTCTCAGATACCAGAGACCTGTACAGTCAGATTTCTCAGTTACTGTCCCTTTGTATCCCTTAAAATTACATGAACTCAACAAAAAAAGCAGTACTTAAGTGTTGCTCGTTTCTTGTCCAGTCTTTCTTTCCCTCTCCCACCTATTTCACCTACCCACTGATTCAACTTATCATAAACCTTTTTGAGCAGTGATGCCCTCTTCCCCAAGTTACCTGCTCTGGTGTCCTATTGTACAGCCTTTCTAGTTGTTCTTTCCTTCGCCTCTCGTGGCCAGCATCAAAGACTGGGATTTTCAGGTCTGTTCCTGGAGCTGCACGAATATTAGCTAACTTGGCACAGATGTGATAATACCGCTCCTTCAGGTCCTCCACTGATCTTTTCTGTGGAAGACATCACAGGAGGACATTATGGAAGAAGTGGGAAAAACCCTGGGCAGTAGCCAGCCAAGAACATGAAGGATATCAAGTAGGGTATAAAACACAGTGCCTGGGAAGAATACCCACAGGGAGTTTCCTTGTGAATTGCATGAATTAACTGTCATGGGTTCACAGCTACTGCTTTAAAAACATCCACCAGAGTCCCACAGTCTGAGGACTTGAGGGTTAGAGAAAACATGGAAGCAAAGCACTCCCAGATTAAAGGATGCAAGGATAGTTGTCTCAAGAGGAGAAAACTCACCAACAGGAAACTGCCTACACACAGAATGTCTCCTCTGAGATGCTCCAGAAATGGCCACTCAAGCCATAACAGAGAAGGTACCAGGTGCACCAATTCACTGCCCATCCGTACATGGAGTCTGAGCTGTGTTCCCTTAATCCAAGCTCTGATATTATTTGAACTGTTCATCTGGGTAGGCTCTTATTTCACTTTGCTACAGGCTCTCCATGTGAGCATTTCAGATAGCAACAACAGCATTTGGAGCTGTTCTGTAGGAGTCACAACATTGCCCCATGTCACCAGGAGGCATGAACCAGCAGCTATAGGAGATTTATGATCGTGACACTGGAGTTGCATCTTCATACACTGATGGTTCCTGCTTCACAGCAGAGATAACCAGGTCAGACCCACCAGGGAAAAATCCCAGTCCCCAAGGACTGTAAGCAGATTCTTCTCCCAGTGCCTAGATGAAATCCAGCACATATACCCTGCTCAGCTAAACAAACTCCCCAGCTGCTTTATCTTCAAGGAAGAGTGAGTTGTTCTCCTGGCAGGGGCAAACCTACCTTTCTAATAAAACACAACAGGGAATGAGCACAAGTCACAGTGGATTTAATTACAAACAAAGCAAGCAGCAATGCCCTGTGCTGGAAATTCAATATTCCTGGCTGCCAATAATTCATTATTTTCCCCTAATTAAGTTGATATAAAGGGTAATTTGGTCTTTGCAGTGCAGCAAGCCCTGCACATGCTGTAGCAGCAGGTTGTTAGTAGCACCTTGGCCCCCAGGACTCACCTTGAACTGCTGGTGATCATAGCGGTCGTGAATCACCACGAAGCGCAGATCAAAACGCCGGGCCAGGTCAAAGAGGTGGTCAGTCTCAGCTTTGGTCCATGCATCATCGTGGAGATACATCTGGTACTCCTGCTCCGAGTAGACAGGCACCTGCACTGTCTATGCAGAGAAAAGAAAACCATAACCATGGCTGCTCTCCTGCAGCACTGCCAGCTGGTAAGGGTAAGAACAAGAGCAGCAGACTGACAGGAGGAGGATGAGCAGTGGGTCCTGGCAGAGAACGTGGGGAGCAGGCAGAGGACTTGGTAAGGAGCAATGTGTGAGCTCAGGGCCACAAACATGACACTTTTAGGAGTCGGACAGGAAGGCTGAAACCTCAGGTGATTGACACAGGCAGAGGTGAACAACGCACATCCTAACAATTGGTTTCAAAATTATCAAGCCAACATGACAGAAACCAAGGTTCAGCTGGCCTCCCTGCATTCCTCCCATACTGCAGCACCTTGACATAAACTGCTCTGACAGTCAACCCTTTACTTGGGTTGGGACACACTTACTTGTATGGGAAGAACAGGAAAAGCAGGAAGCAGCAGTACCCAATCCTTAGAACACCTTCTGCTTTGATATACAACCCACAGCTTTCATGTTTGGTGCAGACAGTGCTAAGAAGATCTGAAAGGCTGGGTGCTGTACAATTATGGCCCCTAAACTTGGCAAAAAACTTTGTCCCTTCCTTCCTCATCCACCCTTTTTCCAGCAGAGCCACTGGGCCAAACATTCCAACTCTCAGAGCATCCCAGGTCTCTGAAAGGCCAAGCCCACACCACTGTCCCTGGCCTGAAAATGCTCTGGAAGGGATTCCTCCAGAACACAAGTATCACATGAATATTAAAACAACAGTAAAAATACTGTACTAGAGGAAGTCCTAGTGCCAGGTAAGGTAAAAATGCAAAGCCTGTGCACCCCTCCTACTACTCTTGCAGTAAAACTTTGCTCAGCCTAAGGCTCTGCATCCCGAGAAAACATTGGACACGTGAGCATCACACAGGATTCAACACCTGTACATTTCCTAAGTCCTACACCAGAAACATCATGCTCGTGAACTTTGTACAGCTCAGAGAAGCAATTCTGAGCCAAAAAGTGTCTTTCTTCCATCACTTTGACACAGAAAGTATATCTCTTGGAAATGCACTGCACATCAACCTTCAAGTACCACTTCCACCTGGAGAAAAATCATCCTACTAGACACAGTCCTATGTACATCATGAAAAAACCCCACATTTTCTAGAGTAGAATACATACATGAAAAGAGTGAGAAGGGCCCTCTGCAGTGGGTGGAAGGGAAGGTGGAAGATGCCTGATCAGAGAATGGGACAAGAGCAAAAAGTCCCCAAAACTGTTCCTCAGGTCCACACATGGCTGCTCAGGTCAGAACTGCTGAAAAGTGAGAAGGTGGGAACTCATCAGATGGAAAACTTGAGCCAAACAGGGGATGATTTTAAGTCCAAAGCAATGTAGCCATGAACATGCAAATATGATCCAAAGAGAGGGATTTCCAGCAGAAGCTGGCAGGGTTTCAGTTGCACAAGACCTTGGCAGGAATACCAACTACATTTGTACTGGCCCCTGTTTAGGAAAGATGAACTGAAATGGGGATAAACACCAAGAAAAACAAAGAGAATCAAGAAAAGCAAAGAGGATGAGTAATGGGGTGGAGAGCTTGTCTTCCTGCAGAAGACTGGAAGAGAAAGAAGCCTAGCAAAGAAAGTCTGAAAGGGAATCTGTCTGAAGGCTTCAAGTACACTAGACGGAATGAAAGGAACACCCACAGAAAGAAAAAGCAACTGAAATAAGGACAAAGAAATTGGCTTCCAAAGAAATGCCAATTTAACATGGAAAATTTAACCTGGAAATGAGAAATGGAGCAGAGACAGTCTGGAACAGCTTCCCAAGGAAGCAGGGCTGGGGAGGAAAATCCAAGTTCTTTTCAAAAGGAACTTGATCAGTTTATGAAAGGGATTGGATAGTGCAGGACATAAAAAAGCCAAAAGGAAGATTCAATGGCCTGGAAAAACCCTCTCACATATATTTCACACTATAAAATCACACAATGATAGGCATTACATTAGCTGAAACTGCTCAGCAAAGATCCTGGAGCCATGAGACAATTCTATGGAAACATGAGCACAATGCCTAGTACTGGTGAAAAGACAAACTGAACAGTAAAAATTATCAGGGGAATAAACAGAAAAACAGCCAATGTACAGACCTGCCACACTTTCATAAGTGAAACGCTCACTCCTAGTCCACTGATTTCAGAAGAAAGAATATTTGAGTACAACAAGGGTGAGGCAGAGCATAGGAGGGCAAGTGTATGTCAAATTACAGAAAATGCAGTACATAGCAAGGACCATTTTACATCGTGTAACACAAGATCTCAGAGGCACCAAACAAAACCCTAAGGTAGCAGCTTAAAATGAACAGAAGAAATGCACCCCAACCAAAATTAAACTGAAGAACTCATTACCATGGGATATTCACAAAGCTACTTTCTGCCTGAGCATATCTAGGAAGAATTATTAAGTACAAATTCCAAGGTAAGAACTCCTTAAGCTGAAAACCACCAGAAGGTAGGAAAAAATGCTCTGCATTTGCCCCATTCTCAGGCTCTAAGCCTTCACCAATGCTAGCCAGAAATAGAGTATCAGCTGAGAGAACTCTTGATACCAGTGAAGTGCCCTGATATCAAGGCTCCATATAAACTATGGAACCTTAAGTTTACATGTTGGATCCCACAGTGAAGAGGACAAACTTGTTTTGGAAACTGGAAGCACAGAGAACAGGCAAAGCAACTGAGCAATGATACAGGAGGTGGGTTAAAGAGCTTGAGTGACCAAAAAAGGACAGTCTATACAAGAAAATAGCTCATGCCAAGGGGAGCAGGAGATTCAGGCAGAGGTACCAAGTATGTGAGAAGGAACGCATGAGAGTTTGGAAAAGTAAATAAAATTCCTCTGATGTGGCAAGTATCTGCAAAACTCATCAGTGCCTTCTATCCTCACACCACGGATCTACAAGGGTAACTATTTGCTCCAAATTGTGCAAGTGCAGATAGCAGAGGTCTGTGCCACTAATCTGAAGGTTGCAGCCTTGATGAAAGCTCTTCTGTCTGTCAGTTCCCAGTGTGTGATAATGTTAAGGAAATGAGAATCGTATAACTACAGCACCCATGTGTGGCTCCCTCTGATAAACTCGGTTGAACTCAGCCAAAAACTGTTACAGGAGTCTTAGAGACAACTGAACTCCCCAAGTTTCACTCAGATACTGAGGTAGGTGCCTTGAGTAAGTGACTCATGCTTCAGACTTCCACCTCAGACATCAGAGAAGAAATACCACAGGAGACTCTTCCCAATGTCCCAGCAAGAGGAAAAGCATCAGTCAGAGCTCAAGCCTTCTAACACAGAAGGTCAACCAACCACTTAACTCTGCAGGAAGCCATGCTTTGTTAGAGCTGATGCTCTGTGGGTTACAAACTTGAAGTGTTGTATACAGTTACACACAAGCAGAGCTTTTGTGGAATCATGTTAGCACACACTTTTTTTTCCCCCTTCAGATTTGCACCACAAAGAGGGTTAAATTACATTATGAAGGCACCCTAACTCTGCTCCTCCTTTGGAGGTCCTAACTTTGAAATATAAATCTTGATGTAGTTTTCTTTGTGCATACACATGAAAGCCTCAACCACTCAAAGCAGATACATCTGGGACAAAAGACAGCAGGAGATTACAACAACACATTGTGACAATTTAATATAAGACATGAAGAACAGCATCCTGCACCACACTGATACCACAGGAGCAATTTCAGAGGGAACACAACATTATTCAGCATCTGTGCTGGAATCTGGCCAAAAGGCTGCAAGCCAGCTTTTTGGTCACGAGGATCAAGCAATTTTTTTTTCATCCCAAGCAAAATAACAAGACTTACAACTTAAATGTCTCACAGAATAGAGTACCTTTTACTAGCCAGACCCTGTAATCAGGAGGAAGATGTTGGTTAGGAGCTGAATTAGGTGCCAGAGTGCCTCCTTACCAAATGAATGACTGCACACCTGAAACATGGAAGCTCTAGCAAGCTCTGATCACATGCTGAGCTACTCAGCTTGAATGATTTGGAGATATCTTAAGTCTGTGATCACAGGGTTGCAGGTCACGATGCAATTTAAAATGCAATTGCCAAATATAACTCTAAGAACCAACTTCCTGTGTGGACATTTGAGAAGCCAACTGAAGGGTCTCTTCCAGCTGCTATTCACACACTTCTTTTTGAAAGTGCTCCCACTTACTTTATTGAACCTGGCAAAAGGGTAGTCCTTCCCTTCCTCTGCTGCTCTCCTCCAGTGGTAGAACATTGCTCCATCTTTTCTTGCTGGGTTGGTGAAAGGCATCCACTTCCAGGGCCGGACTTTCTTGGACCCCAGTTTTGCTTTGACTGTTCGATAACCCTGAGTTGTATCACTTGGCAGCAGAGGAGGTGCATCCCTGTGGTGGAAAAAAGCACTGGCTGACAGGAAGCATGAAGCAGCCCAGGACAAACCCAAAGCGATTTTTGACTCAAGGTAGGATCTGCCATCACAGCATTTAAGGTGGGAAAAACAGAGTTTAAGCTTCATCCCAGGCTTTGCACTTCCCAGATTGCAATGTTTCCTGCACTAGAGGGTGGAACACACGGCATGGATGGGCCTGAACAAAACCATCTGGAAAGAAAATTATGCAAGAGACCTCTGAGGCAAGGGCACAAGCCATAACAAGCTAGACACAGGCTGCAGCAGAACTCTTTTTGCAGAAATAAAAGCAAGTGCTATTCCCAGCTGTGAAAAAAGGAGAACTAGATATGAAATGTAAGGACTCTGCCTTGTCTGTATCTAATTCACCTCCTACACAGAGTAAACCCCTCAAATTCAGATGAGGAGAGAGAGAGACACTGTCCACAACCATCTAAGAGAGAAACGGACAGGCACAGCCCAAGCATAAAGGGGAATCAATCCAGGGCTGTTCATGGTGTCAAGGAGATGCTGCCCTGCCACAAAAAGCCCCAACAACTTGCACAGTTGATGATAAGCTCTTACTTTTTGTCAGAGTAGAGGAGTGCATAAACTTCTCGGTGCATTCCTTCCGGCCTCTTAAACGTCAATGTCTCTGAAGATTTCTTGGATTTTTTCTGAAACAAAAAAAAATTCACATTTTAGATTCAGAGACAGCAAATCCAGAAGGAACATCAAACTACATAACCTGGTGCCCTGCGATGGTTTTCACTTTTATCTGGTTTGAGACACCTTCTATTTCTCCAGGAAAGTGCCTGCTCCTTGTGGAAGATGCTGACAGACAAAACATACCCACTTCCAGCAACAGCATTCACCAGTGCTCCAAAACTTGTTGCTACTGATAATACACATTTCAATTCCAAGTTGAACATCTGGCTCTAGTTTTCAGAGGTTGGGGCACTAAGATTTTTTTCACTAGGTAAGCATTGTTCTTACATGTAGGTATTAATGCACTTAGCTAAGTGATTCTCCACCTTTTAGAGAAGGTAACAACAAGTATCCTCCCACCCTCTCAGTTTTTGTCACTTTGTTCTGCAGCAACTTCAGTTTTAGCCTGTTGTCATCAAGCCCTTGCAGTAGCCCCGTGTCAAAACAACCTCCAAAAGCAAATCCCCATCCTGCCTCTGCTCTCCCATTTTATACAAAGAATTGGGGTTTTTACATAATTTCCTTGTACTAGGAATTCAGTGTAGACAACACAATCTGGCCCCTAAAGCCTTATCAGAACTGATGGTTTCTAAGACACACTCCATGCTCTATCACACACATAAGTTTATAATGTAATCAGCTTTGGATTCAGGTGAATGTAGTATCAGCCTCCTTAACAAGGTACACTTTATATGAACAAAACCATCTGGAAAGAAAATTATGCAAGAGACCTCTGAGGCAAGGGCACTCAAGTTTACTGAGTGGTCCAGAGCATTTGGTCTGACTGTAACATCTTTACAGCTACCACCCATGTCACTACTACTAAGTACTTTTTTACCACACTGCTACCAACTTTTAAAGCAGGATATTCTGCATTAGTAAAACTAACACTGTATCATAAACTGTACAAAATCCATGCAGGCATCTTTATCAAGCAAACTCAAAATCCCATTAAAAAATAATAATCCATGATCTTGGACTACTTCTACTTTCCATAAAACTTCATGACAGACATTCATTATATCAGCACATTTTCACTCTTAAGCAAACACCTTTCTCCTGCCACGTCCACCACTTTGTCCAGGAGCAATCTAAGGCCAGCTGAGGAAGTTACCTGTGTGTCACCACACATCGTGTTAGAACACAGGCTCCTGGAACTCCCCCAGAGTTCCCAGATTTATTAAAGGTTAATATCAGCAGGACAGAGATCACCTCAGCCAGCTCTATGGAGTTGAGAACAAATTACTTGATCCTACTGATTTAAATGTTTTTATGTCTAGTAATTTTTGTTTTATCATTCTCCATCACTAATGGACTGGAAAGTACTTCACAGTCCTCTTTTGATTTAAAGACATCAATCTGTTTCTTTTCTAAGTGAGAACAAATCTATTTCCTAACCAAGTGCTGCACTGTTTTTAAAATGTTTGCTCTCTCCATGGAATAATGGTTTATAGCTTTGGTTTGGTTTAGTTTCTGTAGTTTGTAGAAATTCAGAATGCTTCACTCACAGCCATGAGAGGCCTCCTGCACTCCTCCCAAAACCTCTCACAGTTGTACCTCTCTACTCTCCATTTCCATTACAGCAAATATGAGAAGAAAACCACCTTATTCTCTGCTTCAAAAGTAAGACAGACAGCCACCAGCACTCCTTCAGCTCTCTGCTAGCTAGCAGACTAACACATCTCCACCAAAGAACTGGAACTCCAAACACTCAGTAGAACACCACAGGCTGAATACAGCCAACAAGCTGCTCACCTGACACACTGTTCACCAGCACACCTGATAACTGGGGATTTCAACATTTCAGCCTTTAAATTACAGAAACTCATCAGTTTTCCACTACACCAATTTTACTCTGCATCCTAGCCCTAGCAAGGCAGTCATGAGACCACTGAAGTACTTTCAGGGACAGGGTGGTTGTGTATGTTTGGTTTTGTTTTAGTTGCTTATTTGCAATCAGCCCCTCCCTGTACCCCATAGCTCCTGGGGATTTCATCTCCCTCAGCTCATTTCCATGCTCCTCCACATCTCATAACTACTCATGAATTGACCTTCTCTACACCTGAAAAAGCGTGGGACAGCCAAGACTTTGCCCAAATTTAAAATACAGAAGGCAACAATGTACCACAACACACCACAGCACATGCCCTTAGCAGAGCTAACTAGCTTAACCACATTCACACAGGCAACACATCCCAGCTCTCCCAAACCACAGCCACACACCTGCCCTGCACAGGGACTGCTCCCATGGTTTGAACACATTTACTATTCAATCAAGTCAGACAACATTTTTTCCTTCTAAACTAGGGCCGCCAGGACCGTGTTATAACGTTTCCATCTGCCTGCAGGGGAGATCATAAGCACACTTTACATTTACTCCACAAAATGGGAATTTTTAAGACTGATTATCATGTCCTGGTGCCAGGCCCAGCTCACCAGGACACCACTTACACAGCACCATCTGAAATACACACTCCTAAATGCCACAGTGCAGTTAACCAGGAACACCAGGAACCCAAGAGTGGGGCCCCCAGACATTTCCAGATACCCCTAGGGAGCCCAAAAATAAGTGTGCTTACCATTATACTTTATTCCATCTTTTTTTTCTCCCCACTATTCACCCCAGACAGAGCACAGGCAATGTCATTCAGTGCCTAGAAAACAAGACCCTCAGCAGCCCTCCAGATCATGGCAGTTCACCTTATCTGAGTTGATGATATCCTTTTTGTTGATGGTGCCCGTGTTCTCCGACTCCACACCACCCAGCTCCAGGATGTCCCGCACGTCTGCACCCGTCGCCATCTCTCTGCCGCCGTCCTGTTTGTCCCCTCCAGCTCTGGGGAGGGCAGGAGGGAAACCAGGGGTTAATGTGCACCTCCCGCGGGGGTTACCTCAGACCCACGCAAACAGGCACGCGTGTACAGGTGTGTGCACACGCCTATCTGTATACACACACACGCATATACACGCGCACATGGGTATCTACATACACGCATGTTTATGTGCACACACGTATCTACATGCATACATGCGTATATATACACACATACGTGTATCCACACGCACATCTGTACACGCACACACACGCACATCTGTACACGCACACACACGCACATCTGTACACGCACACACACGCACATCTGTACACGCACACACACTCACCCCCTCAGCCGCTTCCCCATCCCCCCTCCCCCCCCCCATCCCAGGCCCAGCAACGGGGCCTTGTACCCGGCCGGTCCCGGGGACCGCGTAGGCCGAGCCTGCGACCTGGAACCCCGCGTCAAGGTCCCGGAAACCCCAAGGGAGGAGAAGTGGGCCCAGGCCCCGCCGCCGGGCCCCGCAATCCCGAACCCCGCCGCTCCCGCGCTCACCCACCCGCGCCGGCTCCAGGGCCAGAGGGACGGTGCGATTGCCACAGCCGCCCGGACAGCGACACTTCCGCTCTCGCCGAGGGGCGCCCGGAAATGCCCGGAACGCTTTGGGGGCCGCACCGCAGGACGGCGGATCGGGGAATCGCAGGTTCGAGTCCCGCTCCCGGCACATCGCAGCAGTCCCGGTTCCGGTGTCGCGGCTGGTGCGTACCCCGCGGCCCGGCAGCACCACCTGCCCCTGCATCCCCCCGGGATCGACGTTCCTCCTTCCCTGTTCCCAGCGGGGAGCCCGCTGCAGCCGGGACTCGCTGCCGCGCCAGGAGGTGGCAGCACAGCCGCGCTGGGTCCCGGCACCGCGGGTGACTCCAAGCCCGGCCGGAGGCTGCGGTCGCTCCGTGTGCGGGAGCCGGGGGCTGCGGGGCTTCCAGGCTACTCCCACCCTCACCCCCCCAGCTGCCCGAGGAGCCGGGCTAGGGGTGCCCATTCCCCTGAGGATGGGGCGCTGGGCTCTGCCTGCCTTGGAGAGGGACACCGGGACAGGGACGGGACCCGGCTCTTCTCTCAGGGGTTGTCTCCAGTTCCCATCGGAGCTCATCGGGACATTCCCCGTATCCTCGACGGGTCCCTAGGTGCTTCCCGGCGGCTCTGGCACCCTCCCGCTCTCCTGGCCCCGACAGTGGAGAGCTACCCGTGCCAGGTGGCCACCAGCCAGGGATTGCACCACATGGCACATTTGGGCTGCCCATCCTGGCTTCGTTTCCCAAAGCACACGCTTCTCACCTTCACACTTGGCAGGATAGCCCTCCCGAAGCGTTCCAGAGGTACAGTGCCTACCTGAGGCCACTGGCAGCCAGGAGTGAAAGTTTTATTATTAGGACTGTCCCGTTTTCTCTTCCCTGTGGGAGGAAAGAGGGGAAAACAGGAACAGCAGCACAGGACCAGGAGGGACCTTGAGAAATCACCTTCCTGCTGCAGAGGGGCAGAAGCAAGGCTGCCTGGCAGTGGTTTGTCCTAAGCATAGGGCACAGAGATCCATAGGGCTCTGCCAGCCACCGCAGCCCAGGAGAGGGGGTGTCCCATGCCATCTCCTGTGCAGCTTCCCCAAAAGGAGATGAAACCCACTGGATCAGGGTGACTCCAGCATGCAGCCTGAGTGCTGGCCAGGCCATGCTGGGCTTGCCACCATTCCCATCCTATTGCTGATTCCTTCCCACAGGGACTGACACATCACCTCCACACCAGGGCCCAGCCAGCATACCCCAACAGAACTGGTGACACTCTCCAAATGTCATCTGTTTTTCCCAGGATTCATTTAACATCTTTTCTGACAATCCTACACTGCCAGGGCTGTTTTTTTGTGTCAACCTTTCTTCCCACATGGGCAGAGCTGATCCTGAGGCATCTCCTGGCTTGCCCATTTGCTTTCGGTTCTGCCACATTCATGCAAATCCTCCCCTGTCAGCTTGCATGTGCCCATTCCTCATAATTTCTAGCACCTTTCCATGCCCTTTTGCTATGACTGGCTAGGATGTGCCACACTCCCCCGAGAGAGGTCTGTAGAAGGAGGCTGAGCTTCCCCAGTGCTGCTGTCCTCCACCCTTGCAGTTTCACCCCTGCTCTGCCTGCCTGGCACTGCTGCTCCAGGGAAAATTTGTAGGACCAGAGAATGAGGACGGTTTCATTTGCCCCTCCTTGACACATCGTTCACAGCCCACTCATGTTAAAGAGCGCTTGTAGGAAACAAAGCCAAACCCAAAATAAAATCCAGAGGCAGGTGGCCATTCAGTGTCCTTGAGCTTTGATTATCTCTCCAATTTTAGGGCTTACTTCCTCAAGCCCATCTTCCAGCAGGACTCAGCCCAAGCACAGTGTGATAAACTCCTCTTCAGCAAAACAAACCCATGGGACATTATGAGCTCCTTTCCATGGAGTAGCAGCTTTTTAACCTCATGAAAGGTGGAGCATGTGGGCAGCTGGACTGTGTTAATCAGCCTGCCTCCCCCACATCTCTGTGAGTATGGGGTGTCACTGCAGGGCTGTGTCCCACCAGACACTGTATGGACCTGCAAGCACATCAGCTAGGTGCTTCTGCTAACCTCATCAGCAATGCAGTAATAAGCACTGCCTTCAAAGGAACCCGGAGATGCTTCTGGGCAGCAGCTTGCACAGCCTTCCAAAGAGCAAAAGGGTACAGCTGAACACCTTGGTCAGCCTGAACACACTTGGTGCATCCTTGAGAGTTCTGTACAGGGACAAGTGCCCAGGTCTGTCACCTACCTGGAGCACCTACCTGCCTTGCCAGGGCACAGGCAGAGTCCACGGGATACACTGGGTCAGGGAAAGCCAGCAATGGCAGGAAGCCCAGGGCTCCTGCACTCCGGAACAGCAAAAGCCAGCAGCATCACTCACTGCAATCCACATCCTTCCACCCTGCAGGCACAGGGCGACAAACCTGGGTGACTTCAGTGGCATACAGCAGCTGCGGAAGGGTTGTCCCCCTACATCTAGCCCTGTCAGGAAGGCAACAGTGGCACTCTCCCAAACAACTGCCCACCCAACCCGGGGGCCTGGGGGAAGGATGCTCCTCATTCCCTTTGCCTATGCTCCAGCTGCCAGGCATGGAGGAAGGTGGCCCTTGGCCAGAGGTGTGAACACCTCCATGCCAGGGCCCAAGGTGTGCGTGTCTCCCAGCCTGGCACCAGCGGAGGAGGACAAGTGCAAACACTGTGGCCAGTGGGGCATCATGAGGTTATCTGGGGCCCAGCAGTGGAAAAACTCTCAGTGTGTGACTAAGGCAAGATAGCACCAGGTGTGGGTCCAGGCAGGGCAAGTGAGCTGGGGAATTATCGCTTCCCCATGGGTTCAGGTGCCTGAAGCCAAATGTTTCCTAAGGGCGCGGTGACAGCCACAGCCACGGCCCCATTATCACAGTGGCTGGCCCACCCCAAGTGTTGGGGACACCAGGGCAGGCTGCTGGACCTTCCTCCCATGGCAGGGATAGCACATTTCCCACTGGCCCACCAGGACCAGGGACACCAGCCCTGGGAGCAAGCCTTCCACAGGGATACCTTTGCCCTGTGGATCTCAGCTCTTCCATTATGGCAAGGAAAGGTCTGTGTCAGCCCCTTTCAAGCACCCCCAAATCACCCCCCCTCCCTGGAGCATCCAGGCTGTGTCCTACCTCCAGTGCCCATATCCCATCACCAGCTCTGTGCTGTTCCCACGGACAACAGCGACCCCAGAATCGAGCCCTTGGGCAAGGAGTTGTCCCAGACCTGAAACTCCCCTCTCTCCATGGCCCCGCACCCCTGGGTCAGCAGTGTGGGATGTGTGGGCTGCATCATGGGGAATCCCCATGAGCCGGGTTGTTCCCATAGGACAGAAATCCACCCAAGCTGCTCTTTGTCCCCCTCTCCATCCATTAAACCCCTGTGGCCCTGCTCCTGGTGGCAGGTGTCTGCAGGGTGCCAGGCCACACTGCCATGACTCACATCTCTGCTGGGAAGGTGTTTCACCATGCTTTGCTCCTTCCCTTCCCTGCTTGCCTCCCTGCTGCACCCCAAAGACATGGGGCTGCACCCTAAGATTTGCAGGGGGGGCCTCAGAGACCTCAGCATCGCCCACCACCACAGCTACCAGGGGCCTTTTTGCCAGGAGGTGAGTGAGGGGAAAAGATAGGCCAGGCTGGTGGGGGGAAAAGGTGACCCAGAATGGGCTCTGCTTTGCCCTGCCAGCCAGCTTTCCCTCTGCACCACCCCTGCAGTAGCCCACTGTGTGATCCAGGACACAGGCACCTGCCCCAGGCTGGGCCAGCCACAGACCCAGAAGTTGTACCTGAATAAATCAGCTCTTTGGGCACCAGCCTGGCTTCTCTGGAGCGTCCCCCTCTTCCCTTCAGCACAGGACACACTCCTGGTGCCACATCTCCTGCAAAGCAGGGTCCCACCCGGCTCACTGCTGTGTCTTGGGTCTCCATGTTCCCCTGCCAAGCCAGGGCAGAGCACTTTCCAGCTGACAGTGGTCACCTGAGGCAGGGATCATGCCCCAGCTCTGCCTTCCTCAGGGCTGCCAAGGGTGTTTTCTTGCTGCCCTCATCACTTTGCAGGGCAGGTTTTTCTGTGGACAGGACTGGGCTCTCCAACGGAGAGTACATCTTTGCCCAGGCAATTGGAAGAGGGTGTTTTTTATTAACAACAAATTACCTGTAATTGCCATTTCCACTACAGCCACTCCTCACCCAGGCAAGGTTCCCGGCCATGTCAGTCCCTGCAGCTGCTCTGCCCCATCGAGTTCCCAAAGGAGCACCTTGCCCAGGCTCCAGGGAAGCAAACCTGAAGCTGTTCTGTTCAGAGTAAGAGCAACAGCACCTTCCCCTGCTCTCGCCTCCATGTAAGGCATCAGCAGCAGAGCCAGGCCTTGCTCCCGCCCCAGCACAGCGATGATGAAAGGCGAGGAAGAACTGGTTTGTGCTCTGATCTCAGAGCTGAACCTCAAAACAGCCACGGACCGTCACTCTGGCTCCCAGGATGCTTAGGGAGGAGAGGACAGCAGAGCCAGCCTTTCCAGTGGGACGGGATGGTTGGAGAAATTCATCGTTCCCCTGGAAATAAAAATAATAATCATAATAAAAACACAAAGCCAGAGATTACTTATATGCACACAAACACGCAGGCACGCACTCTCTCCCCATCTGGCTTTGCCAGCCTGACTCATCGCTAATTCAAACAGCCCACACCTTTCCCTCTCCCTCCATGTGACGTTTTGAACGAGTCTCTGGGGAAAAGGCAGAAGTTTTGCTCTGGCCACCCTTACCAGCATTGCACCATTCCCTTTGGGTATCAGGGGTCCTAGGAGCAAGGCACCCTTGATACCCCATCCCAAGTCATTAGTGTCCCAGCATGGTCACCCCCACCCAGGAACCTCTCAGAAACTGGGGCAAGCAGAGGGTGGAGGCAGCTGTGGAAAGGACAAGTGACTGAGCCTGGTGGATCTGTGACACCTGTGGATGCAGTCCCATGGTCCCACAGGCAAGATTTGACATCCCAAGCTGTTGCTACCCTGCCTTGAAGACACCCACAGTTTTGTACCTGCTCAGGGCAGCCCCCAAGGCTGGGTGCTGGCCCAGGGACACTTATCCTGACCCCAAAAACTAAGCAACCCTCAGGGAGGCATCAATCCTGCTCTGCCATTCTCCTTTATTTTTCCAGCTTGAATCTCCACAGCTGGCAAGCAGGAAACGGGGACGGGATCAGCCCTGCCCATGCCCCGCTCAGAGCACAGTTACATCCCAGATCCGCTTGCAGGACGAGAAGCCCCAGGGCATCCCCCAGCCCTGGCCGGCAGCCTGGGGTTGCGGCGGTGAGCACGGGAGAAGGAAACCACCACCAGCACCCTGAGCCAGGGCATCTCACGGCGTGCTCTCAGGTCCGGACAAGCCCCGGCCTTCAGAGGGATGCGTGCATCACGGGTAATCACCCGTGGGAGGGATGGAGCCAGACCTGCTTGCTGAGCTCGGGACCTGCCAGCAGCCTGGTGCTGAGTCACCCCCCATTAACGCAGGGAAACCTCAGCACCTGAACCCCGCCAAGCTGCCGAGCTACGCCCGGGAGGACAGCGGGGACAGCACACGGGGCTGCTGCTGCCGCCGACCTCCCCGTTGTCACCGCCAGGACGGTGCCACAGAGGTCCCTCTGCAGGGGACAGCGGGACGGGATGGCTCAAGAAGAAAAGACAGGAGCGGCGAGGCTCCCGGTAGTTTCGGCTGCTGCTCCCCTCGGCGGTGACTCAGCCCAGGACCAGTCACGCCATCCCGGTGCCGCAATTGCCCCATCTGCAGATTAGGGAAACTGAGGCACGGGGAAGTGGGGTGACTCAAGAGCTGTTGCACAGGAGATGCTGCTCAGATGCCGAAGCTTGGGCGTTCCCCATTGATCCTCCACAGCTAACTTAAGCAGAAATGAACATCGATGTAAATATTTACTGACAAGCAGCCCAGCCTCACCCTCTCCTCTTAGAAGAAAGCTTTAAAGTAAACTCCCCTGGCTCTTTCATGTTTACATCTTGTTTATTTATTATACAGCAGATCACAATATTTCAACAGTTTGCATATAAAGAAAAGTAACATTTCAGAGTGCGAGAGACCTAACGTGCCCAAGCAGAGAAATGTTAATTAACAATATACACAGACGGGAACAGTGCACTTCCCAAAGCCGAGACTCATCTGTGTTCCCAGCTGGAAGAAAAAAATATATTAAAAAACCAGAAACATTATATATTACTGCTTTGTTTAATTTACAACTTGCTTTGCAGAAGCTGCACATAAAGACTCATTTTCCTTTGAGTTTTCTCTTTTTTTTTTTTACCCCTCTATGAAAGATTCAAGTATAGCAGAAACCTGGGCATTCATAGCTGGACTCACTGTCCTTTACACACTAAATTTTAAAAAGCAGCAAGGGGAAGGCAGCTGCAGCAGTACCTGGTGTCATCCTGAAGGGAAGAACAAGACAAATGAAAGCAGACAAGAGCCAGGAGAGCCATTTTAGGCTCCTGAACTGAAAACTCTGGGAATGGCCAGGACAGGACTGCCCAGTAGGGTCCAAATCTGGAAACAGGAGCATCCCTGAGCCCTGTGCAAGGTGACACTGTGCTGCCAACCCCTGCAAACCTTTATAGCTACCAGCCATGGTCAGGTCCCACCTTTGTCCCATATCTCCTGGGCTTTTGGGTCAGGAAGTTTGTTCTGATCGCCACAACCGAGAAGACCAGCAACCCACTTCCCAGTGCTGTGACCCACACCCAGTGGGTGCAGGTCTCCAGCCAAAACCTGGCCAGAATCAGTCTCCACAGTCCCTGGAGCCAGGAGGATGCCAAAATTGGAGAGTGAAGAAGGTTAAGCTGATGCCAGATACAAGCCAGGAACTCTGGGGACAGATCCCTGCTGCACCAGCCCTCCCCACTCACCCTGCCCCTCAAAAGAGTGCCTGGCCGGGGGAAAACCCCCCAGGCATGGGGAGCTGAGCGGTGGAGCCTGGACAGGGGTTGGAGACACTTCTTGCAGCTTTGCTCCCCATCTACACCCCAAAGCAGCCCTTCCCCACCCCTTGGCTGGGCCCAGCTCTCACAGCAGGGGCAGGAGGAGAAAACTAGTTATCAACTACAAGCGGAGAGGGCTGGGCGGCCGGGCTGCTCCCCAGTGCTATCCCCGGCCCGACGCTATTTACATCGTGAGCTGGCTCTGGGGACACCGAGTCCGGCCACAGCCCGCCGCTCACATGTGCCGCTTCATGTGGAGGGCGAGGTGGTCGGAGCGGGAGAAAGCCCTCTCGCAGAGGTGGCACTGGAAGGGCCGGTGCCCTGTGTGCTTGCGGTAATGGCGGGTCAGCTCGTCGGAGCGGGCAAATTTCCAGCCACAGCCTTCCCAGGTGCAGTGGTAGGGCTTCTCACCTGCGGAGGAGAGGGGGTGTCAGTGGGCTTGGAGATCTCCATGCAGTCGCTCCTGTGCTCCCCTGCCCACCGCCATTAAATAAGAGTGGAGCCCTGCTGTGTACTCTCCCCCTGTGCACCTCTACCTGACCCACCTTTTCTTTTGTCCCCCATCTCCCTGCCCCAACCCACGTGCTTGTCTGTCCCACTTGCCCTGCATGGGGCTCGTCCTCTGGGCACCCCTGCACTATTGCAGCACCCCTCCGTCTGCCCATTCTCCACCTCAAACTGCCCATCCCTGCTGTGAGGCTACACAATGTGTCCCATCCCAGCTCTGCCAGAGGGTCTCGTTATATGCCCCCAGACTGGCCCTGCCTTTCGTTTGCAGCTGGGAGGGCTCCTCCCTGGGCCCCGAAGCCGGGTGTCATAGGGGTGGTATAATTGTATGCCTCGGTTCCCCTTTGCCCCCGACCGGTCCCACCACGGGGATCCTGCTGAACACTCCCTGGGGCGTCACCATGCAGGACCTGCCAGGTCCCCCCACCCGGCCTCATTACGGGGATCCTCCGTGAGCCCCCAGACCGACCGCGGGGGCGAGGAGGAGGAGGTCCCGTCCTCTCTGTGCGTCTTCAATGCCACCTCCCCCGGCGCCTGGCCGCACCCCCGGGAACCACACCTGAGCGTGGGCGCGGGTCTCACAGTGGGCCCTGCTCCCCCCGACCCGGGACCCCTTGCAGATTCCCGGCCCCCCACCCAACCCACCCCCTTACCCGTGTGGGTCCGCATGTGCGCCTTGAGGTGGGAGCTCTTGGTGTAGGTCTTGCCGCAGCCGGGGTATTCACAGTTGTGCGTGGCCGTCCGCTTGCGCGCCCAGGAGCGGCGGCCGCGCTTGGGCTTGCAGTCCTCGGGGGGAGCCCCGGCCGGGAAGTACTCCAGCACCGGGGAGTTGGGCGGCGTGACCAGCAGCCCGGGCAGCCCCGCTGGGCCCGGGCCCGGGCCCGGGCCCGGCCCCTTCAGGGGCTCCCTGAAAACACTGAAGTGTCCATGAAACTGAGGCGGCGGCGGCGGCTGGGGGGCGAAGTGGGGCGCGTAGCGGTGCGGGGCCACGGCGTAGTGGGGTGGCAGGTCAGCCAGAAGGTGTGGGTCTGCGCCGGGAAGAGGCTCCTCCGGGGGCCCCAGGCGGCCATGGGCGAAGCCCGGGTAAGGCAGGGGCGGCACCGGTCCTGGCCCGGGACCCGGTGCCACGCGTGGCTTTTGCTCTCCACCACCCGGCCCCAGGTACTCGGCGGCGGGCAGCCCTAGCATACAGGCGCGCTCCTCCGGCTGCTCCTTCTTGATGCGGGGCCCGAAAGGCTGCGAGGGGTCCAGGGACAACGGGCGGGCCAGGGCCGGGTGCAGGGGAGGGTGATGATGGGGGTGGTGGTGAGGGGGGCCGCCGGGCACCCGGAGCTCCGTGTACTCCCTCCGTTGCAGGTCGCAGTGGCCGGGCAGGTCCGGTGTGAGCAGCTCAGCCACGTAGCTGTGGCCCTGGCCCTCGGGGTAAGGGGCCGGGAACTTGCCCGGTGTGGGGTAGGAGCCGTCGCTGTCGTAGGTGGTGCCACAGCTCTCGGGGGTCTCGGGCAGGGGGTAGTTGGGCCCGGGAGGCCCCTGCCCGCCGCTGCTGGTGTGCGCCAGGATGAAGTCCAAGTCCACGAACTTGCCTAAATCATCCTCCTCCCGCTTCACGGCCGCGGCGCCGTCCTGCTGCAGCATCCTCTGCGGGGAAAGGGGCGTCAGGACCGGAGGGAAGACAGCGGCGGCGGCGCCCGCCGCTCGGGCACCGCGCTCCGCACCTCCCGCTCGGGGCGGCGGCTCCCCCCAACCCGTCCGACGGGTCGGCACCGCTCCAGCTGCGCCGCCGCCGGGACGCCCTCCGACGGCGGGAGGGGGCTGCCCGCCCCCAGCAGCGGGCTGAGCTCCAGCCCGGGACGCTCTGCCCCGTTACCCCCCTCGCCGCCCCCTCCCCGGTGCCCGGCGCTTACGTGGAGCATGTCGGCGGGCCGCTCCTCCAGCGGCAACAGGTTGGCGAAAGTAGAGATGGAGGGCAGGGTACTCTCGTCCACGGCCGCCGCCATGGCGGGCCGGGCAGGGGGGGACCGGGGGCAGGGGGGAGCGTGGTGCGCGGAGCCCGGCACCGCTCCGCTCCCCGCGGCGGCGGCAGCAGCGCTGCTCTGCACCGCCCCGCGCCCCTAAGCTGTTAACAGCATGGCTGCGCCCCCATTGGCCCGGCCCTCATTGATATTCACCGCTGCCGTCGCCCATTGGCTTCCCCATCGCCCCGGCCACGCCCCCAACCCGTGGGGCTGCCCCGGCAGGCGGGGGTCGGCGACCGCCCCTGGCCCGAGAGAACTTCGCTTCAAGGTTCGGCGGGCCGGGGCAGCGTGGCTGGGGAGGGGGCTTCCCACCCTCTGCCCCACGGCAGGAGAAGGGACGGGGGTGTCGGTGCGGATAACAAAGCCTTGGGGGTCCCTCCTGCCCGTCCCCGCGACGTGAGTGGGGCGGCGGTGCCCTGACGCCTCGTCCCACGCTGCGAGCAGGGAGGGGAGGCTGGAGATGGCCGAGATGGGTGTCCCGCGGCACTCTGCCCCGAGTGGGACAGGGGTAGTGGCCGTGTCGCCACGCCAGTCTCCGTGGACGCGAGTGGGAACGTGCCGGGGAGGCCTGGTGTGGGGTTAGAGCTGAGGCCGTGCCGGGCACTGCTCTGGGCATCAGGGACAGCGAGCATCTCGGTGAGCAAAGTGCTGTCGCCCATTGCGTGTAATTGTGCCAGACGAGGTGGCTGAGCCCAGGTGCCTCCACACCACTCGCTTCATGTAACAGAGCCCGTGAGGCCGTGGTCTCCCCCCACACCAGTGCTGTTGGTGAGGCAATCAGCAGCCCAGTGCGCACCAGCTCACATCTGGCAGCGCTCAGGGTGTGTGTGCGAGCCGAGATAACTGCCCTGCAGACCCTGCCGGGGGGCTGGCACCCTGCCTGCATCACCTCATCTCGCCCCACAGCCCCAGTGGAATGTTTGTCCGCCCTGCCTGGGGACCAGCACTGTGGCCGAGACTCCGAAAACTCTGCCATAGGGGCACAGGCCAGCTGGACAACCCTGCTCACCCTATGGAGCCTCTGGGACAGTGCCATTGACCTGAGGGCTTCCCACAGCAGGGTACATGAAGGGACTGGGATGTCTCACCTCATAGGAGAGACTCGGGTACCCTGCTCCATGCTGGCAAGTGAGGATGTGGCACAGAGACCTAGGGCACTAGGCAGGCCTTCCTGGGAGCTCACTTCCACCCTGTCCGGCTCCTAGCGAGACCTTCACCTGGCCCCCAGCCAGCCAGTACTAGGAATGGCCCTGCTACTGTTGGTGCTTGTCAAGAAGCTATGGCCCTTATCTCCTGGAGCCCGTCTCCTTGCTTTCTGGGACTTTCCATCTCCAGATACATTTCTAAGAACTGGGGCTGCTGCCTGCACTATTCTGAAGCGAGGAGTCAATTTAAAAAAAAACAAATATAAACACCAAAGGTGAGGTGCGCGCACACACACGCACACGCTGCTTCTGGATCCAAAGCTACTCTACCAGTTGCTTTCATCACTGTGCTTTAATTATAAGGGTGGAGCATTGCAATAAATTATTTCAGTAATCCAGTGGAACAACAGCGATTCAGATCTTCCCCCTTTTACCAAGAATCCCTGCCCTGGTTTTCAGAGCACACTGAGTTGCTGCCTGGGTCCTGTGTGCTCAGCTGCCAGGAAGAGAGCAGGTTTATTAATGCCACCCACTAGGTCAAAACACACAGGCTGCAAAATCTGTCCTCGGAAAAAGAAGCTTCTGAAGTGGCAAAGAAGTATGTGGGCATCACTCAAAATCCCTTTTAGCCTGGCCCTCAGAGTAGCTTATTTAAGTCATTGGTTAATCCCATTATTTATTTCTTGGCCAAATAATAATTAATAGCAATGTTTTTCCTCCCCCAAACTCTTACAGGTAAGTATGAGCATATGCTAGAGGAGAAAAACACTAATGCCATTTGGTTTTCCCTTTTTCCCGGCAGTTTTGGCATCTGCAGCCATGCAGTACTGGCTTATTTTGAGAGGCATCAGCAGCAAGATCAGATTCATTTTGGTAGCCAATACGTCTTGCAAATGTGGGATATTTCCCAGGAAACTCTCATTACTGATACTATAGGTGGGAGGGCCAGCAGAGGGGAGTGGCACCATGCCAGGGACTGCACCAACACAGGCACCGACCACACTGGGATCTAGGGAAGGCAGCATGGGAGGGATTTGCCTGCCGTGAGACGTGGGGTGGGCACACGGGGCTCCCTTCAGAGACCTGCTGGCTCTTCAGCCCCTGCCTGGTGCACTCACAGCTCCCTGTTGACAGAAGCCCATTTAGGAAACATGGATTATCTCCTGCGCCACTACAGCAGGCTGTAAAGTCACTGGCATCCCAGGAGATCAAACAGCATTCCGACAGGAGAGCAAACAGAGGGTGGGAAGGGCCACCCGCTCAGGTGATGGCCAAAGAAGAAAGGGTTAATGGTTATCCCTGCTCTTGGCACGTCTGGCAGCGGACAAGCAAGCGCACCATGCCCAGCGTGGTGTGATGACAGAAGTGGCTCCATGAAGCTGAGTGCATCAGCAGCCCTGCCAACACTGCCATGGTGCCACGGCACACTCCCCATGGCACACGGCATGTGTGGGGCAGGCAGAGGGGCAATGCCCCACAGCACTGCCAGAGATGGCATTGGTGCCCAGGTAGGTCCAGGGGTGTCCCCTACCACACAAAGCAGGGGGAACTATGCCCCTCCCCTCTCAGGCTCTGTCACCTGGAGCCTGGGGGTCTGGAGTAGACCAGAGAACTGGCCTTCTGGGAATCTCCATTGCCCCCTCTCTGATAGGAACCCTAGAACACCCCCAACACAGGCCACAGCATCATAGCCTGGAGAGCTTCTGCTTTGCTGGGAGGCAAAACCCAAGTCCCAAAGCTCTGCAGGGGACACCGCGAAGAGGTGTCATGGGGACCCATGCAGCAGGACACTCCAGGGTGATATGACACCGTGGGGTTACATCACTGGGAGTAGAAAGCAGATCTGTCAGAGTTTTACTCTCTGTCCTCTCCTCTGCATGGGGCTGGCCTATCCAGAGAAGGGTCCAGGAGCCCTCAGACCTGCCAACACACCCCCAAGCTCCCTTGTCCTGAAAAGAAAAGAGGAACTGAAAATGAAATTAAAGCATAATTCAATCCGGAGCAGGTCCAGAGTAAAGTCATCTGCTCTTATCGTGTGCTGGCAGGCTCTTCCCGCTCTGCAACAAACACAATGTTATCAGGGCACAGAGGGCAGATTCGTTTGCACGGGCCGAGTGAACCACTGTGTCCGCCCTGCCTTCCCTTGGTCTGGGGAACACCGGGATGCATGGCCAAGGACTGGGGTTGCTGGAGGCTCAGGGAGGCAAGCAGCACCCCAGGATGGGGTGCTCTGGCTGGGGACCACGTCTAGACTCCCTCCACAGCTCTCCTGGTGAACATCAACATGGAGTAAACACTGCAAAGGGACAGGGGTCAGGAGTGACACCTTTTGTCTACAGGAATGTTCATGGCCTCATATCCCATAGGTGCTGCCCAGCTGCCTGCCCAGGGAGGCTGCTGACCTGCCAGAGCTGGGCACCCTGACCCCCCCAGCATGGCAGCACCCCAGCACCCCCAAACCCCGCTCGCACTCTCAGCCCCACTGTGCCTCCTGGATCGCATCCTGCTTTGATCTCTGCCTGCTGCTCCTCTGTGCCCTGGAGGCTGTGGGGCTAGCACAGCCCTCTCTGTCCTTCTTTATATACCCCTGTTATTTTTAACTCTGCCTACGCAAATCCCGAATCCGGAATGAGCAGCGGCCAGGGGCCAAGGGGAAATGGACATGGTGCAAATTTCCTGCCCTTTTTACCTCTCTTCCTCTATAACATACAGCAACGTTTTTCCTCCACTGCTTAACTTTCACTGGTACGGGGAAGCTGAAAGCACCAGGCACTGCACAGGGCCGCAGGGTCCAGCACCATGATGGACTGGGGATCCCTCCACTCAGAGGGAACACTGCACCTGGCACAGTGCTGTGAGATGTCCCGGCTCACGGCTCACACCGCAGCCTCCATCGGGAGCACGATGCACTGGAGAGGTTGGGCCAGCTGTCGCAGCAGCAGCCTCACGTGTGAATGTGTGCACTCACGTGTGAGCGTGTGCACTCACGTGTGATCACGTGCACTCACGTGCTAGCCCAGGGTCGCGTCCTGTTCCCTGTCCCAGAGAGACATCCTGGCCCTGGCCACAGCAGACAGGGATGGACCATGGCTGTGGTGGCCACATACGACAGTGCTGGAGAAGATCCGTGCCACCTCAGCATCTCCAGGGGTAAAAGGAGGGATTGTCATTTTCCAGCTCCTTGGGAGGAGCAGGCGAATCTGGGAGGAGTGCAAAAGACTTTTCCCAACATTTCTGGATTAATCTTTAAAGAAAAAAGCCCCAACATGCAGTGCCAGAAGATTGAATAGGGGATTTTGCAGTGAGCATTCTGGTACGGCTTCACAGCCCAGGGAATGTGTGAGCCATTCTCTTCTGTGTTGAGGAATCATAGCTGTACATCATGTATGAGCAATTCAGCTACAAAAGTTTCAAATAATCTAGATGACAATCTCTGCCACTCTTCTCCAAGCAGCCTCCATCCCTCCGCCCCAGCTATAATCCAAGGTATTCAGCCTCCAATGAACCTGGACTCTCAGCAGGTGATGAAAAACTCCCTTGCCCACGCACAGAGGCAGGGAAAGTGCAGGTGTAAAGCCCAGCACTGGTCAGCCCTGCTTCACGCTGGTCCATGACATTTTCCAGCCCAGAGAAAATCTGTCTGGCCCTGAAGGCAAGGCACCTGTGTGGCCCTGGTATGCTGGGTACTGCTGCTCCAGCAGAGGAACAACTTTCCTATAGGACCCATGGCATGGGACTGAGTGAATGGACTGTGCCAGGCAGAAAGGGAGTTTGGATTGACAGGAAGCTGAACAGGAGCCAGCAGTGTGCCCAGGTGGCCAAGAAGGCCAATGGCATCCTGGCCTGTATCAGGAACAGCGTGGCCAGCAGGTCCAGGGAAGTGATTCTGCCCCTGTACTCAGCCCTGGTGAGGCCACAGCTCGAGTCCTGTGTCCAGTTCTGGGCCCCTCAGTTCAGGAAGGAGATTGAGGTCCTGGAGCAGGTCCAAAGGAGGGCAACCAGGCTGGTGAAGGGATCCAGCACAAGTCCTGTGAGGAGAGGCTGAGGGAGCTGGGGGTGTTCAGCCTGGAGAAGAGGAGGCTCAGGGGAGACCTCATCGCTCTCTACAACTCCCTGAAAGGAGGCTGGAGCCAGGGGGGAGTCGGTCTCTTCTCCCTGGCAGCTACCAGTAGGACAAGAGGGCATGGACTTAAGCTCTGCCAGGGGAGGTTTAGGTTAAATATTAGGAAGAAATTCTTAACAGAGAGGGTGATCAGGCATTGGAATGGGCTGCCCAGGGAGGTGGTAGATTCTCCATCCCTGGATGTTTTTAAAAAGAGACTGATGTGACATGTTCTGGTAACCACAGCAGCAGTGGATTAAGGGTTGGACTTGATGATCTCAGAGGTCCTTTCCAACCCAGATGATTCTGTGATTCTGTGATTCTATGAGTAACTGGAACCCACCGAGACACAGCCCTGGTGTGAGACAGCCAGAGGACAACAAAAGGGACATCAAGAATAGCAGGGACCTGGGGAGACACCCTGCTCTGTATGGAAACTGTTTTCCAGGACACCTGACGTTGTTATTCCTTCTGTGCAGATACCTGCCTGCAGCCACCTCACCAGTGTAAATCACAGACTGCAGAGCACTGAGTGGAAAAGCCGCCCCACTGCTGTTCCATGTCCCCAGGACATGCACTGCACTGAGGCCACCCACTCCAGCACAGGACATGGCCCCAGTTCTCAGCCAGCCACAGGTAGAGGCTGTGGTGCAGTTGCATTCACACCACCCGTGAAAGTGCATCCTCCCACCTGCGAGACACGCAGTGGCATCTGGCAGGAGCAGTGGCCTTCCTAGGTGGGGAGCAAACCCCTCTGTATTGATGTTACACAGAGCTACTTCACTCTGCTCCAGGAAGTGTCATTTAATTACCCAGCCTCACTGGTAGTAAATAGGTTTGCAACACATTACAAAAGGCTGTATTTTTTTTTTTTTTTTCCCTAACCCTGCTCATGCGCTTCACTGGTGAGCTCATCCCCTGGGAATACTGGGTCCAAAATAGATTTGCTCCCTTGTTGGAAATAACCAAATGGGAATCCAAGCTGGCTGAGCCCAAGCCCAATTCCTCCCTTTGTTCTGGGGCTCTGGCAGTGAAGGGGTTCAGAGCAGGGTGACAGGAACTTGCCTTCTCTTTAATTGACCTCCGATGATGAAACAATCAAACAAACAATTTAGAAATGTGCATCCAGTGAGATCATCAAGAAAACTTCTCCGGGAAGGAGCCTGGGGAAAGGAAGGTGCTGGTAATCCACCTGCTCCAGCCGCCTCAGCAGGCCTTGCCACACGGTACAGCATGGCACTGCATGGCATGACACGGCATGGCTGCCCAGTGCCCCTTTGGCCACCCTGCTGCAGCTTCATGCCAGCAGCCACCTCACCAGGGCCAGCACCAGGGATTGCAGCAGCACGAGCTGCCACAGAGGGGTGAGCTGAGCAGGGACATGGGCTAAATGTCATCACTTCCCACTCTCCATGGTGC
The DNA here is from genome assembly GCA_023637945.1 of Phaethornis superciliosus. NCBI lineage: Eukaryota > Metazoa > Chordata > Aves > Apodiformes > Trochilidae > Phaethornis > Phaethornis superciliosus. The sequence goes on along the minus strand of JAJQWJ010000009.1, from coordinate 20,159,200 downwards.
CAGCACCACTGGCAGAGTCACAGTGTCACCAAGCCCATCAAAGATGTCCCCCAGTCACAAAGGCTGGGGGTGGCCAGAGCCACGTGGGGGACTTGTCCAGTGGGGGACACTTGTCCTCCTCATTTTCAGCCCCAGACCATCCTCCTAGGTGCCCATTTAATCCATGCCTGCACTGAGTGGCAGCACTGCCCATGTCTATCTCCAGCTGCCCTGACCTCAAAAAGTGGTGCTAGCACCCTAGTGGGCATTTCTAGCAGAGGACCTGCTTTTCCAGGATACAGTGGAGGGAAAACCCTCTCATCCCCATTAGGGCTGCCTCTCTGGGGATTTCCATCCCTGGCACCTTTTCCCCAGTGCTTCACAGCCCAGTGAGAGAGCAGCCACCCGGGAAGGGATGGCACAGCTCCCTGGCCCCAGCTACACTGACAGGGCTGCCCGGCTTCCCCAGCCTGGGAGAGAGCAAGCTCCAGCTTGGCATGTGGCAGGGGCTAATTTTGGCCCAAAGGGTTTCCCTTCAGCAGACTCTGCCACCAGCGTGGTTTTGAAGGCAATCTTAGCCAGAGTCTTCCTTCCTCAGCTTGCCAGCGACCCAGAGCAGGGCTGGTGTGTTTGTGTTATGCGTGCATGTGTGTGTGTATCTCCAAACCGCAACATATATTTCGTATTCGTTTTCTTTCTCCTTTTTTTTTTTTTTTTTTTTCTTCCCCTCCAAGCCCTTGGCTGTGGTATTTAAATAGTAGGTGTGGTCCCGGCACTGCGTGCCAAAACCAACACCAGTTCCAGAGCAGATAACCCTGCGAGCAAACGCAGCAGCAAAACCACACTGAGCTGGGACGGGCAGCATTGCCGGGCATGGCCAAGGCACAGCCCCGCGGGCGAGTGTCAAACGGGCACAGTGGCCGTGTGGCTCACTGGCCCTCCACACAAAGGCTGGGCCAGGATGTTGGAGACAGCATGTCCAGGCCAGGCACTAGTTGTATGCAGCTGAGAGCTGTTTGGAATGGACCCAGAATGGTCTTCACTTTTTTTTTTTTTTTTTAAATCAAGACAAAACGTTTTGCTTAACTGTCTATTTTCCATGTTGTAAACAATCAAAATTATTTTTATTTTAAAATGTTGCTTTCCTCCTAAAAAAAAGCAGAGCAGGAGAAGGTGGAAGGAGAAGTCCCTCCAGTGTTTTAAAAGCAGCTCTCAAAGAAGAACTTTCTCAAAGAAACTTTCTTACGCCCTGATGTTTTTCTCGTCCATGCTAAGAGCCCTGAAATATGGTGAACGTCATGTATTTCAGCATGAGTCACTCAGAGAGAACTGGCTGCTTCACCTACCCCAGTGGTGCTGACACTGCCAGCATGCACCAGGGAACATGGGGACAGCAGGGATGGAGGGGACCTCTGGGTGCTCTGGGCCCAGGGATGGACCGAGACAAATCCAGGCAAGCAGGAGAGGGAAGAAAGATCTCTGCAGACCCAGAGTCTGAATTCTGCCCTTTTGCTGGGGCTGCAGCCATTTCTGAGGATGGAAAGGAGGAGTTGCCTCGTCATTGCATCCACGTTTGAAGAGGCAGCATGCAGCAGATTCTTTGGAAGGATGGGTATCGCGGGGTTTTGCTCCTGAGGGTACCCAGTTGCCATTCACAAGCACTGGGATAGCAGGCAGTACCCTGGGGCCGGTATCTGGGGGAAGCCTGGGCTTTCTCAAATACCCTGCCCTCCTCCACACTCCCTGCTTGGTCCTGGTGTAGCAGCCCCGGCTTGCTCCTGCCCTAAGCTGGTTCCCTGTGGGAAACAGGCAGAAAGGCTACTGCTGTCTTGTGAGTATGGTCCCAAAGCAGACCACCACCCCGGGATGAAGGCTCTATGAGACCCCCGGCTGCTGGGAGGGGTGATGCCGGGAGATGGGGATGCTCCTCTCCACTTGCTTCGGGCAACCTGCAGCGTGCCCCGAGGAAGCCCGGAGAGAGATGCCCGCTAGCCAGACAGTGCCCAGGGGTGGCCACGGGCTGCCTGTCCCTAAGCTGGGCTGGCGCAGAGCGTGTGGCAGGAGCAGGCAGCACACCCCTCCCTGCCTCCCGGCCCGCTGGAGCCGAGCCGGCCGGGCGTGCAGCGCTTCGCCAGCAGCACAAGGTGCAGAGCGGGGCCGGGATCCACCCAGCCCGTGGCAGAGGAGGAGGAGGGTCCTTGGCAGATGAGCTGCAATTTTAAAATCCACAGCCCAGCCGGCTCCCTGCCCGACCTCGGCGCGTGTTGGGGCTACAGGCAAACAGCCTCCAGCCCAAACCCAAACTCTTCCAGCCTCCAGCCCAAACCCAAAAACTCTTCCAGCCTCCCCTTCCCTCGGCTCCATCTTCCCTGCCGCACCTCACCTCCCGCCTGCTGGTGAGGGGCTCAGTGTCCCCTGGCTCCCCGGGGACCGCTCAAGCCCTGCTGGATCATGTCCCAGCGTGGAAAGGAAAATAAGGTTCGGATGTCACCTCCCCGGTCAGGAGAGGAAAAATCTTTCCAACAAAACACGCTTTAATTCCTCACAGAGCGTAGCCACCATTGGAGACCCCAGGCCGCCTTTCTCTGCCCCCCCCCCCCCCATATTTCCCGGACAAATAGGGAATTTTCCACCTACATCAAAGCAGAGGCACGCAGTTTTGCAGGGAATGGACACAGAGGCTATGCACTGTGCACCTGGCCCCATACCTCCTTGTTTTGGAAAGTGATGGTGACTGTGACCATACAGGAGCTGAGGTTCTCTGCTCCCTTCCATGACAGTTCAGCCCCTCCTGCTTCCCTGGAATCCTATGGCCTGTAGAACAAGGGTACCTGGGGGACTTTCCCAGGGCTGATGGCTCTAAAGCCATCTCTTCTCACAGAAATAGGGGATGGATGAGACCTGACTGAACCAGTGACACCTATAAGGGCAAGGAAGTTGATGGAGGGGGGTCCATGGCATGAGCATGGCCATGGGGAGGGCAGAATCTGGAAGAGAGGGGATCTTCAGTGGGCTGGAGGACCAAGACCACCTTGGCACCACTGCATCCTTCATGCATGGCCCAATGTCCTTCTTGCTTAGGGGCTGATGCTGCTGGTGGACCACAGGATTTTCTGTGAGGCTGCAGCTGGGCTCTGTGGGGCTGTGGAGCTCTCTATGGAGGTGGGTTGCCCTGTGTGGCTGGTTTTTGGTCTCTCCCGGGGCAGTGGGCAAGGGACCATACAGGGGGGAGCCCAGGCCCACAATCCCAGGCATTCCCCCCACCCATCAAGCCCTTTGTGGACCCTGCCGTGGCAGGCTTACAGCCCAGGGGTGGGGGTAAGGAGCCCTAGGGCAGTGGACAGCTCTGCCCCTCCCTCCCCAATCCTGAGAGAGACCCCACAGCAACTTAGAGGACAAGTGTGGGGTGGGGTGGCATAAGGTGCCCTGAGGATAGTAGAGCAGCACTGGGATGATGCTGGGATGAGGAGGAAAGCCTTCCTCTCTGCCCCGGGGAGTTGAGAGCTGCTGCAACAGGGACAGTGGCCCAGACTTGATCCAAGCACTTGGGTGAATTTAGGGAGCCAAGATGCTCCTGAAGTGACTCAAATCCGGGATTGACCCAGAGAGTATGCTCCAGCTCATCGAGTGCAAATGGGGCCACAAGGGGCACAGGGGACTGGGGTATGCCAGGACTCAGGGGACAATGGAGGGGCCTGCCTGGTCACCTCTCCCAGTCCCGTCCTGGGTTGGGGAACACCTCCCCCAGTCCCTCTGGATTCGTTTAGTGGATGCATTAGTCCAATCTGATGCACTTCAAAGCTGGAAGCAGAGCCCAGCTCTAGGCCCTGAAGGAGGAGCTGCCTGTCCTGGGGACATTAGTGTCAGGCAGAGGGACATTCAGGCAGCCCCGGCTGGTCCTGGGGATGGGGGAGATTCTTCCAGGAATATGCACTTCCCATAAAGGGGCTGATTCCAGGAAGGTATTTAGAATTCGATGCCCCCACACCTGAGGCACCAATGGGACCATTACTGGCCCACTCAAGTCACCTGGGAACCTTTTTGTCTACAGCCAGGTCTGCTTCCACCCGACAGTGATTTTCGGATTTTTTTCCCCTCCGAGTCCACAATTGCAGGGTCATTTGCATCTAAAATAGGACCTGAGCCCTTTAGCAGCTTGTCTGCTCCTGATAGCTGGGGCTGGGTGCTTGCTCGGGCACTAAACCCGCTAATGCAATCAGCGGGGCTGCTGCATATCAAAGCTGCCGGGCTCTCTTAATAGCAGCCTCCTGGCCACAAGCCTCCCCTCCGCCACCTTTCATCAGTCGGTGGCTGTCACCCTGCTCCTAGGATACCCCGAAAGCAGGGGAAGCTCAAAAAAGAGAGATGGAAGGCCACCAGACTTCCCTGGGTGCCAAGGTGGGGACATGGCTGTGCCCTTGCCTGTGCCCCTCTCTGGAACCCCGCTGCTGTGCTTTTCCTTTCCATGGCAGGAACTTCATCCCCATGGAGGAGCGTGGCTGTGAACAGGGTGGGCAGGGGAGGGGGGGCTGCAGGGGGCCAGCATAGGGCAGGAGCACCCACAAACACCCTGACTCACTCACAGTTACTAACAACATCCGAAAGGAAACTGGCTGGGGCAGCTCTGGCCCACATTCCCTGCACCAGGGAGTGGCACCATCTTCATCCCACTGCGAGGTGTCCCCAGGGAAAGGACCAGTGGCCCTGGTGTCACCAACAGGGAGAGTGCCACTTGGCATCTGCCTAACGGGGCGCCAGGCACTGGAGGCTGTGCCGGGTGGGACAGTCAGCACCCCAGGGTGACCTGGTGTGGTTGCTGCATCTCCCAGGGTGTGCTTGCAAATCATCCAGCATCTTCTCCTCTTGGCAAATTGCTATCCCCTTTGGTCTCTTTCTCTGCATCCCATAGGATCTTCCCCGAGCACCTTGCCTGGATGTGAAGAGGACACTGCCCTACAAATGCCACACAGTGTGGCATCATGCTGCACCTGCAGCCAGGATGGACCTGAGCCATCAGCAGAGGGGCTGTGCTGGCTGCACTCACACTGTGGGATGGTTGTCCTCGTCCTGCTCGGGAGGATCCTCAGGCTCCCCCGGGGCACTGTGTAATCCCAACCTCAGGCAGCTGCTGGAGACCAAGACCTGCCTGGACAAGCTCCCTAGTGTCCATCTCAGCAGTGTCCCAGGTTGGCTGGAGGGACAGCCTGGTTGGTGCTCCTGAAGGGACATGAAGACACCTACACTGTGGCACAGGGATGCTGGCTGCACTGGCTTGGCACCACCTGGGGCACTGGCCTCTGGCTCCCAGCTGTCAGTCGCCTCTCAGGGCAAACGCAGCTGCTTCCCCATCCTTTTCCATAATCCAGTGGTGGTGTCAGCACTGGTGCCAGCAACTGCTGATATGTGGTGCTGGTGTGTACACATCCTGGGCAGGCACAGTGTGGCAGGAGAGCTTGCCCCAGGGGGACCCAGCACCCACTAAATACCTGCATCCTTTTGCAGAGCTGTGCGGAGGTGACTGCACAAGGCACAGGACCCCTCCACTGCCTGCCCCACACCTGATCTGGCTTGCTGCAGATGGAGATGAACTCCTGGCATGTCTGGGAGCACCCTGTGTGCTGGGGATAGAGTCCTTGGGCAGGGGATTACGTTTTGCTGTGACTAATGGTTGTTAGGTGTTGCCCAGAGTGAATGGAGAGTGCAGGGGGGATGCCAGGTGACTGTGGCTGTCCCACCCTGTCAGGGAAAGCTGGCAGTGACCCAGGGCCCTCGCTGGCCCTGCCTTCTGGCTGACAACTCCTCCTGTACTCCATTCCTTGACTGCCCATGGCCCCTGAGCTTTCCCCATGGCAGCTGCCTTGGGCCCAGATCTCACAGGGTTTGGGGCAGGATGCTGACAGGAACAGCTGCCACCAGCTGGAGACATCCTCTGGCATGGTAGTGCCAGACACAGGACAGGGGACAGGAGAAAGCCACTCCTCACTTCTTTTTACCTCCTTTCCTCCCCTCTGGGGGCAATACACATCAAACCCCTCCCCCTGTCCCCACAGCAGGTCCTGAGGCTAAGCCAACACCTTACACAGCCACTGGGACTCTCAGGGTTGAGGCATCCCAGAGAAAGGATGCAGTCAGTATGTGCACACATCCAGGGAGGACAGAAAGTCACGTCCAGATGCATCCAGGTGGTCAGCCTCTGTTTTGGGAAAGGACCTCTGGGTCAAGGGATCAGGTAGAGATGGGGGCAGCAGGCAGGAGGTGGAGATGGGACCATCCTTAGAAAGCTCCCCAGGAGGTTTCACAGGCATTAACTCCTCTGTGAGGCTGCTGCAGCAAGCAGGTACCTGTCTCAGTGAAACCATCTCCTGCAGTGATCCATGTGTTCTGCTCTTGCCATGTCCAGGACAGTACCAAACCCAAGAGTAGCCCCTGACTGTGCATGAGGCTCAAACCCCTGCACTGATGGCAGCAAGGACGACACAGGATGGAGGCATTTAAGCCTCGGGTCTGGCATTTTTGTGGTGTTCCCTGCAACTCCACTCCATCCTGGGGCTGGATGTGGTGAGGGGCAGAGCAGAGGGATCAAAGGGGTGGGGGAGAGGAGCAGCTCGTGAGTTGTGGGTCATTATCTGTTATTAACATCTGTAATCTCCCGGAGAGCAAACTGAGATTTACAGCCTGTTATTAGGCTGTTTCTCAACCTGTTGTGCAACAGCTCAATTAAAAAAAAAACTGAATGTGATTAATAGGCCGCTAATAAGGGTGAAATCTCTCCTATTTAAGTCAAACAGCCTCTGCCTGGGCACTCCAGGAAGGTATGGGCTTTCAGCCCATGTTCCCAGGCTGGTTACTGGACTCCTGCTGGTATCCCCTCAGGACCCACATGCCACAGAACATCAGCATTGGATGAGGACTCTGGGCAGCAACGAGTGCTGTTCCCCCCCACCAGATCTGGGCTCCAGGGTCCCAAAGGCATCAGGATGCAACCACCACCTCCTTCCACTGCTGGATAAATGCAATGGAGGGTCTTGGCTGGTCCCTGGCAGTTCCGTGTGGTCACTCTCTGGAAGAGGTGGAAATTCTGAGTCAGCTGCAGCTCTTATCCAAGCATCTCACCTTTTGTTTGACCATAACTTGCACCTGACTCACTTTGACCCCACAGCTTCCTGCCCTTTTGCCTTTCACTGCCCATGGTCCAGAGGGTGCCCTCTGCCTCTGGATGTCCCTACCCTAGCTGTGGCATCACCTCTTGACTCTCACTGTCTTTTCCAGGCATCCAAACCAGTCTTGCCTGTAAATGCCTCCCTGACTCCCACTCCCAGACCACTGCACTGGGTGTGCTCCCTGGTTCCTGAACCCCTCTGCCCTAGGTCTTTGCCTTTCCAAGTCATCCCTTGGTAGGACAAGGACAAGCAGAAAAGTGTAACGCGTCTGTTTGCCCCCAAACAACTATCTGGGTGCTATTTTCATCCCACCTGGATCCTGAGGACCTGTCCCTAGTCCAGGAGGGGGTCATCAGCACAGTCATGGGTGGAAGAGAAGATACCAACAACCCCTTTGTCCTTTGCAGCCTCTGCCATACATTCTGTTGAAGGTCTCAGACAACTTTTGACCGATGATTGAGCACTGTGGTTACTTGGATTGCAGCTGGGCTTGTTTCTGTCCTTGCTGCCAACCCAAGTTTATACTGTGCTCCTGGGATACTCTAGGAAAGCCGCCAGTTGGGACCCACCTCTCAGCAGCTTTTCTCTCTACCTGCGGCATTAATTCCCTCAGTTGCTTCCCTTTGGGCACACATTAGCACTGCCCAGAGGGACTTGTAAGCTCTGCCCCAGGTGGAGAGTGTGGATGTCTGGGAGCTGCTGCTGTCTGCTCCTGTGGGGTCTATCCCATTCCTGGTTGAAAGAAATCTTACCTGCAGATGCTGGTGGTCCAGGTCTTGCCAGCAATAGCAGGTCTCCAGGGCCATCCTCTGCCTGTCCTGGGGTTGTTGGAGGCATCTGGGAGTGGAGAAGGACCTCATGACAACCCCAAATGACACCTTGAGAGGACAGGGGGATCCCTGGAAAGTTACTTCCAGGGATGTGAGATCTGTTTGTGAGCAAATACTCCTGAGGCTGGGGGACCCACAGGGCAACAGGAGCACAGAAAGCACAGAAAGCACTCAGGGGCAGTGGCATGCCACAGTGGGACACCCAAGCCTGGAACTGGGGTCCTCACTTCCCACACCCCAACACCCTGCAAGCTCAGACAGCTTTTGTTCTCACTGTCTTGACACTGGCGATTGCCTCCTGCCACCACCACCCAGTGCAGGGTTGTGCTGGCAGGATGGGGCTAAGCCTGTGGCCACTGGGCTCTCAAAAGCATCCTGTCCGGCTGCCACGCCGTGCCAGGCTGCCGCACAGTTGCTCAACGCTGCAGAGGAGGACGAGCTGAACCCATCCCGGCAACCCACGCATTTAATTAGGGCCTCGGCAGAGCCTCGTCAGCAGAGCGCTCAGCTCTGCCTGCCCCGGCCCACTGTGCACGCAGCCATGGATGGAGCCCGCCTGGCAGGCCTGGCCCTGCCTGCACCTCACGTGGCATGGCGGCCGAGCTGCATTTTCCACATTCCTCCTTGCTCTGAATCACCAACACCTCTGCTGCCAAAACCTTTACCTGCTCCCGGCCTTGCCGGCAGCCTGTGCCGGCTCCGGTGGCTGTACATGGCTCCTTGCGAGGCGATGGGCGGCCGTCCCTGTGGGGACCCTTCAGGATGGCCTCCGCTGCTCTGGGGTTGGGTTTCCCACACTGGGCCCCGGCAGCGCAGGGTGAATGCTCCTGCCCTGCCCCAGGAAAGATTCAGTGCCAGAGGTCCTGCTCCACACCCACCTTTGTCCCCTTCTCCCCGGAGAAGCAGCCCAGGAAAGGGGTCTGCATCCTCTGCCACCACTCCAGGTCCCAGTGTCCCATCTCTGAGCACTACAGGCATCCTCGCTATCCTCCATCTCCTGCCCCAGCTCGCCACACCTGACTCTTTCGAAGAGTGCCGCGGTGCTGCCAGCAACCTCACCCTGCCAGCAGCCATCCTGCCAAGCCCCAGCCACTGCTCACAGCCACCTCCACTGCCCCACATCCCTAGCTGGGCACACCAGGAGTGTCACCCTTAGCACCAGGGGTGGCCCAGCACTTACAAACGTGGCTTCCACTGAGGTCTTGAATTCATGAGAAGCACTTGTCTGGTGACACAGGGTGCCAGGAGTGCCATGGGGATAAGATGAGGAGAGAGGTGGCACTGGGTGCCTGGTGGGGTTCAGCATGGGGTGGAGATGCTCCCTATCTCCTGCCTCACTCCAGCAACCCTGCTCTGCCTCATTACTTACCTCCTGCCCCTGCAGAACCTCTGGCGTGGGGTCCAGGTGGGATGTGCATGGATGTAGTGTGTGTGTGTGATATGTATGTGATGTGTGCCTGTGTGTAGGGCATGTACTTGTGTGTGAAGGGTTCACATGCATTCAGATGGGGCATTTGCAGAGATGCATGCATGAGGGAGACATGCTGATGTGCACACAGCGTATTTGGGGGTACACATGTGTGGGATGTGCTGTGCACAGCACCTGTAGGGGGGACAATGGCGGCCACACATATATACAGAGGTGTGGACACCACAAGATGGTGGTGGTGTTAGGGTGTGTGTCCATCCACCTGCTCCACATGCATACACATGGAAGTGTCCCTGTAGCAGTTCCTGGCACACAGCGGAACACCGGTGAGCACCGCTGGCTCACTTGGCTGTGGGCTGGTGAGCTCCCGTGCGAGCAGGTGGCTGGGAAGCAGCCCCGAGCCCTTCCTGGTGCCTCTCCCCAGAGCAGTGGCTCCAAGCCATGACACAGGGGCTGGGCTGTCTCCTTCCGGCTGTTTCCCAGCCTGTCAGGCCAGTCATGTTGGGTCTTGCCGTGATTTCCCGGATGGCTGCTTGGCACCTGCCTCTTCCCCATCCGGATAGGCAAGTTCCTGGAGCACCAAGCCAACACATGGCCCTGGCCCCTGCCCTGCCTTCCCAACCCCATGTCCCAGCTCTGTAATCCCTCCCTGGTGCTGGCTGGCTCTCCACTGTGCCACAGCTGCCCTGTCTGGGTGATGAGCAGGTGGAGAGGGAGCAGGACTACTGCACCGATGACAGGCGGGCACTGAGTCACACCAGGGCAGGGAGGTGCAGGGAGAAACTTGCTGCCTCTCCACTGGGTGGTTGGGGCAGCTGGACTGGCTGGGCAAGTCAGTCACAGGTGCCGTTCTTTTGCCACCATAACTAGAGGACGTGCTGGCAGAATTTCCCTGGTGGGGACAGCCATCTCCCCATACCATAGACCAGGGAGAAGTGCCCACCAAGGCTTTCCAGGAGGGCAGAAGCTGCCTAGGTCTGGGAGCTGGACAAGCAAAGCTGGTCTGGGATGGCTCCAGTGATCTGGGCTCTCCCTTTCAATGTGCAGAATGGAACCAGCCACAGGGAGATGCTTGGCCTTGGGGAGAGGTCAGATCTTTGGCCAGAGGCATGCTAGCCATGGAAAAACCCTTTGGTGTTGAGAGTGTCTCTCAAATCCTCACTGAGGGTGCGGACACAGTTTTGAGCAGAGGATGTAGCTGTGGTCACAGGCAGGAGCATGGGAGCCCCTTGCTGTGCTGAGTCCTGCTCTGCCTTGCTGCCTCCACAAACTGCCCAGGACAGCTCAGGCTGTGCCACCACTCCAGCCCTGGCAGCAGGACAGCTCATGCATCCCACCCCTCCCCTGCACATGGGGAATCCAAAGCAGAGAGCATGGCAGAAGAGATGTGCTTGGTTAAACCCTGGAGAAGCCACAAGCACCAAGCCAAAAGCTCTGCCCAGCTCCATGCATTCCCAAAAGCATCATTTAGTGAGAGCCAGAGTGTGAGGCTGGGGTACCATGGTGATGCCAGACCCATTTCAGGGTCCCCAGCAGCCATGGGACTGCCCTGGGGACATCCCCCCCACATCATGCTAGGCTGTGTCTCCAAGCCCTCCTTCTGGCAGTGTTGGGCAGGATGTGGGCTCTTGTCCAGGGAAGGGGAAGTGCAGGTCCCTGGGCATCCCAACCCTCTCCATTTATTCCCACAGGGAATTGCTGCCAGGGACTGTAATTACCTGCACCTGGAGCAGGGACTGGGCTGCCAGGGTTGCAGTGGGACAATTCCTTTGCAGGGAGACATAGGATCCCAGGGCTAGGAGTCCTGCTTGATACCTTCATCATACCCAGGCACTGCTTCCTCACTAGAGGGATGGAAGGACTCTCATCCTAAGACTTTCTGGAAGCCCATCAGGTGTGATGTCCCAGCAGCTGCTGTGATGGGTGTGAGGGCAGGAGGTAAGTGGTGGCACAACTTCTGAGGAAGCCCTTGGGATGGACAATAGGGGCTGACCATCCCCACTGCTGAGTCAGGGTCTTTGCCCTGAGCAAGCAAGGCCAGATCCTGGCTGGCAGAGCAGGCACAGAGCCTCGATATGCCTGGAGGCTGGGTCCTTGGTCTCAGCTCTTCAACCCTCATTACTCCCATCCCTGCCATCACCACCTGGTTAATGAACCCCACAACTTCTGCTAGCAAGGTGCTGGGAACCCACTGTGGCCATAGCCCTTCCTTGACCAGGTTCCCACAGCCTGTCTTGCACCCTCTCCTTGACAACACTGAGGGTGAGGATAGACCAGCCATAGGGACACAAACTTTGGGGCCACTGAAGAGTTTGCATGACCCAACAGAGTGAGGATGTGCCCAGAACCACGGGCAGAACCAGGGACTGCCATGGTGTCATGCACCAAGTGAGCTGCCCTGGATGGGACAGCAGGGATTTGTACTGCAGAAGGAGCCTACTTCTGGGCATGAGAAGGTGGCAGAGCCTGGCACACCTGTACACACATGTGCCTGGGTTGCACTTGCCTGGCACGCAAAGGGACATGAAGACCATGGGCTGATACCTTGCAGCAGCATCTGAGAAGCATCTGCAGCCTCTGAAAATCACAGGGGTATCTAGGGCACGGGTGCTAGGCACCAGTGCCACAATAAGCCCACATGGTCCCTGTTGCCCTCCAAATGTTCTGGCCAGGACCCCCACATGTGAGCAATTCTTGCCTGGGGCCAGGACAGGTAAGAGCAAGATCCCTGCCCCAGCCTGTCATTTTGTCTCTAATTGGATCCCCTGCTGTTCCCCTTCATCAGGGCTGAAGGAGGGGCTGGATAAAGAGGGGACTGTGATTATCAGGGCAGGGGGCTGGCTCTGGGCACAGGGAGGCTTCCCTAGGCAGGATAATGACAGGCTTTTATCCCCCAGATACTGCCCCCAACAGAGGCAGGTGGATGAGGATGCCCCGGGCAAAGAGTGGGTACCAAAGGGCTGAACTCAGCAAATCCCAGTGGTTCTCACCCCCCTGCAGTGCTGTGCTGAGGGGATGCTTCAGTTGAGGGAGTCTGGCTGGGGATCCAGGAGTCCTGAGTCCAGCTTGGCTGCCTGGCCTCAGTGTGTCAGCGGGGGGGACCTTCTTAACAATGTCACCCCCAGTCCTGGGGATCTTTGTCCCAGCTGTGAAACCCATCCAGCTGTGATGTCCTGTCTTGGGATACCATGTTTCTGGTGGCCAGGGTGTACCTAGCATGGGATGGATGCCTTGACAATGGGCTCCAGCTTGCATCAACCCTGGACCCGAGCAGTATGGGGAGCAGAGATGAATTAGGTCAGTTGTCCCCTGATGCTGCTCACCCATGCAGGGGCCAGCATGGGGGTAGGTTTGGGAACACATATTTGAGCCCATGGCTGCAGGGTCTGACTCTGCTTGGACACAGCTGGATGCTGTATCTGGGAGCAGCCAGGCAGAGCAGGGAGAGGAGCACAACCAGCCTGTACGCTGCTGTGGGTGCCGAGGGTGCTTTCAGGTCTTTGGGGATGGAGGTGAAGGTCCCCACCTTAGCCAAGATCACATGGGCAGTGTTCAGACAGGCTTCAGCCCTCCTGTACCCTGTGATGCTGCAAGGATATGGGCAACCCAGGCTGGAAACAATGTGTGCACAGGCAGGACCCTGTGATAGGACCCTGGTGCACCTGGGACACCAAGCAGGCACTGTGCAGGCAACCCAGCAAGGAGGAGAGTGGAGAGGCAGACAGATTGTGTGTGATGGGCTGGGGATAATTCACTGCTCCCAAGGAGAGAAATCTTCCACCTGGAAAGGAATCTACTACTCTCCACCCTCAGCCCAGGAGGCTGCAGGGCCCGGAGGGGCAGGGAGGGGTGTGCAGGTGGGCTGCCATGATGTGAGCCTGCACAGGCTGGGCCAACACTCACACTTTGCTGGACCAGGAGATTCACAGTGCCACAGTACCAGGATTTTACTGCTCCATGGACACGAATCCACACACACCAGTAGGATGCTGGGGAAGAAGCCAGGGTCAGTGACAGGTGCTCACCCTCCCTGTGGCTGGACATGCACACCTGACAGGGCCAGCAGGATCCCCATGGTGGGGGCACATGCCAGGGTGAGCTGGAGGACACTTCCTCATCCTTATGGCCAACAGCCACCAAGAGCTCAGCAGCTCCCATCCCTGCAAATGGATGGGAGGGTGAGTGATCCAGGCAGGGTGCGGAGAGATGCCCCAGTAAGGTGCAGTACTCGCTCAGCTGTGGGAAAAGGCTGTGCCAGGCAGTGCCAAGAGGGCTGGAGCTGGAGTGGTTTGAGGGCTCATGGGGATGGCATAGCCTACATGCCCCAGCCCATCACTGCTGCGTTAGGGAAGCTGTGTGCATGGCAGGCCCTGGCATGAAGAAGCGTCTTTGCTGAACACCACTCTTGTCTTAGCGTTTCCCTGGGGATGCAGCATGTTCCCTTGTCAGTGTCCTGGCCCTGGGGCTGCCGAGTGTGCACAGACACGTGTGTGCACGCACACCTGTGTGTGCGCATGAGCATACCAACTGCACATGTGATGCATCTTCAGCCAGGGCTAATTAGATAGTGAACTAATCAGGAAGCAACCTTCCCCTGTTGGCTTTCTGGGGACAGCAATGGAGACAAGCGAGGCTCAATGGGGAACACAGGTCACCCCCCCAGCATCCTCCCCAGCTATCCCTGAGCCACAAGCAGCCTCACACCAGGATCAGGAATAGTTATCTTCTAGGGAGGGCGAGGGGGTCTCTTCCAACATCATCCAGGTACCCCCATCCCTGTCTCCTCCCATCTGCTCACCTGAGAAGAGACTCAAGAGATTTCTGAGGACAATGGACTGATGAGGATGCTGCACCAGGCTGCCAGGCTGGGGGAGGTTGATGCTAAGCAGCTCAGTGACCCCAGCTCTCCAGGGTGGATGGACACACCAAGGGGGGACAGGGTACAGTGTGCCAAGGGCACTCATGGATGTGCCAGGCAAGCCCACCCGCAGCGGGCAGGACTGCAGTGGTGTGTGCTGTCCCTCTCACGGCACAGTCCCCGTGTCGCCTCTCTGTCCTTCCCCGCACCGCACAAACATTCCCTCACTCCCAGCCACAGCAAATATGTCGCAGAGCAAACAGTGAATCAGCCCCCTTTGTTTGAGTGCTGCTGGCAGCCCCCAGCTTGTTCGACTGCTGTTTAATGACCCTCCAGTTGTGTACCCTGGAGCTACTCATTAACCCCAGGCTGCAGATGGTGAAGAGAGCAGATCTGAGCCAGCTGGGAACAGTTTGGCAGTGCTGGGGACCAGCTCCAGGTGAATTCTGATGACCTTTTACCAGGTTCCAACATGTTTTTCCTCACACCTCTGCAAGGTGCAGCCAACCTGTTGTCTGCCCAGCACACCTGCAGCCCACTGTCACCACACAGCATAGCATGGCATGGATCAGTGGGGCTTTGCTGAAGGCAGCGTCACCATCAGAGCATCCCTTCCAGCTCAACCCATCCTCTGGGCACAGCCATGGGACCCAGAGAAGCTGCTGAGTCTCACAGAGGGATGCTAAAACTCTCATGTGTGGCAGGAAGGTTAGAATGGCCCCATACTGGGATCCATGTGGCAGAAGGATATGCAGCACTGCCTGGGCAGATTGATTAGGACCTGGCTGAAGTGGGCAGTGGGAGGCTGTGAGAGGTGCTGGTTGATGGACAGGGGTTGGAAATGGGCAGTCCAAAAAAGACTGTGAGGAACTGGCCAAAACCACAGGTGAGAGTACAGAGGTAGGGACAGGTGGGGACATAGAGCTGCTGCTCTTGTCCTTGATGACACCCCACAGGCTGCAGAGTGGCTGCACATCCTAAAAAAAGTCTTAATTCCCAAGGGGCATCCATGGAGTTCCAGAGAACCTCACCAGTGGGGCTGGGAGGAAGCAAGTGAATCTGGGTATGCACAGGTTGGTGCCAGTGTGCCAGTGGCCCCACAGTAGCAGTGCCAGGACATTCATGGTGGGCAGGCATGGGTGGGCACTGGGCCCACAGGGGCTTCTGCCAGCACCATGAGACTGCTCCTGCCCTTCTGCTTGGTTCTCACCTCCCATCCACATGGCCCTGGCTTCACCCCAGCACCTCCAGCTCTGCCCCACATTGTACTCCAGATCCTCCTCCTATTGTGGTCTGACCCCACTCCTCAATGTAGCTCTGCCCTTGCCCCAGTGTGGCTCCATGGTGGCCAAGGAACAATCCAGGGACTCCTCATACTGCAGCTCATGGCCAGCAGGGTCCCCAGGGCCACAGCAGCATGGCACAGGTCCCCAGGGTCATCCCCAGGGCCAGGCAGGTGATGTCTCATAACAGCCACAGCAAGTGCCAGACTTTCTACCCTCTGTTACTATGCCAAGTTGTTCCTGGGGCACCGGGCAAAAAGGGATGGTGACAGGGACAGCTCAGGGCCTGGGGACATCCCTGCTCCCACTAGCAAACAGGTGGAGTCAACATCTTTAGAAGGGCAGCAATAGTTGCTGGACCTTTTCCCCCAGAGGACCAGTGGGATCAAGGTAAGGCTGTGGCATGGGGCAGGACCTCGTCCTCCATCCCTGTTTGGCAATGCTGGACCTGGTTGTGCTGCCAGCAGGGGAGACATCCCAGAGATGACAGCAGGAGCTGTGCATGGTGCCTGGCACGCTGGAGTGAGGCTACCAGGAAGGCCCCGATAAACATCTAGCCTCTCTGTTTATTTATCACGGAGGATATTTATACCGCAAAGTCCTTTAAATTTAGCTGAGGACACACCCAGGCAGCATCCAGTGCTGACACTGTGTGGAAGCTCCCAGCACAGCTCTTGTCAGCATGGGTGGTGGGTGCACCAGAGGCACCAGATGCGCCCCAGGAGCGGCAACTGCAGGACCAACCCCCACAGTGGGGTACAAGCCACAGAAGCCCAGATATGGGGACAGTGGCACTTCTGGGAAGCAGGAAGAGGCCAGCCCCCCAGAGGGACAGTGCTCCTAAGAATTATGGCACAGGCTCCATGTCTGTGCAGAGAGGATGTCAGTACCACCGAGCCAGGTCCACATCTCCCAGAGCCCAAAGCACCCTGGGTCAAGTTGTCACCTTCCCATCCCACTCCCCAGTGCCATACCGGGCTGGTTGCGGGGTACGGAACAATCTTTGGGCTACATCCCAAAATCTTAGCTCAGGGCTCATCACGTCTGGGCTCGGAGCAGGCCCGGGGCTGTAGGGCAGGCTGTGCAGATTTTGGCCCCGGTCCCCGTGTTCCCCCGTCCCGTGCAGCCGCTGGTCCCGGTGCCACCGCATCCCCCGCCGCGGCTCTCACCACCTCGGTGTCTGCCTCCCTCTGCCGGCAGCGGGGAGCGGGACCTTCCCTCTGCTGCTCTCTGGCCCTTGGAGCTCTGGGACCCCTTGTCCCCTTCTTCCCCTTCACCCGGCTTTGAGTGAAACGCGACATTTTCTTCCTGTGCACTTTCCCGCTGCTCCATGTTTTTCTGTCCTCGTCGCGACAGCATTGCCCTCAGAGCTGGGCCTGCAGAGCTCAGTCAGCAGTGGGCTGGTGTTGCCCCTGCCCCGTGGCAAAGTTCAGAGAAGCCTCCAGGCACCCACTGGCTGCCCCGTGTCCCGTGTGGACCCCCTGCAAGTTGTCATGAAGGCTCATCTGAGCATCCCCCAGTGCTTGCAGCCCTGTGCTGTGTGGCCGTGCTGCTGTGCTCATTTTACTATAGGACTTGCTGGTCTTCACAGTGTCTTTATCAAGTGAATTCTTTGTCTTGGAAAGGGACCCAATAGGTTTGGACAAGTGAGGTCAAGTTTCCACGAGGCAAAGGCAACGTGCATTAGGATCCCTACCCATTCAGTCCTTATTAATTTGATCCTATCTCAGCTTCCCCTTTTTCTCCAGGACAGATGTGATTCCCACCAGCCTGTGATTACCCTTGACAGCTAAGACAGGCCCATGTCTTCCCATAAATGTGCTTTGCCTCATTCCACTCTGACACTGGGCCTTTTGCCTCCAGTTTATCCTTAAATTCCTATCTCCTGGACCAAACTAAAAAAAAAAAAGGGGGGGGCTTAAATGACACTACCTCTGAGCAGCCAGAACTGAGGGCTGGCCGAAAAACAGGCTCTGCATGCCCACCCCACGGGTACTAGGCACACAGGTGCTCCCCTGGTCTGGGCTATCCCTCCCAGCCTTTTGCAATTGTGCCCTCAGTCTCCTGCTTCCCTTACTGCTGCCAAGTCACATTAAGAGCTGCAAAGCTACACGGCAGGGCAAGACAGGGTGAGTGTCCCAGGGAGCGGCAACTCTGCGTGGCAGAGCCTGGCTGTGTCCGCAGGATCATAGAATCATAGAATCCTAGGGGTTGGAAGGGACCTCGAAAGATCATCTAGTCCATCCCCCCCTGCCAGAGCAGGGCCACCTAGAGTACATCTCCCAGGAACGTGTCCAGGCGGGTTTTGAATGTCTCCAGTGAAGGAGACTCCACAACCCCCCTGGGCAGCCTGTTCCAGGGCTCTGTCACCCTCACAGTAAAAAAATTTTTTCTGATATTCAACTTGAACCTCCTATGCTACAATTTACACCCATTATCCCTTGTCCTATCGCTGGTCACCACTGAGAAAAGCCTAACTCCATCTCCCTGGCACTCACCCCTTACATATTTGAAAACATTGATGAGGTCACCCCTCAGTCTCCTTTTCTCCAAACTAAAGAGACCCAGCTCCCTCAGCCTATCCTCATAAGGGAGATGTTCCACTCCCTTAATCATCTTAGTAGCTCTGCGCTGGACTCTTTCAAGCACTTCCCTGTCCTTTTTGAACTGAGGGGCCCAGAACTGGACACAATACTCCAGGTGCGGCCTCACCAATGCAGAATAGAGGGGGAGGAGAACCTCTCCAGGATGTCTGTCCCTGTTCCTGTCCTTGTCCCTGGCCATTCCAAAGCTTGTTTTCAGGCTCGGGAACACAGTCACAGGGCAAGGATATTTGGATTGTATCTGTTGTGAACAGCTCTGCAGGGAGCTAACCCCCAGCTTTATGTTGTGGAGCTCCTTCAAGCTCTTGCCAGAAACGACATGAGATGCTCTGGAGACAGTGCCCGGCAGCTGAGGAGCGTGGGGAACCCCGGGAGGAGGCAGCCCCTGTCTCTTCCAGCAGCGGGGGCACAGGGCACCCATGCCCGGCTGTCCCCACTGCCCGCAGGGGACAGTAAACCCGAGGTGCAGCAGGATGGGGGCAGGATCCGGACCCGGCTGCTTTGGCAACAGCTGCAGTGAGCAGGAGCGGTCCGCAGAGGGAGCCCGGCCCCTTCCCAGCCCTCCTGGCGATGGGGAGCACCCTGGATCCGCCTCTCTTTCGCCTCCGCTGAGCCCAGCAGCTCCCCGCCGAGCCCCAACCCTTCTGCCCGTGAGAGGGAAGTCTGAGTCCTGTGCTGGAGAAATTCCCCCCCCAGCCTCTTGGGGGGTCCCCAGCACTTATGTCTTTCCGTGCCTGGAGGCAGCAGCCATAGCACCAGTTCATCTCCAACAGCAACTGGAATTTTACCTTTTCTTGAGGCTCATGGACTTCAGCCAGGGAACCCTCCAGATGCCCTCTCACACTGTGGGACCCTCACTCCAAACGCAGCTGGTGTTTGTTTTGTACCAGGAGATGCTGGTTTGTCACAATCCCAGTGGGAAAGGCACTCAGGCTCTTTAAGTGTCAGTTAAAATGCTATTTATTAGAGCTCACACTAGAGAGAGCCTACTACAGATAATCCCAGATGCAGGAACCCTGACCTGCGTAGCATCAAACAGACCCCCAGTCCACACACACAACCCCATACCAACCCCATCAGCTTGGCCTCAAGAATGCAGAGAAGATGGCCTAGGGGACCATTCCTATGGACCTCCATCAGGAAATATCCTATGTGGGCAAGTGCCAGCTGCTGTTTTGCCAGGATGGTGGTGCAGCCGTTGCCCCCTGTCCCTCACCCCCATGCACTCTCTGTGGGAAGGCCACTATGCCACAGCCCAGGGCCATTTCCCAGCTTGGCCCCAGTACCAAGCCATTATTTACTCTCGGCTACCTGCCTGCCCACCACTCCCCAGGGGCGCAGCACAAGCCTGGACAGGGAAGCAACACCACACCCTCTTGCCAAGGCCCCAGAGCTGGCTAGAAAGGGGGAGTTGGCGGCAGAGAGCTGTGAGCCTGGTCTCTGTATATGGCTGGATTGTGGTTTGGCAGGGACAGGGATGGGGACAGTGAGGGGGGCACCCTGTGGCGCATGGCTGGCTGCCAAGTTGCAACAGGAGCTGGAAGCAGCTCTGCAAGCCCTGCCCAGCCTCGGGGCGCCAGTATGGGGGGGACAGCGGGTTTGCAGAGCCTCAGGTCTGCAGCCACACACCCTACCCAGTTAGAGAACTCATGGGTACACCAGGGCAGGGTGGTGCTCAAGGCAGACAGTCCCTGGGACGCTGTCATGGGATAGCTCCCAGCGGCCAGGCAGTGAGGGGAGTGAGGACAGCTATTTTGGGCAGCCCGAGGCACCCAAGCTGTCATGCTCTCAGCAGCACAGAGCCTGCACTGGGTCAGGGACCTGGGTGTTGCCCTTGGTAGTATAAAGGGAGGTACATGTGCTCCCCACGGGTTTCCTAGCACTCTGCTTCTCCCCCATACCCATAGAAGAACCACATCCCAGGGACAAGGCGGCCTGATGTGGAGCCAACATGGGTGATGCTGGACCCAACCAGCCAGCTCAGTGCCTCCTAGCCATCTGTGGCCAGGAGAGAGGGAGGAAGAAGAGCCTCAGGACCATAAGTCAAAGTATGAGATTCCAGGAATGGAGGCTTTGTCTGTGCCCAGGGCTGTCCCCGGTGGCCACACTTACTGGGGTGTAAAACACAACCCCTTGTGCTGTGAGCTGGGCTCTGTGAGTGCCACCGAGGCAGGCTGTGGGGGAGGGCCGAGTGGGCACCCGGTTTCATCCTCCACAGCCTCTGGCCCTGGGGCACTGCAGGTTTGCTCATCCATCACACTGCTCATCGGAGCCAGGGCTTCCCCCCAGCTGGCTGGAACCACCACGAGGTATTTTTCCTAAACAACTGTCAGACATCGGAGTGGAAAATCCCCAAGAGCCGCGGCTGCTGGGGGTGCAGCTCCCTGCGGACAGGAGCAATGATGCTTGAGGCGTTTCCTTCTGTCCCTGACGCCACTTGCCTGACCTGGCACTTGCCCAGGTCACAGAACTCAGCCGAAGCCTGGAGTCAGAGGGCTGAGAGCTGCTGGAGAAGCCTGGGGCAGGGGCACGGCAGGGCCTGGGGGGCGGCTGAGCCTGGGGCTTGTTGAGGGGCAGCTCTTGGCACAGAGAAGGGGCTGCCCAGGCAGGAGTATAGCACAGCCCTGCAGCGTTGCAAGCATGCCAAGTGTTTACTGGGGAGCGAGGCAGCTCCCGTGAGGTCACTTCAAATCACTGGTAAATCAGGGACAATTTGTGGAACTTTCCGAGATCTCTGGTTCCATCACCAGAGCTGTCGGGTGGAAGATGACATGTCATCATAGACCAGCTCCTCTCCTTGCATGCCTGGCTGGGTGAGGAGGACATGACAGGGAGAAAAGGCAGATGGGAAAGCTGAAAGAGAGAAAGACAAGCTCTTCCCTGAATCTTCCCCTGCCACGTTGTGACGTACCTCCTGATAATGCAGGGGTGTCTGTTCCATCCCTAGAGAGGCCAATTCCAGCCTGTGTGTGGACTTCTAACCCAATCTCCCCTATCCTAATGGCAGAGGATGTTCCCTGCCAGTCCACTCCTTCTCCAGCTCCAGGTCTCAGGCAGGGAACTGGGGGAGCACGATGAGGGTCACCCTAGGGCACATGGTCCCTCTATCTTTGCAGCTCCCCAGACAGCTTGGTCCCCTTTTGAGAAGGCCCACAGCCTAAGGAGTTGGGAACCACTTGTGAGAAAATGCTTTAAAGGAAAACTTGTTGATCTTGGTTTCATACCATCAAGCCAAACCTGAACTTTGTTGTCCCCCTGCCTCTCACCCCAAAACACACACAAGCACCTGGGGGTATGATCTGGGGTAGGAAGAGAAGGGAACCTACAGCTCTGCACACAGCATCCCACCAACAGAGAGACCTTAGGGACAGACTCAGAGTTTTTTGGGGCTTCCAATGTTCAAGAAGTAAGTTGGGAGACACCAGGGAGGTGCACAGCCAACCTCCGTGCTGGGCGCACACAGGGCAGGCAGTGCTAAATCCTGCTGTGTGTGATGCACCCCAAAATTCAAGGACAAGTTCTGGACCACACGAGGGCTCTAAGTACTCAGGGGTCACCATGGCCCCATGAGACAGGAATGGCACACAGGAAATCTCTGGAGCTCACTGGTGTTTCAGCCAGCCTAGCCCTCACTCAGGTGCTGGGAGCTGCTGTTTCCTCCCCACTCTTCACCCCTCTGGATCCCTGCCCACATTTGCCCACAGTTTCCCAGACAACAGCACCCTTGGAGATGGGAGAGGAGAGGAGAGGTCATGCTGTGAAGGTGGTGATGGCAATGCAGACGTTGACCCATGTCCCCCACAGAGACGCCACAGCCTCCACGATGTCACTGCCTGCACGGGAGGGGAAGCCACCAGCCCCACAGATGTGAATGGCACCAGGGGAAAGGGTGCTGAGGCACCACCCTCACCATGCTGTGGGGACTTGGGACACTGTGACATCTGCCAGCCTAGAGGAGGGATGGAGAAGAGGGAAGAAGATGGTTGCCCCACAGCAGGGAGTGAGGCCACAATTGCTACCAAGTGGGGAGATATGGGTAAAGGGGTTGTGAGCCTAGGCCAGAGCTTCATACCCTTCCTGCATGCCTCTGACATTTCAGCCTCCTACTGCACAGACCACATTTGGTCTCTGCCCTTGCTGCAACTCTGGTCACTATGAGACCCCAAGAAAGTCCTGACCAGGATAGCGGGGCCATGGCTAAAGCCGCAGGTGCAAGAAGCACCCAGGATCCTAGAGAGGAGGCATTTGCATCCAGGTGCAGGATATTGCAAGGGCACTGTGGCATCTCAGAGGCTTCAGGGGAGCCCCTTGCTGACCTGCTGGGGGCTATGGGAGCCCTCCTTGTATTTTCCCAAGTCAAAAAATGGGAGAGCATGCAGAGGAGCTGCACAGGAAGCAGGCAAGACCCTGTAGAGGAGGGTTGAAAGCGTGAGTTTCATCGGTGGAAATCCATCCCTTGACAGTCAACTCTGCAACTCCACAGATGGAAGTTTTTGTGCAAAGCCCAGACCCTGGGGCAGGGGTGCAGGTTGCAGCAGGATTCTGGCTGGATGCTGGGCATAGAATGATGGATTTGGGGTGCTGGGTCATGGATTTGAGGTGCAGGGTGAGGTGAGACAACATGCTGCTGGGATTGAGGGTGCTTATGAGCAACCTGGCTCCTTGTGGGGAGCAGCCATGCGCAGGTGCTGGGAGGGCGTGGGAGGACCTGAGCACCCGCCAGTTTCGCTGCTGCCTTCCCCTTCCTGCTATGGGTGCCCTGACTCTGACTTTACCACACTTGCAAAACGAAAATGACATTGGAGTGACTGTGCTGGCGCCGTTCCCCATCTTGCAGCCCAGCACCGTGGTGAGCCAGTGACAGTGGGGCCTGCAGTAGCCATCCAGACACCCCTGGGGCACCCACCCCACCCCTGCCCCCAGCTCCACCCAATCCTCTGCTACGGATTTCCTTAATCACACAGCAACTCCTACGGACAACAGGGATCCGTGGAGAGACAGGTAAGGGATGCTGGAGCACCGAGGTGAGGTGCAGGGCTGCAGGGGCAGAAAGGATTAGGGAGCAACCAACGGGGTGTGGGAAGGGCTGTGCTGTTGGTGCACTTGGGCTGTGGAGCACAGGGCCCCCTCTGCACTCCTGCAACACTCCCCAGAGTACCCCGAGGCTCTGGAGCTGCGAAAGATCCCGGGGCAGGGCAGGGTGCCGGGGTGCAGGCACCCGACCCAGCAGGCTGGAAGCCCAGTGGGAAGGAGAGGGGCGGGAGGGGAGGTCTGGGCAAGGGGCCAGTCAAGGGGCGGCCTCCGGCGCACCCATCATGCATTACTGGAAACATCTGGCCTGGGCCACAGGGGCGTGTGCTGGCTGCACACGCATGTGCACACATGCACATGGTTATGCAGGTTGGGGGTGGGGGACACACAGATGTTTATGGCTATGAATACATTAGTACATACATCCACACCTGTGTGCACTCATGTTCATGTGTCCATGTGTACACACACAGGCATGGAGGCTTGCACACACGTGTAGATGTGGATGTACATGTGCATGCATGTAGACAGAGACATGTACACTTATGTGTGCACACACACGCCTAAGTATGTAGATATATGTGTACAGATTTGAGCACATGTGTACATGTGCCAGTGACTACACTTGCTGCTGGCTGCACATGTGTGGACATACAGTGTGTGCATGGACCCACACACATGCAGCAGACACATGCATGCACACACATGCACACAAGTATGACTGTTACACTGACACACACATCCTGGTAGGAGCCTGTGCCCATCTCCCTGCCTGGGGTGGGCACATTGTCATGGTGTTGTGCCCTGGCTGTGGGACTGTGTGTGTGCACATTGAGTGCGTGTGTTTCTCTGTGGGTGTGAAAACACGTGTGTGCAGATGTATGTGCACACTGTAGGAGCCTGTGTGTGACCCTGTGTCCCGTACATGTCCACACATGCCATGTGCCTGTCCATGTGCCTGTGGGTTGCAAGAGACCATGAGTGCCAAGTATGCCATGTGTGTGCCCAAGTGTGCCAAGTGCATAGTGTGCCCGTGTGTCCTTGTGTGCCCGTGTGTTCCATGGGTGCCCACGTGTTTCATGGGTGCCCTGTGCCCATGTGTGCCCACAGGTCAGTGCATGCCCATGCGTGCAGCTTGCCTGTGTGCACCCACATGTGTCCATCCATGTCTGCCATGTCTACCTGTGTGTCATGTGGACCAAGTGTGTCCACAGGCGCCCGTGTGTACCACCTGTGCCCACGTGTGCGGTGCGGGTTCTCACACCCCGCGGTTCCGGCGGTACCCTGGCACCCGCTGCGGTGCGGGTGCGGGTGCGGGTGCCGGAGAGGGGCGCTGGGGAGCGCGGCGGAGCGGGGGGCGGAGCGCGGCGGCGGGGGCGAGAGGCGGTGCCAGCCCCCACCGACCTCCAAACTTTCATTAACTCGGCAGCACCGGCGGTAGCGGCGGCTCTGGGCCTGGCACGGTACCGCCACCGATACCTGCAGCGGGCCGGGCGCGGAGGGGAGGCGCCCCCGCGGGCCCACCCGGCGCGGCGGGAGGGGCCGGGCGGCGGCATGGGCACGGTAAGGGGCGCGTACCTCCGCTGGCACCGGATGCCCGGCCCGGCCGGCAGCCGCGGGAGCATCGGGGTGAGGAGTTGGGGAGGGTTTGCTGTGGAAGGGCCGGGGGCTGCGAGGGTGTCTGGAACGGAGGCGCCGGCGCCACCGGGAGCGGCACCGGCAACGACATCGGGAACGGCACCGGGAGCGGCCATCCGGCAGGACGGCGGCGGGAGCGTGATGCGGGGCGGTCTCGCATCTGTTGCTCTTCTGGCGCGGTACCGGAGGAGGGCGAGGGCGCGGCGGGCAGAGCGGGGCCGTTCGTCGCTGCACCCGTGGGGGGACAGCGGGAACCGGTGCGGCCCGGCCCGGTGGCGGAGCGGGGGGGGCTGGCGGTAATTTTCCACGGGCATGTGCCGGGGCGGGGCGGCGGAGCAGCCACCACGTGGCGGCTGATGTAACCGGGGCCCCCCCCCGCCACCGGGCTGCACCGGGCGGCGGGCGCTTCCCGCAGGGCTGCGGCTGGGAGCCACCTCCGGCGGGATAGGGGGGCAGGGCCGGCCCGCCGCCCGCCTCTCGTGGGTACCGGGGAGCCTCGGCTGCGGCGGGCCCGGCAGATGCCGGCGGAGGAAATGGCCTCGCAGGTGGCAGCGGCTGCTCCGGTACCCCGGGGCCGCCCACCGCGCGGGAAGCGATGAGGGGGCTCCATCTTTTGGCCGGCCATCCGTGGCCTTCCCCTGGGTGCTGTGGGCTGCCTCGTCTGCCGAGGTGTGACAGCTTATTCGGGAGACCCTGCTGGTGCTCAGGTGTCCCCGCTTCCACGGTGCCACCTGTCCCGTCTCTACGTACGAGCCTCCTGCCCTCCGAGCTGTCATGCCATACTACAGCTCTGGGACAGCCGCTCTGTAGCACCAGTGCATTGCATCCCTGTCCCTGCCTGGCTCTCCCAGGGGATGGCGCAGCCTCGGGTATCTCTACAACCATCCCATTGCCGCCCCGCGTAGTAATACCCACTATTACACTGGCTGGGTGCTCTCCTCCTTGCCAGGCTAGGAGCGAAGCCAGCAGCTTCTTCTCTGGCATCCAGCCTTATCTGCACCTGGCAGACCCTGGGGGGAGTGGCGGGCCGTCCCTTTGGGTGCTTTCTCCACCCAGGACACAGGATGAGTCCCTGGGCTGAATCCAGGGCTGCAGAGCAGGTGCCTTTTGGCTGGCTGGCAACAGGTGTGTGGTGGGGAGGAGGTCTGGCTGCCACCTCCTGCACCTCTCATCTCTGAGAAGTGCCTGTGCCACCCAAGGAGTGAGGTTTGTTGTCCTCCCTGCTCAGTGTTGACATTTTGGCTCCCCTTGGAAATGCAGTCACTCCTGGGGAGGGGTTTGGTGAGACTGCTTGGTTGGTATCTGCTGTCAGCAGCCTGCCTGCACTGCAGGGGCTGGGGGCTCACTCCACATCTCCCAGCCTCCTGCCCTTTATCTCCGCCATCCACACTCCCTCTCCTTACCTTCAAGGCCTTGTGCCCCTCTGCTGATCGCTCCATACCCACAGTGGCCTGGGGATGGGCCCTGGGGTGCTCAGCTGGTGGTCGGGGACCTTTGGTGGGGGTCGAGGGTCGTTCCCCAGCCAGCAAGGACATTGAGTGCTGGTGTGGGATCTGTAAACACCAGCGCTGTTGCATGGACAAGCAAACGGGTGTTTTGCAAGAGAGGCTGTCCCTCTCAGTGAGGTCAGGCCCTGGTGCTCCCTTGGGGCCTCCAAGAGCCCCAGGCTGGGGCAGGGGCAAGAACAGGGGAGGCAGCTGCCCGCCTGTGCCCTGTCCGGCAGCACCTGGCACTTGGCAGAGCCCAGTGGCTCAGCCCCCCTGCGCTGCACGTGCATGCGATGCACCGGGGCAGAATGCAATCGTTTCCCATCTGTGTGCTGCGCGGCAGCTGAGCCCTGAGCTGGCCCCGCTCTGTGCCCAGTCCCGGCGCTGCCGTGTGCTGCAGCCACTTCGGCTCCAGCTCTTACTGGGGGAGAACTCACGGGGCCCCTGCTCCTGCCCACAGCCCCCGACGCCCACCCATCGGGAGGCCAGAAGCCAGCTGCCCACAAGGTCGTCTGTCCACACCGGGTAAATCTTTAACTGCTTCTTGGGAAACACCTGGGAACTGCCGCTCCTGTGGGTGCCAGGGGCTTCGGAGACTTTGGAGGGGTGGGAAGTGGCAGGAAGAGACCCCACCACCCTGGGCCCCTGTGTCCTTTGTCAGCCCCAGTCCTGTGTGCCCTGCGGGCAGGTACAGGGAGCGATCTGCATGGCACAGCCCTGGTTCCTGGATGGAGAGGGAGGTCTGGGGTGGGGATATGCCCATCCCACCAGTCATGTCTCTCTTGGTGTCTCTTCCCTCTGCCCAGCTTGTTCTGACGGTGGATTGAAGCCCACCAGTGCTGGTGGTGCAGCCAGCGTGACGGAGAGCAGGCAGGAAAGGGACCCTGTGGTGGGCAGCCAGCACCGTGCTCCAGCCTTCAGGGATGGCCGATAAGTGCAGTGAGGGGCTGCTGGTAAGTGGCCGGGATGCGGGGAATGGGCTGACGTGGGCACCTGCTGCAGGGACCCACAGCACCAGGAGCAGGACACCAGGACTCCTGTAAGGCTTGGTGCCCCCTGGGACTTCTGACCGGGACTGTGTAACCCTGGTGCTGCCCCAACACCTGTGG
Organism: Phaethornis superciliosus; assembly: GCA_023637945.1. Taxonomy (NCBI): domain Eukaryota; kingdom Metazoa; phylum Chordata; class Aves; order Apodiformes; family Trochilidae; genus Phaethornis; species Phaethornis superciliosus. The sequence goes on along the minus strand of JAJQWJ010000009.1, from coordinate 20,131,793 downwards.
TCTCCCATGGGACAGGTGCTGGCTGCTGCTTGCCCTCAGCCTTCTGCCTGTGAGGCTGCCTGGGTGCGGTGTCTTGCCGTGCCTGGAGATGCTATCACCCATCTCAGTTGCTTTGCCCAGCCTTATCTCCTGCCCCAGCTCTTCAGCTGGGCAGCTAAAGCAGAGAAGCCCCAGCCAGGCAGCTCCTCTGCCTGTTCTCAGTTAAGGGCATGGAAGCCCCTTAAGGGCCCCATATGGGGCTGTTTCCCCTCCACCTGGCAGGCTCTCCTGGACTGGGCTGTAGGACAGTGTGTGGGCAGAGGCGGGTGTTTCTAGGCACTGGCGCAGTGCCTGACCCCTTGTCCTCACAAGTGGTGTGTTGCAGGGTGTTGTGTACTGGCCTGTTGTGCTTGCCTGCACCGGGGAGTGCTGCAGTGGATGGGGAGTGCTGGGGGATGTGACTGGTGTGTGTCCTCTATGGAGGGCTGCAATGGAGGGCCCATGCGGTTCTGCTGTTCGGTGAGGAGTTTGGGAGTTCCAGGCTTGGATTGCTGTGCCAGTCTGCCACACTGTGCCTGGCAGGTGAGCTCAGGCTAGGCTTGGTTTTTCCCTTTTTCTCGATGAATGGGACCTGAATGCCGGGGCTGACATGATTGCCGGGCCCTTCCCTTCCCGGGGGGCTTCCCGAAATAGCTGCATGCTCCAGCCAGAGGGCCTGGAGCCAGGATTTCTCTGGGAAGCCAAGCACCAGGGGAGCGGCGTGCCCAGCAGGCACTTCCAGCTCGCTCGTGTATGCACGGCTCCACCACTTGCATGTCCCAGCATGGCCCCGGTGGCTGTGCCTGCAACGGGAAGCCCAGCACCCATCCTGCCTATGGTGGGCAGAGTGGAGGGGTGAGGGGCTGTTGGGATGGGAAGACAGGTTCCTCCAGGAGAAGCTCTTGGCTGGGAACAGGGACGTATCCGAGCTTGGTCAGGGTTCTGTCACTGGGATGTGCTCCTGCACATGCAGGGTGCTTCCTGTGGCTCCATGCTGCCACTGCATCCTTGCTCTGCCCAGAGCAGTTGGCAACGCACCTGGGCAGGGGCTGAGCCTGGCACTTACAGCAGGCAGCCAGGCCTGGGAGCACCCACTTTCTCCTGATCAATATTTAACTAATTTCTTGGAAGTACCTGACCAGCCCATACTGGGACTGGAGTGTGCAGAGAGGTGGGGAGGGGTAGGGGACCATGGGGCCTGGCACACACTGTGCTAGTCACCTTGGCTTACAGCCCTCTGCCCGGGGCACCCCTGTTTGGGGGGCTGAGAGGACACCCATGCATGGGGGTGCTGGTGCAGGGGCTGCAGGAGCAAGGCAGGTCCCCATGAGAGCATCTGTGCTCCTGAGGCATCCCTGCTCCCAGAGCATCCCTGTGCTGCATTAGCTGCGAGAGCCTCCAGAGGAGTTGTGGCAGGACAGGCGCTGGCTGCTGAGCTGCCTGGGTCACTGGGGAAAGGAGCTAATCTCCTTGGCTTGCCTCCAGAGTCCTGCCTGTCGCCTTGTAAATGCTGTCCCTGCCTGTCCTCTCATCCCTGCCTGCAGGTGCAGTCCCTACTCAGGCAGATGTGTGCAGCTCCAGGACCAGGATTTTTTTGTGCTGGGGCTTGGGGTGCCTGCTATGGCCAGCCTGTGGAGGGTCAGGGGTGTGATGGAGGCAGCAGCTGGGAGATTTGCAGCCATGCCTCAGTTTCCCCACCTGTGAGCTAGGACCTGCGCCCTCCTGTCAGTCTCAGGATGACATGGGTGCCGTGTTGTGCTTTTGCAGGCTCTGCATTTTGTGAATTCCTCTGGGAAGGTCTGCATGCTCACTCAAAAAACACAGGCAGGAGAGTGGGCAGTGCCCCCCCGCCCCTCCCAAACCCTGCAGAGGCAGCAGGTGCCCTGCTGTGGTCCAGGGCAGCTCTAAAGTCTCCAAGGATCAGTAGGCAGGAAAACCCTCATGGGGCCACAGGGAAGTAAGGAGGGCTTGACTGTCTCTCCCTTCCCAGCCTTTAAAGACATTTTGTTTTGGCCTCTTCAGGGTGTTTTGTTCAGGTTACAGCAGTGCCAGCGGCTCCTGACTCCCAGGGCTGCCTTGCTGGCACGGCTGAGCTGCCTTCAGCTGCAGCCATCTGCCCCAGGTGGGCTCCTGCCATCAGCTGGGTGGACATTGGGGCACCACTCCCACTGCCTTGCTAGGGGTTAAGGGCTGGGGGGGAGGGGGAGGCTGCCTGTCCCAGACACCCCCAGCAGTGTGGTGCTGTCAGCCAGTGGCCATGGGCAGGGGGGCCAGCAGAGCTGCGGAAGTGGCTTTTGGCTGCGGGAGTCCTTCCCGGAATACCAAGGGGCAGCGATGGGGGGGGCTGGCGGGGGATTTTTCTGCCTGAATGCCCTGGAAGAATCGTGTCTGCCCCAGGAGAATGGGGCTGGGGAAACACAGCCCCGTCGGGAAGCGTCTGGCTAGGGGATGGTAGCACCAGGGTAGGTTGCTGGTTGCCATCCCTGCCCTGCAGCCTTGATTGGGGACAGGGTGATGGGGCTGGAAGACCCATGGTCATCCCCCATGTGTCCCACTGCTTCTACCTCTCTATCTGAGCTCCAGTATGACCAGCCAGCTGGGATGGGGACAGAGGTGTCAGGGAAGGTGAGGGTCCCACTGTGGGCCCTTTGTTTCCAGCAGCATGTCCCCATGTGCCTGGCAGTCCTCTCAGGCTGCTGGCAGAGCAGCAATACAGTGTTCCCGTGGGCTGGTGTAGGGGCCACAATCCTTGGGATGGGGTGGTGGGTTCCACTGTGCTCAGGTTGCCTTGGGGGACACGGGGGCCAGTGCTGGGGAGGCAAGATGTCTGGTGGAGGCATGCAGGTGGCCTGGGCAAGATGGTGCAGCCAAACCAGGGCATCAAGGGATGCCAGTTGTGGGGCATGGGAGGTTATGTGCCTGCATGTGGGGCAGGACTGGAGGTCTGGGCTGGGGTTGCTGGGGCTGGCATAGCATGGAGTGGCTCTGGGCTTGTGAGTGTCCCAGTGGGGCATAGCTGGGTGCTGTTATCCCATGAATGGGGCATGCCCCAAGCAACCAGGGGGCCAGTGCAGAAGGGGACAGGGACAGGCACTGAGTGCCTGTGTGGGGGGGACTGAGCTCCCATCCACACACGTGTGCTGTTCACGTGTGCTCCCGCAACCACTGCTGCCCAGACCCCAGATGGTTGCCCGAAAGCGCCGGCCCGTCCCCCCGCCCTCGGCACGCCATCACGCCTCACTGGCGCCTTGGCCATGCTTCCCAGCCAGGGCACAGGGCTGGGAGCAGCTGGGGCACCCCAAGCCAGTCCAGGAGGCACCCCATGCCACCCTCCCGTGGGACACAGCACCCCACCACGGTCCCACCCCACACTGTCAAGGGGGTACATGGGGCAGCTCTGGGATGTCAGGGTGGCAGTGAGAGTCATGGCACAGCCTTGCCAGCCAGATGGTCCCCCGCAGGGCAGTAACCTTGCCACCAAGAGACCCCATGATGTCGCCAGCAGTGTGACGTCAGTGTAAAATAGCATGGCATGGTGCTGAGGGTGTGCCAGGAGGAAGGTTTGTCCCTGCCACCCCATCCCACAGCGGGGCCATGCCTGGACCTCACAGCCCTCCAGTGGCAGGGGTTGGGGCTGGGTGTACAGGGCCAGCCAGATGCGTGGGCTACAGGGATAGATGGGGAAGGGGGGTTGGGAGTGTCAGGCCATGGGAACAGAGGGGATTGAGGGGATGGGGCTCTCTGCCATGCTCCAAACACAGGTGTGTGTTCCCCTGACCAGAAAGGCAGCGGTGCCCATGGGGAGGGCAGTGCTGCCCACCCGAGCGTGCAGGGCTATGAGCAGCTGGATCCCACTAATGAGGCCTCATTAAGCAGGATGGGGCTCGGCCTGCTGTGCAGCCTGCCTTGCCTGTGCCTACTAGGGGAGGGGTGGCGGCTGACTCATGGGGGAAACTGAGGCAGGGGTCTCCCCTGTGGTCTTGGGCAGGCAGGGATGGTGCCAGAGAGGGTGGTGTGGTGGGATGCCAGTGCCACGGCGGGGCGGGCGGTGAGGGGCTGAGCCTGGCTGGGAGGCAAGCGGGGAGCAGTGCCAAACGCCGGAGGCAGCAGGCGGGGGGAGGTGGCTGCTGCGCCGTAGCCTGAGGTGCCAATGAAGCCAGGGACTCACCGAGCTGGCCAGCGTGGCCCCCCGGATGGCAGCCATGGGCAGCCGTGCCCCCCCAGGTCCCCTCAGCAGGTCAGTGGGGAGGTGAAAGCAGGGTTTGGGGGGCAGAGTGAGGGGCTGGGCTGTTGCCACCACCCTCCAGAGCCTCTTGAAGCCCTTTGTGCTGGCTCTGGAGCAGTGGATCTGCAGGACTGAAGCACAGAGGTAGTTCAGTGCTTGGGGTGCTGGGTAAGCACCCCCAAACTCTATAGCCAGGGAGGTGGTGTGCCCTGGGGAGGGAGGGCACCGGGCTGCACCAGGAGCAAGAAGAGACTTCAGGACAGTTGTGTCTTTTGTTAACTCTGGAGCTTACTGATTGCAAGAGGGGCATAAAGCATGCCTTTACCTTACTCAGTGCTGGAGGGGCAGAGTCTAGTTAAGACTCACCCCCCTCCTTTTCCCTCTATATCATGAGCATCAGCACACAGTGTCAAAGCATGCCACAGCCCCCATGGCACCCCCGGGTTCAGCTGGTGCTGCTGTGGGGAGCTGGCAGAACATGCTCAGGGTGCCCAGTGGGACTGTGCAGCCTCCCTGCATTGGGGATGGCCAAGGCGACAGTGAGTAGCACTGCAGGGGGTCCTACAATTTGGACATCCCACTCAGCATTGTGGCACTGTGGCCCTGGGAGTGCCCACTTGCCTGTGGCCATTCTGGCACTTAAGGCTGATGCTGCCACTGCTCAGGCCATTCCAGGTGTCCTTGCCCCCATACCGTGCTCTGCCACACTGGGGCAGGCACCACAGAGAGAGAGAGCACTGGTGGCTGGGGTGTGCTGGTGGGGCTGGCAGAACTGGGAGAGACAGGCTGGGGGGGCATTGCAGACTCTGTCACAGAGCTGGCACTTCTGGGTTCATCAGCTCTTGTGACAGGGGCTGGGAGTACAGGGTGCCAGTTATAGGGGCACCCTAGGCATTCTGCACCCCACTTCCCTGGCCCTGGAAGAGTGACTGTTTTGGTAAACAATGTAATTATCATCCATTTATACCTTTGTCAGCGCCTGCCTCTCTCAGACATGACTGTATCACTATTGCCATAGCAAAGAGGAATGACATCAGGCTGATGACACCAAGGGCTGACTGGTTGCAAAAGCAGCCTTGGTACCCCATTAGGAGGCTAGGGAAGGAACTGGGGGTCCGTCACTAGTTCAGGGATGGCTGCATAAGGCTGATTCCCCATGGAGTGATTCTGCCGGGCTCAAATACCTCCATGGGAGCAGTTTGAATGGGAAGAAATTGGGGGACCGTGCTGGAGTTGTCTCCCATGGGGACATCCCCTCCCAGCATCACCCCCACCACTATCATAAGCTTCCCAGACATAAATCAGAGCCCCTTGGGGAAGTGGGGGGCATCCGGGCACCCCAGCCAAGCTGTCATTGTGCAAGGCAATGCTGCTTAGCATGAGAAAGGCTCCGGTGCCAGGCGGTGTGATGGATGATTCCTGCTCCACTGGGCTGGGGAAGTGTTAGCAATGAGAGGGGTGTCCCTAGGGAAGAGGGAGGAAGGATGCCCCAGGCACCCTGAACTTCCCCTTGGGGATGTCTTCTTCCTTCCCCCTGACGTTTTTACCCAAGTCAGGCATCTTTTGGAACTGCAGGAGAAAATTTGGGGTGTGAGAACAGGACACCTCTTCCCCCTCCCCCTCCATACAGAGGCTCCATCCTTTGCAGCCCAGTTCTGCATCCTTTGCAGCCCAGTTCTGTGCCAGCCCCGCAGTGGGGAGATGGCAGGGTCCCCACCTTCACCCTGGTTCTCTGTGTTGTCCCCACCCCCTTTTACCATGTGGGGTTGGAAGAATGATTAATGAGTGTAAAGGACAGGGTGACCTTCCCAGATTTGGGGAGAGGGGGGGTTGGTAGCAAGCCGATGAGTGAGCATGCAAGTGTTTGCGCACGTGCGCGTGCTTGTGCACGCATGGGCACACATGTGGCTGCCCCCTTACTGGGGACAAGTGTAGAAGCCCCGTGCTGCAGTAAAGGGGGGGGGGGAGCAGCAGAGGCCTGGTGCTCTCATTGCACTGGTGCCAAGAAGCTGACCATTGGGGTGACCCTTTGGGCATGGGGTTGAAGCCGCCCTGGGGTCACCCAAGCAGAGTGGTGGCCTTCCAGCTTTGGGACAGGGATGAGGTCCCCATTGAGCACCAGGGCTCCAGGACAAGCAGAGGCAGTGCAGTGTTATCCCTCTCTCCCCAAGACCTTTTGCCAAGGAGATTGGAGCGCTGCCCCCCTCCTGCTGTCCGTGCTGCTCATTAGGAGCCTTGTTAGTGTGAGCAGCTTAATCAGAGGCTTCCCGCTCGGATCAGCCTGCTTGAGCGGGCAGTGTGCCCTGGCATGGGGACAGTGCCAGCATCTTGTATCCCCTGCTCCGGGGACCCCTTAACCTTGGTCCCATTCAGTACCCCACAATGAGAGCTTCTCCCCAGAGAGGCTCCCCCAGCATCCAGTGCTGCTGTCAGCTGATTTCTGACAGAGCCTCTGCCCATGGGGTCTGGCATGGGCACCCTGGTGCCGTGGCCGGTGTGTCGCCCCTATAGCCTAACCCAAAGCACCCACCGATCCCCCCATCGCCTCTCTGCCCCAACCCTGCACCCCGGCAGCCCCCCCGCAGCCCTCGGCGCGTGCAGGCCCCGCTTGCAGCAGATGGCTTTGTTTGGCAGCGCGGTGCCGGAGTCGCCGGGCATCACGTCCCGGCTGTGCCGGCCCTAATCGAATGATACGGTTAGGTGCACCGCGCCTGCTGCCCGCGCCCCGCCGGCGTGAGCAGATCTGAAGCGACGGCTCCCATTTGCGGCCCGCTTGCTGCTGGCATCAGCCATCGTGGGGGGCACTTGTGGGGGGAAATGTGTGCAGCAGAGGGAGTAGCATGAGTGGGCATAGGCATGGGGGTGTCTGTAGTGAGGAGACTGGCACTGCAGGGCTCTAGCCTCCTCCTATGGCTGCTGGCACCCCATGCTGCTCCTATGGGTGCTATGAGGCTATGGACGTCAGCACCCTCACATCCCATGCACCCAGTACCTGACCGTGGATAGGGAAGGGAGGGTTTGAGGCACCCACAGCATCTCCCAAATGTCATCTGCCCCTCAGCCCAACCTACCAGAACTCAGCAGCATCTGGGCAGAATATTCCTGCAAGCCTGGGGTCATGCTGGGACTGAGCCATGGGATGATGGGTGCCGTCGCCGCCGGGGGTGATGGGCGCTCGTCCCTGTTGTTGTTATCCCCGGTGTGAGCTAGCATTGTGTGGCAGCCTGCACAAAGCACCCTTTCTTGCCCTCATCTGTCCCCCCCCAACCCTCAGCTCCCCTGCGGTAAGGGACACGGAGCCCTGAAGCTGTCCCTGGGGGGACCCACCTGCACAGGACCCTGCCGTGCTGCCCTGAGCACAGTGCCCTCCCTGGGCACTGAGCCACTGGCAGGACCCAAGCTGCAACAGGGTGCCTTTCATGGGTTTGGGGGGTATTGGGTCCCCCCTCCTCTCCCCCCCACCCGCTATAGTCGCTGCACCCCGTTCCCCATTGAGGTGGGCCCCTGCTTCACCACGGGGGTCCCACCATTCCCCCAAGCCATGGACAGTGGCCACCCAGCGGGGCCTCTTTTGCTGGGCGCAGGGGGGGGCAGTGCAGGAACAGAGGCCCCTTTGTGCTCTGGTGCCTGGACCTGCTTTGTATGAGTTGCAGGCTCTTCCTTTGCTGCAGCCCAGCTCTGAGCAGAGCTATTCATCGGGGGGGCTGCCACCGCTGCCCTCCCCCTCCTTGGCACTGCCTGTGTGTGTCAGAGTGGGGGGGGGGTCGTGGAGAGGGATGGAGGCAGGATGTAGGGGACCACCCGGCCCTCCTCAGAGCTGTCACCCCTCTGGTGGGACTGGCAGGGGGGTCCCTGGTTGACACACCTTATGGCATCTCTCCACAGAACGGCACCGTGCCCGGGGAGCAGGGCAAGCAGGACAAGAGCATCAAGCGTGGCAACTGGGGCAACCAGATTGAGTTCGTGCTGACCAGCGTGGGCTATGCTGTGGGGCTGGGCAACGTCTGGCGCTTCCCATACCTCTGCTACCGCAATGGGGGAGGTGGGTGTCATCAAGAGAGGTGTGTAGGGGTAGGGGCATGCATCCTGGCACTGTACAGAGCTTGCTGGCCCCGGGCTTGTTGGGGTGATGGAGGGCAAAGAGAGTATGCCCATGGTTGCTGCCTTCTCTCACCCTCTGGTTCCTGCCCGCCAGGTGCCTTCATGTTCCCCTACTTCATCATGCTGGTGTTCTGCGGCATCCCCCTCTTCTTCATGGAGCTCTCATTCGGGCAGTTTGCCAGCCAGGGCTGCCTTGGCGTCTGGAGGGTCAGCCCCATGTTCAAAGGTAAGGGGCTGCCTCTCCCCACTGACACACGTTAGCATGGGGCATCTGCCAGCACAGCCCCCGGCACATGGTTACACCCCATGTGTCCCCTGCACACACATCTGTCACGCTGCACAGGCACCTGCAACTCCCCCAGCCCTGCACACCTTGCACAGCCACCCCTTGCACATGCACACCTTGCATGACCAGCTTGCATATGCATGCCTCAGACACCCAGCTTGCAAACACACACCTCACACACCCAGCTCACACATGCAAGCCTTGCTCACGCACCACTGTCTATGTTGCAGGGGTCCTGTCCCACTCCAGGATGTACTGCCCGCCACACTCAGTCTGCCTGGTGTCCCTGCAGGCATCACACATGTCCCTGCACACACAACACATCCCCTCTGCACACCCCAGCCCTGCACTGGCATTCACTGTGGGCATTACACACACATCCCTGCACACACCACACATGTCCCCAGCATGTCCCTCTTGCACTTGTCCCCTGAACATACTCTGTGTGCCTGCAGCCCCTTCAGCTGTGGGCACACTCCTGCAGTCCCTCTCCCTGCCCCATTGGCACTGGGTGCTGTGCCCACATGGTGGGTGCTGGCCATACTCAGAAGTTGACAAACCGTGGCTGGACCCTGTCCTGGACCCAGTGTCCCAGTATGTTCCTGTGTGCCAGAGCACATGCCTACACACTGCCAGCTGGGTAGCACACCCACACGTGGCATATTGAGTGCAGGCAGCCTGTGTGCACATTCTACACGGTGACATACTCAGCCTGGGTGCGTGTCCCCATGCTTGTGTGGCCCCTGTCACCAGCCACTAGGTAGCTGCAGCCTGAAAGTCACCATGGCGGTGTAAGGAGACCCCTAAGGGTCTGGAGTGTCGTGCCACACATCCCAGGGCACCCTCAGCACCAGAGCTTGTTCAGAGGTAGGGGACCCCATGCACAATGGTGGGCTGAGCTGCGCAGTCCTGCCCACCCCAGTGCCAGAGCCGGGTCCTGAGCAGCAGCGTGGCTGCAAGGCTGCTGACATCACTGCGTGCTGCCAAACCCCCACACACCACAGTTCCCTGTGCTTCACCCCGTACCCTCGCCATGCCACACTGTGCCGCTCACCCCTCCCCGGTGCTGTTCCCAGGCGTGGGCTACGGGATGATGGTGGTGTCCACGTACATCGGGATCTACTACAACGTGGTGATCTGTATTGCCTTCTACTACTTCTTTGTGTCCATGACACGCGTGCTGCCCTGGACATACTGCAGCAACACCTGGAACACACCCGACTGTGTTGGGGTGCTGGACGGGAACCTCTCCAGCCGCGCTGCCCTCAACCTCTCCCATCTCCTCAACTCCACCCAGAAGCGTACCAGCCCCAGCGAGGAGTACTGGAGGTACCGGGGATGGGTATAGGTACAAGGGACAGGGCAGGTAGTGATGGTGGGACCCCACTGACACCAGCTGCCCCCCAACCTGTCCAGGAGATACGTGCTGAACCTGTCAGATGATATCGGGAACCTGGGTGAGGTGCGCCTGCCACTCCTGGGCTGCCTCGGAGTCTCCTGGGTCGTCGTCTTCCTCTGCCTCATCAAGGGTGTCAAGTCCTCGGGGAAGGTACCTGCATGCTCCTCCTCCGCGCCCTGCACTCCCTCTCTAGACTTAGTCCCTTCTGCATTGGAAAAGTTCCTCGGGTTGTAGATGTGACCCCACCCCTTCTGGGCAGCCTCCTCCCACTCTGGGAAAAGCCACACCCCTTGTGGACACAGCTCCTCCCATGTGGCCATGGCCATTGTAGCCGTCCCTGGACCATACCCTCTCCTTACTGTCTCATGCTCCACACCCTGGACCATAATCCCTCCCCTCTCCTCCACCCAAGTCAAACCCAGCCCCACCCCGGGCCACACCCCCTGTCCTTGGCCCCCCCTTGCTAAGGTGCCACCCCGCAGGTGGTGTACTTCACGGCCACCTTCCCCTACGTGGTGCTCACCATCCTCTTCGTGCGCGGCATCACGCTGGAGGGGGCCCTCACCGGCATCATGTACTACCTGACACCCCAGTGGGACAAGATCCTCAACGCCAAGGTGAGCAGGGACAAGGGGTAGGTTGCCAAGGGATGAGCAGGGCTGGGGGACACAGCACTGACCACCTCCTCATCGCAGGTGTGGGGTGATGCAGCCTCACAGATCTTCTACTCGCTGGGCTGTGCCTGGGGTGGACTCATCACCATGGCCTCCTACAACAAGTTCCACAACAACTGCTACCGGTGAGCATCCAGCCACGGCTGCTCGGCCCCCCTTCTGTCCTCAAGTCCCACCACCAACCCTGACCACTCTCTCCACAGGGACAGTATCATCATCAGCATCACCAACTGCGCCACCAGTGTCTATGCAGGATTTGTCATCTTCTCCATCCTGGGCTTCATGGCCAACCATTTGGGTGTGGATGTCTCCAAGGTGGCTGATCACGGCCCTGGCCTGGCCTTTGTGGCTTACCCTGAGGCCCTTACTCTGCTTCCCATCTCTCCCCTCTGGTCCATCCTCTTCTTCTTCATGCTCATCCTCCTGGGGCTGGGCACACAGGTAAGGGGGTGGTGGGGCAGCATGCTGGGGTCACCGTGTTGGGGAAGAGTGGCATGCTGGGGCCTAAGTGGTGACATGCTGCCCCCTGCACCCCATGTGCAGTTCTGCCTGCTGGAGACACTGGTCACGGCCATTGTGGACGAGGTGGGCAATGAGTGGATCATCCGCAGGAAGACCTTTGTGACACTGGGGGTAGCTGTGGTGGGCTTTCTGCTGGGTGTTCCGCTCACCACACAGGTAAGTGACCATGGGACTGTGATGACAGGATACCTGGTGCCTGTGCTGTTGTTATGGCAAATGTGGTACTGACACCATCAGCCATGTCCATATTCTTGCCATGACTACCCCAGTGGTGGTGCTGACATCCAGGGCCTGGTGTTGCCATGCCAATACTGGCAATGGTATCCAGACTAAATTTCACCATGCTGACCCTGGCATTGGGTGTTGCCATGCCAACCACAGTAGTGGTATCAAAGCTGTTGCTTGCCATTGCCACATCGATGGCAGTACCACCATGGCAACCATGCCAACTGGTCCCTCTCACAGGCAGGCATCTACTGGCTCCTGCTGATGGACAACTACGCTGCCAGCTTCTCCTTGGTCGTGATCTCCTGCATTATGTGTGTGGCCATCATGTACATCTACGGTAGGTACAACCACCTGCGGCCAATCAGTAGGCAGAGCTGCCCTAGCCAACCAATGGGGAAGGGGGTGGGATAACTTCTAGCCAATGAGTTGTTTGCTCTGTGTTAACTGTCAAGGCCATTGGCCAATAAGGACAGCCATGACATGAGGAGCCTGGTGGGTCCCACCACCCAGGGTTTGAAGCTGATCCGGGCAGTAGTGGGAGGGGGGGCTGAGGGACCTACTGGCGCCCCATCACAGCTGCACAAGTGTTGATGGCCATATGTCCCCACAGGACACCGCAACTACTTCAAGGACATCGAGATGATGCTGGGTTTTCCACCTCCGTTCTTCTTCCAGATCTGCTGGCGCTTCATCTCACCGGCCATCATCTTTGTGAGCATTGCAGCCATGGGGCACGGGGCCAAGGGAGGAGGGAGCAAGGAGCCCATCTGGACACATCACTTGCCTGCCCTGGGGAGGAGGGTGCTGGGCTGCAGAAGGGCAGCAGAGACAGGGCAGAGTAGGGGGGTTGGGGAAGCAGGGAGCAGGCTGGCTGCTCCCAACTGGCTGATCCTGCCTGTCCCTCCCCAGTTCATCCTGGTCTTCACAGTGATCCAGTACCGGCCTATCTCCTACAATGACTACGTCTACCCCACCTGGGCCATCAGCATTGGCTTCCTTATGGCACTTTCCTCCGTCATCTGCATCCCCATCTATGCCATCTACAAAGTGTGCCGCTCCGAGGGGGACACGCTGCTGGAGGTGGGTGCCCAGGGGCTAGACCCTCCTGCCCATGTCCCACCTGGGTCAAGGTGCATTCTGCACCCCACCAGAGCTGCTGGTACCCTTGGCATACTGGGAGGATGCTGGGGCAGGGGAATGCAGTGAGTTCTAACCTTATTTTTGTTCTCTCTCTCTCTCTTCAGCGCTTGAAAAATGCTACCAAGGCAAGCAAGGACTGGGGCCCGGCACTGGCAGAGCACCGCAGCGGGCGCTACGCCCCGGCGTTCAGCCCCTCCACCGAGTCCCACCTGGAGGTGCAGCCCCTGCAGCCAGAGAAGGGCCGGAGCGAGGTGGCAGCTGCCTCCCCCGTGCAGGGCAGCAATGGCTCAGCCCACAGCCAGGACTCCAGACTGTGACCCCCCACCGTCCCCGCAACCCCTCTAACCCCTCCTGCGCGGTGACACTTTCGCACCTTCCGCTGGCGGAGCCTGGCTCCGGGCCACACCGGACCGTGGGGGGCTCTCAGCGACCGTCCCCGAGACCCCCCGCACCTCGCCGGTTAACCCCTTCCTCCCCGCCCACCCCCCCCGCCCCGTGGCGTTTGTTAACCCTCGTGTTTACGGTAACCTTTGTGCGCGACGCTGGGACAAGAGAGGAGGGGGCACAGCCCCGGGAGGGCCGGGAGCCAGAGGCACTTTTCAGGGGCCCTGCCCCAGGGGTATGCACAGGATGGGGGGTGGGAGCAGGATGCCCCTGCCTCCTGGCCCCCCTACATCCAGGCACCCCGCCCCACTGTGGGGCAGCCTTCTGGCCTACCCAGGGAGGGGGGTGTGGGGTTGGAGTGGGGTTGGGACACGCCAGGACTGCCCGCAGCTGCTCCAAGCTGTGTGTGCAGAGGGTCGGCATGATGGGGATTGTCACTGCAGGGACCCCTGGCCTGGGCAGGCACCCACTGTGGCTCAGAGCCTGCAGGGTCCCACAGGTGGCCATACCCAGGGATGGTGCCAGGCACCAGGTAAGCACAGGGAGATGGGGGCAAGCATGCTGCCTGCCTCAGGCAGCAGGATCTCACGACATAAGACACAAGCACTTAGAGCAGACACATACGTGTGTGTGTGTCCCTCACAGTGTGGGGGCTATGGGCACGCGTGTGGCATAGATGGGCACACACATACACATGGTGCCCTGGGGTTGTGCAGGCGGTGAGCTGGTATGCACCAGCCCCCCAGTCCCTCCCACATGCACCCCTCCACCCTGTGGCCCTACTGGAGGGCTATGGGTGCCTACCTGGGTGGCTGGGCAGCCCAGCACTGCTGCCTGCCCTGCAGTAGGGCAGGAGGCTGGGGAGCACTTAAGCCTGGCTGGGGGGTGATGGGGCAGGGCTGGGGTTCAGCTCTCCATGGCAGCCCCAGCAGGGGCAGGGGGGAACCTTCCATGGTGCTAAAGGGGAGCAGGATGGACTGCCCCCCCCACACCCCCCAGCTGCTGCTAGTGAGAGGTACCAGTGGAGATGTGGAGGGCTACACCGGCCCCTTTGCTCCAAACCATCTGGGGACACTTGGTCCCCAACCAGTATTAGTGAAGCAGGATGCACTGGCAAAGGCCAGGCAGTTTTAAATTTGTCTTCCAGCTCCAGCCAAAGGATGGAGCTCTCGATTTGGGGTGGATGGGGTGGGAAGGGTCCCACCCCACTGCTCCCCTCCCAGCCAGCACCCTGTGCCCCCCCTCCCTGTGCTGCAGCCCCAAGGCTGGCACAGGGACATGGCATGGCAGCAGGAGGTGGTGGGCAGTGGGCACTGAGCCCCGGCAGGATGTTCCAGCTCCCCTGGCCCTGTCCTGAGCCCCCTTGCCATGCTGTGGCGAGGGGTGCAGGTTCCCGCATGGTGCCCGTGCCCTGCCCCACGTGTCACACTGCTACTCTTCACCTCCATAATCGTTAGCAATAACGTGCGTGTCCCTGGGCAGCACTGCCTGTGCCAGTGTCTCCCAGTGTAGAGTTCTAAAGTATCCTAGATTTTAATGAGATTTATATTCCTGAGGCTGTGTCCTGCTGTGCCCTTCTCTGGGGACCCTCGGGAGGGGTGTGTGTGTTGGAGACTGGGGGGATGGATCATGTCCCATGGGAGCAGCCCTTTCCCTCTTGGATGCTGGACACTGGCACTGAGCAGCCAGGCTGGGTGCTGAGGAACACGCTTGTCCCTTGCCCTGCTTGTACCTACAAAACCAGCTGGAGCTAAGGCAGAGAATGGGGGCAAGGGGCTTCTCCCTGCTGTGGGAGAGCATTGTCCCCAAGGGGAGGGGGGGCAGCAAGCGTCCAGGGCACAGTGAAGGCACATGGCTTTGCTCCATACGTGTCTGGGACAGGTCACCTGCAGGGCAGGAGCCGCCCCTGCAGTGCTGGACATTCCCAGAGAGGCTCCAAGGGTGGGCAGGGCAGGGAGGGGGGCTCTGCCTTCCAGCCCCCAGCAGGAGGTGGCAGGCACGGCTGCCCCTTCCTTCCCATCCCACTGGATGCTGAAACTCCCCTATCTCATCCTGATTTCCCTCACCTGGCTCCACAAACCCCACAGACTTTTTAAACTTTTATTAAATACAAAAACCCCGGTCTCTACGACCAAACGCTGCATTCAACGTACGCTCAAAAAAAGGGTCAAACATTCAAATGTACAAAAATCGCCGGTGCTCCCCCAGCCCCGGCATGCTGCCCAACTCCCAGCCCCACAGCTCCCAGCCCCCGGTGGGGTGTGGAGGGGTTGCCAGGGCTCCCAGTCCCATAGAGGGGTACGGGGTGCCTGCCCTGCACGGCCCTGGCCTTTTCTGCCCACAGCCCTCCTGCCCCAGGCCTGGAGGGGGGGAGCCAGAGAAGGGGGAGACCCAAATGGCCCCAAAACTGCCTGTGGGGTGGCCACTGCTGGAGGAAGTCATGGGGCAACCACCATCAAGAGGGGCTGGGGAGGTTTCAAATGAGCCCTGTCCCCACCAAAGCGGGGAAGGCAGGCGAGGGCAGGCGTGAGCAGAGGCTGCACACACACACACACAGCATCTGCCTTTGGGGAAGGGGGTTGGGATACGGCTGCCACCCCCCGGCTCTGGGGAAACTGAGGCACAGAGAGGGACGTTCACTTAACTGGAGGTCTCTGTTTGGCAGAGCTGAGACAGGGCCCGGCTCTAAGCACCAGACTAAAGCAGAGGAAGACAGGAAGCCACATCTGCATGCCCAGCTGTGCCCAGCTGGGGTGGCACTGTCCTGCCTGCCTGGGGGGAGCCAGGCTGCTCCCACCCCTGGCCAGGCAGCAGTGGCTCCAGCGCTAGTGAAGGGGGAAGCCTGCACCCCGCTTCTTCCAGCGCCAGTGGGGACCCCCCCAGCTCTCCTGGAGCAGCAGGATCTCACCCTCCCCACCCAGGGTGTGGGCAGCAGCTGGAGCGGGCAGAGGGCTCCTGCCAGGGCTGGGGTTGCCCCTTCCCTCTGTGCATGGAGCTACACACAGGGCAGCCAGCCTCGTCCACCATCACACTGAGTATGGGGTGGGGGTCCTGCAAACACAGTCGTGGGGACAGGGAGGGCAGAGAAATCCTGGGGACCAAGGGGTGGGCTGGGAGGTGGCTGTCTCTGGAAGGCAGCAGAATAGGCAGAAAACATCTCCCTGTCCAGTCCTGGCTCTCAAGCTGGGGCAAAACCTGCTGTGCCCAGCCAGCCCAGGCACAGAGCCAGAGGGCCAGCACTAGCCCCTGCTCAGGCGAGGTGGTGGCCTGCCAATCTCCACCGTGATGTTGGTGTACATGGGTTGGCGTGAGACCTCCACCAGCCGGTACTGCAGTGAGCTGATCCCATCCCGCTTCATCGTCATTTTGGTGTTCTGGATCTTGGTGAATCTGGTGGAAATGGGAGTAGGATGAGGCAGAGAGGAGCTAGGGGAACTTGTCATGGTGCTGGACCTCCATGGGGGTAAGTTGTTGGCAGAAGTGGCCCAGCACCCAATCTGCCCCAGCCCCTGCAGCTCACTCACCTCTGTGGGTTGGGCTCATTGTGTTTGTCCCGTTCGTGCTTGATCATGCGGTACCTCCCGATGCGGATGTCAGGCCTCGACACCTTCATGCCATTCAGAGAGATGCTGGGGGACAGAAGCAGAGGTCATCAGCATGTGGGCACTGTTCCCCAGCCCAGAGACCTCTGGGGTCAGCCCCTGTCCCGACTAAACCCTCCTCTGCTTAAACAGGCTCAGCCAAGCAGAGCAAAGCCAGACCACAGCTAGGCCAGTGCCACAACCAAGGGTGCTGTGTGCCTCATGGCAGAGGGTGCCCAAAGCACTACTCCAACCCAGTGACCTCCAGTTCCACCAACTGGCAGCTGCAGGCAGCCCCTGCTGTTGACATTCTCCAAATGCCGCTACCCGGCCCTTCCCTCCCAGCCCTCCCCACACATTAAGGGCTGCCTGAAGCTCTCCAAGAGCTCCACACCCTGCTTGTTTGCTCCCTACCCTGAACCCACCCTGGATGAAAACCACAATTGTGCCACCTCCTGCCCACGGCACACACAGGTATGGTTTTGCTTGCCTGGCCATTAAGGGCTCCTGGCACACCACCAGCCACGCATAGCTCCCCCAAGCAGTGTCATGGGAATACCGTGGGAGGTGAGGGGGCAGTCATCTGGCTCCAGCACCCATAGAGGGGTGTGCATGGGGGGATCTGGATCCAGCTCCAGCCCTGCACATGGCTGTGCTGCGGCCTGCCGGCTGCTGGCAGAAATGGCTGTTTGGCTGCTGCACAGCTGCCACAGAGACACTTCCAAGTTTAGCATCCCAGCCCTGGCCTGAAGAGGAGCCAGCAGGCACACCACCCCACTGGCATAGCTCACACCGTGAAGGGAAGGGGACAGCCCCCACCACACTGGGGGATTCAGCTACAAAGAAGGCACATCAGTGCCCCCCAGCACACTGAGGTGGGGACAGTTTGATCCTGAAGGGTCACCAACCTTCAAGCTGGAGGGTAACTACACCCCTGACTGTCACGAGGCATGTCCCCCTGCAAAACCAGGGGCTCAAGGACAGGTGAGGATGCTAGGTTGGTGCTCAGTGGGGACTCCCCAGCATATTACAACCACCCAGCACTGGCCAAATGTTGGTACCTACCGGTTAAAGATGTCATCATCCTCTCCTCCCCAGCCCCAGTATTCATTGGGAAAGCCATTGATTTTCAGGAACTGGGACTTGCTCAGCCCAGAAACACCGCCAAAGTAGCCGGCATAGGGCAGCCTGCAGGGTGACAGCCAACAGGTCAGCTCCAGGGACAGGCAGGGATGGGGGCAGCCCCACAGGGACCCCCAGGGACAAGCACTGGCCTTCCCCCGTGTCACCTTCCCTCCCAGGGCTCTACACCCTCTCCCATCCCATATCCACAGTTTAAACTGGGGACCCCATGCCTGCCCACCAAGCTTGGTGGCCCTGGCATTATCCCAGCCCTGCCCAGGGAAACATCCCATCCCCACAGAAGACCCACCTGAACCCAAACTTGTCCATGCCAACAGCAAAGTGCCGTGGCTGGTCATAGCAGCGATAGAGGTTACGGTCGTCCATGGGGATGAGGTCCACATCACTGAAGATGAAGCAGTCATACTCCTCATCATCCTTGAGGGCCTCCAGGAACCCCACGTTGAGCAGCTTAGCTCGATTGAAGGTGTCTTCACCGAACTGTGGGGCAGAGCTCAGTGATGCCTGCCCACACATGCCATTCCCACCAGCCCATCACACCTACCCCCCTCACCTGGTTGATGATGTAGATGCCATAAGCCACCTTCTGCCTGCGCAGGATGGGGTGCAAGTAGTGCAGCCAGTATTTGAGGTGATGTTCACGGTGCCGGAAGGGGATGAGGATGGCCACCTTCTGCTTGGGCAGGCAGTCCTGGGGGGTGTACTTGCCACCCAGGCGCACATCAGGGTTCTCCCGCTGCACTCGCTCCATGCTCATGGGAGAGCTGAACTCAATGAGTAGGCGCCCAACTGCAAGAGGGAGGGCAGGGTGATGCCCACAGGACGGGACAGAGTCCAGGTCATGGTCACCTACTGCTCTTGGCCAAGCCAGTGGAGCAAACAGTGACGAGGACCTGCAAGGGGGACAGGCACTGCCATGGTCAAAGGACACCCTAAATCTTTCCCAAGCAAGGGCAAAGAGACCAGGCAAGCTGTTAACAAAACCTGGAGAAACCAGCTGTTCTGGTAGCAGTTCCAGTTAGGTTTCTCTGCTGTTCCATCCCTGAGACTGCTGGGAAACCATGCCCAGGGGACAGGGATGCCATGCACAGATGCCCACCCCAGAGACCCACACTCAGAACCAGAGCTCCACTCCCCCCACACTCATCCCGCACATCTCACCTAAGCCAGGAGGTGTATCCTGGCACGGCTGCAAGGGCTTCTCAGTCACAGACTGGTTGGTGCTGGGCCTGGCAGTGGGGGAGGGGGCCTCAGCACCAGCCAGCCCATAGCTGGGGATAGTGCCATTGGGGCGGGAGGAGTTGGAGAAGGGGTGGGCGCGCGAGGCATTCCTGGCATTGAAGCGGCTGAAGAAGTCCAGGTGCTGCGCGTAGACATCGAAGTAGAGGATCATGATGATGACGAAGTGGAGCAGGCAGAGCAGCAGCACAGCCTTGCAAATCCTTTCCAGGGTCACCCCCAACAGCAGCCTGGTCATCTTCTGGGCACGGGCAGGCAGACATGTGAGCTCAGCGGGGCAGTGGGGCGGCTCCAGCCACGGTCCCAATCCTGCTGAAACACCCCACACTCAGGACACCACCAACCTGGGTCCTCATCCACAGCCAGAATGACACTAGGGCAGCAGGAGCAGCCCAGGCCCGATAAGGAGGTGACAGTATGCCAGAATGCCCCATGGGAATGTGGCGCTTGGACCCCTGCTCTGAAGGCACAGACATGAAGACATGAGAGGTCTCCAGTCCCATCCAGCAAGTCTCTCCCCTGCCTTCCAAGTCCAAGACCAGGCCAGACCCACTGCCCAACACCCTCACTCCCCGATCAAGGAACAGGGATACTGCCATGGGTACCACAAAGAGCCTCTGTGGAGGATAAGCCCTTGGAGAAGGTCATGATCTCCAAAATACAGCCAGCCTGGGCTGTCCCAAGGGCACCCGAATGCCCCCACCAGCCAGTCTTTCTGAGGCACCCCATTTCCCTGCTCCCTATCCCAACACCCCCCGGCAGTACTGCACCCCAGCAGCAGCACTGAAGCAGGGCCAGTAGCCAATGCTGTGATGGAGGGGGCCCTCCTCAGGGTGCCCAGTGGGGCAAACAATTGTGCAGCAGACACCAAGCCAAGCTGTGCGTGATGTCCCCGTCCCCTGGACAGGGCTCCCTGCTGTGTCCAGAGGGGTCCAACTTACAACCAGCGGCACAGGTCCTCTCTCCTCCTGCTGCTGGTGGCAAGGCCCCCTGGGACACTGGAAGCTGCTGGGAGCCAGGGTCCTCTTATCTCCCACATGACACCTGGAGCTGGGCCAGAGTCCTGCTGGGAAGGCAGCCGGGAGAGTCACTGGAGAGCCCCGGACGAGCCAAACCGTCTGGCCCTTCCCATCCCCACCACTGCCAGGGCTTGGCCCACAGCATGGCTGCACACCCCAGTCCTTGCCCTGGTCCCTGTTCCATTCCCCGCTCTTAGGGAATCTACTAGGACAGAGCAAGGCACCCACAAGGGACAAGCAGGGACTCACAAGGCCCTGGGGACTCTGGGACAGGCCAGTGCCATTGTAGGGACCCCAGACCAAACCTGTCAGCCTGGGAGCTGTGGCAGGACCCCCAGCAGGAGCGCAGCTAGGATCTGAGGGTGCTGGCAACTGGCCCAGGGCTTGGGCCAGCCCACCAGCAGCTGCCAGCCCTGGCCTGTGGGGCCTCCCAGGGAGGCACAGGGCACCACTGGCTGGGAGCAGGGATCGGGGCTGAGGTGTGAAGCAGGACCCCCAGCCCAACCCTGCTCCTGCTGCCCTCTTTCAGCCCCACAGGCAGCAGGGTGCTGGCATGAGCCCACTACAAGGCAGAGAGGTGCTGGAATAGGCTCTGGGCTTGATGCCCCACCTGTGTTCACCCTCTCAATAGGATGTAGAGAAGGGTTAGGGTTAGGGCAGGGGTGACCTGCCACACTCCAGCAACCCAACCCCTCATCCAGTTTTTTTTCTAGAAAGTCACCCTCTGGAGATACCAGCCAGGTTTGCTCTCATCTCACAAATCTCATGGTCACAGTGCCCTGCCACTGAGCACAGTCTTTGACATAAGGACCTGCCTGACTCCAGTGCCTGCCAGAAACCTTCCCTAAAAACCACAGCCCTCACAGCAGGCAGCACACGGAGCAGCAGCATCTCAACGGGCAGGTGTGGAGGTGCTAGGGAAACATAAGAAGTGGGTTTTAGGGGCCTTTTAGTAGGGTCCCAGAGGAGAGAAAATCACAACAGGAACGAAAGGAAAGTGCTCTAAGGAATGGCATACACAGGATGGCACAAACACCAGTGGGTTTAAGAACACCTGCTAAGACGGGGCCATGAAATATGATGTCATCTGCTACCACCACAGCATCTTTTCAGGGTGCAAGAGGCCAGAAAGGCACCTGGGGTTGGGGAGCTGCTCCCCGGAGATTCACGCCAGTGTACCATGTGCCACGGGGCTGTAAGGCTCGTTTCAGAGGGCATGCTCATCCCCGTGTGCTCCATGCCTCTTCCCATAGGACATTCCAGGACTGGGAGAAGGGAGATGCCGGGAGTGGGGGGAGCCGACGGACCCGGTGCACCAAGGTGCCTCCCTCCTCCCGAATAAAAGCAGGGCGAGGGGGTCCGTGCAGCACGCACATCCCCACCCCCCCTCCCATTCTCCTAGTCCTCCACACACACACACAAACTTATTTAAAAACGAGAAACAACCTCAAAAAGAGGCTTTTTCCCGAGCCGGGGAGGTGCCACACAGAAGCGACCGGGATCGCATCCCCCGGCTCGCATCCCGGAGCTACCCCGGGCCTCTCCCCGCCGTCCAGGCCTGTCCGCGCCGCTCCACTCACCGCGGCCTCGGGGCTGCCGCGCCGCCCCGGCGCCGGTCAGCGGCCCCCGCCGCCTCCTCCTCCTCTTCCTCTTCCTCCTCCAGCCTCGACCGCCGACCCGCGGGCTCCCATGCCCGGGGCTGCGGGGGGGCCGCGCTGGCCGGGCCGCCGCACCACCGAGAGCCGCAGGGAGACGGGGCCGCGCCCGCACGCCGGCTCCGCCCGCCGCCGCACCGGGCGGGGCCGCCGCCGCCACCGCCCGCCCCGCGCTGGCGCCGGGTGAGGGGCAGCCCCGCAGGCACCGGGACCCTGTGGGTGGGGACACCACGGGTGGGAGGGCTCCGCCGGGATGCTCGATGCCCCCCCACGCCGCCCCAAGCCCGGCACCGGGGTCCCTCCTCGCACCCCCGGAACTCAGGGAGAGGAGCTCCCGGTGTTCCTTCTCCCCTCCTTCCCGCTGCGTGGGAGGCACCGCTTTTCCCGGCCCATCCCAGGCCACTCCCGCGTCCCCCCGTGTCGGTGCTGGCTCAGCACCCATCACAACCTATTTGTGGCTCTTTTTCAACCCCCTGCTCCCCGCCCTCCCCTTCCATGTTTCTCAGTGTTTCCTAGCAATGAATTTCACTCTTCCTACCACGACGGCGTCACGGAAAGATCTTGGGCTGCTCCTACCACGTTCACAGCTTTTCCCTTCTTGCCAGCCACCCCATAGCGTCTGTGCCCCTTTCAAGCAGCCCAAGGCCCCTCCTGTGCCTGGCTGCTCACCCGAGGGAGGGCTTTCCCTCTGCCCCACAGCAGCTCCTTGCAGCAGACAGCAGAGATGGGAGCAGCACCCAACCAGCCCAGCCCTGCTCCACCCATCAGCCAGCCCTGCTGAAAACCATCCAACTTCTGTCTCCAGCTCTTGGTTACCTCTTTGGCAGGTGGTATTTCCCCCAATAAGTACTTACAAGCAGCCACCAAACCATCTTTCAACTCCCGCTGCTCCTAAAGGAGATGAGGTGCGAGATACTGGAGACCCTCTAAGGGTTTTTCTCCCACTTGAGAAGCAGGTATTTAGCACTAAGCCCCAGAACAGCACTGGCTGTGGGATGGAGGCTGTGAGACACCCCAGTCATTGCCAGACAAGCCCTGCTGGATCTCTGGGGTTCTCCCAAGGGACCTGTGGGCAAATCTGGAGCCCATTCCCCTGACAATGCTGTGACAGACACAGGCGGGATTTGGAGGGAGGAAAACTCCCAGAGATATTTTGCTGCAGATGGGTTTTTATCAAGCCAGGACAGGGAAGGGTGAGACCCATCACTTGAAGACAAGTGGGTGAGTCTTTCAATACAGTCGTTAACCAGGAAAACGATGAAACCCACAGAGAATCTTCTCTACCACCAGTGCATGCCCTCCTGCTCCAGGCATCTCCTTCCTGAAGGCAGCCCCGTGAGTTCAGCACAGCTCTGACAGGACAGTCCCACAGCTCCCAGACACCTCTGGCCCACAGCAGCAGCAATGCCTGGAATGGGGGTACAGCTTTTAAGCAAGACAGGCAAAACTCTGCCCTCACCTGACACACTTTCTTCTGAGCAGGTAAGGCCCAGCTTGTGATCCTGCCCTTCCATGGGGCATGCAGAGCTCCTGCTGCAGCCCTGGCTCCAGAGCAGCCAGCACAGCTGGCAAGAGCAGCAGCTTGGTTTGTCTAAGCTACATTCCCATGCCCCAGGCTGACATTGCTGTTCCAAAACACACAGGACAACAGGGAGCAGAACTGGGAAACCAGCAGAGCTCAGAGAGGCCACGCAGAGGCAGCTGCCCTAGTCCCAAGGGCAAAAATCAGCAGGCATGAACACTTCCCCAGCTCCAGCAGCCCCACGGCTGCCCCAGTCTGTTACACCCAGGTAGGGAGACGGGCAGCTCCAGGTGTGCATCTGCTCTGATGCAGCACTAACAGCACCAGGGGATCAATGCTTCAAGGTGCCCTGGCAGCACAGCAGGATGAGGACCTCATGCTGGATACAGCAGAATGAAGCAGCACAGGCTCCAGGCTCTCTGGAGAGTCAAGGCAGGAGAACCTTTTTCTTCCCTTCCCCCAAGCAGCAGAAGAGCTGCAGGCCCAGCTGTCCACAGCCAGCAGCCAGGGAGAAGGGAGCAGAGCCAGCATGAAGTGTCCTGACCCCTGGGACTCCTGCCAGGGTCCCCCAGGACAGAGGGGCAAAACAGAATTCAGAGCCCTGGGACCCAGCAGCACCCAGCTAACAGGCACACAAGGAACCTGCTGGCCAGAGGACAGTCTTGGAAGGGGCAAAAGCTTTGCTCCTCTGCCTGTCTGGTGTTCCCCAGCCACACAATGGGGCCATGAACACTGTGTACACTCTCTTTGTGCTGAACCACCTGGGTGGGAGCTGAAAGGCCAAAACCAGCTTGTGCCTGTGCCTCCAGAATGCCTGGTGTGGGCAGTGCCATTGCTGGTAGAAGCCTGGCAGAGAAAGTGTGGAGCCGCCTGCTGCCTGCTCCTGCAGCTTCCTACCTGCTCTGGGCAGCAAAGCAGAGCTCCTTGTTCCCACAACCCAGAGAGCAGCAGGGTTAACCCTACACAGGGAGGACACAACTAGGCTTCTGGAGCCGGGCAGGGACTTTGCCAGAGGCACAGAAGGGAAGCCCTAAGCATGGGGTCAGCCCAAATCTTCATTTGATCTCTGCAAACCTCTGGCGTGCACAGCGCAGAGGAAAAGCTGCATCCTTGGACGAGAACCATATTTATTTCACGGACACAGATTTGCACTGGTGGTTGATTCTACACACACCGGGGACACGCAGCAGCAGGATGCCCATGGGCTGGGCCAGGCTGCTGGGGCAGAATTCACACAGAGAAATTTGTTTCTTCCGAGGGGCCGAGTGATCGGCAGGACGGGGCTTTACACAGCTGGGCTCCGGCTCCCGCTGCTGGGCAGCTCCCACCCCAGTCAAGGATTAGAAACATTAAATAAGTATATACAGCACCTCCTGGGGCGGGCTGGAACAGGCTGGGTGTGAGAGCTCAGTTGCCCATTTTTACTTTAGATGTCTAGAAAGAAAGAAGAGAGGTTAGGTCATGCCCCATGAATCCCAGACCAGCTCCCCAGTCCCACCCAAGCACCCTGGGACCATCCAGAAGCTGCAGACAGTTTATCACCCCCCTGATAAGACATGAGAATCACACCAGTTGCACCCAAGGTGATACCCTCAGTGACAGAAGCTCAGAGGGGACATCAAAAGAGTTCACACTGCTGCAAATGGGCACAGTATGCTGTAGGGAGAGCTGTGCCACCTCAAGCTGTGCTTGCAAACCTTGCAAGCAGCCTCCCCATCCAGCAGAGGGGATTGTGCTGGATCCCTGGAGCTGACGAACATCCAGGGTGACAGGCACCTTGTGATCATACAAGCCTGGCAGCCCCAGGAGGCAAATACCTGCAGGATAGCAACGATGACCCCAAACAGCCCTATGGCACTGCCAAAGATCTCCACGATCAGGATCTTGACGAAGAGGCTGGCATTTTGGGCATCAGCTAAGGCAGCCCCGCTGCCCACAATGCCCACGCAGACCCCACAGAAGAGATTGCACAACCCCACAGTCAGACCAGCCCCAAACATGGAGAAACCTGTAAGAGAAGAACACTACAAGAGCAGGGGTGTCCCCTGCCACCCACACCCAGGGCATGCCACAGCAACTCTGCCACTTTTTGACAGAAGAATTGTCATGGAATGGGCAAGCCAGGTCCTGTAGTCGTGTTCTCTGTGGCCCAGGGCAGGAGCAGCAGGAGGAGCAGCAGGAGGGACAGTCAAGGTGCAGCAGTGTTCAGAGCCACAGCACCAGGGGCTGAGCACTGCTTACCTGCGTGGTAGTTCCTGGCTCCAATCGTCTCTGGGGTGTCTGCAGTAAAAGGCTGTGAGAAAGCACATGGCCTGGGTTAGTGGCAAACCTGGGGTCTCTGGGAGAGGTACCTGTCCCTGGTATGGCACAAAGCAGCCAGGTTTCAGCCAGAGCTCATTCCTGACTCCCTGTCCCTGGGTGGCTTCATGATACCTTCCTTGTGCACGTTCCCCCAACCCACTCTTCAACATGAACAAGGCCACCGCACAGACCACCAGCCCAGGAGCTCCTAGAGCCACAACAGCATCCAAAGTCCACAGAGGACACTGCTTACAACACCCAGCCCTTGCCCCACTGCCCATCCCCACTGTGGCCCTGTGTCAGACAGAGGGCTGGCAGCACAGCACAGCCCAGGTCCCCCCATACCTCAGCCATGTTACTGATGACAATTGCCATGATGATCCCATAGATGGCCACAGCCTCGCAGAAAATGATGCTGTGGGAGAGAGGCAAAATCTGACCAAAGCATTCCAAGCTCTTCTCTCCCAACCCCCAAGCAGCCCCTGCCACTTTGTGCCCAGCCAGCCAGCAGACAGATCACTCCAAAGCCATATCTGAGCCTCACTGCTGAAAAGGTCAGAAAGGCTGCCCAGCATACCCTCTGCTTTCCTCCCAACGAAGGGGGAAGAGCTGAACAGGAAGGCTTGGTGCTGGTTATGCTATGCTGAGTAAACTCTAACAGCCTTGTGGGAAGCACTCTGGGGAAGCCCTGCCCTCTGCCAGCCCCCTGCTACTCCCTCAGGGAGGGGCTGTACAGGGTCCAGGGTCTGGCCAGGGAAACGCTGGCCTGGGGCAGGAAATGTGATCTCAGGATGTTTGTTTTGAACACACTGGGCTGGTTCACTGACTGTTCAAAGCAGCACCCCAGCTCCTTTAGGGCTCTTTGTTTTGAAAGCAAACAGTAGCAGCAACAGCAGCTCAGCAAGGAAAGGTCTGGCAACAGCACTCAACTGGAGATAGGACAGGAGCCTCTGCACTGGGCTGGAACCTGCCCTGCCCAGGTGTGGCATGAGCACTAACCCCACTAACTCTGTGCTTACCTCACCAGGTTCTTGGTTTTGATCCGAGGGGCTTTGACTCCACCACCAATGATGCTGGAGCCCGTGATGTAAATCCCCCTATGGCAGACAAGGATGGTTGGTGGAGGGTCTGGCACTCGCTGAGGGATTCAATAGGGAAATCAGATCTTCCAGCTGAGCAAAGAATCGGACACTGCAAACTTGGCCTGTCCACCCCCAGGGTACAAATGGTCCCAAGCTGCAGCAGCAGAATTGCTGGGACACAAGAGCCACCACTGCATGGCCTGGGCTCAGGGATACAGCTTCCAGAGCCTGGGATGTCCCTGCCTCTTCACTGCAGTGGTCTGCCCATACCTTCCAGGAGACAGCAACCTGGCCCCACTGCTCCAGTGACCCACCCAGACCCACTCCCCTGGCACATACACACTGTTCTGCCCCTACTCTGAGAAATCACAGCTACAGAGGTGGGACAGCAGGAGACTGCTGAGGAGCCAGCCCCACTCACCAGGCAGCTCCCACCACTGACAGGGAGATGGCCAGGCCAATGCCCAGGTTGCACCACATGAAAGGGGAGGTCTCTGTCAGGAACCTGGAAAGGAAGAAATGCCCTCAGTTAGCACACAGGCTGAGCTCCCCCGTGGTGTAGAGACCCATAACAGGTACCCCACCCCATCATGCAGCCCAAGATGGGTTGGGCAGTGCCAGACAGTGGGATACAACAGCCTCTGTGCCAACCAGCAACCCAGGACCCTCACCTGCACGGACTGAGATCTTTCTCCCAAACCATTGCTGTGTAGGGGAAGCCTGGGAGAGGGGTGGGGTGCTGGGAAAGAAGTGGGAAGGGCAGTGATGGCTGCTCTAGGACCCTGTATGAAGCTGGGAACACATGAGGTGCATCCATCCCACTTCACAGAGAGCAGAGGCCCCACTCACCTGCTCCTGTTCCCCTGCAGTGCAGTGACCACTGACTGTAGCTCAAAATCAAGTCCTGCTCCCTGCAGGCACTGCCAACACTGCCCACCTCCTCACCCAACCCCGAGGATGCTCTGTGTACAGGGAACTCACCAGGCCACATCGAAGCGGAAACCCAGGTCAAATATTGTGTAGCAGATCCCTGGAAAACAACAGGAACATGGGAACCTTCAGACAGGAACCAGCCACCAGCCCAGCACTGCTGCAGGAGGGTTACTGGGGAGACTATCTCAGACATGCAGAACTGTGGGGCTGGGTGTCCCCCCAGAGGCCAGTCCTAGTTACCCCAGTGCCCCCATATCAGGGCAGGACAGAGACAACTGAGACCCACAATGCTTCCAGCCCCCATCCCAGTCTTGGCCCAGAAGACTGCTGTGGTTCTCAACCCCATCTTCTATCTCTTGAGCATGCTGGGCTGCAAGAGCAGCCACAGCCCTGTGCCCAGCACTGTCTCCATCCACATCACCCAACAGCTCAGCCTGCTGGAAAGCCACCACTCCAAGTGACCATCCAGGAGCCAGGAGCCCTTCTCTCACACAGGGGGAGGCAGAAGGTGTGAGGCTGTGCCCTGACTGACCATCACATGCTGCTTTGCCACCAATCTACCCTGGCCCATGCTGGAGGAGCCCATCAACACCTGAAGCTGTCACTGCTCCCCAGCACCCCCTTTCCAAGGCTGTGGACATTTAAGACATGCCTCCTGTCCTCAGCATTTCCCATAGGGTTAATCATCTTCACAGACATTCATTCACCAACACAGGCAGGAGACACCAAAACATAGCCCTGAGAAACCCCGAAAAGCCCTTCCTTTCCAGGCAGGGATTACAAGGGCAGCTCACCCTACTGCACCCCAAGTGCTCCTCTCCTGTACCAGATTGCATCTGTGAGTTGCACCAGCAGCCCAGGTGCTCACACCAAACCCCTGCCTCACCCTGAGCTGGTGAGTGGGAAGCAAAACTGCAGACCAGAAGAGACTCACTCCTTGCAGCACCCATCTGGAGAAGAGAGACCTGGCCCTGAGGAGCAGATGGGCTCAGGCAGTGCAGTGCTGTCTGCTCCACACCAGATAAAGAGGGTGAAGGGACAGCTCCTCACTGCTGCTGATCAGAGCCAGGAGCTGTGTGACACTGACTCTGCACACAGCTGCAAGAAGAGGAAACGGAGACTTCTGAAACACTTTGAAGCAGCCAAGCTGCCACTGAACATGCCTCACTGCTCCCTTCCCTCTGGAAGCACAGCCTGGAAGCCAGGGTGATGGCACACCAGCAGCAGCAACACGTGGAGGCCAATGTGCCCCAGGCTGAAGGAGCCCTTCCATGCCCACAGCCAGGAGAACTCATCCCATGGGAGAGCCTTGGCACCTCTTGGCCTCACAGGAGCCATGTCCCCAGTGTCCCTGTGTGCTAAACCTCTCCACACAACTCCAGGCTCAGCCCCCACACAGAGGGGACACACAAGCACTGCCAGGCAAGCAGGTCATGAAATGGGAGCCAACAATATTGAGTCGTGGTGTCCCCCATCCCTGCTGTGACACAGAAACAAGGAACAGTGTCACCACCACCAGGGTGGCCACACCCCAGTCCACTCGCCTGGTGACCTTCAGGTATGATCTCTGTGCTGCTGAGCCCAACTGGGACTTGTTTTGGCTTAACTGCTTGGCTCACAGAGCAGGAACTGAACCCAGCCAGCCCCAGCTGCCTGAGCTTCACTAGGAGCAGGGAACAAAAAGCTTCACCCAGCTCAGGGAAGATTCCTGGGGCACCTTCATTCATTCTCTTCAAGAGCAGATGGAGCCTTGGATTTGTATACAAAAGAAACAGGGTGAAGGATGCTTCCTTGGGAGTGCTGGCTCCCAGCCCTGCAGCCAGAAGGGCAGAAAAGAGCCAGAGGAGCAGGAGTGGAGCACCAAAGCTGGGCTCAAGACAAGGAGGGAAAGCACAGGGAGACACCACAACACTGCACAGAGTGAGACTGCTTCCTGCTTGCTCCTTCCCTGAGAAGGGCTTGCAGCAGGGCAAGGGAAGTTCAAATCATCTGTGCTCAGCTCATTGATATTTTCCAACAGTCCCAAGTTCCCAGCATGTGTCTGCACTGGTGCAAGCTGCATGATTCACAGAGCCCATGGAGACAGCCTTGTGCCCAACACTGGGCTCACAAGACCCTGGAAACACGAGGGACTGAGACATCCTCAGCTTCTGACTCAGTTTCTTCCCTCACCCAAATGCAGAGATAGGAGCCAAGGACTCTGCCTGGCTTGTGGTCACTTCACTCCATGCTGAAAGAGGAAATAACCAGCAGCTTTGGCACAAAACGTTCCCACTCCCCCTTAGATTCAACCCCTCCCAGGAAGCATTAGATGCACTCTCAGTGTTGCTGAGCCTGATGCAAGAAACAGCAGAGCCTAGGCTGCCACAAGCTGCAACACAGACACACATCAGCTCTGCAACCATGAAACAAAGTTACAAACTTGTACCTTTCTTTATGCTGCCACAGCCTGACCAAGCAAGAGGGCAATCTCTCTCCTCCATCACACATGGGCACATCAACTGTCACAACATGAAAAAACAGGCACCTGCCTTTACCTTCCCTGCTCTGCCAAATCCAAACACATCCTCTGACTGTCACCTGCACCTTTCTGCTCCTGCACACAGAAAGAAATGGATCAACCACTCAAGCCAGACAGCCTCAGAGAACCAAAAGCTGTGCACCTTCCTTCCCTTCAAGAGCAGGTGGAGCCTTAGATTCATATACAAAAGAAACAGGGTGAAGGATGCTTCCCTGGCAGTGCTGGCTCCCAGCCCTGAAGCCAGAAGGGCAGAAAAGAGCCAGAGCAGCAGGAGTGGAGCAGCAAAGCGGGGTTGGGGACAAGAAGGGAAAGCACGAAGAAGCAGATGAAGCTGCTGGGGGTCTGAGCCCCTGAGGGAGCAGCTCCCAGTGCCCAGGAAGAGATGCCCAGGCTGAGAAGCCCCACAGTCGGTTCTCCCGCTGCCATGGCAGGCCAGGGGCTAACCTGAGCAGCTGAGCCCCTGAGCAGCTCAGCCACCGGAGGCCTGACAGGGCTGCACTCCCTCCACCGCCACCTTCCTTCCCCACCCCACAGCAAACCCCCACAGCCCCCTGTGGCGACGGAACTGCCGGAAGGGAACCGAGCCCAGGCTACCGCTCCTCCTCACGCCCAGAGTCTCCTCAGCCTCCCCAGCCCGGCCCTGTCACCCCCACTGCCCCCCCAGCCCGGCCCTGTCACCCCCACTGCCCCCCCAGCCCGGCCCTGTCACCCCCACTGCCCCCCCAAACCGGCCCTGTCACCCCCACTGCCCCCCCAAACCGGCCCTGTGACCCCCACTGCCCCCCCAAACCGGCCCTGTCACCCCCACTGCCCCCCCAGCCCGGCCCTGTCACCCCCACTGCCCCCCCAAACCGGCCCTGTGACCCCCACTGCCCCCCCAAACCGGCCCTGTCACCCCCACTGCCCCCCCAAACCGGCCCTGTCACCCCCACTGCCCCCCCAAACCGGCCCTGTGACCCCCACTGCCCCCCCAGCCCGGCCCTGTCACCCCCACTGCCCCCCCAGCCCGGCCCTGTCACCCCCACTGCCCCCCCAGCCCGGCCCTCTCACCCCCACTGCCCCCCCAGCCCGGCCCTCTCACCCCCACTGCCCCCCCAGCCCGGCCCTCTCACCCCCACTGCCCCCCCAGCCCGGATCCACCTCTCCCTCCCAGCCCCCCCAGCCCCGCTCCCGGCGCTGACCGACGCCCAGCAGCGTGGTCCAAAAGGCGAGGCCGAGGCCCGAGTAGAGCAACGCGAGCCCCGTCATGGCGGCGGCGGAGCGGGACGGAACGGACCGGCCGGGCTGGACCGCGTCACCTGACCCCCGAGCGGAACCGCAGCGCCCGGAGCGGAAATAGAATGACGTCACCGCCGCCACCGCGCCCGCCTATTGGCTGCCCTGCCTGGCAGCCGCCGGAGAACTACAAACCCCATAATGCACCGCGACGACCGCCTCTTCCTATTGGCTGTGCTTTCCCTCCGCGCCCTGCCCCGAAGGGCGATAGGCTCCGCTCGGTCAGGGGGCGGGGCTTCTGGGGACGACGGGGGCGGTTCCGAGTTCTCATTGGTCGCCTCCGCGCCGCAGCCCGGAAGCGGGCGCCGTGATCCCGCGTGACGGGCCTGACTCCCCCGGCGCCATGGCAACGGCCTTCAGCAGCGACGGGGAGGCCGCGCTGCGGCGGGAGCTGGGCCCGGCGGAGGCAGCGGCGCCGCGGGGGGACCTCGACGGCTTCTACGAGATGGGTCGGGCCGCAGCCTTCGTGCGGGGCGGTGGGTTCCGCAAGGTGAGAGGGACCTGGGGGAGAACGGAGCCGGGCGTTGCGGGCCGCTCCTACCCGCTCCTTCACCCCTTCCCCGCCCCCAGGTCGCCCTCCAGTTCCCCGACCATCTCCTGGCGGACGCGGCGGTGGTGGCGGCCCGGATGGAGGCGGAGACTGGGGCCGAGATGTACGTCCTGGGCGACACCACGTATGGCAGGTGGGTGTCGGAATAGGGGAGGGTGTCCCGGGGGTCCACGAGAGTGGATAGGCCGGAGCTGCCTGGGCTAGGGACGGTGGTACCAGGGAGGAAGAAAAGCTCCATGGTGCAGAGCCCGTCTGAGGCCGGGCCCTCCCTCTCCCTAGCTGCTGTGTGGATGAGGTGGCTGCCGAACACGCGGGTGCCGAGGCGGTGCTGCACTACGGCCCGGCCTGCCTCAGCCCCTGCAGAAAGCTCCCGGTGCTACACATCTTCGGGCAGCAGCCCCTGGATGTTGGGCGTTGTGCCGAGGCCTTCCGGGAACTCTATCCTGACCGGCAGAGCCGAGTGGTGATCCTGAGCGATGTGGTCTATGCCCATGCAATGGGTGAGTGCTCTGGGGCAGGGAGGGGGGGCTCTGGCGGTGCTTTGAGCTCTGCTGGAAGAGGGGCAGCGGCACACAAGGCAATCACCAGACACTGGGCCTTAATTTCTGTCCTAAATAGATGTCCCACCCTCTGCAGGGCAGGTCTGTGACTGTGTTTCGTTCTCACTCTTCCTTCAGGTGAGCTGGAAGAGGAGTTGGGCCCTGAATACCCCAAGATAATTTTCTCCAGTGTGGTGTGTGGGGACCCTCCTGGCCCCGCTCCTCCTGGGGAGGTACGCCAGTTTGGTCGCCAGTTCCTGGTGGAGGCACCGGGAGGGCTGCAGGACTGTGCCATGTTCTATGTGGGAGCCGAGGGGCTGACCCTCACCAGCTTCATGCTGACCTGGAACTGCTGCCCCTTTAGCTCCTTCGACCCCACCACCGGCTGCAGCCGCCGTGAGACCCTCAACGTCAACCGGGCCCTGATGCGACGTCTCTACCTGGTGGAGCGGGCCCGGGATGCCAAGGTGGTGGGCATCCTGGTGGGCACCCTGGGTGTGGCAGGCTACCTGGCCGTGCTGCAGCACCTCCGGGAGCTTCTGCGCCGGGCTGGCAAGCGCAGCTACACGCTGGCCGTGGGGAAGCCAAACCCCGCCAAGCTGGCCAACTTCCTGGAGGTGGACATCTTTGTCCTGGTGGCCTGCGCTCAGAACTCCCTGCTGGACTCCAGTGATTTCTACCGGCCCGTTGTGACTCCCTATGAGCTGGAGCTGGCCTGTAACCCAGCCCGCACGTGGACAGGGAACTATCACACTGACTTCCGAGACCTGCTGCCAGGTAATGGCTGGAAGCAGCTGCCTAACACCCTCCTGGGGCGCATGCTGCCCGCTCCCCTGCCTGAGGCTGTGGTTGCTCCAGCTCCGCACCAGCCAGGGGATAGACCTGAGCACCAGGCTGATGTTAGTGTTTCCTGGCAGGTGCCTGTGCACATGTTGAACTCCCACCAGCCCTCCCTGCAGTGGAGGCCGTTCCTGACATCTCGCTGATCACAGGGGAGATGCGTGTCACCCATCTCTGCGACCCCCCAAACTCCCAGCTCCCTCCCAGCACCGCCCTGGCTTGCAGGGACCAGACACGTGCCCTTGCTGAGATCAGCCCAGCTGGTTGGTGATTTGGTTCTGTGGTGGGGCTGAGTCCTGGTACAGGGGCAGTGCTGCCTCCCCACTCCCACTAACAATTCCCTTTCTCTCTCCTCCCAGCCTCCTTCCTGGAGTCCCGCAGCTGGCGGGGCCTGGAGCAGCAGCTGGGACAGACACCCATCTCTAAGGCTGTGCAGGGCCGACGAGGGATTGCCATTGCCTATGAGGATGAGGGGGGTGAGCAGCCCTGATTCAGCAGGAGGCCTGTGGGGGGCCCAGGCATTGCCTGCCACTAGCCATTGGACCTGCAGGGGTCTCATGAGGATCTGAGACCACCAGCTGGCCCAGTGCTGGATGCAGCCTTGGGTCAGCAGTACTTCGGTGGGACAGCAGGAATTTCAGGTGTGTTCAGGCATCACCAGGGCTCCCTAGGACTCAGCCACAGGGCCAGGAGAGCCACTTGATCCAGCCCCAGCCACCAAGGGATCCCCAGTCTGGGGCAGGCTCCATTCTACATGGAGAGGACACAGCTCTGTAGAAGCCAACTTGAGGCTTGTGTGGGCCCCGGGCTGCTAAACTAAAGCTGAACTGAAATGGACATGTAAGTGAACAGAATAAAACAGGCTGAGGAGCACAGACAAGGGTGATTCCTGGAATGCAAACACAGATCATGGTGCCCATTCAGGGCCACAGCGCCATACATTGGCTAAAGCCAACCTGAGAGAACTGAAAACCACAACTGTGAATCCCAGAACTGAAATCACATCCCCAGTCTGGGCTGTGGAACCAAAGCAAAGGGGAGAAGGCTCCAAGGCCTCCAGTGGGCAGGAGCAGGAGACACACATCCTCTGCTGCACGGAGGCCCTCATGTTCCTTAGGGATGAGTCTCTGTGTGGGGCAGGACTGTTTCTGCTCCATGGGGTGCTCCATGCTGAGCAGATATGCATGGTGAGCAGAGAGGAGCTGGTTTAGGCCATCCTTCTGAAAACCAGGTGGGGACAAGAGGTTTTGAGGCCCCTTAACTTTGATTTTTACCGCCCTGCTGCCAGGCTCCTTGCCCAGAGGCAAGGGGCGGGCCAAGTCTGGGCACCACAGTAACGACAGCCACAACATAGAAATATTCTTAATATAATTAGGTGCAGGGCCTCCCCCCTCCCAACCACACACGTACAAACAAGCAGGGGGTGAACCCCCCGCCCAGCCAGCCACTGCCACAGGCAGAGGGGCAGTCACCCCACCATGGGGCATGGGCAACCACAGGGAAGTGCTGTGGAAGGGCTGGTAGCCCAGGCATGGGACAGCCCGTGCTGGGACAGTCCTGCCCAGGTTCACCCCCACCCCCAGCCGCCACCACCTCTTGCAGCTGGCACTCCCGTCCCCTGCGAGGGGGGAGCATGCTGGGGGAAACAAAGATGCTGACACTGAGATGCAGCCACCAAATCTAGCTGAGGAGCGTCCCGAGTGGGTTAATTCTAGGTGGAGGGTTATTCTACGAGCCGAGCTGTACTGCAGCGGGGCAGGGAGGATGTGGGGTGGGGTGGGGGCTTCCTTGAAGGGAAGAGCTGGTCCGGGCAAATTGTCTGCGGTCCTGGCCAGGTGCTCAGTAGTCTGCAGTGTACTCCGTGCCATGCAGCCCTCGGCACAGCAGGGTGAACTCCTTCACCATCTCCTTCACTCGCCGCTTGTTCACACGCTCTCTGCTAAGACAGGGAGGGGACAAACATGGAGCAGGAGGGACACACCGGGTCGTGCTGGAGGGTCGTTCCTACCACGTGCAGGGTGCGTGCACGAACCTGAGGATCTGCTGGCTGAAGGTCTCCTTCTGCTCGGGGCTGACGCGGGCTGAGGGAAAGCCATCCTGCTGCATGGCCTCCTTGATCCAGATGCTCAGGTAGCTGAAGCAGTGCTTGTTCAAGGCAAAGAGGATTTCTGCAAAGTGATCCATGAGGCTGCGGGAAGCCTGGCCACCAACACCCTGCCACAGAGCAGACAGACCCCACTGAGCCCCCAGTAGCACCCTGCCAGCATCCACCCACACTGCCAGGCTCTCTGCCCTAGCCCCACAGCGGTGCTGTCTGGGAAGAGAGCCCAAAGCTGCCTGGGGAGCCCACAGTCCCACCACCTCTCACCTCCAGCACTGCCTGCAGCAGCACTTTGCCATTCTCATGCACAACTTGTCCCACCGGGGCGATCTCTCCACAGCGGGGCAGCAGCTCCGTCTGCAACACACAGCTCATCTTACTCTCTGCCAAAGCAACCTCCACGCCACAGTACCCTTGCCCGACCCACAGCCCCTTCCTCGCAGGGAGGAGGCTGCAGCCCATCCCCTCGGGGCTGCACAGTGCCATGATACTCACAAAAAAGCCACAGGATGCTTTGACTGTTGGGGCCTCAGGGAACTTGAGTGAAAGGACACCTGCAAGCAGAAGGCACTCAGTTAGCAGGCAGAAATCCTGCACACCATCCCAAATCAGCCCCGTGGTCCCCAGCCCCTGGCTGGCCTGTGCCCAGCTACGCAGGAGGAGCAGGCTGTCCTCTCACACAGCGATGTGGAGCATGTCCCCATGCCCGTGGTACTCACCACACTGAAACACGGCTTTGACATCCAGGTTGCTACACAGGAAGAGGTCTGGCTTCCTTTTGAGAGCCTGCAAGGCACACAGACAGGCAGCATAAACCCAGAGCTGCAGAGGCGGCCAGGATGGCTCCGAGGAACCTGGTGCCCCAGACAGCCTCTGCCTGGATGCACTTACCTGGGCACACCCACGATAAACAGCAGATTCACACAGGTCAGCAGGAAACCATCGCTTTCCCAACAACCCCCCCACCCCAGGAAATGCCAGGCAAACAGCCAGGCCGTTTGCTATGCTCAGGGGCCACCAGCCCCAGGAGCTGAGGACAGATGCCACGGCAGTGTACACGCAAACACCTCAGATACAAGGACAGGACAGAGGGATTCTGTCCCACCAGAGCGGGCCAGGCAGCACCAGCACTCCTGGGACAAGAGACCAGCCACCTCTGTGCTTTGCTCCTCTCCTCCTGAAGATGCTGCTCTCCCTGGGGTCACAGCAACTGGTTCAAGCAGTAAGCCCAGACTGGGCCAGCAGCTCACGGTGCTCAGGCTCCAGAGCACAGATGACAACGTGATGTCAACATTGCTTGGCAGCTTCTGAGCAGCAATACTGACACCAGAAAAAATTTGGGTTTCTTTTTTCTCCCACTTGGTAATCCCACCAGTCACTGTGGGGGTCCGGCACTGCAGCCAGGGACAACCATTAGCTATGGCACCCCATGCCATGGCTTGTCCCCCCCAGTGCTGGCACTGGGAAGTTACTGGATTGAAACATTTCAATCTGTTCTTGCTATTCCATGGGAAGGGATTCTGCTTGACCACCATGACACCATTCCCAACACTATGGGCCACCACCGGGGATGGTAATTATGCATCTTGCCCTGTGACACTGGGGATAGCTGCTACAGCACTGGAGTGGCCCCACTCTGTGCTTGGAGCTTGGCGAGCAGCATACCAGGGCCAGCAGCCCTTGAGCTGAGCTGTGTGCAGGGTCACCACCTCCCTCCAAGCCTGCTCCTGGGATTGAAAGCAGGGACAGCTTTCAGACAGCAGCACTCAGGACACACAGCCATCTGCCCATAGCCATGGTAACTACTTGGAGCAAACTGGACATATTTCCCACCCCTCCTTCTCCAGGGAAAGCCCACAGCCATCTGCCTGGTGCAGAGAACATATGCTGGAGACTGAGAAGCCAAGTAGCAGGTTTCAGGGCTACCCTGCCTCCTGACTATCACACTGCAAGAGAGGAGTTGGGTTTGGTTGTTGGACCAGGTGGAGGGGGCACAATCACAGGGATCTGCTCCTTGGCTAGATACAAGTGAAAACCTTTATGGGGATGACTAGGGACCACATTATACCTGTGTGTGCATACAGACTGCACTCCAGTCCTCCTGTGCTGGCACCAGCATGGGCAGGTTTGGTAGCACAGGGGCAATGGTTTAGAAACACATCCACTCATCATGGCTGCTGCCTTCTAGTCGGCTCCATACCAGACACTGCTTGCAAGACACACTGCAGTTTTCACCATGGGGGACTACCCCTGCATCCCCTGCCTTGGTCTGGGCTCCCAAGCAGCAACCACAAGCCTCTCCCCCAGCAGTATGCTACTCAAGAGCTGATGGCTCCCATGATTCTACCCAAGCTGCAGGTTCCTTTACCCTGCCCATACAAGGGGATAGTTTTAAACCATGTCCTGCATGCTGGCACAAGGGTCTTCCAACATGCTCAGGTTGCCACCTACCTGCACGATGCTTCCACCAGCCAAACCAAATCTGTGGCAGCCCCCAGGCTCTCCTGCAGGCTCGCTGGAGCACCTGCTGACTCCAGTGCCATGGGGGAAAGTGTGCCCTGGTTTGGGAGGGCTCCATCCTGTAGGACACCTCCACCAAGGCAGCACAGAGTGCCAACTCAGCCTGGGCACATATGCACACATCTAATATGGAAATACATGAGGTTTATCCCCATCAAATGGGAGGCCTGTGGAGCTTTTCCCACTAACAAGTGGCACCAGGTAGGCCCAGCTCCTCTTTCCCAGCACCAGGACATCTGCTTCAGTTCTGGGGTCTCTTACTGCCAGCCTGTCATCCTCAGCTCCTGCCCAAGCAGCACTCACATCTTCTGGGATGGGTCTTTAAATGCTTTTAAACATCCTCCCACATTCTCTGCTGCACAGAGGTAAGCACTGTCACTCTGGCAAGAGCTGGCACAGAAAGGACAAGAGTTTCTTCTCCATGGCAGCTCAGATAACTTCAGACAGATCTTCAGAGCAGATCTTTCTTCAGTGCCTGGCTCTTCAGAATCAGGCAGACACGGAGGGGACACCAAACCCACTCCCTAGCAGACAGTGTGGGACTGTATGTCCAGTTTCTGCAGCTCTCCAGAGCACACAGATCAACCCCTTCTGTCCAACACAACCACTTCTTCCCAGACCACCTGTCTGGCACAGCAGAGCCTGCAGCCTTGGAAAGGGCACTTGAGCTTGGTCATGCACCAGGGCCAGGGAGAAGCAGTCAGCCCCTGCTTGCTGGGAAGAGGAGGTGCTGAGCCCATGTCTTGCACAGGGTTCTCTGACTCCAGCTGGAGCAGGCACGGTGGAGGGCTCAAGAACTGCTCTGCACTGCCTGGACCTGCCCAAAAAGGGACAGAGGTAGAGGATGGTGGTGGGTTGGCCATCACAGATGATTGGTCCTACATCTTCTGCCCAGCAAGGCTGCACTTGCCCAGTCTGTCACTGGGCTCCTGGCCAGGGGAGGTCACTGCCACACTCCTGAGGTCCATGGTGGAGGGATGTGGCAGTGGGGAGGCAGGCTGGAGAGCCCTAGAATCTTACATGCAACCAGGAGCACACACATTAGCATGCCAGCACCACTCCGTGCAGCTGTACAGCAGGCTAGTTATTCTATACTTGGCTTTGAGTTGTAGTAACTCCAGTGTCTCCAGCATCTGTCAGATGTTTGGTCTAGGCCAGTGTGCTCTTGTGATCTGTCAGCCATCATCAAGTGTGGATTGACTGTTAATATGGTGGCAAAACAATCAGCCATACCAGCTGGGCAGTGCCACCACCAAGCCCAAAGAAGTATACTGTGAAGTCAACTGCAAACCTGTCACACAGAGAGATGACTGCCTGAGATCTGGTGACATGGGGATGATGTGCAGGTATCATAAGGCAGGAGCTTCTTCTGAGCTATCAGAAGGTAGAAGAAAACTTGCTGGAAGAGGGAGAGGACAAAAACACTGCCTGCAAGCAGAAACCAAGCAAATATGAAACCAGGAATATAGTATTTCCACCAAGGTAAACAACCACAGGAACAGATGGTCAGAGAAGTGGGAAAGTCTCCACCATGACACAGTCTTAGGCCCAAACTTGCTGCTGCTGTGGAAGATGTATTACTTCACTAAGGGCTCTGCAGGTGGAGCAAGCTGGAATGAAAACGTAGCCCTCACCTCAGGAAAATTTGATCTGAAGAGATTTACAGTTCTGCCCAACTTTAATCCTTGGTTCTACAAATGCTCAACAGCATCACTGTGTAGCAGGGTCCTCTTGAAAAGGACAGGCTGGACACCTCTCTGCCATCAGAGAGCTCTTGAATTCTTGAGAGCAAGAAGCCAAGCAGGAATGGAAAGGCCATTTCCTGATCGGTTTCTAAGTACCCCACAGATCATCAGTCTGGGAAGAGGTACAGGCCAAGGAAGAGGAGGAACAACTCCTGTGTATGAGGAGAGAGGAAGGGGATGGGATCCTTTGGTTTCCATGGGGTTGCTGGAATAAAAAGCCCAGGAAAACATCACGGCTTGAGTGGCTGCTTGTGGTGGTTAACTGGCAGAACATCAGGCACCTCACAGTGATCCATGATGGGGCAGCAAGTGATCCATTAGGAGTCTCTGAGCTACTCCTGTAACTCCTCCAAAGGATGTGGGCTGTCCAAGACTGGAATGCCAGGGGCCAGGCTGGCTGCCAGCACACTGCCTGCAGATCCTGCCCAAGAGGGCAGTGTGTAACTTCCCAGCAGATGGATGGGTGGTGGTTGCTGGGTGCTTTGACAACACGCCCCTTCAAAGTTTACCGGGGTTACACTTTTCTCTCCAAGAGAGCAAAATTATGCCTTGTCCAGACACAGAAAAGGACTCCAAGCCAGAGAGAATCAGACTTGGTAGAGTCTCCTGGGGTCACCTAAATGCCTATCCCCCAGCAGGATCACCTCTACCTGCCCTCCAGAAGCAACAGGCTTGTCGAGTCCTTTGAAGCCCTTCAAGCAGCAGCTCCCCAACACTGTTAGA
This sequence comes from Phaethornis superciliosus, assembly GCA_023637945.1. Lineage (NCBI taxonomy): Eukaryota > Metazoa > Chordata > Aves > Apodiformes > Trochilidae > Phaethornis > Phaethornis superciliosus. The sequence continues at coordinate 20,091,527 of JAJQWJ010000009.1, read as the reverse complement.
AAGATCTCTTACTGTCTAACCTGTACCCTTTCCCATTATTTCCTTCCATAACTGTTTTTCCCACTCGAGGAGAACAGAAAGGTTTTTTTACCCATGACTGAGACACTACTTTTACACACCCAAGACTCATGCAGCTCCTCAAGCTGCTATCAGTCTTTTCTCCCCACTATATTTACAAGGTGGTCATCTTTCTAGATGCTTTTCTCTGTATTCTCTGGTCTGTATCTACAGAAATATTGTACCCCAAACAGGGCACAGTGCTCAAGCAGAGATCCTGCCAGTGCTGAGCAGCCAGGGAGCACATCTCCATGAACTTCATGCACAGATCCCATTCACCAATTCTCCCATAACATTCAAAACTTTTGTTAAAGGGTCATAGCTTCCAAAACCAGCATCACAAAAGCTGTGAACGCTTTCTGAGAACCTCAGTTACATTCCATCTTTCAGGAGGAAAAACAGAGAAGAAAACCCTGTGATACAGTTTGTGAGATGCAATAGGTCCCAGCAGGATCCTGGCATCATGGTGAGACTCATGAGGAGCAGACCCTGTGCGGGGTGGTGAGGTGCAGACCCCTCATCTGCTCCATCCCACAAGAATCACACAAGGGCTGAGCTGCCATCGGAGGGGGTGGACAGCTTAGCACCCAGACATACCAGCACCTTTCCCAGGCTGCTGGCCAGGGCAGGATGGCCACAGCTCTGGCAGCCACCTGGGCGAGTATCCTTGCACAGCCACTGGGGGAGCACGCGTGGTCGGAGGTCTTGTCATTACAGAAATAAAGCAAAAATCCACTTTGCCAGCCCCTGCTTGCCACCAACCCACCCTCTGGATAGGTGCTGGCAGATGTATCTCCAACAATGACACTGAGTGCATTAGGAACATCAAAGCTTTTCCCTTAATGTCCACGGAGGGTGGAGGAGTATGTGGGGGAGCCAGCAGGTGTATACACCCACAGAGCACCGTGCCACTCCTGCCTGCCCACTTCCAATGGTGACACAAATGCCAGCCCCACGAGCCAGCTGTGGCCCCTGCCATGCCAACACAAACTGTCCCTACATGCCACCAAGCCAGTGGCATGGGAGCACTCCCAGACACAGGCACAGGAGCTGCCACCACCCCAAGGAGCTGCTGGGGTGGGAGGCAGCATGGCAGCCTGGCACGACCAGGTACCATCACAAGGACATTGCTCAGAGCCAAACCCCAGCAGCTGCCCCAGGTTTCATCCCACCAGCCCCAGGGGAGGACAGCTCAGCTTGTCCCTGCTCCAGAGGACCCATGGCAGGGCAAGTAAACAGGTTGGATAAACATCCACTTAATGCTCTAATTTTTCACCCGAGGGTGACCATGGCAGCAGCCCCAAGTGCCCCACACCAGCTTCAGCAAGACCAGGGGGTGGCAGCTGGAGGCTGCCCTGCAGAGGAGGGCACTGCCCTGGGGATTGTGAGGACCCAGAACTAAAGGAGAATGTTTTGTTTTCAACTTCCACGGAAACAGATGGAGAAACTCGATATTCAACTAAAAGGAAAAAAAAAACGTTGTCAACAGAAAGCTAAAAATAGGTTTAAATTGAATTAAAAAGAGAAAGAGAGAGAACAGAAAGTGAATGAATAAGAAACTAAAACACACCTGTGCCAGGAGTTGCATAAATGAATCAACAATATCAGGATGATCCCTGGGCCCTAAAATATAATAAAGATGTAACTTAAGAGAAAAATCATACAAACAGCAACTCAACATCATATAGTTATGTGATACAGAAAGAATTTACAAGTGAAAACAGGAGTGTAAGGGAGAAGGGGTGTGTGGGGGAGGGGATGGGCAACATGAGCAGCTTGAAGCAAGTTAAAGAAACAAAACATACAAAAAATCATGAAACTTGGAGAACCCAAGAACAGAAAGAAACTGTAAAGGAAAGGGTCTGAAGCCCCAGGGTCTCCAGCTAGCACCTGGGCGCTGCAGAGCCAAGGAGATCTTCGTGTCCTTGGGAAGGAAGAGGAGGAGCAGGGGCTAGCTGGGCACCATCTCCACAAGGAGAATTAGAGCTTTTGCACTGTGGGGACTGAGCGGGTGTCTTCAGAGCATGGTTTGGTCCTGGAAGATAACTGCAAGTGAACGACAACACCTCAGCAAATGCTTGACAGGTCCGGCCGGGCTCAGGCGTGCACATGCGTGTCACCAGCACCAGCTGCTCAGGAGCCCCTGGCACAGTCACTCTCCCGCCCCATTCCCAAATGCTCTCCAAGATCCTGAGCCCAGGACAGTCCTGGAGGTCTCCTCCAGCATCATCCTGGGAGACCTCAGTGCCCAGAGAACTCCATGCCAGCATCACTTGCCCTACCTTGGCATCTGACTCTGTGCATAGACACATCTCAGCCCCTGTGGGGTCTTCCCCTCTCCTGCTGCCCATGGGCTGGGCAGAAGGAGCTCACCCTGTTCGGGGCTGGCTGCCCACCAGACAGGACCCACAGGGTGGGTAGGAGCACAGTCCTGGGCACACCGAGCTGGACAGCTGCTTGCCTGAGCAAAGAGTTGGCACAGCTGGGCCACTGTCCCCTCCCCTCTCCTCCTGCAGTCATGCCTGCTGCTGCCCGGAGACATTGCCACCTCCCTGGGTGCTGAGTCAAGAGGGTTTCAGTGTACACACATCCACACACCACTGGCAGAAGCAGGGACTTAATCTCCAGGCAAGCCCGAGTTGCTTGCCACTGGCCCCCATGCCACCCCAGCAGAGTGGGATTTGCTTGGACCGTGGCATGGTGATGAAACAGGGGCCCTCACACCTCTCTCAGCATTTTAGGGAGCTCTGAGCCTTGTACTGGAGAGAATGAATCATCCTACCCAGCACCAAGACCCCCTGGGAACTGTAAATGGAGCTGCTGAAGGACCAAAGCCAGCAGCTCCATGGTACATTTGTCCCCATCAGGGAGCAAGTCACCAAGAGGCTGAGGGAAGCCACTGGGGGGACCTGTCCTAACCCCATTCACTTTTTGTAGTGCAGGCAGTGAGCCAAAGAGGGGCCCCTGCCCTCCAAGAGGATGCCAGCATCCTCAGCATCACAGCAGTGACTCTGAAAAGGTCCTTTCCCAGATATTCACACACACATCCTCCTGCTCATGTGAGGGCTTAATTCCTGGCCACTATGAGCACCACTGGCCCTGGGAGGAGCCCCAGGATCTCCTTGGGAGCACGGCCTCCCTGGGACTGGAGGTCCAGCTCAACCCTTGCAGCACACAACACCCAACCCTGCTGCAGAAGTGGGGCTGACACAGCAGTCCAGAGTCTCGCCTGGGGGCCTTCCTGCTTCTGCTGCCCTGCAGGGAAGGTACCCACCTTCCAGGGGTTGGGATGAATCCAAGAAACAGAGATGGCCCCGTTAGCTTAGCTAGGAGTGAAAACAGCCATTCCTGGTAAGACGCCTCCAGACTCCATGCATGCAACAGCCTGACAACAGCCCCAGCACGAAGAAGGGTTAATCCCACGTACCTTGCTGGAAGAGGGTCAGCGTGACTGAGGTAACAAGCAAGAAGAGGGCCTTGATGGGAGGGAAGTGGGCAGGCTCGTGGGCAAAGATGTGAACCAGCTGCAAGAGACAGAGAAGGACTGAAGCTACTGCCGGCCCTGCGTGTCCCCGGTCTCCCCAGGCAGCAGCAGCCCCAGCCCCAGGAGAGGCTTTGGGGTTCCATACCTGCCGGGTGAGGTCGATGGCAGAGGCCTGGGGGATGGTGCTGTACATCTGCCCCAGCATCTCACACAGCTGAGGCACCATGGGGGCAAAGTCATCCAGGAGGGTCTTCACAGACTTCTCAAAGATGGCACAGACAGACTGTGGGAGAAGAGGGACTGCATGAGCAATGGGTGTCTGGAGACCCCTTTGGGTGGGGAGGGCTTGATGGACGGGTCCCAAGGGAGGGAAGAACTGACAATGGGGCCAGGACCAGCCAAGCAGAGGGCTAAGACATGCTATGGTATTGCTGCCCTGCAGCACAGGATGCTCTCAGAGACTGGGAAACACCCTTCCCATTGCAGCAGAAAGGCTCCTCAAGGGCCAGGGGGAAAAGTAGCTGGTGGGACACTGCACCTGGGCACTGCTGAACTCAGCAAACTGAAGAAACATGAGATGACACAGGTCCAGCTCAGAGTAGAGCTATCCCCTTAGGGAACACAAGTGTGGGAGACCCCCATCTCCCATCTCCGGGCTCATGGCAGGGCCTCTGTAACTGGAAAGGAGCAGAGCTGATGGGGGCACAAGACAGACAAGAATGGCCAGATGCTGCTGGGGACAGCAAGCAGCACTGGTCCAGACAACCCAGCAAGACATCCCTCTCACAGGGTATCACCCAGAGTCTGTTGTTTGCTGTCCCCAGTTCAGCAAGGACAGGCAGAACTGCAGGTAGGACACAGGAGGAGCCTGATTACCTCCACGACTTGGGCATCATTCAGCCACTTGCTGAGAACCTTCTGTATGAGCTGGAAGACTTGCTGCAGAACCACCACCACCTGTGAGGAACAAGAGGCACGGATTGGACACCATGTCACTGGGGAGGGGAGATTCAAGACTAAGGACTGCCTGAACTCAAACCTTCAGGCACCACTGCCTCTTCCACCCTCTGAAGCTGGACAGCTTTCTTCCCTGCTGAAGCAGCCTGGCATAGCTCACAGCTGGCAGGCAGCACCCAGGCTGCCCTCCAGAACAGCACCCAGTCAAGATAGATCCTGCAGGTCACATCTGCCCACCTCAGAGTGGTGGAATGGTCTGAAGGACTGGTTGGAGCTGGAATGCACCAGCACTCCCCTCTTTAGGGTACACACTGCATTCCCTATTAACTCCACTCTCCTGGCACCAGTCGTAAATAGAGAGGTTTGGGCCAGGCTCTAGCAAAGAGCTACTTCTGTACTCACAGGATTGGGTCCTTGCTGCACTGGCAGCTTCTTGACCTCAGTGCTTTCGTGGTCATCGTCATGGTGGCTGATGTCTAGGGTGGTGAACAAGTTGGAGAGCAGGCCCAGGATGTGGATGATGGCCAGCTTGTTGGAGGGATTGGGCTGCCATGGAAAATATAGAGAAAGTGTGACACAGATCACACTGTGCAATCACAGTCATGCCTTTGGGATGCTAAAGAACTAGGACTGTGGAGGCAAAATGCCAAAGAGGTGGTCCCTGCACTGTCTTGAGCCCATGTTCAAGACCACTGCTTCAAGACAGCAAGTCCCAGGGCTACAGCCAGTGGGAAAAGCCACTTCTGGATGGAGGTAGCAGGAAGACACTCACCGTTTCATCAGCCAGCTTTTCCAGCTGCTGGATGTAGGGGGTGATCAGGGAGTGCAGGTTCTTCAGGATCTCCTCCACTTGCAGCGCAGAGAGCAGAAAACCAAGAGCCTGCATCAGCCACATGCACTGGCTTGTCTGGGACAGAGAGGAGACACAACGGGGCAGGTCACAGCTCAGCCTACAGCCCTACTGCACACATTATAGGCAAGACAGCTGTCAGGGGCCCAGCCAGCAAAGCCAGGACCCCAGAATGCTACAGCTCCTGAATTGCTCTGTGTCATTCCAGGTACATCGGTCTGCAGGAGAGGGAAGCAGCTCCCACCTTCATGGCAGGGCCACCATCATGCCTGGCCTCTTTCCAACAACCTGCCAAGACCAGCTGGAGCCCAGAGACACCACTCACCCTCCTTCAGCACACCATCCATTCTACAGACCTGTCTCAGCCCCTGTGGGGTTAAGTATCACAACCTATCCTGTGGCAGGCATAGCCTGGGTTCTGTCCCCACAATTTTCTCCCTCCTTTTTCCTCTTGAAAACATCTGCTGTCTCAGCATTCGTGGGCTTGGAGATTTGGCTAGACTTAAGTATTCCTGGGGGCTTCCCTCTCTGGGGGACATAACTCAGACCACAGCAGTGGGAGCCCAGTGGCACAGCGAGGGGCAGCCCACAGGTACCCCAGGCCTTGCATAGGATGACTGCAGCACTGAGCTCTCCTCCAGGGACAGTCCAGCTCACAATGGAAGCCCTCATGTCTTCAGGTGAGCACAATTAACAGGAGCAAGCAAAACCATCCAAAGATGTGAGCCAGCCCTTCTTACCTTGTGAATCTGCTTCATCAGCACCTCCTGCCAAAGGGAAGGTGAGAGAGAAAGAGGCAGGTGAGTGTTGCAGAAAGCCCCTTCCCTTCCAGAGGGCAGGACTGACACGAGTTCAAAACAACTGAGAGCAATGTGGGCACAGACAAGTGGCATAGTAGCTCCACACAGCCTCCCCACAACCACCACAGGCAGGGAGCAAAATCCTTGTTTCCTAGTAAGCTTTTCGCTCAGCCAGACCCCTCAGCTACCCAGCAAGAGCAGCCCCTGTCCTGGACAGGCTCTGCAGCAGGATGGCTCAAGGAGCCAACTTCAGCCAGGGCTTCCTTACTCCACCAGTGGTGTTCCCCAGGTTCTCAGAGCAGAGGCTCACACTTTCCACCAGCCTCTCTCTGTTTCCATGAACATGCCATCCCTCCTCCTAGTACCTTGGGACTCCATCCCAAATCCTAAGAGCCAAGCAAGAGCATGGAACAACCTGCCCAGGCACTGGAGGGACCAGCCCAGTCTCTGCAGAGTGGCTTGAGGCCCAGGCTGCCCTCCAAGATGCTCAGCAGTGACAGTAGCTGCCTGGTGGGTGCAGAGTTGGCAGGATGCCATTCCCAACAAGGCAAACCAACTGCCTGGAAAGCACAGATGCCCACATAGAACCCCTGAGGACCCCTTGGCAGTTGTGTCTGCCACTGCCTGCCTTTTCTGCACTCAACAGAGGACATGGGGCTTGCCAACTGGGTCTAATGACCTATGAACAGGATGGGGAAGTTCCCCAACACCAAGCAAGATGCCCTGAGCTGCTACTTTGCATCCTCTCCTGCCCTGATCCATCTGTAGGAAAGGGTTTGCACAAAGCACATCCTGGCTCATGACCACACATCCATCTGCATCCAGATCCTACCTGTGACACAGCAACGATGTTGGCAGCATAGGGTGGGAGGTCATACTTGCACTCCCGACAGATCTTCTTCAGGGTGGAGACACTAGAGATGGAGAGCTCAGGGTTGCCCAAGGCTTGGAGCACCAGTGGCAGCACATTGTTGATCATGACAGGGTGATCAGCCAGCCATTCCGACAGGGCTCCTGCACACACAGACGGGGGTCAGACCGTGGGCTCTCACTCCCTGTGTCCCGGGATGCTCAGCTTTGCATTTTGCTGCTGTTATTGCTGAGCAGGAGCAGTCCCAGAGGGGTTCCCCCTCCCCAGCCCAGCAGGCACATGAGCAAGGGCCTCACCAATAGTGAACATGACGGTGTCAGCGAGCTGCACATTGCTGATGCTGATCCGGGGAATGAGACCGATCAGCCCCGGCACCACATCGGAGTAGTTCACGTCAATGGTCTCAGCAATGGACTGGAAGCCATAGAGCAAGGCCTCTGTGTGCTGCCAGGGTGGGAGAGGCACTGTCAGAGCCACATCCTGACCCCCAGTGCCCAGCCCAGCCCCTGGCTCAGCTTCCCCCCTGCCACCATGGCCGAGGAGTCTGGTTCCTGGGCAGCACCAAGGAGCTGGAGGCAGAAGACTTGTTCCTCCTCCCAGTACACCGCACAGAGGCCACATACGTGCTGGCAAGGTGGTCATGCTCCTCAGCTCTATCAGGTCCCTTTGCTCTCAACACCCTGTAGCTAGGTCCCTGAGGGGCTAGTAGCCATCAGCCTGGCATCCAGGTCCCCTTGCTCACCTGCCACGTGGATGGCTGCTCCGTGTTGGTCAGGAGACGTCCCAGTTTGTCATAGAGGCTGCTCAGGAGCTCAGCACCCAGCATCTCGTATACATACATCAGCGTGTCAGAGATGTCCACCCTGCAGAGAACATGGAGGGTCTCCAAAAGCTGTCCTCACCCCTTGCAGAAAGATCCTTGTGTGGACAGCTTACTTCCCCTCTCACTGCCAGGCAGGACACAGCCCTGTCTGCTTAAGAACACTGCCCCAGCCCAGCGTGGAGTGCTCCCAGGGCAAGTGGTGCCATGCCAAAACACCAGCTCATTTCCATATCACCACCACAGCCATAACAGTTCTTGGTAGAAGGCATCTCCTCTGTGCCCTCCTTTGGTCTTTCCACTCCAAGAAGGCAGAATGCTGCCTGTGTCCTTGCCTGCCTGACAAGCAAACCCAAACCTCCCAGCTGTACCTGTATATCCGAAACTGCTCCTTCTCATCTGAAGACCAGAAGCCATACTCCTCATCAGAAGGGAACTGGGCTTTGTGCAGCAGTACATCCACCAGCTGGAAGTAGACAGGCCTGTAGACCTGCTGGTACACTGCCTGCTTATCTGGCTCAAAGGAGAGGATGTCATCCTAGGGGCAGGAGGAGGGATACATCAGTGTTGCAGGGGAAAGAAAATGGAAACACCATGCCTGCTGCATGGGGGACGCAAGGGCAGCTCCCAGGGCTGGTGGGACCAGCCACACATCAGAGGTTGCACTTCCAGCTCCCCAAGATCCACCTGATGTTGAGTCCTTCTGCAGCAGCAGTGTTATCTGGAGCCAAGGTCCAAGAAGCCCCAGCAGCCAGGTGGAACCCTGGGCATTTAAGGACAGCATGGTTACAGCAGGGTGGCACTGCCCTGCCATGTTCTAGCCTTGGGAGCATGTCTGCATCAGAAGCATCCATGCCCTGAGGAGGCTGGGATGGGTGCCTGGGGAGCACAGCACTCTCCTGCCTCCACCTGTACCTTCAGACCCGTGCAGAGAAGCAGTGAGAACTGGTGGGAGCCTCAGCCAGGCTCTGCACAGCAAAGGAGCTGCCAGCACTGCACCGACATCGCCTCCTCCCTGCCCACACTCAGCCGCGCCGCATCAGATTGCGGAGGAATGGAGCCGAGGGGATGAACGGGGGCTAAAAATAGAGCATAGCGTGGCAGGGCTGCTTTGTTGGCCCAGGGAACACTTGGCACAGGGAGAAGGACCCACACCGGGTAGCACTAGCACCTCCCCAGCCCTCTCTTTCCTTCTCTGAGAAACCCTGACCACCAGCCTGGCAGCAGGGGTGAGCCCACAGCAAGCCAGCACACACACTCCTCCTCCCTGCCTGTTGCCAGTGTGGCCACATAGCAAGGAGCTACACAGCCAGGTCTACTACTGGGCAAAAAAAAAAAAAAAAAAAAAAATTAGCATGAAGCTTTAATTAATTATGTTAACGAGGCCCTTAAAGGCTATCTCAGACTTCCAAGGAAGACTGGGGGTGGAAAAATCAGGCCATTTCCAAGTTATGTGCCCTGTGGTGGCTGCAAGCACAGGGTGAGAAGCAGGGGCATCAGAAATCCCCAGGGACCAAACTGAGGCAGGCCAGACCCCAGTCCCTCTGCACCACTCCCCCAGCCCTGCCTGGGGCACAGGATCCAGCCAGGCTGCCCCGCCACGTCCACCGACCTGCAGTGTGTACCAGAAGGTGAGTGTCAAGGAGCTGGTGGTTTCGTTGACAGGGTAGTGCCCAGGGATGCCGGTGCAGAACATGATCATGTTGACCAGTGCCAGGAAGCTCTGCCAGTGCTCCACCTGGTCCAGGAGTGCCCTGGGAAGCAGAGAGCACAGTCAGGGTGGCACCATCACTTCCAGGGGGGCTCCTCTGCCCCGACACACACCACTGGCTGCAGGACAGGCCCTGGATGAAGCAGGATGGGGGAACGGCAGGCTGCTCCAAGCTCATTCCCTCTCGTGGGGACTGTCCCAGCACTTACCGGGAGTGGTTCTCCCCCAGGGCCACAGCGATGCGGCAGATCCCATGTGACGTTTCCATGTCCCCACTCTGAACTGCCTGGCGCAGCTGCTCTTGGAGTCCCAGCACAGGGGGGATGAGCTTCAGCAGGGTGTTCACGTACCTACAAGCACAGCCTGAATTGGTACTGGGAATACGACTTGCTGACATTGGCTGCCATGACATCCATCCCTCCTGATACTCTCCCAGGGCTCCCAGCCAGCTTTCCCACCGGGAAGGCTGGTTTGTGCAACAGGACACCTCCAGGAGCCTTTGCTGCTCAGAGGCACTCTCCTCCCATCCTGCAGCATCAGGTCCAAGGCTGAAGCTCTAAGTGCTTCCACAGCAGAGCTTCTGCAAGCAAAGAGAAGGCCTGAGCCTGCAGTTCTGTGCAAGTCCCACCACAGTGTGGGCATCTCCAGCAGAGGCCCATCTAGATGTGGCCTCTGGATGGGATGAAACGGGCAGCCACCCTCAAGGACTACTATCTGGGGATGAAATGGGCCCCACAGCAGGTTCCACTGGCCCCCCGCCTTCCCAGGCTGCCGCAGCCCTGCGTGGAGCAGCTCTCCCACATCACATCATACACATCAGCCTCCCCTCCGTGCTGCTGCCTGCAAGTGATGGTAACCAAGGCAACGGGAAGGAGGCAGCCAAGGTGAAATGAAGCCCAGGGCCCCTGGAGAGAGGCCGTGCTGGAGGCTGATGAGCAGCCTGCCATTTCCCTGCCCGCCCAGGCGTGTTATCGGGAGCTGCAGCTATTCAGTGCACTCCCTGCCTGCCCTGCTGCAGGCAGATGCAGGGCCAAGGATGCTCGGAGAGGGGAGAACACATGATGCCAGTTCTCTTGTGCTGACCATGAGGAAGAGACGCAAGCACTGACACCCGGACAGCTGCACATCCACCCCAGAGCAGCACAGCTGCCCAAAGAGTCAGCAGCTCTTACTATGGCTGACATAGGAGTGAACAAAGCCACCGTACCACCAGTGTAGGGAGAGAGCCATGCTTGTGGCAGCAGCTTCTAGGGCTGGGTCACTGGTAGAAGACAGGGGGAAGAGGGAGTCTCTGCCCCAGCATCCCCTCTGTGTGCACTCCCCTCACCTCTCTGCCTGAGAAGAAATCCCTTGGTGAAGGGCACAGATACCTGTGCATAAACTATTTTCAAGTCCCTGATCCTCCGTGAGCAATGTCTGTGGCAGTGTGGGAGCACTGTGATAATGGAGGAGTTGGAAATTCACCAACTTTTCTCTCAGGGAACTGATGCTGTGGTCAGGGTCAGCCCAAGGATGCTGACAAAAGGTACAGGGGACTTTCCACTGCCCCAGTGTACGGCAAATTCATTCTGCCTCTGCAACCCTGGGCTCCCACTACCCTAGAGGTGTTTTTATGACTGTAGACTGTTTTTATGACAAGACCATCCCAGCCTATGAGAGCTTCTGGCTGTCCAGCTGAACAGCCTACCCCCAGCAGCTAGTGACTGCCTGTGAAAGAGCTATGAAGGTGGCAGCCATACAGTGATGTTTCCCTCCAGTCTATTTCCCTTCGGTGATTTGTGGTAGCCTTCCTGAGCAAGACTTGCTGTCTTCATATTTAGCAGCTGAGGAAATTTTTCTTCAATGAGTTTGTCCAGTCCTTCTCAAAGCCCAGTGAACTGCAGCATCCACAACTCCCTCCATGGGATCAGCACATCCTTCTGCTCTTCCCACAACCCTCCCCAAACCACACCACAGTGTGAGGAACAACCTGCAGGAAGGGGGGAGATATGGCCAGCTCACATGGGGCAATCTCATCCTTTCTGATCTAATGATGTCTTGATGAGAAAACCCAATGTATTGAAAACCTGTTTCTAAGGAAGGTCATGGAAAATTCAAGGGGATTTAGCACCAAGTTTCAAGACCAGGAAGGGATGGACTGGACACTACATGATCCCACATGGACATCTGTAATCCCACCAGCTTCATCACTGCAGCAACTCTGCTGCTTTCAGAGAAGCAGCTCAGTGTTCAGTGTCCACAACCTGTAACTCCTACCATGGGCACAACTACGTGGAGTCCCCTCTCCCAGCTCCAACACTACCTGCTGGGCTGCAGGAGGGTGGCCAAGTGCTGTGTGCCAGCTCTCCCCCTGCAGCACGCGAGGCCAAGCTCTCTGACCCGCTTAGCTGGGGGATAATCCTCAAGCGAGACAGAAAATCCAGCCCAAGCCTCCTATGCAAACAAAATCCAACCGTACCACCATTCCTGCTCTCCTGCAACTCAGGAGCTTCCCACTACACCCAAGAGCAGAGGTGTGTACAGAGCCAAGCCGCTGAGCTTTCTTCTCAGGAATGCTGTATCCTTACAGAGAAGCAGTCTCCAGACTCCAGCAATGCCTGAGACACCTCCTCCTCTGGGTGCAAAGGGCTCCCACCTCCTTAGCAGGTATGGAGATCAAGTGCTTTGGACCTATGAATCTCTGCTTCACCACCTCTAGCAGCACCTCAGAAGAAGGAGGCAACCCAATGCTGCTTGCATGAACGTTGCTGACACAAGAAACTTACCCTGAGGGTGACCCTTGTTCATGAGGTCCCACCTGCCCTCCTCCACCTAGACATGGGTGGCAGCCAGCTGCTCTCAGGGTGAGGAGCTGCAGCATGAGGGATGCCATGCAAGGTGGTGCTCCCCTGGAAAGATGACCCACAGGCTACCTAAATCACAGCAGCAGAAGCCAAGCTCATGAGCCACCAAGTAATGTCAATGAAGCCAGCTGGGAGGGGGGGGGAGGAGGAAAATAACAGGGTCTAAAACACCCAGGGGAAAGCAGGGAGCCTCAAGACTAACCCGCTCACAGACCAATGCCCTACAAAGCTCTGTAGAGGACCATGTGGGCAGCCCAGTGCTGAGGATGCTCCCAGCCTGCAGCCCAGGGCAGCAGGGAACCAGGCCCCTGTGGAAACAAAGGTAAGAGACCACAGAGGAAAAGAGCTTCTGAAAAGCAGTAGGGATGTTCCAAACAGCCAAGAAAAGACATGGAAACGTCAGGAGTGTCTCTGGGGGCTCTGGGAAGAGCTGGATCCACTGTGGCTGAGCAACAAAGCCAAAGGGGCAGGGCAGCCAGCATCAGGGGAAGCAGGAGGAGGGATGCAGGAGGACAGAAGGAACAAAGGGTAAGCAAGAGCCCACTGGGGCTGGGAAGTGATGGCTCTGTGAGCCACCCTGTTCTTGAAGCTGTCCCAGATCTCAGCACTGATCACAGTCCTGCTCCTCCCTGAAGCAGCTGACACCTCACGCCGCCTGGCAGGGCAGCCCTGTGACAATGCCACCGCTGTCCCCACGCCCCGGGAGCAGGGCCTGCGCCAGGCTCGCTCGCTTGGCAGCCTTTCAGGCTGGCTGCCTGCCCTGTCCTGGCTGCTGTCTGCACACCTACAGACAGGGAGGGTGCTCTACCATAGCTAATCTTGCCTCCAAGGAGGATGGAGAGCAAGTGCTGGTGATGTTGTAAAGAAACCACCAGTGCAGCAGGACCGAACAGGGCCAGAAACTGCATGGAAGGGAAAACACATGAGCAGAGAGGAAACTGCTGTCAGCCATGCTTCTCATTAAAACTCACAGTGAAAGCTCAACAGGGAGCAACTGAAGAACAGTGCTGCAAGACCAGGCTCCTGGACACAGGTGGGGAATCACAACCAAGAGACTCAAAGGAAATGTAAAGGAAGAAGGCAGCAAGTCCAATACTTCAGAACTGCAATTCACCTTCTCTCACCTTTTCATTTTCTGTACCAATCCTGCTACAAAGGTTTGGGCTGGTGCACAGCCTTTGTAAAAAAAAAAAAAAAAGCTGCTTGTGGCCATCTTCTGAATGCCAGCAAATGAGGCAACTGCTCCCCACACCCAGCAACACATCAAAATCCTGATGTACCAGGACATCTCCAGGTTCAAGCCCCCAGACATGCTGGCTGCCCCTGCCCTGAAGGCTCTGGGAAGATCAGGGCTCACAACCACAGCATCAGCAGCATCTGCACCACTGCAGAGGGTGGGAGCCTGCAGGATGTGCAGCGATGCACTGCATGGCAGCAGCTCAGCCCAGCCTTCAAGGGAACACTCCACTTCGGTGGAAGGTTGCTAAGCAGCCAGGAGGAGATGTGGCCACAAGAAGTGGAGGAGATGTACTTTCCTTCTGTATTCATTGGTCCCAAGAGCTGACAGCAGCTTGGACAACGTGGCCAAGCAGACGAGCTTGGAGCCCCAGAGCGTATCCCCAGCAGGACCTGCCCCAGCACTGGCTCCCACCTCAGCTGCACCAGGGGCAGACATGGCCACAAACAAAGGATGGGTCCTCAGCTGGCATGAGCGGTTGGAGCCAGGAGGAGGGTGAAGACTGACAGGTCTGCTTTTAATATCTCTGCATCAATTCATCTCCTTGGTTGGACCAACAGCACAAGGCAGAGGATGGTCTTTGTACTCCCACTGGCCAGAGCCAGGGAGCTACTCCCTGGTTGGACACTGCAGGGTCTGACACAAGGAATAAGAAGGCAGCATCCTCTGTTTCAGAGGAGGAGGGTGGACATGGGCTGCAGCTGCCCACATGATCTCAAGTCAGCCATCATGCAAAGACTTCTAGGACCAGCCGTGTGAAACCAGGAACCTTGGGCTGCTTTTTTTTTTTTTTTTGCCCCACTTCCAAATCCTGTTGTCAACATCACCAGAGCTGAGGGTAGCTAGAAAAAACCCTGAGGTTTTCCCTCCCCACCCCATTCCCCCACTGATAACCAGGAGCACCAGCCCACAGTGCACAGGAGAGGCTGCCCTTACCTCTGGGCATCAGGCTGGGAAATGGCATTGACAACAGCCTCCACTGCTGTGTCAAACAGCTCTGGGTCCTGCAGAGAGGTGAAAGCTGCCTGGATCAGGTTCTCGCAGTCCATCAGTGGGATCTCCAGCTGCACCCAGCTGGAGAAGCATTTCAACACCTTCTGCTTGATGAAACCTGGGGAGTCCTGCTGCTGCAGCAGCTGCTCCAGCAAAGGGAAGACAGAGCCACACTCCTGCGCCAGGACACTGCGCACCTGGCCCTTGCGGTACTGCGGCAGGCGGCTGGTCTGAAACTCCTCGGGCAGCACTGTCAGCAGCTCCAGCAGCGCCAGGCACCGCGCTCGCCCATCCACGTTGGAGTCCTCCGCCTGGAACATGCGCACCATGTCTGCCACGGCACAGGGCCACGCTTCTGGCATCATGCTGAGGGCCAGGGAGGCCAGGGCCACGCACAGCCGGGTCAGCACGATCTTGGAGCCGCTGGCGAAGCGGGTGATGTGGGTAAAGAGCTGAGACTTGAGGGTCTCGTATTGGTCGGCCGGGATGTCGTTCCAGTAACGGGAGATTTTAATGTGGAGAGCGCTGGCACCAAAGTACTGGATCTCAGGCACCTTGTCCATGTTGAGAAGCAGCCAGCTGAAGTGCCAGGCCTGGGGAGAGACCTGTGCCTGCATCAGCCATTTCTGAGCCAAGTTCTTGTTCTCGATGTTTGGGTCGTAATACAGCTGATGAAGGGCCTGGAAGAGAGAGGGAAGCATGCTAGAGCAGCTGAGGAGCACAGCCCTGGCCAATCCCTCCATGGGAGGGCTCTCTGGGAATACTCACCAGCATGGAGCCCAGTGCCTGGGCTGCCTACCAGCTGCTGCCCTAAAAAGCCAGCACCCCCCCCCCCCCGGGTCAGGCTGCCCTAGCTGGCCTCCCTCCTTGGGGTCTCAGTGACACAAGAAGGATCCAGCAGTGGGTGAGGACCTGCAAAGCCTTTTTGCCCTCCTCCTCTCAAGCAGCACTCTGGAAATTTCTCTTCCTTAGTCATCTCCCATCATCAACTTCACTCATGCTGAACTCACCTGTCTCCCTGCTGATGCAACATCACAGGGGTGGGCACAGGAGGGCTATAAGGGACATGATGGTCTAGCACTCCTGCATCCCACATGCACCCACTCTCAGAGAGGTGGATGCACCAGCTCTCAGACAGAACATGTGGCCCAAAGATAGTATCTGGGAGCTCAAGGAATGCAGGAGACACACTGCTGCAAATATTTTCATCTATCAGGTTGTACAGAGTCCTGGAAACCCACAGACACCAAACTCAGGAATTAAATCCTCCTGAGAGTCCCTTTGAAGTACTGCCAAACACGCCCAGTTACAGCTGGGCCAGGAGAGCTGGCATCTAACCCTGCCACCACCTCCTGGGACAGGCCAGGGCTGCTCACTCCATCTCCCTTTAAAGAGAAAGAGAATGTCACTTACCTGTTCTGACAGCTCTGGGAGATCTAGTTACTGCTTTGCAGAGCTCAGATTTACAAGTACAGCTTCACACAGCCTGCAAGCTTTTATTTGCAGAGGAATATTATATAGATCTTAAGGACAACATTCATCAGTTACTTATCCTGAGGGGGTGCAATAGTCAACCAGCAATGTCTTCACTCATGGAATGGGACAGAACTACCCTTTGCCTGAACTCCATTTCCAGCAGTGCCTGGCACAGAGTGGTTCATTGCAAACCCCTGACAGCATATACCAGGAGTAAAGCAAAGCAATGGCATTTGTCAGACTATCAGGTACCCATCATGCCCTACCATCAAACCAGAGGATGATTCCAGCAGGTGCAGAGGATTTTTCTGTCCCCATCCTGGCTCCAGGTCTCAAATATCCTTCTCCTCCCTAAAAAGCTCTATGAAATTCTTGTGTGGCTCTTGTACCCAGGAGAGGATTTAAACCCTATTTTTAAGCATGCAGAGCTGGCAGCCTGGGGCACAGGAACAAGCATCCAAAGAAAGCACTTGTGCCTCCTGCTGCTTCCCAGCACAAGACGAAAAAGCAGGACAAAATAGCAGGAACCTTACAGAGATGGCATTGCCTGGGCCATCATTTTGAAACATTCAAGATTTTGTGGTGGGGGAAAATGAGGATAACCTCTTTGTGAGGAAGAAAGAGGTTAGGGGAAGAGTCAGCCAGTGTGGGCTGCAGAGAGACAGGCATCTGTCCCAGTAAAAGATGTAGCCTGACACAGAAAAGGTTAACCCTAGATAAGCAAACATGGGGAGAGTGAACCCCAGCGCAAGAGAGTGGGGAAAGGGAGCCCATGAGTTAGTAGCAGCTATCTGAAACTTTGCTCTGCTTTTGGACCTCTCAGACTCCTCAGACTCCTGCCTCAGCTGCTGGGACAGAGCTAAGCACCATCATCCCCTCCCTTCAAATCAACTGTTTACTTCTCTGTGGAGCAGTAGCTGCAGATGTGCTAAAATCTCAACCACTGCTGGGGGTAGGAACCTGGCTCCTGCCCCTGCTCTTCTGCTGAAGACTGAGTCATCCTGCAGCAGACTTGGAGCTGCAACTCCCAACTATCTCCTCCATTACCAGCTCAGTCTCTTATTTGCTCTCATAAGAGCTTGCTGCTTCATTTCTTTCCAAAAGAAATCTCAATTGAGATTCCCAGAGGTGGTGACAGCCCACTCTTCTCCTTCCCCACTTGCTGGGCAACCCAACAAAGTGCAAAGGCTGGCAGTAGTCATCTCCACCTGCTCCCTAGCCCAGGAACCCTCCCCACCTCCTCCCAGCCTCCCCATCTACACTCCCACACATTCCTTAATTGACTGATTTCTTCTATTTTGAATAATCTTCCTGCTAACACTTAAAAAAATTGTGGGGTAAGAAACCCAACCCTACGCATCACATATAAGGAGGCACAAGCAGGATATGTGCCCTGGGAGCCCTCACCTCTAATCCAGTACAAGGTTTGTATAGGACAGACTGCACCACGTGTGGAGGACAGACCTGGACTCCAGTGCTGGGTTTCCAGCCCACAGGGTCCCCAGGCTGGCTTCAGGGCTGCTGCTTCATGGTGTGACTTCAAGGAATTGTGCAGGGAGAGCGTGGCACTGGGCACACTCCAGGCACACCAAAGAGAGCCCCGAGTGGTGTGTGCAGGGTGAGCCTTCCACAGCACCGGGGTGACAGGGAAGGTGGCAGGGCAGCAGGGCAGGGGCTGGTGTACACAGCCAGCCCCTGGGAAGCAGCTCCAGGCTCATCCTCCTGCCTGGCTGAGGCTCACAGTTCTGCTGGCTAAGGCCTGAGCCAGCCACTGCCTCCAAGCAAGCAGAACCTTGTGCTTTTATGGGATCACCCGACTGAAGGGAGAGGAGTGAGCAGCCAGGCAGAGCCCAGCATGAGGCCAAGGCATGAGCATCCTGCCTGCAGCCCCAACAGCAGAGACTGGCAGTGCCTAAGTGTCTAAGACATAAAAACCCCAACAGCTGCTGCATCATCACAATGGCAGAGGGAACATTATCATAGATGTGCCCCTAAATGTTCATGCTGAGGAGATGTCAGGGTTACTTTATTAGAGGAATGGTGAGCAATCAGGTTGTAAGAGCCCTCCTCAGGCAGGGTCAGCTTTCCAGCCATGCAGATGGCTTTTCCACCACCATCACCCCAGCACCTCACCTGCATCCCTCATGCTCTGTCCAGCCTGAAGTGGTGCCCACTGTCACCAGTGAGCTCTTCAGAGAGACATCCATTGCCCAGCAACACCACCCTAGAGTCCCACTCCTCTGCAGGAAGACTCTGGGGAGATTTCCAGCAGAGGCCTCAGGGGACGTGTGCTGGAGCATCCACCCTTCAGCACCTCAAGGAGAGAGGGTGAGCAGTGAGACAGCAAGTCTACCAACTACACTAAGTTATTCAAAGGGCAGAAACGAAGCTGATGTTGAAGAGTTACACTGCAAGCTGTTGAAAGTAAGAAGAATATTCTGGAAAAACATGGCTGCTGGCTTTCTTGCCCCCTTCCCCAATCACCCTGCCAAGGAAGGAACCAGCAGTGATGACTCCTGGCTGGAGCATGGCTGTTCCAGCCTGCATGCAGGACGCCAGGTAGAGAGGCAAGGCAGCTTGTGTCCTGGGGCTGACAATAGTGCACCCTATCAGATGCTCTACATGACACAGGAGAGCTTTCCAGAGGACCTTCAAAGATGAGCATCAATACTGGAATGAGCCCAGCTCAAAACAGCAGATAAAACTCCTGGAAGAAGACTAGGCTGTTTCCCTGGCCTACTACACACATTAGTTGAGTACCATCCTCTGCTGAGAGCATGGGACAGGAGGCTGCAAGGCACCATGCCCTGCAGAAGGGTACCTAAATGCCTGGCACATTCCTCCCCTGCAAGGGATAGCACCATCCTCATCCCAAAAGTACTGGCTGCTGTTGGCCTTTGACAGCCAGCACTCTCAGGCCCATCAGGAAGCACAGGAGATGATGAGGGGAACTCATTAGCACCAGGAGGAAGAAGCAGAAAGCATGAAAGCAGGCAGTGACATCTACCAGGAAGGCTTTAAGACTTCTGATTTGAACGGGTGGCTGCCACCAGACCTGCCTCCTCTGCAGTGAGACCTGTAATGTGAGAGCTGGTAAACAGCCTGGCTGTCAGCTATGCCCTTTGGCCAGGGAAGGGAGCTTTCTCCAACATCAGCTCTGCTTGGCTGAAAATAATTCAAGCTTGTTATGATGGCTCTTCCCTGCCCTAAAAAGCCATGGTCAAAGTCTCCATTAGGCTCTAGATACTGGATTGGTATCAGCTGGTCTGGAGAGCCAGAAGCAAACTGCCTTGGGGCAGGGGAGTTTGCCCAAAGGACACAGGTCAGAGGTTCCATGCTGGTCACTACAGACAGTGAGAGGGGATCAAGTCCAAGGGGAGTTATTATCAAGAAAATGCAACTGATAATAGCTCACAGTCTGGTATCACAAGGATCACAAGATATCACAAGGAGCTGCTATGAGCCCAGCATCTCCCAGCCCTCACCCCTTGGAGCTTCTGCTGGGAGCCCAGAGCCCACATGCTGTCTCTGCAACTGCACCACAAAAATCCATTAACACAGGGTCCCCAGCAGAGGAGTGCTGTGGCTGTGCCATTTGTGAGGTGACAAGAGGAGTCACAGAGCTCTGGCCCCACAGAGCAGGAGTGTGCTGCCTGCCATTTTGGGGGATCTCCACAGGAAGATCCTCCCATGGGCCAGTCTGACGGAGCTAATGGAGGAAACAGCAGGTAGAGCTCTGAGGTCTGCAACCCAGCAGGGAAAAGAGCAAGCTGCAAAACACAGTCCTGTTCCGCTCCCTGCCCCATGCCCACAGCCACAGCCCTCCAGGCCTGTGACACCACAGCCCTGCTGAGCAAGGGGCCATCACCCCTGCCTCCCCCTACCCCACAGCAGCCACCTCCCCATCCTCCCCTGCCATGGGGGAACAGGCTGAGCAGCCGGCAGCCCTGGGAAGGCAGCATCCTGCTGAGGCACCGAGCACAGCAAATGGATGCAAAATCAAGCTGTGTGTGTGCTGCCAGGCGTGCTGCTCCTGCTCAAGGCACCCACACTTTGCCAGTGGTCCTAAAGAAGGGGCTTCTTTTCCCCATTCCTAACAAGAGATGCTGCCACTTCACAGCCTTCTTGTAGTCCAGCTTCCTACACCAAGTCCTTGGCTGTCTGGAAGAGGTTGTGGCCCAGACATGGCTCAGCAGCCTCAGCATCCCTCCTGCTGTTTCACTTCACTTCACTTCAGCCCTTTGCAGAGAACAGCACAGTCCCCAGCAGGGATGGGGGACAGTGGTGGTGGCTGGGGTCCTGTACAAGCAAAGGGTAAGCAGGAACAGAGAGGAAGCCTGTGACCACAGAGCTCAGGATGAGTTTCAAAGGCAGCCCAAACACCTCTGTCCACCATCTCGTGTTTCTACCCATCACTTCAGTGAACAAATCTACAAGCATTTTGAGAGGAATTCCCAGGCACCCACATGTCAGTCTCACCCATTCCTGCTCCATAAGATGTCAGAGTTGACATGAGGTTCCAGTGATGGCCCTTACAGGGCAAAGCCAAGCCCTGGCAAAAGCACCCCTGACAGCGATGCACCAGACAGGGGACACCACTCCCCCATCCTGACATACCCATAATTCTTTTGATCAGGTTTCAGATGATAGGCAATAACCTTTCTTCTTTGAAGAAAGCAGATGCACTTGGGTTTCTCCTCCCCATCCTCCTGGGTAGAAGACAGCCTCAGCAGCTGCCACATCCCCGAGGCTCAGCATCTCCAAGGAGCAGTGATCAAAGCTACCCCTCTCCCATCACGGTAGGCTCTGGATGTCAGCTCTGTAACTCCCCGCCTACCCATCCTGCCAGAGAGACTGTGCATTCATCAGGCATCTCCTGAGAGGCACACAGCAATCTGGAAGGCCCAGAGACGCCAGACCGCTAATGTGCTAGGGAAAAGACGTCAGCGAGTATTACAAACACCCCAGAGGATGAAAGGCAGGCCAAGGAAGGAAAGACCTGGAAGGAATCAGACAAAAAAAAAAAAAAAAAAAAAAGAGGGCAAGAGCAGGCACTCGGGAAATTCACAGAGAAATGGCACTGCTTTCTTCTTGTTTCAAAAAGGGGGATACCGCTGGAGCAGATTCAACTGCACTGAAAACTGGTAAAGGGTGTCTTGGATTCCCATTCTGTCCAACACCACCAACACTGTCAGGTGCTGACACCCCTAACCTAGGAGAGACCAAATGTGCAAGGCACAAGTCCTGCTAGTGCACTGCTCCTCCATGACAGACGCAGCCAGCAGAGACTGAACGCCTGCAGATCATCTTCTCTGGAGCAAGGTTTAGACTGCAGCAGGAGGGTCACCTCCCCAGGACAGCATCTCCCCATCACCAGGCTGTCAGTCATGCCAGGCACAACCCCTGGTCACACAAAAGCCCATGCAGGTCATTTACCAGATGGCACCGTTTAGGCACGAGTATCCTCCCAGCCTGAAGCCCTCGCTTCGCCTTCCCTTCCCTTCTCTCCAAGCCTTCCCTTCCCTCCGAGCCCTCCAACTGCAGCAGCAGAGCCCAGCTCAGTAGCAGGTGCAGGAGAGGAAGAGCCAGCCCAGAGCTGCCGGCTGCCCAGCAGGTCCATGTAGCATGGCCACGCCAGCCTGCTCTAGCTGTGCTGAAGCCAGAGCAGCATCTAGGTCAGGCTCAAGAAAACAAAAAGCAGCTGAGCAGCCCTCAGCTGGGACCGGTGGATGCTGTACCATAACAGCTCAGCCCAGCATGGCCCCACTCCTTCCCTGTATCGAGGGAATGCTCTCTATGGAAAAAAAAAAAAAAGGGGGGAAAAAAATACAGAGAGCAAATTTCAGATGGTTCCTGAAGCACAGCACCTGATATCTCCTCAGGAAGAGAGGCAGCTGCCTGCCTGCTGCCTATGGGCTCTCAGACCTGCCAGCTTGGGCCCAGCCTACAGCATCTGCACCCTCCCACCTCCTTGCAACCACTGCTCACAGCTGGAGCGATCCAACCAGGTTTCTCTGGCATAGGTCACACTGGATAAATGAAGCAATGATCCTCTTCAGCTATATGGGCAGCCAGAGCCCTGCAGAACTGCAGGGGCATTTGCCCAGCCCATCGTGTATAACAACAGCAGGGGTACAGAAGGATCTTCCAGGGACATGAATCCTCTCCACAAAAACCATCAAAAGAGCATGATGGGCAGTCTCATCAAAGACTTCTTCGGCTACAACTGTCACATAGGATGGCTTCCACAGCAGATGACCTGGAGAAGCTTTGACCCTCTGACTTATGAGACAGCCAGCTCCTTACCCTGTTTCTAACCCTAGCACTAACTGACTCAGAGTGAAGTCAAACCCTGACTTTAATCAGTATTCAGCGTTATTAATAGAGCCATGCAGAAAACCTGGTAGGCAGAAGATCCCAGGCCAGGAGAAGAATCATTTATCTTCCAGCATCACCTCTCACAAAGCAGCTCTACCCACCTGCCTCCCACCAGCCCAGCCCTCAGCAAATCCCACCTCTCCTTTGCTTTGTACAAGAAACACCCCACAGCTCTCTTTGGAAAAGGTAGACACAGGAGGGCTCTGAGCTGCTGAACCTCCCAATTTTTTTCTGATCCCACCTTCATTTCTTCTCCTGGGCAGGGACCATGCTACTGCCACCAGGCAGAAGCTCAAAGCCCCACCATGTTCCACAGCAGCACCTTCAGAGGACACCACCCAGACGGCAAAGCCTTTGGAGACTGGGAAAAGCCAGGCAGGCTGGGGGAGGGGAGCTGAAGCATCCTAGAGGGCATCTTTGCCTCCTCCCTCCCAGGCAGCAGGACACTAAATCCAGAGCAGTGCAGTGAGGGCAAGATGCCTCTCGGCACAGCCCCAACTTACCCAGCAGTGCTGGGTGCCCACCACCCTGGCACTGCCCACCCTTCCCAGGCAAGTGTGTGCTTCATTGTTAGTGCAAACAAAGGAGTGGTTTGTGTCTGATGAAGAGAAAGGAAGTCAGAGGCAAAATCATCCAGCAGCCCTGGATACAGGCAGATTAAGCTGCAGAAGGTTGCATTAATGTAGCATTTTCCAGACATCAGTTAATCCCCTTGGCTCTGCTCTGTCTCCATCTCCCTGGTAGAGATGGCCTATCTCACCTGTGGCCATAAAGGCAACCAGTGCCCCCTTACAAACCTGATATCCCTGACCTTGAGACCTCTGGCAAGGCCAGGCCAGCTGCTGGAGAGGGACTGATATGAAACATAAACCATGTGCCCACCAGCAGACCCGTGGGCATCTCTTTGGCAAGGAACTCAGTCTATTCTTATCGAAGAAAAATGAGGACGCTGGGATTCCCACTGGCTGTCTGGGGACTGGGCTATGGATCAGTGGGGCTGTTGGCCTCTGAGCGGGTGTCTGGCTAAAGTGTGAGTGAGCAGATCTGCTGTTTGCCCTTCAGGGATGTACCCTCTGCTGCCCTGCCCCCATCACCTGCAAGATGGCCCAAGGGAAGGATTTTGCACGGCTGCCTCCCCTAGCACTCGCTGGGGTGCCCTGCTCTGTCTCCAAGATGAGCCCCAGGTCATGTGGAGGCTTCTCAGAGTTCATCGCAGTGGGATGCTGGCAGCCCTCGGTTTGCCATGGCCATTCCCTGGATCCCAGGTTTCGGCAATCACAACCTCGCTCCTCGCTGCCCTACAGCTGCCCTTAGGAGGACCTCGAGCATCGGCAAGGAGCATGGGGACTGTATCGATCGAGGTTTAGAGAGGCACCACCGGGCCATCCGCCCTCTGAAGGCTTTTCCCGACAATTTTCAGCACCTGGCGAGAGCCCGGGCGCCCGGCTTCCCTCCCCCCCCCCCTCATTCCCAGCCTGATGGTGACACTGATAACGCTGGGGGCAACCAGACCCAGACCTGTAGGTTCTCCCTGCCCAGAGGACACCCGTCGGAGACACAACCCCTCCTTTCTGCTCCCATTTCTGCCACATCATTTTCCCTTCCCCGAGCTGCCCCGGCCCGCAGGAGCCGGCGGCTCCACCTCCCGCACCGTACACCGCGTTCCAGCAGCGGAGCGGGACAGGAGGGGGCGGGCGGGGGGATGGGACTCAGCCCCGCCGAGCAGGTGCCCCCCGAGCCGCAGCCCCCGCAGCATCCGCATCCCGCAACCCCCGCCCGTGCCCTGCCAACGCCGCGGGTGAGCTGGGAGCGGCGGACTCACCTTCTCCACGTTCTCCACGGTGAAGTCCAGGCCCTGCGGCGGCGGCGGCGCCTCCGCCCTCCGCTCCATGGCTGCGGCGGCGCTCAGAAGGCGGCGGTGGCGGCGGCGGCGGCGGGCGGGGGACAGCGGCGGCGCAGGGGCAGCCGCATCGCGACGGGACCCGCCTCCCCGCCCCGGGGAGGGCGGCGGCACCGGGGCGGTTCAGCTGGGCTGGGCTCGGTGTGCTCGGTGGGCAGCAACCGTAAAGGCCGAGACGCGCCGCCGGGACGCCCCAAGCGGCTCGGTTGCCCCGCTCCGCCCCGGTACCGATGGGCCCCGCAGGCGCGTCCGGACAGCCCGGGCCCTGCAGCCGCACCGCACGCCGGGAGACGTAGTCCGGGCCCGGGAGCGTCCCCTGCCGGGCACCGGTACCGAGCGCCGGTCTCGCTCCCCGCGCCCGGTGCGGGCGGTGCCGCAGGCAGCTCCGCTCTTTACCGCCTCCCCCGCGGGTCCGGCAGCCGGGCACCCCCGCCGGCACGGGCACACGCAGGGTTTGGACTCACAGCCCATCACTTTATTGCTACAGGAAAAGGCAACTGTACAAAAATAGAGTTTATCCCTCAAATTTTACAAATAATAGAAAAAAGGGGGGCTGGGGGCACGGGACTCCGGGGGAGGGGGGGCCGGGGCGCTGCCCAGAGCTTCACAGCAGCGTTGTGGTTAAATTACCCCCGCCCCCGCAGGCCGAAGTCATAAATAGGAGCTGCCGCTCGAGAACAATAAATAAATAATTTAGAGTAATAAATAGTTTAGTGCCGCAGCACTGCGGGGGCAGCGAAGGGACCTTGCCACCCCCCTGGGAATTGGTCAGGGGTCCCGGCAGGTGCCCGTGCCCTGCAGCCCTGCAAAGCACCGGAACAGCTGCCAGCCTGGGTGCAGGTCCCCAACCCCTCACTGGCATGGCTTGGCCCTGCTGCACCCCTGTCCTCAGGCATGGCATCTCCAGCCACCACCAGACCCAGGGTGCCTGAGGGGGCATGGGGGTTTAACCCCCTTTCTGACCCCCCCCTGAAGTTTGGGTAATACTTGGCCCCAGCCCCCCTAAAGCAGGGGTGTGGGAACACCAATCCAGGTGGGGCGCAGGCGAGCCAGGTGCTGCTGGTGGGCACTGAGCTGGCAGAGCCCTGCGAGCAGTGGGGATGCTCCATGCCCCTTCCAGCTCCTCTCCCAAAGCTGAACCAGGGTGCACCCAGGCAGCACACCGCGTAGCTGGTGGCACCAGCTTCTTGGCACTGAGCAAGAGGGGGTTCAGCCACTCACACCCTGTCACGGCTCCATCTCGCTCAATCTCTCACGGCCATGTAAAGCCAAGTGCACCCATCTCTGCCAGACTCAGCCTTCAAGCATCAGTGCTGCTGTATACCATGGGACTGGGTCTGCCAGCGTGAATCAAGCCAGGGCCGAGCCGGCGGCCCCCTCCTCAGCCAATACAGCTGCACTCAGCCGCCGACAACTTCTCCACTGTCTGCCAGGTGTTCTGCACGTCCATGAAGGAGACAGCCTCATAACGGGTGGGACGACAACAGGGGTGGCTGAGTACCCGCTCCTGTGGCCCTGGGGTGATGAGCTGCTGCCTCAGCAGGCTACCCAGCGTCAGGTCATAGTTGCTGCGTGCCCGATGGCAGGACCCGCTGCAGTACTTGAAGAGCACGATCTCATCTGAGTTGAAGCCCAGGCCCAGGTCACGCACCTTCACCATCAGGTTGCGGATGTGGCAGTTGCGCCCGCGGGACCCCCGTGACGATTTCCGTGTCCCCTTCTTGGCTTTACCGGTGCCTGACGGTGACCGCTCCGCACGCAGCAGCAGATCCTCTGCCAGCTCTGTGGTGCCTGGGCCACTCGTTGTTGCATTGTCTCCTGCACACAGAGAGATGCCTGTCAGACCCTATCCTGCACCCACCACCCTCCTGGTGCCTGCTGAGCCCCCCTGTCCCCAGCCATGACCTGCAGCCCCCTCCTGACCACCCGCCGTTGTGCTGGCTGGGTGCCCACAGACTGGTGGGGTCAGTGGGCACCCAGCCAAGCATCTTCTCATCCCCAGGGCTCTGCCACCATCCCCAGCATGAAATACATCACCCCATGTGTTTGGCCACCCCAGCCCCAGTGTGTAACCCTACATAGGGTGGGACTCCCACAACAGCCCCCAACCACCCATGCCCCACACTCAGGGCTACTGTGCCCAGCCTGGGGTTCCTGACACAACACACACCATATATCTGACTCCAGGCAGCAGCAAGTGGTACCTCCACACCATCCTCCACAGCTGGGCTGACAGTGGCCATGCCCTGAGGAGTAGGAGGTGCCTCCAGCGTCTCATTGTAGTGTGGCATTTGCAGGGTGCCCGCAGCCATCCCAGACAGCAGTGAGAAGATGGCAAGAAATCCCCACAGTGTCCCCTCCTGCAACAAAGCACAGTACAGTGGGGTGAGACCCGATGAGGTTCCCCACACCGGAGACAAGGCTCCATGAGCTGGGGATGGGGACCAGGATGTGTGATCCCAGCAATGGTGGCCAGGCAGGCCTGGGGCTTACCTTGGGCTGTGGGTGCATGGAGAGTCCTGCAG
This sequence comes from Phaethornis superciliosus, assembly GCA_023637945.1. NCBI lineage: Eukaryota > Metazoa > Chordata > Aves > Apodiformes > Trochilidae > Phaethornis > Phaethornis superciliosus. Next base: position 20,064,625 of record JAJQWJ010000009.1, on the reverse strand, counting down.
GTCTCAGCTCTGGTTGCCCTGCTCGCTGCTCCATGCTGGCTGCAAGCGCAGAGGTGGGGGTTAGTGCCCACACAGAGGGGATGGGGTGGGCATCAAGCTGGCCAGCTGGGAGCTGGCACACTTCTCCCCTGCCCCTGCCAAGCATGCCAGTCACTCCCTCATCCTCCCAGAACCCTGCAATGCCTCCTGCACCCCACACATGAACCCTCCACCATCCCATCCCCACACAGCAGGGCACCATCGTTACCCCATTAACCCCTTCCAAGAGATTTGGCAGCTGGGGTGTTTCAGCCTTCACCCCCCACTTCTGATGGGGATGCAGCCACCTCCTCACATGAGAAGCCCGGGATGCCAGGCTGGGCTGTGAGGCAGCAGCTGGGGCTGGAAGCACTGTGGGGGGGGGCCCTTTCCCATGGTCCTTCCCTGGGAATGTTTTTCTTGCTCACAGTAGGAGCCTGACCTTGGAAACTCCAAATCTGTGAGTGCAGGGTCCTTGGGTGAAGCTGCCCACTAGCCCTGTGCTGGCTCCCCAGCCCACTGCCTGCTCCGAGCTGGGATGTGCAGCCCCAGAGCACCCTAGGCAGGTCCTGGGGGGACGTGGCAGAGCATGGGGAACCACACTGTGCTCACTACAGTCACTCATCCTGACACCACCGCCCAGTGTCTGCTATCCCGACACACACTGTGGAATTTGGTCCTGACCATGCACGGTCCCAGCAGAGCAGTGAGCACAGTCTCAGGGGAGTGCTGTCCTGTGAGAGATGCAGGGGCAACTCCCAGTCTTCAGCCATGTTACATCTCCTTTCCCAGCTCCCCTGAAGTGCAAAGAGACCCCTGTGCCCCAGCATCCCAAGTGAGGATCCCCCAGAGGTGGCTCCCAAGAGAGCTTGAATCCTCCTTGGCCTGCCTGCTGTATCCTCTGTCTTTCAGGACAGGACTGTCTCGTTTGGAGCTCGGTGTCATCCTGCAGTGGGGAGTTCTCCCATCCCCTACACTCATTTTCCCTGGAATGTCCCAGGTGCTTCCTTAAAAAGATGGAAAGAGACAGGCTGAGGAAAGTGGCCAGAAAATAAAGGGACATGGCTGGGCACCGCTGGGAAAAAAAAGTTCCCAAAGTTCCCACAGTATTTCAGGTGATGGTCCCCAAGCCTCAACTGCTGCATCTGTTGCCACCCTGCACTGGTCACACCATGGCGAGAGGCTGTGATGGGCACCTCCAGGCCCATGTGTCTCCTCCGGGGGCCGTGCACCGGGCACGACACATCCCGGTGCAAACAGGGCTGGCACCGGCCCCCGGCCCCTCCGCAGCCCGGCCAAGCTCAGCTCAGGCCGCACGTCTCTCCATGCGGGCCGTGGCCCCGGGCCAGCCGCTGCTGCCAGGTCATGGTTTTCCCAGGCAGGCACCCCCGGAGAGGCCAGGCGAGGGTCCCCCCGCCCCACTGGAGGGGACGGGCCCCTCGCTCCCTCGACTAGCTGTCCCTCGGTTCCAGAATACCGGCGGGACGAGTCGCAATGGGATGAGGAGGGATAGGACTGGACGGGACGGAGCAGCCTGTGCAGTTCGGGTTTCTCCCGTCCGGCGGCAGCACAGCCCCGGGCTCTGCCGAAGGAGCGCTGCCGGCAGGGCGCCGGGCGAGGGCAGCCTCCCCTCGGTCCCTGGAGCCCCGGAGCCGGGACGACGGACGTGCTCCGCCAATGTCTCCGCAAACACGGAGCCCCGTTGCCGGGGGCAGCTCCCCGAACGCACAGAATCACAGCCCGCTCTTGCTCCGCAGCCCCGCTCGGTCCCTGCTTTCCTCCAGCGCGGGCAGGACTGAGCCGAACTCCTGGGCACCCCACGGGGGTGCCAGACCTGAACACCCCACGGCAGTCCCCCAGCTCCCGCAGCGGGGACATGCGGCTGGGGTCCTGTCCCTGCCGCTGCCGCCGCGGCTGCAAGACCCCAGCTGGGCCATTAGCAGGCACAGGAGCCCTTTCTGGAGCTAGGATCCATGTGAGGACCTGCCTGATCCTCCCGGCCACATGTGTCCCCTGCCCGGGGGTTGAGCAACAGCTCAGCAGTGCAGAGTCCCGCAAGAGCCCCACTGCCCGGCCTGTGTACAAGGCGCTGAGGAGCCACGGGTACCCCCTGGGCTGCACACCAGGTCCGCGGGGGAGGCAGAAGCCATTCTCAAAGCGCATCCACGCGGCACCAGTGGGTGCCTTAGCCCCCGGGTGAGGGTCTTAGCTCATGGAGTGGCCGCATTTGGAAGGAGGCTATGCTGGGGTATTGCAGATCCCTGCTCGCCGTGCTAGCCCTGCACCTGCGGGTCCTGCCTGGCAACGCGGAGAGGTGCCCGGAGACCCCCACGAGTACCTGCGGTTGCCGGTGGGGCTGGCGGCGGCCCGGCATCGCCCCACGCCGCCCCAGGCAGAAGCAGTGACGGGAGGAGGGTAGCGGGGGGCTGGGGGGGGGGGCAGAAATCAGCTCCACGTATAACGAGGAGCTGGCACCCGCGCCTCAGATCCGTGGGAGGCCGGAGTCGGACACGTGGAGCACAGGGGAGAGATGGAACTCGGCCCCAGCCCAGGGAAAACAGAGCCGGAGGGGGTTCGGGCAGTGCCGGCCCGGCCACCCCCGCCCCAGCGCTCTCCCCGTCGCACCTCCCGGGCAGTTGGAGCACAGACCCGCCCGACGTACCCAAAGTGCCGGGGCGGGAGCCCAGGGAAGAGGCGGGTGAGGCCGTCTCCGTGCCCCCCGGGCACCGGTAGCGGGGTCCCGCCTCTCCCTACCCGGGCAGGGAGCCCCGTCCTCGCCGCAGCCCCGAGCGCTTCCCGCCGCCAGCCCGAGCTCGGCACTCCGCGAGCTGCTCGGCGGGAACCTGCCCGGGGGCGACCCAAACCCCTTCGCCGCCCAGCGGTTTTTTCCGGGGGGCGGGCGGCGAATCGGTCTGCCCTCCCGTCCCCCTCGCGGTCCCGGTACGAGACGCCTCCGAGGCCCGGCGCCGCCGGTTGGCTGGGGCGGACCCTACATCCCGCCGCCCCGGCCCGCACTCACCGTGCCCACGGCGGGGACCATCCCCCGGGCCGCCGCCGCCCCGCATCGCCTCCGCTCCCCGCCGCCCCCCGCCGCCGCCGCGCCGGGGCGGGGCGGGGGCGGGGGCCGGCGCTGCCCCGCCGGCACCGGCACCGGCTGCGGGTCCGGATCCCGCCGCTGCTTCTGTTACCGCTCCCACTGCGCCTCGGAGTGCGGGTCCCTGGTCCCGGTGTGCCTCGGGGTGCGGTGCCGGTGCCGCCGGCGGCGGGCGGGATCGCAGTGCGGGGCAGCAGCGGCTCCATCCCGCTCCCGCTGCCGCCACCGGTGTCAAATTCCAACCCCCGTCACCTGACCGCCGGGGCGGGCAACGGCACCGGGATCCCGATCCGCACCGGCATCAAGACAAGATTTGGACCGGCACCGCGACCCACACGCCAGTGGCACCAGGACTCCGATCAGCACGCGCGCCGGGACATCCCCGGGACAGTCGCTGCTGCCCTACCCTCATCAGCATCGGCTCCGAGCCGCCGCCGAGCTCCCGCGAAGACTTGCACCCCGCCTGGAACGGCACCGGGACCCCCCGCGGCACCCATTCCCGCCATCACAACCTGCCCGCCGGCTCAGCCCAGGGCCGGCCGACACCTCTCGGCACTGCCGGGCAGACGGACAGGCAGCTCGGGCGGACGAAAGGACGGAGGGACGCCCCGTGAGTGGGGCTCCTTGCCCCGACAGCCCGCTCACAGCGCCGGCAGGACGGACACACGGACACCCCCAGGGACGAGCTCAGCCCTTCCCGGAATCCTCCGGGAGCAGAACCCCCACGGGGACCCGACGTCGGGGATCAGAGCCCCACGAGGACCCCTGCACACAGCGGGACGCCCGTGGGAACCCAGCGGGGATGGATCGGGGAGGTCCGGGCAGGGGCCATCCCGGCAGCACCCGGACCGCGGCGGAGCTGATGGCCTCCCACGCACCCCGAGCCGCCGCGGGTCACCGGTGTGCCTGGCGCTCGGTCCGGCCTGACCGGAGGAGGAGTCCGGCTTCCCCGCCCGGCCCCCCGGCCAGGTCCACCCCGGCGGGGCCGCCCGCCTCCCGGCTCCTCCGACCGCCTTACCTCCGCCGTGTCCCTGCCTGGCTCCGCCGGGGCCGCCGCAGGCCCCGGGGACATGGGGGCCGAGTGGCGAGCCGAGCCGAGGCCGTGCGAGTCCTTACGTCACCGCTCAGGGCCCTCCACGTCCATCCCGGGGCTCTCGAGTGCTCCTTGCAAACGTGCCAAATCCCAGGGCCGCCTCCGCTCGGCCCCGCTTCACACGTGCTCTCCTGGCCGGAGTCGGCCGCCGGGGCACAGCCCAGGCCGGGCAAAGCCCCCCGGGGCCGGTCCTCATGGCCCGGCGGGGTCCGGAGGCGCCCGGAGGGGCTGCGGGTCCCGGGATGCTGCCGGCCGTGTCATCCGCTCGCCGCGACCTCCCCGGGGTTTATGTAACTCCGTGGCTGGAGCGGGGCCAGCGGCTCCATCGCCGGGGCTGGGCCACGGCTCTACACCGGCCCTGGGTGGCCTGTGTGGTCTTTCCTGGCCCCCCGTGTGGAGTTGGCGGCTTCTCGTTGCACGGCAGCCCAGAAACCCCACGGTGCTGCAGAGGGGACAGACGGCACGTGCGAGCCACCAGCAGAGCCACCCGCCTCTTGTCTCATCTCATCGGATTATTCAGCGTGGGGATGATAACTCCTGCGTCCCTCCTGCGGCATCACCTGCCAGGGAATGTGCTGACACAGACTAAGCTGTCCCAGCCACCAGACAGCCGGGGTGGCAGGAGGCTCTGCCCTGGTGTGGCACTGCATGGCCCTGGTCCCTGCGCCCAGCACAGGTAGCTCGGCCCAGCCTGTGGCTGTAAAGTGGTTTTATGTCTGCTCGTGGGACTGCATGGGATGGGGGGCTCTGCTGTGGGGCTCTGCTGCCCCATGGCTTCAGGCCTCTACTATCCTTGATGCCCTCACGATAGCTGGCTGAAGCGACCTTGAATGCCTTGGCCCAGAAGAGGTTTGGAGGCCCAAGAACATTCCTGGGATGAGGAATGAGCTGGGGAACAGGGAAAAAACAGCAGGGCTGCAGACTAAAGGGATTGCCCACTTGGAAAGTTTCTGTGCAAGTGGTATCTCCTGCTCCAGGTTGCCTGCCTGGCTCCATGGGGCTGGCCCCTGCCCTGCCTGCAGGAAGGGCTGACAGTGGAAAGGAAGGCTGCCTCAGGGCTTGGAGACAGCCCCAGATGCTGGTTCTGTCCTTTCCCACCTTCCCTGTGGGTTGGACTGTTCCTCACACTACCAGGGCATAGCTGGGATCTTCTGCAGGTGTGATACCGGTGGTGGGCAGTTGGGTTGTGTGGGACAGAGCACACAGCCCATACAGGTGGGTTCATGGTATCCGCAGTCCTGTGAAGGGATGGCTGTGCAAAGCCTCTGTCCTCTTTCAGGTGTGCCTCTTTCATATCTGTGGCCCCAAAAATCTAGGGGGCCTGGCTCCCTCCTCTTCCCCTGGCTCTTTTCATGGGAGATGTGACCCCACTGCTGCCATCAGCCTCACTGATGTCCTGCCAAGCAGCACCTCCTCCCTGTCCCTTCAAGATCACAGTGGCAGGAGGTGGTACATCCCAGTGCCATACCGGAATCAGGGCACTCTCTCTATTGGAGCTTCTACAAGTATTGGCTCTACCCTGAGAGCGATGAGTGTGTGCCAAGCCCCACAGGGTGCTGGGGTGCAGGGCAGGGTCCCCAGCCCCACAGGTCTCCAGATGACCTGCTCCCTGACTTCTGCTCACAGAAGCTGGTTTTTGGCCTCATAAGGCACCACCTGTAGCAGCAGCCTGTGCCCCCAACCCTCAGGGCTGGGGTGATCTGTGTCCCTTAAGCCCTGCAGAGCCAGGGCCTGCTGTGACATATGTCCCTGACGATGCCACCCTTGCGTGAGGTGGGATGGGGGTGACGCAGTCTATCCAGATGGCAGGACTGAGCATGTCACAGCCACTGTGGTGTTTGTGTGAGGCTATGGTTGGGTGTGACAAAACGTATGTGAGAGAGAGTGCTGTGACGCAGATGGACTGACCCATTGCATCGTTCCAGTCTCAGCTGTGATGTGGCTCCTTCGATGACACCTGCTCCAGAACTGTCCTTGTCTCTGCCCATCTGAACCTCCCACAGGCTCTCCCTGCGTGCCCCAGTACCCAGGCTCTGCTCTCTGTCCCTCCACAGCCCTCCCAAAGCCAGGATGGGCCATGAGCCACCCCTGGGGCTAGCCCAGCCCAATGGCAGCTGTGGCCTTGCTCTTTAAGGGCTGGGAAGAGAGGACAACAAGGAGAGTTGGAGTGGCTCCAGCATCTTCTTTCTGGAAGGAATCTGGAACTTGCAGCCACACACTCAGGAGGGCTGGGCAGTTGCCTCTGTGGTATCTCACTGTTCCTGTCAGGAAGCCTCCCCATGCATTTAGAAGCTGGCAGGTCTAGCAGACCAGTCACCCACCTGGAAGCAGCCACCCCATTCCCTGGGTGATAGGACTGTCTCTGACTTGTCTGCAGCATCGCTGGAGTTTGCCACAGGAGTTATGCTCTTCCTGCTGGGACCTGGCAGGTGTCAGAGCTGGTCACAGCCTTGGCCCCCAGCTTCCTAAACTTCCTTCCCGAACACTGTGACAAGAAGGTCACTTGGCTGGACACCTGCCTTTCTCAGGGCCGCACCCAGCCTGACTGCTGCTGTGACCCTTTGGTGGGAGCCACCCCTCTGGCATGGAGTCCCTGAGAGAGCAGGCACAGGCAGCCTGCCCCAGACAGAACCAACCCCCAGCCCTTTGACCCCCAACATGACATGCACCCATCCCACCAGCCCCTCTCCCACCCCTCAGGTCACCTGCAAGGAGGAGCGAGTCCTCTCCCCAGCACCAGGCCAGTGGCATGGGCCTGCTGCAGCTCTCAGCAGCTGCCTCTGGGTGACTGTGCTGGAAGAGTCAGCAGTGAAATCAGGCTGGGGACAGCGAAAGCTGGGGAATCCCTCTGATTCCCCTACAAAGGGCCAAAGGCAGCAGAAGAAAGAGGCCAGCCAAGCTTGTTTGATAGCTTTATTGCTTCTGTGATATGACTGAATCGATGTGACATAAGCCGGCTTGGAAGAGCCTGCAAGACTCTTGCCCTCCCTGCCTAGAGGGGAAATAAAAAAAAATAATTGCAGAAACTAAAACTAATTTTAAAAACTCATTGAGTTCTTGCATCTCATCTTGGTGCAGTACAATACCAGTGAGCACACTGGCCTTTGGAGCGAGTCCCTGTGCAGGCTGTGTGAGGAGCCAGTGCCCAGGGGGCTGGGTAGTGGCCCAGGTCACCTACACTGAAGGACACATCTCTAATACTGTGTAACACATGCTTGGCCCAATGACACACACCATGCTGGTTCTGGTGCTGGTGGAGCCCAGTATGGCAGCTGCCAGGCAGCCTGGAAACTTGCCTGTCCCACAGTGCTCTCTGTTCCCAGCCTGCCTGCTCCTGTTTGATAAAGACAGACAGACAGCCCTGTCCAGACACCTTCCCCCTCTCCCAGCAGTGCCCGCACTGAGGGGTAAAGCCACAGGCCAGGGCAGAGCCTCCCTACAGCTCCCTCCCAGGAAGAGGAAGCCCAGGGATGCTGGGCTGCAGGGTGTCGGGCTGCAGAGAATCCCACTGCTGCCTTGTGCTCCCTGGCTGTGGTGCTTCCACTTGGCACGTGTGAGCTTGAGGCCACAGCATGGCCACCCCTAACGTGGGAAGCTGGTGGAGGGAGCCCTATGCCAGGATGGCAGGCACGAGGGAGGGCTGTACCCCACAAATGCACAAGCAGCCAGTGCTCATGGTGCGGTCAATGTGGCAGCAGCTCCCCGGCTGCTGCCCTGGAGCAGTGAGTGCTGCCTGGCCTGCAGCTCCCCAGACCCTGCTGCAGGGGGTGGCTGCTTGACCTCCCTGTGCTGCACAGACCCATCTCCAGCCAGGTTCCCTGACACCCCAGGGGCCTTTCTGCACTGCAGCGCATCAGAGGCACCAGGCAATCCTGCTCTATATTTAGGTTGTGGAGAATTCCCCTGGGCTCTCCCTTCCGAGCTGAAGGTGAGTCACTGGGAGGGAGAGGCCAAGACTCACATCCGTCCCACTGACCCTGCTCTGACCCGTGCACCGCTCGCTGGAGCTGGCAGGACTGCTGTGTTTCGGAGGGCGGGAGGTGGCTGCAGGTGCACACAGGGAGGCAGCCAAAGGAACAGCATCCAGGAACTGCACACTCCCAGCACCCAGCCCTGGGATGCTCTGTGGGTGTGCTTGCCCCACTAGCATCAAATGGGACAGTGAGTTAGAGGGGAGCCTTTGGCCCCAAACCCTCCCCCATCCTCTTTCCTTCTACTTGCAGGTGGTCAGACCCACCAGTCACCATGGCCCACATGCTCACCTACTCAGTCTGGGCTCTTCTGCTTGGATACCTCCACCTGGGTGGAGGGAAAGGCTCGGAGTCACTTCCTTGGTCTGCTGGGACAGCTTCCCATCAGGTCCCATCCCTGACTGTGGTGGGAAGCTGGGACAACAGGGAAAGCAGAGCAGATGCCATGTTCCCTCCCTGGATCTGGAGACAGCAAGCTGGAAGTTTAAAGTGCCCCATAGCTTTGTAGTGCCCAATAAAACAAACTAAATCTAATTAATGCCATCACAAGCCACCACGTGAGTGCATCCCCCAGGAGGTGGAGAAGAGCCCAGCAAGGACACCAAAGGCTTCTCACCCCCCCTCCTCCTCCAGGCTGCAGCCACCCACTCAGCTCACTGTAGCATGGGGCCCATCATCCCATCACTGCCCCAGACCTCCTGCAGCAGCTGGTTATAGACTCAGTTCAAGCACCCAGGGAGAGGGTTAAGTGTTCACCTTACCCAGCCACAACCTTGCCCTGGTCCACCCTGTGACTGAGGCAGGTACTCTACAGATGTTGGCCCCAGGTCCAGGCTGACAAACAGGAACCACAAAAGAGCACTGCCTGGTAAGAGTCACAGAAATCCAGTCCCTTGGGCTCCTTGAGAAGGAAAACCAAATTGGGGGATAATATTCAAATCAAGATCTGCCACAGCACATGCCCTAAAACCTGCTGGAAACCTTACAAAGCACCCTAGTGGGAGGCACTGCCAGGGCAGGCATGTACTGGGGGGAGCAGGGACCACTGGGCTGGGAGGCCAGAGGGACAGGGGAAGGGGACATGAAGAGGAAAGGGAAGGAAGAACCTCCAGTATCTGTCTTCTGCAGCCTGGAAGAGGCAGACTCTTTGAGCTGTTCTTAGACTAGAACGCAAGCAGCAGCCACAATGCCAGAAGATGGACAGGACTTGCCCCTGAGAAAGCTCGTTGGCTATGGGTGCACCATACAGGAGGGCCTCCTGAGAGACACGTTGCATGCTAGTCTGTGGGCAGTACCCAGCACCATGTCATCAGAGTTGCCTTTGCCTGCAGCGTGGCTTCAAATAATTCTGTACGGTTTGCTCATCTGCCCCATGCCTGAGTTATTGCCTGCCCCTCCTGCATGTCCCCTCTGGGGTTTCAGTATCAGAGCAAGAGCCCCCTGCAAATCAGAGTGAGCAGAGGCAACCCAGGGGAACAGTGCAAGCCTTGCTCTGAGCATCCCTGGTCCATGGTAAGGCCATGCTCTCCCTTCAGTGCAGAGCAAGGCAGAACACAATCCTTGGACTATGTCAGATGCACTGCTGGGAAGATAAGGCCAGCCAGCACCCCTCTGGGATCCTCCCTCCACTGACCCCAGTACTGGCTGGCTGCACGTCAGAGCCTCAGATTGGGACAGTGCCTGCAGGCACACTGCAGCCTGAACCAGGCTAGGAGAGCATGGGGAGCCAATTTTCACCTGTAAGCATTCCCCTGGCAATCCCCCTCCTGCCCATGTTCTCCAGGTGGATGAAACCACCCCACTGTCCTCACACTTGGCCACATTGCTCTGTTCATTCCAGCTCCATTGAAGTATGGATACAAATCAAATGTGCAAATACTGCATCTTAGGGCCAAAACGGCAAAGGAAGGGATGTGCTCCTGAGAGCAGGAGGAGCAGCAGTGCTAGAGCAGCACAGGAGCTTGGAAATGAAGGTAGAAGAGGCCATGATGTTTCCCAGCAGTCCCTGATCCGTGCCAGCAGGGTCCATCATCACTGAGGTCACATTGCTTAAATAGGGAACATGATCAAGCCTTGACCAGAAAACAAACATCTTCAGCAGTCTGCTCTCAAACTGTAAAGTACCAGATTTCTGTGCAAGATCTGACCTCCTTCCCAAGAATAAATTACCTCTCTCCCCCACAAAAATAAAGTGAGATGCTGTCCAGAAACAGTGGCACCAACATGCTCCAAGGGGGCCCTGCACAGCAGGCACAAACCAAGAGGCCTGAAAGCCGGGAGCACGTCAGGTTCCTCAGCACTGTGACAGGCAGGAAGGTGTGGAGGGTCTGCTGCAACCAGAGGAAGCCCTCAGCTCCCCCTTCCACCTTGGGGTCAGGACAGAGGCAGAGCAGGGCAAACGGCTATGGAAAACACAGCCAAATAAGTGGCTGCTGCTGCCGCCTCTATGTGGGAAACAAGGAAAAGTGCAGAAAAACAAACCCATGCTCATCTCTATCCAGAAGCTCCAAGCGGAGAATGAGGGAAAGACCTTATTCTCCCTCTAAATTACAGCAGCACTAATGATGCCGATGTTCTGGACGGATTTGTTTTCCTGGGGAAAGGTCTGAGGCCAATGACAATGCAGATGGAGCACAGAGAGGCCAGGCTTTTCGCAGCGCTGTGCACGAGCAGACTTCGCTTGCACCCTGGTATTTCGAGTATGATTCCAGCAGAGTTTCTTTTAAAAAATATTACTTTATACATTCAGGCATTGCTGCCTCGGGGCAGCATCACCTCCCATTTGGCACAAATCGTTTTATTCACAAACCTTTCTTCTCTCTCCTGAGTCTTTCCTGTTTAATTCAGGACATAGAAGATCCGTCTGCGATGAAGAGTTCAAGAATGGCCCACTCAGCCTCTTGCCCACCTCCTGCCAGCTCTAGGCCTGGAGGCAGCAGATGCAACCCTCGTGCAGATTGGCAAGGAGAGAGGGTCTTCCCAGAGCACCTGGGCATCTCTGTGTGTCTTCAGTGAGGTGGGATTCTTGCGGGGCAGCTGTCATGCCTGCTCCCAGAGCTGCAGCGTACATCTTTGTCTCCTCCCTTGGAGGCAGTGGCTGCAGCCACTCAGATCCCACTGGTAAGGTCAGTGATGACTCGGGCTTTCACCAGCTTCCGCAGGAACTCTTTCTCCCGCTGGATGTTGTGCGTCCAGGACTGGAAGGAAACGGGAAAGACAGGAGGTCAGCAGCTATCTTAGTCAAGCATGCTCCCATCCCACGTGTTGTGGGAGACTCTAGCTGGGGCAGGGCAGTGGCTTCTGTCTAGGAGACAGACTCTGCTGCAGGCTGGAAGAGGCCATGCAGACCAAGAGTCTTCTCTGATTTAAAGCCAATGCAGTCAGCAGGGTCAGATCCATGTACCTGAGATAAGAGCTCTCCCCATGGTTTGTGTGAAGTTTTTTTTGCTTAATGAGATCTGGGCAGCCTAGGTGCCTTCACCTTGGGCAGATGTAGGTGGTTACACTGCCCTACCAAGCCACTGCACACAGGAGTCCAGCAGCACGGAATACATGGTGACATGTGCCCAGGAACAGAGCTGGCATGGAACATGATGGCAGGACATGTACCTATATACAGCTCCCTGCCAAGGGAGGTCTCTGGGGAATGTACGGAAGCGCATGCAGCTGAAAAGCCCCACAAACAGCCCACCAAAGCCAGCTCTCAACTCCACCAGCTCCATCAAGAGGAAATCACATGCCAAAGGTTACACTAACGCAATGCTAAGGGTGAAATTGTCACACCTTCCAGCCAGGCACTGCAGAGCAATGATGCCAGCCCACCCAGATGTGTTCCCTGCAGCAGGCTTTAGCTGTGTTCATAGTGTCTGACACAATCCCCTGTGCTCGTGTTATTAAAGCACTTAATAACAGAAGTAAGTAGTTTGTCCCCTGGGGAGACCAAGGCAGAGCAGGATAAAGCAACTTTCCCCAAAATCTCCCTACAGGACAAAAATGCCAGTAAATGAACCCATGTCTCTAGCACAGTGTTCTGGTCAGCAAGTAAATTGAGCTCTAAATATGATCCAGACCGTAATAAAATCACCCTACAGGATGGTCTCAATCAAAAAAGCACCACCCCATGAGCCCTCTGAGGGCACTTTGTCATAGGTAGTTAAATCCAGTTTACCCACTGCAAAACCATGAGCACCTGCCTATAAAGCTCTGGTTGCATCCACCACACACACTGTGCATGTGGCTTTTCTGTCATCTGTGGATGTCCTGTCCTGTCCAGGATTAGCAGCTCTCAGTCACTGCTGCTGACTATATAGCATGGACAGACCTGGTCATGGTATGAAGTCTGCTGCCAAGAAGTACAAGGGATTCAAGGTCTCTATCAAGATCTTCAGCACATTTTGGAAATAGCTCTCTTGCTGCTATGGTCTGTTTACAAGCCTATTCTATCACCTAGGTGCACAGGAATGGCGACAGTTAAAGCTGCTAAGGAAAGGTCAGGCAGGTCTTATCTTGTAACCTGTGTTCAAAGTGAGTCTTTGACTTCCTCTTCACCCAGTGACACTTATCTGAATGCTGCAAAGAGTACACCAGCACCAGGAACAACAGGGCACACAGGTAAACTGTGCTGATGCTCTCTGGAACTCTGAAAATGCAGAAGACTCCATCTCTAAACTGAAAACACACTTCTCAGAAACAACTCGGTGCATGGCTTCTGCTAGCATAAAAGCAGAAACTAAAAACTGGCACTAGGATGAAAGCTAGCTTGTGGAAGGAAAAAAGGATGAATTTCAGAAAGCAGCAGTGAGAGTGAGTCCGGTACAGAGCAGAGGGAACAGGGAGAGCAGGGCTACATGTGTCTGTCACTTGCAGCAGGACATCCAGGATCCTCCAACATGCTGGGAACAGTCCCACATGTGGCATGCCAGCTGGGGGTCCTGGGCTTGTCCCCTGCCACACAGCAGTGTCCCTTCTGACAAAAGCCCCTTGCTAGGAACACACAGCACCGGCAGAGGCAGCCAAGTGTGCCTGTGTGCTCCTGCCAACAGGAGCAGCTCTCTGCTGCACAGGGGCCACGCTGCAACACCAGGGCTCAATGCGTTCACTTACACTGGGGTTGCTCAAAGCCTACCCAAAGCTCCAGGGGGACTGATGGGCCTGGCACAGCAGAGCACAAGCTGATGCCTCCTTCACGTATTTCAGCCTCATCAAACGGTGTAAGAAGCCAAGTGGTTTCACCCAGTACAACCTGCTTGCATCCCTTGCTATGGATGGTCACTGGGGTAGCAGCCACTTCCAGGCAAACTCAGACCACCCAAAACCTCACTGCAGGCCGTACCCAAGAAAGAGCCTTATCTGATGGCAAAGAGAAATCTGCTTTGTAAAGGGTGTAAGTGGAGCAGAAATTTAAGTACAGAAGGTGAACAGTAAAATTTTGGTCAGCAGAACTGCAACCTCTTACATTAAAGCTCCAGCACTGACTCCAGGGCTCCTGGCAAGGTCAGTAATCCTCCAGCTGTTCAGCATCCAGGCTGCTCTACACCCTGGGCACTGCCACAATTCAGCCTCCCATTTGATTCACAGATCTTAGTGGTGCCTGTGGCATCACTCTAGAGTGTTTTGTGGTTGAATGTAAGACCACAAAGGAAGAGGACTCCCCAGGGAGGACGATTCTTCATCTGCCCCCACAAAGAGCAGCAGCAGAGTGCTGGCTCAGCGCGGTGCTGCTCCCCCCACACCCCACAGCAACACGGGCAGGAGGGATGAGGCATGTCTTCAACACCAGCTCCGGTTACTGATTACAGGAGAGGGACTCACCCCACTGACAGACAGAGCTAATCAGGCAAAGGAAACTGCATTCCCACCCCAGCAGCCCCACTGGGGAGAAAAGCTGGAGCAGATTTTTCCAAACTGCCAGGGAGGCAGGCACCTCGCTCCCCTTAACCTGACAGAGGAAAGGCAATGAAACACTATATATACACCCTAAATAGCACCCTGAGTAGCACAGCAGCTGGCAGAGCTTAGACGAGGAGAATAGTTTAGTTTAGGAAAAAACCTTAAGATCATTGAATCCAACTGTTTGTTTCCACTGGTACAAACAAATGGGCTGCTTGTCCTGTAATGAACTTCTGTGAGCTCCACCAGGAACACCCCAGGAAGCTCCAGAGCCCTTCTTGATCTTTGGGGATCAGGCTGGGATTTTCTTTGCTTTGGGTCCCTCTGTCATTAGTAGATGTTTGTTCTTTTCAGTGGAGAGAGAAACAGCAGGAGGAGGAGTCACTCTGCAAGCAGATGCACTGTTTGTTATGTCCATCCCAAAGAGGTGGCAGGGGCTCTGATGTGTGATCATTTGGTCACAGTTATTAGATCAAAATTTATCATCAGTTAAAGCCATGTCTCAGGGCTATGCAAATGTAGCAGCCCCAAACCACTTGCCCTTTTTTTCTTGAGAACACCACAAGGAAGCACAAAACATCCTCTGTCCTTTCAAGAGAAGCCAAGTAGAATATTTTTAAGACCAAGAAAATGTTTCAAAGACCAACCCAGGAGGAAGGTAAGCTTCCCATCTGTAATCAATTATAATCAGGGAATGCCTCAGCTTCAGAGCACGTTAGTCTTATCAAGTATATTGCAATATCTTAAAATACAGTAAGATTGAATCAGAGAGAATGAAGTCAATGAGGAATGCATTCAAGAAAAACAGCAAGTTGTAAAACAGAAGGTTTCTCAGTTCTGTTACATCCTCTGTATTTCTGTAAGTCAGCAGCATTTCTCCCTGAAAACCTGCACAGAAACCACAGCAGCAGCAAGAAGTGCCACTTCAGTGGTAACAGTCAGTTTCTATCTTCACTAGTGCTAATTTAACTCTGTTAACCTGCACTGCCTTGTCTCTAGAGCTCCTGGGACACTGCCTGCACCCCTTGGGCGCCACATGTAGTGACACAAAAGGGAAGGCTGGGCACCCTCATCTTTTCATGTTTAGGAAAGATTTATTCACAGCTCTTTTAAGACCAGTCATTCTTAAATCAACTTTCAAGAGGTCTTTTAGCTCCTGCTTATTCTTAATCCATAGAGCAATTTTATCTTCTCAGCCTTCATTTTAGCAAGGTAAACAAGCCATGTTCATCTCTTCTATGAAAACCGGGAAATCTCCTGAAGTGTCGTAGCTTTCTCTATCCCTGTTTACTTCAAATTTACGTCTTGGGAAGCAGTAAAAAGGCTCACCAATGCCTCATGCAGAGGCAATTCTCTATCTCTACATGAAGTCCTTTCCCCAGGTCTTGACAAAACGGTATTTGTCAAGATACAAACAAAGGCAGCAAGGCACTCTGAATTATCCTGTATTTTATTCATACCTATCTAAACATTCTCCCTCTCTGCCATTGCCAAATAAAGCTTTCCCAGCTTAGTGTCAAAATTTCTGTTACTGTCGCAAACAGCATGACCTTCCATTCATACTCTTTGGTTTCATGCCAACCAGTTCACTCCTGCTCTCAAGGTGCTCATGGTCTTCCTGGATGGTATTTTCATCCTCTTTTGTATAGACCACACCTGGTTTTGTATCATCGCGAATTCCACTTGCACACCATTGCCTTCTGTGCCAAAAAATCATTAAAGCAAACACTAAACATGACCTCCTGCAGGGGAACTCCCTGCAGTTCATTCAGTGCTGCTTTGTGCTCTTTAGAGACACTATTCACATACAGGTGTTCCATCAAACCGTAGCTTCTGAAGCTTAACTAATAATATCTCACACAACATAGTATTGCATGCTTAACTGAACTTCAGACAGACTGAGCTACTTAATACACTTCCTCTGTCCCCAGAATGCATTTATTTTTAATCAACTAAAGATATTAAATTAGTTTTTGTAACCTGCCTTTGTCAAATCCATATTGTGTTTACTTTCAGGATCTAATTATTCTTCCATTTAAACTTTGCTCTGAACTTCTGAGTGGTACCTCTGAGGTCAGATTAAGAGGTCTGGATTTGACAGGATTATTTTCCTTGCCTTGCTCCCATCCCCCCAAAAAAAGAAAGGAGAAAGAAGTATTATGTCCACTACAATCTAATCCTGTGGAGCCACGTGTAACCTGATAGATTTATTGAGGACCTTTTCCTCTGGACTTGCAGCTTAATTGGTTCAACAGCGCAGTGGCTTGGAACAGAGATCTCTCAGGCGCTCACACACAGTGCATTAGCTTCAACAGCTTTTGGCTTTCACTGCTGACCCAGTTATTTTCTATTTCTTTGAACTTCTTACCGTAAGCCACTATTTGCCTCAAATTTATCATATCATCCTTATGGAGATAATACATTCCATTCATGTGGTTCCCACTCTGGGAATCCTTACACTTTTCCTCTTTAATCCTTACACTTTCTCCTTTCTTCAGCTCTCTGGACACTGCAGCCCTTTCCTTGTTTCCATACCATTTGTGTGGCACTGGGACTGTGCAGTGCTTGTTTTATTTTCCTTTGCAAAATCCAATTTAACTTGACTTTTTCCAATTTACACTTTATTTCTGTCCTTTATAGCTAGCAGGAATGAAGTCTCTGATGATGCTCTCCCCCACTCCTCTGTTCCTTCTCACACCACTTTGAAGCAGTTATTTATGAAGTTATGTCTACAAACTTTTTCTGCCAGATCCCCCCTTGCTGAAAATGTGAACAGCAGATAATTTTTGCACCTTTTGCAAAAAAGATTTGAAGTTTACAATGAGTCCACAAGCCCTTCAGAGCATCTGCTTTTGGTAACTCAATTTCCTAGGCTAGGTCTAAATGAAGAGAGGTCAGGGTCTGCACACACAGGCCAGTTCTGCTGAGCACCATGACAGCACTGCGGAGTTACACCCTGGAGTTTAGGTACAGCCCTGCTTATCAAGCAAAATCTGAGTTATAACATCCCTTCTGTTGCCTTTCCATTTAATTTAACTGTGAAGGCACTCAGTCACAGCCTATTTCCTAAACTGTCCCTCTGCAAGGTCTTCATGCCTGCTAAAATCAGCTCTGGAAGGCCATCAGCTCTTGTGCCCTCACAACTGCTGAGAAGAGTTGTGCTATCTACAGCACTGGGGAATACCTGGGCTCTCTCCTTGACAGTAATGCTCGCTCCTGCTGAACATCCATGGCAGTGTGATTTCTGGTGGTACCTAGCACCCCAACAGAGGTCTGTGTTCAATACTGGGGCCAGCAGCTCCTGGGCTCTAGCACCCCCTTACTGTCTTTTTGTACTAAGATCTTGTCCCAACCCTAATTTTGTCCATCCTACACCCTTACCTTCCTTGTTGCTATTAGTGCATAGTGACCCCCCAAGTGTTACTGTACTTCTGCCCTACTGAACAAGACAATACCTGGTCTCTGGTTATGACTGCTATTCTATCATCTTTTCCAAATTTCTATCACACAGACACACAATCCTTACGCACAGCAAAAGCATGTGAGGCCTTCTTTCAGCCAAAACGCTGTCAAACAGGTGGCTTTTAAACAAAGACAAAAAATGTATAAACCTCATCAGTCATCACCGCCGGACCCAAGAAAAAGCACTGCCCTTTCAGAGGTCCCCTTGCCCCAGCCCCTAACCTCCCCCTCCAAAGCTGACCTCCATTTCATTCTGCACCATTCCTTGTACTCCAATCTCAATTCATCAGCCAGGCTCGAATAGCTGTGTTTTCAGTCTATAAATCACTAGGCTAGACATCTGCCTGGCTTTCAAAGGAGTTTTGTTCTTCTTGTTGGCTACCGCAAACTTTAAGGTACTTGGGGGCCTGCAGCAGCCCAACCACCCCCTCCCAAGCAACTTGCGTTGATTTAAAATGCAAGGAATGGCTTCACAGAGAGAGCCCAGATGATGATAAAGCACTATTGTTTGTGCCTTACGGGCCGAGACTCCAAACTTGATATTTGAAGATTATTCCAAGAGGTAGCTGCTAGCGGGGAGAGACAGAGACAAAGCTTTGTGTCACTGTGTGCTGCAGGCCACCTCCCCTGGCCCTTGTGACAGTCCTTACACAGGCTGAATAAGAAGTGTTACAAGATGGTGTCTTCCAGCCTTCCACAAAGACCTGCTGGGGAAGTGGAGCCAACAATCAGAAAGAAGCCATCAAAGGCAGCTGTGCCACATCCCCCCCAGGTCAGGCAGAGTCACTCAAGTGCTGGGCACAGCTGTATCACAGGAGCTGACACCTCCAACAAGATCGGCGCCAGCACCTGATATGCTTCTGCAGTGAAAAGGAGACCACTCAGCAGCTCCTCCGTGTGACACAAATGCCACAGATGGGCTCTGGATGGATAAGGTGGCTTTTAGCCACACATACTTCACTTTTATGAACTGCAAGTGCATGGGGGAGACTGCAGCCAGCGGCTAGGAAGACAGCTCGAGGTGCTCCCTGTGTGGCATCCAAAGTGACTCCCTGGTCCCATTCTTGCTCCTGCCAGAAATGACCAGGAGACTGAAGCTCACCTCTGGACCATAAGGCCAGGGAAGGCAAAGGAGGCAGAGGGATACTGGGAGCCAGTCTTGTGCCTTGTTCCTGTGATTTGACACAGCCTCCTGCTCTCTCAGTTGCATTACCTCCTCGAAGATACATTTTTATTATTCCAAACGCTGTCACTTTCCCATCCTGAAATAATTTCTGCCTGAAATACTAGCCTGTTTTGTCGTCAGCAATGAAGGTCTACTGTAATCCTTTTAGGCAGGTTCATTCATCTTTTTATCCAGAAAAGCCTTAAGTCTATTTTTAAATTATTCCCTTTTTCCTCACCTCCATTTCCATTATTCCTTTGTCATGTTCCCTGATCTGACACTTCTACACTAATAGAAGTCAGTGACCTATAATAAAAATACATTTTCATAGAGTGCTTGGGCAGGAAGTGTTACAGGACCTGAGCAAGAAATAAAAATACAATAAACTGTATCAAAATTAGGTTCTGATGAACTTATTGCCACAAAACCAGAAACAAGTGAGCAGACACTTTGGCAAGGGCTCAGTCATTTTCTGTACAGCATCCATGGAAACAGCCAAGGATTGAAAGCTGTTGTAAAGTCATCTGGAATAGGGAAAATAGTAATTGAAGGGTGATGACACACTTGGACATTCTGCATTTTTAAAATTAAAACAAAGACACGGGATCAGAGCTGAAAAATCACCTGTGAGAGAAGACATCAGCAGTCTCTCCATAGCAGACCAGAGAACAGCAGGTTGTCCTCATACCACTCATAAAAGCCCTGCTGACGTGCAGGCCAGGGATTCTGCATCCCCAACCATGACAGGGAGAAGATGAGAGATAAGAAGGGAGAAGGGAAGGAGAACTGGGCAGGGAAGCTGGGATTGAGGCTCAGCTTTGTACTGGAAGCACTGATCTTCCAGCTCACAGCCTGGAACTGAAAGCAACACCTCAGTGTGCTTCTAGCTCTCCAGAGTACATTTGGGAACAGAAAAGGGTCATGGACTATATCTAAGGAAAAAATACACACATTTTCAGGAACTGGCCTAACTTCAGCTTTTCTTTTTAACTGTGTCTTAACAGTTTTGGTTTTATCAGCTATGGTCTGTATTAAATACAACCCTCAAAAGGGAAGTATCTGGACATTTTCTACATGGAGACAGTGGCAATAAAAGAGCAGGTTCATAGGAAAGCAAAGAATAACCTACAATCATCATTATAATACTGTAAGAAAGACAGACTTTCTAGTAGCACCTGGTGTGACGGGACAAGGAATAATGGTTTTAAACTAAAAGAGGGTAGATTCAGATTGAATATTAGGAAGAAACTTTTTATGGTGAGGGTGGTGAAACACTAGCACAGTGTTTCATCTACAGTGGCAAACGTCCCATCCCTGGAAACATTCAAAGTCAGGTCAGGCAGGGCTCTGAGCAACTTGATCAAGTTGAAGATGCCCCTGCTCACTGCAGGGGAGTTGGATCAGATGACCTTTCCAGGTCCCTTCCAACCCAAACTATTCTGTGATTTCCCACCAGGTCAGTCTGGATGTATCCTGGTTGAAGTACACATAGCTACCCAGGAGAGAGGGTAAGGAAGCCACCCAGGACTAAACTGAAGAAATATACTCTCAAACACTGACAAGCACAGGAGAATACATACTTTGCAGCCATACTACTGACCAGAGTGCCAAAACCACATGCTTCCCCTTGATTGGTAACACCAATGAAGCTCCAGAGCACCTGTCTCCCCACAGAGCCTTTCCCTCTGGGGCAGGAAATGCCTGCTAAACTGTAGGGAGTTGAAGATGCTGGAAGAGGTAGTGGAGGCAGTTGCCTACTGTGGTAGCAATAGCAGCACAGTCTTGGACCTTGAGGGTTTTTACCCCTGAGGGGAAAGGAACGACTAATCAAAACTATATATTGCAGCTGCCTGATTCTCCTGGTGGAAATTAAGCAGTCAGTCCCAGAGAGCAACAGGAAAAATCACATTCATTTCCACAGAGATCTTATCACCTCTGTCTTGGCATGGGAGAGGCATCTCCGCCCAGCTGTGAACAAGTGTGTGCATTTTGCTGGCTTTTTTTATGTAATCAGAACAAATTCTTCAGAGATGAGTCACCAGGTTTCAAGGGTGTCCAGAGAGATGTCAAGCAGCCCTCAAGTATAAATCAGCAACACACCTTGCTGAGAGGACTCACAATCTCTGCCAGCTAAACCCATTCTCCCTGTGGACACCAGGCAAAGGAAGGAGCTTGGTGGATGTTCCCAGAAGCCACACACATATGTGTGGCACCTCCAGACCTAGGATGCTGCCAGTGTTTACATTTCCTCTGTAAAGGCAGTGATGGTTTCAGGGTGGAGTTGGGGTGCTTCCCTGGAACTGCTCTCCAGGCTTAAATACTAAAGATTTTTGATCATTCAGGCTGGAGGAGCCTGGCAGTCAATGAAAAGAGTTAAACTTCAGAAGTAGAGGTTCTGCCTCACCAAAGCCTGGTCAAATTGCAGGGGTTCCTGCCTGGGATGCAGTTATGGTGGAACAGCTGCATCCCATGGTGACTGTGTCAGTGCTATGATGCTGCTATGTTAGGCAAACCTGTTCCACTCCCCTGCCCAGGAATGAGTACTCTAACCTCCATGGGTCTGCAAGCCGGAAAAGAGGACAAAGATGATACTTGCATAATTTCAAAGCACAGCCTGCTTCAGTGGTTCCTTTAGAGGCTGAGATAGAGAGGAGGACCAGAAAAATTATATCTGGACACAATTCCAGCGATCCAAAGTAATACTGAGGAATACTGCTGGTGGTGCCCTTGAGCCTTTGGGTGTCAGAACAGATGGATCAGGCGTCTGGGTCCTTGGCTTGGGTCTGGCTCAGTCTTCTTTCACCAATACGGAGGGCAAGGTTTGCCTCTTGATTTGCAAACCACATGGAGATCTCTTTTCAAGCAGGGTATGCAGGGTGCTTTCAGTCTAGAGTGGGGCAAATCTCCATTTGTGTGTTCTTTGACAACTGCAGAAAACACAACCCAACTACTATGCCCTTCACCTTTCAACTTCACCCTCAGATGACTAACAATTACCAGCTAACATTAATATTAAATGGGAGAAAAAGAAATGCAATCCTCTCTTTGCTCTTCACATGCCACAATATCACAAACAATTTGTCATATTGGGAGGGGCCGAGGCAGGAGGATCATTAATTATTGATAGTTGGGAACAGATGGCTTTTCTTGTACCAGGGCAGTGAAACATAAGAGGAGCCTGTGGGTGAGGATGTGAGGATTAGATGGGCAGACACGTATCAGATAACCAGCCTTCAAGTGGAACAGGAACCTTCCTCCTAGAACCAGCTCTGCTGGCCTGCAGAGCTCTCATCAACAGCCCCAGTAGAAGAAACAAATCCACTCACATCTGAATTAGTGAGGTTTCAGCAGAACCTTTCAACGCTCCCTCACCTCCGTACAGAACATCCTGGACATGATGACTGAGAGCTTCCAGACAGCAGAGGCCTGTCAAACCAGGCACTGACTAGTATCTCTAGGAGACCCATCTCATGTGTTCATCTCCATCTACTGCCCTGAGTCATAAAATGTTTATTATTGAGATGACAAATAGTGTTAAGAATGACTCCCTACTGGCTTCTATGTAGCACTTACAGTATTTGTCTCCAGAAACAAAGATCCAAGTGATCTGGACCAGCATCTTCAACCAGAGATTCTGTCATCCAACTCTTTTTGCCAACTTTTTCCATTGATCCATGACAAAGAGCAAGAAGACTTCATTCTTTTCAGCTCCCGTGTAGGTGTTCTTGACATTAGAGACACCTACCAGGCTGCAAAACAGGCTTGTCACAGAACACCCACTGTGAATGTCCCCATGTCCAAGAATGGACCATGGGACTGACATCCTTATGAGACAGGAGGAACAACTGGGCAATAGTGATATTCTGCCAAAGGCAGCTGATTCACCAGAGTGGACACAGTAGGATGAGAGACTAAAGCTTTTCCTGAAACTTTAATGAATGAACAGCTGTCCCTGCCTCTGGAGCCTGGCATCTGCCTCTGTTTTCACTCTAGTCTAGTCACATCTCTGCTGGAAGACGAAAGAACCTGCTGTACTGACTCAGACCTGGGCAGTGACCCCCAGCCCTAGGCAGTGGTTACAAGCAGATGCCCAGGAAAGAGCCAGAACCAGGCAAGCTGATATGATACAAGAACGATATGCCTCAGCTATTTTCTGATGGGGAATTTCACAAGCCAGACACCTCTGTACCTACTGACTCAATTCAGTTCTACCCTCTCCATATACCCCTTAAATGCACTCACTTTCCTAGCCAGAACAGATTAAACCCAAGGTTAGTTATTCCATTAGGCAAGGCAGACTTTCTTGCTACTGCCACAAGCCCAGACAGTACCACAGGACCACATTGTCCAGTCTCTTGACACACTGAGGACCTCCTCTCAGACTTTTCCCAAATCAGTTTGTTCTCTTGTCCTCTGCTGAGAGGCTGTTACAAAGCCTCATTACTCTGACAATTAGAAACGCCCTTCTCATTTCTCAAGCTGACTAATCACTGATCTCTAGTGCCTCTGTCTGCCTAGGGTCATGCAGCCTATGAGAGTCCTATCTTGTGATTTGGAAAAACACAACTTCCCTCCTGGCCTGAATCAATGGCAAAGCACTTGAGGTGAACAAATGCTAAGTGCCAGGAGATGGCTACTGTCCATCAAAAATACAGCAAGCATTCTTTCTCTCTGAACAGCGCTGCTTTCTAACTGTACCCCTTTCAAAACATAGAGTAGGATGAAGAAATTTCCTCTACCTAGGAGTAAGTGACGAGGGGGAAGCAATCTTAAAAAGACCCGGGCCACATCTGTGCTGGGAAAGATTGAGCTCTACCAAAAAACAGCAGCAAACTTTCCCCCTGTAGAAGCCATTGACCAGTGTCACAGTTTGCTTTACTTTGTCCCAGGAAGCAAACAGACCTGAAAGAATATCTTTATACTGCTATATTGTATCAACAGGAGAGCTTTTGTTCCTCAAAAAATGTTCATCTCACTGCATCAGTAACAGCAAATGCTTCTGAGATAGATGTGGCTTCTAAGGGCAGTCCCCATAGAGCCATGATGTGTTTACACTAGCTGCTGCTGAACAGTCAGCTGAGAGCTAACGTGCATAGGCTCATCTCACCTCCCCCACATTTCACAGGAGCTGAGGAGGGGATCAACAAGCGAAAGAGCCCTATGGATTACAGAGCAATACAATGGACCAAAAAGCTCCAGCAGGCCATGTCTTTTCAGCCCCAGAGCAGAACTGCTACCATTCACCCTACTCAAGTTAACATTTATATGACTCTTTTCCCTGCTATTCTGAGAAGAAGGAATCACATTATATACACATTCCAGAGAACTTTTCCCAGCAGAAATAACCATTTTTAACACACATTGCACTTGGGAGAATGTCTAGAATTTTACGGGGAAATGCCGACACGGAGCTGCATTTTGACCCATACAGGAAAGCTGTTGACATCACCCTCCCAGTCAGGCTCTGGAGTTCAGGCAGTCAGGAGGCTTGGGAAGAAGGTGTGCTTGGCAGGAGCTCCCTACCTCTTTGATGGCAGACATCTTGATGTTCTCATAGTAGTGCAGCGGTGCATTGGGTGAACTCATGTCATAGCCAAACCCAGCCACCGCCACCTCATCACAGTTGTGGAGCGCCATGGTTATTGCTACGCTTCCCAAGGTGGGGATGTTCTGAGAGGAGAGAAAGCAGGAATGGAAGTCATTAGCAGGTTGCCACTTCTACAATCAAAGATTTCCTCTTACTGTCTCTGCTCACAGGAGCACTGCTGCTACTACGCAAAAAAATGAGGAACAGGGTATTTGGCTATAGCTGCACATCAGTTGTCCAATGCCAGCTTGCGGGATCAATAGCCTCCTAACTTGTAAAAAAAGTCATGTGTTAGTCAGCTTCCAGCAAAGTAACTAGCACAACAGCAGCAGCTCTTGATCAAGGCTCTGTAACTCTCCCAGGGAGTATTGCAAGGCAGAGGGATTAATGCAAATGTCTGGATTCCCCTTCCACGACTTCACTATCCTGAGAATGAGGCAGCAGACGAGCTGAAGATCAATCACAGTTGATACTTTGGTTTTATGAAATTAAAACAGATGTAGACACTGGCTTAATATTCTATGCACATTACTATCTTCCAGGTAGGCGAAGAAGGACTACTTACTCCAAACGGGGCACCAGACAGGAGCAGAAGTGAGGAACAGTACAATCTCTTTATTTTACTGATGCCAAAAGCATCTTAAGGAAACCATTGAACAGCTCTGGGAAGTGGAGAGTAGTTCAGGAGCAGTGTGCATTGAGACCCTTTCTTTTGCTCAAGGATGACCCCACAAGTAAAAGACCTGTGGCCTGTGCAAAAGGCCTATGCCCTTCCTAGCCACAATATATTGGGAAGATGAGAAGCAGTGGAAGCCAGAGATAGGTGACAGCACATTGAGC
The DNA here is from genome assembly GCA_023637945.1 of Phaethornis superciliosus. NCBI lineage: Eukaryota > Metazoa > Chordata > Aves > Apodiformes > Trochilidae > Phaethornis > Phaethornis superciliosus. Next base: position 20,039,506 of record JAJQWJ010000009.1, on the reverse strand, counting down.
AGGGACACACCAACTGTCCTCTCCTGTCTGCTGATCTACTATCTCCACCAAAGTCCAGCTTCAGTCCTTCCCATTTAATGTGGCCTCTGCTGAGGCCCTGTGACAGTGGTACTGTATGGCTACAGCTCCTCTTGTGCATTCAAATGAACATGACTGGTGTGACAGACACGTTTTCAGTGTAAAACACTGGCTCATAGACTTTTCTACCTCCCCTTTAGACAGATGAATCCAGAGGTAGCTTTATCCCAGAGGCTAGGGAGAGGCTGAGAAATCCACCCACATATCTTATCTTCATTTGTAGAGCATCCAATATCGCCATATCAAAAGTACCACAAAGCAGAGGACATGCTCAGACAGTCACCAAGGGTGACAGCCTTTCACTGAGGTGTAGAAACCAACTACAGTGTTATATTTTGCATTTTAAATGGTTTACACTGAACTGGTGAGCAATGCTATTACATTTTACCTGATGTTTGTAACAGACTGGGAACACAATGTTTTGAGTTTCTGCCTCTCATTCAAAGAACTGGCTTTTGGCAGCACATTACTTGCTCATTTCTGATTGCCTGACCATGTCCCAGGACCAACATTTTCCAAGGCAAGAATGCCACCCATTGCCTAGCTGCGATGTTCACAACTGGGAGAACAACCCATGTGCTCTGGGTGCCATGTGCTAGAGTCCCACTACAATGCACTGGAATCACACAAATCTGAAGACCAAAGTGCAAAAATCACTTATGTCTAAATTAGTGAAACATTAAACTCACACACATCTCAAATGAAAAGATCTTTCTATATCAACCTGTAGCAGCTCTAGATGTTAGGAAAAATGGCAGCAATTTTCTTCTCACTTAATTTCAACTGATACACATAATTTTTATTCTGGTTACTTTACTAAATTGTTAATTCACTGGCAGCCATAAGATATCAAGGAGGGATTTTTTAAAAATTGGAAGAAGTTTATTAAGCAAAAGTAAAAAAATTCCCCCTGAATTTCAAAACATGCAAGAACATCCTGTTTTTTCAGGCATGGCAGTTCAAATTCAGATGTTCTCAGCTTTATGTTTTACATAAAAGATGACATTTGGATGTCACTAAAATTGCATCAGCTGGTAAGTGAACTTGTGATAAAACCCTTTCCCTCAGCTGAGCTGTAGTTACAGTGTCCAAAACACAGTAAGTAAAAGGTTACATCCTTGAGAATGTGTGTTGTTGGGAATACAATGGTGTTAACCCACACTTGCACTGTGCCCATTCCCACGGTACAGCTCAAGGGAGACACGGGGCCTTTGCCTGGAGGGAATTTCACTGGTCAAGTCAACATTTAAGAGCTAACTTTCTAACATGAGTATTGCAAACCACAGAGAATTATTCATACTACCCAGTCTTATGGGAGGACTGTCAAACCACTAACACTTTCTTTCAAGCATATTCTTACTTCTCTTTGGAGAACATCAGATTACAGAAGTTCCTTTGGTCACCAAACAGCTGTCTGATTTTATTCTATGTAAAATACCTCCAATGGCCACTATGGAAAAAGAGGAGATAATTTTATCTTCTGCTTCTTCAAGTAGTCCCTGACATGCCAGTATCTCGGTACTGCCAGCTCCTCTCACAAAAATTATTAAAATACCAAAGACTTTCTAACTCCTCAGATTATAGTAGATGTATCTGGTTTGGCCCCTACAACTGTAAGAAATTAATATGGTGTCCTTAGCAAAATAGTTTTGTGTTGTCCTAAAACCACATTTGGAAACTGATGATCTGATAGCATTTTTTAACTAAATTATGCCTTATTTATCTTAGCACACTCCAACACTACGGGAGCTACATCCTAGTCCTCCTTGAAGACAGAGACCTGCAGCCATTCACCCCTTTGCTGATGAGATGCAGCATCATGTTCCACTGCTGCAGTCAGAACTCTGTGGGCTACAGAGGACTTCTTAAAAAATACAGTAAAAATTATTGTCCCTAATATTCACTGAAGGCAGTAACCATTAGAGCAGCATAGGGGGTGCTTGCAAAGCCCATCTTTAGTAAATGGTGTGGATAAAACAGCACCTGCTAAGAGAGAGAACAAACTCTGTGAGCACTCGCATGCACCTAGATCAGGTACACATAACTGGGCATTTGCTCCAAACTGCTTGTGTTAAAGAAGAAGCAACCACCAGACAGATTAAACAATAACTGGGGAATCAGAGAGACTTGAAAAAAACAGAGGCCAACTTGAACAGAAATTTAAAAGAAGCACAATTGCTGGTTAACTACATGTCAGCAGTAAGTTGATAGTCAGTGCTTTGGTCTTCAGTTTGTCTGAAGTCACAGGCATATACATTCATTTGCTGCTAAACTCTTATATGGACCTAATGAACCATGTACAACCTTCAGGGCAAGCTGGGGGACATATCAGTCCAAAAGAAGAGAGGCAACATGGACATGGCTGTGCCAAACCTGGCTTGCTATGCCCTGCACAATGCGTCAGTGCTATCTCAGCACACACACCCTTGTGCCGTGCCCCAAAGACATACCAAAGCAACCACCACACCTCGTGCATTGAGTTATGAAAATATAACTCTCTCTCAAACAACTGAGCTGGCCTCTTGTTGTTTTAGGCCATTGCTAAGGAAACTAGCCAAAAATCTCAGTATCTCGCTTCAAGAATAATCAAGTGGGGTTGGAACAGCTCAAAGCCTGTCTTCCTGCTCATCTGACCCTCTGCATGCCTGGATATTCCCATACCACCAAGAAATGCTGTGTTCAACAAAACAGTTGAAGAATAGCAGTCCAGTGGTGACCAGTGCCCAGGCGAGCCTCCTGGGACACTGCCTAGCCACATGGAGAGTGGCCAGTGCAGGCCAGGCCATGGCATGCAGAGCCTCAGGGGGCAGTGATGGGCACTGCAGGGGATGGCATTGCTGCTCCAGGTGTGGCCATGGTAAGTTTCTGACCTGAGCTGGTGCCCACCAACTGGGGAGAGCTGGGAATGGCAAGACCTCAGGAAGCACTGGCAGTCCTCTACCCTTTCCAAAAGCACTGAACTTGGCTGTGCAAGCTCTGAACCTGATGCTGGGTCTCACAGGTGTCTGTCCCAGCTGGGGCTCCAGGTTCAGCATCCCCTCTCCAGCTCTGGTGAACAACTTCAAGGGCAATCTCCCTGGATAATGTGATTAGCCTGAGCACAATCTCCAAGGCCAGCGTGGTTGACTAAACCCAAATATCTGGAAAATGTAATGCTCCTATCCAATATAATACTGCCCAGGGACCAGCCCTTTGCCTGCTCCCATTTGAGAGAATGCAGCAGACTGATGGACGAGCCAGAGATGACACCTAAAAGCTGTCTTACTAACAGAAGCAGCAAATACAGCAGTGGTTCCTTCCAGGGGCCCAGTGGCATGTGTGCCCCATGGGTAAGGTGGGAACATACATGGTGGATCCTGGATGAGAAAAGCATAAAGACAAGAGAGGTAAAGATCTCTGCTCTTGTGCTGCACCAGGGATCACCGCAAGTTCTGTGAGGTGCAAACAATGCCAGCCTGTACCACCAGTTTGGGGGACCAGAAATGTGTTTAGCGGTACAGATAGACAAAAGACAAGTTCTCCTAACTGCTCCTGCACTGTTCTCTGCTGTGAAGGGAAAGATAAAAGGCTTCCCCTTCAAAATGTTGCTGTTTCATCTTCCATTCGTCTTCCAGTGGAAGCTCCTGAAGAGGCTTTAAAGACTGACTTCTACTTACAGAAGAAACTACTCAGTAGAAATGAACACCAGCCCAGCATTAGACTTAAAGGAGGTTGAGCACCACCTCACAGGCTTGTGTGAGAAATCCAGCACTGGCAACTGAGCCAGGGGACAGTAACTGTTCTTTGCTCAGTGCACATGGAAAGCTCTTGCTGCTTTTCATTCCATGCCTGGGTCATTCCTGTGTCACTGCTTGTTGGACTGGAAGGAAATGACTGCTGTAAATCTGTTTTTAGAAATATCTGACTCCCTTAATATGTTAAATGAATTCCAGTTATTTATGGGATTTTACTTAGCTCGGGGTAAGGCATATTGGATTGTACAGACTATTCCAACTGCTACCTTTTTCACTAAAAGGGTAAACGTTAGTAAAGGATAAATTCCCTAAAACCAATAATGTAACTAGATATTAAAATTGGTTTGACTACTATATTAATTTATTAATGGGAAAACTTGAAAAATTACTTACCTAGGAAAAAAATACGACATTAGTTTTAGCAGTTACAGATTCAATCACCTAACAGAAATAAAGTAAAAACAAAAGAAACACAGAACAAAACTATAATAGCCATCACACACTACACACAACAGTCACCATATTTTCTTTTTGTCCATTTATGTTTGCAGAATAATCCCAAACCTATGTTTTGCTTCTCTTAATGGGCAAGTTTGAAAATACAGCAGATATCAAGCATCCCTTATTTTGAGCAGACAAGTGCCTGGCATTCTGCAGAGTGGTCCCTGTTACAGGAGCCTACAATAAGTAGGGTGCGTATCCCCCTCCATGCACAGAATCAGCTGCAATATTTGGCTTCAAAAGAGATAGCAGAGCACCTCCAACACTATTCCTTCACCTCCTCTAGGTTTTCCTTGCTGTCAGCAGGAGAGAGCCTTCATGACTGGTGGTCTACAGCTGAGCAACAGGGATAGTCCAGGGGTCTGTTGCTGGAGACATGATGAGCTGCCCAGCAGGTTTCCTTTCTGCCTTTTAACTGCTGAGCTCCAATAGGACTTGGCCCAAATTAATTATCATTGACCACATCTAACCTGATGCACAGGTTCTGATTTACTGATCACTGAAGAGCAGATTCCTGTGCAATGCAGGGAGTATTTCTTAAGGACCTAGCAAGGGCAAGTAAGGGCATGACTTTACTACACACTAGCTGTGTAACGTAATCATGTATATGTTTCACTCTATGCTAAATGGGAGTTCACAGCCTACTCTTTCACCAAAAAGTAAACTCCCTCCAGTTACTCTGCATCTATCGTGTGCAGAAAAAAGCACACAGTTGGGCATTTACAGAAAATCTGCTTATTCATTTACATGCTACCCTGTAATGCTTGTTCCAGCATCTCATGGACTGGTCATGCTGAAGGGTGATGGACTGAACACTCCCTCCCATAAAGCAGATGTGATGCCTTGCAAACCCAAAGCTTGCAGTGACTCTATATTGAACAGACTGCAGGTGCAGTGGCCCTTTACCTGGCCCTCTACCTGCATTAGAAGCATGCAGCTGGAAGGATGGGGTGGCAGACTGCTCTGCTCCTGCCATCCCTCTCTCCTCTTTTGCTCCAGCAAGACCCAGCAGATCCCAAGACACAGTCTTCACAGTGACAGTTCAGCAAGAACAGCCCAGGGGTCAAAGCTTGCTGACACTGGGGCTATCCAGTACTAATGAGAGAAAGGGTCATTATGACCAGCTAAGGGAGCTGAAAAGCCACCTAAGGAGCAAAGGGTCACCAGTGACATCTCCAGAAAGGCTGCCTGCACACCGGCAAAACCATGTAACAGCAGAGAAGTGCTGGGGTAGGACATGCTAATGCTCCAGCATCAGATGTTAATCCCCACGTGCATGTGGGCTGTCAGCACTTTGCAGAAGTCTTAATCTATAGTCATCTGCCTGAAAAACCCTGAGAACACCTCTTGCACATGGCCCCTTCTATACCAAGTTGGTACTGAGGTGGGGGTGAAGTCCAGAGGAGGATGCTTAATGTCTTTAATGAGGAGTCTACAGATTCCGATATTTTCAGAACACAAACCAAAGGATTACAATTTTGGGCTACAGATCTTAATCTCATAAGAAATTAAACCATGAGCAGTTCCATGGATGCACAGCACCAGCAAAGTGAGAGAAACAAACACCACAGTCTGCACTGGGGTCCTCAGAGTCTTGACAGTTTGTGTCATCTGAAATGTTCTCCAGGACACCTCGCACCATGCTCAGGACTCCCAAAGGGGTCAGAAAGCCACTGCTCAAGTGGTTCTGAGCACTACTGAGTGGACAGGACTAACCACTACACAGCAAAAAGCACCACAGTTACTACCATCCCTAGTGTTGTATATGCAACAGGCAATGACACCTCTCAACTGATGTTCATGCTCATCCCCCAGTAAGCTCTCTGCAGTGTAGGGTAGGCTACTGCATGCCTGAATTACCAGTGATGTCTGATTTCAAGCCCAAAAGACCTGCAAACACAGAACTTCCACCTAAACATAAATCCCATACATGCACTTTTATTTAGTTAAACAGTCAAGCCTCACTCCTTAAGCCTCACTTCTCCTCCTTAAGAGGATCTTTACTAGCTTGTTTCTTTTGTGCTGAGCCATCTTTAGGTATTTATATTTAATTTTTCCTGGACATTACTAAGATCCTAAACTGAAGCTTTTCTTCATCATCAGCTTATCCCAAGAAAAGTCCACATATAGTAGGAAACAGCTCTCCCTTTTCTTAAGATGTAAATAAATGGACTGAGGAAACTCCTGAAAAACTTTATCAGTCCCAGAGAGAAGCCACTGTTTGTGGGTAAGCAGTTTTGCTCCTTCTTCAGACTTTTGGCTACTAATGCCACAAGTGCAATCAGAATGCACATCTGAGTTGTGCCCCCTGTCTATCCTCTAGAATCATCTGGCCCATATTATATTATCAAAGCAAAGGATGTTACTACATCCACCCTTTATTGAATCCTGGGAAAAATGCTTTGAGATCAACCCCAAAGTGTTTTACTAGCTCTCCTCAACCTTGCTGAAAAAGGCCCCAAATTACAAAGTTAATTGGCAGCACATTGTTACCATATGTGGTGTGCAAGAGAAGCACTGAAGTTTATTTAGGTATCAGAACCTAAGAAGAGTGGAATATTACTACTCCTTATGAGGATTTCATGTTGGCCTTGAGTACTCAGGCAATCTCGGCCTTGAATCTTCTGTGTGTAGCCTGTCCAACATACCACAGCACACGGAGGTACCAATCTGCTCACCTCTGAGAAACTCAGGACACATATTGTTCACTCTGCTTTTGCACTAGACCTCAGTGTTTTCCTTTTCCATGTTCATATGCTTCTTTCTTGAGCAAAGTTTTCCAGGCTGTCTCACATCTCTACAGCATGACCCTGAACCCAACCAGCTATGCTCCAGAGCTGCTGGCTCACACTGTCTTGTGGAGAAATCCTTATTGCTCTAGCTGCTTCACTCATCTTGCTCAGTTTCTCTCAAATATTTAATGAATTGGACTCTTGGCCTACAGGCTGCTCCCATGCAGTCTTAGAGGAAAAAAAAAAAGTCTGTAGCAAATCTGCATCACCAAAATCCTTCTAAGACTCCTTCCTTCTTTACACTGTCAACAGTGACTTCTGTGGGAGCACTTGCACTGATGCAGCAATATTCTCTAGAGCATGAAGTCTCAGTAGCTCCCTGACAGCAACCCATAGTTGATGTCTGAAGCGAAATTTGGACTACAGACCCATAGACTAGAAATATTCTCTCGCTATTTTTAATCTCTGACAGAATCACTATAGAAGTGTCCTTGCAGAGACAGCACAGGGTATACTAATGTCCTGAACATACAGATGCACCTGCAGAACTCCTGCTGCCCCATCTGAAGGCATGAGCTACAATTTACACAATCCAGCAAAGGTCACAGGCAAAGACTGTTAGTCTCAAAGCTCTATAAACTATTTTGAAAAGCTCAAATGGAGTTTCATGAAGTAAAACATCAGGTTTCAATTAAGATGCCTTCATTTCCCAATCTGATGTGTGTTAAACAACCTATCAAAACCTCATAAACTTCAGTTCACAGTATTTTCATTTCCGGATTCTGTCTTCTCCTCTCAGCTTAAGTAATATCTTGTGTATTAAAATAATGTGTCTAGAAATAAAAACAAATCTGGAGAAAATAAAGACAAAAGCTGGATGATTTCTGTCCTTCATAAAGGCAGAAGTCTTGATTTTCTGGAAGACAAAATCCTTCTAAGGGTAAATTCTGGAGAATGCAGAGAGAGAAAAGAAGTTATTCCCTTGCTGAAGGGAATATGTGGGACAAGATGCCTCCAGTGCAGAGATCAAAAATCCAGTGTTTCCAGAAGCCCATAACAATTTTGAGATCTGTATATGCAACAATGTATTTCACAACAGAACCACTCTTGAGGCTGAATCTGTCTGCACATCTTGCACATCACCTTTTAAGAAGTGAGTTTCTTGCCCCCAGATACCCAACCCATCTCATCTGACCTGCACAAAATAAGCATCTCTAATATTTCTGAAGATTAATGCTATATATGTATGGAAAATGAAGCACTACTCTGTCTAGCCCAAATCCATGCTGCAACATGACACATCTCCTGGTCCTGATAACAACGGAAGGACAATGCCAGTGATGGAGCGAGAAGGCTTTGTCCAGCAAAAGTGCTTCTCTCTGGGTTTGTTAGCTGTGCTAATGTGCCCAGAAATGTCACGTGTGGTCTCTATCAACAACTATATCACATGTGTACTTAAGTAATTTACCCACCCAAGTAATACTTTCTGTAATGTGTAATATATTAGGCAAAGCAAATATAAACAGGTTCTGAAGACAGCGTTGCAATGTGAGATAATCCAGAAAAAAAAAAAGTCACCATCTACTCCACACTGACACTCCAAAAAGCTGCATTGGCAGTGACAGCTATTAGAATAATCATGAAGGTATTTTGTTAATAACTATGACCTACACCGTTTTCTTTTTTAAGCTTTTACCTCTAGAGCCTGCCACTCTAAGTTCAGAATTTCTTACCAAAGGTCTTACAAAAACAAACCTTTTCCTTCTTTTTCTGTAAGGATGGGATACAGGATGAGATGTGGGATATCAGTGATTTTAGGCTGCAGTCTCCTTAAGGACAGTTAATTGTAAAACAGTAGCATGACCTTTAGGGAGAACTACACCGCTTCCAGATGCGCTGTGGGTGCAGAGAGCACACACAGTTCCTTCCTCCCTTTGGGAAGGAACTCCCTCCACCCACACAAACAAGTGCCCTTTTCTGGTAGGCTGTGGGTCACAGGAAATCACCCAGCTGGAGCTGCAAGTCTCAAAGCTGCCTCCAGAAAAAGTGGCTCTAGTATCAGAAGGGATGGATCTTTCCTTGGCCTGAAGGAGACTGAGCCCTGTCACAGTAAAAGAGCCCAAGTCCATTCATTTCAGCATTCAACAGCAGAGGCTCAAAGGAAAATAACAGTGTTAAGTCCCCTCTGCTGCTTGGTCTCTTGTCCTTCCCCTTGGTTTTGCTTCCTCTGCTTTATACCTACCCCTCTGCCCATCAGGCCGTTGTTGAAAGGCAATCCAATGAAGCTGAAAGCTGCCTCCTGGATGAAGTAAGGATTCAGTATCCGTATCTCATGAGGTTCTCTTGGGACCCGGGTTGCCACTGACTTCCAAAAGCCATCAGAGGCACTCTGGTAACAAAACAAAACAAAACAAAAAGGAAAGATGAAATGACAAATGCAATTAATTACATACAAAAGATAGAAGATTGTTACTATTTTTTAAAAAAAATACTATCAGCAGTTTCCCCTGTCCCTGTTCACTGCCACAAGTCACCAAGTATCAGGGTGTATCCTGGAGGGGTGACAGCAGCATGTGCAGGTGCACTTGAGCTAGACTAGATGATGAGTCTGAAGAAGAAAGAGAGGCCTGGGCTTAAGTTAAAATGGGCCCCTCCCTGGTGTAATCTTTTCACTCTTTTTAGTACTTCAGCTAGTTTGGTTAATGCCTTAAGCTCTGCAGCACATGCTGTGATTGCTCCCACCTGCTTTCAAGGGACGTGTCCTTGGACAGCAAATGCTTTTAAGAACATTTGTAAGATCATATCATAGACTTAGGATGGTTTCAGAGACCTTAAAGATCATCTAGTTCCAAGACTCCCATGGGCAGGGACACCTTGCACTAGACCAGGTTGCTCAAAGCCTCATTCAGTCTGTCCTTGAACACTTCCAGGGAGGGGGTATCCACAACCTCACTGGGCAGCCTGTGCCAGTGTCTCACCACCCTCACACTAAAGAATTTCTTTCTAATGAGTCTAACCTAAATCTACCCTCTTCCAACATAAAACCATTACCCTTTGCTCTATCACTACACACCCTTGTGAGAAGTCCCTGAGATTTCCTTCTGTAGGCCCCCTTCAGGAAAGACAAAAATGACTGCCTCGAGTGTGAGATATGTGCTTCCCAATTTATCCTAGATTTATTCCCATCTGTTAGGTTTAATGTGAATTTAGGCATAAGCTTATAAAGGTGGGAACTTGTGAAGGGTCACAAATGTTCATGGTACAAGGGAAAAAACAAGTCTGTATATCCTTTATGGTTTCCCAATAAATTGTATTTTAATTAAATTATTCAACCTGCAAATGTGGGAGAACATTGGCCTTAAATGCCACAGCCTGACTAGATAGCCCTGCCTGGAGAGGGGCTCCTGCCTCTCTGCCACAACACATCAATGCTCCTGCTGGTCTAGATGTTAGAAGGTACAGCATGTACTGCCCTCAAATTAACCTGAGGCTCTTTGCTCACAGAACCTGTAGAAGCTTCACTTCTGTTTGGGTTAAAAATTCAGAGCAAGGTACAAGGAGGATGGTAGGAATTTTAATCTGCTAACCAAAGCTTTGGCAGGGTAATCTGATTGAATACGTTGTCTGGAAGCAATGAGCCATCTTCTCTGTGATCTCCATGACAAGCAACAAGAGGCAGACTTCACATCAAGTTCATGTGCTTTGTAAGTCATTATTTACACCTGTTTTGGGGTGCTTGCAGCTTAACAGTGACTTTACATCTGCATTCAAAGCACTGCTGAAAATATTGATAATCCCCTGTAAAATTCTCATGAGCCTCCCCTGGTCAGTAGCAATTACCCCTGTACTTATTGATGGTAATTTTGCCACAGCCTGTGTCTGCTGCTTTTTACACCCTACTTGTTCCCCATTTGGCTCCTGGCAACTCTCATGCCCCGGAGGGTGTTAAATACCTTAAGGAGGCTGCTTTATGGAACAACCCCATGGTTACCTTTAGCTGGTGAATTTCATATGATGAATAAAGTTCTAAAGAATTATTTTTTATTCAAACCAACAGCCTAAGATAGCTAAATGGCATTGCTATCCTGTTTTCATCCCATACCCCCTCCCAAGCTGCCCAAACATAATATACTTCTGCTGATAAGAGCAAGGATCCTGTGAATTTAAGTTTGCATTTCAACCATGGCAAAGTGCTTTCAGGGCCTTAAATGGAAAAAAAAATCCTAATTAACACTCATGTTCTTTCATCATAGAAGGCAGCCTAACACTTTCAATTATAATACCACATTTCCAGCCACTGAGTGATTTCATAATTTAAAAAAAAAATCAACTTTAGAAATGCTGATGAAGTCTAACATCCATTGACCAAGGGATTTGAGGGATTTGGTATGTCAGATGAGTTTTGCCTCCTTGTGAAAATTCATTAATAATTGGATAAATATGAAACCTTTGGAATTTCCTAAAGGCACATGTAAAGCAGAGGTTTTTCAGATCCGTGGAAGGAGAGGAAATAAAATTTAAAAATAGAAAAAAAATCACAGATTCCACTTGCATTAAGCATGCTCCAGATCTTATAGAAATGAAGAGGATAAACAAAAATCTTGAACAGCAACTCATTCAACGAAACCATCTTATAATGGGTTTAAGCAGGCACACCCTGGAAAAATAGAGTGTGACCTTGAAACTAAAATAAATTTACAAGTTGAATTATGATTTCACGTGCAACTCTAAATAAGGCATTGCCTATATTTTGCAAATAATTCAAACCAAAGGTCTGCAAGCTATTTAGAGTAGACAGAAGCCACCTTTTGTTTGGACTAACACTCCATAAGAGATACTACATAAAGTCTGGGATTTAAGTAGCTGTTACACAGGTTTTACATCACACATAAAATATTAAAAGAGGAAACAAAAAAAAAAAAAAAAAAAAAAAAGGAAAAGGAAAGATTGCAAACACTTGAGACTTTTAGTCTTGTTGTTTGAGCTGATCAGAAGGAAAATTACACATATCACAGCTGCCAGTTTCCCCAGTGCTCTGAAAACTGCTAGGAACATACCTGGGATCCCCTCAGCTTGTTCAGTGCCAGTGGATCCCAGCCATAGCTGAGAATATAACCTGTCTGCTTCGGCCCCTTCGGTGTGGCTGTTCCTCCTGTCATTCATCCAGATATCTCCCACTTTCCTCACTCATCACACAGCTCCAAAATTGCTCTCATTTCTCTCTTCTGACTCATTTCTATTTGCTCCACATTGTCCCCTGTAACTTTTCTGTGCTGCTCCCCTTATTGAGAGCAATGTTTCAATTTTAGGGAGAAACATGGAGGGAGTTCTCAGCAGACAGCGCTCACACTTCCACCTGTACAGTAGGCAAAGCCCTGTGTAGGGATAAAGAACTAAAAACTGTTTTCCTGGCTTTATAATTACCAAAATTCTCAGACTTGTGGTTTGGCTCTACAGACCGTGTAGTTCCGAGTTCCATCTCAAACCCCGTGGTTTTGTTCTGCAGCTTGTCACCAGCATGCTACAAAGCACAGCAGCACCGCAAGAGCTGGCCCGGGGTAGGGGCTGCTCCCCCATCACCCCAAGCGTGGACCTTCAGTCTGATGGGACACAGATGTTCAGCAAGGTTTCCAAAGAAATTATTCCCCGTAATGGAACTCAATCCCTTTTCAGGCTGAGAGGAGACAGGCAGCCACTCGAGGAGCAGCAGGCACTTGGGTTAAGACACGCTCTTCCCAATGGATTCAGGAGCTCAGACTCAAATTTGAGGTTGGGAGCACAGCCTGGTCTCTGCTACAGTGACTAAGCCTGCAGTGCTTAAAGGTGAACCTCTGCGGATGCAATTATTTTCCTTCTTGACTATTGTAATGATAATAAGTCAGAAAATGAGTCTGAAAATGTCTTTAGAAAATGTTCCCACGGTACCTCATCACCTCCTGGCATTCAGATGGAAACCACAGGGTTCAGGCTGGAAACTGTTTCCTTGTGTTAGGTTCCTACCTTTACTATTTGTTGGTGTTACTCTGCACCTGAGCCCCAGTCACAGATCAGCATTAATGGTGCCGAGGGCTGACAAAAAGAGCCTACAGTATAAAGCATAAAGAAATGAACAACAGAGAAGGAGAGAGAGTCAGAAAAATACAACTGAAGAGCAAGTCTCTAAGGGCCACAGCATTTTAAAGAAATCTTGGAGTGTTTTCAAAGTTGTATAATTGTATTGGACATCACTAAAGGCTTTAGATTAGACTATTTAAATAGCAGAAACAATTTAGATGGCCCAGGGCTTTCAAGCCAGCTTCTTGTACAGCTCTTATCCAGGGAGAGAGGCAGAAATATCCCCTCTAGAGACAGTACTCCAGAAATAAACAGATACAGACATGACAGACCGGAGAAGGCAGGTTATGAGGCAGGGATAAAAAATGGTAGGGGTCACCTAATAGCTACAGGGACAAGACAATCCAGCTGTAATCCCTCATTCTGTCCATTTGTAGAATACTGAAGGGTAATAGGGACAGCTCATTGTAAACTATTTTTGTCTCCATTCTGTTTTCCATGTCCTGTTCTCAGATATACCGAGGTGAACCATGACATATGCTAAAATAAAATGAGGGAACTCAGAGCCTTAGCCAAGAAGCACACCTCAATAGAAGACACAAACAGCTATCAGCAGGCTAAGCCTCCTAGAACAACATTACTAATGTACTAAGCAAAATGAGGGGTAATGCTACTGCCTCCTGATGACATGGACGCTGTTTCCTCTTTTCCTGTGGGATACTGCTGGATTTAGGAGTACAAGCAGCAGCTCTCTGGAAAACTTCAAAGTGTGATGGGAAGAGGACAGGGAGACTGCAAAGGTCAGCTATGTGCAACACAAAGCTGAATAAAGTCTGGGTATGCAATGCTCTGCTGCAGAGCAACAAGAACAACAAAAAGACTGGAGAGAAAACCTACAGTAAATGTAACTTATTGCTCTTTCAAACTCTGGTAACACCAGAAATGGAAAGGATGAAAGGCAGGAGGGAAAGAAAAAGCCAGGGATGATGTACTAGTCACAAGATCTCACCATGCCTGGAAGCACATAGCTCACTGGGATCTCTGCCCCCACCTAGGCTGGAATGTGGTTTATTCTATACCCATCATCCACAAGCACTTGCTGTCACACAAATACAGGGTAGAGACAAACTGCTGCAATCCATCTGCAGAGGCTTTTGAAAGGTTTCTGTTCAGGCATAATTGGATTAGATGTGGAAGGTGTGTTTCCACTAGCAAATAACCATCTTATCAGTCAATGCTGCATTTCTCAGCGGTCAAGTAGACACAGAGGCCTAGAAAATGCTCTTCTATAAGTGGTAATATAAATGAAGTTGCATCATTTGCACCGATTATCAAAGCAACAAGGAATTTTTAGCAACAAGAACAGAGGTGCTGAGAGCCTGCAGTCTGGGTTGATGGTCAACTGCCAGACACACTAGCCCACACTTCAAATATATTTACCTTACTTTCTCAAGGTGATGGAGAACCCCTCACCACCCTCTCTACACGGTTCTGACGGTCAGAACTCATTATGAATGTTTCTATCTTCAGTTTCTAGAGACTAGAAATGCTCTAGAGCATTTTGTTCCACACTTATCTGCCCCACTGAAAAGCTCTTGCCCTGCCTGAAGCAGAAGCATTACAGATTGTGCTCAAGGTCTTTCATCATCTTCTCTTTGTCCCACTCTCAGGAGAGATACAGCTCTTGGAATATCCAACATTATGATACTTCTGATCTTTTACCAGTTTTGTTTCTTCTCCTGAATACCCTTACACTGACCAAGTCTAAAATCAAATAGTTATAATTTTCCAGGCCATTCCCTTTTTGGTATTCCCCATCTCCTAACAACCCCACAGCACACAAGAGAATTGACATGTTGTAACTCCCACAAATTTAGCTTTTACAAATGTTTCTCATTATGAAACACAAAAATATTTTCTACCTAATGCTTTCAGAACTACCATCAATACATGGTACTACTAAAACTTTTTCTTTTTTTTGGAAGCAAAAATCTAACTATACTTCATCAACAAATACTTCACTACACTGGCTAGAGATTAGTTTCTTTAGGCTTGGTAATCAGGTTGCAAAACACGAGAGAAGAGAAACTTAATTCTAAGTAGTGATTGCAGACTTTAAACTTTGTGCCAGACATGTAAACTACATGGCACCCTGGCTGCACATGGGCCTGGACACTGCCCCATCCACAGACACCAGCTCAGAAAGCAGCAGCTTCAGTGGTGACATGGCACTGGTGTGCTACACATCAGTGTCCTAAAACTCAGCAACGTGCTCATCCCTCTGGCTGTCAGAACGTATCTTCTGTCCTCTTTACCTGCAAGCATATTACAAATAAGCAGTAAAGCATGTTCAAATAGGCCTATTGAATTTCAAACTTCATTTGACCTATAGAATTGAGTGCTGACTCTAACCTAAACACAGACAGACGTGGGCCTCCTGTGCTGCTGGTCTAATACCAACTCTCATATTCCGATTCACAGGACTAGGAAGCACAAAGCCAAGGCCAGCTCTAAAGACTCTGAAGAGCAAATATATTTTTCTGCTATGCTGTAAGTTGAAAGGAATTCCTTAAAAAAAAAATATTATTTCTACAGCTTTATCTGCGTAACTCAGAGCAAAATACAGTTCACAGTTTTAAGATAACAAAACACTGTTGAAAAAGATCATCTTGTGAAGAAAATAGAACTTGGAACATTTCAGATGAGCTGCATAAAAACATTGGAGATTATTCTGATGAATACTGTGTTTCACAAGTCAAAGCATACATGATAGCTCACATACGGTGTGTTAGAAGATGTGTTTGTACAATGCGCAAACAGGGTGATGGATAGACTGTACTACAGACTCTTTTGATCACCATGTAAGCTGATTTTGAGCCAAAATTTGAAGAAATATTCCTGTTTTGAAATATCTTCGAGAGACGGAAGTTTTAAGTAAAAGTAATGGATTTCTATAATATATGTCTGTGCTGTGAGGTTTTGAAAAAGTATCTGAAGTAGGACAGTTTCAGAAAATTCTCAATGAAGAACTGGGCCTATAGTATCACCATTACTTACAGGATATTTTATTCCCATAAGGGACCAGGCCCTTTATTTGGCTATTGTTTTTTATGACATAGTTTAAGAAACATCATTTAACATGTACGAAAAAAATACCAGGGCTGAAAGGCCAAATACATGTGTTAGAAAATGCTGAAGAAAGCCAGCCCTGCAACTTCAGCTCAGGATTTCTGTTGTCAGCAGTGACTTTCTAATTTTCCCACCAGATTTTTTCTTATATCACCATATATGTAAGTGTTTTACAAACAATACTTCTGTATTTAGAACATCTCTGCAATATTTGTCATGTATTAAACTATTTTACAGGGGAGAAAACAGACAAAACTGAATGCCTGGAGTTTCCCATGCCTCCTGATCCTCTACTTCAGACACCTAACCCTACATTTTCAGAACATCTGTTAAGTTCATGGCACAACTCCATTGACTTTGCTACTGCTGAACACTCAGTTCTCCATATCCCCCCCACAAGACTCAAACATATTTGGGGGAAATTCTGATCTAACTTGCTCAACATCACATAAAAAAAGAACCAAACACCTACTTAAGAGAAATCCTCAGTGTCTGTAATCAGGAGACCATTCTTCTTCCTCTCCTTTCCTCTCTCCTACTCTCATGTTCTAGAGTTTCTGCAACTCCTCATGCCAAAGCTGAATGTCTTACATTACAGAAATCAGTCTAAGACTCAGTCTTCCCTCTCCACTAGACAGACAGCTGTGTTCTAAAACAGCCAGGATGTAATTATGTAATTAAGGATAACATCTGCACAGGAGAACTGCATTAATCTTGAAAATGCAAAGTTAATTTCTGCTTTCCCTAACTTCTGGCAGCTTGATTTTTAAAAAACTCTTACAGAAGTTTTAAAGGGTAACTTAATATGTTAAAAAAAACCACCCAACAAACAGCTCAAGAAAAATGCCAAAAATGGAGCAATTAAACCCAGGGCACAGTCTTTTTAGTGCAACTATAAGCTCCAGTAAGTTATTGTATTCTAGATCAGCTGATAGAGGAGAAAAAATAAACTCTTACATTCTAGAGTCCTATTCTGAACTATTTAGACCTAACAAACCTGCATGTGTTTGAGGAGTTCCCTGCTGGCTGTTAGCCACTCCCTTCTCTGCTCTCCTCAGTATCCATCACTCTTCAAACTTCAATAATTCTGTTTCACTCTCCTGCCATGCACCAGACCAGGCTACTGCTCCATCATGTTGCCCAGGTGGCTGGCAAGAGAGGAAGAGGTTCCCGAGAGCCCAGAAGAGCTTGCTTGCTCCCAGTTCATGTCCCAGGCTCTTTGTAGAGAAGCAGTTTGAGAAAAATGCCCTATTTAATTTCATCATCCCTGGAAATGATGCTGCATACCAAGTAACCCTAGAGGAAGGGCACCTGAAGGGCAGGGGAGGTCTGGTGGACCATGCCCAGAGCAAGCAGGGCAGTGCTGCCAGCATCCAACAGAATCCATGGATCATCAGACCAAGCCATGGGGCTTTACAGAACAGCAGGAGCCACAGCAGACTGTGGTAACACAGCCTAACCAATTCCTAGCCTTTGCCCTGAAGGGAACCTCAGTAGAACAGGAGGGAGAGAATATTTTTTTTTAAATTTTTTACACAGAGACAAAACTGCATTTACAGTAGCCTCATCCTGAGAACTGGCTAAGATATTTTAGCTGAACTTTCCAGCTGTGCCAAGCACACGGCATGGAAAACATCAGCTCAAAACCAACAGGGTAATAAAATGACAGAGCATTTTCCCTGTTGCTTATAATAGAAAACATAAGGGGATCCCTATACGCACAGCTACCTGCTCCACTTAGAACAGTATGCCTGCACAAGAGAAAAAAAGAGATTAAAATGCTGGCTTTGCAGGCTTTGATGACAAAGCGAGAGGGCATCCTAGGGCATCTAAGGACACCCATCAGCCAAGTCTTTTGTAGGGAGTTGAACTGGTTTATGAGTTTGAATACAAACAACGACTCATTAAGCAACACATATTTAGACTAAACTCTTGGCACATTGCAACAAAAAAAGCTAAAGGATCACCACAGGAAGAATTACGGCCTAGAAACCCTCATTGCTTTCTGAAGTTATCTCAAAGTGAGTCTCTAGGGAAATTTGTACATTGTTTTTACAGCAAGAGTACACAGAAAATCTGTCTTCTCCTATTTTGGCATCTTTGCTGAAATGAGAAGCCAAATAATTTGTATGTTCACTGAGTGCTCATATAGAATATATACAAATTATTCAGCAGGATAGAGAAAGCAGAAAGGTCAAAATAACAAGAGACTGGAGGGATGCCAGGAGGCTCCTGACCTACTTTATTTTCTAGACCTGCATTAGCAATAAGTGTTTTACAAAAGACGAGTTTTTAAGTAACATTATTTAATATTCTTAAAAGATGAGAATTTAAATAAACTATAATCCAAACAGAACATTTATATTTAAGAGTTTTTTCCAAATAGTGCTGATTGCCTAGGCCAGGCTCAGTATTTTTTGTACTTGTCAGCTGTGGGCAAAGTTCACTTAACAGAAAATGGCCAGAACACAACCAATGGACCAGCTGAGAAAAACTTCCAAGTAGACCTACCAAGAATCTTGTGAACCCAACAGCTTGGCCATTTTACTTAAATTTTATGTCTCTGATTATATAAATAAATAAAATACTAACACGTTTACAAACCTGGTATTAGCCAAGAAGAAAAGAAAGACCTTTAGACACATAACATAAATTTGCAACTGTAAGAATACAAATACTACCAAAAAAAGTGAGACCTCAGAATTCCTCTTGCTTACCACCTTCACATGGCTTGGTTTATTTTCACTTCTGTTGTAAGGAAAAGTGGTCGCATGAAATACCTGCAAGTGCTATGCTGGACAGAAGCTGAACCTAGAGGGGGAGGAGATCAGGGATTCACACCCTGTGCACACAGGAGCATCTTCCTGCCTTGCAGAAACTGTTCTCCTTGGGAAGAACCAGAAGCAGCACACACAGCTGGAGCACAGAGGGAGGGATAAATTTAGGAAGATGGAAGCACATGGGGAGTTTAGTTACCTCAGTGTTTATTACAGAAAAATGGAGATATAGGTCAACCCCCTGTCTTGGAGCCCTTGGTGCTTCGAGGCAGAGAAAATGTTACAAATTGCTCTGACAGCACTAACTATGCAATTAATCCACAAAGCCTGCCAGGGAACACATGTGTTTCAGGCATAAATTGTCCAATCTATTCCTTTCTGAATTAACATCTGTCATCATGACACCATTCAAAATGACTGAAGACTGGATCATATTAATGACTACACATCTTAGATAAATATTTACTGTTCAGACTTTTTTTTTTTTTTTTTTTTTTTTTTTTTAAGTTAAAGAGAAAAAAAATTCAAATAGCAAAATTCCTAGAGCTGTGAAAGGGGACTCTCTTTTCAGCCACTGATAGAAAGCAGGTGGTTTTATTTACAAAATCAAATCACTGTTTTTACACTCCTCTGTGAATCTTGATGCTGCATAGGGTGAACTCTGAGCATGCTGTGGTGTTGCAATGCTTCCCAAAGGGCCTTTCTGGGGAATTTTGTTATGCTGGAAGTTGCTCACCTCAGAGACTCCCAGAAACCTTATCCTTTAGGTTTCAGAAACAAATCTGGCTAATTATGCCCCAGGAAGACAAAATTTTGCTGTGACCCTTGCAGACAACTGGATGAAGCAAGTAAATTACTTTCATGCAAAGCTGTCAAGGGTATTACTGGCCGGCTCTCCTGCTTCTCACAGTCAACAAATGGGTCACAGAGAGTGAAGATGGGGATTCCCAGAGTCACAGAACAGGATGGCAAGAAGGCAACAGAAGAGTGCAGCCTGTCCTGGGAACTACAATTTTCCCAGATACTGGATTAAGTCTGTATTTCAGGTAAAGGTGTCTGCTGTCAGTGCTCACTTCTTTAAGTATGACATTCGAGGGTTATAAGCACAGATTTCTAGGAAATCACATCTGTCCCGGATGCTTTTATCATCTAGCTTCAGCTCCTAACCTTCATTCTGTTAGTTCTTATCAGCACTGATTGAAAGGCCAAGAGAAAACCTGCTGACATCCTACTCCTGGGAGACCTCCATAGCAGGGAGCAGTGTTCCTTCCATCAGCAACTTTTCCTTCTAGTCCTTTACTTTTGTACTGTTTGAGTGGAACTTGACCAAGATATCCAGTCTTGATTTTAAGACTTTGATAGCAAATTTATCAAGCCTGTAGGGCAGATGTAGCAAAAATAATTATACCTACATAAATGTAGTGACTTATTGGTTATTTGACTCGCTTCAGATATAGTTCTTCCTACTAAATTAAAGTCTTCTGATAAAAATTGTTCCCTCTAGGTAGTAAGAGAGCAACTACAAGTAAATCTCCCAAAAAATCTCTTTAGCATAAGCTAAATAAATTGAACTCAAATCTCTTAGACTAAGGGAGGCTTTGGAGAATTCAAATGATTCTTGTAGTTCTTTACTGGTGTTAACACAGAACATCTTCATTCTACTAACACTTGCATGAATAGCTGATAACCTCTGGGCGATGTCTCCGTTTCACCATTGATGTTTTCTGCTGTCTCCAGACAGCAGATTCACAAATCACTTCTCCTGTATGGAAGAACATTTGCTGCACACGTGGCCAATACAATATCCTCAGCAGGGATGGGCTGCACTGGTGGTAAAGCTGTGCAAGTCTGGATGGAAGAGACACCTGCATGTCTGCATGTGTGGCCAGGTGGAGATAATGCTGTTTGAGCTCAGTGTTTATCTGTTCATTTGGTCTGCCAGGTGCCCAGTCATGTATGTAGGGCAGTGAACATGCATACCTTGGCCAGCATGCAACTACTAGGCAGTAGTGAGGGATAAACAGGAGGGTAGAGCTTACTGGGTGTTTACAAGGTGAGGGAAATCTGAGAGGATTGTGGTGCAAGAGGGAGGCATGAGGGAGGAGGACAAATCCGCAGGCAATCAAGCAATTTTGTCAGCTCTGATGTTTATGAAATTGCCTGCTTCATTAAAATCAGCATCAGATTTGGAATAAATTTCTTTACATTACCTCAGATATTCCAAGCCTATCTTTGATCAGTAACAAGTATAGCCTGAGTTCACTGTGACCTTGAAATGCTCCTACCAGGATGTGTATAAAAATGATGTATGAATTTTGCCAGAACCTGCTAAAGAGAGCGAGTGCAACAAGAGCACCCTCCCGATGCTTTATAAAGACAGCTGCACAAGCAATTGAGTTGTTCCTTGCTCATGCTGGTTTTTCTAAAGAAGAGATATGGAAAAATTGTATCTCCTTAAATTATCCATCTTGTTTGACTTTGGCTGAGTCACAGATGAAGAAGGAAGAAGTGATCAAATACCCAGCAAAGGAGAGTAACTGTCAAGTGGGTGGCAGCTGATATCAGAAGAAATTAGAAGATGATAATTTTAGGAAGGAATTTCAGGAAGAAGCAGGATGGTGAGGCAATCCCAGAAAGGATGCCCTACTAGGGCAATGATTCAGTCTCTTCAGGTCATAAATTCTGTTCACGTCTCTTCATTTAAGTATGATGTGAAGGGAAAGGAACTAAAGAAGAAAAAAATCTGACTGGACCTCTCTGATTTCCACATCACAGATAGGATTACTGAGCTAGAAATGGAGATGATGCTGTCTTGGAAGATGTGGGATCAAGGTTCTTTAAGGACTCCCAAAGCCTAGTTTGAGTAAATGCTTCTCATCTTTTAATAGGAAGTATAATGCAAGGAAGACTGGAGTTAGGTAATTGTAAACTAAGTAAGAGACCAAAACACCAGAACAAAACCTATGCATGGTATGGGTATGACTGGAAGGGCAGGCACACCAACAATATTTATTTTAATTTTAAGAAGAAACTGTTTAGAATTGAGGTAATAATTTATATTACTCCTACAAGCACAAATGCTTTGCAAATTTCTGATACATGGATTTTTTTTTTCATCCAGAAAACAGTGTACTTATGGCTATTTTTTAATTTTCTTCATCTGCCCTACAAGCTTAGGTGAATGTAGATACAGAGTTGTGGATATCGATGCTATCCAATCCAGGGGGACAAGTTTTATTGTCCAGCATGCATCAATCTGATAATATTAAATGCTATGAAAAAACACTGCAACAGCATCAAAGCAGCCCCTGTCGCCAGCTGATGCTTGACAGTGTACTTACAGACACACTAAATATACCTGGGTGGGAACAGCTCTCAGCTCTGTAGTGACCTGCCTAATCTTATTATGCTGTTGCATGCAGGTATGTATGGAGGGCAAGCTCCAGCCTGCATTTTCCACACCAACAACCCTCCTTTGGGAATCTGGCCAGGAAGTCTCCCCCAAGGCCCGTGTTGCAAACTGGGTCATTTGTCTACTGAAGTTCCTGTATGGTCCTCACCACAGTGCTACCTGAAAGCTTTTAAAAAAATATAGAATACAGAACCAAGGTCTTCTCCTTCTTCTGGTCAGCAGGGACAGGATTTTGTATAGGATACTTATATATTTTCCAGCCTCTCTTCTAACCATGACTGGAAAAAAAATGACTCATCTTCTCAAAATAGGGCACTAGTTCATACTTCTTACATCTTCTGGAAATGGCTCTGATCTCCTAGGCCAGTCACAGAGAAGAATCTGCTTTACTCATATGCAAGTAATACTTGGTTCCCTTGGTCCATTCCCACCAATGCACTAAACTGGGGGAGCAGGTCCTGACTGGGAGCACAACCTCAGTCAGTACAGAGGCAGTAGCCTTCTGCACAGCCAGAGATCAAACCTTAAAAAGACAATGTTGTCCAAAAAATCCTCTCAGAAACACAGACTAACTGCGAGCTACTCTGTCAAAAGAGTACGGAATAATCTCCAGAAAATACACCATGCAGACTCCCCTACTTCTTCTTCTCAAGAGATGTAATAGGTGCCAGAAGAACCTGCCTCATGTTTTCACATTATTATAAGGCATTTTCTCTGCTTCAGCATTTAGTAATGGTTCAGTTGCCTTGACCGAGGCACTGAACCATCCCAATGATGTGATAAGGTATTCTCTGCTATGAATTCCTAAAATACCCACATGGTCATTTCCATGTGAGTGGAAATGGCCTTTTGGACCATGTACTAGGACCACGGGAAAATAAGCACTGAAAAGGCTTTTTTCCCTCTATCCTGGTGCAAGCCTCATCATGTCCTTGAGGCACACTTGCAATCTTACTCACCATCCATGCCTGCCTGTACTCTACTTCTGAAGAGAGTATTTAGGTGAAAACTCAAATTTATGAAAGAAATTGAATAACCCTTAAGCTGACATCCCAATTCAAAAGCTTCTTCCCATTTACGATGGAGCAGCAAGTCCAGCTTTAACCTCCTTCCACCGAGGGCCAAGGAAAACAGAGTGCAAGGCAATGCCTACCCCAGCATACCTCTAAGCAGCTGCACTAGAGCTCTGTCTCAGCACAGGACCAGGCATCAGAGATGTGTAACCAAGCTTTGCATTCACAATGCCTTAAGGTGGATTTACAGCTTCACCAAAACCAGTGGAAGACACTTTCTCACAGTCCATTAAAAACTGAAGAGGCTGACCCTATATATACAGCAACAAGCCCCTGGGAAGCAGAAAGGGAAACAATGGAGAAGGAGACTGAGGTGAAACTGCCAGTGGTATCAGACACTCCATTTGTCAAAAAAGGCAAGTGAAAGAATTGGAAAAAGCAGCCCAGACACAGAGAAACTGCCTGCTCAAGTGATGGTTGCAGGTTCCAAAGAAGTTGGAGATACTTGCACGTGGGTGAAGCTTTACTTGGGGCTGGACATCAGGGATAGATTCAGAGCCTCACTATTTTCCTCAAGCTGATAGGAAGAGCATGGTGGCTCCTCAGGTGTTTTTTTCCAGGGATGCAAACCAGCCCACAGACAAGGCTATTTCAGAATTGGTGGAATCCTGTGTACTACAAGCCTGTGACATTCACAGTCTGCCCCAGCAAACACATAGCATGAGAAAGCCATTAACTAATGGAAGAAGAGAAGCTCTAAACAAAAGCTCAGCAGACAGGGAGGGCTCTGGCAGGCATCTGGCCTTGGCTCTAGCACAGTAAAACAGGCAGATCAAGGCAGGGAGGTATCATAACACACATTTTAGCAGGACTAGAAGTGACCTGTTGACTTAAAACAGAAATGTAGTTCCCAAATGAACGGCTGAAAAACATCTCCACTGCTGCCATATCCAAAGAATGTCCACAAGCAGCAGTCAGATGCTGCTACAAAGGAAGAAGGGGTTATGTTGTGCCCACTGCTGGAGGATGACTGCTTTTCAGATGGCATTACTGCCATGTGCAAGTTGCCAGAGGCATGTCTCTGCAAGGGACAGACAATAGAACTTGGCCTGGTTTGCAGGCAGGTGCTCACTCGCTCCTGTAACTTTCACTATCAAAGAGAGCTCCAAGGTGCCGCAGGCACTTACTGCACAAGTGACTCCTCCTGGCAAAGGCTGCAGAGATTCCTGCTGGAAGCATTTGCAGGCTCACTGCTACATGAGAAGGAAGCTTATGAGCTGCCAATTTCTTGTGAAACCTTTGCCCTCACTTGGCTGCTTTACCACCATGTGCCAGGTGTTCAGGGAAGTGAGCCCTAGCAAGCAAGAAAGCTCCTGATTCACTTAATGATGGGCAAAAAAACACCCTGGAAACAGTCTCAGCACCAGGCAGTGATGGCTGGTTTGCATAATTGGAGCTTGTAAATCTCTCTCTTTCAGGAAGCATCTACTCTCCATGCAATAGAGAAACCTTCATCTTTTGACCCTTGTTTTTATAGAGAAAAGCAGTATATGGGCAAACCTCCTTCCCCCCATAATTCCTCTGGTACTTTGGGTATGCAGGAAGAGCTTCTGTCACTGAGGGTTCCAGGGTGATGTAGGATGGCACAGTAGAGAGAAGCAGAAGGGAGTATCACAATATGTGTGGGAAATGTCTCTTGGCAAAAAAAAAAAAAAAAAAAAAGTGTTCAGGAAAGAGTGTAACTGTTCTGAGCATCTGTCCTTGAGTCAACCCACCTCTGGCGATGCACTAGCAGCAGTTATTTAATCAGAGAAGGGGTGTCTGGAAGTGCCAGGAGGCTCTTGCAGCAATACCAACAAGTCAGCACTATCAGAGCAGTCACCACAGATGCACGAGCAGCTCAGATCTGTGACCCTTCTGCAATAACCGTGGGTTCCCGTAACTGCAGGCTGTGGGACTCCAGCTCACTTCCTTTATATTTGTACAGCAACATATTAAATCAGAATGATGCAATCCTCCCCTCTGATGAACATGTCACTTTCTCCATTCCACACTACTTTTTCCCCATTTTGTTGCAAAAGTGCAATTGTCTTCTCCTTCAGTTTATTCTAATCCTTGTAACATGACTGAAAATAGATTACCGGTGTTTTAGTTGCTCAGATTCACCCACCCTTCACCTTCTTAAAGACAGGTCTGTACCCTTCAGTGATACAGTACTGCCCTAACTTGCTACTGGACTCACAATTTTGAGTGCCAGCTCACCCAGAACTCTATGGCAGAGGCTACCTTTGTTTTACTGCTGCTGCAGTATGAATACTTAGCCAAGTCTGTCCTTTTTCTAGATGAATCTTTTCTCTCAAGTTTTATTTGCTTCCAGATATTTCTGTTTTAGCATGGAATAAAAAGCAGCCAAGATTCTTCTTTTTCTTTGGTCCACATTCCAGTACTCCTCTTTCTGCATACAGTGCCTTCCAGGGCACTTGAGGCATCACACAGACCTCCGGACGGCTGTTGCACCAGGCTGAATGTCAAATCCTCTGCCATGCTCTTCTGCTGCTGCTTCTGCATCACACTGTTTCTTTCCTTTTAACATCTCCTGAAAATCCTCATTTCTACAAAGCACTCATCCATTTCTCAGAATGCAAGTGCTGCCAAAAGACTAATATAACATAGAGCAAATCCTTCTCAGCTGCAGGGAAGTAAGCTTATCTGACTACTGACCCCAGCAATAAACTGCCATTTGCCATTCATTTACCCTTTCTCCCTTTGATTTCACTTACTCAAGAGAGGACTAAGAAAGGATCCTAGTACCTGGCCCAAAATGTTTGGTCAAGCAGGTCCAAGTAGGTCCAGGTCTCATGTTCTCATAGCCAACCTGTAACACTAGCATGGAGACATGCAGTTGCCAGCAACATTCAGAAACAAAGGAAACATCAGGGGACAGAGTTTTGGCCCACTTTTTGAGGAATGTGTCCTCTTCCACACAGAAGTTATGTTCTTCAGCAGGATGCTTCCATTTTCCTTATCTCTGTTCTGAGGGCAGACTAACTGTAGCCATTGGTTTGCAGTGGGGATGAAGTCTTCCAGAGGGACAGGCCTAATGCCAGACAAGGAATAAACAACAGTGGCATACAGAGCTCCTGGGTCATGCAAGTGACTTTAGATGAGTCTAGGAAAGTTAGAAACTTCCTTTTTTTTCTGGCAAACAGCTGAGAGAGAAACAGAAACTCTCCACAGAGAGCACTGGGCAGCCATTTGTCATTTTGAACTTACCACATGCTGATAAAAATACTAACACTCACTACTAGAACAGACACCTACATCTTATTCCCACAGCTCTCCATCTCTAGCTAAGAGATAGCACTTTTTGCACTGGTTTCCACTAGAAAAAGCAACTGTGCTAGCCACATGCTTGCAGCTAAAGCCAGTGACAGCAAGATCCCAGCCTCAAATAGAGAGAGACCAAACCAGAGGACAAGACAGATGTTTTCCAGTCACCTGGATCATATCCTAAAGCATTTTATGAACTGTCTCAGCAGCCTCGAACACCAGCAATGATTGCCTTTGGGAACTTTTGTAAAACAGGTAGGGTGTTAAAAGATTGAAAAATGGACAAAAATAGTGCCTAGACCAAGAAGGCAAAAAAAAAAAAAAAAAAAAAAAAAAAAAAGGAAGAGAGCTGATCTATAATTCCAGTTCTCAGAATAGTAAGATTAATTATTTGTAAGCACCAGAAAAAAAAATAACAAAAACTGAGTAGCAACCCAGGGTTTGTCATGAGTAAATCATTATTGGGAAAAAAAAAATTTAAACAAAAGTATTTCTTTATACAGGAAAAAAAAGTATCATAGGAGAGAAGCAAGACATGAACTGGAATTCATTAAGGCTTCTGACATATTACTTTCACAAACTTGCCAAAAAATTTTATTAATTATACTACTATGATACAAGCTCAGAAGCAGCCAAAAAAAACTACCCGGGAGGAGTTTTCAGTGGGCTCAATGTAGAAGTGGAAGGATATTATTACTCTGGGGTTTGCCTAGGAACCAACTTTATTTAGTGTTTTCATTATCAGCCTGGATGATGGAGTAAAAGGTATGTTTATTAAATTGCAGAGAACAGGAATCTGGAAAGAATGGCAGGTATGCCGGAAAGCTTGGCAAAGGAACTTGGCAAACTGGAGAAATGTGCTGGAAGAAAGAATCAGTAGGGACAAGCACAGTGCTGCTCTTTAGCAGAAAGAGCCAAAGACACAAGGACAGGGTGAGGAGCTGGAGATGTAGCTGCTCTTCACCTCTTCCTGATATGAGAGTCTCAAGGAACTGGACACTCACCTTCAATTCCATGCCACTGTGGAAAAGGGAGTCAAACCAGTGAATGTAAGAAGAGTAAGAACTGCAAGGCTAGTGAAGTAGCTGTTTACTCCTCTCTGTTTGCTGTACTCTGTACATTCTGGGGCACTGCTCTTTAAGAAAAAGATGAATCAACTGGAGGCATTCAAAAGAGCAAGAGGAAATAAAGAGATCTGGAAAATATCTCCTACAAGAATTAAAAAAAATGGAGTGTTTATTCCAAAGAAATGAAGGATACAGGGCCAGCCACAAGAACACTGAAGTAACGTGATGCAAAAAGCTCAGGTTTTTTCTGCTCTCTGCCAAGCTGGGCACTGAAACACTCAGTTAAGACCACTGCAACTGATCTCTTAACTATTCTACCAAGTTTAACAAACTATTCACTGTGTCTTTCCAGGAGCAAGGGATACCACATCAGAAACCAGTGATGCCCACATGACTGCAAGCATCAGGTGAAAATTCAATTAAACCAATCCATCCTTTAAACTTCAAGTTAAACACTAGGAGTCCCTACAACTGCACTCAGGTTGCAGGGCACTGACACAGCCAGGGCTTTCCCTTACCCAGAATGAAGAACAAGACTGTGGCATAAACCAAAGAAAATGACTACTGACTCATTAAGCCTACTTGTGCTTGCCCAGAGACTGACAGGTAACTTCATCTGTCTTCATCTGAAGAATAATTGCAAATCAGTGCCAGTGTGAGACAAGAGCAAAGTATGAGCCCTTAAGGCCAGCTTTGTAACAGCCATAACAGCTGTATACAATTATATTCCCAGAGTGTTTCATTCTGTGTGTGGTGAGCTGCCAGCCTCCTCTCTCTGTCTCTGAAGACATGATACAATACCCCACTCTCTGAACATTTATCTGTTTGTCTGCTATTTGTTGAAAAACCATTAAAGAACAATTGAACTATACCCAAATAAAGGCCATTTATTCTGGATTTCATGACAACAGATAAAGACAAACTATATTCTGAGTGAGATGGCACTGATTACATTCTGATTCTATTTAGCACAGGTTACTTACAAAGAACAAAACTCACTAGTAACAGGTCTGTAGTACTTCAGAAGGACACTAATGCAACTGATTGGGAAAAAATATTTACATGGGGAAAGTAGTGAATTCAACACTTGTGTTTTAAAATTAGACCTGATACTGGTCTTCTTTAGGCAAACACATATCATGAATCTCAGTAAAGCAATAACCAAGCAACATTTAAGGGCTTGTGGTACCCAAGGGGTCACACTACATCTGTGGATTGTGCCTTTTCAACTAGCTGTGCTGCTGCTGTTTCCTCCTCAGCCTCCTGTGCCATCTTCACCTCCTGCTCTTAAATCATAAGAGCCCACCAAATGTATGCAAAACCTTGTCCTTTTATATAATCTTTAAAAGAAATTTAAAAATAAATTCATTGTTCATAGTACACACTAACATAATCTTGAATAGAAAGCCCCATCTGTGATGCAAGGTCAGGTTACAGAGAGAGGTCTTTGTAAAACATATTTAATTAAATCTGAAGAGTCCATGGAGGTAAAAAAAAGCCTCCACTTAAATGAAGTAGGACACACAGAAAAACTCTCCTCAGATCAAAATGCAACTGCGACACCACGTCTGCCCACCAGTTCCAATTAGGTGACCTTCACAATGTCAGGTGACAGTGTTCTTACCACTTTCTCCTTGTAAACAATGTATTTCAGCCACTTGAAATCCTGCCACTTGAATCCTGCCAGAACAAACAGGGAATCCTTCTCATACTGCTCCATTTTCTGGATTGCACCTTCAGGATATGTGATCCGGAGAGTTGTCTTACCACCCACATCTTTCTCAAAGCCCTTCACCGGAGCCGAGTTCAGCCTGCGGGGTGACCAGAGAAGACACGATGATGGATTCCCACTCACACTCCACCATGTTGGTGATACAGCAATCAATGCTGGGCAAGAGCTACCTGGACAGCTGCTACAGCATCAAATGTTAACTCAGATTGTGTTAAAAACAAACATTTATCAAGCTTTATACCAAGTGACAACAGTTTAATTAGACGCTATTTAAATTATTTCATTGAACACAATACAAACCAATTCTGCATATCCACTCCTGTGATTTAAACTGAGTTAGAAACTTTGTAAAAGGAAACCGAAATATAGTGTCTTGCAAATTTAAAGTTACAAACAAATATTTTAACATTAATATTTTAACATACCACCACTCCCAGGATGTCTTACACAGATTTTGCAAGGCTGGGATGAAACGGAAGATGGCAATTTGAGCAAGCTGAAACTGGTCTCATTCCCCTGCTCCAGCGCAGAGTTTACACTGCTCATCTTGCCTGCAGTAAGAACGTTTTGGGAACTAAACCAGCTAGTAATTTTAAAAAAACAGAGGAACAATGTCCACCTCATTTAATTCCACTACCTGGACCATCCAGAAGCAAACTGCCCCGCAACACCAGCAAAAAGAGATTGGGTTATGCAGCTGAGGAAGACACAACAACACTGCAGTCTCACTGACTTGGAGGAGTGTCTCCTGTGGAAGTGCATCCCAATCTGAAAACACCCAAGCAGACACACAGCTTTGCTCTTGGCCGTGCTGATTTCTAAGACAATGCTGTGTTTAGTTGTGCTTTTGTTACAACACTCCTCAGGGACAAGGTTTTTTACCTTCAAAAACCAAACAGATCTGGTGCCAACAGTGATGATGACTTTCATGACATTGAAGTTAAGAACTTCTTTTCAAAATTAGAAACCCAAAGCTGAGGAAATTTCAAGTAACTTGGAATACAAATCTTGCTGACATCAAACAGCAGATCCTGATGGAACCATATTGCCTGCTTGAATTATTGCAGCCTCCTTGACTCGGGGTAGGTTCAATATACTGGAAAGTGCTTATGGACTGCAAATTTTTTCATGTAGGAATGTTAATGAGGATCTGGATTTTTCTTTTTCAGCCCGGGTAAGCATTTTAGGTGGGAAACCTTTCAGTACAAGAAAATCCCTGTATACAACCTAAAATTATGTTCAAAATTAAGGAGAATCGATTCCTATGCATTTTTAATTAAAATACTTCCTTTATAATTAGGAATAAAATATTACAGGGAAAACAAGAAATGGCATCACCACAATTTATACAGGACATGAAGCCTACAAAGAAGGCACCCTTGCTTTGTACCTTGACTTTGAGGTATCTAGACCTGACTGCTTGCAAGAACAGTGCTCCCAGCTAGTCGGATCCCTTGCTTTTTCCTGTTGCTGACAGCAGGGACATTGACACATCACTCCCTTTTGCTATGGATGTTATTTAAACTTCAAGGCCCTGCATCTCTTTGCAACAGATGACCCTACATAATGCAAGAGAATGTGGCTCTAAAGGTAACAGAGAAAAATACAATAAAGAACTATGTAAAGAAAGCTTGTTAAACAGATATTAATTTGTCTTGAAGCTGAGGGAAAGGTCAGTATCTGCAGTCATTTCAAATGTCAATGCATAGTTCTTTGGCAGGGTTTTCCCCACCCCCAGCAGCTGGGTTCACTGTTTTGCTTCTTACCTTGTGAAAGCTCCCAAAACTTGGGACCCCTACTTTGTATCTAGACAGGAAACAAAACAAACCATTTCCCCAAGTAAAATGAACTCAGGTCTCCAGCAAAGAGCCAGCATGTAAGCTGCTGATGGAGTAATAGTGATGGAGTCCTGCGAACGAGCCAGCACTCTCAGCCCCACGTCGGTGCCCCAGGGGCAGCACAGGCAATGGAGCAGGAAAAATTCTGGCAGCTACAAACTGTGCTCGCAAAGGTGCATATGAGACAGCTTGAACCCTTTCTCAGAAGGGACATGCTGGTGCTTATAAGCACAGCTAAATCTTAGGAAACCTCAGTTAGGATGCCAGGCCTTGTACTACCCCTGGACTACCCAGTTTTCTCCGTGAGAGGTTTCAAGAGTGGTTTTCTGTGTCTCCTAATGACATAGGGAACTTTGAGACATTAACTCTTAACCTTGGAACCATAAAAACTGCCTTAAATATTAATAAAGTATTATAGTCAGATGAATCCCTATCTCATTCTAACCAGGAGTTTTTGGTACACACTTGTTTTTCTCCTGTCTGCAATCTACGCTAAGGAGACATTTCAGAGCGCTGATGACTGACTGCTGCAAAAGGCTCCTGCCAGGTAAACAGTGTGACAGCTGGCAATAACATCTGCACTGAAATCTGATAATATTCAAAGAAAACCAGTAACTAACTCACTCAAGCTGTTTTAGAACTGTCAAAGCTGATCTGACTCTATTCACCACAAGATCAAAATTTCTTTCTGCAAGTAGTGATGGTTAAACCATAACATACGAGGCATCAAAAGCATCCACATAGCAATAGATTTCTCCCTTGTCCACACATACACCACATTTCTCCCCTTAAAATTCACCTTCTACTACCCAAATGGATTCTTCTACTACTTCAATGGATTTCTGCAACCCATGAGAAAGGATGCTCTAAACTAAGGGACTTGCCAAGCTTCTATAGGAGTAAGAGAAGCAGCAGCTTGATACGTTTAAGAAGTCTGCTCTCACATCCTCAGTCCCACATCCAAGCACCTGGCTTCATTTAACCTTTACAGTTGACTTTTCTCTCCTTTAACCATGCCACAAACAGCACAGGTGCTTAACTGCGCTCTTATCCTCTGAGCTTGCAAACTGACTTAGATTTATTGATGTGGAGAGAAAATGCTAAACTTTTAGTTTTAAAATTAAATAGTGGACTTTCTGATATAAATCTTGGTGGGTGGCTTAGTCCAGATGGACTGAAACTATTCTCTTGCTACTTCTTGAGCAGTCTGAGCCCAAGAAAAGGCTGCAACTGAAATTTAATTAATCTCAAATAACTGCAAGTTACCAGACCATGACGAGTAGTAAGAGCTCTTCACTAACAACCAATAGTGGGATGAACTAGGAAAATGGCTGTAAAAGTTTTGTCCTGAACAGTCATCCCTGTGTCCTGAGCACTGCTGGGGAAGCAGGGAACCAATCACAGGAAAAAAAGGTCTGGAAGGGACCTTCTTGGTCTTTTTATCCAGAGTTAGAGCGTATTTATTACTCTGTGTGAGTTCTATTCTAGCACATGGAAGAGAAAGGAAACCATGCTAAATGCTTCACTCTGCCTTAAATTCTTCTACTAATCCCTTTCTTTCTTCCACCTTAGCTAAGAATTTGCTATTTGCCACCATGTCTCATGGTTGACTAAAATTCAGAGAGATCATGTCAGCTACATTCCCTTAAATATGAAATTACTTATCTTACTGAGGAAAAAAAAATACCAACTTAGACTGCGTTAAGCCATTTTTTATAAACTGACACTGCAGTTTATCCCATTTTTCCTATTTACCATCATAGTATTTTGTTATTCATGATTCAGAGCCTGCTATAATGCTCTGCATTTTTTTCAAGTCAGACTAATGGGTCCGTAGCTCCCCAGAGCACATCCCCCCACTCTCCTACACACACTCTCTCACTCTCCATTAGTACAGGTATTATGTTTGTTAATCTCCAGTCACCCAGAACACCTCCCTGACTTGACAGATTTATTACTTAGAGTTATGACTAGACCTGTGATTTCACATATCAGCTTGTTTTTCAAGCATTCTGAGATGGCGATGATCCAGGTCCTCAGCAAAAAGCACAAAGTCCTAATTTGGCTGGGGTCCTTTCCACTCCTATGGCACTCTGCTTCCGCTCCCTTATTCAGCATCATCATCTGCAGTGAAATAGGGGCAAAGTAGTCATGTTTCTAGGATGCATCTACAGGTGTTTTATTGTTACTGTAACTCATGGATGTTTACTGCCTCCTAGGACCCTCTGCTGCACTATTCTTAATTCTTCCCATTCTAAGTGTGAAGTGTAGGTCACAAGGAATCCTACACATGTATCACCAATAATACTTCCCTCATCTACCTATGATATGGAATATCTAGGAGCAGATCTAACGCTATGTTTTACTGTTTTACCACCTAAGGGCATCAAAAAGAACTTTCTAGAAAAGAGCTATGAAGTGAAGGTTCAAGTGGGATCACGGGAGAGACCACATTCCCAAAGAGCTGTGGAAAACGGTGTTTGAGGAGTATCTTTAACCTTTGATGTCACCAGCATTTATAACAGATTTTTTTTATGCTCGTGATTTTTTTTCCATTCCATCCCATACTAGTTAGTGCTTCCATAGACACGGATATTGTCACTAGTGTAGGTTTAGCTTGCCTGTAGAGTCCAACACAGAAATTGAACACATGACAAAATACTGTTATGCCAAAAACTCACCTGACAACAACATCATAATCATCAATTTTTAACCCCAATGACTTATTTGCAAGTACTCCACCATTTCCCACAATAATACATCGTCGGCAGCTGAGACTGTGGAAGAAACAAGAGGAAATAAGTGACTTTTGTAACATAACTTCAGGCACACCAAGTTGCACATACTTAGTTTGGACTGATTTAAGAACAATAGGAAACCTTTTGGAAAATTAAAAATTAAGGGGAGGACAGAGATATGCTTCATCATCCCCAGATCACCCCATCATGGCCAGGCACTACACGTGATAAACTGCTTTCAACACCTTGAACCACGTGTGGCCTAATGAGATGACCTGTCAGGACAAGCAGCTCCTCTCCCCCCACACCCCTGCTATGATGGGTTTGAATCAAACCCATCTGTTTACTTAAACCTTCTCATTATTCATTTAACACTGAAATAACAATAAACCAAAGGCCTGGTGAGGAAGTCCTCTACCCAAGCAATTTTCTGAGTGTGGGCAGATCTTGCCAGGTTATCTGGGGTGTGCTCACCTTGCTGAGTGCAAAATTGTGTTATCATGAGACCTCAAGAGACAGAAATCTACTAAATGGATAGAAAAAGGACTCCCTCCACAGTCCTGTCCAGTAAGAAACATATATGGAGGCATAATGGGTGAGGAAAGGGAAGGAAAATAACCTTAATTAACAAAGAAATAGGAAAAAGAAGGAGGAGAATGGTTTCTGGTGGAACTGAGTCACAAGAACTCTCTGCAGCAGATGTTAAAAAGTGATTTCGTTCAGAAGTCAGAGAGAGGACTTCTTTCCAGCCATCTAATTCCAAACGCAGCTGGCTCTTCTGGCAATGTGCCTTCATCTCTGGTAGATCACAGAAGGAATACGTGTTTGCAAAGCCTTTTTCGGAAAATGTCCAAGGCAATCAGTTGTGTGGAGCAGATCTCTGGGCTAGGCAGCCTTCCTAGTCCCAGGCCCACTTGAGCAGTCTCATGTCCTAGGCTGTCCTTGCTGTGATCTGTCTAATGAGCAGTACAAGGAAAATTCTTCTTATGTGGGGTCCATCTTTGCAGGGCAGGGCTGGAGCATACTTAAAGACTTGGCCAAGCCACTGAGGGTTACCCCGGTGACAGAGACATTATCTGGATATATGTGCAGAATTAAAACACCAAGAAACACCTAGGAACAGCTTCTGCAACCCATATAAAGTTTCACTGAAGATCCCAGCCTTTCAAAAAGAAAAAACCTCCTCAAGCAGATGGACCTATTAGCCCAGTGCTCACAGCCCTAAGGCTGAAGAAGTGTGGATATTTTCGACAGTCAAAACACAACAGAGAAAGAACTTTATAAACAATGAGACAGAAAAAAAAATACAGATCTGGTTCAGGAAGTATACTGTGCAAAGGAGGGAAGAGAAAGACTCATCTTTAAAGACACCCAACTAGGTGACCAAAACCCTTAAGGAAAAGGTGCTATAAGAGGGAAAAAAGACATAGTACAGTTCTAGCCAAGTGCAATTGCAGATGAAAATACTCTCTTGATGACTACAGTAAGGAAGTCTGACCTCCTAAACATCACACTGCTGGATGAAATACTATAATTTCTCTACTCAGTTGTCTTTGAGCCATGACTTTTATGTTTTGAAGAAGAATATCATCCTGAAATCCAAAGGTTGCAAGCTATAGACACCACCCTCTATCCCTCTGCCACTTACTGTTAGGATGCTCTTACTGTTCTGAATACAGATGTGTTTGTTTCAGCCTCAAACCACTTAATTGCATTTTTCCTCCTTTCTGCTAAATTAAAGCACCATCTACTGTCAGCAATCCCTTCCACATCTGCATGTGAAACACTTACTGACAAACCACAGCATGTAAACATCTGCTTCGAGGTGAACAATCAGTCATGGAGCAGACTGGCGAGCATGAGCTGCTATACATGAGACAGAAGAACCATTTCCACCAAACAAAGCTGTTCCAGCAGCCTCTCTTCACAGCCTTGTTACCACACAGTGCTTGTAGGCTGGTCAACACCCATTCTTCATTTTCTCTTGACCATAGAAACCAGAAAGAACTCATCACATCTCTTATGGAATTGCAGCTCTTCCAGATTTTGAGTCATATTTGCCATGGCTCTCTGAACCATTTTCAGCTTCTCCCCAAATCTGCAAAGCACTGACTCTGGGAAACCAGCATGCGGAGCTAATGCTGTTCAAAGCAGGGTCTCTTTTACACAGAGATTCTGACATCACTCCCATGCTCTTTTTATAGTCACTGGCTTTCAGAATATAATCCTCATCTTGTAAGCACGATACGTGCTGTCATCTCTGAGATGCCAGACTTTTGATTTGGCTCCAGTAAAGGACTGTTCAGAGAAGGGCCACATGAAAAAAAAAAAAAGGTCTAGACTGACCTGGCACTCTACTCCTTACTACCCCAGTCTCTGGCTCACACAAGTTTTCCTAGTGTAATTTTACATTTCCTCCAGGTGGGTCTTAACCATTGCGAACACCTGCCAGGAGGATTATGCTAGAAGTGTCACTGAAGGATTAATTCTCATCCCTGACAGTAACTTTTTGAAGCCATTTTGACATACCCCATTCCTAAAAAGGATACATCTACAACAGCAGTGTGTAACATCAGAATATAATGGACTAAGACAAAAAATTAATATCTGTCTTTAATGTCTGATCTTTATCAATCAAGCCTCTCGTTCATCTAAAAATATCTTCTAAATAAAAATATTTTGTTTCCACAAATACCAAGATAACTCACATCAATTATGCTGCCATCCTAGCTCTACTCTTGATCTACCTTCCCAGGATTTTTCCTCCAGAACTGAGCTAACCAACTTACGGTCACCTCTTTGTCATCTTCCATATTTCTCCAGGAACAGCACAACATTTTCCGTTCTGCCCAATCTCAAAAGGGGTTTAAAAGCTAATAGTAATAATAAAAAGAACTTTTTATTTAACTCTTTAAATACTCTTCAATGCTTAATTATTTAAAAAAACACATAACTGTCATTTAAGATCCTCACAATTGCTAATAAAAATATTGTAAGTATTTTGTCATTGCTGTAAAAAGGGAGTAGGGCAATAGAATTCTATATTAAAAAAAAACAAAAAACCAAAACCAAAACAAAAAACCCAAACAAAAAAACCCAACAAATACTCTGCCGTTACTTATATAACTGATAGATTTATCACCTTTGCCCAACTTCATGTCCGATCCACTCTTATAACCTGGTGGTCTTGATGTATTTTAAAACCTCCTTTTTCCTTAAGTCCAGCAATCAGATTTTTCCTTAGTATCTTATTGATGCTAAGTTCTACTCTTTGATTTTCTTGTGATTTTTCTTCTTAAATTTAAAGCCAGAAGTCAGCCTATTGCACACTCTGTGTGTGGTACTTGGGTGCTAATGGCTTTCTTCAGGTGCACATGATGAGGCTATGGCAAGTCTTGGACCCTTCTTGGGTTCTGCATATCAGGGGTGTACATAAAGTCTGAGCAGTCTGGACTATTTTCATCTAGATAGGGAGAAAGGTGAGCTAGTTTGGTCTTACCAGCTTTGGCAGTCACACAGTGGGACAGTGAGATGACTGCAGGACCACCCTGATGGCACTGTATAAGGGAAGCATTTGGCAGGTATGTCAGGCACCTGGGAGGACTCATGTCCTGACCAGAAATTTGGACACTTGGCACCAGCTGGGCTCCTTCTGATGATACCTGAGCATGGGAAACCTGTGGAGTCACTGCTGTCTCCAGGTGAGTTTCTGGGTGAAGAAACACACCTTGCGGGCAGCATCAGTTACAGCTCAATTGTTTCTCCACAAAGAGGTGTGCAAACACCTTTTTGTTTGTTTACATAGAATGTCAAAGCTTTATTTCTTTTTCAGAGGAGCTCAAGGACTGAATACATCAGACACAGCCCAGGTTTCAGTTTGCTACCAGGGTGGTATGAAGGAAGGTCATGGACTTTCCACTCCAGAAAGACTTTCCCTAAAGCCCCCTATAGGGAGCTGCAGCCAGATGTATAGCCTCCTGACACATGCTCAGAGGTTGAGTTCATCTACACCCAAACAAGGATTCACACAGACTTTCTTGAACAATATAGCACTGTAAACATACATACATGTTGTAGCAATTGCTACTTCCTCTCTTTATCAGAGCACTTTAGAGATTTGTCAGGGGAAAAAAACTACAAAGCTTTCCTTCATGCAACTTTGGAACTAAAGGCTTTGATGAAAGATACAACTTAATTATTATAAAATACATCTTTAGGGTAACTGGTGCTTAGGGAGGCTTAGCATATTCTGGTTTGATCTAGCTGCTGCTACTTAAATTAGTGATGTCAGCCTGAGCCAGAGGAACATACAGAGTTTCTCTCTTGCTCTATTAAGTTTCTTCCTCACTTGTTAGTTTATATACTGCCTTAGTTAAGACCGCATTAGTTAGAAGCCCAAATTAACAATTTTCCTTTATCACCTGGAGGCAATACAAAAGGGTCAATCAGGTTTTTGTATTTATATCCTTTCACAGAAAATTTACAGGTCATCACTGCAGATTTAACTCAAAAATCCACTTAAGTCCAGACAGCAGAAGAGCCCTGAAACTAGAAACTGAGCCCTAATCAATTTGCAGAATGAGGGGTAGGCCACCAGAGGAGCCACTAAAACAAGCATGAAAATGTCAGTGATATAACAGGTCTGGAAAAGCCAACACAGGGCAAGAGAATTCTGCAGTGTCAAAGATGAGGTCCACAAACACTTGCATTAGGGAGAAAGACATGAGAGTTCTGAAGGAAGAGGACACTTATCTTAGAGAAAGTCCCATGGACCTCAAATCTTTTCCAGAAAAGCTAGAGCTAAGTTGCAACTACTCTCACAAACACAACTTGAGTTTACCTACCTCCTGCCCTGGAGCAGAAGCAGGTTTCTGTTCAACCAAAGGTGCCATAATATGGAGTCATAAGGAAAACTAAGAAAGCCTGGCATCACTTACACTATGTTACAGGCATGACCTATAGCATTTGTTCACATGCCCTCCAGCTGCTGCTGGTTATTAACACACAATAGAGAGATTAGCTGGAGTGAGTTGGCAAAGCTGCCTCGGGATGATGAAAGGCATATGTGTACCTGGAAGGATTGAGTTTGCTTAATTTCAGCACCACGTTGGTACACTGCATCAGAAAGGTGCATCAAGATGCCCTTTTGGCACAAGGATAATCAAACAAACCACTTCTGGGGCTTACAGAAGGGAAGTGAAGGTAACATTTCAAAGGGACAGCTTTGTAAAGGAGAACAGAAGTGGAGAAGCTTGGGTGGGGACAGGACCAAAGGCTTGGCATAGAGATCTCCCACCATGCAACTATAATCCTCTCTTTCCTTCCTGTGCTCTCATGCACTGCTCTGACCTCACCTGTCCTGCCTCTCCCACTCTTCCCCCCAGAAAGCTGCATTCAGCATGTGGTTACATGAACATTTGCTTCAATAGGCTCAGCAGTGCTCACCCTCCCCACCCATCCCCAGCCCTCTGCCTCTCCTCCTGCCCTTGGCACAGCAGCTCTTCAGGGGGAGGGGAGCTCTGTAAATGAGGTCACTGAATGATCCAGGTTACAAGAAAAACTTTTAAACTGGAATAATTTTGGTGTCCCACTTTAGAGTCCTCTTCAAAGAGCAGCAGCACATGGAATGGGTAGGGAGCTACAGTCCAAGAGCAGGGCAGTAGCAGCAGCTAAGAATGCTTCCTAACCTTAAATATAGGTGTAACTTGTCCTAAAGAGCAGGTGAACCTTGAGTTCTACCAGCCTACTGGGCTCCAGAAAGGATAAAAGTGGAAGGGTTCACAAAATCTCCTAGTCTGACCCCTTGTACCTCACGGACTCCAGCTGCATCTCTTCCTGGCTCTTCCACAATAAGCCATTTCTTCAGCCCTCAAGTTAGGTGCTTTCCAGTTCCTACACAGAGGTAAGCAAAGGGGTAAAGGTCTTGACTTTCCCCTTGACCAGTGAGCTGCAAGAGAGTGAGCTGAACCCCAAGATCCTGCTTTCAGCATGCTGGAGATGCCACAGGTCACTGTTGGGCTCCACTTGGAACCTGAGACAAGATGAGAAAGTAGCTAACCTCTCCTCATCTGTCTGCTCTATCAGCCCTTCTGGAATTTAAAAAAAAGCAGATACCCACTGCTGCCAGCACTGTAATTCCTCAGTGATCACAGCTGAAGGATATTTTTGGGAAGTGTACCTAATTTTAATTAATTCATGCCCTGCTCACCAAGCAGGTTTCCAAAAGCAGCACTGAGGTGGCTTTAACACCTCCAACACTACACAAGCTCTCTCTTGTAACAATCCCGTGCTGCAACTCCACTCACCTACTGCTTTAGGCTGCCATTTTGTAATCTGCTATCCCAAGCCTTTCCTCTCCCTTTCTCCCACACCAGCTTCAATTTCTGTCTTTCCTCTCTCAGACCTTTGCACTTGGAAGGGCTATGGGAGCTATTTGAGAGGCATTTGTACTGCACAACCAACAACCACTGCTTTGCACTTACCACAACAGTGCCAAGGAAAACAATATCTCCCCAAGATACTTGTGTGTTTACAAGCATACACACCACCAAACTCTGTTACTGCGAAACTACAGAAATACATTTCTATAATTTCCCACAAACAGAGTCTACATGTGGATTTTTCAACACATTAAAATCTTAACTGTCCAACTAAAGCTGAAATAAACCCCAGATGGGTGAGACTCAGTTGTATGCAAAATCTCTAAGAAGGTCATTTGTAAAATGATTTTGCCTTCTGGACATTTCTCAAGTTAATCCAAACTCTGGAGGCTAACTCTATTTAGCACTGCTGTGAAGCAAGGCAAACTTCAAAGCAACTTAAATTAGCACATGGATCGCAAAAAACTAAGAATAAACTTTCACATAAGGAATAACTCCCACCTCCAGCTACAGCAGGCATGGTCTACAATGTGAGAGGTTTGGAGGTAAGGCTGGAAAAGTTGGTGAACTTTGTTGTGAAAAAACAGGCAGAAGAGGTGCTGGGCCAAGAAAGAAAACCAGTATGTTGAGAAAGCAAGAACCGTGCTATGTTTAAGGAAGCACCACTGCTTGGAAAGGAATAGTACCAGGACTTTGAAATGAGATCATGACCAAGTAAAAACCTCTGACAGCTTCTGAAAGGAAATATCTCTAACTGGCACTAAACCAAAACTGCAGGGCAAAGGGAAGAAATGACAGAAAGTCAAGGATAAGAAAAACTAAAGGACTATTGCTGGGAAGCTGATTGTTAACAATCCAGTGAGTTTCAGAGGGAACCTCTACAATAGGACTGAAGAATCAAAGGAGCTTCTTCTATAGGCATCAAGCCAAATACATCAGGATTCACAAGAACTGCTATTGCATCCTTGCACAGGCTTGGCCAACACAATCACACATTCCTCCTTTACAAGTGAGTTATTAGTGAAGAACTGTTAAAACAAGCCAGTCCCTTCCTTTCCTCTGAAAGTTTCTTATGATCCTTATGCTTTGTCAGAAAGGTTTAAAAAGAATAACGCGATAATTGAAAACCTGCTATTTACTTATTTGAAAAAGGGGTAAGAGGGTGTATTGTGACACCATATGAAATAAAAGATTAGGAAATAGTCAAAAGGTAAATGCCTTTTTCTACTTGTGTTTGACTTAACAGAGGTCTCCGGAGTTTATGTATTTACTGTAAAGGGGACTTGGTTTCCAGCTCCTGATCTATCTCCAAAGCACAGCCAAATTTACTGGCATTAAATTCTGGCAAAGTTATCTAGCAAAATTTATTTAGGACACGTGGAAAATAATCACTTCTACTCCTTCTATTCTGAAAGTCTCATCTTACCTGTCAAGAGCTGGAGTTAGACGGTAATCTTTGGTTGCTGACAGGATGGCTTTGATCAGATTATCTGGGGAGAAAGGGATACAACATTAAGTAGAAGTTCACACTTCTAATGGAAATGAAAAATGAAGTAATGTACAGGATCTGAAGTTACTACTTGGAGGAACTGAAATAAGGTTCATATTAGGATTAAACACTTTAACTTGCATATATCAAGGGACTATGAGCTTCAAACCCTGGCTGCATAAAAACATTATGTGCCAAATTTTGATGCAACATGCAAATGCTTTGCATAGAGAGACAGGGAACAAACACAGTACAGTTTAAGGCAGTAGTTTCACACCCACACTTCCCTGAGACTGCAGTTTCACAAACACTTCAGACATGAAAAAGCCAGTATCACTGTCAAGGCTTGCTTTCAGACAAGCTTTTTATGCAGCTGAGTGGTGCAGGATGCATAATAACCGGATGCAGGAACAGAACCAGATTAAAACTGATGCTTTTTATTTTCCTGAGTTACTTCTAGTTTAAGTTCAGTTCCTCAGTCTGGCTTTCTTCTTGGCAGAATCCAATTAAATCATCACAGCTGATTAAAGAAATTCCTATGG
This sequence comes from Phaethornis superciliosus, assembly GCA_023637945.1. Classification (NCBI taxonomy): domain Eukaryota; kingdom Metazoa; phylum Chordata; class Aves; order Apodiformes; family Trochilidae; genus Phaethornis; species Phaethornis superciliosus. The sequence goes on along the minus strand of JAJQWJ010000009.1, from coordinate 19,996,960 downwards.
AACCACAACCTACTCTAATACCCAGTGAACGCTCAGCATTATTGTTGTGTAAGTTACGCAAGTGTAGACACGCACACGAATTATATGTATTAAACTGCAGAAGCACAATGATTACACATAAATAATTCAATAGACTACAGAAATTTTCAAGTCTGCTTCCTCCTAGATTTTGTTCTTTGTCACTAATTTTTCCATCTCTCTGCCCCATAAAGATCCAAACTCCATTACCATGACCCATCCTGGGCCAAGAAGCAGCAATGCTTTGGCTAGTCTGCATTACAAATGCAACAGTAACTTCAGATTGCCTGTATTGGGTCCTAAAGAAAGCCCATCTGTCACCAAATCCTGACTCTAACTGTGGCCTTAAGCAGATGCCTAAGAGAAGCATAAAAACATAGGAAGTAAACACAATATTTCCCTGAAATATTATTTATACAATTCATTACTAACATTATTTATTTTCTATTATTTATTTTCAAATCAGGTATTTCATGAGTCAGGTATAGCTTTTATGTATCTGGTGATGCTCAGTGATTTCTGTTCCATGAGCTGAGAATCCATATAGAGTTTCAATCACTTCCCTTTTCTGGTTTTGAATATGGCTTCTCTGAGCTTCATTTATATTGGAAAATACTATGAACAATTTATACCCTTCCACTTTCATCAGGAGACTGTAAATATCTATCATTTACTTCCCTTAAATATATCTATCAACTAGTCCAAAAGTTCTTAGGAAACAACCAATCAAAATTAATATATAATCTAATTTCTTGAAGGAAGATTAAAAATGACACAGGAACATTAAGACTGACATCAAGTAATTGTGTACTGTGAACATCAATAACTTTGCTGATAGAAACAACCTACTGCAGCAAGCTGAGTTAGGAGGGCCCCGTTCAAATAAGGAGTTCTGCTCTTATTTACTATATGCCCCTGCAGAAATTACAGGACAAGGGTGTGGGATGAACACACGAGCTTGGTACAGCCCTCCTGCCCAACAGCTCTGAATGTGAAAACAAACCAGTGAGACAAAAGGCAGGCAAGCAAAGGTGACAAACAGAAAACTCTCATGGTTACTTTTAGATTTGGGGAAGTTTTCAACTTTCAAAGCCCCTGCCAGTCTTTACAGGGTGGGAACTGTGATTACTTTCACAAGATGATATTTTGGAGTGGAGTAAGGAAAGAGGCAATTTCGAGGGTAAAAGCAACTTACTTTGCTAACAAAATAGTTGTTTAAACTTACTTCATCTGAAGGATTTCTTTTGATGCATTGGCAGCAGGCTCCCTCTCTAACAGGAATGCTATTTCCCTAAGTCTGCTGCAAGAGCAGTAGGTTGTTGTGACCTCAAATGGCACCATGCCACAGTCCTCTCCTTGGCCTATCTCATAACGTTGACTTTTACTGGACAGTCTATGTTCCTGCAGTTGTTCTCCCACACTCTCAGAAGGAGAGATCAAAGGACTGCATGTCAAGGGCTGCAGCCTACAATCTACTAAGCTACTCTTATGCCAGGCTTGCTCTACCACCCACAGGTTAATGCATTAACCACTACTTGGAGGACATCTGCTATACTATATTAAAAATCACATTAATGACTAATGCATTTCAATAATGCTGGTTTTCTCATCTTACCAGCTAATTAGCAATGCCTTCACAGTGAATGCTCAGAAATGAAATATGACTACTTTGATATGGTAGCATTTTGGATGGGGATGCTCTGCATTCCCATCATCCAGACAGAAAGCACAAACACAACAAACAACAATAAAGGACATTCAGTACAGATAATGAATGGCCAAATGGGAGATTTCTTCTCAGCAGCCCCCACAGTCCAACAACACATGGCATCTAAGAGGTTTGGAAATTGCACAAATCAGTGTTACCAGTCAAAATTGCTGAATGAAGCTCAATAAAGGTACTTCACCACTAAATGTTGACTTGCAACAGAAATGAAGGTGGCACAGATGCCCTCAGTGCCAGTGCATCAAGACTAGCACCCTCCTTAGAAGCACCATGAGCACTAACAGGAAAAGATAATGGCCTAGGAAGGTGAGAGGCTCTAAAACTTTTTGATTGAACTGGAACTCTACTAGATGATGAACTGCTCCTGAGGTGACCAGTTGCATTTGGCACATTCTCACTGGCACCAGAACAGGACAAGACCTCCTTCAGAAGGAGCTCTTAGGGCAAGATTTGAAGGATCAGCAGATGATGCTGTGGCTAACCTGTAACATTCCATGAAACAACGAAGATACCAACACCAGAGAACCACTGGCAGGATCTTTAACCATGGCTGTGTGAAGATGAGGAGCCACTTGAAGCCACTACTGCAAATATTACTATGACAGATAGCTACCTGCACAGGATAAAGTGGTGCTCACCTCCAGACTATGACTAAAGAAAATCAGGGTCAAGGAAAGAAAGTGCATTATGTAAAGTTAATTGATGGAGCAAGCTTTATCTAGGCTAAGAAAATAAAAGGGTGGTGAGTATAGTCTTTCTCATATACCTGTGTAATGAGTGATAATAATGGGTGCAGGTGCATGTGATAAATGCTACTAAGAAAAAAATCCATTCTTATTTCAAATAACAGGATTTAGTCAGGGGCTGAAAAATGACCTGTCAAGGACTGAAAACAAGTTTTGCAATGGCCAAAGAAGGGCCAAGTTTTCAAGACCCAAACTGCTGAGACTGTTCCAATGTATGCTCAGGATGATTGGTATCCCCATGATATAGGCATTAACTGATATGTTCTACATGAAGTAGTTTCTGGGCAGATCCAATAAACTGCTCTACAGAACAGTGCAGAAAAGTTACCAAACTAGTTCTGATGTTGTACACATTGATATTAATCTTTTAAACAACTTAAACTAAACCATCACCTGATTTAGTAGCAAATCTGAGCAGCAGCAGACCTGGTATGCTGCACCTCAGCCACCAAACACCTCGACTGGGGTGGGATGGCAGGGGTGACAGCTGGCACTTGGGGCAAATGGTATCTCTGAGGTAGGCATACTATTAAGGGAAAGAGATAGAGCTTATGATTGGGATTTACTTGCACTGAACGCAGCAAAGAACAAACAACAGAGCAAACCAAGATCACTGTGGTGGGGGAGCACATTTTGTTCCTGATAACTGCCAGATTTCTCCCTTTATCAATTTTATTTTGTAAAAGGCATTAGCTGCATATGGCCCTTGCTTTAACACAAACCCATACTTAAAATATTGTTTTATTAGGGCAGCAGCTATGCAAACAATTTGTTTTGATCTTTTTTTTTTTTGGCAGATGGTTTCCAACATTGTGAAGAAACTGTGGTGTGGATGCAGACACAATGCTAGCCCAGGCACAACCTCTCTCTTGCTTGGCAAGTGAGAAGAACAGATGTAGTGGCGGGTGTGTTCTCCCTTGTACACCAGTGTACCAAGGAGGGGCCAGGAGGGGCCTGAGTATACACGTTCTGAGTACTACAAAGGCAAAAATTCTTCCTGTTACAAGCAACAGGTATGCGTGTACTGCTTTCCAGGCCCTCTTGCTTTCAGGGCCCAGGCACGCAGCCAGCTCCGGTGTAACAGAATTCATTAGCTCAAACACAACCCCATTCAAACAGGTCTCTAAATCTTTGAGGACCATTTCCACTCTGGAAAAGTTTCAGCTACTTTTTGTTCAATGCACAACCCCAGCAAATCAGCCCAGCAGGCACTGTCTCAGCACCATATGCCCATAAACATGTACCATGGAGAGCACAGCGCAGAGACCTGCAGGGCTCCATGGAATGCCAGCTCAGACCAAGCAGAACTTAGTACCTGCCATTCATTGCTGGGACAAAGGCAGCTCCCACAGACCCAGCAGCTCTTTGTCGTATTTAACCCAGAGATGGAGAGCTGACAGCACTGTACCACAGCTACCCTGCACTCTCCTTGGAATGCTTCAGACATCCTGAGCAGGCAGAAACAGAACAGCTTGGGCAAAACCATGCACTTCTTCTCTGTCACTCTCCTCCACTAACCAGTACAAAAAAAAAAAAAAAGGTTGAAAATATTTGAAAAGCATTTAATTTTTGGCCTCTTTCCATCTGCCAACCGGGCAGCCCAGCAGGTGCTAATTAGCAGCATGCTTTGTGAAACACAAATATCCCACTGGAAACTGCATTCTAACACCAAACTCAACTCATGAAGATCATCCAACAGCATTCACTGGCCACAGTTTTGGTAACAGCTTGTAGCCTTAGTAAATCCAACAGCAGTATCATTTCCTGTGTACTGCTACTCCTTCCTAGTCACCCCTGTGAGATTCAAGGCAGATACTACCACTACTAAACCCTTCCCCTGGGATGTAGTCATATAATAATGTGTAAATGGAAATGCCACCATCCTTAGGGCTACAGACAGCTCTTGGCTGTCCCAGGAGTGGAACCCACCTCAGGAGCAGCTCAGTGCTAGACCCATTAGTGGTGTTAGCTGCAAAAGTTCATGCCAGAATGAGAAAACTGCAATGCAGTGGTTCTGCTTACCTGAAACCATCCGTATGGTAGGTGTAAGAATACAGTGCACATACATATGCTATCTATAGAGTAGAACATAGGTGCTGTTTAATTCTAATACTAAATAACTTAAAAAATAATACTTAATACTAATATATAAACTTAATACTAAATACTTTAAAAGTATTAGGCAAATGAACTTATTCCAACAGCAGCTCCTTCAAGCCAAAGGCTACAAGGTGAAACATATTCCTGAATTCTCCCTGTTAAGGTCTTCCACCTGTTCTCTTTGTTTCTGAAAGCAGTAAATGTCTTCACACTCTGAATCAAACTCACTGAAGGTTGCAAGGCAAATAAGTGACATAACTGGAAACAGAATAAGGCTTTTGAATCCTAGATATGGAGCCCTCTACAATGGCTTTTGTCTTCAGTCAGCCTGGGCTTGCATGTTGTTTATATGGTTCTGCTACCACCCCTTAATGAGAAATTAATGGAAATTAACACCAGTATCCTGCATTTTCACCCTCACTTTACCCCATTATTACATAATAATCTCATCACCAGGGCAATCTGCAGTTTTCTGTAGCCATGATTTTTTATGACATTTTTTTCTTGTTATGGAAAATTTAGATTATTGAGAAGATAATTTAACCCATTCATTTAGCAACTACTGTGCACTATACTATGCATAGTATATACTATGCACTATGCAACTACTATGTACTATTACTGTATAAACAAAGCAAAAAGCCTCTACGTATCTTCCTCCCAGCTAGAGGAGGAGTTGTCTATATGCATCTAAGAATCCTGGCATATCATGACATATTTTATTAGCTTTGCCATAAAACATCAGAAGACTTAAAATTAGGTCAAGACCACATGATTTCTTGAAATTTCCTGCATCACTTCTTTTTATTGATCAGCTAACTTTATGAGGTCTCTTACCTTATGTAGGAGAAAAGAAACTACAAAGACTTCTAGAACCTAAAAGCAAATTTCAAAGCCATGAATCAGCTCTCCAAGATAGTTAACTACAAACTGCAGCAATCTATCTGCAGATCAGCTCTTATAAGTAAATGCAAGCAAATGCTTTTTTAAGGTCATTAGCTGTGCCAGTTTAGGTGGTTTACATGAGATACACCTTACTAATGATAGAACTTAAAACTACCACTACTTGCAGTATCACAACACTTGCAATTACACAACACTTGCAATTCTTGATGGTATTAAGTCAACATGTATATAATGTTGCACAGGCAAAAAAACCCAACAAAATACAAAGACTGAAGATGCATGGTACCTCTCAGTTTTAGGAAAACCTGGAAAAAGCTAAATGTAAGCTCCAGAATGCCCTTAAGGCTTTTTTTAATAAAGAAGATATAAACAAAATACATAACATTTGAACTCTTGATTTACATTGCAGTTTTGGAGGCTTTAGGGATTTTTTTCAAGCATTTCTTCACAACCAAGAGTTTGTTTTTTCAGAATACAAGCTTAGTTCCCAACATAATCATAGGGCTTGGAAAGTTGGAACACTAATTTAAAAAACAAGTATGCCAAAAAATGGGCAACATTTTGCAATAAACATGCATTAACCATTTTGATCCAAATTCAAGCCTGATGCACAGGAAGCAAAAAAACCTGGAGTAACAGGCTAGTTCACACCAAATGAAACTGGACCCTGAAAGACCCACAATGTGTTGTCCAGAGCAAGAGAAGTGGGAAAAAAAATACAGTTGTTATAGAGGGCTGTTCTTCCCTTCATTGATGCATTTTTATGCCCCTTCACAGGTGTCCAGACAATGTCTTCAAGGCCAAAAAACTCAACAACTACTGCAGTGACTTCTAATTCTCCTGACGCTTGCAGAAGCATTAAGATGTGGCAATTCAAAACACCACAGCCAGATAGGACTTGCTTTTCCCTCTAGGAAGTAAAAGACAGGAATATCATCCATGTCTCAATCGGACTTCCAATACAGAGTCATCTGATTAACTGCAAACTTGAGGTTTGAGATCTCCTCGGGGCAACTTTTCCTTCTCACTGGGTTGAAAGACTATTCTTTAAGCACACTGAACAGCAAAGCATCAGTTTTGATTGAAATAAGGGACTTGACTGCAGGGTTGTAGTTTTATCAAGAGCGCTCAAAAGTGAGAGTTGATTTAACTTAAAAATTCACCATATAACTTCCCTTTAGAGCCCATACTCATTAATGAAAAGCTGACCCTCTTACTCTTCTGAAATGTCTACATTTTTTCCTTTAAAACATCTCATTTAATTTTTTGAGGCTATAAAATCAGCTAGCTTCCCTGGGGAAACTGCAACGTTTTTATAGCTATATTCCCATGTGATGACGGCAACTATTACCAATTTTGGTCAAATGTAAAATTCTAATGAAAATTAGTCCACAAATCCACCTCAAACTCAAGAAACAATAACCTTGTGTTAATACCTACTCTGAAAAGAACTAAGAGCTATATATGCTTGTTCTTCTTGCTTATTTGTTAAGAAAAAACACACAAAGAACAAAAAATGCTCACAGTTGGCAAGTCATCTGTACAATTGAGTATATCTATGAAAATAAAGACAAGATTGGAGAATTAAAGCAGAAAAGAGACACCTCACTATCAAGCAAACCCAATAAAATGTAGGGAAGGTGTCTGCATGTGGTATTTCAGCCTTCATGAAGAGCTGGAGGAGTAGGTTGGAACCTACTTTTCTGATAGCTTTTCTGAGGGTCAGCTGTGATTTTCAATTGTGATGTCCAAGTCAACATGTTTTCTCAGATATAAAGCATTGTTCATGCCAAGAAAGTTCATGTGGAAGAAAAAACTATGCAAGAAAAGAGATTTTCTCCCACTAACATTTCAAAATGCCAACTTTTGCATGCCCTAAAACACAACAGTTTCACTGAAGATGAATGACCTCTCCCCCATGAGACTAATGTAACCACTGCTAAGCAGCACTGAACCATGGTTCTTCCCAGAAGCACTAACACAAAAGAAAACATCCAAATAAAACTGAGTACAAGAACAATTAACAATTGCACAATACATCTACTAGTGTTGGTCCTCTGGGCAAAGACTCGATTTATTTGTCACCAAGTCTGTTGACCGTTCCAGATGTCCCTCTTGTATCAGATGAAAATATGAAGTTTCCTAGCCAGCAGTACATACATTTGATAAAATCTTAGCACTTCAAACATGTTCTTAATACTCTCTCTTCACGTGGGGAAGCTGGCTCCCTAGATTCGTGGTGGTAGACAAATTCTGAGATAGTGACACACCAGTCACTCCCTAAGAAATAAGTATCACCTTCAAAGACATATTGATTCAAGGCCAACAAAGCAGCCTCCCTGCTAACTACAGTCTAGCAGGAACAGAGGTAGAAGTGAAAACCTATGATTACTACTAAGCAATAACACAATTACTGATTAAATGCATGGAAGAGGTATTACATAGCTCATGTTCGTTTAGTTTTTAGTGTATGCTGTGCCATATGTTTTCATTTAAGTTAAAAAAAAAAACCTGCATCAACTCTCCCGGTCTCATTACACAGAGAGGATGCCAGATACAGCTACTCTTTCTTATGAAAGCCTTTTATATTCTTTAAGCCACATGTACTGAGAAATTCTATTAATAGTCAGGTATTTCTCCAGCCTTGTTTGTTGCCCTTCTCCAAATAACTCCTTCCTTTTGCTTTAGCTACAGAGGTAAATTTGGGGAGGAAGTCCTCTGGGATTAATAATCTCACTAACACTATAAACAATTTTTCCATTGCTCATTCATTGACAAATTTAACCCTTTTAGCGGTGTACATGCTAGATCATCTCTGCAACAATACAGGCAGTGTGCATGTTCACATCTCCAAAATATCAAAGCTCTGCTAGAAAAAGGTTCCAAATACAAAAGAAGAAATTCCAATTTAAAAAAAAAAAACAAAACAAAAAAACCCAACAAAAAACAATCTCCCTGCAACTCATTTAAGAGCCTCGTAGGCTTGGTGGGTGCTGGGAAAGAAGCATTCCTACAAGCAAATGAAACCCTCAAAAATAGTGAAACATGGGAGGCACTCCAACAGCCCAGCTAATGCAGAAACAATAGCCTGGGACACAGGAGGGTGCTCAGCAGCCTGAGCTGTCCCCCACAGGACAACTTGACATTTGTGGCTTTTAGAGTTCCAGCTTCTTGTTATAGTCTGATCTTCATGACAACTCTTCAAATTTACTTCCTGCATCGTGTTCCTGAAAGACATCCCTCACTTTGGCTGTATGTACATTAGTAAACAAACAGGCAGCAGGGCACACTGTCTGGCACGAGTCCATACTATTAAAGTGCTAGCACAGTTCACCAATGGTTTTCACCAGGGCCAACTAATATCCTCTCCTATAATTGTCATGTATACACAGGGTCACAGGCTAATAGAGGCAGTGACCTTTCTTGATAGGAAGCCTGGATATAGACACTTTCTTTTCACTGGGAAAGGGAGTTAACCTGTTTGAACAATGAGCTCAAATGCCTTCAGGACCAGAGGACAACCATTTCATTTATTAATAGAGATGGAGTCATCGTTTCCAAGCACTCACATTGGCACATTCCATTTCTAGGGTCTGTCAAGTCACATAGCGGGAGACAACAATGCTCACCAAGCACTAAGGCTTGTTTTTTAAACTGCATGCAGTCAAATATGACACTGGTCTGTTTGACAACATGGTTGTTCTTCATGATTTAGGAAAGCTTAATTTTCATTCTGAAAGATAACCTCATATGTTCATAGCTAGCTGCAGAAGACACTGTGTGAAACCTAGAGACAGTGTTGCACAAGAGGCCAAACTAGATAGTTGTAGTGACCCTTTATGGAATTAAAATTTATGAGCAAATACACTCAAACCTTTTCAGAAATATGACATATCTCATAATTTTCTGTATTCTCTGCACACAGAGAAAGCAAAGGTTCCCACAAAGGGCTTACAGACATTTGTGATGAATGCCACCTTTAACCTGCAGTATCAGCTTCAACATTCTGAACAGTCCTTGGCTCCCCTTTTGTCCCAGGTCTCTGGGGACTGGCTCAAGTAATTAGGATCACTCCTTGGTCCAGATCTTTGATGAACTGAGGGAGAGTCAACAATTACAATGTGCTAGAACTCTCTGCACATTTAAGAAAAAGATACAACCACTCTTCAGCTATTCAACCCCTCTTCAAGTATTTCTAACATCTTGTACAGGACACTCACCTCTGCTCAAAAAGAGTTTGCAGAAAACTTCCTGCCATGTGTCTCAACCCACAAAGTTCTGCTTATTCCTATGCTTTTTTCATTTAGAAGTTAATTAATCACTAAGGTGGTTCACTAGCAAACAGGAGGAGTTTCCATGATGCTTTACTCCTACCACAATAGTTCACTTCAGAACAAGCATTATTCCATGGAAGTTTAAAAAGTTTCATATTCAGGACCATATTGACATTGAGGGCTTCTACATCCAATGCTCCCAGAGAAAGTGGAGCACTCTGGTTATAAAACCCCCTTGCATGGGCTAATGGCCAACTCAGAAAATTATCAATGGAAAGAGGCAGCAAGCATTCATTCACGAAGAAGCTGTGTTAACCTATGTTATACTGAGTATTTTTTAACATCTAGAGGTGGAAGGGCTGTTTTTATCAGATTCTTTTTAAAGAAAATTAAGATCCCTGATGTACTATGGCAAAATGATTAACATACTGCCTTTTCTTTGATATGACTTGCCTTTAGAGTGGTATTCCTGTCCTGAAAATTTCTGAGCCATTTCTACTCTTTTACATATAATTTATACAGATGGGTTACTCTAAATCAGTGCAGTTCACTAGTCAATGATACTCAAAAGCTGCTTTACCTCGAAGATTTCAAGCAATGCTCTTGCAGTCTTATAATTGTTCCTTCTTAGACCAGTAGACACTATATGATGGATAAGACAGGACTTATTTTATAGAACAAAGTAAAGAAAAACTTAGCTAAAAGTCTGAAGAACAGAGAGAAACATTAGTAAGATAAAGCAGAAATGGTGGATTCTCCCCTGAGCTGCTAAGAGTCTCTTGATTTCATAACTTCAGTATTTTCAAGCCATCACAGATTAGTTTCTCGAAGTTTCCTGGAACATGTATGGAGCATTACTGAAAGTGAGCTCATCTTGCGGCTATATTTCACATGGGGAAAAAAAAAAACAAAAGGCATTTTGCACTTGGACTAGATCACAGGGAATTAAAAATGTTGGGTGATACTCACTGAAGTTCTCAGCAAAATCTTCCTATTACTAACCCAGCTACAGACAGTGTCTGTAAACACCAACTGCCTTTCCCAGTTGATGCACACTGGAAATCCCAGCTGATGGTCTCACAGAGCTTCCAAACACAGAGAACAAAACTCCTGTCCTGTCTGCTTCAACAGGCCTGTCTCTCTATGCTTTCTCAGCTACCACAACTACTCTTTTTCTTATGCACATCCCAGCTCTGATAAGTCTACATTTCGCATGTGACTGCGCTCCATGCTGCCTGCCTGGGTCACTTGTTTGGATATCATTAGACTGCCCTGACTGAAAGCCCTAATGAGGTGCTGATCCCATCATGTAGTCACTCAGCTGAGCTGGAACGTGCCCCATGGGATGGTCCAAAAAGACTTGATGCAAGAATTTCAAGTGATGTGGAACATGAAAGGGAGCCATTTGCATCACTAGGACTCACAGCCTGTCAGCATGGCCATTAGAAATCCTTGGGCTACAGAGATTTACAATTCAACCCTCTCCCACACAGAAATTGCTCCACACTGAAAACTTGGCACAAAATTCAGTCCCAGGAGGGCATTAAAAAAAATAACCCATTCAACAGTTTCTGTCCCATGGCTTCAGCTTGCAGCCATTTAAATAATAGCAATTTCTCATTTCTCTTTTTATCTGAGGAAATCCAATATAAAAAACCAGATTTACATAACATTGCAGAAGTAATACAAGTGTGCAACAAACCCAGGGGGAAGGATGCCAGAGCCATTCTGTCATCCCCCTTTTGGTGAATTTCTCTATTTGGATTCAGTTCATTGGAATGAATTTTATTAGGTTTAGCTGACATCATGTGTCATCTGCAAATCCCACCTCCATGCTGGTCAGGCAGCTTGTCCTACCTTAGTACAACTTATGTGCCTATTAGAAAGGGACAAGCCCTCCTGTGGTCAATGTAGCCTTCCACTTGTGATGCCACTTACTTATTTGTTGAAAACTACTGGCTCATTTAGAGGACAGTAATTAGTTGCTTATTGAGGTGCAAAAGACTGACTGGACAAGGAATGGACATATACAGAACAGCAAAGAGAACTGATGCAAGAAAAAGTATTTTTTTTCGCTAGAACCTTTGATTTTATGGCAGATTTTCTAGCAACTACCACAGCTACTTCCAGAGAGAGAGACAGACCCAAGCCTATTGTGGCTGCAGTACTTTCTCCACCAGGTTTTTCAATTAATCGATAATCTTGTGTTTGTCAGACTAAAAAAGCCTTGGAAGTTGATGCAATGCTAACAGCAGACACCAGGAAGTCTGTAGAAAATTACTGCTGTGAGCATAAATCTTCTGCACCACCATCACTCAGCCAGGAAAGGCCTTTCATGGCACAGGAGAGATAGCAAGGGCCCAAGCCACCCACAGAATTGCCAGGTAACCTACTGACTCCCATCTCATCACCACCAGCACCTGAGAATGGAGCCCTCGATGCCACACTCAAGCTGGCGAAGAAGGTATATTACAAAGCAGGACTAAAGCATCTGAGATTTTTCCTATTTGTTATACAAGTAGCACAATAATAAAGCAATTATATAACAAAGTGACATGTAAAGAAAATTAAGATTTTTATCAGTGGTCAGCTCCCATGCTCCAAAAAGCAGAAAAAGGTGTCTTACCCATTCTTTAGAGAATTACTGACTTAAAGATACTTTAAATTAGTTTGGACTCTCTGTGCTGCTGTCAGCAAACATGCTACAAGTTACAGCAGTCAGTGTTAAAATGCTTCTTTGAGAACGTGGTGATAGGTCTAAATGCCATTGTTGCACTGATTCGCTCCATGTACTAAACCATTCTCCATGTTCCAGCTGTGAGAACCACATGTACAATGCCTCTCTGGAACAGATCAAAAAACTAAGCCCAAGGGACCAGCTGAGCGTTCAAGACAGAAAAACAAGACAGGGCAAGCATCTGCAGAACCACCTTTTTTTCCATCAGCTGTACAGTATTCTCATACCTTGTCCTTTAATTCCAAAAGGGGGTACAAAGTCCCTGATCCGTGCCCATTTTCTGAAGGAATCATCCAAGAACATTGGTGCCGGCTTTGAGAACCTGAGAAAACCAAAATGAGAAAGAAATTAATTCCTGAACTAGGAAGGGTGAATTTGCATAGCAAGGTGGAGAGGATCCATACCTAAGTGCTGGTTCTACATTCTCACCAGCAATGCAGTAACATGGAAGATTTTACTTTCATCCAAAGACACCCGCAGTGTGTCAGATGGAACACATGGAACAAATGTGTCAGAGTCTGTGCCATGAGGACACCCAAAACACTCAAGTCATGAGTCTGGCAATCACATCCACTCAGTAATTTAGAACTTCCTCACCATTGTTTGGCTGCTAATTTAGCTACAATAAGTTGCAAATTGCAACCAGAGTTTAGGCAATTTTACTTCCAGCTTTGTAAGCATGAGCCAATTTATGTACTGTCTATGCAACTGCGTGAGGAAGAAGCGTGGAGCTGCTTTTATATTGTTCATTACTTTAAAGAGTGTCCTGTTCTGTGCAGGTGTAAACACACTGGGTGAATGTGTGTGGAGAGCAAGGCTGGGTTTATCTGCCTTTATGGCTTCTTCTGCCTCACTCTGATGTACAAATACAGCAGCTTTCATAACACAGGTAAGTGAGGAGATAGCTCAGGAGATCATGAAGCAGCACTTGACTTAGAGAGAATGGAAATTCAGTACAGACGTAGGTGTTTTATTCTGCATTCATTAATATATGCATGATTCAAGAGAGGTCCTTGCCAAATGAAACAAAAAAAGTTGTGATCTATCCAAAAAGAGAGAATTAGTGCTTCTTTAACCATGTCATTATGGGAATACATTATCATGATTACATCCTCAACAGCAAAACATAGCAGCTACAAAAAATTTGTCTGTTCTAGATAACAACTACTACAGTGGACAAACAGAAGGTAACTAATAGGTAAAGAAAACACAGAAATATTAGATTTGATATGGGACCATTTTTGAATGTATCAAGATCACTGCTAGAAAATATGCTAATACTGTTTGAAATCTGTTCATTCAATCATATCTGGTTGTTCTGGATCAAAATCAGTCACACAATGCTATTGAAATGAAGAAAGGAATGTTCAGTCAGTGAGAACATCTCACTACATCCCTACTGCAAGTGCAATGTACATGTATCTGAAATAGATACAGCCTGGCTGATCTAGGTACTGGCACCAGAACTGATGCAAAACACTGTTTTAACCCTCCCTACAGGCTGTTCTTGCAGTCCGCATGCAACTGTATGTTACTGCAATCTGAACTTTTTGGACCTGAACTACCTGATTTCAGATAAACTTATCTGCACTATGCCACAGCCAGGCACACAGCAACCATTGCAGACAGCAGCACAGTGAGGAAAGGATGGAATGAATTCCAAATTACAAACTGCTCCAAGTACAGGCTGATCAGAGTTGCCCAGTAAATCAGATGCAGAAATCTCTGGAAAGGGGGAGAAGAAACCAATAGCATCTAACAAAAGAAGAACAGAAGACTCCAACTCACTCATCCAATCCTTAATAAGATCTTCTGTAACCATAAAAGCAGGATGGGCAGATTACATGGCTGATTTAGAAGGAAAGGAATGTTTTTCCAGAGCTGAGAATATGAGAGAATCTATATAACTTTATCTGGGCAAAGATGGTGAAAATATTTCAGATACATTAGAGCTTCTCAAGATCTTAAAGGCCTATTAAAAAACAAACAAACAAAAGAACAGGCTACACTAATGCTCTGAAAATATCCTAAACCCCTAATAACTTAACAAATTAATTTAATGTTTTTTCAAGCATCTTGGTGCACTGAAATACAAGTATTATGTTACATTGGTGGGTCTCCAAGGTGTTACCTCCACCTTCTTCTAATATCTATATGAGCAGTAGCTTTTATAACCTGGATGTTCACAGCTCTTCCACTACAGCTACCACTTGAATTAGCAGAAGTCATGTCCCACAGCATGATCCCCATTCTCCCCAGGCAGCATCTGCAGTGATGGGCAGTTACATTGCCTGTGGTTCACCAGCACCTTCAGGCTCCTTTGCTAGGTCACTGAGCTACTCTACTTACTGCTGAGAGATGCAATTTTCAAGAAAAACTTGGATGTTTCAGAAAGTACATAAATGTGCATTTTCCTCTCTAGAATCAAGAGGATTCCCTACAATAATGCTATAGAGTAGTGAAGTGTAAATAGAAAACTTAACCAGTTCAGTTTGCCTGCTCAAGAGCATTGCACAAGAAAGAAAGTACAGGTTGTAAGTTCAGGCTTAACCCAGAAGTTGGTACTATTTATAGGTGCAATTAACAGGCAAGTTATATACCAGAAAATTACAGTTTACAGTAGTCTGACATGGAGTATTAAGTCTCTCTCCCTAATACAGATTCCTGCTCACAAGGTGCCTGATAAAACCAGGAGGAAGGTCAGATCCTCCAGGGACTCCCTGGGCTCCAAGGAGAGTCTCCAAGAGCAGCTGAAGCTCTTAGGAGGACTCATCTGATGCTCTGCAGTGTCACTTCGACCAGGGGACCAAAGTGATGTCCAAAGAGACGGATGAAGTGATCATTGGCCTTGTTTTTATATTTGGTAAAAGTAAACTTAAAGAATTTTTCTAGCAAAAAGCATGATTGTCTTAGACCAGCCACAAACATTCAACACTGCTGTACACAGAGCTAGGGAAACTGGCTTTCAGTTCATACTTTTGTTTCATTTAGTAAGGGGGGGGAAGAGTTTGGGGGGAAATATATCCATACGAGGAAAAAAAAAAGCAATTTAGAGAATATTTCGTTCCCATAAATCTTGAAAGTAATGCTAAAGACTGTAAGCTCAGGATCTATTGAAAGTACTTTGCCACCTCAATAAATCAGAGCAGAGCAGAACTGAAGTCCAGCAGTGGTACTAGAGCACTGTCTGCCAGACCTCTCCAGGAGCATGGCTGTTCTGTCTCAGCTCTGAAGGATGTCTGGTACATTCTAGGACCCTTTAGGAAGTATCAGGATATACCTCAGACAGGCCATGGGAATGCTCTCTGCAGAGCACCTAAAATACATTCCAAGGAATGTGTGGGAGTTTGTGAAAGAGAAAATGTAAATGTTTCTAAACAATGTCAGATTTTGTAACTACTGAGCAGCTTACATACAGGATGCTGCATTTTACCTGAGTCATCTGCTGCTGCTGTCTCAGGGCAGGTGAGCTGCATTGACAGCCACACCTCCAGAAAGGAAATAGGCTCATGTTCCATGGGCAAAGAGCAGATACATTGAGTTTCAATTTTTCAGACTTTAAAATTAAAGCACTTCCTCTCTATTCCACCCCAAATTTCAGAATAGACTCAATGCAGCCTCACAGCACGTGACAGTCATGAAAAATGAGAAATTTGGGTGCTTGTGGCACACAAATATGACCAGAATTATTTGGGACAGAAATGCCATGCATCTAAAATCACTAGTTTGAATGACTAAATACTATTCAGTACCCTGATAAAACATGCAAATGGCATCTACCTAGATGAAATGGTGGATATGGTAATTATGAGGTACATTCCAAACCTCCCTCAGCTCTGACATTTGCATTTCTTATATGAAGAAATTAGTAAAATCTCTTAACACAATTTGCCACAGCACACAGTGGAAGGAAGTGTACCGTCAGAAAGATATTCCTAAACAGAAATTTATATACAAAAGAAAGTGTGATATATATTTGTGCCTAGAGGATTTTGGCTTATGCAACAAAAAAATTACACTTCCAGGTATTTTCTCCTTAAGGGAGAAAAGCAGAGCTGTGTAAGCAGAGCTGTGACTCCACAACATTTCTATCTGGAAGGCTGAACTAGTCTGACAGAAACTTCCCAGCCACGTTTTCTGATCATTTCCATTCTGCCCCTGATACACAGATTGGTGTATCAGTGTACACAGATCACAACCACTCCTCTTTGATGTATGCTGAAGTACTCAACATCAAGAGTGCTAATTTCCCAAAGCATCACACTAGGCCTAGATCAACACCACCTCTATCAAAGTTGCTATTGATCAATTTCAGACATTTAATCTTGACTAGAATCTGCTACCTACTCATACATCCTGCTTTCAAGTCAATTAATACATAAATGTGTAGAAGATAATATGCTAGATGAGAGTGAAAGTACAGTAAGTAAGCTGTCTGATAGTTTTGAGCTATAGCAAGAAGAGAGGAAGACACAGTTAAGTCATTTACAAGTAGAGGAGAAGATGGCAACACATTTGTAGAAAGGAAAAGAAGATTGGCAGCCACTAATCTCCACTGAGGGCTTATTTCTCAAATAGTTTCTTCCTTCTTTTTCCCATTCTCTTTTAAGTCACCCTGTTCTTTTCTTCTTCTTTAGTTAGGAAGAATCAGTAGTGAATCAAAACTGTAAATAGGAAGGGAGGGAAAAATGCCAAACAGGGCTATAACCTAATGTTGTACACAACCTGCACATCGCATTTGTTAAAGTGCATGAACAAGTTTTAAAAAAACAAAAAACAAAAAAACCCCAGCTGAAAGCACACACAAAAGAAATACTTGTTTGTTCCAGCATGACTTTTATCCTCTTTTGTTTGCTTATGCTCAAAAGCATCCATGGTTAGACAGAAGGCACAAAACCTACCAATTGTGTTAATAAAATAGCTGAAATACAATCCAAAGCACTTTAGCACTGAATAAGTACCTGTGAGGCATTTATAAAAGTACAGAGAGAAAAAATCTAAACTAACCTTTTCCTTATTCCCTAGTGAGACCTAGATGTGTGTTTTCTCTCTTGCCTCCTGTCTCGGGGGAGCAGCATGGTGTGAAAGCACAAGTAGTGAGGAGGCTTTTGATGTCCTGACTTCACATTTCTTATTGACATTAATCCTCTGTCAAAAATCCAAGCAGCTCAAAGATTCCTCAAGCAGCTGAAAAAATTTAAGAAACTGCATTAATAAGGATTAACCCCATCCTACAGCCAACATACTTCTTTTCCTAAATCAGCAAATAAAAGAGCTAAAAAAAAATGGATGGCTGCAAGAAGAAAATCTTCAACAGTAGAGACCAGGCCAAAAAAATCAGTTGATCTTAGCAAACTGCAGAAATGTTCATAAAATAAATCAGACAATACATTAAAGACAATTTTGCAGTGAAGAATGGACAGTTTTGCTTTGTTCACCGCCCTTTCCTAATTACTGAGCTGGTGTAATCACTTGTTTTTTCACAGCTCTGCAAAAACGACCATAAGATGTAAACCATGGTCCTTCCTTCTTACAGAAACGGGCAGTAAATGTCACAAGTCACTCAAAAAAGAAAAAAAAAAAAAAAAAAAAAAATTGCCTTTGAACAGGCTTTACTCCATAGGCAAAGAAAAGAAAGGGGCAGGTGTAGTCTAGGAACAAAAAAAAGCCCCTGTCAACCTGCAGCCATGTAACAGGACTCCAGCCTCTTCCCCTGTGAATGCTTGCTCTGCATTTTGAGACACTCTGGAGTATCATCAGCCTTCTTGCCCTCTTTGCTCTCCAACACCTAGTAGGTTGTTTAAAATCACTGGTGCGGGCATTTTCTTTTTTTCTGCTCACTGCTCCATTTAGAGCCAGACCAGCTGCTCCAGCATATCTTAAAGGGCCTCTATACTCTGCCCTGCAGTTCACATACAGAACATTGTCATTCTATTACAGAAAAGATAAACAACCTAGCATGACCAAAAATGTAACTCTCTCAGCAGTAAAACCTGTTAAGTACTTCATTTTACTCAGGATCCACTCAAAGATCATGCCCAGTTCTGGGCCTCAAACAAAAAACATGAACAAACTAGAAAAAGGCATTAAGAGAGCTGTGAAAAAGATCTAAGGTCTAGAAAGCACACTCTCTGAGGAAAGCTAGAAAGAAATGAATTTGTTTAGTCTACAGAAGAGAAAATTTAAAGAGGATATGGTAAGCTGTTAAATATTACAAGGCTGCTCTAAAAGAGCTCTATATCTCTTGTAAATATAAGTAGTAGCACTGGGCCTAAAATGCAGCAAAGGAAACTTAAACATTACAGAAAGGTTTCTCATGCTTAGGATTATTACACATTGAAATTGATTGCCTGGATATGGATTATAGACCTTGCATCAATTACACTGGTTTCTGATTTCACTGTATTATTTTTAAGAACATGTTTATATCTATTAAGCATGGACTAGCCATAGCTGTGCCAACTTTTAAGAGAGAAAATTAAATAGATTATTTTTTGAAGCTCTACACAGGTCTGCCACTTTAAAAGCCATTTTCACACTGGACTAAGGCTGCTGAGAGGTGACCAAGTACCCAAGCCACAGTGCACTGTAGTTGGGAATCAAGAGCTATCCTTCAGACTCCCTTCTGAAGTATCTACCTTCATATATGGTAATCAAATTTCAGTACAAACACCACTGTAGATAAGCAGCACATGGATTTTGCAAGCATGCTGCCTGCCAAGACTGCTTTCTGTTTGTCCCCTGTACCTTTGTGATAAACAGGAAGACACGTAAAGTTTAACCTTTCTGCAGTCATTAACATCTTGCTCTTACGCACTGCCAAGGCACAAAATCAAAGACTGATTTAATATCACCTCAGTCCCTCCTGCTAACTAACTACATTCTGACACTCATGGACTCCAACAGTGTCCTGAACAGCTTACCTATATAATGCAAATAATCATTATGGGGACTGCAAAGTTTTGAGATAAACTGTGAATATTATAGACAAAAAGAAATTAGTTTTTGCCTGCTGTAACAAAATTCTCAGACTTTCCTACTGATTTCCCAAATATTTGAGACAAAAACTACACATATACAGAAACATAACAAGAAACTCAGTTTAAAGGTTGACTTCCTTGGGAGAGGTCGGGGGGGGGAAAAAAAGCTATGAAATTCAGACGAAGCAGAAACTTTGTCCTGACCTGCCTCACAGTGCAGCACATAAGAAACGTGCAAAAATTGTCACTGTTTACAGAACCCTCTAATACCAAAACACAACTATGCAAGGGTAAAAAGCTGACTTCCAGACAACATAGAATGATGTTAGTTCAAAAACCAGTCTCTTAACATAATTTCAATGTCATGGGCTTGTGTTTTTTTCACGTGTTCTTGTCAAAGATGCAGAATTGAATTACAGGTAGTTTTTCCTACCAAAAGCCAGCTGGGGTGTTCAAGGCCTTGGAGGGAGCACCGAGCCAGACAGATGAGATTACCTGGCATTTGGAAACACATTGAAGGTGAGCAAAAGCAGATTGTTATTACTGCCTGAGTTTCCAAATCCTTCTGTATAATCCTTCTTCTCCCTAGCAGAAAGATTTAGCACACATGGAAGATGCCAGCCAGCAACTCTGCCAGGCAGCAAAAGTTTAGAACAATTATGTTCCTGCTCACATTCAACTGGGACAGGAAGGAGACTGCTGTTTCTATCTGGGTTAATTGCTGCTGTGCAACACTGCACTCCTGAAAGGCAGGGAATCAGATTTTTTTTTTGAGAAGACCTAACAAGCATTCTGAACACTGGAGATGATGGGTGCAGCTCCCATCACTGTTCTGTTGCCTTTCATCATTGATACTAATTACCTGGTCTGTTAAAAACACAGTAACTGCACTTTTCTCTATAAAGCCATCTTAGTGTTCTCTTTATTCTACTTCCAGAGAAAAGCTAATCCCCAGGCATGCCATTGCCAGCAAACCCTCCTCACCCACTGCTCAGTCCTGCCACCACTGGCATGTTTGACAGTGCTGAACTGCCAGTCTTATGACAGAGCACATCAAACTGCACTTCACTGTTTCAAAAGCCTCTTATCTTTTTTCCTCCTGACACATTATTTAACTTACCTAGCTTGAGCTTATTCTACTGCATCAGAAGACTTTTCATAATGGAAAGCATTGAAGGGAATACTGAAATCTTTAGTGACCTTCATAACAACTAATAATGCCACTGCAGAAGGTGCCTGCAATACTTAATTCTTCTACTTAGAATGAACAGCAGATACAGTTTTTGTGCCTGTATGCCAAGAAATCTAAAAAGAAATTGGTACATACGTAGAGAATAGGGTAATGGTGAAAAACATCCTTCAACCATCACCTATACCAAAAATGCAGGTATTGTTTAGCACAGCCAAGCACAGGCACAAGCACAGAACAGATGTGAGTGCTTTGCTGATGTACTGCACGGGATGCAGCACAGAAGGAAATGAGCTACAGAAGCTAATGAACAAATAGGCACATAAGGCAAATGAGTGTGATCTGATCATGATACAGCCAGATGAAGACAAAAGTAAGTTCACTAGCATTTAAAAAGGGCAAGCTCCAAAAAAGCCTCGTGATGGAAGCCAAGGAAGACAGGACAGTGCAAAAGAATTTACTTGAGGTGAACCTTGGACAGTTTGTGAAACAGGTTATCTGATTTGGTGTCTTCAGAGGCACGGGACTGGACTTTTTAGTAATTCAGTTCCCAAATGCCTTATGGTCCTTTACCTTGGGCATACTGCTCTTATCCAAGTCAAAAAATCTTCCTGGGGCAAAAACTTCCCACATAGGTCTTAATGGAGTGAGGATGCTGGGAGAAGAAATGTCAATGTTTCGAGCATTGCTACTGAAACAGTTGTTCTGAGAGAGAATTTTTTCAAGGCTCAACCACTTCCAGAATGATCAATGCAATTTCAGAACCTAGGAAGAAAACAATTCCTATTGAGATGATATGGAAAATATTAATCTGCCGCAATGCATACACCATAACATTAACATAAGTATTGTCAGCTCTTCTGATTTTACTACATGTAGTGCAATACTATGAAAAGTTCTATGGGACACAGTGCTTCATCCCACACTCCTGGGAGAATCTCAGCTTTGATGTTAAAAAAAAGAAAAAGATTTCCTTATATTTCCTTATAGATGGAAATGAGACCTCAATAACTAATAAAGGCACAGAAACCTGAGGAAAATGAAATAATTCTTTCCAAACTGCCTGCCTTCTCTGTCCTGACTCATTATTAAATAATACTTGCAGGTTTCAATTCTCATCACTGCAACTCCCAACAGTAACTTTAAGGTGTTCCAGAGAAAGCCTCACTAATGAAAATGCAGGCAAAGGACAAGCCTGCTGTCAGACACAAACAGGAAATGAAAGCAAAGCAATAAAAGTGGGGAGGGGAAATAAGTCTATAAAAACTGTTGCACCACTACTTGCCTACAGCACTCAATGCAAGCAGTTAATTAAAGGCAAAGAAAAGCAAATTGTTCATCTTCTTTGTATGCCTTATAAATTGATGCTCAGAGACAGCAGCACGGATAGTCTGTCCTGATGTTTCTCAGAATTTTTTGTTGCTTCTTTTAAACCATCACAATCTGGGATTTACGTAAAAACCTGGCATAACTGACAATATCAAATCAAATCTACAGTTTTATTGAGAAAACAGGAAGATGTGAATTAGAAACAACAATGAACACTGCAGCAAAAACAAGAGGGGCTTAAAGCATCAGAGATGCTGGGTAAGCACAGTTCTCTCCAAGCATTTTGAGCTTGGACAAGTTTTGGTTGGAATGCACATGACAGTTTGCACCATTCAGAAGATGGACATCCTAACTAAAAAAAACAGGGAGGGGGGAAATACTATCCATTGCACAGATTCCTAACGCCTAAACAATTTACCTTGGCATGCTCCTTCTTGTAGGAGATTGTTCAAGAAACAGTTGTGTGACTTTCAAGCTTATTAGTTAAAGCCATGTAATACATCTGATCAGAGAACAAGCTTTTTTTCTCCCATTAAATGAAAGAGGGTAGCACAGCTTTGCATACCACCTCCCAGGCACAGCCACCTGCTATGCATCTGTACAATATACACACAAGAATATCAGAATAATATTGCTTACCAAAACCAGTTACAGATATCTTACAAAGCTGCTATTAATGAGAGCCATAACAAACCCAATGGGAAAAATTCCAGATGCATTTCTCTTACTCTGCTGCACAATGGACTTCATGCTGTAGTGCAGGATGAACTGGGGGAAACCAGTTGTTACTAAGTGAGGTTCAAACAGAGGCTTTTTCCTTCCTTTAACCAGATGCAAAAACCTCCAAGGATTTTTGCAACTCACAGGCTATGACTGGGAACCCAGGCAATAAAAGATCAAGATGTACCTCGTGGAAAGAATGTTTTCATGAGGGGCTTTTCCCCTTGGGTGCCTGTGCCATAAGGTCCTTCTGTAATTGGAGAGAATGCTTGATACAGGAGATAGGGACCCTTTGCCCAGTTTCATGTAATTCTCTGTCTCCTCTGTCACCTTATTAATTTCAGCCCTTAGCCTAAGAGTGATCTGTAAAGCAACATGCATTAAAGTCTTCCAGATATTATCAGCAATGTTCAATAAAACACTGCTTTGGTCCCATGATTTTAAAAATAAACAAGTATTTTAACAATACAAGGGTAAGACACTGATCTTTTAAAACCTCTTTCTGGGTACTGCTTCCAGAGATAAGGCAGAGAGACCGAACACTGAAGAAAGTTTCCATGTAAGAGGCCACCTGACAAAACTGAAAGGATTTACTGGCTCAAGGAGCAAGTGGGTGCAGTGGAGAAAACTGCAAAGAGCAGACAGCACAGACAGCTACATCCTTTCTTAATCATCCCACACAGAAAGTGTCTGGCTCGAGTTAGAGATTAGGCAGGGAAGAGACTGGAGATGCCACTTGACTACTCTGACAAAGAAAACCATGAACCATGCTGACCTCTCCTGTCCTACTTGCAACACAGGTGAAAAAAAAAAAAAAGACCTGTCCTTCCAGCCAGCACACTTACTGGTCTCCTCTGACCAGGGCCCTGTACTCTGCTGGCAACAAACTATGCAGCAACTGCAGCATCCATGGAAGTAACTTCTTCAAAGGGCTCTGTTCCGAGGCTTGATGGATACCTGAAGCACAAGATAAGCTCCTAAAAGCCTGCTCTCCAAAATGCTATAAATCTTTCAGAGGAACTGATATCTCCTTGACTCACTAATCAAAGCTGTGAGTATCCCCCTCTTATTCTTACTGCACCATCTGAAGAACAGTACAACAGTCCTTGTCCTGAAGTTCCATGATTCCAGGAATGGAGCTTTTCAATGAGATAGTTCATTTCAACACGTTCTCACAAGAAAAGCCAATAAAAAAAGGATGCTGGGTTTATGCATTTGAGATTTACGTAATTCGCTGAAATAAATACTAAATATTATTAGCTACTAAAGGAAATGGTTATGGTGAAGATGAGGGGATAAAAAACCCACACAAATATGTTTTCTCTTTCAGTATCCTTGATAAAGACAGCACTTTTCCCACAGCTGTGGGAAAGAAAACAAGACATAATGGTGAAAGTTAAAAATTACACGGCTTTTGGCTGTTATTAATGCGAACTATAGCACATGGACAAATGTACAGTCTGAGTGATCCTAAGTTCCAAATCAAAGACATTCTGCAGGCATGCTCATCAGCAGCATTTGTGTTTGCTCCTGAATACTACAAAGAGCAGCAAATATTGCTGGTTCACCTTTTTCATCTGAGTAGCAACAATTAATTGCATGAACTGCATCAGCTTTTATAAAAGGCATCAGTCAGTTGACCCCTGGCATTGATCATCTCCCAGGGACCCCCCTCAGGCCACCCAATATTAAATACTTTCAGTGTACAGCATTGATGGCTGACACAGAAATCCTGCCACACCCAGGAGTTTTCCATATGCTTTGTGAGTGGGTGGAACAAAGCACAGAGAGTGACCCTGTAACCCAGCATCTCCACGGATCCATCATGGAGCCACAAAAGAAATAACTCACTCTCCACCTCAGCCTGGAATTCAGTCTATTCATTGTATTTTGTTGGCATCACCTGGTTTTGTTTTATTTTCTCATTTTTCTCTTTGCCCACCTATGTTTGTCTAACCACTTAGATGGCCCACACAACCATTACAGTATTCAAGCACTCGACAAGCAATTACTTATAATATAAATCTGTCACAGAGAAGATGTTTGTGCCTTCATTCTGCTTCTGGAAAGTTTTAAAACTGATTCTGTGAAGGTATTAAACTTCTCAATCCAGACAATTTGGAAATAGGCATGCTGGGGGTGACAGTGCAGACATGTACTATGTTACAATGCTGTGATGAGACAATGCCTTATTTGTATCTTGGTATGATGCTGTGATGTCACAGTGGTACAATGTTCCTGTTATGATGTTACCGTGTTACAATAACAAAAAGTGGTCATTTTTTTCTCCTTTAATCTTACTTTAGCAAAACAACCATCTTGGTAAGAAAAAAGGAAAATATATGAGAGCTCACAGCCTAAAAAGTGAAAGCTTTGGAATGCACTGGCAAACAAACTGAAGACCATAATATAAATAAGGATAATCTTTATCACCAGCTATTTCTGATATCTTATCATCCTAAGTATTTCTAGCCTCCGATAAATCAACAGACACTTAGTCACTTCTTTGAATTTACTGAAGTAAAATAGAAGAAATAACAAGAAAGCTATGGTTCAAGCTACCCCAAAAAAGTTGCTAATAATAGTAATTATAATAATAGCTAATAATAATTTATTATTCAGAGCTGTAATAAAATACCAGAAAACATTTTGACTGCCCTTCCAAATCTTTCCCCAAAAGTTATTTTTCTAAAAGCAATTTCTTAGCTTAGAGTAGTTTTAAAAAGTTAAATTCCACGAACCCATGTAGTTCAAGATACTCTTAAAAGTTCCCTGTCTAAATCAAAAAATTGAAGAACTACTTTTGCAGAGTATCCCTTGATCTTGCTGGCAAGAGAAAAAGCAGATCTTCATTAGCCAGCAAAACAGCAATGCTGTCAGCCAAAAGGAGAGCTTCCCACAAGTATTTATGGGTGCTCTTTAGGCAAGTGTTCAAACAGACTCCAAACAGACAACCACAGAGCAGGAAGACACTACAAGAGCATCCCATATTACTTTCTCTGTCTCTGTTGTGCTCATGCTCAGCCTTCGTGAAAGGCACCTTTTCTTTCTGTTGGACATTTTGCTTTCACTGAGTGTACTTGGCAGCAAAGTTCACAAGCAATGCAATTATAAAACCTGCAGATTCTCACGTCAATGCTGTGTAAACAACACTGTCTAAACTTAAGCCTACAAATGACTGAAGAAACCATTTTCAGAGATACTCAGCACTCTGCTGAATTCAACAGAAACTGCATACTAACTTCTCTTCTGAAAAATCAGGTCACTTGTGTTACCATACTTATCTTCTCGTAATTATTTCTGAATATTCCCAGTGCACATTTTCCCACTGCAATTGCCTGATACATGCTCTGCAGCAATGGTTTTCATTTTAGTATCTTGGACAGCAGTCATGAAGTGAATAAAATCGACAGCCCCTCTGGTGACAGCAAGCTTTAAAGGCAACAAAACAGGTCCACTCCTGTCAACTTTTATCAGCTAACTTTTGAAAAATTGCATTCCTAGTTACAGGGATTAGTATCTCCCATATGCTGTAGGAGCTAGGAATAAAAATACTAGAACAGCTCTAGTGGAAACAAGAAAATGCTGATGAGCTGCAGTATCAACAAATTGCTTCCAAACTTGCCCATGGCCAGCACAACTTTGGGGAATCTGTAACAGATAGTGTGAGCTCTCATTCCATGGCTACTCAGTACTTCTTTTGATATCAAGAGCGTGCTTAATCCTGCAAAGCACAAATCCAACCAAACCTTGCCTGCTTTGCTTACTGTTTCCGCCCACTGAAAGCTACCAGGGGCATTTCTTGAAACGCACGTGAAAAGCCTGGACTCTGAGGGCTGTGATCTCAAGGCACTGAGCTGTGCAAATGGTAACCATCAACAATGACCCCAGGACAGCAGCTCAGGGATCAGAGATGTGTGCTTTCTCAGCAGTTATAGTTACTGCATCAAAACACATTGTCTCTAAGGGAGGAAAAAAAAGTGTTGCTTGAATTTTAGCTTGGGACTATTCTTTTTTATAGAATTATTGGCACACTTTCCCAGCAGTAAGGAAAATCCTACCTCAAGATGCGAGTGAGACTGTACTGGGTCAGAACACAGTACCAAATCTCTTCTCCAAAAACGGCAACAAATGGATAACATAAAGTAAGAACAGGGCAAAGAGGTAAAACATTTCCTCCCTAACATTCACACAGCTTTCAAACATTTTCAGCTGAGTGGATTTCCTGAGCCTGATGTCGCTTGTCTAATCAGCAGCGCACTCTCTCTCTCTCCCAGCAATGGATCCCTCCTCCAAATGTCTGTCCAGACTCTGATGGAATTCATAGAGATATTTTGCAGCTGTCACATTTTTCAGGAAGGAGTTGCCCAGGTATATGGACCTGATGTACAAAGAACTGAACCTTTTTATTTCAATGTAGAAAAAGTAGAAAAAGACTGAATCTGATTTTTCCCTTCTACCCTTCTCTGTTGTAGTAAAAGCCAATGCAGAGTTAAGTGCAGCTCCGTCACTAGACCCACCACAGAAGATCACACCTCCCTCTGCTCTCTTCCTTCCTACCCCTCAGACACTGAGACATGTTTTCATCCCACTTGTTACACATCCAGCTGTCTCAGCAATCACATCACCTCCTACCTCTCAATTTCCCTTTGCCCTCAAGGTCTTCCCTTATTCTGCCTTTGGGATTTGATGTTACCAAGCTTCAGTGAGTTTTGTTTCATGCAGCTCCCATCTGGGAAGCGTACCCTATCCCTGTGCAGTTAAAGCCTCTAAATCCATTTCTCATGTTCCTTATGTGTTCCTCAGATTGTACCTCCCGAAGCTCTCACTTCCCTGGTGTCTATCACAAACCACTTGCTCTTGCTGCTACATGATCAACTACCCCTTTTTGGCCTGGCAGACCACTTAACAAATGAGGAGTATCTCAGTGCCAGTCTTTCCTGTCACATAAGGAGCCCTGCCTCCTCCTGTGTGCATACAGGATGTTTGGTAGCTCTAGATGGAAGAGAAGTTACAGATTTATTGCATTTGACTGAAAAATATCTCCCAGTAACAATGCAGTTACCAACAGGAGCATCAGAAAGGAGGTGGCTGTAAAGGATAGAGCCCATCCATATACATCCCAGCTGCTTTCTGAGAAACAGTGCATGGGCACAGAAACCATGGCACACTCTGGAAGTGGTCCCTGCTTCCAGCTGGTGAAGAACATGAAGTCACTATGTCCACAGACTGCACTGTGCAAGAAGGGGCAGTCATAGCAGCCATCAACTGCTTTGAGGAAATTCTTCCTTTTGAGCTGGCCAATGTTCTTCAGTAGCTGCACACAAAGAGTAAAACATAAGTTTTCAAAATACCATTTTTCATAAGGAGATGAGGCTCATTCAGACACAAACGGCATCCACGTTACTCCTCTTTACCCACTAGTTAGTGTGAAAAAAGCTCAGACACAGGAGAACTGCCTCTGTAGCAATGTCCTGCAGCTGTCAAAGAGTTGGCACTTCAACAAATCTGGCACAGGAAGAAGAGAACCCTGGCCAATAGAACAATTTCAGAGTGACACCACAGAAGTAGGTGACCATGGAGACAGTCTCCCATTTTCCTGGGCATTCACACGTTGTCTCTACTGATCTGTGGGAAGTATAGGAATATGTACTCTTTGATACACCAATATTGATTTAAGACCCAGTCTTGTGTGGGAAGTGTTGACAAATTACCTCTGGTAGACACTGAAATTATTCAACCAATTAACTGAGATTAGATTAGCTAACAGGTTGGAAAAATGCAATGAATAAGATGTGTGCAGCTGCACATGTTTTCACTCAATTACATGACAGTAGGACGGGTATTACTTCAAGCATCAAGGCTATACCAAATCAGATAAGCAATCCCACCTAAAACAAAACCCAGCAACATACTTCCCACATAAGTAAAATAACTTTGTACTAAGTCACAGAGGAATTAATGGCCAGATACCATTTCTTCTCAACTATGATTAACTTTGAAAGCAATGCCTTAGAGAGCAAGAATTCACATTCTTACATTAAAAAAAAAAATACTGTTACTATAACAGTTTAATTACTTGTATTAGTACACAATTATGCATCTTTTATTCATATCCTGTCAGTAAAGTCTGTAGGCTAAAACCAGTTTGAAATATGGCCTAGTTCCATTTAAGTGAAAAAGAAAGTGAAAAGAAAGCCAAGAAAAGTTAATATTGACTCAATTTACTTCTTTTCTGCCATGCAGTAAATTGCATACACCTCTGGTATTTCCTCTGCAATCTTAACACACCACATTTTTGCTCATACAGAATCCACTCTTCCTAGAGAGACAGGCTATGATTTTATTTTGCAGTAGATTGGAAATCAGGCCTGCAGTAGGTGTGAAGACGTGTAGCTCTTCTCTGCCACTACCTCTTCCTAGGAAGGAGCAAAAAAGAGCAGAGCCCCAAGGCCTGAGCTCTGTGGGCCTCCTCCTAGAAGAGGCTTCACAGCTGGGTGTGAAAGAGCTTCTGAAGAATACAGTGAAGGAATGCTGCAGTAAAAGAACAAGAGAAGAGACAAGTAAAGTAAAAACATTTTGAGAAGAATCAGATTGATGGTGCTAAAGGCTATTGCCTAGAACACCCTAAAATACTACCAGTTTTAAGCTATCACTTGTCACCCTAATTCTTCCACCCCTACCTGTAAAGTCACATCAGATCAGCTCATCTCTAGGAACTGGCTGAAACACTGCCTACACACCTCCGTTCCTGTGGATCGGATGATATTGACCAAACTACTCACCAACATACTTACAACTTTCAGTTATAGTTATGCTGGTCTGTGTCACACCATGGTCAACTAAACGTTTAGAATTCTATTTTTAATATTCTTTTTAAAGAGTTTTCCTGGTAAACATGTTTATTGTGCTGTGGTTTCTCAAGTCCCTTTGCATGTATAGGTAATATATTTGCTCCTTCCGTTCCTGCAGCTGAAGCCGGGTTATAAGGACAGATTACATATTTCGGTCAGCAGCTCAATCACTTCATTCTTAAGGGTCTTTAAAATTCCTAGGTATATGCAGCCTGGGTGATTTAGCACTTAATAGTTTAGCAGTGAGACAGACCAGAGACTGCTTCAGAGAGATATTATTCTTCTCAAGCTGGTTCCTAAGTATACAGGCTTGAAAGTATAAAGGAGGGCAAATTTACAAACCCACAATACAGAGAAGAGCTAAGGCCTGAGCTGGATACAGCTTATTCTCTACCTCCTTCCCATCTGTGCAAATTAAATCAAAATGCCTCTACTTAAATTAACTTTCTAAAAATACTTGCTGTTACTACAGGAAGAAGCATGAAGAAGAATAAGCCCTCCAGCAGTTTTAGTGATAGCTGCCATGGTACTCCACTTCGTGAACAGTGCGCTTCTTTTTAAATTATTAGCAAGGGTGCAATTAAGAAAACTAAAGTGAGAAAGATAACTTAAAGATTAATGAAGCCTTTATTCAAGATACCTCTGAAATTTATATGCCAAGCAAAGATGAGGCTCCTGGTGGACAAGTTGAAGTCAAGAGCCAGCATTGTGCCCATGCAACAAAGGTAGCCAACAGCATCCCAGGCTGCAAGAGGCAGGGGGTTGTCAGCAGGGAGACGGAGGGGACCCTTCCCCTCAGCTCAGCAGGGGTGAAGCACTGCTGGAGGGCTGGGCTCCCCACTGCAAGACTGACATGTTGGAGAAGTCCAGTAAAATAAGATGATTAAAGGACTGGAGCATCTGGCACATGAGAGGCTGAGAGCGCTCGGGTTGTGTGTTCGGCCTTAAGGAGAGAAGGTTTAAGGGACTCTTATAAATGTGTAAAAATATCTGCTGGGGGGAAGAAAGCCAAGATAGTCTTCTCAGTGGTGCCAAATGTGCAAGACAACATAAAACAACTAAAATATAGGAAGTTCCACTGAAAACAAGAAAACCAACTTGTACTGCAAGGGTGGTCAAACAGCAGAACACATTGCCCAAAGAGGTTGTGGAGCCTCCATCGCTGGAGGTAATAAAATTAAACTGAACAAAGCCCTAAGCAACCTGAACCAGGTGACCCTGCTTTGAGCAGAGGTGTTGGACTGGATCATTTCTAGAGGTTCCCGCCCACCTCAACTACTCAGCCATCCTGTGATTCTTCTCAGAGAATAAGGAACATTAAAGTTGCAATAGCTCAATTCCTATCCAGTTCAAATCTCAGAAACAACAGCCTGCTAAAACTCCACTTTATACAAACGCTGTAATTCTTGCTGACCTCAATCAGCCCAATCAAGTGATAAGATTATGAAATTTTAAAAAGGCATTTAATTTTATCAAAAGCAGTAGTTGTTGCACT
Source organism: Phaethornis superciliosus (assembly GCA_023637945.1). Classification (NCBI taxonomy): domain Eukaryota; kingdom Metazoa; phylum Chordata; class Aves; order Apodiformes; family Trochilidae; genus Phaethornis; species Phaethornis superciliosus. Next base: position 19,965,886 of record JAJQWJ010000009.1, on the reverse strand, counting down.
GACCTAATGGTTGGCCAAAGAGAGTCTGTGAAAATGGGATTAATGCATATGACTACAGGATTTTGTCCTCTGGAAATCACATCTTAAATCTGCCATTTATCAAAACTTGAAATGTCTAGCTTTAATGTCATTCCATTGCTAATGGGCATATTTATCTGGCACAAAACACACAAGGATAATTTCATCAACTGAGGTATGCAATTTAAGTGTAAATCCCTAGACTCCCACTCTGAACTGAGGGTGCTCATACAAAGTCTGTGCTTCCTGCAGAAGAAATATAAGGAAACAAATCAACTACTCATTTCAGATGACACTAAAGAGGAGAAAATAGTTAATTAACCAAAATGGGGAAGTGTGAGTCTCAATACTTGTAGTTTAGTCAAAGGTCTAAAAGTATGAAAATGCCTACACACACCTGCACAGCTTCAGTGAAGCAGCAGGACTGGTAAGTAAGTTGACATCAGAGCTCTGTGATGCAGATGGGAACTGTATCAGGAGACTTTGGATTACAACAGAGCCAGCAGTGCTGCTGCAGGCAAGGGTGAAAGGACAGTGACAGTGCAGAGACTGAAAAAACAATAAAGCCCACCATGTCCAGCAAGTGTGCCCGTTATGGCATCACTGCAAAATGATACATTTTGTTGTAAAGGAAATGTAGTTAAAGTGGCAATGAATCCTCCCTAATACGTTTTGTGGTGGTTTTTAATCTACTCTTCAGCACAGTCCTCTGACAAACTACAGAAACTGTGTATGGGAAAAGCTAATGAGCTGAAACTGGGAAGCTGCTTCTCTTCTGTCCTCACCTCAAATTAATAATTCAACAATCTGTCAATTTCTCAATTAGCTGTAGCTTCCAATAACCTTACAAAACATCTATAGATCACCAGAGAGGTCAGAAAACTGTAAATGATACAGTTCAGACATGTGATTGGGTTTCATAATCTGTAACCACAAGCCATCTTGGCCATCACAAAATAGGACACTTCCTGAATCCAAACACATTGTAGGAGCAATAGGGATTTCAATTTATCCATCTGAGCTTCATTTTCTGCATTAGTTCAACATCTAGCCAGCTGGTCTGACAAAAGGTATAAAGCAACAGACTGGAGAAAAGAAAGCAAGCAGTCAGCATGTGGGTAACACTGGCAGCTAGATGGCAGATTTTATTCTCTAGAAATACTATTAAAGCCTGAGTCCAAAAATGTCTTAGATGCCAGAGCCTCACAGGTGTGAAAGAGCCATGAACATCCAAAAAGTTTTTCTTAGCACATTTATGCTATAGCAGTATAAAGCTTTACGCATACAGCAAAGAATTATTGAGTTACGGCTTCACTGGGCACATTCTTCTTGCTCTTCTCAAGTGGAATTTTAAATCTAGCAATACTGCATTGCAGTTGGAGATCCATGCACACAAATGTTCCCTTTTTGAAGCATAAATCCATCATGGACATTCTTTTAAAAAGCACCTTAGACACTGTGGAAATGTTAGCAGAAGTATTAATGGAGTATTAAATGTCTGCCCTGATATATACTGACTGCCAATGCTTATTTTTGTACCTAATTCCCACTGCTCGCAAGACTGTGACACAAGCACTTCTAATATTGTTTGGTACCTCAGTTGGCTTCCTTCCTTCTGTAGCTACTTCTTACTGCAGTTGCAGGAAACATGCTCTTTGAGAAAGAAATTAGAAGAAATCCTTACTTTTCTGTGGCACAAATCCCAGTAGGCAGAGCTCTTACACTTGTAATTGAGTTTTTCTAGCTTACCCTTCAGGCTTCCAGGTACCAAGATACAGACATAATACTGGGCTTTTTTTTTTTTTTATTACTTCCTCACAGTAAGCAAATTAAGACAGTAAATTCAAAGTTGCATCAATTACACTTAAATGATACAAATAAGCACTGCACAAAATAGTAACGAGACCCACTAAATTAGCACCTTTTCAGTATTCCCATTGTGAGTCTTTTAGTTTTCTACCCAGTTCCAAGCCAGAGAACTAAAACACTATGCACAAGTCTAGAAAACCTCTGCTATTTCCCTGTGGCCAAAATGCTTTGCCAGTTGTCTGCAAACTGAAAGACAACAAAGTAAGAGTGTCTTTTCCTTCCTCACCAGCATTAGAGCATCTGTAAACGAAAAAAAAGAAATAGCAAAGGCAGCAAAGGATTTGACATTTAGAAATTTCCCATGATCCTTAACATTTATAGCCTCTATTATATTAGTATCACAGTCCCTCTACAATGATTTCCATCATTGTTTTGCGTTCTCTTAAAAATGTGGCTTTATTGTTGTGAAATGTATGGTGGTGTCCTGCAAGATGGTCACAATGGGTTTGATAGACTCCAACTCCCTCCAGTTAATGAACATAGCTGAGAAATCCAACATAAAAAAGATGGATGCTCTAACCTACCTTGAGGCCAAAGACCTTAGAGCATATCCCCATCTCATAACACGTTTGGCGTGGACCTCAAGCTACTGCCAAGACAACCTGATACGCATTCATAGTGGCATTGCCATGCTGAGGCAAGAGCTTGCTCCCAAAAGCAGCAGAGCCATGTCAGAGAGAATAAAGCCACCCATGAGGCCTATGAGGTCTGGCAGAAGATGAGCTGCTCCTCCTTCCACAGGCAGGTTCATGAGCTCCACCATTTCATGCCTAGGGTCAGCACCACGTAACATGCTGCTCAAAGTTACCATATGAAAACTCACAGGGTAGTCTGTGGCAACACCTGGCAAACAAAGATATGTAAGTCAAATCAAGTTTCTTTTCCTTCTGCCAGATAGATGAGCTTCTTGTTTTTCTCCCTAGTCTCAGGTACTGAGATACAAGGATTAAGTAATTCTGAGTATTTTAAAGGAAATTATCATCTAATAATTCACCTTTGCAATAAAATTCACTGTAGGCTTGCAAACACCTTGCATGAACTGTCAGAATGTTCTCAGACTCGCTTGGAAAGACAAAGAGATTGTACATTTAACTTAGCTAGCAGTTAAGTGGTTGGCAATAACTGTCTGCAGAGGCCAGTAAGCTTTAATTTAATAGAGTGGAAAAGAGAGAGTTAGCGAAAGGAGAGAGATCTTGTTGCTGAAAGTATGACAAATGAGGGGGATGAACTCGACAGCAGTTTTACAAGAGATTAAAATGAGAAATACAAGTGTAAACAAGATGAGAAAGAAGCACATTACTGTAATAACACTAAAAAGAGAAAGTCCCAGCTCAGGGCTCAGTTATGTGAAGAGAAGGCAGCTTGATGTTGTTTGTAGATTAATTCTGGAGAAGAATCCCATGGGTTATGCCTCTAGATGGATATACTATTTGGGTCACATTTAGAAATTGGTTCTTGTTTTTTAGCAACACAGATGCAGGACTTGCTGATTCACAGAAGCCAACCCAGAACACGAAGTGTTTGGGTTCTCTTTTCCTGTTAAAGTCTTTGTTATTTACTGTCTGCAAGACTGTACTGAAGCTCCAGCCAAAACTCACTTCTGCTGTTTCCAATGTACATTCCAGATACAAAAAACATGGAACCACATCAAATGTTAAAGTAAGATCATTATCATCCAGCTGCCAAAGAGTTCCTGCAGGTTCATAGGCAGAGATTAACAGAAATCATGAACAGTGGTTCAGCTCGTGCTGACAAGTGTTTTCATACTTGTAGTATCACACTACAGCATCACAGCATAGTGGGAGACATGGTGGTCTACAGGACAAATAGAAGATTTTACCATGGAAGGAAATGGATACATGTGGCAGTAGTTCATAATCCCAGGGTTACCAGGAAAGGACAGTGTGCAGAACTGCCAAAGAGGCAGAAAGAAAGAGCACAGAAAGGGCAGAATAATCTTTTGCTAGCAGAACAATCCAGTAGCCTCGAGGAATGTTACTCACAACGTTAATCACGGCCAAGCCTGAGGACCAAAGCCGAGGTCCTATTGTGCTATGCAGCATAAAACCACTGACCAGCCCATGCAAAAACATCTGTCATTCATTTGGACAGACAAGGGAAAGGCAACACAAATCTCACAATCACACAATGGTCGTAGTTATTTTAGCTCTCGAATTTAAGAAACAGGTTTAGGTCAGAATGACATGACACAGTATGAAGAAACTACGGCAACAGAATAGTACAAGGATAATTTTAATGAAAAACTGTAATGTAAGAAAACCTGGAAAGTTCTGAGGCAGCTGTAGGCAATAAAGCCAGGAAGGCCTTAGAATACAGATGTAAATGAGTCAGTTTAGTTGTTTGGCAAATTTAAGGAAGTTCAGGCTGAAAAGAATTCCACAGTCTAACCACCTTCAGGATTTGTTTGAATTTCTTGTATCTATTTAGCTGTTGCAGCTCTTTAAACTTCCCTAAACCCAAGGTGACCTTTAAAAAAAAAAAAACAAAACAAAACAAAAAACCCCAAAGAAAAAACAAACCTGAAAAATTTGCCAGTACATACAAACATATTCTAAAACATGCTGTCCGGAACAAACAGTCTTCAGAACAGGGCACCAAATAGTCTCTATAATAAACCACGAGCAATTAGCCCGCTGGGAAACAAATTAGCTCATTTCATTTCAGCAGAGTGAAGGTGGCTGTCACGCTCCACGGGTGATGTGAACTGTGGGGTCTTTTCCTGAGAAACCTTTACTAGAAGCCCACTAGTTTGTACCTGCCAGAGGAAACGGAGAGCCTCCAGGGCCTGGCAACCAAAGCTTCCCACTGGCCCACTACAATTCACCAAAGTAATCCCTCCCCAGCCCTTATGCTCTTTTAAAATGCCCTGGAGAGCCAGAACTCCCAATCTACCATCACAAGCTCTCTTTAAGTCCTATCTGATGCCTCTAAGTCTGCCTGTTCTGTCTGTTCCTCCTTGCTTCCTAAAACTAGAGAATTGTAAAGTGAAAATCTATCAAACTTGATATAAAGTCAGGTTTTAAGATACAAAGGTAAAACATAAAATACACACATGAAAAAACAAACATAAAATGTAGCTCTCCTCTAAACCTTGCAACATGATCCTCTCCTGGATGCTTTCACCACCACTCCTCTAAAATGCCTTTACTCAAATTTAAACATGAAAGCCACATACCCACAATTTGGTTAGTTCACCTTTTAATACACTTCTGCCATCTTCAGCTTCTAAGGAGTTTAAGACTGGAAGAGACTTCAAGGTTTTTTAGGCCCTCAAGCTAAAGATTGGGCAGGCATGTGCAACCGAGAATCAGCTGTTTCAAAATGGGAGGGCTGGATATCCAATACTCCACCAAAAAGTTGTGAAGGGAGACCTGTGTCAGGTTCTCAGCTGTACCATTACTGTCCTTTGGGAAGCCTACAGACAGCTAAGCTCAGCTAGGAAGCAGTACAGCTAGGACATACACACACACTAAATGTGCTTCCTGATGAAGGATTTACAAAGTGCTGTAGAAGACTTCAAAATAGTGAGAAAAACAAAGGTTACTATTTTATTTATAAAAAAAAGCAAACAGAGAAGATGTACAAGAGGGTAAAGGAGGGCCATGTCCTACACAATTTGTGCACTCCATCCACACGGAAAGGCAGATGGATCTAAGAGGACAGCACTGAGGACAAATGGGAGAGGAAGGAAAGAGATCCTGTTGCATGAGAGAGAAACCATCCCAGGGCTACAGCATGGAGCAAACTCCGGAAAATGGAGACAGGCAGCAAGTGTCATCCTCCCTAGGACTCTTATGAAAAGCAACATTATGGACCTAAGAGTATTGTAGAGTTGACACTTGTCTTCCACGGTCCAGTCAAGCCTCCAAACTCTTTCAGCAGCTAATAAAATGAAGAGATAAATGGACAGGTACATTCAGAAGTTTGCATTTGGTTAATTTTATGCTTTTGCTCTGGAGCTATCTAACAGCTACTGACCAGGAATTTAAACTGTAATCTGATAGAGAAATTGTTTGTTTTGTTCTGTGGTATGTCAAGCAGAAGGTGCACTGTAATCTAAATAAAGTGTAGCAGACAAACCCTCTCAACACATGCAAACTGGGACAAGTTTAGAAACCTCTGCTCTTGCACGTCTAACTCTTCAGACAGGCTGACATACTCAGTAGCAGCTGAAAGTCAGTCCCACGATAAAAAAATAAGCAAAATATTTCCACAACTCCAGAAAAGCCCAAAGTGCCCGGGTAGTTAACACTGATTTTCCCACTTAATTTTCTACCCCTCAGCAGTGGTGGAGTGGCCACTGGGGACAAGCTCTTGAGGGCTCTTTCTATGCCTGATGTCTTGGATACTTGTGGGTCATCTGCCCTATCAAGGCAGAAGGCCTTGTCAGTGATGGCTGCTTCATACTCCCCAGATACACACAGCTTAGATCATCAGTCAGTTTATAAACTACAGGCAACAACGCCTTGTGAATGTCTAAAGATCCCAGACAATGTGGTTGAACAAAGTTAGATCCAGTAATCAATAATTTTGCCTGAGGGAACTTTCCTCAATCAGCACAACTTCTTTAGATTAGCAGACAGGGTTATCTCAGAACAAACTGCCCTCCTAGTATCACTCTATTTGAACTACTGGATCTTCTAATTATTTATCATAAAGCAACATTCAGATATTTTAAAATCTTAACTGAATAAAGCCAGACCTGTCACTGAAAATATTCATAGTAGGTTCATTAATTGGGACTGATTTCAGTTTCCTGAATCTCATTATTGTAAGCAGGGCACTGCTGCAAAAGGGAAACAAATAGAAAATGAATGAAAACAAACATATAGTAACACAAGCAATGAGAAATTAATCATTACAAAAAATCTGTCAAAAACATCCCTCTGACTGACATCTGTCAAAACATCTCAGCAGTTCATCATTGCACAGCCACTGTTCAGATGGAGACAGAACATGCAAAAGCCTGAACTGCCAATCTTGAACAGATCTGAATTTCCAAAGAAATTATTCTGTATCTTAGAGCACTCCAGATGTAGCTGTTTCACAGAATTTCTCCTCTCGTCCTCCTGGATGGCCTGGAACTACCCCTGCTCCTTCCTCCTCAGAGGGTGTAATGTCTGATAGCTAATTATGCAGAATGAAGCACTGCTTCCCCTCTGCGTTTTCTCTCCAGCAACCTACAAGAGATAGCAAACCACTGGAAATCCAGTCTGATTAATACAAAGAAGAAAAAACCCACACCCAACTATTATCCCTCTTCCTCTCATTTCCTGTCTGGACATGGTTTAGGAGTCTTCCAGTTATAGCAAATACTAATAATGCAGCACACAAAAAAGGAGAAACTGCTCCTAAGGGTGGAGACAGAGGAGATTAAGCACTTCAAACTTTGCCTGCACACCTCCATGAGGAGCAGATCCCAGAAGTGAAGCGGAACAGTTCCTCCTTTCCTCTTAGGAAATACAACATGACTTCTTTCTTGCTAAAATAGCTCCTTACTGAGCACAGGTGGAAAATTTTTCTGTCTGAGCAGGACAGATCGTCTGTCAGGATGCCATGACAGAATAAGACCAACTACTTTTTTACAGATGTGTCTGCTCATCCAAGTTTTCTTTACCCGTGACAGATGAGGAAACCCCTATTTGTAAAGAGCAGTCACAGAGCAGAAGTAAACAAGCCTAGCATTTATAAACTGTTTTGTATCCTGTTGTTCCATAAATAGTTATTATTACCCAGGAGATCAGATCTACCCAAAGAGAAGAAATGCCTGGTACATGTACTGACTAAAATCCCCAACAAGGGAAAAAAAAACAGAGAGTCTGTGGTTTTCTTATTTTAGTTTTCTTTGCTTAAACCATGAGCTGTAAGCACACTTTGCCGCCTTCAAATTCTGTGCATCTTTTCTCAGCCATCCCAAGAACAGCAGGAACAAGTCCAGTGATGATGGACTGTCTGACTGATGGCCTGCTTAATCATAGCCTTGGGCCAGCATCTTCCTGTGCAGATGCCTAAACTTCACAGACACCATTTAAGAAACAAATCAAAAGCATAACGAGGTGGCCACCACTGAACTTAAGGAGTTGCCTGTTTTGCCACAGCTTGCATTAAGACTGCTTGAAGCTTCATACTGATCACTGCTTTAAATACCTACCCATCCATCAGGTTACACTTTTACAAACAAATTCTGAAATATCAACAAAACTTGCAGAGCAGATCTATGCTCTGCTACTTGTCCCTATCTCACTGCCTGGTGAAGCACCTGGTGTGGCTCTGAACATCCCCAATACCACTCCAAAATTGGTGTTTTTTTCCAAAATAGAGCTCAAGACCCTCTCGCCTTCCTGTCCTACTGACTTGATCATACTGGGATTCCAGGCCAGCACATCACAGACCCCAGTGGTGGCTACAGGGACACGGAAAGCCACTGTGCCCAAAATATCTTTCCCTTGATCGACATTTTTACATGACTTAACACTTTTCTACCTTTTCTAAAGCATTCATGGGAACTGTTTATACTTGGAGCAGCTGATCCATAGGCCATTCTCAGCTCTCAGCATAAAACCTCCGTTAAAAAAAAAAAAAAAAAAAATATATATATATATATATATAAAGTCCAAGTCTGTAAACAAACACTTCTGATGGCTACTACAGTATCACTTTCCATTACAGAGAGAAGAGATTCTGTAACAGATGAAGGCCCAAAGTAAAAGCAAATGTATGCACTCCTGCTTATTTGGGACAGCAATAAGTAAAGAAGTGTGTGGGTTAGTACACAGGTTTGTTCACAGGCATATTTGTACATTATTCTGGCCCCAGGGTTTCTGAGACAGCACAGAGGATCACAGATAGTTTAACCTGTTTCATTCCTAGATAAATAAATTCATTTCTCAGGAATCTCTACCACTGGCATCACTTTAAGCAGTGCAATTCTGCATCTATTCGTAGGTATGCCCTGATGTAAACAGGAACCCAGGCTGTCAAAGCTAATAAACAGATCAGAAACATGCTAAAATCGGTGTGAACTAAATATCAATTTAGAAAGGTAAAATAAAATAAACCTTGAAAATGGGTTGGTTTGGGGGCTTTTTTCTTTATTTCCAGGAACAGTAAAAGATATGTTATTTGAAAAGTACACAATTCCAATACTTACAACAGTTGTTTAAGCTTGGAATAACCAATCAGCATGTCAGATGCAGTGATTTTCACAGAAATAGCAATAAAACATTTCTGTTAAAAAAGCTAAACAAAAGTTTTTTTGATTTACAAGACTGGCATTGGAGTAAGATACAGCCCTGAGTCACACACAGAAAATTCCTGTGAAAGTAAATTGATGAGTCAAACTGTTTCAGGGGAGAGAAATATGTGATTCTTCTTAAAGGTCTGGTGGATTACAAAGCAGGGAAACAACTTTTTTTCTGAATGCATGAATCTTCAGAGATTTAGCAAAATAAAAGCAAAATTAAAAAACTTAGCGAGTAGTACTAGTGAATTATGTCACCCTTCTGCAGCCAGCCTCACTGCAGTATGTGGTAATGCTCTTGCCTTGGTTTCCAGCATTACAAGTGGGTTGGGTTGGGTTGAACCAGTGAGCAAGAGTCCTTGGGAAACTACAGGAACTTCACCAAACTACTGTGATCCCTGACAATATTACAACAGCTACAGCATTGCATCTATAGTATTTAGAAATTAATCAGTGGGTTTTATTTTGCCCCATAGTTACCTCAGAATTATAGCAAAAAGGTACCAAGAGAATAATTACCAAAGGAACTTACACTGTTCACACTGCTGTGGAGTCAGAGCTTATACAGTTATCATCTGAACAACATTCTTAAGTGACTTTCCATGCTGCTACAATGAGAATTTTTAATCTTTCTAGTTTTTACCTTCAGTTACCAAATGTAGAGTTGAAGGGTTCTCCAGACTGTTTGCCATTTGGTTTAATAATCTTGCATAAATTATCAGACTTGCTTTTCATCCATATTCTTGGCCAATTACCATTGGCTTGGTGACAGCATACACATGCACTGACACTCCTGAAATGTTTCCATAATAGAGCAAACCATGGCAGTAAGTGAGGAGGAGAGGAAGGCAGAAGAGGAGAAGAAATAGACTTGAAATCTACCCAAAGATAGGAAATTTGATAGAAACCACCAGCAGGGTGTTCAGAAGGAACAATTATCCAAACAATTCAGAAAACTGAGGGAAGATTCATACTTTTCTATGGCAAGAGGAAATCACTGGTGGCAAACAAGGCCTCAGAGATACCAGAGAACTTCTCAGGGCTCTAAGGAGATCATGGGTTGGATCAATAATGCCAAAACATCAGAGTCAAAAAGAGTTTTAATATAAAGAGAGACTACCTTCTTAAGGGAAATTAAGGAAAAGAAAAGGTGGTAAGACTTGCTTATCAGGATCACAGTGGTATGACATACATTGTTTAACTTCCATGCTTACTGATACATTTAATTAATTTAATTTTGTGTTTCCTGGTTTTTTCATTCACTCAAATGCATTTAGATCCTCAACCAATTTTTGCTGCAAGACTTTTCTTGGAAGTTGAACATTCTTACTGGTAAAGCTTTAGAGCAGATGGGCGACAGTAACAGAGCCCCAACACATATGCACAATAAAATATGCTTATTTGGTGACATGGATTAAGTCTACTGTTTCTATTACATGTGAGTCATCATGCTCACACAACTACGGTTATTTATTTGTATGTTTTCAAAGCTGTCCCCATTCCCTTTTTTATTTTTAAGTTCATAATTTAGAAATAAGGACAGTATTCTGGAAAACAAAAACAAAACAACTACCCACCAGAAAGGAACATTCTCAGTGAGGTACACATGCCCATATTCCAGCATTCCCTAACGGCCTCACTTTAAATCAGAAGTCATGGAAAAGAATATGAAGACAAATTTTTCAGGCACAAAGCCTGCATATTACATGGATTCACATGCTTTTTTAACTCTTGAGAGAAGTTAAACATGAAAGATATTTTGTCTCCAAAATTGGATCTGATGCAGCATCTATGGTCATGATCAGCACATGGGACCTGCACTACTTTGCACATTTTTTTAAAGTTTAATAAGTCAACATGAGCTATAGAAAACAACCTGCATGGAGTGAAGGTTTCCCATACCTCTGTCCTAGTGCCCAGGCTGGTTTATGGAGTTTTTGTAGTCTTAGCACCTTAGTTCTTCATTCCTATGCTGCACCCTCACCAGGGCTGGTACAATGATACAGAAATTCCAAGAACTGGATCACTGATGTGATATGGATTAAAAATAATCTTGCACAAAATGAGCAGATGGATGGGAGAGAGACACATTCAGACATTAGGATTATTTTACTTATCTGGTTTATTGCACTGCCTGTGGGCAGTCATACTAGCTCAGGTAATAGAGCAGCACAAGGGGCAGCATCAACAACTTAAGCGAAGTGCTATGTAGAAAAGAGGATGCTGATGCAGAACCTAAGATTTTTATTTATTTATTCATTTTAATTTACTCTAGCATTATGCCACATCTACTTCAACCTGACTGCAACAGCATGCACATCTTCAGTGGCTGACAGAAGTGAACTAATGAGTTGTTGCCATTGAATTTTGTTTTTAAGAATGAGCTCCAGGTGGTTAACCAGTGATATTAATTTAAGAACTAGCAGAGAAAAAAAAAAATCAATGAAGGGAATCTGTTGCAGAGAAATTAGTTATTCAGTCACATTTTAAATGGAGCTTTGGTTACCACTGCTTTGGTACCAGAGGTCTGCAACACTCTGCATGTGAGTTACCAAATGCTGCCTCTTTATCCCACCTTTCTCCTGCAGACAAGGCAGGTGGAAGGGACTGGAGCAGCCAGGGTGCTGTGAAGGACAATCCAATTGCCCCAGTTATAAATAGAAACAACAGCTCAGACAACAATCCTTGTTTGAACATTAAAAGTAAATGTCTCCTAACAGACTATATTCAGCTTGGCTCAGTGGAACAAGCTTGATGAAATATTTTGTGAGGTAACATACTTTTCACCTTTAGGCAGATGTATGAGAGATTTAAGTCTCTCAAATGAGCATGTCACAATAAAACAAACACAGGATTTGTACATGTTGTATACTCTGACCCAGTTCTGTCACTCAAAATCTACATTACTATTTGTAAATGCCTTCAAACTGTATATAATACCCAGCAGACTAATTGCAGAATTGAAAAAGTGAAAAAAGTCTTCACTCCAGACCAAAACTTAAGGGAGAAAAAAGGCATTAACTTATAAAAATCTGAGGGAAAGAAAAGTAGAGCAGTGCAAAATGCTCCCTTTGCCAGCAGTGGCAGTGGGTTAGCAGCTGACAGCACCAGCAGATTCAGTACTGGTAAAGCCACCGAGCTCTGGGTGGTGAGGTGCTGCCCAGACACCAGAAGTGATTTGAGGAGCATGCATGCTTTGGCTCACATGTTTGTTTAGCCTGAGTTTTACAAAACACACAGTAAGGAGATGACAGGAGATAAACATGAGCAGAGGCATGCCCCTGGCACAAGCCAGGCACTGAAGAGCTTGGAGAAATGCAAAACATTGGCTGCTTAACTGACCATGGCATTGTCAATTCCTTTTTCATCCCTCCATTCCCCTCCTGTGAGTCTTGAACTCCAGTAGAGTCAGCCCAGGAACCAAGGGGAGCAAATGACTCTCAGCACTGCCTAGGAGAAAATACCCCTGAATCAACTTGTGCCTGCAAATCCAAACCTCAATAATGCAACAACCTATATTTCACTTGTCTTTGCAGTGGGAAGAGGTAGAATAAGTAAGATACAGGATTTGAGGGGAGTCATGACAGACGCCAGGTCAGTGCTCAGGCACCTCAAAACGCCCTTTTAGGCACTGGCATGTACAAATGTCCTTACAGAGCTGTGATTACAGCAGTTACTGGGACACCAACTGTAACTTTGTGCTGTGAAAACAACCTCCTCCACCAGCATATGTTACTGAATGAACAAGAACAGAGCAAGAGACTTAAAAGAAGGAGCAGGGGTTTGAGTACTCCTCACTCCTAGAACCAGAGTAATCTCATTTTGAAGGAAAGCAGAAGGGCTGTCTCACAGCAGCATCTGGGACACAAGGTCCTAGACACCAGTGGGAGCCTCTAGAAGTGTCCATTTTTTCCTTGGATGCAAGCTGCTTTCAAAATTCAAATTAATAAAACGAAAACACTTTAATGTATTTCAAAATTAGATGTACATTACACATATATTTAGAAGACATAAGACCCCCTACTATCAATAACTAATTCTATATATATATAATTTTATCTATTTTATTTTTTTAAGACATACTACCCACTGCACCCAGAGACATCACAAAATAATCAGCAGACAGATGAGATTTACAGTCACGGAATAGTTTCAAATTTCCATAGCAATCCTCAGTGGCAAATTAATTATCCAAACTCTTTCTTCAGTGAGCTCTCACCAACCATGTGAAGCTGCCATCCTTAGGCTTCCTCTATTCTTCTTAAATAGTTAATCACAAAGGAAGCAGCCATCACCTGCATTGACAGCCTCTGAGCACTGAGCTTGGGCCCTGTCTCTTCAGTACAAGCTCATGCTGGGTATGGCAGTAATTCATGAGGCACTGAGACAGCCAAACATGAATGAAGTCAGTTCTAAGCAGAGGGTTAAAAATTCTTTTTTTTTTTTTTTTTCCTATGAATATCTAAGTAAGCAGGGAAGTGCACAATGGAAAGATGCTCTCGTGGGCTTAGTGTAAGAGGCACAGTTTTCTAGAAGCTGATATAGAAATGAATGGTTGAAGTATTTGGGAAAAGGGGACCACATATTGAAACTATCTTAATCCCTATTAAAGCCTTTGCTAAAGCTCCAGTTACACCTAAAGCCCCTATCTCCCATTTCCATGTAAGAATGCATGTGAGCTTTTTTTTTTTTAGCACATAAGAATGCTGTTTTTTTAAAGTATAAAAGGTGTATAAACTATACCTGCAAGACAGCAATAGCTAAGAAAATGGTGTCAAGTTCTGGTATCAAGGAGACAGGAGTCCACTCCATACACACTGCCGAAGGGCATGCTGGAGCTATCCTAGCAATACACAACTGGTCTGTGGAAGTGGAAAAATGCTCAAGAGACTATGACCAACAATATCATGAGGAAATTTAACATAAGAAAAACACAAGCCACAGAATGGTAGAGATTGGAAGGGACCTCTGGAGATCATCTAGTTCACTGTACTACCTAACCCCTCTGGCACTGAAGCAGGTTCACCTAGAGCAGGCTGCCCAGGTGTTGTGTTAACATCACAAATGTTAAATTCACTCTTTTGGTCACAATACCTACAGGTTTGTTGTAATTTTGTTGAACTTCTCCTTCCCCTTTTATGATGAAGTCTTTTCAGATACTCTTTACCCTTCTTTAACCATGCCCTCCCTATGTTCTACCAAACACAGACTCACGAGTCTGCAGACATCCAATCTCTATTTACTGCCTCTAGTTTTTAGTATTAGCTGCCAGATTACAAGAGTTTGCGGTTGGAAAAATGTCAGTAGCTGAACTGTCCTGGGATGGCATGTCAGCCACAAGCTGGGGGAGCAGCCTCCTTTCTCATTTGATAAAGAACAGAGCATACAGAGAGGACTGTACACTGGCAGCATCGTTTCCACAGTAAGGCCAGACAGGCAGGAGACTGCAGTGTTACCACTGCAAACACCAGTTAGTGCCTTCTACAAAAAGGTCAGAGCATTAGCTCCAGATTTGTAGGTGACCTCAGACCCACTACAAATAGTCTGATTCACTGAACAAGGACCTACTGATGCCATTTTACCAAAGACGCTTGTAGTTTTCTTTGTCCCATTTCAAAACCAGTACCCTTACTTCAGGCATTTTGAGTCATTCTCTGCTATTGGCAGATTTGCAAGAGACAGAATTGTATTATCCTGGAAAGTGAAAAATCCAGTAACTGCTTCATTTACAATGAGCAGCAGATGCAGCACAGCTATCCAGCCCCTACGCTGAGATGCAGCTTTGAGAGCATGCATCCAACTCTCTTACTGGGCAGCCACAGTCATGATTCACACTACAGCATGTTTTTCTGAAGCTATGCCAGTCAGCCTTTAAGACACAGTAAAAAAATCCCCAACCAAACAAAAGAACAGGCATGGGCACAATGGCTTAGATAAAATGTCCATTTAGTGCCATACTTGGTTCATGTCTATATCCACTGGTCAAGCTTTGGTAAAAAGCCTAAGAAACAGGGAAGATGCAAAAAGCTACAATCTTCATCCAACTAGGTTCCAGGCTCCTGTAACTTAAGAGATTTCCTTGACTTTTGCTGAATCCTTATGGGCAATGGCCTTTACTCTTTTCTACAGTTTCTACTGAGGTGCCTCATACAGAAACTAGACTCACTATTAGTTCCCAGTTTCCCAAATGCTTTGTGGCCCCTCTTGAAAAGCTTGCCACATTTGCTGCTTTTCATTATTCCACTCTAAGGCAATTTAAGCAATATAATCATACACAACCATGCGTAACTCAGTAACGAGGTGTTCACAGTGTGAAAACTTTTCCTAGCAATTCATTGTGCCAATTTTCTCCACAACTTCAATCTTCTGTCAGCTTCTTCCAGCTTGTCCCCCCAGAAAGGAAGGCTCCACACAGGAACTGTTCTGCAGTGAAGAGCAATGCAAATAACTTCTCTGTTATGGCTTTACCTTCCCTTATTTCAAGTGTTATTATTATGATCATCTATCAGCCCATCAGGATCAGGTTTTCTGCTTTTGACAGTTAAACAAAAAGCTTCATTATTTTGGGGGGCCTGTATAAAGTTGTTCCTCAAAATTTTTTTGGCCTATGTTATTATGGTTTATATTTGACTTGCCAAAGTTAATGCTCTTTCCTATTGTCCTCACTTGGATACAACCCCTGTTTCAGAAAGATGACTTATTTCTAGGAGCCTTGTTTACTTTTCTGTTTAAGTCAGTCTTTGTTCATTTTTGTAGCTTTCCATCAGTCTCCTATTTCCCCTCCCTTCTTGGACTTCCACCATCAAAACTGGACACAATATTCTACAAGTCTTGGATTGTGAGGCTTTAGGTGGGGGTTGGGTTTTTAATTTAAAGTCAGTGCTACACACAGAATTTCTCAACTTATATTTAAATGTATGAACCTGAAAGAGCATTTCAGCTAGGATATTTTGTTAAGATTACATGAAGCTTTCTCTGTGTCATTTCCAAGACAGAGTTTTTCTATCTTGAAGGTATAATCTGCATTTGTTCCTCCCAGATGTCTTATTTCATATTGGATATATTAACTTACATTTTCTTGGACTGTGGCCATTAAATCAGGCAGCCCAGATTGTTCTCTAAAAGTAACCAGTCCTTTATTTAGATTTCTCCAGTAAGAGTATTACCTGCACACTTAACCTAGGATTTTTTTCCAGCTAGGATTATTAATGAAGGCATTGCTAGAATTAAAGCTGATCTAACTAGGACCTCATTAAGAAATAAACCCATTTAGTCTTTCCTTGCCAGCAACCACATTTTGAGGCTTCTTAGGGCCTTGGCTCTTTAATCCATCTACTGCTCACTTACGCTTGGTAAAGTTTGAAGTCACATTTTTACCACTGAAGAAGCACTCACTAAGAAGAGCTACATCCTCTGAAAAATATTTATTCTATCTCAACTATTTCCATCATATTTTGCCTATTTACATTTAGAATTGCACTAAAAAGCCAGGAACTTTTAGAATGGGAAAACATTTACTCATTTTATTCATGCTTGAAAACAGCCAAACCAACTTTATCCAAATAATAAAAAAACTCAACAAAAACACACATTTTATGGCGAAGACCAAGGCTGAAAAATGTCAGATGCAGAGATGATGTTTTCCTAATAATGTGAATAACGGAAAACAAAACCTAGAATAAAACAGATCATGCAGCTTAAATTCTTAAATCAACAGGTAAGCTCATTTGGCTTTAAGAGTTCTAAATATATTACATTATGATACCTGGTTTTGGTAACACTAACTTTGCATAGTTTTGTGACTGTGAGACACGTTTCAAAAGAGAAAGACTCTGAAGTGTAGTATGGAATTCTCTGCAGAACTACTGGTCAGCCATCCTTACACCAAAAATAGGTGAAATCATGAAATGTTTCACACTGAATTCAAGTAATAAAGTATTAAAAAAAATCCTAGAAAAAAATGTCAGCCTTAGTAATATTTAAGGTTTGACTGAAGCTAAACATAAATGACCAGTGAGACTGTGTCTTTAGAACTACAATATGATTTTTCATTGCATGAACAACACAACAACCTCCTAGTTAGAGAAGAGACAAGTTACTACCACTTTGCATGGTATTAGTTCGGTGCAGTTAGCTACTGGGAGAAGGTGACTGAACAGCAACCTGTAAGTAGTTACTAGTGAAAAAACCTCCTTCTTGAAGCCAAAGTCTTAAATAAATTTAAAAGTAAAATTATATTAATTTTTTTGCAGCAATAAACTTATCCATAGGAATAATGAAGCACATCATTATCAGATTCTTCAACAACTGGTATCTTTAAACCAAGCCAAACATGCCTGTAATCCATGATGAATTTACTGAAAGAAAACATCATGTCCTGTGTCATGAAAGAAACCAGGCTAAGGGACCACTATTGGTATTTTCTGCCTTAATAACCATACTAAACAATCTCCTTTCTTCAGTGAAGAATCAATATGTTACAACAGTATACACTGGAAAGTGCAGTTAGGTTTAAGCTGTATAAAGAAAGGAAGGCTTCAGCTTGAGTCATCTTCCTACAGTTAAATTACCTTATATTCTTTTTCTCCACTATTTACATTTAATATGTGTAAACAGATTTAAAAGCACTCAGAAAGTTCCTAGAAGAGGAGAATTATAATCTATTTTCGGTTCTAATATTTATTTATTTCAGCCAATTGTTTCTACTTTCACTGCTCAAATAGCCTGTAATTTAAACACTTCCCTTCAACCAACCAAGTGACAGACTGATGACACTTTTCAAGACACCCGTTGCAGATCATTCACCTTGAAGAATGAAGTCATCAGGGGAAGGGGGAACAAAACAACCAGTCAAGTAATTACTTACTTTGGAAAGATGACAGTCATGAGCGCTGATGCATAACCAGGCTTGCACACTCCCTCAGAGAAATTTGCATACTTTGATGCCAATTCTGGTGGCCTGAGAAAAAAATAATTAGAGGGTCATGACTTTCTTGGCTATGAATTGACTTTTTAAATTATCCAAGTTATTGTTTTCCTTATAGCTTTAACGAAAATAGCCACGAGGAGTAACAGGAATCATGGACAGTTATTTACTTCTTGTAATGTAGCATCACAGGAGAACAACAAAGTATAGGGTTGAAGATATCTGAAACACCACTAAACTACTACTTTTGCTGCAAGATTTTAATATCCAGGAACATAAAACATGGAAGAAAATTATCAAGGTACCATTTTAGACTTCAACCCTTCAGAAGGAAGAAAACAAAAAGTGTACTTTGCTTTGGTTATTTTTCTAAAGTATAAGCAAAGTTAAAATTAAAGAAAAGTATTATTTAAAGTAATATTCAGAAGATACCTTTCAAGCATTCAAAAAAAACTGCTGTGCAGTTCTGACAGGCTGTCATCAAGGGATGCTGGGTTTCAGAATTTGGAACAGATGATATTGCTGCTTTCTGCTGACATGTGTCTTAATTCAGCTTGCCTAGTGATTTCGGGGCCAAATTCAGAATACTGCTTTTTTTTTTTTTTTTTCCATTTGGTTTTTGTACAGAAACAAGATTAGCAACTCAAGAAAAGATACATAAGTCCAGTACATACTTTAACCACAGATCTATTGAGTGACCTGGAAAACACTACTTTATTTCTGTCCCTATTCACCTCCTGCAAAATCTTTAGTCATCAATTTCAAGAAAACATTATAAAGGTTAACTCACTTATATTTTGAAAGTAACATTAACAGGTGTTAACTACTGCAAAGAGTCAATTGATAATATCATAGATTCACAGAGTTGTCATGGTTGAAAAAGACCTCTAGGATCACCAAGTCATCAACAGTCAACCCCTCAAAAGAAATAACATTTAAAAAAATAATTAAAAAAAAATTTTAAATAAAAAAATATGTATATATCACAATTCCACTAGAGCATGTCCTGAAGTGCCTCATTTACATGACCTTTAAATACTTCCAGGGATGGAGATTCCACCACCTCCCTGAGCAGCCTGTTCCAGTGCCTAACTACTCTCTGTACAGTTCTTCCTCACATCTAGTCTAAACTTCCCCTGAAGCAACTTCAGCCCATTTCCTCTAGTTCTATTGTTACTTACTTAGAAAAACGAGGCCAACACCCACCTCCCAAGAACCTCCTTTCAAGTAGTCACAGAAAGCAGTAAGGTCTCCTCTCAGTCTCATCCAGACTAAATGATCCTAATCCCCTCAGCCTCTCCTCACAGGACTTGTTCTCCAGACCCTTCACCAGCTTGGTTGCCCTTCTATGAACTCACTCCAGCAGCTCAGGGTCTTCCTTGTAGTGAGAGGGCCCAGAACTGAACTCAACACTCAAGATGCAGCCTCACCAGTGCCAAGCACTTGGGCATAATCACTCCCCTTCTCCTACTGGCCCCATCATTCCTGAAAAAAGCTAGGATGCTGTTGGCCTTCTTGGCCACCTGGGAACACTGCTGGCTCATCTTCAGCCTGGTGTCGACTAATGTCTCCAAGGTCCTTTTCATAGAATCATAGAATTGGCTGGGTTGGAAGGGACCTCAGAGATCATCCAAGTCCAACCCTTGATCCACTCCCGCTGCGGTTCCCAGCCCATGGCACTGAGTGCCACATCCAGGCTCTTTTTAAATATCTCCAGGGATGGAGAATCCACTACTTCCCTGGGCAGCCCATTCCAATGTCTGATCACCCTCTCCATAAAGAAATTCTTTCTAATGTCCAACCTAAACCTCCCCCAGCACAACTTATGACCATGTCCTCTTGTCTTGCTTTCTAGTCACTCTTCCCTAAGAAATACTGTAGTTGCTACACCATTTTGTTAGTAGTATGCAAGTAATGAAAGGTTTCTTCCCCTACAGATTAACACTATGAGACAAATGAAGGCAATAATACAGGCCAGCAGATATATCCACAAAAACAGTTCTGAAGAGTTCATTATCACAACCATGCTTTCTTTTTCAGGAGTCACCAACAAGAACATTACCAATACCAGGTCAACTAGAAAACTGCTAAATGTAATGAGTGTGTATTCAGAGTTTCAAGTCACTGGACTCCTGAGCTGAAGACCAGGTCCTAGAGGGCTTGTGGTCAGTGGTGCAAAAAGAACCCTGGATGACAAAATTATCTATCTGAATGACAGCAACTGCCATGCTGAACTGGTAGTAACTATTCCTCTTGTACTGGTGCCTGGGGTGACTTTCAAGGTGATCACTAGACAGATGCAACTGAAGATGAAGAACCGATGATGAAGAGATGAACAGTTAATTTTACAATTAGCTGCAGAGCTCTTAGAAGAATAACATTTAGTTCTGCTAAATAAAAATCTAAACCTTCAACAGCTGGAAAATGAAGTCAGCTGGAGAAAATAAAAAAATTACTGCAAGTATTTAATTTCTTAAGACCGTTGCAAATAAAAAGCACCAGAAAAAGCTTAACAAATTCTAACTCTGCTACAATTTCCTGCATAGCTTTGGTCAAAACAAGTAATATTTTACCATCACAATTCCTCATGGATGGCAGGTCTATTTACACTGTCAATTATTAACAGCAAAGTTTAGATTTCTCTAAATATATTCTAAAGATATGGAGAGATAGATACAGGTGTAACATTGCCTAGCCCAATCCAAGCCCATAAGTTCATTTCTATAGATGACATTGTAATACATATTTCTAAATGATAATGAATCTAAGACATGACCATTTAGAAGTTTGAATCCCAAGGGCTTGCACCAAATTATTTGTTTTCTGACTCTCTTTAGACATAGGCACAGGAAGAACAGCCTTTTGCTGACAAAACAGGTTTTGATGGTGTTAAAACATATCCCCTTCAGGCATAGTCAAAAGGGAGAGCAGGGTGTACAGACCACAGCTTGTTGTAGCATTTCAGATATGAAGAAATGGGGGAAATCTTAACCTTTATCAAGTGAACTCAAGTGTTGTTGCATTTTTATTGTTTACGCAAGCTACAGAAACCTCATCTTCAAAAACAAGTAGAAAGCAACTGGAATTTATCTGCAGCCATCACAGAAGTGAGTCATTGCTGGCAAACTTGTGTAACTATTTCAACAGTAGGCCTTTCTCAAATGACCTCAGTGGTCACACAAAATATCTTGTGCCGCAAAAAACAGAGGCATTTTTCTCTTTTCTGATTTAATGGTGCTTTCATTATCAAATTAAAATGTCACTCAGATGCCCATCATGGTGTTTCTGCAAAAGAACAGTAGGCTGAAACCCCCATGCCTTTGAGTTGCACAGAATGCCAATCAGAGCTGTGCACTGATGCTGGAAGTGTCAATTACAGAACACACAGATACTCAGAGCTGCTGAAGCCTGAGGGACCGAGCTGTTAACATTTCCTGGATGTGATGAAGTTCATGATCCAGAGTGCCAGAGGCAGAACAATTCTCGTATACCAATTGTAGCTGCCATCTCATACCATTCAATATTTGCTTATCTCCCTCCTTCTAGCCACATATGGAGCCAGAACGCTACAAAAAACTAGATATGGGTGCTCTTCATTTCCAGCCCATCTAGGGGCATGTTTTATTTGTTTGATTTCTTCGGATTATCCATTGCACACTCTCATTGCCAGCATGCTCTTACCGATAAGCCTACATTAAGTGTTAATTCAAAGCAAAATATTTTTAGTAATGCTGGATACATCGTTACTTGCTGCCTCCCATTCTGCTACCTCATGAAGCTATCCAAGCAAACAATTTTAGATATATGAATTCACTTTGTGGGTTTTTTCCTGGAATATTCACAAATCTTGCAGACTGCCCTTCCACAAATTAGACTGCAAAAGATCCTGCATGTAGCATCCGATATAGAACTACACATTTTTCAAACAAATCCAGCTTTGTAAAACTGTACTGTTATTAGCAGGTACACAGTTCTCCAACAGAAGTGTATGCAGAACTGAAGTGTATGAACAAGCATCTCCTTCATATCTGATAACTGTACTTATTACACTGCTGCATATATTGCTACTTCTTTGATTATGTGTCTTATTTCCAGATGGGAGAGGCACGATAAATGAAAGTGCATTCTGCAAAGACTGCCTGACAAATTACCAAAACATGGTGCACAGCATTACTAGAGCTAAAATTGGGAGTCTTCTTTTTATAATCCTGAATGCTGCTTACTACAGATGGATCAAGAACTACATACCAAACCAAATAACACTATTTTCTTAGTGCTTTACTAGTAAATAGCTTCATCTCTCTGGCTCTATTACTGTGCCTGGAATCCAAGGATCACACAGAAAGCTGTTGTGGTAAGCCTGCCAGGGCTGTCATCACTGTTATGGCACAAAAGTGAAAATCTCCTTTACATCTTCCAAGTCCAAGTACATCTATTCCAGCTCCTGATTCTTAAGCTCCAGGTTACACTGAGAGCATCAGTTGGGATGAGGTAGTTAAAAGCCAGTGGAGACAGCAGAAAGGACGTAAGTGGATGACACTCTGGACTCTTAAATTTTGTTCAGATTTTGTACAGGAAAAACTCAGTAAGATAATAAATGTATGCAGAACGAATGAGAGAGACAATTCATGTTCAGTAACTGTAAACATCTGCAGTTTTTAAACAACTATATGCATGAGGATTAAGTTAAAGGAAAGTAATTGGCTTATCCAACTAAAAAGAAAGTGCATTCTTGCTTTTTTGTTTTGATGTTTATGAGACTTAGCACACATCCTGAATTGTTAAGATTGTCTCTGCTTCTCTACACTGTTGTGTGGACATCAATCTTAACAAAATTTCACAATTTGGATAAGTTAAAAATCCAGCTGCTTTCAGAGGATTTAGAAAAAGTAACCAGAATTTTTGTTCTGCTTGCATTTGTCAGATGTGTGTCTTCTTTTAATTTCAAACATAAAAGTGTCACCATGGTTAAATCCTTCATCATGTCTTGATCAGGGTCAGCATGTCATCCTCATAGAGCTGGAATATAAGTCCACTTAAAAAAAAAAAAAAAAAAGAAGTTAGTAGCACAAACTCAGTGTTTGGACTTGTGAAAAAAAAAGTCTGCAATTCAGCTTATATAATTGAATATTACAAAGTCTACTTTGCCTTCCACAGGGAATTTAAAGTTTAGATTGTAAAAATCAAAAAACTTCATCTGCTTGAGATCATGTTACTTGATGTTACTCTTCACACAAAATATATGTACTGATACATTTCTGAAACAAGGAAAAGGAGTTCTTTGGCAATATGCTCTCTATGATGACCCTTGCCTTGGGGTTTCCTTCTCTCTAACCCAAACTAGCATGAGTCTTATAACTATACAGCAGCTCTACAAAGTGTATGTTAGGATACCTGAAGAATGAAAAGGCTATGTGGTGAGAACATGCCATGAAAGGCACATAGTATGGATTTCATGAAGGAATAATGAAATAAAATGTGCAAGCAATTTGGAGGATCAAAAAACATCAGATCACTAAATCAAAGCAGTTAATGCTGAGACCCCATATCTACACCCGAGCATTTGATTTTAGATAGGACTTTTCTCCCATTCCCTGGGCCAGATGTATCCATCACATGCATTAAAAGGCATTTTTTAGCCTCCAAGAATAAAGCTGTTGACTTAGCTTCCCCCAACCAAGCCCAGGACTACATTTCAATCATCATACAGAAACAACTATGGGATTTGCTTCAAAATTGCAGGATTGATCAAAACAAGACACTCATGAAGACGCAACCAGAGTTGATGGGTGTACATTTAATTAAAATAAAAAAGTACCAGACTTATGAATGGTATTTGGTTTATACATCACTTATAGCTTAATAAATAAACAGCTTCTGGTCCTCAATATGCTTTTTCATCGCATTTCATAAGTTTGTAAAGCAACAAATCCCACCTGAGGGGGAATATCCCTGAAATAAAACCATGTATCAGCCCACCCTTCCCAATGGGCAAGAACTAATAAAAGAGATAGATCAGATAACTGTCCCACCAACTCTCTCCTTCATTACAGACTGTCAGCCTCACAGCAAATGCTATCAATTCACTTAAAGGCATGGGAGGCCACCTTCATTACATCTGGCAAGGCAGCTCTTGTACCATCCTCCAGTTGCTGCTGTTGAGTCAAAGGAAGAGAAGTCATTAACAAGAGAGGTCATTAAGAACAAGAGCAGCCTTCACCTATGTAACACTCTATTCCCATACACAAGTAACAGCAAGGGACTGAAAAAACGTACTCGTGCATCTGACTGTCTAAGTAGAGTCATGATCATCACATCATTTTGCCAGGCAGAATCTCCTTGAGTGCAAGACACTAAAGGAACAAGATGAAACAATTCACCCTCCTCTTGGTAAGCAGATGGAGCTCCGTGTTCAACGGCGCAGCACGGGGCAGGACAGACTGAGACAGATGTTTAAGGAACTGTGGGTGCAGTTCTGCTCCAAAGTTGCAAAGAATCACATGGCCTGATCATGTGATATTTGCTATTATTCTAGTTCCAGCTGAAGAAAAACTAAACAATGAGGAGACAGAAAGAGGAGGAAAATGCTTACACTGACAGAGACAGGAAGTGCATCTATGGCACCATAGCCAGCTAAAGAGATGTAAATATTTTCAGATGTTGCTTCAGTATGTAAGCAAATCCCTCAAGGATATTGTATTAGCAACTAGGAGGAGAGAAGGTTCAAACCCCTCTTTCTAAAAAGATGCCATGAGTGTTAAAAAAAATGTCCTGTTCTGCTTCTTCACCAAGAACTGTGCCTTCTCATGAAACTAATTTCCTAATAGCGAAGATAATCAACACATACTTTATTTATTTGGACCACTCAAAAACACCAGCTGAAGAAGATTATGTTACAGTAAACTGGCCTGAGAAAACACAGTTTTAAAAGTATGAATGAAGTCATGACACAAAGTCAGTGCCTACTCTTTGGGAACCGCACACTGGACAGAGCGGCACTGATGGCTGAAATGCACTAACACTGGCAATGCCATTCACTTTTGTGACATGTTGTCTTTGTACAAACAAGCTGAAGAGGTTTCCATCCACAAAACAGCAGGAGGAACCTACTAAGCTCCATTCCTGGTCTTTAAAAAAAAACCCAAAAAACAACAAAACCAAACAAAAAAAAACCAAAACAAAACCAAACAAAAAACCCCAAACCACCACCACCAACAAAAACAAACAAACAAAAAAAACCCCCACGAAACTCAGACATTCCAATCCTGGAATTAGACCAATAGGTAGAAGAAAGAATTTCAGATTAGTCTTAACAGAAATAAATGCATAAATATCTCAAGAAACACAGCCAGAAGTAATCTCTGCATCAGAAGGTCAATATCACTGTACTGTCTCTTCTAGGTGACTGAATTTTACAATACTGTCTGGAGCTTCTCAATTAATCACCCTTTATCAACTTCTTGAAGTATTGGTATCCTTGTGGACAAAAGTATCAGAATCTCTCAAGTTGGAAAGTTTTTGTTTGTTTAAATAAGTAAAAAAATTTACTAAATGCTGAGTTTGTAAAACCAGATTCAAAGGATGCAAAAAAAAAAATCCAAGACAAGTCCATGGAACATTTCTCGTGACTTCATGTGCATACTGCTCCAAGAACTAAGTAATATCCCCGATATCCTTTGGTTTATACAAATTTTCCCCTTTTTAAAAAAGTTCTCTGTTTGTTACAGATTACATTTGAGACTAATAGCAGAGAGAAAAAGCAGAATTGTGCTCAGATAAACACAGATAAGGAGTAAAGAAAACAACCCATTTGATGGCTTATGTTCTTCAAAAAAGGTGAAAGTAAAAAACAATTGTCTGAAGTACCAATTGTTAGATTAACAAGAAGCATGAAATACAAAAATTTTGTTTTCACAGAAGACAGATGTTTACCAAAGCAATTTTTAAAAAAATGAAGAAAAAATACATTACTGCTCCTTGAGTTTTTGATTATTTATTAAACTTTGAATAAAGAAACCTGTTAAGATGAATAACTTTCTGATAGTAAATGTAATTCCTGACTGTGTATTATTGGACTTCCATCTACCCTATTTTCCATAATTTCCAAAATTTCTAGTTCCCATCCTCAGTAATATCTATCATCATTCTGGTTTTACCAATAACAGAAAAGGATGATGAAATGGAGGGCAGATTTTTGGCCTGTGTTAGGACTCACTTAGTAGTCATGAAAAACTCCCTCAATTGAGATTCCTACTTGAACTGCTTTCTGAAAGAGCTGTCTAAAGAACATCTAACTAAACTCTATTTTCCCAAAGTCAGAAATTATAATGATCTCTATATTAGAACATGTAATTCTCAACATTGAAAAAAATTAAGTACTGACTGTTTAAACACCTTTCAAAACTCACTGTTAGCACAATGGCCATAAAAAGTGAGTTTAATTAGAAGTCTGATGGGAAATAAACCACTCACCTATCGCGTTTTTTTTTTTTTTTTCCTCCAAATAAAGGAATGCAAGAAGATAAATTGAAATGTCATTATTTTGTTGCTGTAACCCTCAAGTCTTCATCACCAACCCTCATCTGTTACATCTACGAATGGTCAATGCTTTCTTTGGACTGGAAACACTGTTTTTCTATTTGTAGTGTAATGAATCTAGCAGCGTAGGTCCAGGGGAGACAAACCAGTAGTACAGAACTAAGAATAAATAATTCAGCTCAATTAGAATCCATTAATCCTCTGCTCAGACTGGTAGCAATTGGCACATCTGAAAACAAAAGTTCACCCCCCAAGACTACATATGAGGGGCAAAAATATCAGCTAAAAATTATTGCAGCATCATAGCTGAAATTAGGTGTTCATCTGTGGATACTACAGTTTAGCAGATCTGGGTGTTAAAATCCAATGCTTAGGAATTTTGAATGCCAGATGAGAAAAATCAGTTACACTAAGGTTTTATTCACCAAATCTTCCTTCTTAAAAATGTATTTCATTTCATTGAAATGAACACTGCCAGGTGATGGAACACTTCATTTCAGAGAAACGCGAGTGTTCAGGTAGCTGTGGAAGCATACAGAATGCTATGAAAAAGATCAGTAGTGATTTATTACCCACTATTTTTCATATCATCAGAACATCAACAAAAATTATCCTAACCACAATAAAACTGAGAAAAGGAAGAACTAGTTTCATGTAATATGCAGTTAATCACTAGATTGCTTTATGCCAGTATGTTATAGAAGCCAGATGTATGGATGGGATCAAGGTGTAACAGCATCCCCAACTTGGGAATACCAAAACTTCCTCTCCTCAGCAGCTGGGGAATGACACTGCAAAAAGGTCTGCTTCACACTGGTGTATTTTTCTTCTTCCCTAAACAATTTGAGATAAGACATTGGGAAACCTTGGTTCAGCCAATTTTATTTTCCCACTATGGAAGTTCAATGTTTTCTGCTGCAGGAGCAGATCTATTGCACAAACAACTGTCAGCGACCAAATCTTAAGGGAATAAATCCCACTTGGAAAAATCTCTCAGCTACCAGATAGCAAATCTTCAACAAGAATGGCTCACACCACCTTCCCTTTACAATTTCTTTGATAACTTTGCAGGGTAAGGGTAATAAAAGCTATCCTTTAACCTTATCTTTGGAAGATGTGGACAGCCTGGGAAGGAATAACAATTTCAGTCC
Organism: Phaethornis superciliosus; assembly: GCA_023637945.1. Classification (NCBI taxonomy): domain Eukaryota; kingdom Metazoa; phylum Chordata; class Aves; order Apodiformes; family Trochilidae; genus Phaethornis; species Phaethornis superciliosus. The sequence goes on along the minus strand of JAJQWJ010000009.1, from coordinate 19,938,123 downwards.
TCCTAATCAAAGAAAAAGATGACTCTGGATACATCAAGGGCTTTAGGCTTCGTTTGTTTTTGGTTTTGTTTCTTCTGCTGGGCTGTACTGAAATTGAGAGGAAAAAAACACTGGTCAGTAAATAAATTGCTTTAGATGATATGTAGAGGTGACCTCACAATTTGTGAATGTGTTTTAACAGTAGTTTTACAAAATGCTGTTTACAGTCATGAGGCTCTGAATTCTTCTCGCTCTTCTTTCTGAAGTAGTCCAAAAAACAGTTTTCACTGACCTGTAGTAGAGACAGATGTCATGAATTCAAATAGACAGCAACTAATCTAGCAAATACCACAGTGAAATCTTAAGAGGAAGGCTATATATTGTGAGAAAAATGTTTCTTCCACAAACCTTGCTGTAAATAACAGAGCTAACCCTGACCTTGAGGAACTCTTGCAGTGACTAAGCATGCCCTTATGAAACTAACAAAAAAACAAACTTCTCTAGGGTAAATAATTAAGAATACCCAGAACTGTTAACAGTAAGAACAGCTGCAGAGCCACCCAGATCAAAAACCTCTCCTGTTTACTCCATACATTGTTCTAGTGAATGTTATTCTGCTACGGTAAATTCTTTTTTTTCCTCACTTCAAAGAGCAGCTGCTTGTCTGAAAAGGCCATTGAACCAACATCCAAACTGCTATATGTAACCCTGATGAGTCAGAAAAAAGAATAAGGCTTGTCTCAAAGAACTGTGACCAGCCCAATTAATCAGACCTTTCTTCATCTTCTAACATGCCTAACTTCTCTGTGCATGTCCTACATCAGGAGAAGGTTATTAGTGGCTCTCCAAAAGAGTATATGCTGAACTGATTTTCCAAGATGTTTGGTGTACAAACCAAAGGAGAGTTCCAAGGCTGAGCACTGAAGTAGTTTTCACTTTCCAGCAGGACAAGTCCTATCCTCACCTCCTGGTTAATTCATCAAAATAGCAAATCTCTAAAATCACATAAGCCTGGGTTGTATGATGATAAAATACTACTTCGATCTGGTACGGATCAGAATCCTCAAGTCAGTCAAATGACACACCCACCTTCAGGGATTTCTGTTTCAATTATTTATAAAAAGAGGATGAAAAGGAGTAGAAGAAAGGTACTCAATGTTTTGAAGCTGGACATAGGACATTGCTCACACTTCTCAGGTCCTCGAGATTAGTCTTTTTAAAGTGCTGAGGGAAGATAATTCTAAGTAGGAATAAAAAGGTCTGAAATCAAACAGAAGTATCCAAATTCATTCAGTATGTAAATCAGAAACATTTCTTTTGTTGGCTTTTCAGTTTACCATTCTTCAATGAGCTGTAACAGACTGCATGTCAGACAAGGAATAAACAGCACCTACATGCTCTGTCAGTTTTCTGTCCCTCCCTTTGTGGTCCTGATTCTTGTTGCTGAGAGCAGGACTGGGGCTGCAGCTAGTGTCAGGAGAAGCATTTCTGCCTGGTTTCCATTTCTGATGAGAAAGAATCACATGGGCTTCTGTGTAACATATGAGTACAAAGTATTTCATAAAAGTTAATGTTTAATTGCATGATTTTCTCAAAAGCAACTAAAGAAAACCTCATCTGAGCCTCTCAATTAAATCCAAACATCCATAACCACAGCAACAACTGCTACACAATTCCCCAACATGGCATGTGAGAGACAGCTGTAAGTAATCTTCCAGCTGCCATGTGGCCTTCTTCATGTTCTGTACACTGCAATGGGCACCACGCAACACCAGCTCTCCTACCAGCCTTTGGGGCCCTTCAGAGTACTTTTCCAGTGTAGATTTGTCAAGGATGCTGGCAGCAACTTCCTGTTTCCTCAAGGGTAAGCATATTTTAAGTATATCAACCTGATCCACTATTACCTTGTCTTTCAGTCCCAGAAGAACTTTAAGCAATAAAATAAAGAGATTTTTATGAAGCAAGACTTACAGTCAGGTTTCCAGTCACAAATCCAGGAACAGAACAGATACAGTAAAATACACTTCTGGATTATATTTAACAGGGCTCCCTCATTGTCTCTCACCTAGAGTTCCTCTAGCCTATCTTCTCTGTAGGAAGCTAAAAATCATGTGTTCACAGCATCTCACTACCTGGCAGATCACCATCCTATCTTCTGCTAGGCACTTCTCACACACTGCAATAAGGCTTCTTACTTTCTCTCAGCATAAATGAAATATTGTTTTCTTACCTAATAGATTATAACCAAAGCTGTTAAAAGGATGTCTTTGTTTTACTCCTTTCCCAGCTTGCAAAAAATCTGTTATATATTTTTTCCACCAAACTCCTCCCTGCCTTGGTGACCTACTATACATTCTTTAAGTTTATGCATTCTTGGCAACACTTTGATGTATCTGGTCATATTATGGCAATGTAGAAGACAAATTTAGGGGCAGACTGAGTAAAGTAAGCTGTTTCTTCCCATACAGTCCATTTAGAAAACTTCTTCACAGCCAGCTGCAGAAAAATACAAATGAGGAGCTGACAACTGTGTCTAGATACTGTAGCAAAAGTGTTCATTCAGAGTAAGTAACATGTTTCAGAGGCAGGCTTAAGAAACAGTATAAAGTTTGCTTATTGAAATACACATGATTCTCAGTCAACCACCAGGTAAGGATTCCTTAAAATATTTTCAAGGCTAAACAAAAGGGAAGCAGATTTCTCTTTGCAGGTAGAACAGCACTGGGCTGCAAGAAGTGATCTTCTGCAAGGCAGGTGCAAAGGAGTTAATGTTTGGTGACCACATACGCACCTTTGGGATTTCCAGCAGAGTAAACTCTTCAATCAGCTTAGTGATAAGCTCACAAATGCTTTGGTTCAGGATAAGCAGCAACAAATCACCTGTTTCCACAGTGTGTGTTGGTACTTCATTCATTATGACCAAGCACCACAAATACAATGATGAACATCAATGTATAACATAATTACATATCAAAATCCATGTTCCCACAAAATGTATAGGTCTTACAGTAAACTGTGTAGCAAATTAGAACTAGAATGAGACTAAGTCCTTTGATAGCATTAACACAGCATTTCTAACCTCTTTAACTGAAGTTTTAGGAATGATCTATCCTTATGTAGCCCAATCCACAAATTTCTGTAAATTACCCATAAAGTAAGAAAGTTTTTGTAGAAGGATATTCAGTAACTAGAAACTTAACAAGTTTACCAGGACAGAAGCTGACAAAACCTGAAGTAATTAGTCTCTAAGTTTCAGAACAGTTATCTGAAGGAAGAACATAAAGCAATGGCTTTTTACATGCTCTTCTCCCAAGGTGGTAAAGCAACAGTAGGATCCCATGTAATTTATGATTTTATAGATAACCCTTTAATTGTTTTTTGCTACTAAAGTAAATTTACCATTCTGTGAATGCAATAATTGTTTGGGGTTTTTTTACTTAAATAGTTAATAGAAACTTGCAACCTTAACACCTAGTAACCATGTCCACCCCAAAAAACAAACAAACATAATTAGGTTAATGCTACTGCGGTGAAGAACTACAAAGTAAGTGTACCACCTCACAGACTCCAAGAGGAAAAAAGGACTTTTCTTCATAGGTTTCCCAGTTTTTATACAAGTAGTCTGCTTGGTTAAAAGAACACAAAATGTGCAAACCTAGTCCTAAGAGGAACATACCAAGAAATAAATCAATCTCACACATACCAGGCACCTTCATAGACATTCACTTGAAGAACAGGCCCACATAACAAAAAATGTTTCCACAGTTTTTGGAACCATATGGGGTTTTTTTGCTTTTTTTGTTAGTTTGGGGGTCTTGGGGGGGGGGGGGGGTGTTTGTTTGTTTGTTTTGTGTGTGTGTGTGTGTGTGTAAACTCATATTGGCTATTATGTTAACGTATTCAGAATCAAAAATGGGATGGAAAGCTTGAGTCATTCCTTTTTGCTTTTAAAATACTTGCACACCAAGCTTCTGCCAAGAAGATGAAGAACCCCTCGTGTTTGAAGATTATTAATAATCTCTAGCAGTCCAAAAAGTCCTGAGCTACTTCTTTAGAAATTCTTGTAAGAATGCTGTCCAGATGTACCATTTCTAAGGTATCATAGGCACATAAACCTGGGTATATATAGCTGCTGCTTTAGTTTTTGTTGCTGATATCAAGTACTTTTTCGTCTCATCCAAACAGAAAAAAAATTTATGTATTTACTACACTCTTCTACATTTTCTATAAACATATTATCACTCTTTTCCCTTACACTCTTGGTAAATCTGTTTTTCCATTAATGTTTCTTTCTTATGAAACTGAATTTGTCAGGGGAAACACTATAAAATTACTCCAATCAATGCCCAGCCATTCATATTTTTTGCTTTACATTCTTTTCCCACATGGTTTAATTCATAATTATTTCCAGCCTCAGAAAACTGTCCCTTTTGAAAGTTCCAAACAGTACTTTGTTTGCATTTAACAAATCAAGTAATGAATCAGTTCTAAGCAGCCAGTAATTCTGAGTTCTACAGTCTTTATCTTCGTCATCAACTGAGATCGTGTCTAACACAGGAATCCCATATTAGGTAACAGAGACTCATGTGAGAAATCTTGATGAGAATTCCAAAGGCTCAAAATTGAAACTGAAATGAGCTAAAAAAAAAAGAGTGGCAGTTACATCCCACCCAAATGTGGAAGGTTTGATGGATGAAGAAGAAACAGCCAGGTAGCTGAATCACTGAATAACTAGGATTCACGGATTTGTTTTCTTAAGTGCTCAAACAATTACTACAGATGGAAAGAGGTTAGGTAGAAGGACAAGAATTAGAAGTCAAAGCAAAATCTGAAATGAAAGGGAAATAAATAACTAACTGCCTGAAAAATAGCAATGTCAAAGTATGCTAAGCCCTGAAATAGTATTTCAGAAAAAGCATCAGCACGCTCTTGTTTGGGATGGTCAGAATTCCTCCATGTGGTCTGAGACACTCCTGGACAGGCAGGGCAGGAGACCATTGGGACTTCTTGCTGCTTCTCTTACCCCTGCACCCTTCTTGCAGGAATACAAAAAGACAAATGGGAAGGGAAGCAGGGCACAAAGAAATCCCACAGCAGCAGGCACAGGGCAAATCCAGCATTCCAACACATTTACTGATTATTTTTACAGTGCTTAACGGCAAAGTACCACACATAGACAGGGTTTCAAAGGAATCTCCCACCCTAGAAACAAAATGAGGGGAAGGGGCTCCGTTTCAGTTCTTCATTATTAAAGCTCTGAAGAAAAGAAATTTCAACAAACCGAAGTAACCCAATCTGTGTGTTTCCCTAGCCCAAACTCCCCCCATTTTTACTGTCTTTTCAAAGTCTAGATCAAGTTTCGTTTAAGTTTTCTGGGTGAGGGTTGTTATTTCTGGCTTTTTTCCCCCCTCTCTCTCTCTCTTTTTTTCTTTTTTTTTCTTTCCCCAAAGACTCTATTTCTTTGCCATTTTCTTTTTAAAGAGAAGTTTGAAAGTATCATGACTATTAAAAAAATCTTTGTTGCACTTCCCAGATCTGCCCTGTAATATCTAGCAAAGCACACAGGCCACTGGAAGAAATATTCTTCCTTTTAATTAAGTAGTGACTACAAACTGCTAAAGTACTCAATATAAAAGATATACCAGATCTCATTTAGATATAGTATATATATCTATATGTCTATAGTATCTTACATCTATCTATCTATATAGATAGATAGATCTTATATATTTAGATACAGTATATTAACCATATTTGTATTATGTTATTGTGGGCAATCATACTGATCTCACAGTCACCTTTCCAATTGAGAGATATAGCTGGAGTTTTGCCTGTTTCTAACTTTAAAAAATTTTACTCTCTCTCAAGTTACCACATTGTAATACCCACTATCTTTTTGTTTAAGTGAAGAATTATTCCAATAAACTCATGCACATCTTCTAATATTTGCAAAACTTTGAGGGAGTGATTCTTCCCCACCGCTTATGAAGGATGAGTTTGAACTGAGAATGGAAGTAGCAGTCCTTAGCTTCCATCTCACTGAGTAAATAGCATGCTGGCAGGGTAAGGAAAGCTGGAAAAGAAGCACGAGGGCAAGGAATGCAAGGGAAGGGCCCCCAGATCTCACGGACTATTACAAAAAGATTTCCACATGCACAACACAAGTGAATCTACTTTTGTAACGTACCTGAAAGGAGGCTGGAGCCAGGGGGGGGTCTCTTTTCCCAGGCAACTTTCAACAAGACAAGAGGGCATGGACTTAAGTTGTGCCAGGGAAAGTTTAGGTTGGATATTAGAAAGAATTTCTTCACGGAGAGGGTGATCAGACATTGGAATGGGCTGCCTAGGGAAGTAGTGGCTTCTCCGTCCCTGGAGATATTTAAAAAGAGACTGGATGTGGCACTCGGTGCCATGGGCTGGGAACCACAGCGGCAGTGGATCAAGGGTTGGATTTGATGATCTCTGAGGTCCCTTCCAACCCAGCCCATTCTATGATTCTATGATAAACATCAAGGTGACTAAACTAAGTATCCACAGAGTAGTAGTAACTGATGGAATAAAGAACAACCACGAAGCTTTCAGCTGGGTCCAGTAAATATGCCTTAAGATGCCATCTATAAGTAACTTATATGATAATATGCTGATCCTCCTGCAGAAATCTCATTTAATTCAATGCAAACATACATTCTGCTCAGAGAATGATTCAGAATTTGTAGTCAATGAGAGTCTTGTTTCTAGGACCTGGCCAGCCTCAAAGAACTACTACAATATAAATATTTAATAATAATAAAAGCAAGCAATCCTTTGCCAAGAACAGATGTTAGAAAGTGACAGCAAATCTTGGCATTTGGTGGCACCTAGTTATCATTCACTGAGTCACTATTGTGATTGATGACCTTAAGTTGTTCAGGAACTACTGGCCCCTCCAAGAATTAAGACATATGAATTGTATTTTTTTTTCTGTAAGCATTTTTCTCTACACAACCAGTCAATATTAGATTTTATTCTTCGTATGTGGCTCTATTGCTTGAGAAACCTATCTACCTGGAAGAAATTGATGCAACTGACATATTTCTATACCTAAGGCACCTTTTGTTTTGATATTCTACTTTTGTTAATAAAGATATGGTTGGAACAAGCATAGCTAAAACTAAACTCCTCTTGAAATAGATCTTTTCCATTAATGTCATTCTGAAGAGCCTTAGGTCTTGTTTTGACTGCAGAAATAACTAACTCATTAACTCGATTGCCTATAGATTTCCACATCTTTCCATTCATCCTTCCTTTCACTAACAATCCCTACCTGGATACCATTCTACTTTTTAAAACTTGTCATCCCCTTCCAGGTGAGATTCCTGGCCATATCAGTCTCTCTAATGCTAAAGCAACATATGCATCAGACACACCGTTCCCACAGGAAATACTTCTCAGCTACTTTTGAACAAACCTCTTTTTCTTCCCCTTTCTATTAACTCAAAGAGAACTACTGCACAGAATCATAACATTGCTATAACCACAACAGAACATATTATGTATTATATGTGAATAATGTGTCCTAGATATCTACACAGGAGAGGACACTCAAACAGTAATAAATGAACAAACTAAAGATGCAATAGCTAACAAACACATTACTATTTATTTATGACAAAAGTTCCCTTTGTATAATTTAATTTAAAATGCAAGCCAGAGCATTTAAGTTTTACTGCAGATCTACCTTTGTAGACAGTGTTAAGTCCTGCAGGTTGTTTGTTTAAATTATATCACACAGCCAGGAACACTACTTGAACAAATGGAATATTAAGGAAAAAAGGGAGGAAACTAATTCTTCTAAGTCCCACTGGATTCTCACATGCTGTGAATTAAGTGAACCCTATGAAGTTGGGATCTGTATCAAAATTCCATGATTATATCACAATAGAAGTAATTAAATTATTTCTGCCAGTAAAGTCACTAGTGCAGAACATATTGCCCCTTTCAACTCTGAGCAAGTTTTTTTTAAACCTGAAAATGCTTCTACGACAGTGCCATCTTGATTAATAGTCACATAAAAGCATTTTTAACCACCAAGTTCCACTGAATTCACAGTCTGTACTTAAAAAACATATTTAGTATTCTAACCACACATGATGAACTTCTGGAATAGCAGAAATTTCCTCTAGACTGTCAAACATTTTTTGTTCAAAATTTATTTAGTACGTTGTATGGTATTTTCAGCTTTTCTCTAGCTCCCAGATGATGAAAAAAACATCAGAATCATTCAGGTGGAAGGGAACTCTGCAGGTCACCTGGTCCATTCTCACCCATAAAAGCACGGTCAGATTTACTGCCACAGAAGAAACACAAACAAACAACAGCACAAACTAACAAAACCCCCAACCTAAATCCAATGAAAAACCCAATTACAATTAGAAAGTTACTTCAGCTACGTATAGCACTTGCTTTCTTTGCACCTTAACCTAACCTCATAGTATTTATTTTAATCATGATGATTTTATGACAAGCCTTTTCAGAAGCTAACTTCATGGCTGATCTGCTTTGAAATCAAGCCTGCACATTTTAGGGTGCTATATAAATATATATATTTTGAAGTATTTGTTCTTTAAATCAGAAATAACAGGGAGGTTTTTATCATAGAAAGGCCTTAATAAAAAATGTTAGGGTTTTGCAAGCCCTCCAGCTGGTACAAATTTCACTTGGCCTCATATTAAAGTATAAGGAAAAAAAAGGCCATGTCTCAGAAATCCATAAGTGAAGTTAAAACAGAAAAAAAGAGGAAAAAAGGATGCAACAGTGGCTTGAGGAAAAGAAAGATTCAGTGGGACTTGCTAAAAGCATCAAAGAAAAGAAAAGTGAACACAGAAGAATGAAGAGGAAGAGCAACACTGAAGCAGTGGTCTGGACACAGCAGAGGCTGGTACCCAAGGCTGGAATGCCAGCAGTGCATGGACAGCCAATGGGCATGTTAAATAAATTGGACGTAAAAAAAAACATTTTTCCCTTACCAACACCAATACATTCATTCAAAGGTTACTTACTCACTTCAGAATTTTGGATTAATCTCTTTGCTTTGAATTCTACATGCATAAATTGAAGACAACGTATTGCCTCATCCCACAATGTTGTAAGAGTACATACACTATTATTGCCTCTAAATCATAAGAATGTCTCAATACAGGAAACTCAATAAAGAAAATCAGTAACTCTGCAAGTAGCATTGGTTCCAGACAGCATGCAACAGAACCTGCACAGAATGCTGCACAGAAACCTGACCATCTATTCATGCAGTGAATGCCATCCATCCTGCACATTGAGACACTGAGACATTTGGAGAAAAAAAATAATACAAATTTAAAAAAAAATAAAAAATCAGTATTAAAAAACACCTTTTTGCCAGATCAATTACTACAATTGAATGCATGTACTCTTCTTCTCTGAAAATCTCCTACTTAAAGACTTTCTCATGACCTGCAAACATACTGATGAGGCTTTTATTTCATTATGGGAACTCCCCAAGCTGCTCAGCAAGACTAAACTCAAAACTTGAATGTTATGCCTCTGTAAGTACAATGAAACTTTCTAAACATTAAGAATAGCTTTTATATTAACATGATACATTGTACAGGGGATGCTTCCTCAAGCACTCACAGCCACTAGATTCCTTCATGCCTATTTAAATAGTAGGGACAGAAGGCTTTTACTAGTCTTTCACTCCCATAACCAAAATTTCTGCAAGGCTGCTGACCTCAGAAACAGAGCCGCTAGTGACGCCTAGTGTTAAGAAGCTCAGTCTCAATTTGACCGATTTACGGCAAAAAGCATGAGTACCATCCTTCAGCACTTCGATGCTCTTCTGACATAGCAAATGGTCACTGTCTTGTGTTGAGGCTCTTTGCCCTCCAGTTTACGTTAAAATAAGCCAAAAAACAGTAGTATCCATTTTTAAAGAAACAAGTGGAAAGGAAATACAACTTTCTAAGCATCCCAGTATATTGCAGATTCACATTCCTCCTGCTTTCAAATGTTTAATACATTTTTCCTCATTTGGAAGATTACAATAGCATATCTAGAGCAGACTGACAGTCATGGCTTCAGATGGACATTTATAGCCTCTTGATCAGTCATTAAGGAATTAATGCCAATTACCTACAATCCAAGCCAGACAGAAAAGCCCAGTGTCAGGTAAGAAGCAACAGCCAGGCTGCTGCAGGACTTGGCTGTCCCACTGCCCAGGTGACATGGAAATTGCTTACAACAGAAATCTGTAACTATAGAGATAAAGAAGAGTCCTACTTTCCTACTTACAATTTTGAGTCCAGGTTCAGGAGAAAGCCCAGTTTGTCATATTCTGGAAAACAAAAGCAAGGGACAAAGCATCATAAAAACTGCAAGTGTCTCCTCTTCAAAAGGCACCAAACCCAAAAAGTAGCAAGTCCTTATGGAAAGACAATAATTATGTCTGCAAATAGCTATTATCCTTATTTCCAGTCACTAGCAGCCACTATCGCTGATTATATTTACTTCAAGGTATTTGCAAATTAACATTCCTAAATCTCCAGGAAATACTAAAGCAAGAGAATCTGTGGGTAATCATTAATTTATAAATCACCAGAATTAACCAAGATATCTGAAGTCATAAAAACAAAGCACTACTGAAACCATACTTGCAGTCAGATAAAAAGCTTTCCCGCTAACAGTAGAAATCAGTTTGATAGCAATTTGTATGACAAACACTCCCTCCTAGGCCCTGACATGGTAAGAGCTCTGAAAATTTTCTTGATTCTTTGTCTGTTGCAGCCCATAACTTCATAATCGAGTAGGTCCCTCTTCAAGGGTAAGTCACACGTGGTGGCAAAAATGCTTGAAGCTCAGATGATGTTGCTCAGTAGGAAAGTGTAAAGCCAGTTTATGACACAAAGACAGAACAGCTGCAGAAATAAAGTTATCACTCAGAACATCTCTAAGTTCTGTAAAAAATAAGATCTGCATACAGTATCTTTGAATACACTGTGATCTTAAAAAACACATATTTGACACAAAACCTCCCAACCCTAAACTACTAGAATTCACATGAGATACAGAAAAATAACTAAAATGTGTAGTGTTCTTCTTGTGTTGGGTTAAGATCAAGGGCCTCTTCACACTGAGAACCAGTGGCTCTCACTACCATAGAATAAAAACCAATACAGACAGAGAAGTAGAAGATAAACCTTCCAGAGCTTAATGATCAGGATTTTACAAAAGAAATAATAAGAAAAAAATTCTCATAGCCTTTAGAAAAAGCTTACTGGAAATACAGAAGTTTGCTTTCATTATGAAACACCAACAGAATCTCTGCTGCAGTAGATACCTAAAAAGATCACAAGCTTTTCATAAGATCACTTACCAGAATAGGAAAGCCTTAACATGTACCTAAGACAAAACAATTGCACCAGATAGGTCAGTGTAAACCATACAAATGATTTCAATCCCATTAAGATTTAATTCTCAAGCTAGGGGAAGAGTTATGTTTGACTTAGGTAACAGAAGTTGCAGAACACACTTGATATTGGCACATACCCATTCTCTGCCAATATCCATGTGCCACCCACTATCCCCGTTGTACTTGATGTTAGAAATGCACCTGTGTGTCTCTCCTCCACCTTCCACATCCTGTTTGTTTCCCCCATGTGCTGCTTCCCTCATAACTTCCTTCCAGTTTATTCCTCCTACAAGAAATTATTTCCTGTCCAGCCTTACCTCCTCCACACGTAGGATGGATCATGCATTGGCAAGTAGCCATTCTGGGGAAAAAAATATGCCTTTAATTTTTATTAACCCTTCCTCCTTCCAAAACCAACATCCATACTGAGCAAAGAGCAACAGATGTATTTTTTTAATTATTTTTTTTATTTATTTTTAAACACCTAGAGCCACTGACTATCATCAATCCTATCCCATTCCAGCTAACATTCCTCACAGGAATGTTAACAGGAAATACAAGAAGAGGAATAGGAGACAATAGTAGACACATCACCTCATAACTACAACATCCTGGGCTTTCTCCTAACTCAGCACTTTATGAACTTTATAACCAAAGTACCAGAAAATACATACATACTAAATGCTAAGTGCCATAGATGATAAACCTCCACTGCAATGTTTCATGAGAAACATGAAACTTTCTGTCACATGCATGTCACTTTCCCTAGGTTTAAAGTGGTTACTTTTGATGTTCACTGATGTTTGTAAAAATAAATACACCACCTACCTTGCAATGGACACTTTCAAAAAAACACATGAAGCATAACAAAAGAAAATAACATTTCTGTTTTCAAAAAGAAAAAACGGTCTGTTCCTGGATACTCAGTAGGGTGTAAATTATCCTTTCTGTCTGTAACATCAAAACAGAAACATTTATGCTGCTGCTTCTCACTAACTGGTGAAACGATGCAAACTACCAAAGGCAAAGAAACGCTGCCCTCACCATGGGCCACTTCACACCCACTGGGACTCCTGGAAGTTACAGATCTACCATGGGCTTGGAAATGGTTCTCTATCCCTTGCTGCTCCCCCAAAGACAGACACCAGGAGCCTCTAAATTACAGATACAGAGTTAGCTTCCTTTTTAGCAAGAATCAGTCTTGTTATAGACTTCCAATGTCATTTATAGCTGTACCACTACAAATACAGGGACCAAAAGTCACTGTGACACCCAACCATGCGGCCCACACACTGGCTAGAAGCAGACTGTATTCACAAAAAACCTCAAATACCTGGAGAAAGGCAGACACACAGCCCAGATTCAGGAGAAGCCAATCCTTGTCTGGAGCTATGTATTTAACTTTAAACAAAATAAAACCCAGGCCCACTAAATCAAAGGCAAGTACTACCAAATCCAAAATGCAGAACGGTCAAGCTGGGGTGATTACAGGAGACAGACTGAGCTGATCACACAGCTCACTGCTAGAGAAAGGGGCAATCCAGCCCCTCCCCTCCCCTGAAAATACTGTCTGCAAGAGCCTTGGCACTCACCTAACCTCTCTGTGCCTTCACCTACAGGCTTAGTGCCATCGCCTTCGTTTGAAGCCTTACTCACCAAGTTAACAAGCTGACACACAACATTTCTCCTCTTTATCATGAGGTGGGATAAAGAAGTGGTGGAGTATTGGAGAAAATGGAACAAAACAGCTGGAGTGAACGGGTAGACATACTCGGGCATCTCCCCTAAGGACCAGCTTGGACCAGCTCACTGTGTTAGCAGTGGTTTGAAGCTGCCCCCTGCCAACGCCATCACGATGATCCAGCTCAGACCACGACTGACCCACCAGTTTCCAGATAAGGCATTTATGTGGCTGTGTGTAACAGGACTTTCTTTTTTTCTTTTTTTTTTTTTTTTTTTCTTTTTTTTTTTCCCACAGGCAAAAATGAGTAAAGATAATAAAGAATTTAATTTACATCCACTAGAACATCATGGAAGAATCTGAACAAGGTTTTACATGGTCAGCCCATAAGGGACTGAAAGGCTCACAAAGAACAAAAGGAACGATATTTTAAAAGAGCAAGGCATTCTAAGGACCACACACTCACTTGTGCTAGAAAGCTACAGGTCCCAGATGACAGTGTGGTACAGTACTGTACAGAAGCACAGAAATTAATGAACATGGGAAATGAAGTTTCATCGTGCCCCATAAGAACAAGATGTTTTCTTAGGTCAGAAATAAAATGCATTTCTACATTTCTAGCAAGATTGGAATTGAATGAGAATCTAATAACTGACAGCAATTTCACAATAAAGCATGTAATTAGGATTATATGAGCAGAAGTACAGCCAAACATAACAATTTCTGTAAATGATGGAAATCCTGTGCCAAATTCAATGCTGGCATTAGCATGGACATTTCTAACAAGTACCAAACAGAAATCCAGTTATCAGGCAGCAAGTGAGAAATGCATTGTCTAATGTCTGTAAAACTCCACAGAGACCACCCAAAAAGCTATAAGGCACAGTGTAAAACATCAAGTTTTCAAATTGCATTTTGCATTTGAAGCCAATATAGATATATACAAGCAAATGCACAAAAATTTCCCCTGATGCTACTAATCGGAAATCAATAATACAAGAATTCACTTGTCAAACTGATTTTATCCTTCCTAACTACCCATAAAGTATTTCCCTGATGACATAAGTACTATTTCTACAGCATCTAGCTACTTGGAAGCCCAGTACAATAAGCTTGCCCACAGAAAATTAATTTAAAGTTTTCAAATAGATGGGCAGTATGCAGCTCTAGTTCTGTATATAACTGATACTTGCAAGTACAGGAGGGAAGGCAGAACATTCAAAATTTCATTCAAAATGTTTGTGTTTGACAAAGAAATCCCTACAACACTCAGGAAACAGAAGTCCTATCAAGAACAGCTCAGACCACCCTGATACATTTCATCCTGTCCAGTGCAGTTTGGTCTTGGCAGAAGTGAGGCTGCAACTGGAGCTAAGCCTTGGTCACTGTCCACATGGAGGTTCTACATCTGTGGCAAAGGCCAGGTAAAATGACTTACTCTGCCATGAGAAAGGTCAAACAACTCACATTCACCTTAGCCTAAGAAAACACACATGGACAGTTACAAAAGTTCAGCTGATGTAACGCGGTTCTGCTAGAACTCAAGAGACAAGAAAGAATTAATGAAAAAAAAAGTCATATGCAATGAATCAACTCAAAAGGACAAAAGTTTTCTTCCAGGGTTAAAAAAATACTATTCAGGATTACTGAGCAACATTGAAAGCACTGGACAAACAAGGACTTAATGTTGCATCCTTTCATTAGGTTTTCCAACTTTAACCTCTTCACTGATGGAACTCAGCAATGAAAGCCCTCTTTTCCAAGGCTGGTGACTGCAAAAAAATAGTAAGATTGTAAAGCCAAGTTCAGCAGGGGTAGAGCTAATGCCACCTGGGCTCCATATCTCTGTCCCTGCATAGACTGCATGCCCATCTCCTAAATGCTATGTTCCATTTTCTTCCTCATTTACTCTTTTGCATGTAGGTTTAACAGTCATTTTCTCCAGGTTATCCAGATAACACCAGGGAGAAACCCAAGTGTACTGGCAAGATAAAGCCCAGTCCTCTGTAAAAATACAGAGAAAGAACAGAACTGACACCTGTAAATATAAATGCTTAACCCTTACAGTCCAGTGCTAGGAGCATGCCTCATCAATTTACATCTGCATTTAACTATCTGCCCATTTGACATTTCAACCATGTGTTCTTAGAAAAAGGTTCTTCAAGAACTTCTCCTGTAACCTCTTTTAGGTTTCTTTTTTTCCTGGGGAGCAAAAGAACTTCCTTGACAGTACTACTCCTTATACCTGAAGCATTTGGTCTAGGGAACCAGGATCAAAGCAAGAAGCACAGCGAACATTTTGAAAATTACGGGTACAGTATTTTCTTGTGAGATAGCTTTTTTTGCTATTTTATTCTCAAAAAAGATGGAATAATTTAAATATATTAAAAAATGTCAAACTTGAAACACGCTCCTCCTTCCTTTCCCCCTAGTATATTCTATCCAAAATGGTTAAAATTGGACATCGTTTTAAGCAGTAAAAAAGGAGAAACAGAGCAATTCTCAGCATCAGCTGCAGAACTTGGAATTTCACTTCTATTAAAAATGTTCATAGACTATGCAAACTGATCTAAAAACTCCTGTCCTTCTGCACCAAGCACAATGATATTTTCCAGATTACCCCACCTGATAAAACCCGACAGATTTGATAGAAATTGGTACACCAAGCACTATCAACAAAACTGAAATACGAACCCGTGAGTTCAAAGCAGGGAAAGGGGAAATCTGCCTCCAGTCACTAAGCCTCACGTGCCCTGGTGACATCGAAAGTCATGAGGATACTACTTATTGTTTCAGATTTATCAGCAAAAGGTAGCAATTTCCAGTTCTATACCACTGAGGGTTTTTTGCCCTCCCTGTAATTTCTCGTTGGGGCCCCCAAAGACATCTGGCCCAGCTTTACAGCCTGAGGAAAGCAATACACCAGAGGGGTCTCCTTCATTAGACACTGCAGCTACAATATTCATTCCCCAGGTACAGAAAGAAAAAATAAGCTATCACTTTCTGATAGTGCTGTATGGGTCATCCATCAGGAAGGTCTTTTGCATGCTTGTCTTACCTCCAAAATAGGTAGAGTAAAACAAAAAGGTCATTTTAGCATGTTTCATTTTTAAAGCCTCTGGTTACCTTACCATGGACTATGCAACTCCTTACTTTTTTTTTTTTTAAATTAATAAAAGTACAACAACCTCCAAGGGTAGAAAAGCAAATGACTGCTTTAAACTGAATTTTTGAAAGACCCCAATAGGAAGATGAAAATTTTCTTCCTATGAACTACGTATGCCCTTTTCCTTTTCCCAGGGAACCATCTCTTTAAAGCCAGACTGCAGCCTTTGCTAAATAAACAGTTGTTTCATTTACTACCACGTATCCACTTGGCTAATGGAGTTAATGCTGCCCCATTGAATTTTCCAACATATTCTTTATATTAGAATTGTATCGCATTTCCTAATAAAAGTCAAGAACAATATTAACAAAATACTAATGTACATTGGCTTTTAGTGGCTTACAAGATGTACTGATTTGATGCAGAGAGGTGCCACATGATAGAGCAAAGTCCCATCAGAACACTTTTGTTTCGATGTGTCTTTTAAGCCACTTTTTGGCATTTGGCTCCTCAACTCATTCACAGCTGTATTTTCGAATAGAGCGTTAATAAGAAGACAGATGATGACACTGAATGCTGGCAAAGTCATGTAAGGACTGTGCAAAGACACATGACAGCCATTGGCAAAGATTCAAGCAGCTCCCACAGCCTAAAGCTCAAAGATATAAAGAATAAAGTAGGACTTCATTAATCAAAAATGAAACGGAAGGAGAATTTTTGCAGAATAAAGCCACTAAAATCAGCAGAAAAAAAAAATCTTTCCCATGTGTTTTCTGTTTTTCAAGAATGGAGAAAAACACAGCATAATAAATCCACTGCTACTTTCCCATCACTACCACACAGCATTAAGACAGTCAGAAATTAAATCATTTGAATTCATTCAATCATTTTTGAGGGGAGGAGAAAACAAAAAATACTATAACCACACCAGCTCCCAATATAAATTAAAATTTATTTCCTCAAAGAGTATTTATCAAAGCATGACAAATTCTATTAATGTAATATATAAATTAATTACTACTAATATAGAAATCTGACAAAGATCAGAGCTTGTATTTGTGGACACTTTACTACCAGATTGTCATCAAGAAAGCCAAAGAACAGCAAGTCACCTTCCACAGGTCACCAATGTTTTTCTCTCATTTGAGAAATCTGTCACTATTCTACCAATTTGATAACAAATTATTTCAATTGTATTCCTATTCCTCGCCTCTCCCCATACCAATCTCCACCCAAAACATAGGGAAACAGCCACCAAATTCACTCTGGAGTTGCATTTAGGAGGACAGATACTATGTTCTCATCCTTCACAAAATGGTTACCAGCAATGGTTACCAAGATTTATTAGCAGCTGAAGGAAACTGAAAGTTTCTTTAGTAATTCTCATAGCTTCTCCCAAAAATGTTAATGACTTCAGCGTGAGGAATTACTAACAGCAACATCCTAAGTAAGCATGGATTTAAACTCTCAGATGGTTACTCTACTAACCATGGTGAACTCAGCTTCTGGAAGCATGGCCTTGTATGTGGGTTTTCACAAACATGAGCTGCAGCTCTAAACCTAATTTTAAAAGCTTCATTTTCTTTGCATAAATCATGACAAGCTTTTGATAAGGGATAAAGAACTAAATTGGAAAGAAAAAAGCTATTAAAAGTTAAAATATTCAAACAGTCTGAGCAAGACCTAGATAATACTTGGTTTATTGAGAAGATATGTTAGAGCTATTGAGTTTTAAGCCTGCATTGATAACAACTCTTACACAATTTTTGCCAGTACTGCAACCAAGAATGTCTAACATTATAAGCCTACATCCGTAAGGTATTTAGAACTTCAATATTTCCAGCAAGCACATTAGCAGATGAGAAAGATGCATACTCATCGTGATACCATACTAAGGAGAAGAAAAATTTAACTTGCATTCTCTCAGACACAGGAGGTAGGAAAAAGTCTTGAACAAAAATAGCATGGGTATAAATCTGACTTTCAAGGTCCAGCTTTAATTTGCTAGCAACGAAGTAAAACAAAGCAACTAAAGGGAAAAAAAAAAAAAAAAAAAAAAAAAAAAAAGAAGAAGAAAAAAAAAGGAAACCCCACAAAAAAGTACTAGCTAACTATGGCAAGCAAATGAAACTTAGGCCTCCTCAGACACCCTGTGTCCTGCTTAATGTCTCCCAAGTTCAGAGCATGACACCCTCCTTTCAGAAATTTTTTTTAGCTGAAACACTGGCCTAGATGTCACATCAAACATTTATCTTTGCTGCTCAAACTTTGTATTTCTAGGCAAGAGACAGTCATGAAGTGAACCACAAAAACATTTGGACTTGTAAAGGCTGGACCACAGTATGAACCTCATATAGTTCAGTCTCACTCCAAGCATACTTGACTCTGTGCCCTCCAGTCTAATAAACTATGAAGCAGTGCTTCAGGGCTCCATAGCCTGATGATCTTCTGAACACTCAGTTCAGAGGTTTATAAAGAAAAACCCAGAGGGTCATTAATCTGGGATGCCTCAGGACAGACTTCAACCTTTCCTGAAAACTGAGATTTTAATGTGGAACAAAGAGTAAAGAGGAAAACCAAGACAGGGAAAAGAGTCAATTCAACTAAAACAAAGAAGCCGCAACAAGAAATTACCCTTCACATGGCACAACTAACAATTACAGAAGAGCAAATCCATGAAGTTTTTTAATATGCAAATATAAGTCAATGAGTACAAGTTTTAAGCAACATGAAATCTTAACAGGGAGACTATTATTGACAGGTATTTAATTCTAACTAATAAAAAAAAAAGTATTTTTATGTTTCAAAGTATGTAACTTTAGTCCCTTCTTACCCCAACCTGAACATCACCTACTAGGAATGGCTGGGCCTGGAGCTGCCATTGTTTCTTTGGGTTCTTTCTGGGCTCTGTCTTTTCCTGGGTCTGCAGCAAGGTGAGATGGGATGGACAGCGGAAGCACAAGAGCCACAGTTTTTCTTTCTCTCCTTCCTGTTCAACAAGGAAAGCTATCCCTCAGTTGGACAAACATTACACATCTTGACATCTCATTACACATTATCAGTTCAGAGCAAGTTAAAGTTTGCAGCACAGTGAATACAAAGTACCAAATATGAAAGCAATAAGCATACAGCTCTCTGGGACATTTCTGAGCCTCCCTTCCTCAATATAAGAGTTTTCTTGATATTTCTTCAATGAAAAAAAATCCAATTTTGTTGCAGTGGAAGGGTTTACAAAAATCAAATTTTATCATCTTGCTCCTAACCAATCCAAGCTTGAGTTGCAATATAAAAGCAGAACAAAGACCAGTGCTTCTTAAACAGACTCAGACAGTCCACTGGCACACACTCACTTGTTTCCCGCTTTCCATATTAACATAATTAAAAAAACAGAGTTGTTGAACTATTTTTCATTACTACCACACTGGTACTATCAAAGCACAATATTTATTATTAACTCCATACTCTGCACTGGAAGCTACCCACAAGCTTAGCTGTTTTCACATCAGTTAGAAGTGAAAACATATCATGGAAAAAAAAAATCTGAAGTAGGTAATATTTAAAAGTTTTACTCCAAGAAAAATTCTGTTCTCAGCTGTACCAACACCAATCTAGCATAACTCTATGTAGGTATGCTGATTAAGACATACTCAGCTGTAATCAAAATACTACCCTGAATTTTACTCACAGATTTCATATCTCAGACCTGTGCAACTTTCCCCTTCCCCCCCCCCCCCAACTTCTGCAGACTAAAAAAACCATCACCCAACACCGAAGGAGGCAGGCAACAACGTAAGATACTGCAGTTATCACTGATATAATTAGTAGAAAGGAGTTACTAGAGGGTCTTCCCCCCCATAAACACAATACATCCACCCTGCACTCAGCACCCTAGAGATACTCCCACACATCAGACAGAGCACCCACAGTAGATCAGATCTAAGATTTAGAGAAGATACAGGGAGAATAGAAAGCATTTGAGGTGTTGTAAACAAAGCAAGTTACTACCACTAGCTTGGTGGTTAGTAAATCAGAAATCTGTGTTCAAGCTTTGCTGTTAGTGTCAGGCAGCAGGCTCTCGTTCAAACTGTGCAGGCAGAAGACAGGTGCTATGTTGGAAGGCAGCAAGTTCCCCCTATCAACCTAAAAGGAAAGGCTGGTAAGCAAGTTGAAAAACAAAACCTTTGCTTCGATTTTTTTTTTTTTCTGCAATACAGCAAATATCCCCATCTTTTAAAGGGGTTGTAACCATAATTCTTAGCCTTTCCCTTGCACTTTATGTATCATTACACATACACTGTAAACTGAATTTCACCAAGTGTCATGCTCACTGTGGTGTGCCTTGGCTACAGCAGGTATATTACATTTAGCCAAAGATAGTTACTGGTTTTATGAAGTGAGCCCAACACAAAAGAATTTTTGATTTTTGGTTCAGTGTAATTGAAGGCCATGTTCAGGTTCCAAGGGAAATTAGATAAGGCAGGATTTGCCCCGGGGTTTGAAGATGCTGGTCAATCTCCACCCAAAAAAAAGTTTCCATCCTTACTTGTTTAACTGCAGTTCTTTGGCTTTCTCCTTCCTGGAAGCATTCCTGATGTCTTTCCCCAAATAACTCAAGTATTTGTTTAGCTGAGAAGCTCTCCTAGTAGCGTGGAACAGTTTTTTCTTGGGCTAGTGAGTGACATCATCTTAATGCCTTTTACATGAGAAAAGAACCACAAACTGCATCACTAATGCATGCAACACAGCCAGGTCATCTGCCTTGCTGGGTAATGGAAAGAGTCCCATGTATTAATCCTCATGTTGCACTACATCCCTTAATAATTCCACTAGACTTAGGACAGGACCTATTTACCCATTTTGTCTGGACAGTTGATTCCCAGAAGAGTCTAACTCAGTGACCTGCCTCCCAACATGGCTACCACGTCTGAGTAAGTAGAAGCCTTGTCATGATGTGGGAGATAGAGAAGAAGGCAATGTTGTACCTGAGCCTACTGTATGTCCAACGGAGTCAAAGGAAAGAACCACTGAATCTGTAACACAAGAGTACAAGTTCATTTTCCCCTTTTTCTTAGCACCATTTCTTTCTGTACCATCTTCTTGTTATTTTGCTTAAATAACTCATTGTACTCCCTTTTGCCAAGAAGGAGAGCAGCTTCTTCACCAGCCAGACAAAAAACAGGCATCTAGCAAAAGCAGAATGCTCAACTATACAACAGATCACAAGGTCCTTTCCCAGTGCAGGAGCTACGATTTACTGAAAATTGATTTTATTCCTAATAAGATTAGTCTGCCTTACCTGAATTATAATATGCTTTTGACTGCTAGACTGGAGAGGTTTTTCCAATCAAATGTATTACCACTATTTTGCCCCGACTTAGGGGACTTACCTGTTACAATCAGCTCTTCCCTGGCACTGTTTGCTAAGCCATGTATTTTGTGCTTCCTGC
This sequence comes from Phaethornis superciliosus, assembly GCA_023637945.1. Taxonomy (NCBI): domain Eukaryota; kingdom Metazoa; phylum Chordata; class Aves; order Apodiformes; family Trochilidae; genus Phaethornis; species Phaethornis superciliosus. Next base: position 19,916,488 of record JAJQWJ010000009.1, on the reverse strand, counting down.
AGTTCCCAGCATGTTTTCCTCATTTTTTACTCACACAAGTGGCTCCCCAGCTGAATGCACTTTCATTTATCAATATCGTTCACCTTTGCACTATAATCAACATATGTGCCAAGTATCGAGAAAATACAACCTCTCTACTTGATGCCCATTTTGTTTTGTCATCTGGGGCTCACAACAGTGCTTTTATCCATGACCATGACAACTCTTGCTCACCAGATAATGTCCAATGCTTTTAGTCACTGTTTCACAGTACACTTTGCTTCAGCTGTAGTTTACAGGTCCTTGGTTTTGATACATGCAACTTGACACTTGGCCACATAGAAAATCTTACTACCTGCTTGCACTTAGATCTTCCTATAATGCAGACACTTTTATTTCTCATTCATTTCAGTCATATACCACACTCCTAGCCTCCAACTTGTCTGCAAAATTTATCAGTAATAATTTGATATTCTGTTCCAAGTGGAGCTGCAATACGGTACCATGCTCAACAGCAGAGGTTTTTTTCCAGCTTTATTCTTGCTTGAGACAAACCAACACTTGCTTTGGCAGTAAGCCTCCCAGCTTACCATCCATTTTGATGCCAATCCCAACTGAAGCAGAAAGTCCACTGAATTCTCGGGCAACAGCTGAAGTGGCTAGAACTGACTAGGTTGAATATCTTCAAGTTTTTCTGTAACTTAGGCCTCAAATGTGATGAAGTGATCACTCACCCTTTTTGCAGCATAGAAGCTGCCTTGGTGCAAGCATGAGGCCAAAAGCCCAATCAAAATCAGATTTAGCATGCTGAAAAGAGGGGTAAGCTCCTGCTGCATCACCTTACATTTATAATCAGTTTATAATCACAGGCTTTGACAGTTACCATATTTCAGGTGACAATAACTTGACACAAGATCAAGACTTTGGCTTTTTATGTTGTACACCATTCTCACGCTTATTTTCCAGATCCTACAAATTCAGTAAGAAAGTGATAATTTTCAAAATAAACATAGTAAAACTGTTGATTTAATTGGATTTAGAGCAATTTCTTAAAAGCAGTGCTGTGTTGTCTGAGATCCAATGCTATGGTAGTAACATACTAAAAAAAAGAAAAAAAAAGCAGCTAGATGTTACTGGTCTCAAAACTTACTCCAATAAAAATAAAAGTACATCTGGAATTAACAACTGCATTTCCTCTTTTGGGAATGAAATTCAGACATCTTTATATTATCCTAAATAGCAAGGGTTTTAATTCATTTTAACTGTGTTAAATTCATCTGCCATCAATTAATTCTGAAGTACCTCTGTGGAGTTCTACTTTTAAAAAACTGTTGAGATTTTTATCAACATAAAGTATTGCTTTGTAATTAATGCCAAACTTAAGTGTTGTTCATCTTCCTGCAATATATTTTGCAGTCAAACACTGTGCATGAAATATTAGGATTTATACAAAAGTGGCTGAAAAGCATTGCAAGCAACAAATTAATACCACAAAAGTAATATAATGTTTCATTCCCTTAACTGCAAACATTCTCTTTGCGCTATAAACAAACAAACAAAATACAAGCAGAGTAAGCATGTGAACCTCATTTTCCAATCTGGTCCTCCATGTGACTATTTGTTTCACAGTTCAATACCAAATTCCCTGAGAATAACCTGTATTGCAGTCAATACTCCCTGTCCCCACAAGTAATTTCACAAACCAAGCATCTCCCACCCAGACAGCTATTCACATGCAGCCAGATTCAGAGCTATGGGCTGTTTTTATCAGAAGTTGATGGAGATTTGCATTTCTTTGGGACAGGCCAGATTTATTTGCAAATACACTGAGGCCATTAATATAAGAAAAGTTTCTTTGCTTTTAGCTTAAAGTCTCTTCCAGACATCACTCAGTTCAAAATCCTCCCAACTTCCTAGACCATTTTTCCAGAGACTGAAGTGGCTGCTCAGTCTGTGCCCAGTGCCTTCCCCCAAGTCCCCTCTAGCTTTAAAAGGCAATCTTCAAAGGCTCTATCTTTCAAAACGTAGTAAGACACAATATGAAATAGACTCACACGTGCTCTTGCTTTAGGTGACAAGAATTGTTTATGTCTGAAGGAGCAATCCCTATCCTTTCAGCTACCTACTTCCATAAAGCAGCTGAAGTGTTTGTCCTGATGTTTTCTTAACTGAAAAGCAGCCTTTATGCCCAAATCAAGAAACTTGACACCCAATAACTTGCCAATATGCACAGTTTAAGGCTGCACATGCCACAATGCCAGTCTTTTACAACTGTTTTCAGGTTAGCTACAATCATTTTTTGTGGCTACGGTAGTTTAAAAAAGGAAAACAAACAAAAAAACAAGATACTGCAAAATCCAAATTCAATTCTGGGTCTAATCCAATCAATCAGAAGCAGCACAGACAGCAAAAACACTAATTTAAAAAGCACTCAGTGCCAGGAATAACAATGTCCAAGACCTCACCAGCCAGACTGCGAAGTCCCTGTGTGTCAACTTTGGGTCAAAGTTGCATTGGAACCTATACATCACTTTCTCCTCCCAACATCCAGCTACAGCATCAGAAAACTGACCAACGCCTGAATCAGATTCATTATCCATCCCTTAAAATAAAAAGTGCTGTGCAGGGCTCTCCGAACGTGCTCCACCACAGCCATTTTGGAGGAGTGCTGTATGAGACCCCTCTTCCAGGAAAGCTCAACCCTATATAACTTCACACACTTGATTCAGGAGCCAAGAGCTCAGAGAAAGACCACAGAGACTCAATACTGCTCTGGGAAAAAAAAAGAGACACTGTTCTAACAATGTTCCACACAGGTCACAGAGCTGAACTTTGAAAGAATACAACTGGCTTTGCATAGTTCTATGCTGAAGTTAAAAAAAAAAAAATCTGCATATCTGAGGTTGCTACATCTGTTGCTGCACTTACACCACTGTCCAGATAAGCCACCCAGCTTTCAGGTTTAATTGCCTTTCAAGGCAAGAGATGCATTTTAAGTGTCACTGACCCCCTTACCTCTTCACATGCACACAGACTTTCCCACTCTAGTGTTCCCACCTTAGGCCTCCTGCAAATCCATCCTACTGCTTGCTTTTTCAATGAGCCTTCTCTGTGCCTGGATAACTCTGTAGCATGTCCCCAACTCAGGCAAATAAAATTACTCATCTTGATGCATATATTGTGTACCTTAGGTCTAGGCATTCTGTATGCCAGATAACTATTTTATAACCATTCCTTACAGATGACTGTACCTTATCCACTAGGCTGAACAGCTATGCCTGCAATGAAAAAAGCCAACATGATTTGGGTCTTCATAAAGGAACAATCATCCTGATCAAACTTCAGATTAGTAGAAGACAGAAAGAAACAAGAGCATGTTGGAAAGCATCTGAAGTTCCATACCCCAAAAGAGGTGAATGCCATAGGCTAAATACTTAATATCATGCATGGTTACTTGCACTCAAAATATGTGTGAAAACAGTTCTTAAAACCCAGCTGTGTCGAGTTCCTGAAATCAGGCAATATCAATATATGGCCCAACCTCCAATGCAAATACTGTACTTGCTTTGATTTCATCTTTGATGAAAATGCAATATACAAACTGAAAACAAGCAGCAGAGACACAGAATGAGAACATCAAATATAATCCACATTTAATCTCCAGCTGTATAGAATCTGTATGTTTACCTAACTGCTGTTTCAGAATTTCATTTAAGAATTTTAAAGTAAATTCCTGTAAGAAGTCACTAACTTTTTTTAGCTTTTTCCAGATACTCCCTGCAAGGACTTGTAGATATTTGTCTCATCCTATTGGGAACCAAACTGAACCTCAAACTTCTCTTACCCTTGTTCAGGTGGTGGTGTTTTTTTTTTTAGAAAAAAGAAACAACAACAACAAAACCAGACTTCAGCAATAAACCAACTTCCCTAGGAAAAAAAAAATTAAAAATTGAAAAAGTCAGTGAAAAAAATGATTGTGTGCTGCCTTGGAAGTGGTCCTGAGAAACCACAAACCATCAGTCCCACTGGAGTTGTAAGAGTTTAATAATAAAACCGTAACACAGCCTTGATACCATTACAGTAATCCACTCCACAGACCCAGCCAAAGAGGGAATACAATAATAATACATCACAACATAAGGCTGCAATGTGGCATATCTTCATGCAGAGACTCAGGCTCTGAGGTCTGTTTTGCCTTCTTGTACGCATGACCACTGTGAAGTCTCTCGTTCCACCCCTCTGGTCTCCAGGTAGCACTCCTGCAGAACTGTAACCTCTATTTAGCAACATTTAATATAATTTCTACCTTTGGAGCTTGGTCAGAGATCAGATACCCTACAGAGGTCCATCAACTGGACTGGAGATGGTCACTGTAGTAGCAATATTAAAGAATAAAATTTGATACAGAGTCAGAATGAAAATTAAGATCTTAGGTGCTGCTTTTTTACCAGAGAATTAGAAAACTAACCATAAAGAAAAGGGGCTGTCATTCAGCTGTCTCTCTTTTTCTGTTGAGAAAATAAAAGGGTGGGATTATACTTCCCAGTAACCACCAAAATTTATTTTGTATTTGAGATCAATATCCTGTAACATGACATATACCAGAGAACAAACACTTAATGCACAAAATTATTCAAAACTTAATAAAGAAACGGCACTAATAACAAAAACTATCATATTGTTTCATCTAGTCAGAAAATTACGCTCACAAAAGCTGTTCCACTCTCAGAAAACTGTTGGAATTCATACAACAAGCAGGTTTGTCTCAGAATATCCCCTGACACAAAGAAAAAATATTTTGAAACAAAAAACCCACAGTCTTATCGTGAGTACACAACACTCTGGATAATTTTTATATCTAAGGAAATGGAGGGAAGTAAATAATTTTTGTTCTGTTTCACACAGATCTCACTTAAGACACCTGAAGCATGAATGCCTTTGCTCAGATTTGGTAAAACACAAGAAGTGCCTGCACTTATAAATTACTTGACAGGGGATCCTTCACTTCCTAATGCTTGTTTTACTTGCTGAAGACAGATTTGGAGAAGGACTAAGTAATTTATTGAGTATAATGATAAATGCCATCCTAACTAATTTATTAAGTATCCTACCCTAGCATTAATTTTGTGTTCCCCTCAAAGCACAATCGGTTTATTGTGCTTTACTAAGCTCTTTCTTCCATAGTAAACTGATTTTCTGACTTCTCCACCTTTTTCTGAACACAGTTAAATGACTCTATTTTAAGGGCACTGGCTACTGCAAGATCATCTGTACCACAGCCTCAAGAATGCTCCAAGTTACACTTACTATTTGTTCAAAATTGAAGGCACTAATTGTGACATCCTCTACGCACCACTTCACACAGCACCAGTGAAGGTCAGGGGAAATCTGCCCATGCAGGGGGGTCAGAACTAGATTATCTTTAAGGTCCCTTCCAAAACAAACTGTTCTGTGATACTATCATTCTATGATACTATGAAACATATATAAAACTACTCTCATTAGTAATCACAACTCCTACATGTGCCCTCTGTGACAAACAAGGTTGTGTTCCCATGCTCAGACACTACAAGACGTTACAAACTCTCAAGTGTATTGTTTGAGCAGCATTATTCTAACATTTTCAATACCTCTGCTGAGGAATATATAAAGACAACACACACACTACAGGCACATTTCCCAGTTACAGATGTGTAAGCTAACAGCAGTAAATACAGGGACTGAAAGTTCTGGCAAGAAAAGCATACGAAGTTTCAGCCCAGTGCTGCCTGCAACTGATAGGAGACCCAGATTCAGAGTTCAAACTTATTCCCTTTATGGGAAAGGAGAAGTCACTCAGCTACAGGACACATCTTCAGTAACAGGAAACATCTGATTGTAAAGAACACTTCCAATAAACTCTGGATTTTCAACTTCAATAAACTGTATTTTAAAAAGGTGCACAACAGTGTTTCTGTTGCACAAAACTTGACTGCCTGTCCTGTGTGCCTCCTGGCTATATTTGTACTGGTACAGAGATCTGGGAACCAGCTGCTGCTTGCTTCATATAATGTATCCATGGGGGAAGATTCACCCTCATTTGAAAATACATATCATAGTGCATTACCATAAAAATGGAAAAAATTTCATTCTGATCTAAATATTAATTCACTTATGCATGGTATAAAGTTGAAAAGTTTCTGCATTCCTTATTGCTCTAGCCAGCATCTTTTAAATACCACCCTCATTTATATGGTGTTAACTTTTTAAGCACACAGTACTGAAACCAGACAGCACCTTGTTGGGCATCAGTACTAAAGCAGGCCACTCAGGTTCTCTCTCCATTTCTGTGGCTGACCCTATAGCACACCCTTTTTTTATTGATGGATGACTTCACAGTCAAGCTTAGATCTGAACCCAAATTCTTTGGCCATCCAGTCTGTCAGGCATCAGGTCCCTTTTATACTCCAGCCTGCAGCCAGCCTGTTTCCACACTGAGAAAGTGTGGAAACACACAGACTGATGAGGCTCCCACCCAAGGTCTGCCCCAGGGAAAGCAAACACAAATGGTTCAGAGCTAATGTCTGCAAACTCACAGCCAAATTAAAACACAACCAGGATGGACAATCTGCCTATAATCTGTGCAACCCTGAGCAAAGCCTTTGATTAAATTAAGCGTTTCTCATCTGTAAAAATTTAAAAAAAATTCTTTCTTTTCAAAAACCCTTGAAGAAAAAAGGCTTGAGAGCTAAGAATGGATGCAGCTAAGCATTATCACTCCTCTAAATAAGTTTGTGACATCAAGATCTACTGATTACATCAGAAACTACAAAGTAATTCTCCTATCAGCTCTCATTTTCCCATCATTTAATTGAAACTACATCTCTCTTAGTGACACACAACTTGAACAAAATGTAGTAACGTGTCTTTAATGAATCTCTATGAATTTCACAAAATCTAACCAACTTTTACACTTGATGTTGTGCACATCATTCCTTTCTCATCAGGAACTTCATAATGAAGTGACAAATTAAGCAAGAAACAACACACACATTCTGAACAGATGTATTTTTAAAATGCTCTGAGCATGCCAGTTTTCTTTATTCTGTAATGAATGAACTGAATGAAAAGATTTGGGTGTCCTCTGCCAGCTGGCAAATGCTTCAGAAGGATATTACATTGCTATTGTCTTCAGCAGTGCCCAAACAACCTTTTGGTAGCAGTAAGGGCTGCTGTGTTTTACTCCCAAGATTCATATTTACTGGATCTACCATGTAACTTAGCAGCAGCCCTGAGCAACTAAACTCAGGGCACAAGAAAAACCTGGTGCTCCAAGCATCCAGTATGTGCAGCTCCTTCAGTGTCCATCACAGCTCCCTATTGCAGGGGAAGGAGAACAGGTTGCTCTTTCCAGAAGAGATGGTTAAACAGTCCCCAAATGCAAAGGAGAAGGGGAAACCAGCATGCTGGAAATGTTCAATGAAAATGTACTTGGCTTTGAAGAACTAAGGGACAGGGCTCAACATTTTGGTGATACAAAACTGATGTAAACAAAAATTAATAGGCCAATGCTCTCTGTCTCCTTCCAATTACAGTTCAAAAGTCACAAATTGTTCTTTAAAGTATTTTTTCAAGTAATTTTAAGATATTAATACTTATTTCAATAATTAGAAAAACATAAATAGCATAGTGCTTGCAGATACATTAGTGCTTACATATGTCATTTTCACATAACTTTTGGAATACCAAACAATTTCCACATCAGAAATCCCTCAAAACATTTGAACATTATTGCTCTTTACTACATACTAGCAGCTTGAAACTATAAAGAAAGCAAAATACACTTAAATTAGTCTTTGGAAAAAAAGTTCAGTTTCAAACTAAAGAAAAATATGCCCAAGTTTCTTTATTAGAAGCTTATTGCATAGCACTGGCATGATGAAAATTCTCTGTTTTCATAGTGTAAAGAAGATATATATTGTTACATCAGGTAATATAAAATACAAAGCATTCATAATTAGAAATAAGTAGTATTTTTATTTAATCTGGACATGAGCTTTTAACCTTAACAAAGCATAGTCTAAGAACTGTATTAGTGAAAGGATGTTAACACATATACTGACCCAGCTGTCAGAGAGCTCTGGAAGGCTGCTCCACATTATCTTTGGTTTACATGAAGAAAGACACCTACATGCAGATTATGGCAACAGAGGAAACAGCTATTTTAATAGTCTGGTCTTGAGTTTTTGTCTACTGGAGCTATGGAACCATATTTTTTTCCTCCCTTTTTTTCTCCCTGAAATGGAAAAAACATTTTCGCGTTGGCTTTTCTGAGCTAGCTCTCAGAAACCTCTCTTTCCTCAAAAGGAAATATAAATACTTCCTTCAGGAAACTCACACTCTTGAGTTTGTTTGAAAATTATCTACAAGTTATGATAGTAAGCCAGTGGACAAAAGCCTTCCAAAAACTACATCTGGCCCAGATGCCAGAATAACTGCCAACAAATTCACATGTTCAGCTTTATAGTGACACTTCTAATCTCTCCTGCGTCTGCCCTGAAGACAAACAAATAAAGGAATGAGTAAAGTACAAAAAAAGTGTACGAGCATAAAATATCTCCTGAATACAAGTGCTCTGTAGTGCTGCTTCTCTAGAAAATGAAAATATTCTACTTTCTTTTATATTACAAGGACCCAGACCATTTATTACCATGAAAAATGATGCTGAACAGAAAGTCTGTTGGATCCATTCTTCACTCATGTATTTTACATGAGTCTGTTTATGGCCACAGGGAAGTTTGGGGATTTTTTTTTGTTTTTTTAAACAGCATCAGCACAACCGATTCTAAAATTTGAAGAGGATTCTGGTCCATCGAATCCTAAAAATCATTAGGTTTCCAAAATGTGCACTGAATTTTCGATTTGTGAGCTTCTACACAGCACATGATTTTATAGGCAGTAGACGGAGAGAGAGAGAGGTACCACACATATGTATATGTTTGTATATGTTCCTTCAAAGCCAAATGTCTTGAAGAGCAACTTGTGTGCCTTGGGCTTGTCTTCACTTTCCATCCACACTAACTTGTCCTACAAAGGGCATTACATCTACACAGAAGCCTTGCATCATCCTGAATCAAACACTAACTCGTGCAAATCTGAAACAAAGATGTTCCAGAAGTCATCTGTGCATCCCAGAAGGATGCCAAAACCAAATGCTATTCTCTTCCCAGAGTACCTGCGTAACTATAAAATCTCCCATACTTAGAGGAAAGAATAATAAAAGGAAAGCCTCCAAAACAAAAAACCAAAAACACAGTAACTTGGAACAATGCATGTACAGATTCTTACTTCCTATAATTTTATTTTATCAAGCGTTTAATTTAAAAAAAAAAATACTGGTTCATCAAAACATAAGAAAACCAGCTTGGAGATGGATTAAATACTGTCAGTAGCACCTCATTACCATTCACAGAAATTGCTGGACAATGAAAAGTTATCCAAATAGCAGCAGCAGAAGCAGAAGTTCATCATCACACCACCCAGCCCCTGGACAAATACAGCTGGAGGCAATCTAAAGAAAAAGTTTTCCTCCTATCACATCAAGTACAGAAATACAATGAAATGCTTTAAATTAGAACTTGGCAGAGAAACAAGCCAGTGAAAAAAAAAACTGCAATGCACCCAGAAGGTTAAATACTAAGAAACATTGGTTCTAGTCTAGCATCAATGGAATTAAACCACTTAGCACCTTACTGAAGTATTTCACAAGGCCAGTGAGCCTTTCTAAACAGTAGCTCATGCTGTAGGTTGGAATCAGCAATGGCCAGAAGCAGAACCAAGATGCCACTCCCCCAAGGGGGGAAAGGACTAAGTAAAGAGGCCAGTTTGATCTCCAGCTACAAGAACATCTATGCAGGAGGATAAATAGTGTTGCAAAGACCTGTCAGAAATGAAGTTTACAGTGACACAAAGCTTGCGTGCAAAATAGTAACAGGCAGTAAATTACCAGAGAACTGGCATGCAGATAAGCAGGCTCACCTGCATATGAAAATTTTGGGTAACCCTATTTGGAAAGCCACAAAGTCTGTTGCATGTTTGCAACATGCAAGTATAATACCATCACCAGCATCATCATTACCATTATAAACTGAAACAATGACAGAAACTAAAATTTACATCCAGTAGAAAGGTAATTATTGATGCAACTCCATTTTTTTGGCCACATGCATTCATACACATTTTTCCTTACACAGTTCCAGAACAAATGCTACAAATTAAGCTCCAAATGATTGGATCTGCCACAACACAATCATCTATGCTGTTCAGTCACACCTCTGAAACACCCACACTAGCTCTGCTCTTTAGAGCAGCCACGTAGACTTCCTGAGGACTTGGAGGGCTTCAGGAAAAAAAACAAACCAAAACCAGAAGAAAACACCCCACAAAAAGAAAACAAAAAACAGCCCAGACCAATGGAATATTTTAATCAAAACATCAATTCAAGGGAGCAGCTTGCTTAAGAATTGTAATCTAGCATCTAGCTGTACCAGCATCACTGGAACAACCAAATGGTTTTGATGAAGTTCATGTGAAACTGCCAACTCTACTTCACCAAAAGCTGGAACTTCAGAAATTTGAGAACTGCAAAGAGTAACTCACATTCTTAAATTCATTCAATTTCCACAAAGAAAATCCACTGCAGTTTCAGAAAGACAAACCTGCCACAGTGTTCCATGACAGACCTCGATTCCTTATTATCATTTCCAGCCACCTGCTGAAGCATGCATCTCGCCAGGATTTCACAGGCTCACTGGGATTCACAAATTTTAGAGTTTCACCGTTTCTGGATTACCCCACTAGCAGAACTCCTTATAAAAGGCAACAGTCATTATATTAACTTTACCCTGAAACAGCTGCCTCATCCAATACAACTTCATTTGACTAGCAAAAACCCCAACAGCTTGATGTTGGCAAGTCTGGGATTAATTCAGAAAAGGAAAACGGCCTCTTCTTGGTTTGTGACAAGCCATCAACGTAGGCAACTTTTTGGCCATAAGTTTGACTGTGGAATTGCCTCCAAAACTGAACAGATGATAGGGAAATGGAGGAGAGGATTAAGCGAATGGAAAGAGCAACAAGTAGAGAATTCTACATACAAATAATATTGCAGAAACCTGATATGCCAGTTCACAAAACACAAAGGACTGGGGGTTATTCAGAGAAGAAAACTAGCATATTTCTAAATGGCTTAAGCTGTCAGCTTTTAAAGTCAGGGTTTGAGTGTGGGGGGAGGAGTTATTTTGATTTTGTGAGGTTTCTAAACTTTAATAAAAGAGCATCTATGTTAGTCTCAACTTTGACATTGTTTCTAAACCACTTTAAAACATACATGCCTGCTAATTCTCCCAAAGCATATAAAGAAATGGCAACACTAACCATAATAAATGCTATTCAATGCAATATACAAACTCAAGCATCTCAAGGCCAAGGACTCCATATGGAGAAATGCAAGCCAAAAGCAGGATTTAGGGCCAACTTCAAAATTGCACATATGGAAGAGAACTGTAGCCACCTTAAGATCCTCACAGCATCCAAGCAGGCAGTTATCACCCGCTTCAGGCTCACAGACACTTGAGAGAAGGAAATGAGATTTATCAGTTGCAGCAGACCACTTTCCCACAGCTGGCTTTAATTAAGCTAATCTGGTGGTAGGAACTAACAGCAAGCAGTCTTCTCAAACCACTGCAAGTATTTTTGCCAGCATTTCATCTGTACTGACCAGGAATACGGGATACTGACTAGGGTATTATTCAGCAATTCAGTCCGAGGTACTGCATTTAAGTGTGGTGTTTCCACTTCCCTTAAATATCAGCTGGTACAGCCACTGCTTACACGTAATCAGCTGTGGGGATAAGGTGCAGAATTTGAAGAAAGGTGCCAACGAGACTCCAGAGAAAACCACTCCTGAAAAGGCAGCTGGATCACTTGCCCAGAATCCTATCATCATTTGGCCATATGTGGCCCACCTTATGTGAAACTTCTAATGACCATGAGGATACTAAATAGATTTTGGAGGTGTAAGAAAAAGAACTGCCTGTAGAATTCCTGGGCTAGTTGTGCAGTCAACTCCTCTAGCTAGATTTACATCCAGGATGGGACAGCTTTCCTATGAAGAAATGCTTCAGGCTACACCGTGATCTTGGAACAATTCATGGCATGGTTAGCCTGTGAGAACTTAAGCCCCATTTCCAGGCACACATGAGGGGATGAAAATGGGTCTAGAAAGGGAGTAATTTTAATGACACTTAACTAGATGGAAGCTTCTCTTAAAAATCAGTGTCTAGCAATTATAATCAGACTAATGGCATCAGTACCAGTGTTGGTACAACATACATACCAGCTAAGTATGTTTCCAGAATATATAAAGAAATACAATTTAAGAACATACCAAAAGTACAGCTCTCTGCAGGAATATTTACCACTGTACCCAGACCCAGAACCACTGGTTCACTCACGGCATAAATTTCAGATACAAAAATCTCCCATTAAAATTCAAACACACAATCTAGCCAGCTCACCACAAATGCAGCCTGAGGCATTAACACTACTGATGTTCAAGCGTGGAAATCACAGAACCAAACCTTACGTCACAGCAGAGGCAAAAGAAACAAGGCAAATTGAAGGATTGTAAGTCTGGGCTTCAGGAGAGCAGAATTCAGCCTATTCAGGGACTTTCTTTAGAGAAATTTGTAGGATATGGGCCTGGAAAGAAGACGGCTTCAGAAGAGTAGGTTCATTTTTAAGGATGACCTCTGCCAAGCTCAAGAATGGTCCAGCCCAATGTGCAGAAAATCAAGTAAAGGCACCAGAGACCTGCATGAATGAAAAAGGAGCTTCTGACAAAACTTAAACATAAGAAGAATTAATACAAGAGGTGTGAGCCAGGTCAGGTCAGCTGAGTATAGAGACACTGCTCTATTGTACAAAGACAGGCTCAGGAAGGTGAAAGCCTGCCCGCAGTTCAAGATGGTGAGAGACATAAAAGGCAAAAAGAAGTTTCTACAGGTAATTTAGCAGAAAAGGGAAGACTAGGGAGAATGTGGGACAAAAAAAAAACTGAAAAGACCTGGAGAAATGGGCAGACAGATCTCATGAAGGGGAACACAAAGTCCCATTCCTGGGGAGGAACAAGTCTATACCATACAGCCTGTGTGCCAACCTGCCAGAAAGCACCTTTGCAAAGAAGGACCTGGGTGGGCCAGTGGAGCAGCTGAGCACCCGTGTAGCAAGGGCAGCCAACAGCATCCCAGGCTGCATGAGGCAGGGGGCTGCCAGCAGGGAAAAGGAGGAGACCCTTCCCCTCAGCTCAGCAGGGGTGAGGCACTGCTGGAGGGCTGGGTTCGGGGCTGGGCTCCCCACTACAAGACTGACACATTGGAGCAAGTCCAGCAAACTAAGATGATTAAAGGATTGGAGCATCTGCCACACGGGAGGCTGAGAGACCTCGAGTTGTAATCAGCCTTGAGCAGAGAAGGCTCAGGAGGATCTTAGTAATTTAACCTGATGGGAAGGTATAAAGAAGGCAGAGACAGACTTTTCTCTGAGATGCCCAGTGAAAGGACAAAAGGCAACGGGAGCAAGCTGAAAAGCCAGAAAATATAAGAAAATGAAAAAAACTGAAACAAACCAATTTTACTATAAGGATGAAAAATATGTCCAGAGGTGCCTTCTAGTCTCAACTACTTTGTGATTCTTGTTCTAAATTAGCATTGCTCTTATGACTTTTGTGCCAATACTTCCACTCACAGCAGACTAATTCAGAATGAATTAAATGCAGAGAAGTCAACTGCAAAACAGACAAACCTTCCAGTCTGCCAATAATGCTAAGCCAGGAAAGAAGTCTTAATCAGTTTCAAAGGGAGAACTGAATTTATCCTGAGTTGAGCATAGGATAAATCTAGTAACACTAAGGTTAGGGTTCACTTACAAAGAATTTACTTCCTAGGATAATGAAGTATATTGTTACAGTCCCTGTTGGAGTCTAAGAATTAAAATCCAAGAATGATCCTGTTGAGATCACAGCTATGATCCATAGTAAACTGTTCTTTACTACTGGCTCTCAAAAGAGGAGCAGACACTTAAATAGAACAGTGTGCAAACTGGACTCTCCAGACCAGGAATTACCTGAGCTGGCTCACAGGATCCAGGCATCTTCTCTGCAGTTCCTCCATACGCTCAATGTGAATGAAGTATCCTGCACTGATAACTTCCACTGTGAAATTTCATCCATCAGAAGACTTCAATCAGAGGGATTATTATTGCCTCATGTTCTGCTAGTGAAAATTTCAGCAATGTCACAGAAGGAACAGCTTTACAACGCAGCTTTAATCGGCCCCTGAATGCATTTCCCCTGTCCCTTCCTTTGAGCCATCACAAGGACTTCCTTGGATGAAAGATCAAACTGGCAAAACATTTTTTCCTTCTGGTATTCTGCTGCTTTAGAGTAGGCTGGAATTGTTTGCCAGACAATCAATTGAACAGAAAAAACTAACTCAAGTAGTAGAAACAAGGGATATGGTAGAAGCTCACCAGACATGACTGAGGTTTCACAACACCTTTGTAGCCATTGTTAGCACTGTTTCTATGATTCTATGAAAAGCTACCCTATCATCCCCCAAACATGCAAAAGAATGTGAAAGACAGATTGGGGAAACAGTTACCAAAAAGCATCTTATGCAATTTATAACTTTGTAACCGGACTTAAAAATAAATTTGTCAAGACATTAAAATTTATTTACACAGGATCTTTCACCAGTCAAGTCACACTGTAGTACCAGTAGTATTATCAATTTGAACAAACCATGATAGAAAATAGACTCAGAAGCTGAATAACTCAGGGCTTAAATGAGTTTGCTACTGTATCTAGACCAACAAATGTCAACATAACAACAAATAAACCCATTTTAGGGTTCTCAGTAGCATTCCTATGTTACAGTGCAGTTAAGATTATGGCAGTGACCAAAACTGAAGATGTATCATTCCCATCAAGACTGACAATTCAAACCCTAAATTAACACCAACCTCAAAGTGTACTCAGACAGTATTTTGACCGTAAAGCAAAATTAAATGCCACAACCTGAGTGGCAACTGCAACTCAAGACAACTGCTCATAGGGTGGGGAGAGGTTATAAACCAGATCACTGAAAAAGTATGGGACAAAAACACAAACCAAAAAACAAACAACAACAAAAAACCCAAACAAAAAACCACCACAACCAAACCCAAAACGCTCCTTCAAAACACTACTACGCAGTTATTTACAGCAGATTTGCCACGAAAATTAACATACCATGTAACTATTCCCTCAGAAATTTTGATTTGGAAACTTCAGGTCGTTTCCACAGAACTGAAACGATCCCTGGCAAAGTGGTAATATTCCTTAAAAGCAGGACTTAAATAAATGCACACCTGTCAACATTCAAATAAAATGCAATTCTGTGGTCAACACCAGCCAGAGACTATGTAAGAATTTGGTAAATAAAACAGAGGAGGAGAGAATATTTTAAGTCTGTCCAGCAACAGAGATGGAATAATTGCAGTCTTTTCTCAAAACCATTTTTGTTCTTTTTTTATATTTTTTCAAAAAAAAGCCTTTCTGTAAAGCTGTCATAATCAACACCTCAATCTAGCACAAAGAAGGAACAATCTTTCCACAACACTAAAGGAAAAACAAGCCATATCAGAAGAAACATCTTTGAAGAACTGTTGTGGCAGAAAAAAAAATGAGAAAACATTAACACTTAATTATGGGACTGTCTACAAAATTACTTAGTAAATCCATAAATGGATGCAATGAAGACAAGGTGGCGACCCAGAGATGACTGTGCAATAACAGGTCAGCAGTCCCAATGACCAACAGGAGTAAAAAAACCAAAAAAAACCCGAAAATAAAAAAATACAAGTTCCGCCTAAAAAAATATCTGTATTTGTATATTACAACAACAGTACCCTCTACTGTTACCAAGCAGCATTGCATAAAATGAAGCCCAGCCCTGACCATCAGAACACTCGATGCATCAAGAACACCTACCTAGCTTTATTCATTAACTACCAAGTTTCCTCTAAAGATGCTCCAACTTTGTTTCTTCCCATTATATTGTCAGGTTCTGAGTTGTTTACGATGTTAATCTAATTCTTTTCTCAAAATCGATGTTAATCTTATTCTTTTCCCACTATCATTTTCCTGTTATTGGAAAATGACAGCTTTAGTCTTTAAAATAATTTCAAAAATTGAAAATAAATAAATCTGAAGACTATCCTCTAGGGAAGACCAGAATCAGTAAGCAACACAGTAATATTATTCTGGATCATTTCTGCAAAGCCAAAAATGGACTATAAAATTAGTGCATCATCCAGCAGCCACACATCATAGAGAAATCCAAATATTATATCAGAAGGTTCTTCAAAAAGCAGCTTGAAGGCTGAATCCCATCTGCAGGTGGCCCCAGGGGTAACAACACAAGCAGACTCCTCTACTTTTGATATTCTGTGATCACCTACCATCCCCATGACAGAAGGGCCACCACGCTGCAGATCCAGCACAGCATGAGCAGAAACTGGGAGGTCAGGAAGAGTCCTTGAGCTTCTCCTTGGGAAGAAGTTTCCAGACCCATTCACAGAGGGTCACAGTGAAGCTTTAGGAGAAGACAAACTTCAGGAATCACCATGTTCACAGCGTCTCGCTGATGATCTTTATCAGCAGAGAAGTTCAGAAACTGGGTGTACATATTGTTCTTCTCATCATCAGCATGTAGAGAGCAAGGGGAGGCAGGATAAGCACAGACTACATGAGGACTATAGGGAAAGAAATGCTCCTAAGCTTGATTTGAAGCACAGCATATTCATCACAGAATGCCTGTGTGAACGGACAGCAAGGAGGAAAAGAGCAAGGAACACTAACTAGACTACATGGTGAAGATTACTGTTCTAAAATTGAACTGTGAATGGATGCACTTCAGTCTAATTCCTAAAAAAAAAAAAAAAAAAAAAATTGAAAATTAAATTCTTCAGTACAGAGACAAGAACAAACAAAGCTGTACAACTTTGTTGGAAAGAACCTTATACTGCTTGATCTCAAAAGCATATCAGAGCAGGGATACACATGATAGAAAATGTCTACGGAGCTTGAAATTGAAAAAAAGCCCAACAAAAGATGTTATCCATAGTAATACTGCCAACAAGACACTTCCACATCATTCAGTGTCTTTTTCTGAAGAGACTGGAGACATCAGCCAACTGCCTTTGGCCAAAGAACACAACTTTTAAGCTTCAAAGATGGTTTCATGTCTTTCCATCACAGCAACTCAGAACCACACTTTTATACATCCCACAGCAACAGCAACAAGACAGCCACGTATACAGCAAGAACACAAATATTTGAATATTGGTAAAGGAATACAGTACTTCCAAGCAGACATAATGGTGCAATCATGAGCTGGGAAGTGGATTTAAATCACCACCACAATACTGAAATGTCTTTGCACTGAAAAGCGTGAACTAGAGTGTAACTGCCAGGCACATTCTTCTGCTCCACTCATACAGATGGAGTCTCCAAGGAGAGATATTCTGGAGTACAATACCCCACAAAACACACACACAAGTTGTAGAGCCTTTAGAAGTATGAATTATCAGATTTTAAAAAAAAATTTTCCACTAAAAAGATTAAAAATCCCAAATCTGATGAAAAAAAGACCGAAAGAAGCCTATCAACTAACCTAAAATACATAAACATGTTGACAAAACAAAACAAAAAACAATAACCCCTTGCAATTGACTTATGACCAAAGCATTTTAGAGTACACATGAGGAAAAATGTGCCTACATGTGCCTACAGGGAAGAATAATTAAGCACTTGGATTGATTGTCCAAGTTTCCATCATTAGACTTTATAGAGCACTTCTGACATATGTTGGCATAAAATTATGTTAAAAATATTGTTTCTAAAGGCCCGAGAAAGATGTCCAACAGTTCTTTACAAGGCTATTTTCTACAATTTCCTATGAAGGAAAACAAAATATTTTGAGTGTCCATTGTTAAGAAATACGGCTTCTAAATTGAGGAGCAATATTTAAAATCAGATAACCAGGAAAATAAACAGTACTAGAAATGAAATATAGTAACCCACACTAAAAAAACAAAACAGGGCAATCAATTTACAAATTAAATACTTACTCAAGTATCTTAGAAAGTAACTAAGCAGTTATAGAGTAGAAAAGGACACTGCCTCGCAGTTTTAAGTACCTCCCAATTGTTCTTTAATGCCAGTGAGGTTTCTGGGTTAAAAGACAGAGTACCAGGAGTACAAAAATGCAAGATAATTGCACTGAGTTACACATCATAAATATGAAAATAAGCAGAT
The DNA here is from genome assembly GCA_023637945.1 of Phaethornis superciliosus. Taxonomy (NCBI): domain Eukaryota; kingdom Metazoa; phylum Chordata; class Aves; order Apodiformes; family Trochilidae; genus Phaethornis; species Phaethornis superciliosus. The sequence continues at coordinate 19,898,112 of JAJQWJ010000009.1, read as the reverse complement.
TAAAATAAATACTAATATTTTTTTTTAAATGTAAGTATATATTTTGGAACTTAACACCATCCCTTGCTTAGCAAGAGACTGAGTATTCAGGACAGCTATTCTCACATCTTTATGCTGCTAGTGCTTAAAAAAAATACTAAAAATTAAGTTTCACCTATTTTTAACATCATGACAGCAATAATGGCAGAAGACATATTATTTATCTATACAGTCCAAGCCCCAGGACGGTTACAAGTCACAGCAATGTAACTTCTCAGTACAGTTGCCCAGCATCTATCTAGATATTTGAGACTCTTTTAAGCCTGTCCTTCAAGAGAAGCCAAAAGCATTTGCCTTGATGGAGAAACATGTGGAACAAGAAATAAAAAAAATATTAACTTGGATTTGCTCCTATCTTCAAGATGAAACTTCTAATAGACAAGCACCTCCATGTGTTTATAATCCTGAGAGTACAGCATCAGCATGCAATTGCAGAGGATTTATACTCCATGTGATAGCATAGAACCATATTTCCCAAAACTTTTTATAGGACCAGACAGACAATCCAGATATGAGTACAGGATGTAGGAAGGAAGCCACCCAGCAATTGATGCAAAATTGAGCCTTCTGGAAACATTCATCCTAAGAGCTCCCAATGGTCAAGGACAAAGGAAATAACTTAAATAGTGGTTTCAATTAAAATGTTTTATAAAGTGTACACTGGCACATACTAGGAGGAACTGATAAACAGTAGCTTAGAAGAAGAATATACGAGGAATCACAGAACCATAGGATGGTTAGGGTTGGAAAGGACCTTAAAGATCATCAAGATCCAACCTCTCTGCATGGGGCAGGGACACCTCCCATTAGACCAGGCTGCACAAAGACTCATCCAGCTTGGCCTTAAACACTTTCAGGGAAGGGGCATCAACAACAGAATTATAGAATCAGCCAAGCTAGAAAGGACCTCTGAGATCAAGTCTAACCCTTGATCCACTACCACTATGGTTACCAGACCCTGGCACTGAGTGCCACATCCAGTCTCTTAAAAACCTCCAAGGATGGAGGAATCCACCACCTCCCTGGGCAGCCCATTCCAATGGCTGATCACCCTCTCTGGAAAGAATTTCTTCCTAATATCTAACCTAAACCTCCCCTGGCAGAGCTTAAGTCCATGCCCTCTTGTCTTACTGGCAGATACTTGGGAGAAGAGACCAACCCCCCCCTGGCTCCAGCCTCCTTTCAGGGAGGTGTAGAGAGTGATGAGGTCTCCCTGAGCCTCCTCTTCTCCAGACTAAACCCCAGCTCCCTCAGCCCTTCCTCACAGGACTTGTGCTGGAGTCCCTAGGCAACCTATTCTAGTATCTTACTACCCTCATGTTGAAGATTTTTTTCCTAATATTTAACCTAAATCTACCCTCTTTCAGTTTAAGACCATTACATTTAGTCCTATCACTACCCAATCTGTCCTGTCACACCCCAGCTTTCCTGTAGGCTCCCTTCATGTACAGGAAGGTCTTCCCAAAGTCTTCTCTTCTCCAGGCTGAAAAGCCCGAACTCTCCCAGTTTGTCTTTGTAACAGAGCTGCTCCAGCCCTCTGATCATCTTCGTGTCCCTTCTCTGGATCCTCTCCTACAGGTCTGTACCTTTCCTGTGCTAGGGACTCCAAATCTGTGCTCAGTATTCCAGGTGTGGTCTCACAAGAGCAGAACAGAGGTGCAGAATCACCTCCCTTGCCCTGCTGCCTGTTCTTCTTTTGATGCAGCCCAGGGTGCAGTCAGCCTTCTGGGCTGCAAGCTCATACTGGAGGCTCGTGTCAAGCTTCTCATCTACTATCACCCCCTCAAGTCCTCAGAGGGACTCTCTACCCATTTGCCCCCCAGCCTGTATTTGTGCAAACACAGGTGCAGGACCTTGAACCTGGCCATGCTGAACTTCATTATGTTAGCACTGCTTAGCTCTTACTGAAAGAAAAGACAATATGGTATTTGTCACTGATTATTAGCTTTCCATGATTTAGAGATCTCACCTTTGAAGGACAAGTGGAGCTGCTATGAAAAACAGAAAATCACTACTGATGGCACAGTCACTACAGACAGAAGGACAGGCAACTGTGAGCAACAGGTAAAAGAATTCAAAGTAGATGAACTGGCAACATACCAGAGTATGGCTGCCATGAGCACCCATCTTACTGCACAACTGAGGGAATACCTCAAATGTTCCTGCACCATGGAGTTTTGAATCAATGAAGCGATTCATGGGAGAGACCTAAAGAGCTCAGTGTGAGTCCCAGACATAGGAAAATAAACTACCTCAAAAATAGTTTGGAAAATAACATCTGCCCTCTACCAGAAACTACAGAATTAGAAGAAGCTGAAGAAAGCAATCCTGAAAAGTTGAAACATGACAGAATAAGCAATACAAATAATCAAAAGGATTTAAAAAAACAAACAGAAGTACACAAGGGAGGCATTAAGGACACTACCCCTTTCGGATGCAACACATCGCACTCACACAACTCTCCCTAAAACTGGTTGCAAACCCAAGTTTGCAGTCATTTCAGTGAAGGTAAAACATATGTTCAACACTCCAAATATCTCCCCATTTTTAATCACAACCCAGACATGCCTATCAGCAACAGCTGGCAGCAGCAAAAGCAGTTCAAATGCAGCAGTGTTCACACCCAATCCAGCTATTTTCAGCAGCACTGTCTTTTCCAGAAGGAACCAATTACCACATTCATGGATGGCCTGCCTTGCAACCATCATCTTCACACTAGTCTTTGACAGTCATCCTCTTCCAAGTAGCTCATTGTTATTCTGAGCTTACTTAATAGCCGTGTGTCAAGTACACAGAGCCTAAACTAGTTCTCTGGCACAAACAGCCACTGCCTTTCTCATCTGTTGATCTCTGGAATTTCAGAAGTCATGATTATCTTGGAATACCACACTTCTCACACTGCCCTTCACTACCTACCTACAATTACACTAATAGAAAAGAAAAAAAAAAAACAACATATGGAAAACTTACCCAATGCCCACACCATCCTGGAAGTCCTTCAGGGGAAGTAAGTGACCATGGCCACAAGACACAGGTTAGGACTGGACACTAGGAAAAATTGCTCTACTAAAGCATCATGGAACAGATTATCTAAAGAAGGTGTCTGTTGCCTGAAGACCTGTTTTTCTACTAACCTCTCTGTTCTATACTCCTTTAAGAATGACTGCATTTGGACTGAGCTTCTTAAGAAGCAAAAGGCCTTTGCAGTAGCAACACCATTACCTATATCATTATTATATATTCAATACATTCAATATTGTACATTCAATATTATGTTCCTCTTTATTGATCTGGCATTTTTTTCAACAAGCTCCAATGCAGGTGTTGTATACCTCCAGTGCAAATCTACAGTAAGTAGATGTTTGAAACAGAATCTGAAATACCAGAAACTATGTAGAATTATTTAACTGACATGAAGCAGGAAAAAAGTTTGTGGAAAAAAAGAAATTAACAACACAAAACCCTTCAAATGACAATGAGCCATCTGTATTTGCATCATGCCTGGACTACAGACAAACAAGGGATTGTGCAGATGATTAAATACCAGGGCACTAACACAAGACTGAGGGACAAGGCTTGTTCTAGCCTGCAGCAGACAAAGCTTTGGAGAGACAGAATACCAGCCCTCCAGCACCTGCAGTAAGATCACCATGAAAACAGAGCCTGGTTCCTGATGTGTTGCATGGTGGGATGATGAGAGCCACTGGGTGGAAGCTGAAACAGGAGAAGTTCAGATGGGATGTAAAGAAAAGACTGTTCAACATCAAGACAGTGAAACAATGGAAGAGCTTATAAAGAGATGTTGTGCTGTCTCTGTTCTTTGATGTTTTAAAAACCTGGTGGGACAAAGACCAGGTCTCATCTAATAACTGACACTGCTTTGAGCAGGAGGTTGGGCTAGAGACTTCCTTACACTCCTTCAAACTGGTGTTATGCTGTAATTTTGCAAAGTCTTCCTCTGTTCCTAAAAACACTGAAAATTGTTGAAAAGATATTTCAAACCAGAAAGAACTGGATAGTAAAGGGGACATTAAGACCCTTAATGTAGGTGTATTTTTCTCAAGATTCCTTGGGCACAAGGATATTTGTGCACATAATACATGATGAAAACTTTGTTTTCCCACTTCTTTTCATGTTAAAGGTGTGTGCACAAAATTGTGAGAGTATAGTGCAGTTATACTTGGTGTAAGAGCTCTTTTTACTACTAAACCTGCAAAGATAATGGCTAAGTAGATGCATAAAGTATATTAATATAAACTCAGGTCATAAAGAAGTGAAAAATAAAACCCCATCTTAAAAAATAAAATAAATATACAGAGATTCTGCTCCAGAAAAACACTGCCTACTTAGTTTGCTACAAAAGCAAATCAGGAAGGTATTGATTGATTGATTACTCCAAATTAAGACTTAATTTACTTCTCAGGATCAAATTGATCTATAAGAATGAGTATTATTAATCTTTTCTGAGGTTCAAAACAACAACACAAGGAAGTAACTGAGACCAGCATCAACCAACCACAGACTGGGTGCTGCTATGGTATCAATAGTTACCACACATGAACCTAGCAAGGACAGAGATCAGTTGCTTTCAAAGAAACAATGTGATATATGTACTTCATCTTTTAGATGCTTACATCAGAAACTTTTGAAAATGTGGGGCTGACAGGTTGAAATTGAAACCTGTTTGAATTTAAAACAGGTTGACTAACTGGGTAGATTTACTAGTATTTACCAATACAGTGGCAGTGACATGAGGGAAGTGCAAATAACAGAGAGCACCTGTCACTGTCCAGCCACTTCCAAGGAGTGACAGAGACCTAAAATCATAAGGATGTCAAAACACAGGATTTCTTGTCACTATCATCCACTACCAGTTTAGGGCAAAAAATCACAGCAAAGAATATGCCTCCATTTTATCACATCTAAGGCATTTTTAAAAGATGCTGTTCCATCATAATTTTTTTTTCCAGTAAGTTCACATAAAGAAGATTAATCCCTTGGTAAGATTCATTCTCCTTCCAAATCTGGCTTTCTAAAAATCTTAGTTAGTCAGACATTCTTAAGATTTTCCAATCTCTGTGTAGGTATTATATTATTTTCTGAACCTAGACTAGGCTTTAGAGGTGCTTTTTCACACACCACTAATTTGGGCAGCTCAATACCTTAGGAAGATGGTACCAGAAGCTTACATGTAGGCTTCAAAAGTAGTCAGAAAATCTTTGCAGGCAATATTATATGAAAAGATGACACATTTATCTCAGAAAAAGGTCACACATTGCAGGAAGACAGGAAAATGAGATGGGAGAAACGACAGTAAGTGCTAACCTCACAGTTCTCTAAGACATGACACTACTTGGACCTCCAGGTCAACCAGACACAGCAGGTCTGATATGAGATTCCTAGCATTGATGGAGGGGGAGAACTAACCCATACATATTTTGCCATGAAACATGAAAGAGACATACAACAGATGTGCTTCTTAACACAAATGTGTCCCTCTCAAATTTAATTTTGCTTCTCTAATTGAAGACTGCAAAATTAACATAAATGATTGTTTTAAAAATTATCAACATGTTTATCACACGGCATCTCTGTGTAATGTCTCCCACTCTCCCCAGATTCTTTTGGACATGGGCATAAATTCAACAGAACTTAAGTAAATAAATAAATAAATCCAGCTATTAGAATAAAGAACTAAAAGACCATAACAGAAGTGTTAGGTAGCAAAACCAGAAACTTGTAGCAAGGTAGGATATCATCAGATTATGAACATAACTACAGCAAAATTGGTGGACTGGATATTAAATGGCAAGCTTCCACCAAATTGCTACTCTAAAACTAAATTACTTTATAGAAGGTTTTTTAATGTAGTAATTACCATTGTCCACCCAGGGAATGGCAGCTGCCAGTTTGTAACTGCAAAGGCAAGAAGAATGCTGTGCTGTCTGGTCTGTTTGGGGTGTTTTGTTTGTGGTGGTTCTCTTCAAAATAATATTTATTCCACTTGCAAAAGGTTTTGCCGTGGCAGGGGGGGTGCTGGTGAGGGGGTGAAGCAGAAGACATCTGCTGCCCTCAGGCGGTACCTGCAATAACCACCAGGCTTCAGCAAGCTGCAGAATCTCATGCACCCTTCACCTGCCTGGATGCAAGAATATTCTAGCAAAAATAGTGGTTTGAGCATGTCAGCCCGAATGGTATAGATTAAAAACAACATTTCCTAAAGAGCTGGAGGGAGAGGGAAGAGGAAGGCTCTGTATTTTCCACACTAAGTCAGTTTCGTGGTCCAATTCACTATGAAAACAAGTTTTCCATCATACATGAATGCAAGCCAGGGAGCAGAAGTTGCTTAAGCCACAGGTTCAGGAGAAACTTCACCACCACCACATGTCCAGAATTCATTTTACACTGCTACCCTACCATGCTATTTAGCCATTACAAGTATTAAAGCATTTAAAAGAAGAAAAATAGATCAGAGAAGCAAGCAGATGTTTGATCCCTCAGGAGAAAAAAAAACAAACAAAAAAACTCCAAGCCCAACAACAAGCAAACAAAAAAAAACCCGAAAAATCCCATGCAAATTTCACTTCTTCAAGCATGAGATACAATGTGCCTTTAAAAAAAATCGTTGCTTAAAGAAACAATCATAAAACAAGAAAAAAAAAAAACAAACTAAAAAAAGAATTGCTAACATAGGAAGAGGTAATAGGCATCCTCCCCTAGAGGCAGTTCTAGGTACCTTGTACAGAGCTCTCAAGGAGAGATTGGACAGTAAATATCCCACACTGACTAAACACTTTCACACAAGTGTGAATAACTCTCCAAATCCAGCTGGTTCACAGCACAGGCAGCAAATCTGACTGAGGATTAAATCATCTTGCAGGTTTTGTCCTGCAGTTCCAGACAAACAATTGAAAAATTCAAAATTAATCATACACGTATCTCAAGCATATTTATAAACAGGTCCTTGAAGAAAGAAACACCATGAACATGATTATGTTAGCTAACACCAGGAACATGACATGGATAAGGAAATCTAGTTATGGGGTAATTCCATCCTGCTAAGGCACAAACAAATACACAACTACTGAGCAAGGTATACTTGTATTGGTTCGGTGTTATGTCAAAACTAGCAATTAATACACAACAGCCAAGAAGATTTTTTAAAAACTTCTGGCTCCACTGTTAAGCCTTAAATAAAGTCAAAGTAGTCCTAACTTCCTAAAAGTGCATTAAAGCCTGCAGAAGAATTTATCTTAGCTCGTTTTAATGCTACAATTGTAAAGTTTGTGAGAAATGTCTGAACTTCCAGATACCAAGTTTTCTGTTCTTCATTTAATGTGTTCCTCTCGCTTCCCAACTCCCATTTTCTGTTGCCATTACAGTAAATCATAAAAAGGAATTCTGCATCTGCATCAGGACTGGACCCAAAAAGCAAACTGCTAGCAAAAAAGCAAATTTCTCTAGTCCTCCATCCATCCATCCATCCTTTGAGGCAGAAGTGTAATTTGCATAAAGAGTACAGAATATTTCATATTCTTGTAATGCAAATAAGGCCTAATTTTCAATTTGCAACCTTATCTTTCAAGAGTTTAGCAATATTCAAACTGTATCTGAAGCATCCTTAAATATAAGGCAAATTTAGAAAATTCAATCAGAACTAATATTTTTTTCACTAGAATTCAATTTGCAGTCTTTATATTGTATTAACTAAAGCTTCTGCTTTTAATGAAGTAGTGGACCCAAATACAAAAGCTCTGAACTCAAATATATAGAAACTAATGTTACAATGAATCATATTTTAAAAAAATAAAAAGTCTTTCTAGTGTTCACATAAGGCACTTCTACACAGAATACTGCAGCAGCGCTAACAGAAGAAAGCAGCATTACTAATTTCCTAGGAAAATAATGGAGAGACACTTACGCTCTATTTGGAACGTGATAGAATTGTGTGGGGCAAGTCTCAAAAGGCAGAAATGTCTTAGCAACTAAATTCACAGTAATTAGATTTCTAATTATACCCAGAGCATTAGTGATTGCTATGGTTAAAACTGCCTCAACTGTTCCATTATTCCCCTCTTTCAAAAAGCTCAGTTTTTTACCCTTTGAGGAGAAATTCTAGAGGCTTAGTCTGTGTCTGAATGAATTATTTTTTTTTTAAGTTTAAATAGGAGAAAAGAGAGATCTGTTTTTAAGTATGAAGAGCAATATGAAACTTTCCCATTATTAAAAAAAAATACTACCTTTAAAATGGCACTTGTGGTATTAATGCAGATGGAAATCATGAAGTACCTTTGATGTGGTGAATTTGAAGGTTGAGAAACCCCAAACCATCATTTACAACTGTTAATTTCTTAAGGCACTTCCACTGACACATCTTAGGCAACTTGCAGCAGCAACTAATACCTGCTGCAATACCTGTGTCAAGTCACCAGCACTGCCTGTGCAGACCACTGAATTTATTATCAATAGAGTACTTCGAAATACTGCTGTGTTTCTACAAATATCAGCAGACTATCTCTGTCCCAAGCAACTTCAGCATTTTATTGCTCTCCTGAATTATGCAGACATAGCACATGTAATTACAGGACAGCAAGCCACATCTGGCCAGATGGACACCAGATCAAGAACCTTGAGACATTTATTCTATTTATAGCTCTGCCCTTGAGCTGCTGTGTGATGGAGTAATTTCACTTTCCTGTGCTTCAGCATCCTCTGCTCTCTTGAGTCAAGTCTAAGAGTAGGCCTTCATATGTAGGAACCCATCAGCTACTCACTTGATGGGAAAATTCATGTAGGAACCCATCAGCTACTCACTTGATGGGAAAATGGGAAAATTCAGCTTTTATAGATATCTGTGCCATCTCATTTTCACTCCTTCTTCTAAAGAATACACACATCTATGCCTCTTATTTTGAACAGATACTCAGATATTCCTCAGAACATGCACACTCACAGTAGCTAGGAAAAATACCAGCTAACTTTTCTGCACTCCTTTTGTTCCAGTAGCTATTAAGGGGCACACTTTCTGCACTCCTGCAACTCAGATGAACCTCATGTTTAATCAGTATCCCTAATACTAAAATCCACAGAATAATAGCTGCAAAAAAAAAATTACATGCAGAAACAGGGACTGAGACTAGGAGGGATCCTAGCATCATCTGAAAAAAATGTTAAAAGACAAGCACCATATATGTTTATAATATCTTAAAAATGAATATAGATAATTTTAACACATTCTTATTTTTATTTTTTGGAACAGAGATAGAAATGCTAAATTCTAGTTCTCGTGTATATATATAATCTGGATTGTTTAGGTATTTGGTTATTCAAAATACCAAGACCTGGTTAAGAAACACTGTGGAGTTTCTGTACCTTACCAGAATTTTGGCACTATCTTCACACACTATTATTTCCTCAAGGAAGCAATGCATACAAGAGCAATAAAATCATGTGGGGCCATGAAGCAGTACCCACTTGAAATCAGCTATGTCAGGTTCAAACATCTATTCAGGTTATGCACATGCAGTACAAATTACTTTTTGCTTGATGCCTGGATGCACAATTACATTCCTTCTGAAGTGCAGAAGAGATACATAATTCATACAGAGCTATACCTTGTGACCTAATTGTACTTGTCCTTGCAAGTCATACCCAGGCTTGGATGTTTTATTGCCTCAGCCTGAGACCATGATGTCAACCTAGACTGCAATGAGAAAAAATGAGCCATTATAGTGACAAAAGTGCCAGAAAGGTTAGCAGAAGATAAAAATCTAGAAAAAAAACTCTGCGAAGCATCTCTTCAGTGTGATAGACATAGTGAGAATTACTACTAAAGCCACAGTCAGAAGATCACAGCTGCCAACAGCAGTCTGACTTGAGACAAATCACATATTACCTCCTTTGTTCCAGATATTAGTGCCTTATTGCCCCAACATCAGCAGAACTGATGTAAAATGGAGTTGAAATGGGCATGAAAGGTGTGCAAAGCCAGCTTGACTGTATTAAAGCCAATGAAGTCCATGTGATCTATACTATGAAACAATTGACAGGGTGGAGCTTCTATTAAGGCTGGTAATATCTTCATGCATTATAGCCATTGATACAATGGCTATATGGCAGAGGTTTATGCTTTGCCCAAGGGGATATTCACTGACAAGATGGGGGGAAAGCAGAGATCCATTTGCGAAGGAGGATGAGACAGCCCTCACAGGGAGGTATTGTTTCCAGCAGAACTCAGCTGCAGAGCAATTGCTAGGAGAGGTAAAATGCTTTCACTGCATTGTACCTTCCAGAATACAGAAAGCTGCTGACTCTGACCTCTCTAAAACTGTATCAGAGGACACAGCTTCAGCTGCATGCAAGAAACTGTGCTGCCTCTTACAAACACTATCCCTATCTGCCTATCACAAGTCAAAGGAACATAAATTTCCCAAAGCTGGGAGGGGGACAGGGAGAAAAGCACAAAAGCTGAGCAAGCGAAACATTAAGTCAGGCTAAGGTCAACTGAGTGAAACAAATAAAATCACACTCTTTTAAAGTGGGAGAGTTCCTCAATTGCATCCACCATCTAGTCTCATAAACTGAGAAATATAAAGGCTTGAAGAGGGACTCAAACAGCTGCTGTCAAGAGAAGCAAAAGCACTTCACTATTTTGTGATGCAAAACTAAAGCCTATCCATCAGTAGGGGGATGGAGAAGTACTTTTGCACCTCGCTTTTCTATTTTGCTAAAAAGTCAACAGTAGCTTAGACCTAAAACAGCAGACAAGGGCTGAAAAGACTAAAATAAAGACAGACTAGAGAAGAATACAAGGACAGCATTACAGTCACTCCTCAATCCACAAAGTACTTTGGGTGCTATGCTCTCAATGCCCTTCACCAAACCTGCCTCTGCAGGTTCCTAACTGCTGAAGAGTGTCCAGGGACTTTTCCTCCTCTAGAAAACCCCAAGGACAAGGCAATATGCCTGCTCCCTCCCTCAATGCTCTGTCATGCATAATTTCTTGTTGCCCCAGCAGAGCTTTGTCCTGAACTGTTAACATTTACAGCAGCACTAGAAATTTCTGGAGTGACCACAAGCCCCCTAGGACGGAAAGCCTGTAAAGTGACATTGTGTATTTTACTAAATAAGCAGTAACAGGACAGAAAAAGATGAAGCACTTTCATTCCCCTGTTTCTTTGGCCTACCTTGTGAGGCACTGCCTTCTAAAAGAAAGAGGCACCCTTGACATCTTGTTGTTTTCTTTTTTACTTGTTTCTGATTTTAACTCCTTAATACACCTTTAAAACTTCCAGTTCACATTCACCAAGTAGACAGTCCCCTCTGTGCTGGTGGTAGGCAGCTGCCTCTGGTGGAAAGGGCAGGCAGTTCCCTGTGGTTGCATCAAACAGGCAGAGCAGGGGACATTGGGAACGTACACAACAGCTTCCAGTGAAGCAAAAAGCAGCTGGCACAATTACAGCCATGGAAGATACTAACATAACTGAATGTCCTGAGTTGCAGGAGTTTTAAGTTTAGCTATGCTTCTTATTCTGGCAGGTTACCAAGCACAAAGTCACCTGGAGAGCAGAAACAATTTCTGAGCACTTAATCCATTTTTCTGTGTTCTGTACCAGTAAGAGAATCATCCACCCCAGTCAGAGGACTGAAGCTTTCAGTTCCAGGCTGAACACAAGAAAAACACTTCAGCCCAATAGAATTCTTAGAAAACATCACAGAATCACAGGTTGGTTTGGGTTAGAAGGGACCTTAAAGATCACCTAGTGCCAGCCCCCTACCATGTTTACTACAACTTTACCAGACACCTACCTTAAAAGATGACTGTTGTTTTCTCTCCTATTCTTACATCTTTGTTTCTAATATTCACTGCAGTCTTGATAACATTACTTCATACTTGAAACAGTTATTTCAAGTATCACTGTGAACCTCAAATCCCTAAAGCATCTGAAAAGTAGCAAAAAGATTCCTTAAATCTGTAGCTGGATCAATGTTACAACAACTTTTCTAAACATTTGTTCTCAATTTTGGTGCAGTAAGTAGAGAACTAATGCAGACTATAAAACAGCTGAGTACATGAAACAATCCTTGAAGATACTAATTACACAAATATTAGTGAATTCACAATAAACTGTCTCAATTCTCTTTCCAGTCTTCCCGCAAAGCAAAAAAAAAAAAAAAAAAACCTTCAGGAAACATAAGACTCAAAACAGGGGCATAAAGTGCCTTGTAATTCTACAGTAAAGAAGGATATACTTCTCATCCACCCAACCATAAATTCAGTCAACTTAGCTCAAACCACTTTAATCAGAGATTTATGCTCTCAATGACCCTGAAATGTTATTTTTTTATAGGAGCACTCCTACATTTCCTTCCCTTGGCAAAGGCAAGTAGGACAGTAACTCCCAGAGATCTGGGCTGGAACACAAAGCTATTAAACACCTCCCTCCACAAAGGGCACAAGTTTGTCTCTGTGGCCTAGTTGTTCACACACCAACTAAATGGGGTTTCTTATTTGTTTCTCATTTAACAACAGAATGGAAAGAAGTCAGAAGTCAGCAAAATCCACTTTCTTAACACAGAACAAATGATGCTCCTGGTACATAAATATGCAAAAGTTGTAGCCACTCTGGATACCATCACACGTACTGTGAGGCTCTGGCCCTGTGAGAGAGTGCTTGAAAGTCCCAAACCCTTTTAAAAAAAAGATTTATTTCTTCATTACATTTTTAGTGCCAAATACAAGAATTAACAAAAATACCATTTCAGTTTGAAAGCAAGATCTCAGTGTTTATCTTGAAGATAAAGGTTTGACTGCTTTTTATTAATTTAGGCTTTTTTTCTGTGAGACTGGTTTCCATGGAAATGCAAGCAGGCCAAAAACCTGCAATCAGAAGTGAGTCAGTTTTGCCTGTTTATGTCTCCTTAGTTCCCATGGGAACAGACATAAAAAAAAAAAAAAATTTAAAAAAAAAAAAGAGAGAGAGAGAGAGAATAAAAAGGATAAGGGTCCTGAAATACCTTCAGAAAATTTCTTCCAGAGCTTTATTGCTTTGGCTGCCCTTCCAGAATTAGAGTTGAAAATAACACTGAGCAATAGATGACAGAGTAGTGACTTCATTTCTTCATGGAAACATCAACAGAAAATACCTGAGGATGTTTCAAAAGCCCCATTCAAACTAATAAGCTCAAAATCTACAGCTACAAATTGTATTAATTTAGGTTTTGGTATAAGTGCCTAGAGTACAGATTTCTTTAAATTAATTTAGTGCAAATGTAAATAGAAATACAACAGAGAACAGGAAAACTGTATCACACTGTCCCTGTCCAATAAATATTTCAATACCCTTTCAGACCAAAAACAAAGCAAAAAAAACTTGTCTTGAGGAAATAAGTCTAATATTTCCATAGCAAGGACATTTTTTAACAGACTGACTCCTTCTTTACAACACATTCATTTTTAATGGTAGCAAATCAGCTATCACAATCAGCAAAACTGGCTATATACATACCAGGTTAAGCAATAAATATTGGTATTAAATTTTAATTTATAAAGGACTGTACTCTGTCCTTCAGAGTAAGAAGGCATTCCTCCAAACTCACAGAGCAAATCTGAGAGGCAGGATGGATTCAGGAAGAATCCATCTCTCATCCTACTTTTCAAAGATAACGGGGTACCTCCCATATGCTGTCTTCTTAAAAGATAACATCTTCCTTCCTCCTCAGAACCAAATGCACCAGGAAAGGTAGAGAGGAAAGGACAGGGAATTGTTAGGAAAGAGGCTGCAGTGCATGTCTTGGACCTTGAAAATTTGCCCCTATTGCTACCATCACCATGTAAGAACTCCCTGACAACTCAGTGTCCAGAAACAGTGACAAGAGCTATGATTACCTGATGCTGTACAGGACAGCTAAACCTGATACCAAAATTCTTACTTCATTCTTTGTCACCCACATCACCTTATCAGTTCTACATGCTTAGCACACCTCCACACAACTCAACACTCTTAACCAGAGGGCTGCAGCACCTGTCATTTTTGCCCATCTGGGAAGAATGTCCAACATCTCTTAACACTACTGCCAGAGACTGAAGCTGCATTACAGAAATCAACAAAGGAAAAAGAAAAAGGAAAGCTTGCCTAAATATGGCTCTCATACTCCCCAGAATCACCAGAACTCAAAAGGCCTCCCGCATTCACACAGTCTTACACATCACTTTTTTTGCAGTTTGCTACCTCTGAGACCTAATAATATATTACTACTGATATGAAACAAGGCTCTTAGAGGAGTAGCCAGCCATGATGTTCACTGGAAGGATGAGAGAGGGGCAGCAATACCTGGAGCTCTATCTTGAACGGATGAAACAGTTGAACTTAATTTGACCTTATTACTTCACATTAGCTAAATTCAATCTGTTCTTGTCACAGAAAAGATTAGCCTTATAGATAAAATTATTTCCTGTTCTCCTTTGTATTTTGGCAAGGTGTAATGTCACTCAGGAAAGAGTACAATCTCTCAGAACTCCCAAAGGCATCACTCAAGGAGAACAGATTTAAAGGACATTTATGTGTATCTTTCATTCTATTGGGAAGTTTAATCTCCTTTCTTGGAGGTGTCAGAAATACAAATAAATAAATTAGTTTAACCATACATTTACTTTAACTGCTAAACATACAAACATAGAAATCTCATTGTGACCATATTCCTTAAAAGAGCTACCATTCACATTAACCCATAATATCAACACACTGGAATTTTTTAAAACTTTAAGAGAACAAACTGCAGAAGCAGGAAGAAAGCAGATAAGTATTTTCACCATACTCTATACCAAATTTATGTTCAATATTAAACAAAGGGGTCAATTTTACTAAAACCAGCCTCTGAAGAGATTGCAAGAGTGCTGGATCAGTATCAGCTTAGTTTCATGCCTCACCTAGCACAAAGAAAGGAACAGAGAAAAGATGAATGTGACTACTGAAGCTAGGTTGTCACTATCACACAGAATAAAGACCCTGGTCACAAGAAAGGAGCAAGCAGTTTTAGAAGAAAATAGCTTACATGGAAAATTAATATTCTTAGATTACTGAGTCCCCCAAAATCAACACAAATAACTTAATTTTGGCTTTGGGGACATCAGCATTATCATCTCAATCTTAAGGAAATTTACAAGGTCACACACTGAACTGTAATTCAGAAAATAAACCCATGAATAGGTATCAAGCACCACCTATCTTGTGAACTAAGCAAGGCTCCCCTTCAGAAAAACAGAAAGTGTAATTGCACCATTATACATGTATCATATTACAAATGCCTAAGAAAGCCTAATAATGGTTAAATGAGCAACTTGAATTCTGTCATTTGTTAACTTTCAAATGCTTATTTATAGAAGCTTAGTGTTAACTCTTCCTATTAAGTTTCCCAAGTCAGGCTTTTAAATTTGTATTTCAAAACTGTCAAAGTTCCTTGCATGTAAAATTACATAACAAAACATTTTTTGATACATACAAAACTCTGAACATCAATTGAAAACCAGTACCACCTTAACTATTCTCAAATGTAATCACACAAAATTATGCCCTCTTAGACTAGACTGCTGTTAAGACAAAATCCACAAAAGTGTCGAGATGAAAAGGAACAATGGAACAGCCTGTGCCAATTATGACAACTAATAATGATCAATAATCTAAATTTTAAAACAAGCATTGTTTTGTACATGTTGAGGAAGCTCAAGGCGAGCACTGCAATTTCCAAGAATAAATGTAGAACAAATTTTACACACAAGATTAGAAAAGGAGGCACGCACCAAACAAAAAAGTCTACAACAACATTTTACAGTGCTCCTATCAGAATTTCCTGGGTACCTCAAAGCAGCCAGTATGCTGAAAAAAAAATTACTCTAACTAGGCTGCGACTAAAAGCCATCTTTCCAGGTAAAAGTGCTCCATTTATAGAAATCTACAGTGTCTGCATATAGATCATCTCAAGGGATGATTACCACAAAACTTCCTGAGACTGACATGGCATAAAATAACAAATTGCACACAAAACCAAAGGCACAAAATCCACAGCAGCAAAACTTGAAATTCAGAACCCATTCCTGCACCATGGTATATGTCACATAAACACAAAGCATCTCCTCCTGACAAAGTTCACATATCAGTTGTGGTCTGAAGGGGTTTTTAGCAGGCTTTAGGAAGTCCCAATGCAATTTCTGGTGGTACGAAGAAGCTAAGGACAGCAGATGGTATAAGTTCATAACACCATGGTATGGCAAAACTGTTCTTTTAACTGTACATTGTCATGGAGGAGGGATTATCAATACCTCACTGGCAAAAGGACTGATTTTCAAAAGTTGACAATGAAGATTTTTTAACCCCTCTCTGAAGTACAGGGCTGAAAAAACAAACCCTGCTCAGAAAAACACTATGCATCTCTTTTTATAAATAGCAATTCTAGTACAAGACACCTCAGCAGTCTTCCTGTCAAATCACTGCATCAGTGCAAATGTCATATCCAAGTCATCATGCAAAACTTCTTAGCACATAGAGCTAGAAAAATATTCAGTTTAAAAGCACTGCAGTAGAAACCTCCAGCAATATGCAAAGAAACACAACAGAGCAAAGAAGGAATATGACTGACAGGTTTTTGCCAGACAGAAAGACAACCCTTCTGGATCAGTGTTTCTCAATCGCTGATCCAGAGAGTAATGGTCAGCTGAGACACCTGAAACAGCCCAGGGAACAGCTGCAAAGAAGGCAGACTTGTGTTTTGGGCAGGAGGGGGAAAGGAGGGAATTCTTTTCTTGCTTTTATGTTTTCTAAAAGCAGTTCCCACACGTGAGCAAGAAAGCAATCAACACAAGCAAAAATAAGAGTAGTAACTGAGCAAACAAACCTCAGATTAATTTATATTGAAACTAAAATCTCTTATAGCACTACCACACAGTACAATCCTCAGATTGTATTCAATGAGGTCAGATGTTTTCTTGGACTTAAAAAGGCTGAGAGACATCCTTTTAAATGACAGATAGCTGGCAAACAATAACATGGAAGATAAACAGAAGATGAGGATTTCTGAAGGACAGAGTAAGATGATGAGATAACCAGTATCTATGATTACAGGAAGAAATCAAAATCCACCAGAGCAAAAACCTTAGGTATTTTTAAATGTACAGAAGGATTCAGGGAACAAAAGCCTCAGCACACCAACTCTATAGTTTGACAAGTAGGAATTGTAAACTAACACGAGAATATTCTGAGGACTGATATCTCTAATACTAGATTTATGGAACGTGAAACTGCTTTTGTACCCATTAATAAAAGTAAAGCCATAAAGAGCATTAGGTAATCACAAATTCAACCCACTAAGTACACTAAAAGCTCCAGCATTTGATTTGGCTTAATCACGTCCCTCTAATACTAGTAAATCAGAACCACCTCAGTAGTATTGCAACTATTTGACAGACATTTTAGGGAGGTCAGAAACAGTTACACAGAGCTCATACTCACTTGAATCCTCCCATCTGAGAAGGTGCAACTTCCAAGCAGAATAGTAAAGAAATCCCAGCACCAGGAAGAGGCAGAGGGCTAGCAGCAGGTTACGCATAAACACCAACAGTCCCATCTTCACATTAAATCTGCTCTTCTACATGATCTAAGAAAGAAAACCAGGTTAAGGTTGGAGTCACCTTCTGGGACCCCCACAGTAACACATATATCTCCAGCCGTGCTCTCCACATGGTAAAACATGCCCACTACCTAAAAACCACCGGTGAAATAAGAAATACCACCCTAAGTAGCAGCCTTTTTTCTTTTTCTTTTTTTTTTTTTTCTTTTTTTTTTTTTTTTTCCTTTTTTTTTTTTTTTTTTTTTCTGTCACAAGGGTAAATGCCGTTCCGGCAAGGCAGGAGGGCACTGCAAGGAGAAGGCAGGGCAGCAGCCCAGCTCCCTGCCTGCCCGGTTGGAGCCAGCAGGAGCCCCGGGCACGCCGCGACGATGAGACCGGCTGCCATGAAGGCGGGGACGGCGCCGGGAGAGCGTGGCCCGCCCGAGCCGAGCAGGACGGCAGCCCGCCGCTGGCTGACAGCTGCTAACGGAGCCGGACGGAGTCTGAATGCGAAGAGCGGAGTCTGAATTCGGGCTGGCGGCAGAGAGCGGACCAGGCACCCCGCCGCCTGACGGGGCTCCGCTCCGCTCCTCTCTCCCTTCTCGCCGAAACGGCGGCGGCCGCTGGGGCCGGACCTGCCCGATTCCTCCCGCCCCCTCCGCCCCTCCTCACCCGGCCGCCGCCAGCCCTGGGCGTTCGGCCGCCGGCTGCGAGCCCCGGTCGCAAGGCTGCGGGCGCCGCCATGCCGGGCGCGGCGCAGCGGGACCGGCAGCCGCCGCCGACACCGCCGCCGACACCACCGCCACGGCCACCGCCGCGCTGAGGGGCACCGCGGCCGCCAATGGGGCGCCGGGGCGGGGCCGCCGCGCTGCCAACCCTCCCGCATAGCGGCCGCCGGCGGCCAATGAGGCGGCGCGGGGGGCTGCGCCTGCAGCCAATGGCGGGCGGGAGCGCGGCGGGGGGTCGCCGCCGGAGGGGCGCTGCCTGAGGGGCGCTGCGGCAGGGCGGCGGCGCGCGTGCGTGCGCGGACACCCCCCACACCCCACCCCCGGAACCCCCCGGCACCGCCCGGCCCGGCTGCTGGAGCTGCCCCATGGCTGTGCCCGTCGCTGGACCGCACTGGGCCGGACTCTGCGCTACGCTACACTCCACTGCACTGCTGCCCCTCCCGCGTCACTGCAGAGCCCGCCACCCCCCTCTCCTCAGGGCACCACACCGCCCTCTGCAATCACTGCACTTCACCCTTCCCCCCACACCCCGCTTCCAGCGGCCGCAGGACACAGCTCCAAGCTTTCTCCCCCCGTTCCCCTCCCTGCCTGGCATTGCTCCTTCGCATTGCATCGCAGCGCTGCTTCCCGTCACTCGTTGGCACTTCCAAACCACTGCAGTGCACTCAGTGCCCTCATACTCCCTAACCTGTTGAATCCAGCAGCGTTTTTAGGGGCTGAAGGAGCAAATGGCCCACTGGAGCATGATTGTGTGGAAATAATTGAACAAACATAGGCAACAAGAGCGGACCTTAAGGATGGAAGAACCTGATCTAGAGCTTTTTACAGATGGAAGTAGTTTTGTGGAAAATGGAACCCGATATGTGGTATATGTGATAACTACTCAAAATTCAGTAATAGAGGCTAAAGCCCTTTCCCCTGGAACATCAGCACAACTGGCTGAAATAATTGCTCTCACTAGAGCCTTCGAACTGAGTAAAAACAAACAGGTAAATATATGGACTGACTCAAAATATGCCTTTGGAGTAGTGCATCTCCATGGAGTACTGTGGAGAGAACGAGGGTTTTTCTCTTCTTAGACAACCGGTATAAAGTATCAAAATGAAATAATGAACTTGATAACAGCTGTACAATTACCTAAACAGGTGGCTATTATGCATTGTAAATTACACCAGGGAGGAGCTACAAAAATAGCTGAAGGAAATGCCCTGGCAGACCGAACTGCTGGATTGATTGCTGAACGGGTAACAAGCACCATGGCATTGATACCGATGAAGGTGAGGCCTGTCCATGATTATATTGCACAGAAAACAAATTATTCAGAAGAAGATAAGAAGCTGGCCGACTTGTTAAGAGCCAAATCAAATCAAAGAGGGTGGTATGTAACTGCAAATGGACAAATAGTAGTGCCTCCCACCCTAATGGAGGGCGATACTGCGGGCTGAGCATCAAAAATGTCACTGGGAAGCAGAAGCATCAATGGCATATTTAAAACGAAAAGTTATATCTGTACGGATGTTAACAATGGCTAAGTCAGTAAATCAAAAGTGTGAGATTTGTTTAAAGAATAATCCAGTAGTAAGAAAACGTGTGGAGATGGGACATATTAGATTAGGTATGGAACCTGGAGAGTATTGGCAGATTGACTATGTAGAACTACCAGAAAATCAAGGGGGTATAAATACCTCCTAGTAGGAGTGGACACCTTTTCAGGATGGCCAGAAGGCTTTCCCTGTTGCACTAACCAAGCTAAGGAAACAGGGAAATGGTTATTAAAAGAAATTATTCCCAGGTTTGGAGTTCCCTTAGGAATGTCCTCAGACAAAGGGCCCCATTTTATTGCAACAATAGTCCAGGAAGTCAGCAGGGCACTGGGAATTTCTTGGAACTTACATACAGCCTGGAGACCACAATCCAGTGGACAGATAGAAAAGATGAAACAAACAATCAAAAGGCAGATCAGCAAGATATGTCAGGAAGCGAAAATCAAATGGCCACAGGCATTACCAATAGCATTTTTGAGAATTAGAATCAAACCCAGAAGTGGGATAGGATTGAGTCCATATGAGATTCTTTTTGGAAGACCATATGAAGCACCTCAGCCGGGCGTGGAAATACATATTAAGGGACATCAGGACATAGATAACTATGTGCTATCTCTTAGTAGAACACTGGCATGGCAGCGTGAAGCTCTGATTTGGAATCGACTGTTAGCCCTGGAGAATCCAGTACCTGACATCGAACCTGGAGATCAAGTGTATATCTGGGACTGGGCTGACAAGCCTCTGAAAGAGCAGTGGAATGGACCATATATGGTAATACTAACAACATTTACTGCTGTAAAGGTGGAGGGGATAGATTCGTGGATACATTATACCAGAGTGAAGAAAGCTCTGAAAGACTGGGGAGTAAAGCTGTTGGGACCTACCAAGCTGCAATTTAAAGGAAAGTAAAAATGTCCCATATAGCTTATGGGATTCTAGTTATAGTCTTGTTTCTGCACTTCCTTCCAGTAGAAACATATGTAGAAATATCTGAGAAAAAGGGTACAATAATGTGTAATGTTGGAGAAAATGCCACTCTGTCTTGCAAAATCATAAGTAAAACTCCAATCAATGAGATGACATTGTTGATTCTGTGGGAACAATGGTCTCCAGATAAAGGCAAATTCGAGACAATATATATGAGTGATACAGGGAAATTAAATAATAATAAAGAAAACGGGTCTTTAATAATATGGAAATCAAAGGTAAAGGTGTCAAATGTGATCAGCCAGCATTTTCATGATAAAGGAGAAACTTTTCTACATATCAAGAATTTAACTAAAGCAGACCAAGGAAAATATAGATGTTTGGTGAAGGAGCAAGATAGTGCCAATTATGGAAACAGGAAAATAATAGTAAATTCAAAACCAAATAAAGGTATACAACCGGGACACGAGCTATATGCTGTGACTGAAGGCCAGGATCTGATTGTATATTGTAACTTGGAGGACCCACAACCTACAGAATATTGGTGGTCCAAAGAAGGAAATAGGATACTCGATGATGAAAGGGCATACCAATGAATTAAGACTAGGAGGAAAGATGATGCAGATTATTAAGCAAATCACAAAACAGGATATGGGTCTATATAGATGTAATTATCGGAATCATACCACCATAGGATATAGTGAGATTCAGGTGTCAAAAAGATGAGTTAAACGAACACTAGAGGAAACAACCCAGATACTCCTGGAAGTGTATAAGCCTTGGTATAATTCAGAAGAAAATTTAATGGTAGGATTGATTAAAGATTTTGCCAGAATGCAAAATACAAGCGAAATAACTGCTTGTCTCCCAATACCGAAAACGGCTGGAGAACTCATAGCTTGGGGAACAATAACGGCCCCCTTACCAGAAATAGAGAATAAAGAAAATAAAACTGTCTGTAGGCAGAAAATTAGGGAGGTCCAGAGAGAAAAACAACAGAAAATAAGGCAACTGTGGTCAGGCCCAATGTCATGTGCTGAATGTGAAAAGAAGCTGAATTATGAATTTGCTAAGATAGGACGATTAAAAAATATAGGAAGGTGCTCATATGATGAAATACAGACAATATTAGTCCTGGAGAAAGAAGTAACATGGGAATGTGAGGAAAAGAGCAATGGTAGAATAAAAGAGAAATGGGATTCAGCCTGGTCTATGAGTATATTGCAGAAGTTTCAATATGGGGGAGATACGCCCTGGTGCATAAGATGGACAGGAGGAACTCGGTATTATAATTCTAACAGACATGTCCTTTGGTGGAACTGTACTCAAATTTTGGATTGCGAAACAAAAATGGAAAAGGTTGTTTTGGCACCTGTGAGAGTAGCATTAAGAATGGGGTGTATATGCCGAAAATTGAGAAATGAAACCAGATTTAACTATGGAGATTATAAAACAACTACTATCCGAAGTATGGGACATTTTGTATGGGTTGTGAGTGATGGGACCTGGACAACTCATTTGGCAATAGATGGACCAGTTAGGGAAATAACTTTGGGACTACTGACCCTTTGTCCAATTTGGAAGCGATCACCTTTTAAGGGACATTTAGAAGAACTTTATACTAGGACAAAGCAAAGTTTATTTGAGGAAAATAATGATGATGATACCTGGCAGGAACCCTCAAGCAGAGTAAAAGTGGCATGGGCAGTGGAATCCTTATTTGCACAAGTAGCATCATATCGCAATCGAGAAATGATCTATAAATTGATCGGGCAAACTGAAAGGTTGGCAAAAGTAACTAAAAAGGGATTTAGAGATTTAAATTTACAATTGTAAGCAACAACTAGAATGACTTTGCAGAACAGAATGGCATTGGATATGATGTTGTTGAAAGAACATGGAGTGTGTGGATATTTGAAAGACCGTATTGATCACTGCTGTATAAATATCCCAAATGTAACTGCAGACGTGGAATATGGTATTTCTCAACTAAAAAGAATTGAGAAGGAAGCACATAAAGAAAGGGAGGAAATTAGTCAAAATTGGGTAGGAGCTTTACTTAGTAGTTTAGGACTAAATTTGACAGGATGGATACAATCATTAATCCAGACTGTTTGTATTGATAGTAATCTTTCTTATTGTTTATCTAGTATATATCTGTGTTAGACAGGAAACTCCCTGCAGTAGTGACTGGACTCATAAAATTATAGGAGCAGTCACCAGAGAATACCCCTGTCCACAAATGATTTCCCCACCACCATATCAGGAAACTACTATGTGGGTTGAAAACACTTAATTGATTATAAGTATTTTCAAAAGGGAGGAATGTTGGGTTTAGTGTTAGGTTTGGGTTAAAATTAAAGATGTGCAGTGAATTGCAGTGAGTGAGTGTGTGTGTATAGATACTATTGTTACTATAGAAGGAATTGTTAGTTAATTGCTAGGATAGGTATCTATGATAACTCTAAGAAACAGAGATAAGGGTGCGAAAAATGAGTATTAGGTGGCAGAAAGCAGGAAGCTGGCAATGAAAACCATGTTTGAAATTGCCCAAGAGAAGCTGGATACAACCCAACAGCGAGAGGTGAAAAGGATGCAGTGAGGAAGATGTCTTGATTGATCAGAGGAAGACTATTTACTTCATCTTGACAACCACCAGAGAAACACCACGCAAGCACAGAAGAATGTATGTCGTAATTTGTTGATGTAGCAACCAGAATATGAATATGTATTAGATAGTGTTGTAATGTGTTGAATATGTAATGAGATTGCAAAATTTTAGGGGATAAATTCCAATCGTGATGTGACAGGTTTTGGAGCCAGATTTGGGTACGGACCCCTGGTTCCCAGGGCCTCAGAATAAAGCACCACATATAACCTCTTCCGAGTGGTTATGTGTTTGTCTCCATGCTACCACCATCACTCGTTGGCACTTCCAAACCACTGCAGTGCCCTCAGGCACTCCACTGAGCCATCCCCTCCTCTGGGTATGGCACTGCAGGGACCCCTATGCACTGCACTGCATCCTCTCGCTGGTTAAACTGCAGCACTGCACCTTCCTCTCACTGAGACACCTCTAAAACTTGCAGTCACTGCAGCCATGGCACTGCATCACCACACCTCTCTCCTACCCAGCTTCTGCGAGTGCATGGCCTCCAGCCACTGCATCTCAGTGCACTGCATCTCCCTTCAATTGCTGCACTGCCCAGTCTCTAACCACTGCTCAGCCCAGCCTGGTCTACAACCACTGCACAGAGCTGCCCAGCCCTGTCTTGCTCCCAGTCACTGGACCTTGCCATGCCATGCAGTCCAGTTTAGCTCCCAGTCACCGCCCTGGTCACTGCCTTCACATTGTCCTCCAACTTCTGCAGATCCTCACACCACTTCTTACACAACAAGGTCCTGCCCACCACTGCATGCCATCTCCCTGGGCTTCCAAATGCTGCACAACTTCCACCACTGGAATTACACCTGTCTGCAAGAACCACACTGGACTGCAGGGACCACATCCGTTGCTCTCCCACACCACAGTGTAGTTCACCCCATGCAGCCGGTGCCACACAGCTGGCACTGCTTCCACACACTTCTCATTACACTATGATGTTCCACCTTCCCACTGCACAGCTGCCCCATGAGCACTGCAGTGGTGGGACCAGCCCACACCTCACCCTTCCCACAGCATTGTCTTCCTGGATGCTGGTTCAACAGCCTTGCTGGGCAGCCCTAATACTTGTTAGGTACAGGACAAGTGAGAAACACAAGGCAGTTTAAGTATAGGCAGCACAGGGAGAGAATGATAAACAGGAAAATTATTAGGCACAAGGGGAGAAATGTTATCTGAAGGGAAAGAGACTGTAAGAGATAACCCTGCATCTTCAGGACAGTAAAGAAGCCCAGCAATTCCTGTTTCCACCCACCACGAGTCACTGATAACACAAGGAAAACAAACAGCTACATCAGTTTAAGTGAAACTACGTAGAACCACATCCAGTGTGGTAGTGGTTTGGGCTGCAGGCCAGCCCAGGTAGAGATGTTGACTGGCAGATGCTGCCTGGTATGGTGCAGGGGCAGCTGAGCACTGCTCAAGCTCACTCCCTGGCACTTGGCAAGAGGCAGAGACCACACAGGTCATAGGGAAAGGTTGTGGGGGCTCACACAGCTCCAATTTCACAGCCAGAAACACCATGTGCTGCATCCATGCAGGTGGGCTCACAAACCCATCATGCTCCTCCTTGGAGTCATGAGGGACACACATGCCGTGTTGGCATCCTGTTGGGTTTTTTTTATACTAATAACAGCTTCTAAACACAGTGCAAGAGCCAAACAGACTCATGCCAAAACTCAGATATGACTGACACCAGTATCCCCCCTGAGGAGGTGCATGGAGGTGGGCCATGAAAATATCTACACAGCCCCATTCATCTGCAGGTCTCCCCTCCCACTGCTGCCCACTGCAGTGACACCCAGCTCCCTGTGCCCGACCCACTGGGGACACTGTTTGCTCCCACCCAGTTGAGGCAGCTCCCTTCCCTCTGGCTCCATGACGAGCAGTGTCTGGGGCCAGGATGGGCCATCCCCACTCAGCTGACAGGCTCAGTGCCTCCAATAAGCCCACTGGCTCCTGCTCTGTGTCACATCTGGCTGAAGCCTGGCTTTGCTTTACAAACACTGCCAGCTCCTCTCTTCACTTCTTCATCCTTCAGGATGCACAATCCAGGTCTCTTCTCCCTGCCTCCACACCCTGCGACCTGGCAACATGGAGCTGTCTGTGATGCCAGACACTGCCATGCCTCATCTGCCCTCACCCTCATCAAACCTCACCTAAAATGCCCTGTCTCTACAGCTTGTGCACTCAAGTGTTTCAGGCCCGTGGTCCACAGGCACTACAGGTGATCTGATTTTGATGATGAGATAAGCCAGGACCTACAGCACGAAGCCAGGTAATGACAAGGCTGGGGCTTGCTCCTGTGCCCACATGTGTCACTTGGGAAACTCTACCCCCTGTTATCAGGTGTCAGTGCACTGGAAAGAGCCCAGAATGAAGTCATGCTTCTTGCCAGCCTGGAAAAAACTCAGGAGGCAAGTGCTGTGCATCTGTGGAAATCAGGTACCAGCACCCAGCAGCTGTTTAACTGGCCAGGAGATGAATTAAGGCGATGATTAGTGCAGTGATTTAGTTCGAGTAGCAGGGCTTTAGTCTGAACATGTTCCTTCTTAGCTTACATGTTTCATTCGCAGGCAGATGTCAAGCTGGATGTTGCTAGGAGATTGACAGCAGGGGAATAATTAAGTCTGATTAAAACCTATCATATTGCTGTGTCACTTTCCAGAACTCTCTGAAGCTTTTCAAAGCCAAACTGACCAAATGAAACAGCAAGAGCTACAGCCCATCCTGCTCAAAAAAAACCATTTCTGGCCAACCCACTGAGCCTTGGGGCAATGCTCATGTGTCTGCAGGGCACTTCCAGCAGCAACATGAGCCACAAACTGGAAAAAGAAGGCTCTGGCAGAGGGCATGGCTGGTGGCTGTGTTAGCAGGTAACCAGCACAGTCAAGATGGTTGGTGCCCAGATGAACTACCTAGCTGAATCACATTCCTACACCCCATGTCTCTACATCAGCCCTACATGCTGCCTGGGGTGCTGATGTTGGGCCAGGCATAACCTAGTGCCTATAGCACATGTGGGGCAAAGCAGTGCAAGGGGCCAGGCATTGGTTCAGCTGCTCATGTCCGCTGCAGGGTTTGGGCAAGTAGGGGTGGCCACCAGCAAAGCTTCCTCCTGCCCTTCCCCTGGAAGGAGGCTGCCTGGGGCATGCCAAAACTGTTCTGCAAAAACACCTCATGCATAGTGCTGTGCACCACAGGGTGTTCCTGCTGAAATGATGCCTGTTTGCTTTTTTCTTTCATGGTGGTTAAGCCACACATTATATGGGGTGACACAAAAAGATAAATAGCAGCTACAGGTTCTTTTCCCACCAGTAAACAAAGTTATGCTGTAACTATCTGCATCAGTTTCCAAACACACACACGTCAGCCTCCAGGGTTCTTTCACAGTGCGACTGCTAATCTCCTTTTGACTCTCTGCCCTATAAAAATTCTCATTCTAATATTCACACTGTAATCCTTACCCTCAAATTACATGTCATCAAATCAGACCTGATACTAATTAACATAGTGTTTTATTACTAATTAAATACCACTAAATACCACAGCAAAGATCTCTTTCCAGTAAAGGCTAGATAGAGATTACCTCTGCTGATGCACAGACCTGGGGAATGCAATCTGGGCTGTAACACGTGGATTTTATCTTTATCTCTCTCTGGCCAAACTTGTTTCATCTCACACACTCATTACATACTATTCTTAAACACAGTCTCTGAGCACTGAGCGTGACCAGGGTGTGAACAACACTTTATATTTCTGGTGCTCTGGCTACTCCAAGAACACAAATGCTGAACAGCATTGTCAGCAGTCCCTTGCAAAACAAGCTGAACTTGGCTGAAAAATTCTGCCACTCTCCAGATGTCTTCAACAGCAAAGAGCCACACTTACCACCACAGGCACAAAAAACCACCCAGAACCTGTCCAAACAGCTCCCTGAGACTGCTGCCTGACCGGACCACGTTTCCCAGGGTCTTCTTCAGCTGAAATGATCCAATGGGTCCTGCTTGACACACAGCTGTATGAGCAGCAGACTGTGAGCAGCAGTCCAGAACACTGCTCAGTGGCTCATCTCCTTGCATTAGTTCCAATATACTATGTTTGGTTTAAACATATTTTCCAAGAAAGGAGGTAGGCTTGATTTGAAGACAAGCATTGTAGACTCCCACCCTTTTGGGTCTGTTTCAGGAGTCCCTCATGCTCACATTCAGAAGAGTATCCCACATCCCTTCATCTGGCTTCAGCTTTCAGACATACCATTTTGTTCTGCCTTCTGCTTGATTAAAGAGCCTTTCAGAGCCTAGCATTTTCTCTTTTGTGACACTACACATATGCTGCAAGCAACCCCCCTCTCATCCATCTCTCTGATAAGCTAAATATACTGAGTTGCTTAATTCTCTTACTGCCAGGCTTTTCCTCCCACCCCCAAGCCATTTTTTACATTTCTGCTCTATATAGCCTCTCTGGATTTTCTGAATCCTTTTAAAGATGTAGAATTCCACAATGACCCTCCCTAATGCTTTGACACAGGGATTAAATGTCCCTTTTCCTATTCTTTGTCTCAAAGGGCTGTATTAGTCCTTGCTGCCATAGCATCAGTCTAAGCACTCAGGCAGGATTGTCCCAAATCTTTTCCCAGCCTGCCACTGGCAGGTTAGAGCCATCTGTGCTGGTCAGCCCATGTTTCAGCTGCACATTCAGGTACTCATGGCCCATCTGGGGCTGGATGCAGAACCTACCACAGGGGAGATGGATAGCCATTTTTGGGGGGGCTTAGGAAGCTGGACCTGGCAGGTGGAAGCAAAGTTTGTAGAACCCTGGTGAGCTCTCTGGGAGCAGATGTCCCAGCTCTCAGTAGATGACTGTGCTGTGAAGTAGAGGAGAGCACAGAACACAGTGGTGGCTGCTGGCATTCAGGCTGGTTTGGTTGTGATGTCAGGGAGGTATTTTGCAATGCCTCTTAATGTTCACCCCAACCTGCTCTCAGTGACACCACTCACTGAGGGGTCTGGTGCAATGCCTGGTTACTGGGCTGCACACCATGAAAACAGCCTCTCAAAATTAAAAAACTGTGTGGAGATTCCATCTTAATCCTGCCCTTTAAAGAAACAAGTTCTATATTTGTCATTCAAAGGGTTTTATTTCACCCCACAGCCCCCTCAGTGAAGTAAGTGTACTTGGGATCTGAGCATAGGAAGCTTTCCTAAATCTTTCATGCACCACCATCAGATTTCATAGTGTGCTTCCTCACACCCATGCTGCAGGCACCTGGAAAGAGCCCAGCTTTGGCTGTGACTGCACTGCCTCTCCAGAGTTTCAAAAATCACTGCTGAATAAACCTAAATTTCAGGGGTGGTCAGAGCTGCAATGGCCATGAACCCTGATGGGCTCACCCCATGCCCTCCAGCCAGGCATCGCCCCATCCCCTTTTTTGCCATAAAAACAGCAGGCAGATCTGGTTCAGCCCTCTGCCTCTCAAGTGGGAAAGGCAGGAATGACCCCATCTCACATGTTGTCAGGGGGAAGAGGAAATTAGACACAGTGGTGGCACAAGGAGAGGCTGCAGCTCCCCTACCCAGCGACATTCATGTCACAGGCCCAGGCAATTCACAAACAACATTGTGATGGCACAGTCATGGGCTCTCCTAAACATGCTAATTTTTAACAAATGCTCATCTGACGGGAGGCCAGTGCAATTCAAAGAGCCAAAGCAATGGGCACAGAAATGGCAGAGAGACCCAGCCTGCCACTGGGGAGGTGAAAGCCCAGCTAAGGGCATCCTAGAGGCTGTGCTATGCAGCACAGTTCTTGCAGGAGAAGCTCCTCCCTGGACAAAAGGAAAGGTCTGGCTGGTGAGAGCAGGAGCATCTGTACAGCACACTTCAACTTTTCCACTGCCATCAACAATGACATAGGATTTTAATTAAAAGCATTATAAAGAATTATTAAGGCTCACAATAGATTAACAACTGCATGCATTAACAGCTATGCATTGAGCTCTGTCAGTAAGCCAAGTCTTAATGGGGAGGCATCAACAACAGCAAGCATACCTAGACCCCCTGTGACTGCTTCCTGGTCTGAATAGTTTTTAAAATTGATTGTCAAGATGACAAGATTAAGGCTTATATTCACAGATGGTAAAATACTGAATAGGCTGTTTGTTGCTACAGCATGGGCCAAACATCCTGATAAGACAATCACAACCCATGGCACAGTAATTGACTGTGAGGAAGGCAGGTGGGTACAGTGATGACAGACTGTATTGCAAGGTGGAGGATCTGCCAGCAAGAGGGGGCAGGAGGGAGGAATTAAGGAAAAAGAGCCAAGAAAAGAGACCTGTCCCCATCCCCACTTGTGAATGTTGCTCTAAGCCTGTATCACAGCACTTTGGCCACAGGTGTGCAGAGACAATTTCCAAGCAGATGCATGGCACTGTTCGTGCCACTCTAGAGCTCTGGCAAAGCCAGCCTGAGGTCAGGTCCAGCTCTCCAAATTTCAAAATGCACACAGAAATCCTGAAAAACAGCAAAACCATGACAGAAAAGGAACTACAGCTTGGCAATGCCTCACATCTGTGCAAGATGTGAGGACTGCAGGCTACTCCTCTGCCCCAGGAGAAGGCCTCCCCACTGATGGTGGGAACGGAGCTCTGCTACAGGCAGTGTTAGCCCACCAGGAGAGAGTGAGGGATGCAGAGGTGAAGATGGAAAAGCTCAAGCCTGAAATTAAATACATATCTTTGCAGTAAGGTTGCAGAAGGATGCAGAAGCAGCCAGCCCCTCTGTGCAGCAGTTTGCAAATGAGATTAGATGTGCCAAGTTTTAATTTAATGTTTCATTATCTGTGGCTGGAAGAAGAGCTGTCATGCGGTCACCCTTGTTGCTTTGCCCTGATCTGTATGCAACCCTGGGTTCACCCCTCTTTTCTGGGGTGCATGTGGTTTCCCACCACATGAGCTCCTGCTCTCCTTTCCAAAGAGGTCCAGAAGCAAAGAGGAGGCCGGGAGTGATTCCCGTGAGCCAGAGAGGGCAGTGGGAAGGATAGGGAGGGGCCCAGCCTGAGGACAATTTTCTTGGCTCACTCTTCCCGTTCATTTTTCTAAAGCCAGGCACAACTCAGCCTGACCTGACTCCATGGCATGACACTGCTCTAAAGTGCAGGCAGGCTGCCTGCAGCAGTGCTCATATTCAGCCTCTTACCCAGGAAATGTCACATTTCCAGCCTGGAGCTTCAGTACGTTAATTAATTGCACTGGAACAGGCAAATCTTTGTGTAACTCCATCTGTCCTGTTGTGATAATGGAGTCAGAGGGCCATGGGCTCCTCTTTTCAGTGTTCTACCTGCATCCCAGCTTATGTCCAGCTGCTTCCTGGTACAATGAACCCTCTGAACCCAAGCAACACATGAGCAGTCTTCACACAACACAGTGACCAGCTTCGGTGATTGTACTGGTGTCTCCCAAACACAGCTAAGGGAGCTGGTGCCAAAACACAAAGTGTAAGTGCAGCAGCCCACAGCTCTGCTGTATCAGTCCTCACTTCAGAATTACAAACCTCCCTCACATATATTGCTCTGATCTTTCCCCTGTGTGCCCTGAGGAAGTGGCTACAAGGAGCCCTCATAGGCTCCAGGTGAGCCGCATTCCCACAGCAACTGAATTGTGCCCTAGCTGAATTTCATTATGACATTTGTCATGATTTCAGACATAAATCCTGGCCCTGTGCTTTTTTTTTTTTTTTTTTTTTTTTTTTTTTTTTTTTTTTTTTTTTTCTGCCAGAGCAGAATTGATAGCATGGGGTTGAGCTTGCTTCTTTTGAATAAGCCATTTCACACGACCTTTGCTGCCCTGTTTCCTGCATGATTCTTTGTAATCAATTTTGCACTGAGTGACATCAAAACCTCCCAGGGTTCCATGTGCCCAGAGTGAAGACATTCTTTGCATGACCCCACCACCCGCTCACCCAAGACCAGAGCAAGAATGATGCTCAGGAAAGGGAACAAGTAGACAGGAGGCAGCAGCAAGGAGAGACAGTATAAGGAAAGGAAAAAGTGCCAGACTGCTCAAGGACTTCACACAAATCCTGCCCGTCTCTGGGAGAGGTGGTGGGAGGAGGTGCTGGAGCTGTTGGTGCAGGTGCTTCACCCATGAGTGCAAAAGCAGCTGCCTGGCACATGGAGCTGGGCTGGCAAGGGCCCAGGTGTCCTGGTGTCTGCACCATGCATGGGAAAGGGAAGGAGGCAGAGGAGCCACCCTATACAGGACAAGTTGTAAGGCAGAGACGGGCTGGTGAGGGGGGGGTGGTGTCAGGCCTGGGTGGGCTGGGTTGCAGCCAGCTGGCCCCTGCACTGCAAGATGTGGCCAAGATTTCATTCTCTGCTGCTGGGCACGAGCCACAGTGTTTAGGAGATTCAGCATTTGTGGTAACCTGTGGATTCTTGCAGCTGCTTTGCATAACGAGGAGTTAGTGCAGCCAGGGGGAAATGTGTCTGGGTGCTGTGCTTGATGGCAGGACAAAGGCAAACAGCAGCCATGAGGAGGCAACTGCCAGCCCCAGGGGCTGCTGCAACACAGTGAAGCTCCCCAAGTGCATCTCCAGCATTACCACAGTCCCATGGGGTAGGTGTGAGCAAGAAGAGGACTAGGGGGCCAGTGGATCCTCATGTAGCAAGAGAGGTCCTAAACAGCATGTGTGCAGAGCTGCCAGCCCTGGCATACTCTGCCCTTGTCCCAGAATGCAGGGGCACAGCCAGGCCAGCAGGTCCCTCATTTGCCACACACCACAGCTCAGAGGCACCTGCAGCCCACCCAACTCAGCAGCAAGAAGCCAGGGACAGAAGCTCAGCCCCTCCAGCAGATTCCCTACCTTGCTCTCCCTAGGACCAACTCCTTGTGCCACAGAAGAGGGTGTATGAGCTTTCTGCAGCCATCAGCTGAGCCACTGATACGCTGGGTGAGGCTGGCAGGTCCACAGGGCCAGGCAAAGGCAGCTGCTCAGGGCTGGAGTTCTCCAGTGTTCAGCACCCTGATGAGTGAGGTTTGTGCCTGCAGCAGGACTGGTCCTTCCAATGCAAGGAGGTGGGAAACTAACCACACAAGGTGTTGGTACCAACAACATCCTCCCTGACAGACTGGTTCCTGGTGGATGTGGTAGATCAGCACAGCCAATTTGTGCAGCCAACCAGACAGGTCCTGTGTTCAGAGTCCAGCACATACAATCCATCTAGGTTGGCATCTGAACCCCAGAATCAAGCTGGGCAAAGCAGTCTGCTTCAGTGTAGTTCCCTCCTAATCTAACCATGGATGCTGGCACTGCTGGTAGTGTTGGGCTCTTTGACTCTATACCAGCACTGAAGACACAGTCACAGCTTGTCACTGTCACTTCCCAGCAGTGATGTGTCACTGCATGTACCTAGAGCATCAGGCACCCACCTCACACCAGGCATCCCCAGCAGTGCTGGGGGACCAGCTGCACACAAGCCAGGCCAAGGAGGACACTTCTTGTTACAGACTTCCAGTCCTCCAGCATCTTACCTCAGAGTAACCTCTGACCTGCAACTCTTCCCTCTCCCCCAGCATCATCCCCACCCAGGGCTCTGCCCAAAAGTTGTTTTTTTTTTTATTCTTTCCTCCATAACTCTTTCCTGGGCCTTAGGACCTACAGAAAAGCTGAAGGACCTCCTCATTTCTGCAACAAGTGACCATGTACAAGCATGTCACTGCCCATGCTCCACACTTCAGTCCCACAGCATCTCTACTCAAATACCTCTCTCCTTTTCCTTGAAAAGCCAGAATGCACCTTCAAGCTCAAGATGTGGTGAGATCTGGAGCATTAACCTGCTCTCTAGAGAGCAGTGAAGCTGTGCAAGTCCAGAGGGAGAAGGATGGGGGTATCCTGAAGCAGCAGCTGGTCCCAGCAAGCCCACAGCTGCAGCACCCAGGCAGTGCTGCCTTTCCTGAAGGGATTGTTGTGGCTCAGTCCCTGTCACACTGTGGCCCTGAACAGCCTTGCCAGAGGCCCATGCTCCTCCCATCGCACCAGGCGACTATGAGAAGCATCTCGTGATCCAGATGCAGAGCAAGCCTATCATCTCTCCCTGATCGACACAAACAGGCCTAAAAATATCCCAGGAGTGGGCTGATGGCAGTCGTGCTACAGTCTCCGCTATGCAGATGGAAAGGGCTGGTCCCTGGCCAGAGAGCCCGGGGCAGTGTCAGCTCCACTGCCCTGCCCCAGCACAGGGTTTTGGGATCCCGTGCTCTGCCTCAATAACCCCTGTAGCAGAGGCATGCCAGGGGCAGTGGTTGGTGTGGTGTCCTGGCCATGCACAGCATCTCAGCTGGGGCTGTCCTGGCCAAGGGGAGACAACCACCTGTGCAGCCATTGTCCCTCCTGGGTGCAAAGGACCAAGCAGAGCAGGGAAGAGCAGGGGGTTTCACAGCCTGCTGCCTTGAACCCCTAACAATGATGAACTGGAGTGCTGCCCAGACACCCCATGACAAGTCAAAAGTGAAACCAGGCAGTGAAAATTCGCAGCACTGTGGGTGCAAATGCAGCAGGTCAGGGAGGTAGGGAGCAAGTCAGCAGAGCAGCAGCAGCAGGAAGGCAAGCTCAGCCTTCTGGGAAAGCCAGAGAAGCAGAAAAGCATGTTTGAGTTAGCAGCCCATCTAGGAAGAGGGCTGCCCCTGAGCCCTACCACAGAGGCAAAGGGCAAAGCTGTCACCTCTGCTCTTCCCCTCCCATCCCTGCGTGTTCTAAAATTTCAGGGCTTGACAGTGAGCAGGGCTGCTGCCACTGAGCCTCAGGCAACTGTCTGCTGCATAAACCTGAGTGGGAAAAGGAACAGAGATGCTGCTGGAGGAGCTAGGAAGAATGGGCAAGCTCTTACAGGAATGGCTTAAAGAGTAATATCACAAATCCATCCCTAAGGAGAGA
The DNA here is from genome assembly GCA_023637945.1 of Phaethornis superciliosus. NCBI lineage: Eukaryota > Metazoa > Chordata > Aves > Apodiformes > Trochilidae > Phaethornis > Phaethornis superciliosus. The sequence goes on along the minus strand of JAJQWJ010000009.1, from coordinate 19,863,677 downwards.
CTCTGGCACCCTCTGGATTTGCTGCCAAATGACTGTGCTGGTGTGCATGAAGCACATCAGCACCCACCCCAGCCCTCCAGCAGCTCAGGAGCAGGGACTGTGGAATAAGTGGGCTCAGGGTAGCCCTGCTCTCTGCTTCAGCATGCCCTTTGCCAGCATGCCCTCTCCAGCCTGCTCCTCTGGCCTTCAGAATACCAGCCCAAAGGCCCACTGCAGCCAACACCACCATCACCACTGCCAGCCAGGTGCTGGGAGACTGCCACATGCACCCAGCCCACAGACAGTGGCTGCTTCCTGCCTTGAGCCACAAGCCCCACTCCCTCCATCCACACATCCTCTGGTGCTATGCTGTCCGAGGAAGAACTGCCCACTGCTCCAGCTCATAGCCAACCCCCACTGATGTCATCCCAGCCCAGATATTGTCCCCAGGATGTCACACGCATCCCGACTCCAAACCTGACATACAAACTACTCATTCCCAACCCATGCTGTACATCCATCAGAGCCAATACAGAACCATCCCCAGGGATCAGAGCCCTGAGCAATCTTACCTGCTCCTTCCAGAGCTGTGGGACAGGCTGTTCTGAGAGAAGGGAGACTGAAACACCTCCGAGGCACTGGCCAGGTCCAGCTGTAGCCAGGCATCCATTCGCTGGGGAGTCTCCCCCAGCAGGTACCAGGCACCTCCCCAAAAAGGCTGCACAAGGGCTCTTCTGTCCAGCAGCTCCGGGAGGAGAGAGTGAGGTGCCCCAGGTTGCCTGGAGAAGGGGTGGAGATCTGCTGTGGGAGGAGACGACAGCCCAGTCCCCAGGGATTGCCCCCACAGCCTGCCCCTGAACCTCTTGCTGGGAACCATCCATGCAGCCTCAGCTTGGCCAGTGCAGGACTGGGGGCTGCTTATTTGCAGGGACTGGACAGCTGGGCAAGGGACTGATACAGGTCCCCCAGGGCTGCCCACACAAACTGATGGAGGTTGGGAGACCTCAGAAGGCAGAAGGGACCCTGGGCTGCCTCAGGGAACGTGGTCCAGGGCAGCAGTGCAAAGACCCCTGAAGATCTTTCTTTAACCTCCTAGGGAAAGAACCCCCAGCAAACTGGTGCCTGAGTGATGAACCACACAGGCAAGAGTCCATCCGAGAGAAGGCAGGGCAGTGGGGCAGGAAGAACCTCACTACACTGGGACCCCTTAACTACAGTTTGTCTGGAGAAGCCCTGGGCTCAGCTGGAGAGGGTAAGGAGTGAGAATCGCTTCCTCAAGCTGGCCCATCAGGTGCTGACGTGCCTGGCTCTCAGCCCAACAACTCAGAGCCACGCAGCTTCCCATGAACACAGTCTTTCTTCTCCCTGCCTCACAGCCCTTGGCAGCCCCTCAGCTGCGCTGGCTGCAGAGAGAGTACAGCCAAGGTCTGTTTTTCTGTCCTTTTCCCCTTGCCAGGCTCTGCACAGCACTGAGGGCCCAAGCTGGGGCCTCCCTAATGGGGATGGTGCTGCAGACCCCCTGCTTCCATAGGGATCCAAGAGGAGTCTGCACCTCCAACCAGGGCTGCAGCAAGGATGGTTGAGGGTCCAAGCAACCCTGTGTTACCTCCCCACATGCAAAGGAGAAGGGCAGAACAAGAGCTTTAATTTCCCTGCCAGTCTTTGTGGACACCAGCTGTTAAATGGTGTTTGGACGCAGACAGAAAGGACTTGGGACAGACCTTGGGACCTGACTGCCAACACAACTGCTTCCTTCATTCTGCCCCAGCTCTGTTAGGGCTGGCCAAGCAAAAGCTGTGTTTGCTGCAGAGCCAAGAAACATGTGCAGCTACCCACTGCAGGCAACCACAACTCCAACCAGACAAGCTGCTAAGCCCTTTGGTGTAGTTATTTATCAGCCTTTTCTGTGCTCCCAGCAGAATGGTTTCCTATCTCCAACAGCAGCACACCAGCATCCTGTACCACTCCTCCCAGTTTCAATAAAACTGGCTGCCAGGTGATACCTCCTCTGCACATGCCATCTGCAGTGCAACAGTGCCCAGCACCCATACCTGAATGTGCCATGATCTGCACTCAGGACAGTGGCAGACATAGTTTCTTCTCAATTTTTTTTATTTTAACTGCTTGTTAACTGCTGGGTCCTCTTGCAGCATGAGGGGCTTACACTGGGTTCAATGGGCAGTGACTCAGGCAAGACCTATACCTTGGGTGGCATGGAAGAGCCCACACAGCAGGCCTGCTTCATTTCTCTCTTGCATCATGCCCACTTGAACCATTCATAAAAGTGAGAAATTTTCCTAAACACATTATTAGAGGCCAAGGACATGTCTTTTCAAGCTCTCTTATATTCACTCACTTTTGTCTAGAAATTAAACACATACTATACCATTTTAATCTTTTTCCAGCACCATCCCACACATTTCCCACATTGATAGGTGCTGTCAGAACAGTTTTGACTTTAGCATTGTCACGTTATTCATGCTGCACCAAGAAGGCTGTGGCAATGTTGCTGCATGGACCTATCACAGGCTCCTCAGAAGACTGCAATCTGGTGACTGCTTCCCATTCCTCTGTAGACCATTCTGGTGAGGTCAAAGGCAATTACTGATACACACCTTCAGCTATGCTCATTACTGGACTCACACTCATCCCATATGAAGTTGCACTATTCAGTCATCCAAGGGAGATATCTTAAGTTGCAGAACAGCTCTATCAGCAATGCAAAGAAGTGAAGAATGACTACATGAAAAGAAGAAAAAGGCTTATTTTGACTTTTAGCAATATCCCATGTTGTTTATGTTGAAGCTAAAATACTGCACACTTTACACTAAGTACACTAACCTAAGTGCACACGCCTAAACGTTCTGTGCAATGTTTACAAATCTGTCAGGAAAAGGAGATGTTGACATTTTCCCCAGCCACAAATCTGGCTCCAGGAATACCTGGCACTTTAGTCTCCAAAGATATGAGCTGAAGTAACAATACAATGAATAAGCAATTTACTCAAGGTCACTCAGTGTATCAGGAACATAAATCCCTGAGCTAAGGTAGAAGAATCTCCTTTCCCTGACTGCCAGTTCAGCAAGTCATAACCAGCACTGTGAAATTCAAGTTAAATCTGAATTAAAGAACAGCTGTGTGACTCTGCATCCAGGTAAGATTTTCTGATGATTCCTCTTCTGGAACTGCCACTCTCAGCTAAAGAGGGATCCTAAGGCCATTCAGCTCTTAATGCAGACAGGGACTCTGTACTGCAATGAGGAAGAACATATCTGTGTCTCTGTTCTAGCTGAAATGAGACTGAGTCCTTAATAACAGAACTCAGCTTAATGTCACTGAAAGACACCTGAGAGCTCACTGACTATGCATTAAGGAGATGAGTATCAGAAAGGAACAATGCTGATAGGAAAATAAGAAGCATGATGAGAATTAGCAAGTTACATTGCTTTAGTTCTTAAATTAGTCTACAGACTGTCCATTTTGAAATTACATTTATTACTTCATCAAATTGAAAACAACATACAGGCTACCAGAGTCTTGATTTCATCCCATTTCTGCATTAAAAAAAAAAAAACAAAACAAAAAACCAAAGAAACAGAAAAATGGCAGATGTGTCAGACAGCAGGAGCCCAGTTAGAGAATGGAAGAACAGAGATGCATTGGAAGCCTTGGGATATGTGGCTACACTCCTCAAACAGTGCAGAATCAATTCAATGCAGCTCAAAACACTGGGAAGAAAGAGAAGGAGCATGGAAAATGGATCTTACTACTGATGGTACTGTCTCTGGTCATCTGAGGGGTCTGCTGATGGAGTAAGAGGTATTCTAGAAGTCCAGCCACAGGCAGAAACTTTACCGCAATCAGGTGCTTTACAAAGAATGCAGTCACCTTTTTAAACCTTATAAAAAAGTAATCACTGACTTGCCAAGACATCCTGAATTAAAGGCAAGTCACTATTTGCTTATGCTAAAAATGCTTTTCATGGGTCCAACCTGAACCAGTCACAGATGGAAGCTTCATGAAAAGTGTAGTGAGGAGGACTACTGCCTGCAGCATCACATGCAATGGACCTAACGAAGGGCCAGAGCTCCCATGGGGCACACCGAGTGCCACTTTTGACTGAACACATTCAAGAAGCACCTGCCTAGCAGATACTCTGTCAGAACCTGGCCCTCACTGGAATGATGGTATAATAGGGATAAACACACTTCAAAAAACAAAACTAAACAAAACAACACTGCAGAAAATTCAGTCAAGATTAATGTACAGGTAATGGAAAGCAGATGTACCTTTGAGAGAGCTGCTCTGTGAAGAGCTTTTATTGCTACCTGTTATACTTCAAGCCATAAAACCAATTGTTTTTGCAAAGTCAAAACAACAGAGACCCCTCAAACATGAGGGTCACCAAGTTTAAGTTCAGAGAGAAGCTAAAACGCAGCTCAATCACTGCAGTAGGTAAAGTATGCTCACATTTGAACGATGCAGCACAAGAACTGACAGGAGAATTGGGAAGGCCCTTTGTCTCAGAGTGCAAGATGGCAGAGGTTTCCAACACAGTGCAGCCAACTGACAAGAGCAAACCTAAAGCCCACAGGAAAAACAGCTTAACAAAGCTCCTCTTCCAGAGAAATACTAGGCATAGGAGCTCTTGAAAGACACTCAGTACTGTTAGAGGTGGGCAGCAAAACCTGCTGCAGTTAAACAGCACTTCAAAGAAACCTGCTGTTGTGTTCTAGGTCACCATATTAGGATGGAGCTGTTGAGCCAGGTGTTTGCAACACAGGTAGCACATGGCACCTAAAAGGTGTACTTAAGTTCTACAGCAGTTTGGGAAGAAAGCCTGAACACAGGCACCTTTTCTCTGGAGGAAGAATGGCAGAAGAAGAGCATGTTCAGCCTATGGGAAGGGTTGTTAATACCAAGTCTTAAGATATGCTGACATAACAGAGGCAAATTCATTAAGGCTGTGCCAGCTCTCCTAAAATTTTCTTACATCACATCACTTCAGAGAGGCTTATGTATAGGCTAAGACCTAAACCAAAGTGCAGATTTGCTCCCATTGCCTAGACCAGAGTACCTGCAGCTACTAGACTCCAGTCTCAACAGATCCTTGTTTTATCAAGCCATCCATCCAAGTCATCAGAAAGTGATTTAATACCCTGAGAGCAGGATTTTTAGACATGGAAAGAAAAAAAAACAACCTCAATCAAAAAACCACATAGGAAAGCTATTATCCCCTTTCAGAATCTGTTTCAGCCTTCCAATACTGATGGAGTATTCCACCACAAAAATGTGACAGAATACCTCTATGCAAAACAGTGGTTGTGCAAATATTTGCTACTTGTATCAGCCTCCTGACCCTATAAAAATGTAGGGATAAGTAAGATTTTCTTTATAAAAGCTGTAGTTTATTTCTTTTCTGATCAAGAGTTGTATCACTACACAATATTTCATTTTATTGCTTATCACAAATTGATGCACCGGGGTTTCAGAAGAGTTTGGTTTATAGCATTCCTATATAACAAAAGGATAAAAGTTACAAATCCGGACTTTGCAGACACATTGCCAAGTCCCTGTAGAAGTAGGGATGCATTAGGTCTGTTTCACTATAAAATTCTCCTCTTAAACTGCTTCTGGAGAACACATAATCATAATTTTCTCCAGCAGGAGTCACCCCATTGTTCCATGCAAAAAGAAGGTGGCAAATCTGATCCACAGCCTGAAATCCCTTTCCTACAGAATGGAAAAGGAACACGTATTTACACAGCTCCCACTGTGGTGTGTTAATGCTTAAATTACTAGGAGTAAGTTAGCACATCTAACTTACTGGGTACCCCTACTACCCAGCATAACTTAGCTTCCTATTGCTGGGATAGCAAGTTCTCTCCAACACAATTAAGATGTGCCCTACTAATATTCTATAAAAATGCTGTGGTAACTTTTGCCAGACAGCAACACAGCAGCACTCCTGCTTCACAAGAGCACTGCACAGCCTTTAAGTCATGTAATTCAGTGCATGCTTTATCTGTCTCAGACCCAGTATTGGCTATTGTAAGCAAAAGCCTGTGGCCACACCAGACACAGTGCTGCCACAGAAGAGGTACTGCACTGCTTCAGATACTGCTGCCCTATCAATCCCCAATACTGTGATGCTTGGATTTCAAAAATGACCCTTTGGTCATTATTGCCTTAGAAGGAGTAGAGAAAAACTCAGAAGAAAGTCTCTGGGAGCTGAATATATATTGGGAACTGAGTGCCTACTCTTGTTAGAAGGCTGCACTGCGCAGGGCTCCAGACAGGTTTCATTGATTCTGAGGCACATACTATTACAGTTAAACTTATGATTAAGTACGTCAAAATAAGTATCAGAACAAAAATATTAAATGGAAGGTTAAATAATTTGTCCTATAATATTCATTTTCACATTTCACCTGTTCACAAAAGCACCTCCTATCTGCTTGGATCTAAACAGCCTACAGCTCACCCCTCAGAAAGAAGGTGCTGAAGGTGCTCAACAAGAGACTGAAGCTGCTGGCAACAAAAAGATGGGATATAAATATAAAAAGAAGTTCCATTTCAAGCACCAGTAATACTGCCTGCTCAAGCCCAGGTGTAGTCACTAGGGAGACTCCCAAAATCAGGAACATTATTCAGTTAAAACAACAGACCATTCTATTCTGCAGCTGCCAAGATTCCTGGCTACAACTCCCATAAGAGTTTGCCACCTGCCAAAATTGTCTCTAATAAAAATGCAAGACTGCTCGATGAGATGAAAGCAACACCCCCAAGCTTGCTTACTCAGTAAGGACCCAACTTCAGACCAGGAGTCTGCAGGCATCACCTTCAGCAAATGGGATCTGTTTCACTACCCAACAGCTGCCTTTCAGCTACTGCAGAGCATCAGCTTTTTAGCTTCCTTAAAAAAAAAAAACAAAACAAAAAACAAACCAACAAAAAAACCCTGGATTTGAAGCATCCAAATATGGCCTGTTTTACTGGAGCGTTTAAATCCTTGCGGGAGGTGGGCATCTTCTTCCTCTGCCACAGGCAGTGCTTACTCCATGATGGCCCTGTACAGTGCAGGCTCGATGTAATCTTCACGGTAGCGTGAATTGATCACTCTTTGCCTCTTCCTCTCTTGTCTGACCTCCTTCTCTGCGAAGATCTCAGTGAAGCGCATATCTGAAGCTATTGACTGAGAGAAAAACTGGAATTAGTCACTAGAACACAGATCAGCTCTCTGCCTCCACATCTTCCTACTACATGTAAGAACCAGCCAAGTCAGGACACTTGGGAACATTCAGCCTTCTTCAAAAACTGGCCAAATGCATGAGATATATTTAAGGAACTGGATTTACAAGACCGGAGATAACTTTAAGTGAACTGCCATTGGAGATTTACAAAACCAAACCAACAAAATCCCCAAACAAACAAAACCCACAAATAATAAATAAAAACAAACAAATAAATATCACACCTTTCAAATTTAACTGAGTAGCTAGTTTAAGTTCCCAATCACTTTCCTGAAATAAACACATGCATCTGTTCCACCTAGTACATTCTTCTGTGCCTTATGGAGCAGGCATGTTTAAATACCTGGTCACAGGATTCAACTATGATATATTCTTTCTAAAACCTCTCCCATGTTTTCTGCACAGGTGTGCATGGTGTACAGGATCTGCACTAGGGTGTGCATGATCATGCTGTCCACTGTTATGGTTTTTTTTATAGCAGGAAACAAAGCAATGGAACAGAAAGCCAAAAGGGCTGTGGGATCTCCATCCTTGGGAGATACTCAAAACTTCACTGAAGAGAACCTGAGCAGTCTTGTCTGACTTCAAAGTTACCACTGCTTTTAACAGGTGCTTGGAACAGGGACCTGGAGAGGTCCTTTCCTACTTGAATTATTTTGCTATTTTAAAACATGGCCAGTTCTCTTGATGCCATCCTGCTAAGGGCTTTTCAAACCAAAGGGTATGTGAAGAAACTTGGCTTCTCTTTGCAATGGGAATACACAATAAAACCTAACAAATACAGGCATAAAAAGGTATTAACCTGCAGTGACTCTAAATTCTCCTTCTGCAGAGACAGGAGTTTAAAGTCTCTTCAGAGCCAGACAGAACTTTGCTTTTGTAGCCTAATAACTACCAAGCTTTGGAACAATTTGCAAGGATAGGAGAGTATCAGACTGTAATCTTTTTTTGCCAAACACTCAGCTTGCTGTTCAAGGACAAATGAAGTTACAATGAGCTTCGTTGAGTAGATGTTCACACACCATTTACCTACCAGTCTTGACTTCACTCTTTTAGGAAGCTCCTCTTCAAGAGTATATACATCATCCCTTTTTACCATCAGTTGTGACCCATCTTCAAATTCCACCTAGAGGAAAAACAGAGGACTGAGAACCCTCTCACAGCTATCCAGAACTTTGCTTCTCCTCCCTACAGAAGTTTCTCATGAATAATCTTCTGCCACATTAGTTTTTTAAGACATACGTACAGTATGTACAATACAACATACTTTAACCAAAACCTCACTAATCCTGTAATAGTAAAAGTAGTCCAGCAAGTATTGGAATATTCCTGTAATACCTGACAAGACAGTTTGGCTGTCACTTTAATACAGCCTGAACATTCAACCCTTTGGAAATGTGCAAGACATGATGCATTCTCACTAAACAGAAACAAGGAAAACCAAACTTATTTTAAGTAGTTCAAGCTATGAACTTCAGATCAGCAGTTTTTCAGAAGTTGACACTTCCAATTAAGTAGCCAGATATAAGTAAAAGCTGCAAGCAATCACTTCACTCTTCAGCAACTGTAACAAGCATCTGGCATTGCTGACAGCACTAAGTAATTTCCCCTCAAAGCTCTGCTTGCTTTGAGTATTACCCTGCTAACATGATCAGCCTGTTATCATGTATTTTCAGACAATTCTGTACCTGGTACATCTGGATGGCATGTGATGCAACAAACTTGGCTCCATAAACCTGTCCATCTGTCCATCTGACCTGCACAACTTCCCCTTCAGCAGGAGGACCTAACTGAAGACAGTCTCGACTCTACAGCACAAAGAAGGAAGGTGGGAGAAAAAAAGAAGGGTAAGCAGCTTCCTCATGTGAAGTTTCAGCAAACCACAGGGGTGTCCATTCCAGTCACACTGCTCACCACCCCAACAATTACTGCATTTTAGGGCTGGAGAACTAGGCTGACAGACATACATCTATGTTACCAGTATTTGAATCCCAACAGTGAGCCCAACTCAAAATACCACATACACGAATGGTATGCAAATACCAGCAAGTTTTCTTTACCACTGCTAAACAGCCAAAGATGAGCTGCATTCCCTGCTACACCTGTTCCTTTGTGCCCTCAGCTAAGTCAGTCTCATTTAACACCCCTAAGGCCATCTTGCAGCACATCTCAGCCTCAACATGACCTAGGGCTGGAACAATTATCAAATCCCCTGGTGTACCTGCTCTGCAGCAGTAACAATTAACTTGTACCAAGTGCCCTCTACCGGAGCCAGACCCCCACTGCAGAGCATACCACAATGTCCTCTGGGTACAAGTTATCACTGAAGGAACCATCATCGAAGTTGACCTCGTAGAAAGTCTCCTTTGCAAGGCTGACCACTTCACATTGATAGAAGCGCCCATTCTTGTGCTTGCTGATGACTATCTGACCCGGTGACAGATCCTGGAGTGCAGCCTTAGCTCGCTGAAAAGAAAAGAAAATTCCTATTTACATAATAACTCAATAAAGAATACGTTGAGGATCATAGCTTTGGTGCTGACGAGGAAGTAAAATATTTTAGTTTCGGTGAGCAACTCTAATCAAACCACCACCAGCAGCACTTCTAGAAAAGTTCCACCTCTTGAATTTCAAATGCTTAAAGCCTAATCTGTTAGATGCTGCTGTTTTAAATTTACTTAGTAAACTAAGCTCTCATTCTTCAGAACAATAGAAGGCCTTTACAGTTAATACTCTCTAATAGACTGCTGGGGTTTTAAAGGCTAAAAGAGCCAAAGGCAACTTTATAAACTAATCAATCACTTAAGACATGAAATTGTATGACCTGCTAATCCTGGCACTAATTACTGCACACTGAGTATCTTTCCATAAACCCCACTCTGACTCCTCAATACAACAGCCACAGGAGGGATCTAACACTCCCAATCCTTCTGGGCTGCAAACCAAAATACAATAAGGGACCTAACTAAGATTCTTATCTCAACCTTGCAGCTGCTAAGATCAACACCAGTAGGTTATGGTGAGTCAAGCCTTCAACGGAGTTTTACAAGAATTACACAATCTAAAGATTTTCAGCCCCTCCAAGACCCTGCAGTTCAAATCCTGGGAATAACACAGCTACTCACCTCTGCTTGAGAAGGGATCTTATGCCTGAAGCATGTAATGAAGACAACAAAGGGCCAGTCATCAGGCTGCATCATGACTCCTGCTGCTTGGGCACAGCTGACATGAAAGGATGTAGGACACCGACCATGTGAGCACTGTACACAGCAACCTGCAATTCTCTTTCTTCTTTTCTTGCAGAAGATGCATTTCTGTGCACGGGAAACTAAAGGTTATAGGTTGGCACTAGTTTTTATGCCACACAAAGCACTAGTGGGTCTAAGTGTCCAATACTGTGCCATTTACTCTCTGTGAGAGCACAGCTGCTGTCTGATTAAGAAGAAGCAGAAGGCTACCAGTTTTAGTTTACCAGTTTTAGCTTATGACAAGGCAGTAACTCAAATTTAAAGTACCCCCACAGATTAAAAATGTACATTGAATATCTACCAGATCAACATGCACAAACCATGTTGAGCAACAGGAGACCTGGGATTAGATCAGTCCAAAGTGGTCCAATGTCAATAGGGCCTTCCAGCAATTGGCTATTAAGTTACATGGGGATGAGCAACAAGATGAGTAATGAGAAAAAAAACAGAAACAAACAAACAAAAATTAAAACACAAACCACACAAGTGATAGTTAAAATTCTATCATTAACATCAGTGAGCCAGTTGCACCTGGGTTAGGCCTGATGGGCTGTTATTGTGGAAAAATAATGTTATCTGGAATGCATGGGCATATGCAAAGCAATTAGAAGTCACTTTTCCCCTAAACACTGTTAGAAGAGTTAAGTACAACTGCTTTCCTGCTGAAGACATTCACCCATTATACAAATGTCTCGAATAACCTGCAGCACCTAAGTGCTCTACAGAAAGTCAAGTTCTAGGGATTTGAAAAATAACAAGGAAAACATCAGCATTACACCACTGTATAAATGTCATTGGCTACCTACTCTACTGACAACTGTGCCTCCGTTGCTGGCTCCTCAACTGAAGAACAGTTAAAAAAATAAAATGGCAACAGACACAATTGCCATTTGCCACACAAAAAACAGAGCAGACTGAATTCTTAAGTGGTAAGAGATGACTTGAAGTTGGAGGGGTAAGTAAAACCCTCACAGATTCTGAACTGACTGAAGAGACACTTTGAAACCTCACCAATGAAGCACAGGTTCTCCTTACCAGTCTGAAACGTTGCAGGGGTATTTTGCCAACATCTACAGGACTCCGCTCTGCAATGTTCACAAATTTTGCCTCCAGTACAGCTACAGCACACATTACATGAACCCATCTGTCAGGACAGAGAGGTGAAAAGGAAATTAACATGCATTAGGCCAACAGAGTTTTTGAAGTCTAAGAAAATACAGCTCTGTTGAAGATTGCCACGTAAACCATGATAGTCTCTTGAGAATTAGAAGTGTAATCTTCCTTCCTACTGCAAGCAACAGGGTGCATGTGGGGCAAACTCAAGCCTTCTCTGTACTTCCAAATCTACTACTAACAGGCTTAACAGAAGAACAATTTACTGTGGCTTGTGCTGGTTGCATACCTGCATTACAAAAGCTTGCCTGATGGGCATTCCTTCACAAAACTGTCCCAGGCAACTGCCTAGTCACTACTGAATTGTTTTTGAAAGTGACCAAGAGGCTGAGGCTTCATCTCCCACACAATGTTTTGAGGCCAAGATTCAGGTCACCCCACAGTGTTACAAGTCTGTCTCACTGCTATTTTTGCATCAAATAGCTTCAGATGATTCACCCTACCAAGGAGACAGGAGAGGCAGTTGTATGCAGTATTAATTGCTGCAGAGGTACTGTGAAATTCAATATGCTGTTCTATAGAGTTATTATGGTTGTCCTGTGTCTCCCTTATCACCACACATTGCATGCAGAAAAAAAAATATATATCTGTGAGAAGTTACTGAGAGATTTTTATGACATCAGGAACCTTATTTTTACACCTCCACATTGCACCTCTGCACTGTAAATGCAAAACAATTAACATCTGTTGCCAACAGAATGAGAATGAGGCATTACCTGAAGAGATGAAGATTGCTGCACGTTAACACACTTGAGCACACTTTACCAGAACTCCCCCAGTAGCACTATGTGTGAGAAGCGGTGCTGGTCACTCTGTTGCATGACATGCAGACACTGGCTTTGCTAGGTTACCCTCAGCTATTTAGGAACTGAGCTTCCCCTTGAAGACCAAAAAAGCTGCAACACTCACTTGTCATCATTAGCCCTCTGCAGAGCTCCTCCTCGCAATGAACACAAACAGCAGTCCTGGCATAAGAAAGCAAGCATTAGCTGAGAGAGTCAAGTCCAGAGTGGTACACTTCTTCAGAACTTCCATGCCCAGAAGAAGAGAAAGGTTTTGCTGTCAGAAGAGAGCTAACTACCTTATACAGATCAGCCCTTTAGCTCTCAAACGCTGCTGCCCTTAGGGCAACAAATACAGACTTCAAGTCTGTTGAAGGCAGACAGACCACTTGTTCAACTTGTTTGTTCCTTTTACAACCACAACATACTATACCCTTTGAGGATGTGTAAAAGGATCTGGAACAAACAAAAGCAAATACGATTCAAAAGGTTGACCTGTTCTACTGATCTAAAGCCTACATAGTTTTTTCAGAAAATCCCATTCTTTGTGCTTTCTTCACATGTGCACATTTCCCTAAATATTAACAGAAGTTACTGTTTTAGAAATACAGCTACTGTAAATTAGGACAAATAATGGAGCTATCCACATCACACAGAACATCTTCTCTATGACTCACGTGAGCTTAGCAGCTTTGCATTCAGTCAAAAACATCAAAATACCACAGACTGGTTCCTTAACATTCTCTAAATCACCTTCTTCTCATAAGAGAGAATTAAAACGAAACAAAACACTATGGAAATATATTTTGTAGACAAGTTCCCAGATGTACCACACTCCATCTGTAGAATCTTATGGGAAACTTTACCTCTTCTAAAGCGTTTTCTGTACACCTGGAGCACATCCAGTCTTCAGTGGCCTTGTCAGGAGATACACCATAACAACCTGGAACAGATATATCTCAGTTAAGAACTTAGCTAGACTCAGACCTATTCCCCTAGGGCCCAGAAGTAAAGCAAGAATTAAAATCCATGAGCCTAAAAATGCAGCTGTGTATTTAAAATTAACCCAGAGAGTCAACTCCATATTTCAATGTCCAGCACTCAAATACACGCCAGATAAGGACTGAACCTACTTGTACATTTAACAGACTCAGAGAAGTTGCTATGATGTACAGAATTACTAGAGAGAGTTTAAGTTTAAGTCTAGAAGCACTCACTCGCATGAACACAGACATGGCAGTTCTTGCAGGTGATGAGAATGCTGGTTCCATCTTCCTCTAAGTAGGGGGTTGAAAGATTGAGGTCTGTACTGCAGCCAGTTGTAGTAAAGCACATTTCAGGAATCAGGGGTTTGGTTCGGATCTTCCCATCCACACCAGCTGGAGTTACTCCAGAGTTTTGGCTGTTGCCTCCACACTCTGCCTATAATTGATAGACAGGAACAAGTAAAACTGCCTCACATCATCTTTATTCACCCATTATTCCATACATAAATCAAATTTAAAAAAAGAGCAAAGGTGCTGAAAAATTAAATAGTTAGAATGTTAGATGAAAATATAGTTAGTTTATAAAATCCTCAGTTACTGCAGCTTCATTTTCTACCCAAATGGCTTACGTAAGGTCTGAACTACATCCCTCTAATGAGCAACAACACACACATCAATCTGCATCTTTTCTGACAGAAGAGATGGAATCACCAAGCCCACCTCATGTTCTATGGGCAACATGTCTGCTGCATTCCTCCACTCCTTAATACAGAGGATTGCAACACTGCCATCCAACGTGGTTCATTTATCTTAATATCTTATTTATCTCAACATGGGAGGATTAGGATCATACAGATACCTATTGCAATCACAGGGGTTTTTTTCCTTAGTGTAGTTCTGAAAAAGTCTAATGGGGTTTTAAACTAATTTGTTCCTGGGAAACAAGTAGACTAAAAGTTTTCCATTTAAAGCTCAGGAGACTTTCAAGTGTTCAAAAAACATGTGGACAAGGCACTACAGGACATGGTTCATTTGGCATGGTGGTGTTGAGTTGATGGTTGGACTTCATCATTTTAAGAGGTCTATGATCCTATAATCTTTGGTTTAGATGAATAAATTACAAATGTCAAACCAAACAGCAATTACAGGTGAAGTCTACAGAGATACACTTCTATTCAAGCCAGCCTTCTTAAAAGCTGAATAGAAATGAATCAAACCATCCTTTGCACTTTATAAGCCACCACAAAAGTAGTTCACCTCATCTTTAAAAAATGTTAGTGAAATTGCAGTAGCAGAAAGAAGCTGCACTGTCCCTCCTACAGTGCATAAAAAGGCAGGGAAAAAATAAAATCAGGTAAGGGTCACAGTTGGGAGGGAACTGATGTGTTTTCAACAAATCTTGTTCATTCAGATTCTGTAAAACTGATTTATACTGAACACTGCACACCAAGGAGAAGAATGGAAATCTCTAACAAAGCTAAGAAAATGACAGACTTTTTTTTTCCCCCAAGCAGATAAACACTTTTTCTTCCTCACAAAAGAAAAATGAGTGTCTGTCTGGTATTTGGTGCGTATTTTTTAATAAATAGATGACTGAAGTGACTTTCTGGATGTGCCATAGACTTTGTGAAGTTGGAACAAAGACCCTAACCACAGATCAAATCTTGGAAGAGTTTCTCCTTCGCTGCCTGCTATACAGACATTTGAAATCCTGCGGCTACGGTTTGCTGCTTAACAGCATTTAGTACTCAAAAAAGAAACTAACAGAACTTAAATTATCCTCAAACTGTTAACTTTATACAGTATCAGCACTAGTGCAATCTCTATGGCTTATGCAGCTTCTACATGGCACTTCCAGTCCTAACAAGAACCTACTCTCAAGTAGAAATAGCAAGATCAAACAGCAACTATGATCTATAGTTCTCATGGCAATTAGGAATTACATGCAATATAAACCCTCAACAAATATTTGAGGTCTTTCTTTCCAAAGCTGTGATGAACATCTTTCTAGCATCAGCATAATCATCTAGTGATCTCAAATGAAGCAAATATGCTTAGGATATGGGAAGGAGCAAACTACCTCTAAGCTGAAGATGCAACGCACAAACAGGTAACGATAAAGCTACTTTAAAATTACTTATTTCAGGCACAGCAAAATATTCAGAGTGGAACTCCTGCCTAAGCATTTACACACCACAATGAAGGGGTTCTGCAACCCATCCCAACCTATGCACTGCTACAGCCTTGCTTTATTAAAGCACATTTCCACAGGCCATAGCTACTGTCAGTCTGGATATACTCCAAGTAAAGTAAGCTTGCCACCTATGCCATCCACAAACACCAGCCTAAATCCTTTTAAGTAAAAGGTTTTCTTCCTTGCCAACTCCACAAAGACCATGTACTATAAGCGGACTTAAAAGTTTTTTAGAAAAAGAGGATGTCAGTCTGGAAAAGTCCAGTGGGATTTTATAGTCAGCTCCAGAAACATTCAAGCTCTGTGCTACAGTTCTAGCAAAAGCCACAGAACACAAAAGCTTCAGCTGAACAGCTGAGCAAGCCCCTGGAAACCCACAGGCAGTCCATCACTGGCATTTTGAGGTTGACTCAACTGTGCTCTCCTGGAGCAATTCCTTGGGAAGACTGCAACATTGATACAGCTTTTGTTAACTGACAATATGCAAACCAACTTGTTTAAACCATGCATCACAGCAGCTACAGCTTCAGTCACGTCTATGAGAGCATTAACAGACTGCCCACGTACCTGATATGTCTGGAAGAGCATACAAACAGCACAGTAAGGAGACTGCTGAGCCATGGCTCTGTTGTACTCTTTTTCAGCCTCAAAATTTGGTGGCCGATTCTGCCACAGCTGGCTAAGTGGCTTGGCCCATGTTTCTGTCTCCTCAGCCTCTTCTTCAGGAGTTAGTTGCTCTGATGCCTCTGCAATAGGAGATCATTAACTCAGTAATTATTTGCCTTTTTATAGATACTCATCTTACAAATAAAACTAAGAAAGCAAGTTCTGAATGGAGATAACAGAAAGGCTGCCAGAAATCAAATTTACAGAAGAGTGATGGGAGCCAGTAGCCCAGTCTCCTTTTAAAGAGGCTTCTACTAGACAAGCAACTGTGCAGACACAAGACAGGCTTACTGGGTAAGAATACCATCAGCTTCAAATTATGTCAAGACTAAGGCTGTCAGCCAAAAAATCTGGTGCTGTGTTTTTTGTTGTTGTTGTGAGGTTTTTTGTTTGCTTGGATTTGTTTTCTTTTTTCTAAGTCATGAATATTTATATCAATTAGTAGAAGGTTCTAAAGCAGACAGAGTTATGCAACAGTCTCTGGTTCTGGTTTAATTTTCTTTTCAGACTTGTGACTTTCCAGAAAATGGACTAGGAAAGAAAGAAGATGCCACTCAAAAGAAAAGTGATGCAAGCACAAAAAAAAACCAAAACAAAACAACAAAAAACCACAAGTAAGATAAGCACCTTCTCTAGGACACAGAGGTGTCAATTGCTGACTCCTGTTTATCACCAGTTACTTAATGGAACACCCCACACTGTCCACAAAAGCTGAGACCCTCTCTACAGTTTTCCAGAGATCACACAGGCACTTACCATCATCACTAGTGCAGTCTTTAACCAAAAGTGGGTGATGGCGTGGGAGTTTGCTTAACGGCTGGCGACGACCCTTGGACTTCTTACTCTCCTTCATTGATCTTATGTACTCCTTTGCTACCTGAACAAGGAGAAAGAATTTATCAGGCCATTATTTTTGATATTATTTTAAAGGAGATTATTTTACACTTAAAGAAATATCCACAAGATGCATATATACTTCCATAGTTTTATTTCTAACAAACTACCCTCAGCTCTAATCTAGTTAAGTTTCTGAAATTCCTGTTTGCAGCACTTTTTTAGGATAAAACATAGTGCTGTACTAGCACTGTTGAGCCATTAAGACAGACTACACACGCTCCCCACTGCAGCTTTTCATGCAAATCTCTTTTTATAAGAATTGTGTAAAAGATCGAAACAAAGAAAGACAAGCTGAATGTTTCAACTTAGAAAAGCTACAGTAAGACGACTCACATATTCTGGAGAAATTCTTAATTTGTATGTCAAGTTAAAAATAAAAAATTTATATATTTTTTTTTTTTAATTAAGAGTTTGTTGGTATAGAATCATAGAATGGTAGCAGTTGGAAGTGAGGTCTGAAGATCAGAGTTCAACCGCCCTGCCAAAGCTGGATCAACTAGAGCAGTTCACACAGAAAAACACCCAGATGGGTCTTCAAAGTCTCCAGAGGAGGAGACTCCACAACTTCTCTGGGTATCTCAGACTAACAGGCTTATTGTAAATGAAGGAAACGTTTATGCCCTCTGCTTGTTACTAACACTGATGTCTTTCTAGACAGACTGGAAGAAGGAGAGTACAGCAAGTTATTTCCTCTTCCACTAGCCTTATGTGTAAGTAACACACTGACAAAATTACTACAAACCTGAAAAGCAAAGCAATAAAGGCAATGATTTTATCAGGCCAGGAAGTCTCTCAAGAGACCCCCTTTGAAGAACAGACTTAGTTTAAATGCATCTTACATCTTTTTAAATCTCTTATTTTATAAAAAAAGATAAAAAGCCAGAAGAGAATATAACAATCATTATCTGTGATCTCCTACATAGAGCTGGATACAAGTCTTCTAAGAGATAGAAGCACTTATATTCAAATGGAAATTAGCAATCCCAGTTACCATCTGATGAGAAAATTGTTTCAAAATACACCATATGGGGAAAACTATCTTCAGTCATTTAAAATTTCACCTTTTCCTTGTATGGAGTATGCAGTGGAGGTATCAGTATCGGCAACAGAATTTCTCTAGTTTACATATACATGCAACCTCTTTCTTAGTTTCATCTTAATTATCAACATATTTGCTGTTCTGTTTCTGCAATTCCTGCATTTCAAAGACACAATTGGCCTTCTACTCTCTAAACACCTATTTAAAGAGGGATACAAATAATTTTAAGACACTACCAGGTCTTTAACTATTACAGCATTCTCTTGGCTTCTCTAATACTAATATAACATCCACTAGGATTTCTAAAACATGTAGATTTATATTCTCACAACCAATAACTTCTGTTCCATTATTTCTTTTTTTTAAAAGGGACACAAAGATGTACATATGTACATGATTTCATGTTAAAAAAACCCAACAAACAAAACAAACCTCACACATATTTGTTGTTCATAATAAAGACTGGATTGAAGTAGGTCCAAACAGGTGTCTATTACTACAAAAGGGCCAGATCAGCCTGTAACACTATCATGTCAAAAACACTACTCTTTCCCTTAAAGCACTTGAATAGTTTAGAAAAGTTCTCGAAATATGTAATCTTCATCTTCTTGTTTTTTAGGAGAGGTAAGAGCATAGCATCTTAAATCTTGTGGTTTTTTAGCAAAACTCAGTTATTAGAAAAAACAAAACAAAACCAAAAAACAACAACTAAGCAGCCTGCTATGCAAACCCCCATGGAATGAAAACACATTCTCTACAGACAGAAAGTTGTCACAAGAAACCCATGACCACATAGTGGAGTCCTCAAGCTTTCAAAACTGTTGTCACTCATACCTCTGCCAGTTCTTGTTCACTCACACTGGTGGTGGCACTGGCTTTCTTTCCTGAAGTTTGCTCATTGTCAGATCCACTGGCATCCCCTTTAGCATAGCTATGGACTGTAAGAACCCGAGCTGGCCCAGGAAGAGTTCGTTTTGCCAACAGATCAGTAGATTCAGAGTCCGAAGAACCAGAATACACAGGAGAGCTGGGCTGGATGCTGGAAGTTGCACTCTGCTTTGAAGTTGTCAAAACTGAAGTGGAATTTGAAGCATGTGAAATGGAGAGATCCAATGCAGCTGCTTCTTGCTCTTGCTCCTCTTCCTCCTCCAGCTTCACTGTTTTCAGCTCTTCAAATTTGGCTGAGTCCACACGATCTAGAAGAAAGGATATACTGACCTTTTCTAAAATCTAGGAAGCAGAGAGAGCATTTATGCAACAATTTGCACAAAGTGAAACACAAAAGAAAACTACAACACACATAAAAAAGTGACCTTAAGTCAGGTAAAGAGTAGATCATTAACTGAAACACCTATGAAATCATGGGTGGCTTAAAGACAGTGAATAAAAGGTCTGCTCATTGCTTCTTCAAAAACTAGCACATATCAAACAAAGCCAGCAGACAGTGAGCTCAAAATAAACAGAGATGATCCTTTACACAGTGTAGCTAAAAAGCCCAATTCCTGGACACACGATGTTGTGGGTAAGAGGTTACATGGGTTCATGAGAGACTTAAAAGCAGAAAAATAAAAACGCACAAGCAGATATAAGGCAATTAAATACAAGCTGCAAAGGGCTGGAAAACAGAATACCAGATACAGGGAGGCATCAGATATGTTTGTCTAGTTCCTATATTCTTCCATAACCCCCTTGGTTCTTCCTTAAAAGCAAGGATAACTGACCTATTACAAGACAAAATTTTTCCCTCCAGCCTGTTTACTTCTGTAAAAGATCTATACAGCACATCAGACATATGTGCACTACCAGGAAGCGCATGTATGTTTTACTAAGCCATTTCTGTAAACAGTTCACATTACACAATAGGGATAGAGAGGACCTTAGATTACTGAGGCACTAAATACATTTCTGCATGCAAGCAGGCAAAACAGAAATACCAAATATCACAAGCTAGAAATACCAGTTTCTTAAGCAAGTGTCATGCAATACTTCTGCTTCCCTTAATTCAGCTCAGAGACAACATCCCTGTGACCTACTTGGTCACTTAGTTATTGAAACAGCTACAGGATGGCTGCCCACACCTTTCCTCTCCCCCAACATTTTTTTATACAGTTTTCTCTGGGCTTATCCACAAATAGGCCACAAAAGCTCATTCAGGCTGTGGTTGTTCCGTTTACTCAAACCAGTGGCAGAAGAGTCAGACAAATTTAACTAAAGGGCACAACCTGAAATTGTTCTAGATGCACTCTTTGGTCTTGAAAAATCAAATGGTAATATCACAAGTCTCATGACACTAAATTTCTGAAGTGCTCACCATGGCTCTGAAAAACTAGCACCTATTTTTTTGGACATGATAGCTGACTAGCATCACATGAAAGAGTGCCCCAGATTCAGCTCTAACAGCTTCTCTCCCTGGAGAACAATACCCTGCCCCCTCATACCAGTATAAAGCTTGACATAGTTACCTGGAAGCTTGAGCCTGTGTTCACCTTGCTGCCCAAGTTCACTTGTAGGTCTCTCACACGGCTCTGCCATGTCTGCTTCATACTGAGTGCAGCTCAGCTCCTCCTTGGGGAAGGCCTCACTCTCACTCAGCTCCTGAGGCACTTCCAGGCACACCCTGTGCCTTTTTGTTCCTATGCGATGCTTGGGAATGCTGTAGAAGACAAATCCATGTCAGGTTACAAACACATCACAATGTAGGATTTCTGTCTGGGTGCACAAAATACAGTGGATCAGTGTTTTATGAGACTGGAAAGTTTTATGAGTACCTGGAAAGCCAAATTGTTTCCAAATTGTTCTGAAGTGATTTATTTGCCTTTACAAAAGCAAAGTCAGTAACCCTGAGAGATGACTTGTCAGCATATGTTAATCATGTATTAGACAGTTATGTTCTAGCCAAGCATTCTTTACCTTAAACAAAAAAGCCCACAAACACAAACCAAACCAAAAATAACAAAAACCACCACTAAAGACAACTTCAGGAAGAGTAGCTGACACTGGCTGAAAAATATTTAGCTGCAAAATATAAGATGATTAGCCTTTCCACTTTCAGCAACCAAGAACTGCATGCTGATTCTGCAGCTTGCAATGCACAAGAATTTGCTTGCAAGTACTGTCCCATGATCCAAACACAGCCCCGTTTTCTTTTGGCTTCCCAGCACATGGTGCACACTTCCAATCCAGGCTTTGGATCTCTGTCCAAAGGTGAGGAACTACCTTCCACGCTGGTGCATTACCTGTCTACCAGAGAGCATCATCAATGTGGTCTCAAATAGTTAAAAAAAATAAATTAAATGTAAACCTTATTTCCAAGAAAACAGATTATTGCTAACTCTGACTGCAGCTGTTCGACCAGAATGGCAAAGATTCATTTGCAGCTGGGTCCAGTTTCTCATAATCCAACAGAAAAGCAGAGGATTCTATAAAGAATTACCTTTTTGTCTCATCCCCATCCACCTCCTCTTTACATGTCTCTTCTGTTTCCATTTCCCCAGCACACTGTTTCCCATTCTTGACTTTTTGCATGAGATCCCCTTTAAGGAACTCTGCTGCTTCTGGGGTTGGAAGAGCATGGTCAATGACAGTCACGTCCTTCCCAGCTTTCCAAAGCTTGTAACGATCTGGCTGGTACTTCCTCACAAACACATCCATGGAGATCTTCACCATGTCCTTCCGACACGAGCACTGAAGTTGCAAAAAACACTCAAGTAAGATCATATACTCAACAATCTACTCTGCATTCCTTTATCACTTTGCTTTCAGAAACTTAACAAAAGAAAAAAAAAATTAAAAAGAAAATCACACATTTACATATAATTACACCTCAGAATTCTCAAGTCTCTTTCTCAGGAAACTGAAAGGGCATACATTAAGTTACTAAAAACTGGGAAGAAAAGTGAGCAAAAAAGACAAAACAAAAAAACCCATGTTATCACAGTATATAAGAAAGAAAGCTCATCAACCTGTTTACAGAGTTGCTGGTAGAAGCTGAGCTTACACAAAGCTGAGCATGTTTTAGTATGAGCTTATACAAAACCAGCCAGCAAAACCAGAGACTGCAGTGGGGAAGTCACAGCCATAAAAAGTCTCGTCCTACATGGAGTAGCAGCAGCTCCCCACCTCTGGGCATGGTTAAAAACAGTGCTTCAAAGCATTCACTGCAGTTTAACACCTAAAACCAACACATTCTTGTAAGGCACCTCTGCAGGCATATAGTACTAACTGGTCTAAAGAATCAGCCAAGATACTTATTTTGATAAGTGACTTAAGTTAGCAGTCATACTTCCAGGTTAAGTGGTCAATAAATATAGGTTAAAATGCCAGACAAAATACTATCAAGTCTTGACCAACAAGAATACTCTTTCACCTTTGGAAAGACAACCAGTTCCCTGCTTTTCTCTGAAGCCCCATTTGATCTACACAAAGCAAAAAAACCTATCATATGCTCCCCATATTTGAAACAAGGACACAAAACAGGAGGCTGACTAGACCTTGTTACTGCATCAGAAAGCAAACATCACATCTGACATGTACAAACCACCAAATTCACTCCCTTAGAACAAACACAGGGGGCTTACTGAGCAGCAGAGCTTTAGGCACTGCATTCAGGTTGCTCATACACAATAGAATGGCAACAGGCTGCTTACCAGTACAGACTGCTTCCCATACTCAATCCACCGAAGAGTAGCGAAGTTGGTAGATTCAGCACAGTTAAAGCCATGATTGAAGCCAGCATGATAGCTATAAGGAAATGTTATCATGAACTCTCCAGCTTCCTGTGTCACCTGGAAGACAATTGAGACACTGAGACAACTTGGTGGGTTTGAATAAAAGGAGCTCATGTACTCACTCAGCGTGTGTGAAACCCCTACCCACAGATGGTGGTTGGATATACTGAAATAGATTTAATATTCTCTTATGTTAAGTAATTGTTTACTGAAAAGCAACACTCAACAGTTTTTACTAGAACACAACTAGTCAAAATAACACAAGAGGTTATATATGTGAAATACTCTGACAAGCTATCTCAAGGTTATAAAGATACTTATCTGCACCAGCTACAGGTTTGGTTGAACAGTATCTTAAGGCCAAGTAAAATTTCTAGCCACATACAACTTGGAAATTCACTACTGTTTTCTTTCACTGTTCATATTCAGTGCAACTCTCAGTCAGCCATTCCAAAACTGCTCTTCAGCATTTCCCTGCAGCCTAACAAAGGTTCATGACAACAAAATGCTTCAGCTGCCCATGCAGACATGACAGTACTTCTGAAAAAGGATTCAAAGACTAGATCAGCAGTATGTGTGTGCTTGTAAAGAGGGAGGTGACAAGTTATCACCTGACAAAGCACAGAAGGTCTATAAAGTTATTAACATAAAGAAAAAATTAACAGGGAACAAGCCATACTATCTATTGAGGAAAGAGATCACAACAAAATTAACAGGGGACAAGCCTGAAACAAAAAGAGAACAATCTCTTCATTGAATAAACAGAAAAGTAGTGAAGTTAAAATTAACACAGGATGTTGTGTATAGTTTTAAAGTTTGGAAAAAAAAAAAGTAAAAAGAAGACAGAGCCTTTCATAGAGTGCTTTGGGTTGGAAGGGACCGTAAAGATCACCGAGTTCCAACATCCCTGCATGGGCAGGGACACCTTGCTCAAGGCCTCATCCAACCTGGCCCTGAACACTTCCAGAGAGAGGGCAGCCACAACTTCCTTGTGTAACCTGTTCCAGCATCTCACCACTCTCAGAGGAAAGAATTGTTTCCTAATGTCTAACCTAAATATCCCCTCTTCAAGTTTCAAACCATTGCCCCTTGTTATCTCACTACGCACGTGTGCAAAAAGCCCTACCCCAGCTTTCTTGCAAACCCCCAAGGTATTTTATTTTTTCCTTGACAGATTTTTCTGTCAAACTCTTTCAGTCCCTAACTGCTGTATAAATGGAGGGACAGTGGGAGAGGATTGCCTTACACGCTCCCTGATCCTGTTTTCCTCTTTAAGCATCTGCTATCAGCTGCTGTTAGAGATGAGATACAGCTGCATAAACCTTTTGCAAGAGCTGGTATAACTGTGACTAATTTTCAACACCTTATCAAATGGGATCCCATATTTCTTCAGAATTGATGGAGAGATGAGGGTCATCTTGTGACGGAGAAATGCTTCACAGCTTTGGGCACTTCCTGGGAAGAAACCTGTTTAAATTAGAGGCAAGAAGAGACGTTACTGTTCTGTTGAATTAATTTTTCAGTACTGTCAATGAAAAGTTACTGTCTAAACAGCATTTTCCCCTCAGCCTAAAAGAATGGCTGAGGGTAAAAGAGCGTAAGACTGAACACAGCAGCATGCTCCCTTGCCTATAACCTCCCAGTTCTAATAATCAATAGTTGAAGATTTTGTCATTAAAGGTTACAGACCCCAACTGCATTGTTTGCAATGTGACATTTCTCTTGGGTGTGTATTACAAACAACCACTCAGAAGTAATATAATCTGTATTCTTAAAGGCAAATTATTAGTTGAGCTGTGCCAGCCTGTGTTCTCATAAATGTTAGAGGCATGCTGTACTCTAAAAGAGCTGAAACCTGCTGTGCCTGTCCATCCCACCTTCTGCAAAGGCATGACATAAAAAAATTCCCCAATTACCTTTTGCAAGTCTCTCCAATCGCTTCCCATGCTCTGGAGGAATGGAGTACCTGAAGTCATAAGAACAAATCTGTTAAATTCAAGTGACATGATAGAATCTCAAAGTTTGAATGGAAACAATGAACAGCCACCACGGCATTAATTGCTAAAAAAAACCTCAAAACAAATCAAAACCTCTCTTTTCCAAAATTTGATAACATATAAGCAACAGCTACCTCAAGGACTTTTACCTCTCTGCCCCTCAAAAGATCAAGAGCCAAAAGCTGACCATCTCCTCCCCTGACTTTTGTTTAAGCAGTCAGGAACTTAACAAGTCCGATGTTTTTAATTAGCAGATCTGCACAGTAAAACATGAACTGAGAGAAGAAAAGAGAACTTCCTGACCTGTCTCAGTTCACAGCTGTGCAATCACTACTATACTCAGTCCAAAGAGAAACCCAGAGCAAGAGAGAAAATGGAACCATCTCTTTCAGCTGCTCAGACCAAAATGGGGCTAAGCCCAATGCAATGCCACATCCTCAACATGTGCATAAGTTGCAGCCTGTTCTTTTGGGCTACATCTCTCTCCTTACTTAAGAGGTTTTTTTTGGGGGGGGGGCAGGGGGGGCAGGGTCACAAAACTCTTTGTTTTCCTACAGTAAATAAAGCCATCTACTCAGTTTGCTTTCACTCTGGAATAGAGTGCTACATTCTTGATGGAGTTCCTAGTTAAATAAATCAGACTAAAGTATCAGCAAAGCTGACTTCTTCCATGTACTGCTGCAAAAGTAGTAATGGCCAGAGGGTGTATCTGACTGAACTGTTCTGCTTCGTGTTCCCATGCTATTGCCACTGCATGGGGTTGCTCTCTGGTCACATCAGGCTAGCTATTATTTTTTACTTCCAAGCTGCATTACAAGGCAGCCAAAAATACTAGTTTCCAACAGAAGTTCCATGGAAACAATTGTTGAAGTTGCTTGAGAAATCTGTGAACAGAAGGGAATAATTCACTCTTAAAATGCAACCCATGCTACAGAAAAATTCGGGAGCCTCCCCTAAAAAGGAAAGCTCAGACACTGGACAAATCACTCAGCAAGATCCACTAGGCTGCTTTTAGATCTATGATAAATGACATTTCAAATTGTTAAAAATTACCTGTAAAAAATTACCCTACTGCCTGTATGGCCATTGCAGAACCTCAGGAAATCATAAGCAAGTTTTTTACATTCTGGCACTATCATAGCAGAGAGCATCCACCCTGTATTATAATTCTGAACAACTCTTTACATCAGGATGGCAAATGGACTTTCTAGAACGTAAAAAATGGTACCAAGAATACACACTGCTTTGTAGTGCCTTACAGGTTTTCCAGTGCTCCTGTCATCAGATAAAACTTCAATGCCAAATTGGAGGGATGGTGATTCTTTCAGACAACTCTCGCAACTTCAGGACTTCTACTCCAATCTTTTATGGTATTCTTTCCCTAAATATAGAAGCTTCACTAGAAAATCTTAAATCTTACCATGATTTGGGTTCCCCAAAATGCAAATAATTAATACTGTAGAGATCCATGTCCTCAGTATGCCAAGCAAAGGAAGTTTTCCACATGCCAAAATACAGGTAAGGAGTATTCACTCCTTCAATGGTTATGCCACTTTCATTCTCCACAATATCCAGGATTGTGTTCAATCTGCCAATATTCCAAGCATCTACATGCTGCAAAACAAAAGCCTCATGTTAAAAGAGGCATTATGAAACACAGAACTACACAACTAAGATGACAGTTGCAAAAGCCATCAGACACTTGTGAAACAGCACATCGAGACAAATCATCTACTGGCACAGCTCAAACCATTGGTTAGTTAAACAAGTTAGCTTAAAAGAAAAGTTTTGCATGGTGTTTGCTTACACAGTGTTTGTTTACCAGCCACTTTTAGGGGGGGAAAAAAACAAACCCAGTTGTCACCCAACATAATGGTTAGAAAGGAGAATAAACCATCACATTACAGAGACTTTACAGAGCAGATAATAGTGTGAGCTTGAGTTTGATGTCTGAACCCTCTTCAATAGAAACACTTTTCACTCCAAACACCTTTTAAAAAAAAGTAAAGTATCCTAATTCAGGAAACTAGAAAGTAGAATGCATACCCTTTATTATCCTAACACACAATGACTACAGAGATGTCCCAAAAAAATACATGCACTACTGGATACTGAAACAGTGTGTCCACTGACCAACACTTCAGACTCCCATTCACCTTTCAGGACAAAGCACCACAAAACCAACACTTAAGAAACAGTAGTTATGCTTTATTGAACTAAACTGTATTACCCTGAAGTGCTAACAGAGGTCTCTTGGAACATTACCTGAACTATCTGGGTTAAATGGAGAGTATGTTATAAACACCTGGTTTGTGTTCCTGCCCACTCCAGAAGCTGGAGCTCTGCTAACACTGTCATTAACTCATTCTGAAAACTAAAAGTCAAATGCAACGTTAGTATTTATGGAACACAATATACTTGAAAACCAGAAGAGTTTTCTTACCTTGTCATAAAGTGTGCCATTAACATCAGCCCCGTAGATAGGGGCATTGAATGTGAGGTTCTTCCAGTATTTTCGTTCAAGGTCTTCAAAGTCTGTGTAGCGGGGTGTGCAGTACCTGAGAAAAACAAAGATACCACAGACTTTGCAGTGTGATACTTGACAAGTCTACACCAATGCTTTCCACCACTGAAAGGCTCAAAAGCTACAATAAAAATACCTAATGCATGTTTCAGCCAGACCCTACCTCCCAGAACAGCCATGAAAGCAGCACAGCTCTGATCCAGTGAGACTTGGGAACAAAGCCTCAGGAAGAAAATTACTTCCCTTATTTCTCAGTTTACTTTCATTTTTGCTTTGAGCCCTTCCCTAGGAAAAGAACTATTTCACTTTCTAGTTGTTGCTACTTAGCAAGGAAGGATGCAGTCAAAACAAGAAATGGTACAAAGAACAACTGGAAAAAAGAAATGAAACCAAAGTTTTCTGCCTGCGTAGAAGTAACAAACTTTTCCAGACTCACCTGCTGGTCAACTGGCCACACATGCTCTGTTTATCAAGAAAGTATCTGCTTTTGATGCCCATTCCCTGCTAACTATGCACTGGCTTTTTAAGCAGTGCTAGGGGATCAAATTTACACAGCACCAGCTATGTAATGTCTGTGTACCTCTATATTCCAGACTATTACATACATAGCACAAGCTTTTTTAATTTTCCCATGACAGAAGAAGCAACTTAGGATATCTGATGTGTACTACCATTCCTGAAAGATAAAATAAGCTTCAGTGGATCGACTGCAGCTGACAATTCCAGTACTCTAATTACTTATTTCAAAGGCTGTTTTGCTCAAACTCCTTTTACAGTCATCTTTTCTCTGTCTCCTTTTTCATGTCAAGAACATTCCTTTCTCTACTCCGTGAAAATTTTCATGGTCTGGAGACAGACAGGAGTCCACAGAAGAAACAAAAAGTTCTGTCGGCATCACACATCCTCTGCTGGGTGACACAAGCAACAAAGGTCCCCACCCGCACTGCCACTTCTACAAGCACACCTCGGGGCTATACCTTCACACCTCTCACCGGCACCGTATCCCCGACCTGGTACCGGAGAAGACAGGAGAGAGGAACCCCGGTGGTAATTAAGACACAGACATACTTGTCGCTGTTGGCAATCCTCCGGAACTCCCGGACCGTCATGGCCTTCTTCTGGATGTTGTACTGAGTGAAGAGGCCGGACTGCCCCGTCACCACCTGCTGGATGGGCGCCGGGATGACGAGCTCGTCGATGTCATCGTAGCACCGCCGCGGCTTCCACTCCTTCGGAGGGATGATCTGCGGGCACCAAACCTGCCCGTTAAGGGCCAAGCGCCCCAGCAAGCCTCAAACTTGAGGAAGTGGGGCTGGAACCTCCGGCCCGGGGGGGACACAAAGGGCGGAGGAGCCGGGCCCTGCTCGGAGGCCAGGCCGGGTGCACGGCCTCGGCCCAGGCGGGGAGGGGAAGCGGGGGGGGGAGTTGCGGTCGCACCTTGGCCAGCCCGGCGCGGTGGGCGCCCTGCGACTCCACGTAGGCGATGTACCGGCTGAAGTCCCGGAACTGCTCCATGGTGGGGCGGAAGGTCATGATCCGCGCACTGGGGTTGAGGCTCTCCAGCTCCGAGGCCATGTTGCCGGACCGGCCCTGCGCGGAGGAGGGGGTGTAGGGGGGAGAAGGGGAGGGGGGGGGGGCGGGTCACCCCACCCCCACCCTCGCCCCTCCCCGTCGCAGGAAGACGCCCCGCCCCCTCCTCCCGCCGGCCAATCGCCGCGGGGTCCGCACAAGCCTTGCCTCCCCATTGGCGGAGGGCGCCTGTCCGTCAGCACCACGGCTCTCTTCCCACCTCACGGCGGAGAACGCCACCGATTCGTGACCCCCCCCCACACCCCACCCCCCCCCCGGAGCCTTCCCCGCTGGGGTGAGCCCGTCCCGACGCGGAGGGGTCCGAGTCCCCGCCCGGCGTGCTCACGTCAGCAGGGCGTCCCTCTTCTTCTTCGCCGCCTCAGCCTGTCCCCCGGTCTAACGCCGGTATCCCTCCGCACCACGCGCCCAATGAGTCCGGCAGGCCGCCGACGCCACCGCCGCCGTTCCCCACCGCCCGAGCCCCGCCCTGCCGCCCCGCCCCGCCCCCTTCCCTTTGGCTGCCCGCCCCTCTCATGCCGCCGCAGCCAATCCCTGCCCTCTCCCTCTTCACAGCCAATAGGAATTCTACAACCGGCCGGGGCGGGACAGCGAATCAGGAGGCAGGGAGCGGGGCGGTTGCTAGGCGGACGGGGCAAGGGCCGGGCCGGGCCGGCAGGCTGTCGCTAGGGGGCGGTTGCTAAGGAGCCCCCGAGGCCCACTCGAGGCGCCCGGGGAGGCCGGGCCGGGGTAGTCAGGGTGGGCGGTCCCGCTGTCCTCTGCCCGCGCCCGGCCTCTGGGTCCCCAGGGACACTCGCCAGGGATGGGGGGCAAAGCCAGGCTTGAGGGAAGTGCTGCTCTACGGCCTCGCAGTGTCCCAGGGCGGGACCGGGCTCCGCGGGGCTCTCGGCCCTGCCCTCAGGGGAGAGGCGGGGATGGAGCGTCAGAGCAGGGACGGGAACCTCGCCGGGCCGCGCAGCAGCCGTTTGGTGTCAGATCCGGCGAGCTGAAGCGTGCAGCGCTGGAGCAGGGGCCCGGGGTCCTCTCTGAGCGGCCGGAGGAGGCTGGGCCCAGGACAGGCCGCACGGGGGTCCCGGGGCCCCACCGCACCGCTCGCAGTGCACCCCGATCCGGTGTAGCCGGCTGTGCAGGCGGTCAGTCGGAAGTGCTGGTTATTAATCCTATGTAAATGGGTGCTGTAGTGAGCTAATGGTTTTCGGGCGCTGCACGGTGACACACAATAGACATGTGCCAACTGAACGTATTAACCAAGCTAATTACACTCCTACAATTTCTGCGTGCAAGCAAAAGCCAAAGTAGAATTCGATACTAGGCAAACTTCTGGCAGCAAATGCGACCTGAGGCTGGCCTGGCGCCAGGCCCACACGAGGGAGTTTGGCCAGCACGGATGGGTCAGCTGCAAACCTGGAAAAGTGCCCTCGTGTCCTGCCTATGCTGCTGATAATCCACTGCTGTTGTGTTGAGGATTGGGACCTGACAGCACATCTTTAGCAGCAAGGGCTTTCAAGTGTGGACAAAGCTGAATGTTTGACAGAGCCTGTCCAGGGATAGTGAAACCCACTTGGTGGGGGCTGGCTGCAATTTTCACAGATGATGTTGTGCTAAATGCTTTTTAAGTGTCGTAGACAATAGGCAACCTTGAAAGTAAGCACAATCCACCCAAAAGAGCTTCTAACCATCCTCAGAGACCACAGTCAGTCCCTCAGGCCTAAATAAAACCTTAATTTCACTGTATGTTTATCTTGACAGGCGTTTCCTTCAGTGTCATGCTATGGGTATGTGGTAGCCCTGAACCTCCCACCAAAACAGCATTCCAACACAGATTTTTCTGGGGTCTGCTGTCTCTGTGACCTGCTTAGACTTGTAATTGCCCAGGCACATGGACCAAAACACTGAAGTGATTAAAATCACAGCAAGGACAACATTCACCCTCCTACAGAGGCACTGGCCACTTTCAGGTAAGTTTTGAGATGACCTCTGTGTTTCTGGCCTTTCTGGTGACCTGGCACTTGCTGTCCATTAGTCAAGACAGACCAGCTTTCTAATATCAGGAGAGACAGGAGACAGGCTCTTTTTATGATGACAAAGGGTAAAATGTTACTGTGAGCAGAAATGTGTGGGCAGGAATATTATGATAGAACATAGCTGTCAGTGTGGACAGAGGATATTTGTTAAAACTGGCAAAAGGACAACAATGAGCTTTTAATTGCAGGGATCAGAATTTTCCGTGCTCAGAAAATGAACCAGGTCAGACCAGCCAAAAAAGAAGAAGGAAAAAAAAGCCACTGAACTGGTAAACTTTACAAAGGAAAATGGCAGTGTTGCTGTGAACAAGAAATGCCAGGACTGAGGGGAAAGTAGTTGCCAAGCTACTGTGCAATCAGCTTTGACTGGTTCAGCTGTTTCTTTTCCTTAACAACTATTTTGCCCTTGAAAAACAAAAATTTAAAGTAATGGAATACCAAAGACCAAGTGCTTGGGGAGGATATTATTTGGACTAGATGATCTTTCAAGGTTCTTTCCAACCCAAATGATTCTGCAATCGTGATTTAGCATTGCTGGGAGGCAAATCAAGCTTAGGAAGGGGACACACAGTTCTCTTACTACAGATATCAATGGAATGATTAAAAAAAATAATAAAAAAATGGACAGAGCAGAGGAGCACCCCTGTGCCCAGGAATTCACCTTTGACTAGCTGCCAGTTAGCTGTGTCCCATCTGCCAGCCCCATACACTTTACAAGGCTGCTTATCTGGGGCTGCCTTAGGTCTACCTGGTAAATTAAGGAATGGAAAATTTTCACTAGGGGAAAAATTTTAAAAAGCCAGCAGTGACTACTGAGCTCTGTGGCTCAGTGTTAATACCATTGGTTTGTCAAAGAGACTCCAAAGGAAAGGGGTCAAGTGCCACCATATGGCATCAACTTGGGACCATTACCTTCAGATCTGGAGCATGGTGTGGCACTAAGAAGCCAGGTTGATACTGGAGGGAGGCAAAAGTCTCAAATTGATACCAAAAAAGATGGGGCAAAAAAAAATGCCACCTAGGATCAATCATTCCTGGCCAGGGAAAGCTGAGCACTGCAGGCTCAGCAGTTCCAGGCACAAGGAAGAGCCAGTGTGGTTCTGCTGGAGCACAGAGGCAGGTGGGGTTAACCTCCCTGCCTGCCCACTGAACAGGGTCAATCTTTTTTTTTATTTTTTTATTTTATTTTATTTTGTGAGATTAGGAGTGCTTGTTCCCTCACATTTTTTTCTGGGTCAGCTGTAAAGAGTCTGCGCTAAGAACGTGATGTCAAATGAGAAAGGAATCCCCAAATGTTCTTGGACAAAGAGAAAGAAGAGACACGTGCACGTGCTTGTGTGTATGTAGAAGCATTCTAGCAACTGCCGTTCCTGGTGAGAGCAAATCAGTGCATCAGAAGCCACACATGGACCAGAGGCTGGTGCTGTGCACATGGCAGTGCCTGGATGAGTGGCACATCCGAGCCTTGAAGGCCTCGTCACCAGTTTAGTTGCACAGCCAAAGCATTCCTGCTGCAACACGGGCAGGTGCTCCCTGCCTGCTTCATAGAATCATAGAATCATAGAATCATAGAATTAGCCGGGTTGGAAGGGACCTCAGAGATCATCAAGTCCAACCCTTGACCCATCGGAGCAGTTGCTAGACCATGGCACTGAGTGCCACATCCAGTCTTTTTTTAAATGTCTCCAGGGAGACCCTTCCCAGCTGGCTGGCTTCCTAAAGCACAGTGGTTATCATGGTATTCTTCCCCCCCCCACACACACCTGCCTACGAGCAGGTGCTTGCTTGGCCATGTAGTTTTGCCATCCTGGGCCCTGGGAGTGATACAAAACATACCAGTGCCAGAGGTGCTGGCATGTCCATATGTGCATGCATCTGCATAGGTGCTCGGTTTGCCCTTGGATTTGCATCCTCAAGTGGGGCTGCTCGCCAGCAGAGCCAGAGGAAGGGGCTACTGGCCTCAGGTCACATTGGGAGCACAGCAGTGGTGGAGGAACCAGCTGGGTGAGGGGGAAACACCATTTTGCATCTGGCACCTACTTGGTTGCCCATCTGGCCTGGCTGAGCTCCAGCAAAGTCAGCGAGGAGTCAGTAAGAAGGGGCCCATAATCACGTCAGGGAAAACCTCATCAGTCTGTCTGCCACGCTTTTCTACCTAGCGTGCTGGCCAGGGCAGATTTGGCTTCCTCAGGAAGGCTGGACTGGCCATGTAGTGCTGGCCCATGTGGTTCTGGCCCCTGTACTGGCCTTTCCTTTGCACACCTGTGCTGCCTGCAGGTGCTGCTTTTAGGAGACAGCACTGACTGGTGATGTGAGCACACACAATAACAAAGTGGGTATCACAGAGGGTCTCCAGGCTCCCTGCTAGCATAAGGTCCCTGGGGTAAGCATGGGGCACTCATGGCTGGGATGTACCCACAGGAAAAGGCTTCTCTGGCAACAGACTGGGGAGCATGTCCATCTCCAAGGGACTCTACAGCCTCTGCTTAGTGCTGAAGAAACAGACAGCAAAGCCAGCTTGTATGAAACCCGATTATTCAAATTTATTAACATCAAGAATTATGCAATGATGCTGTAGATTTTTTTTTTTTTATTAACAAATAGAAAACAGACTGTATACAACAGTGACCCCTACAGCACTATGCATCCACAAGGTAAAAATGAATGTGTCCTCCAACGTTACCAACCCTGGATTGCTGATTTCAACGTAGCCTGGAATCTTAACATTCGGAATACATGTGATAATACAATTAGATACCCTTCCACCACCTTTATTCATAACTCAATGCACTCAAAAGAGGGCTGCTCAATCCCTGTCTTTAGTGCAAGCGTGATATAATAAGGAGTATTAATATATAGTACCATTAAATTAAGTCCAGTAGTCTTGCCACATTGGTTCATTAGAACGTCCTGAAGTAGCAGAAAGTACAATATTGTAGTGACTTTTAACATTTGCAGGATAGCAGAAATTATAGATACACCCAACCTCTGAAGCCATGTGTACTCCCCTCCCCTTCCCTGCAGTACCCTGCCTTCCAAAGGGAGCCTGCCTGGCTCTGCTCTGGGGACAACTGGGCTTGTGCTCCTTGCCTTTGTCAATGCTCTGATACACTTCACTGGTGAGAGGTGACAGAATGGCGCTTGCACGCACAGAACCGTGGGATAAACAAAAAAGGCCATGTCTCACTCTTCCCACCCCCTTTCTGGGGAACTGTGGGACTCACCTACTTCTCCTTCCCCCTTCCCGGTGAGACACACAAAAAGAGACTCCAAAGCCCAGAGTCCAAGGGTTTCGGGTCTCGCACAAACAAGGCGATGACAGCTCACGTCATATCAGGATCTGCCAATACACACGGTCACTGGATTGGATTTACACGCATTGTAATGGGACTGAACAGTTTCCAGCTGACAAAGGGGACTGCTTCTCTGGTGACCCCACGTGCCCTCCCAAACCCAAACCCAAACCTACTCAGGAAATAATGGAGGGGAAGGAAAGGCTAAAAAAATAATTGGTAGCTTAGGTCCAGTTCATGAAATTTCATATTCTACAGAGGATTAAAAAGCAGTCTACGGGGAATGGAGCCGGGCAGGAACCACAAGCCAGCTGCTGCAAATTACCAAGGAAGCTGCACTAAAATGGGCAGAACCAGCAGTGACTGGGCTGAAATAAACCCAGGGCAGTAAAAAATGGAAAAGCAAAAGGAAATTTAAAAAAAAAAACAAACCCAACTCCCAAAAGTTTGGCGGGTTCAGTTCTGCCTGGGCAAAACATTAAGACTTGCAAAAAATAAAAAATAAAGAGAGAGGAGATTATAAAAACCACTAGTAACTATTTTACATGTTTAAAAAAAAGATCCCATTCCACCCACCTAAAGCCTCGCTGTGAAATGCAGTCGCGTGAGAGAGGGTGAGAGATGCACATGAGCAGAAATTCAGCCAGAGACTGGAAATGCTTTTGGAGTCGGATTCCCTCGTTTGGCGCTGGGGCGAAATTCCTAAATGCCGTGGTCAGAACTGGTTGGCATGGAGGTCTGCTGCCTGGGCAGCACCTCCACCTGTACAGAAGGACTGAGGAATGGGCGGCTCTGGCTCAGAGGAACCCATCTCCACTCCTAGACATCCCCACCGCGACTGGAGGAAAGCACTAGTTACGTTGCATAGTGGTCGAAGCTGCCGAGATACTCCAGTGCCGCTCTGTAGCACAGCTGGTACTGGTCCTGCAAGGGGAAAAGTGTGAGAGTGAGGTGGATGTTAGCCTTTTCTCTCAAATAAGTAATGATACAGCTAGAGGAAATGTCCTGACGTTGTGCCAGGGGAGGCTGAGACCAGATGTTAGGAAGAATTTCTTTACTGAGAGAGTAGTCAGGCACTGGAACAGGCTGTCCAGGGAGGTGGTAGAGTCACTATTGCTGGAGCTATTAGAAAAATATGTAGGTGTGCCCGTTTAAGACACGGTATAGTGGGCACAGTGGGGCTTTTTGGGTTGAAGGCTGGACTCTATGATCTCAGAGGTCTTTTCCAACAATGACAATTCTGTGATTCTGTGACATTGGGCAGCGGGGTTACCCAACCAGAGATGCCGACTCCTGTACCTTCTCCCACAAATCTCCCATCACCTCAAGGAATAAGGGACACTACACTTACCTCTGTCTGCACCATGGCTGGCCGCTGTGTCCGCAAGGTCTTCACTGTCTGGAACATGTCCACCACCCCCTCATACCGCATCCTCTCCAGCACGATGCTGAGTGTGATAAACACGCCTGTGCGCCCAACCCCAGCACTGTGTGGAGAGAGCAAGAGGTGCTGTTAGAGACCTGCCAGTCCCAGTGAGGTTCTGCAGAGCTCTTGGGAGAAGCTGAAGCTCATGGAGCATGGGGACATGCTCAGGGGATTCAGGAGAGGCCACAGGGACATTGCCAGACAGAGGTGCCCCCATGGGGCCGACTGATTTTGCCTTGCCTCTGGGACAGGCTGCTGTGGCACCCTGTCCTGTCCAAGGAGCGACAAACCAGTACCTCCAGGGCACTGGGTTAATCTAGTCACCTGGCAGAGAGCCAGCCAATGGCACCCATGGATGCTGTCTCCTTGTCTCTTCCTGCCTGGCTTTTGCCAGTGGTGTGCAGGAAGGGCACAAAGTGCAGGGTAGCTGCTTGGGATAGTGGGCATATCCAAAGGATGATGGAAACAAAGCTCTGCCCACTCACCTGCAGTGCACTGTGATGGGCCCATCCTGCCCAAACTGCTCCTTGGTCTTGTGCACCTGCCCAATGAAGTCGATGAAGCCCTCTCCTGTCTTTGGCACTCCCTGCTCAGGCCAGTCTGTGAACTGGAACTGGCGGATGGTCCGTGACTGGCCGTCCTGCAGGGACAAAGTGTTAGACCTGAACCATGTGTGAGGACACAGCAAGAGGGGCTGATCCTGCTTCTCTCAGCACTGGTGCTACTGACCTGCTCACACCCCCTTACTCAGGCCAAGTGAGAGGGTGCACAGGCCATGGATGAGCCCAGGCAGATCTAGGAGATCTTACTGAGCATTTGGGGCCTGTCTCTGTTCTCACATGTTCACCTCAAAGTTACTGAGCTGAGCAGGGCTTTCGGTCCCTTAAGCGTCCTGTTGGGTCAGTGCCCTGATCCTGTCTGGGGCCCAGCTACACCTCAGGATTACATTTACTGTCACACAGGAGTCCTGAACCTTGTTAGGCCCATGTTCAAAGCTTGCCCAAGTGTACAGTGCAGGTGATTGATAAGCCCCTGGTGCTGATAGAGAACTCAGATCTGTTCACTGGGGCTGATATAGCTGGCAAAGAACTTGGGTGAGAGGAGCAGCAGGTGAGGGGCAGCAGCCTCTTCTGCCTGTAGTGCAAGGCAGGACCTTGCTTTCTGGTTCCTCCAGGAGGAAGAACCGGAGAGCTGCACACTCCCTCCGCTGGTCTGGGCAGGGGCATGGGAGGCAGGGGAGCTGTGGAGCCAGAAGTTGCACTCACCCTGGCATCTGTCACCTTGAACTCCCGGAGGATATACTGTGGCATGTTGTACTCTGCCATGGGGTCCACCACGAAGTACTGGTACCGGGCAGAGCGCTCTGCGGGCCAGTACTGATGGCACTTCTCCTGTGGATGAGGAGCATTGGTGAGATATCAGCACTGACAAGCTGCTGCCCCTCCCTCCCACTCCCTGGGAGAATACGTGGCTGTAGGCCACAGGATCATCCATGGGACATGCCAGCAGCAGGCTGGCTCAGAGCAGTGAGTGCTGGGGACAGCTTGGAGTGAGCAGAGAGGCTGTGCTCACAGACAGCAGCCACACAGCTCCCTTCTCCCCTGAGCAGGATCCGTACCCGGCCCATCTCGCGCAGCTTTGTCAACATCACCACGATGGTAGAGTTGTGCTCCCAGAGCATCCGCCAGAAATCCTCTGTGGTCTCAGCCAGCGGTCCCTGCGTGGCAATGTAGGCCTTCTGCTGCCTGTGACAAACATAATGGTGCTCAGAGCAGCTTCTGGGAGGTGGGGAGCAGCTGCTTCTGCAGCCTGGTGGGCTGGAAGCAGGGATCCCATGCAGCAAGCAGCAGGGCTGACAATGCAACTGCAGGAAACAAATCTCAAGTACTAGCCACAGGCTTGTGGGGAGGGATGAGCCTGCCCAGCATGTGTCTTCTAAGAAGTGATCCCCACAGATGTAGAAATCACCAGTGGGTGCAGGATCCAGAAAGGCTGCTAGTCCTTGCTGAGGTAACAATGTCCCCAGCCCAGCATCTTCCTCCTGCTTGTCTCCAGTGCTGCTGCACTGACAGCCTTCTTGGCACCCAGGTCTATGTGATCAGGCTGCCAGCACCCATCTGGGCTGGGAGGAGAAGCTGTGCTTAGGGATGATTGCAGCAGCACCTCTGGGGGTTCCTACACTTACTTTCTGCAGCACCCACAATCCCTCCCATTGCATGGGAAGACACAGAGCAATCAGAACAGGTCACCTGGATCACATACCCCAGCTGGGGCAGTGTGGAAATTCCCAGTATGATTTTGCCAACTTTTTGGAAGCTTCCAAATTAATTATTGGTTCCACTGTGAATCAGAGGATCTTTTAGAATGTCCTGTGTGAAAAGCAGAGCTTGCCCTGCCCCAGCCTGGCACCCAACCTGAAGAAAGCACCCTTGGCATGTCAGGTCTTTGGCTTGCCCAGGGCCCAGCCTGGCTCTCCAAATGCTGCCTGTAAGTGACAGGTTCGGCACCGCATGGTCTTGCTCACCACTGCGGGGCGCCGGAGCCCATCAGACGCGGAGCATCCTCCTCCTGTCCAGCACTGCACCTCTCTGCTGGTGCTAAAAATTAACGAACATGCTGCAGGACTGCTGTAATGTGCAGGATGAAGACAGGGGCTGCTTCAAGGTGGATTTATAAGACATCATAAAAAGCAGGGAGTGGGGGTGCAGAGAGAAAAAAAGAGCTAATAAAGATGCAACATCAGTGATGTGTGCAGGACCTTGGGCCAACTGATCTCTTTAGATAATACCGAGAAGACAGCTTAGTTGAAAGGAAAGGATGGGAAGAGATAAGAGCATTCTTCAGAGATGGGGAAGGTAGTATATGAAATGGTATCACCTGCTGTGCAGGCAGCCCTCCCTCCTCAGAATCACCAAGGGGCAAAATCAGCACTGATCTTAATCAGCTCTGGAGCCCACCTACCAGGCACAGGGCTGCCAGGGGCAGGCACAGCCAGGCAGCCACCTTAATGACATGGTACTGGATGGCTTCGACCCACACAGGCAGGAAGGAGCAGGGGCTGCTCCCTGACAGCTTTTCTCTACCCCCTTCATCTTTCTCTATTACTTTGTCCCACCCTGAGAGAGCCTGACTTGCTGCAGTTTGCCTGTTTTGGGATGCTTCTAGGGTTGCTCTTCTTCTGCACCCTTCCCTCTCCCGCTTCCACATAACCCTTCCCCCTGGAAACCCTTCCTGGAGCAGGCACTGAGGCACAGAGCCATTAGCTTGGCTGCACCAATATCTGTTCCCTTTGGCAGTGACTGCTGCTCCTGGGGGCTCACCAGCCTATAAGAAGTGTTTGGGCAGAGCCAAGTTGGAGGGAAATTGTGCCACATGCATCCTTCACTCCTGCACTGGTTGACCCTACTGTGATTGTACACAGATGACAGAAATGAGCCTTGTATGTTTTATGTTGGGATTTGGGCTGGATTATTGTCTGGGAAGGAGATGTGGCCACGGCGCTGTTTCCCTGTGTTCTCCTCTCCCGGCACTTAGCATCTAACAATATGATGCCAGCAGTTAGATACAGAAACTCTAAGTTCTGTTGTCCCCACTAGATCCTGACTTCTGTTTTCTAAAAGGTATCCTGGTAAGCAGAACCCAGTAATGAGTTTCCCAGTACCAGCCTGACATGAGGATCCACAGAACCCCCCCAGATCAACAAATGAGACAGTGCACCTCAGACTGCTGCCTGGATCAGCCATGCAGTGCAAGGTGCAAGCACACTGCATACTTCTACCTGTAGTTGCTACAGCTAATGAGAGAGGGCAGGTTTCTGTTAGTTGCTGCAGATATAAAACACATGCCAAGGGACTCCTACCAGAAGATACTATAAACCTCCACAGGAGTCAATACAGCCTTCCATCCCAGCCGTGTGCTGCCTACAGCAATACAAGCAACCTGGCAGTGCTCACTCACTAGAAGCCCTCAGATATTGTAACTACATGCACTGGAGTGTCTGAGAAGACAGAAATAGATAAAATTGTGATCAACAATTCCACCTCTATGCAGCCAGGACCAGTTCTTAGGAAAGAGGAGAAGCCGATCTGCCCATGTTCCCAAGCAAGCAGGCCACGCTTGCCCAGGCACCTCAGGTGGCCCTTACCTGTACCCATCTATGAAGCTGGCATTGATGTAATCGGAGCCCTCAACACCCCGGATGGGCTGCAGACAGACTCTTGTCAGCTCGTAGGGCATGATGTTCACCAGGCGGTTTTTGAATTTGTTGCATGGGAGGTTGGCACTGATGAAACGTGAGGTATGTGCTTTAGAGTTGGCCAGCAGCTGAAAGAGGAGAAGACATGTCAGACCCAGGCTGGGGGGGTGCAGGAATCTAGAGGCAAAATCAGGACACTGGCATCAGGGCAGGCAGGAGATCCTCTGGGCAAGCAGCCACACACTCTCCTCTGACTGAGGGACAGATGCTGGGGACCACATCTTTCTGGACCAGATGAAGGGCTCTGTCACCACATTACAATGACACTGCATGCCAGCTGCTTTATTTCACAGTCATCAGCCTGGTTTTCAGTACCACACCAGCCCCTCTACCCTGGCCATTGCACAGCCTTGCTGATGGCTTTGGTGCACAACTGTAGGTGACAGCAGGGGAACCACCTCCCTTACTTGCTGGCACAGCCTCAAAGCCACACATAGTGGAGTGGAGGTTCCCAGTAGCAATCTGACCCACAGAGGGCCAGTACATGAAGCTTTGTACCTCCCTGAACCAGGGACATCTGCCTGATGGTGTGAGGAAAGTAAAGCTTTCCATCTTCCAACATCTTTCTATTTACTTCTCACCCCAGAAGAACCCAAGAAAAATGTGAGAATTGTGACAGTTTTAGGTAAAAAAGATCTATTTTGGATTACTGTAAGACATTTTATTGTTCTCTTTGAGCCTGGTAAACTGGATAATGGTAAATATGTTACTTGGATCTGCTGGCAGAGATGTTTAAACAGTTGTTCTTTTTTTTTTTTTTCCTTTTATTTCTTCATTTGCCAAAATACTGTCCAGCATCTCCAGAGCCACCTTTCTCTTTGTGTGTGGCAGCTGGTCCTAGGCAGAAGCTCCCTGCAGAAGGACAGGATTGCTCTCTGGGGAGTGATGCTGCCATCTGAGGCCCTCCCATATCCTGTTCTGCAGGGCTTCCCACACAGTGGACACTACCAGGGCACTGAGAGGGGCAAATTTTATTACTACTCTAAAGAGACTCTTGGAGAAACAGCAAATTTCTGTTGTTCTTACAACAGAGTTGCTGGAGTTGAGCCTAATTCTGTGTCTCTCTTGAGAGCTTTCTCAGGGCATGTGTCACTATGAGATACTGATGCAGCACATTCTACTATCCCAAGCTCAGGACACCACCAGCTCTGGTAACAGGACAGAGCTGCTTGGCTATTCCCAGTTTACATAAAATATCAATATTTTGCCATTCCTTCTGGTTTGTCACTTGGAGGGAATCCCCAGGGTGAAGCTGTATTGCTGCAGTTCATTTCACAGCCTGCATGCTCTGCTGCCTCCCTGCATGAGCTACATGAGCTATATTCCTGCGTGAGTGCTCTGGACTAACGCACCTCATTTGAGCCCACCTACATTTTCAAGGCTGTAATATATACCTGTAGTTTGCATTCACAGATACAGATAGCAAAATGTGGGCTTAGTTTCTTAAAAAAAACGTGCCTTAAAACACTGCCTTCACCAATTCCAGATTCTGAGGCTTGAAGGTGGTTAAAAGATAACAGAGCTCAGCACTGAAACTATAAACGTCTCACATACTTAAATTGGAACCGTTTTCAGACAAGTTGTTCACAGTAACATCAATTATCACTAACATGATCTGCATCTGATTTCAGATGCAGCTCCTGCAGCACAGTGAACCTAGAGCAGAATGTGCTGCTGAGAACTGCGCATCCATCTGCCTTTTATATCCTCCCCAGAAGCTGCCAATCCAGGGGGGACCATGGCCTACACAAGCTTTACAATTCAAATGTATTTTAAAAAGCTGTGCCTACCTGGTTTAGAAACACACAAAAAAATAACTGCCTCTAATGATCCACGGCTCTCCTCTCCCAACCCCTGGGAAGAATGGCCTGGTGGGGCTGTGTGGGCAGAGACAGGGGGATGGAGAACAGGGGTGCTGGGGCTCTGCCACCAACCTTGAATTCCAGCTCCATTGCTGTAACGCTCTCGCCCGGTGGCACCTGGGTCAGCTTCTGGATGTGAGCAAAGAGATTGCGTGCAGGCACCTCAGTATTGCCACACGTGGCTGCCTCCAGCAAGGCCTCGTGGATGAAGATGTACTGGTCCTCTGTCTGCACCATGTAGTTACGCTGAGAGCGCATACACGTCACGTGGCCATAGATGTCCACGGTCTTCTCATGCTTCATCCGCTCCAGCATGGCATCAATGACAATGAAGCAACCGGTTCGGCCCACGCCAGCGCTGCAGGAAGAAAGCATGTGGCCTGAGGTGACAATGTCTCCTACAGATGACACGTAGGCTCTGCTATTGCTTAAGAGAGTAACCCTGACCTGTAGTGTACAAAAGGGGAATAAAGGCTGCTCCCCACACTGGGGACTAATGAGCTGAGCCTCAGACAAAAGGTGACAAAGGGAGCAAGGGAGAGAGGAACTGGAGAAGCTACTCAGCCCTTCTGCTGTCCCACTTTCACTGATGGAGTGCAAGGGACATGATGTTACTCTGCTGGTCCCTGCAGTGACTGGAAGCACCTTCAGAAGGGAAGGAGAAATGTGTTTAACAGGCATGAGAGTGACAGCATATGTGTGCATGAAGTCAGAAGACCTGAAGTGTGGTCTGGGCCCTGGCATCTGTAAAGCCTAAAATCTCAAGCCTGCTTGTCTCCTAACCTGGGTCACAGTTTCCTGACCCATAAAATGAGGGCAGCCAGCCTGAGGTGAAAACAGAAAGATGAGATCACACAAGGCTGTGCAGAGCCCTTTGCTCAAGCACTGGATGCCTTTCCATATCTGTTAGGAGGACAGCAGCAACCTCCAAACTACTCACCTTCAGAGCACCCTGAAACAACACACATGCTGTTGTGTCATGTAAACACAGGCAGAGATAGGGAGCTAGACATTTCCTCATTTATGGTGCAAGTCAGATCCTTAACTGGGCTTTAATATAGCTTGTTTGTGTGTTAATTATACCCTACTCCCATCTGAAACAGAGCATGAAAGAAGAGCATTAAACACTGCTGGTAAGGCGTATGCTGGAACAGCAATGATGGAGTGGTTTGTTCAGTAATAGTCCCCACTCGGCTGGTACAGATAAATCTTGCCTGGATAAGATGCTGAGCCTTGGTAGACTAATATTTTGCTTGAAGAGGTGCCTTTCTACCCTGCAAAAGTTCTATGGTAAATACTACATATGAATGTTTGTAGAGGTCACTGCATGCGTGTCTGTCAATGATGTGTCTCTGACAGGAACCACCTACTCATGCTGAGCACAGAACACTACATTTTAAAATGATACTTGCAGTTTTGCAGGAGGAAGTGTTTTCTGAGGCTCTCCATGCAGCTATGCTGTTTAATCTGACAGAAGAGTAGCAATACAAATGTCACCACTGCATTATCACTGCTGGTTCTGTCCTGTTCCCAGACCAAGCATGCAGTGTGGGTTATACCACCATGAAACCTTCCCTATAGGAGCAGGAGACTCTACTTTTACCTGTACAGCTTAAAGCTCCTGCTGCCAAGAGGTACATGCCAAGGTGCAGCTTTGCAAACACAGTCTTACCTGCAATGGACAACCATGGGCCCAGCATCTGGTGGGTTACAGGCCTTAACCCGTCGCAGGAA
Source organism: Phaethornis superciliosus (assembly GCA_023637945.1). Lineage (NCBI taxonomy): Eukaryota > Metazoa > Chordata > Aves > Apodiformes > Trochilidae > Phaethornis > Phaethornis superciliosus. Next base: position 19,820,031 of record JAJQWJ010000009.1, on the reverse strand, counting down.
AGCTAGGATTGGGGTGGGGTATTCTGGAACCCCATGATCAGGCCAAGCCATGAACTGGAACTGTCGCAGTTCTCGCTTCTCACTGGAGCCATTCTGTTGAAGACAAAGAGGAGTTGTTTTGTATGAGAACAGTCTCATCCTAGGACAGGAACCCATTGATGGGGTAACAAGCTACTCAGCTGGCAGGGTAACAACAGACACCTAACACTGTGCCTGATCATGCATGCATTGGAATTCTGCCACTGAAAAACTGAAGGCAAAATGTAGTCTTCTTGCAAGGTTTCTGTACAAATAAATTCTCTGTGCAAAGAAAGCTTAGGCAGAGAGCAGAACAACTCTGCAGGTGTGCAGCAGACTGAAGGGAAGGTGAAAAACTCCTTTCTGCACCGCATGGGATCACTACCTACATATGCACTGCAGTGAATCCAGGGGAAAACAAGCACTGGGTATGGAAGGGCCACAGTGGGCACTTCTCTCCCTGCTCCTTCGCATCGTGGGTCTCCCTGGGACAGCTGATCAGACCATGCCTGCCCAGCTCTAGACTCTCCATGCAGCAATGTGGTAGGACTCGCTGGGTGACTGCTGGGGGCAAGATGCCTTTCCGGGGTGTGAGCGTGTCCCCATGGCACAGTGCTGGGCTCTGCTGGCCTGGCCCTGGCTCAGTCACTCACAGAGGCAGCCCTCTGCAAAGCCTGCCTGCATTGCTGCTAGCACTAGCACTGCCCCCAGGGATTTCCAAACACTAAGGAGGTATACAGAAAGCAAGAGAGAAGGGCTTGTGCACACATCAGCCCCTCCATTTGCATTATTAGTGACAGGAGTGCTAAAAATTCACTGCTTCCCATATTGTGTCTCTAATGGGAGGACAGATGTTTCATCTACACCCGCCAAAGGCAAACACAGCCCCCGCTCAGGGGCCCATCCTGAATGCATACAGGAGAACATCAGGTGTCCTGGCCCAAATCCAGTTGTGGCCAGATGCACAAGCTACAGCAGGTTTCCCACTGCAGCCCAGCTTTGAAAAATGGCCCATGTGTGGGCTAGACACATGGTTTGCTAAGCCAGGCACAGCTGGCAGCCTCTGCCTGTGGGCCATGCAGCACCCTGAAGCATCAAGGGCAGCTCTGCATTACCTGTGGCAAGAACAGCCTTGCCAGGGCCATACCTTGTACAGTGCAAAGGTGCGGACGGTGTAGGTTGCCAACTCGACTGTGTCCAGCAGGGTCACTTGGATCATCCCATAGGTTTCTGTACCCCGGCTTGGCCAGTACTGGTCACACTTTACCTAGGGGAAGGAGAGGAGAAAGGGTGAGTGTTTGGCTGCTGCTGGGTCATTTGGGGTGAAGCACATTTGGGGTGAAGAAGTTCTCTGCCCTTCAAAAGGTAAAGACACAAAAGAATCATTATGTGAGGGGTCCCAAAACACTCAGATTCCCTTCTCCCTGACTGTCCAACAGAGAGGCAGCACACCCTGGGCTCCTTTCCACAAGATTCATATTCAAAGAGGGATTTTTATTTTTTTCCTGGAGACACTGGTGAGAAATAATAGAGTGGGCCAGCAGCAGCAAGAGCAGCACCAGGTAAAAAGGCAGTGTGCAGCAATTGCTAGCAGTGATTTGCTTGTGCCTTAAGTTTTCTTTTCTGCCTCTCCTTTGGGAAGATGTTGGTCTTGAGGCTGTGCTTGCACCCCTTTCTGAGCTCCACCTGGATGGAAAGAAGGTTGGTAGCTGCAAGTTGGTGAGAGGAAAGCTGGTAAAGCAGGGCAGGGGAATCTGTGGTTTCTGTGAGGAAGGCTCTGATCAAAGGGCAGCTGAGGTGAGGAAGGTGCAGCCTGCATCCCCACCACCTCCCTGCTATCCCAGCCCAATGTCCTGGACCCACAGCATTGAACTGAGATGTGACACAATTAAATTAAACAGCACCAGGCACTACCTTTCTCTTTACAATCATAATCCCCAGAGTGTCCCTGTCAGTGTGGCTCCCAGGCAGCAAACTACACTGGTGAAAGATGGAACACAGCCCACACATCTCCAGCCTGGTTTCTGCACTGCCAGAGGCTCAAGTCCATTCAAAATCTACATTTCTCAGGTGTTTCAAAACCTGCTCCACAGCAAGGCATAGATGCCAGCTCAGACACTATCTGTTCTCCCTCTGCAAGAACACACAGACTGTGGCCAAACCACCCCTTCAGCCCCTTTGTGCAGATAGCACTGTCCCATCAGGAAAACACCACTGCTCCCTAGAGACCCCCTACCCAGCAGCATCTTTATCTCCTCCTCCCAACCCTACACATCCCCAGGGCCCCATCCCTCCACTCCCTTCATCTCCATGAGTGTCCCTCCCAGATGACTTGTTGATGCCCTCCTCCTATTCACAGCTCAGGGTTTGCAAACTACTCCTTTGGTTTTGTTCTCTCCAGACCCGAGCTCCCTATTCAATTTGGCACGCTGAGCTTTCCCTATTTCATCTGCCACTCAGCTCCCCTGCCCTGCAGAGCCCTGGTGCGGGGCTGACAGGAGGAAGACTTCATTCCCACCCATGTGCACTGCACTGAATATTGCTTCCCGCCCTAGGAGAGAGGAATGAATGGAAGATCATCTGAGCTTGTCAAGGAATAGTAAACTTAATTATTAGCCAAGCCTGCTTACAGGGGAACGTGTGGGAAGGGAAACAACAGTCTTAATTAGAAATCAATGAAGTTCAGCCTTGTAATTGAAGGCACTTTAGGCAGGGTGGAGCTTATGAGAGCTAAGAGCCCTCATCCTGCATGCTGGCTGCTGGAGCAGCAACCTGAGGGCAGAGGGATGCACGTCTCCATGCTTTTTTAGGGTCTTCTCTCCCTAGGCCATGCCCTGGCAGAAGTGTCTGGAGCAAGGCTGCCTGATGGAGTACTGTGGACACCCTCATGCCCAGAACAGCTCTGATGCCTCCTGCCCAAGGTCTCTTGCCCTTCAGGCTGCTGTGCTCTCTTGGATCTGTGCTTGCACAGAGCAGCCTACTGTATACACTGACTAGCTGCAGGGCAAACAACTTGGCTGTCATAAACTTTGTTTCACAGCTAAACTGATTCTATCCTCACAAGTGGGTGACACCTGCATCCCTGGCCCTCTGAGTTTGTCTCACCCTGGCAGAGGGATGACTTGACCCCTCTCTAAAGGAGATGAGGGCAGAATGGCATCCTGCATATGCAGGGGACAGCTACATGCTGTGCTGGACTCAGTGTGGTTTGCAGGGGAGCAGCACAGCATGTCCCCCATCCTGCCACCTACATACATGCTACGGGGCTGTGTGTGCTCCAGCACAAAACAAACTTCAGAGGAGTTCCCTGTACGGGATAATAACACCGCCTGGGTAGGTAATTGAAAATTATTTATTCATGACCAGATAAGAGTCAGTCACATTTTCTGCCAAATTTACCCATAATGTTTATGCCCCATTTTCAAGCTCTGTAAATTTTATGCGGAAGCCAATGCACTGTGGCACTAAAGCAGATAAGAGATGTTTTCTTCTGGCAGTGATTGCTTCTCATTAACTTAAGGAGCACACTAATGTCCTGAACAGCCATTCACTACAGCTTTACTGAGTGGCTCCTGTCCCTCCCCCTTAGATGTCCTGTGCCCAAGAGCAGCCAGGCAACTCTCCCCAGCTCCACACTCTGTTCCCAGCCTCACTCACAAACTCCACACAGCATCACTGCCAGTGAAAGGGCTGGAGTGGGATGTGGCTGCGGGGCCTCCCGTCCCCAGAGCCTTTGAGTATCAGCCTCTTGGCATCCCTGCCCGGGGACTCAGAGTGCCAGGGGAGATCACACCCCAGGGACAGCTGCTTGTTGCTCTGAGCTGGGACAGAACAAACCACAGCACTGCTCCGGGAGACCTTGCTCTGCCACGCTCTTGGGGATAGCCCAGGGTAGGAGAAATCCTGCTTTAATACCTCTCTTGTGCAACATACCCCGGCTGGGACGCCATGCTCATAGCTTTGGGAAAGCTAATCTACAATGTGTGTTTCTGAACTGCCACCAAATGATTCTGAAACTGATTGTAAAGCTTTGAAAGCAGCTAAATTGCACAATCCTGCCATTTCTATCCTTTATGTGCCTCTTGCTTTGTGAAAACATGAAAAGGGGAAGATGATTTGGACCATCAAGCCAGCTAAAATTGCAGACCATAAAAGCTGATGCTCTTTAAAGATTTTTTTTTTTTTTTTCCTTCCTGCAGCTCAGGAGCCCTTTAAAGCTGTGTCACCCCTACAGGGATGTGAAGCTGCTGCCAGTCCCAGTTGGCTTATCTACAGACAGCACAGCCGAGGGGGACTTGGGGAGCTCTCTTGGAAAGGTGGCAGAGCCTGCTCTGTGCTGGGCATCTCGCCATCGGATCCTGCTGCCCATCCCAGGCTCCACAACTGGAGAGACAGTCCTGTGCCTGCACTGAAACCCCTGGGCAAGGGGACTTCTAAGCAAGGCTGTGACACTATGCGACTGCCTGGAGCAGTGGTGTTCCACAGCAGCCTGAACACGAGCAGGCAGAGATGCTGGAGGGACTTGAGGGGTTGCATCAGATAACGTTTGAAGGCTCTGGAGTAAAATACTGTGAAACAGTGACTCATGCTGAAAGCTGGGAGCCATAGACAGTGACAAAGATCATCTTTTGTCCCCAAAAGGTGTTATCCTGACGGAGCTCTAGCCATTGTCACAAAGGGGCATGAGGAGAAGTAGAGCAGGAAAGTCACTGCAAGCCATCCTGCCTTGGAAGATGCTGGAATAGTCAACAAAAGAAACAGAGAAAATAATCTCCTGAAAGTCCACATCCCAGCTCCCCACCAGTGCCCTCCTGTGAGTGGGTGCCTCAAGGCACCTCTAGGGTTCAAACACATCCAGGGAAGCCCTTGCTTTGCAGGGCTGGCTCAACTCAGGGGTGGCCAGGCTTCCCCACTGCTTTCCCTGGCAACCTGCCTCTCCTGCAGTGATTGAGAAAAATGACCATTTCTCATTAGTGCTGAGGAGATGCCAAAAAGCCAGCAGGGCATGGGCAGGCAATGTTGGGGAGTGAAGTCTGAGTCCAGTCAGGTCAACCTAGAGCCCCTCTGGGGTGCATGCCCAGTCAAGCAGGCTGCCTGCAGTTTCTGCTAGGTCTTTGGCCACACCCTGCCCATGACAGAGATTCACAGTACCCATCCCATCACCAAAGCTCGACTACATGCACTGTTTTTGGGACAGAAACTGATACTGCTGGAAGCAGTAGCAGGATGACATGACAGGGAGTGTGCTGGGGGAAGATAATGCATGGCTCAGCAGCACAGGCATCTCAGGAAGTGACAAGTGCCTGTGGGGTCAAAGGAAAACAGTTATCTTCAAGAAACATACACCTTGGAGTGCCTTCTCATAACTAAGCAGCCCAGAAGTGAAGTGAATCAGGACTCTGGGCATGGATCTACTTGGCAACCTCAAGGGGCTTTTCCTCATATTTAGATATATGCTCCATCACTGAAATGCAATGGCACAAAAATGTCCCCAAATAACTCTCAGCTGCAGAGAGCAGTTGATGAGCAGCTTCTGATCTTGCTTAGCCCACATGCCAAGCCCTGAGCTGCAGGATGGGTCAGGTTAATTTACCTCCTTATTTGGGCTGTGGTGCATGATGGTGGTCATGGGACAGAGCTGTGCACAGTGTAAAGCTGGGGTTGGAGGCAGCTCGTCTCCAAGGAACACTATTTTTCCCTGCATGCTGCAGGCCATTTGTAGAACAGGGGAAGCCCATGAACAAAGACTATTTCTATACAAGCAGGAAAGCAGATGTTTTGCCACGGTGATCAGCTGCTCCAGCTCCTTTCTCCCAGCCAGCATGTGCTAGGACCCCCCTGCAAGCATTTTGGTGCTAAAGCTTTGAAATTTACAAAGAGCATGAGGGCATAAGTTTTAACTGAACCCAAACTTGACAGTTTCTGCTTCTCAAGAAGGAGCTTATTGGGCTAAAAATAACCAGTGCTTCACAGCTTGAGAGAACAGCCCCTTCTCCTGCTTGTTGGCATGGTAACACTAAAATATTCTGCAAGTACAAATGCTCACTGCTAAAATTTTACTTTTGGGAACAAACTGAATCATGAGAGGCAGAAGCTTTGCCTGATGGGTGCATCTGGGCACAGAAGCACTTTGGTTACAGCTTATGAACTACTGCTTCAGGGCTGAGTAAGAAGTCACAAGACACCATAAGCATCATCTGCAGCAAGGACTCCTGCTCCTTCCTTGACCTTATGCCTTCCCCACAGTTTGTAGGCAGCTTTATATTTATTACACCAGAATACCTAATCTTGGCAGTATGAGCCAACCATTTATACATGTTGTCATTGGACAAGGCACAAATTAGTCTTGTTATTACAACGAGACCCCATCAGCCATTCCTCTGCATTGCCAGAGATGCCAGCACCCTGTAAGGCTGCAGGGTGCTGCTGATATCACCTACCCACTGCAGCTTCTCAGCTTCTGAGATGCAGCACCCAGGCTTTTAGGGACTGTGAGACCCCATCTCAGAGCTTTCCTTTCTCCCTATGGCAAGAGCAATGTGGGCAAGGAAAGGGTGGGTGTGCATTCAGACACATAAAAAAGACAAGGGTTGATGAGTAGCACAGTGATAGGAGTTTTTGCTCCTATCCCTTTTGCTCCCTATCCCTATCCTACCCTTTTGCCACACAGGGATAAGCTTACAAGGCACTTGTTGCTGGTGCCTGCAGCAGTGAGACACCCCTGGACCTGCCTCTCCCTGGATGCCTTTATGCTGTGAAGTGTTCCCATCACTGTCTCCAACCTTTCCCCTCGCCAGCTCCAGAAAAGAGAGGAAGCACACACTGTACCCTGGACTTCTCCTCCAGCCTGGTCATCATGACTATAGTTGCTGTTCTCTGTTCCCACACCATCCTCCAGAAGTCGCTGAGGGTTTCTGGCAGAGGACCCTGTGTGGCGATGTAGGCGTTCTGCTTCCGATACCCATCAATGTAATTGGCATTGATGTAATCACTGCCTGGGACCCCTGTGGAGAAAGACGGTGGAAAACATTACTGCAGGGGCAGCCCACGACCATGTGCCTATTGCTCTCCTGGGCCCTGCAGAAGAGGAATGGGAAGGGAAGGGAAGAGAAGGGAAGAGGAATGTTCACAAGGCTCTTAACAAGCCTCCTTTACCCATCTGGGTGATGCCAGAATCTCTCCCTTCATAGGAGAGGGATGGTGCCTGAACAAAGAAGAACCTTTTGTAACTCTCACATTAATACAACAAGCAGGCAGCATCAAAGCAGAGAGACAGCTGCCACCCACACAAAAAGAGAGATTCACAGAAAGGAATATTATGGTTCTTGTTTGGCCCCAAGCAACTGATTGAAATAATTGTCTCAAATTCACTAGCTATTTGCTATGGTCCTACAGCACCTTTTTAAAATAAGGCTGCTTCATTAGCTTGTCTCTGTTAGCAGGGGATGTCAGGCAGAGATGTCCTCCCACCCCTCCTGCAGGGAAAAGTACCTCTAAGGAACCAGAGACCTTCTCACCACCACCTCAGCGTTGGACTCCCCTCTGCTGCTGCCTGCTGGCAGAGGTTGCTCCAGCTCCCACTTTGCCTTAACAACTTTAAGGAAAGGACTTTTCTTTAAAGGCCTTTAAAATGCAAACACACTGGTACTAAAATAAATTTGAAAAGCAGAAGCCTGGGGCTGTGTGTTCCAAACCCTGCTCAGCATGGGCTGCCCAGGCCTGTCAGGGAAAGCAGCAGGAATCTCCTTGTTTCCCAAAAAGAGCACATCTGCATTTCATTAGGGAAAGGAAATGAAAGTGAGGGTCTCCCCCTCACCTTTTTGTCTTGGGGCATTTTCTAGAAATTCCAGCAGCCTCAGCAGAAACAAAGTGCTGTTGGCTCTGGAGGAGGAGCAGCAGCTGGAGAGCAGCACCCAGCTCCCTTAGCATGGGTGGTAGGCACCTGGCAGGGCTCTTTGGGAACACTTCCCAGGAAGACACAGACACAGCTTACAGCAACTGACTCAGGATGGAAAACAGGGAATCCACCATGTGCTCACCCTGCAACAAACAGGGTTTGCCTTTAGTCAGACATGCCAGGCCTTCACAGAGCTGCTGCTGAACAGGCCTTGCCATGAGGGCCCGTTTGGACACCTCCTTCTCCTGCAGAGATTGAGTGGTGCATTAGTGTTAGAACAGACTGGCATCCAAAGAAAAGGACAAAAGTAATTACAGGGCCACCTGGAGGTAAAGCCAGACCTCAGTCTCTTCCCAAAGCAGGGATGTATTGAATTAGCTGCATCTTCCCCACACCCCATAAGTAGGCTCAGTTCTGGAGTGTAGGGCTGGGGGCTGATTTATAGAACAGGGGGAATGGGTGAGCCTGGGCTTCAGTACCCTGGCTCCAGCTCCTCTGTGTGCAATGGGACTGAAAAGCAGGCACTAAAAGGGTGTAATAGCCCAGACTCCAGAGGTGTGGGGATGCTTCTTGGACCACGGGGGGCAGTGCTATGAACATGCATCTCCCATGGGCAGAGGGATGTGTGGAGCCTGATGTCACAGGGGAAGGAACATTCCTCATCCAATGCAGCTCTGGGCATTTCCATGGGAGCAAACGCTGAGAAGTCCCAGAGGAAGATACCAGTCCTGCAGTCATGTTGGGACAGAGGGTGGTAGGGCTAACAGTGTCATGTCCCACCATGTGCCAAGGAAGGCAGCTGAAGTCACAGAGTAGGGCCAACAGTCAGAAGGGTGGCTGCTGGGACAGACATCTCTGCTGCCTGTCCAATTATAGCAAGAAAGAACCACAGAGGGCACACTGTTCTGAGGACACTGGGAAAGCAGAGGTGGCTCGGCAGAGCCCTTCCTCTCCATTTGCCAGCCAGATTTGTTAAGGCTGATGCTGGATATGTTCCTTGCTATTTGCCCCTGTTCGACTCAGAACAGGGAAAAGAGTCCCCTGCTACAGCCAGGTTCAGCCATTTGCTAGGCTGCCCCCTTTGCAGTCACTCTTACCATCGATGGAGGTTAGGATGACCCGGGAGTGGTCATAGGCGATCACGTTTGCATAGCGATTTTTCGGCTTATTGACTTCTAGGTTGGAGTTCTCCCAGGTGAACTGCTGCCCTGGATCAATGGACTGTGGAGAGAAAGAGAGGCAGGGAGTCAGGAGTGGCTACAGCACAGTGGGATGCTGCAGTACATGTGTGTTTCAGTCAGGAAATCTGCATCTGCCCACACACCTCTCCCCAGGCCAGACAGAGCTTCAGTGGGTGTCCCCAGCAGCAGTGTCAAAACAGATCACACCAAAACCCAGTCTCCAGTGGAAATTGCCTCCTGTGACATGCAGACAAAGCAGCCCTTTGCTAGGGAAGCCTGATGCAGATGAGCCTTCACCTGCACTCCCCCTGCATGCTCATCCCTTCCTCTGCCCATCAGCAGAAATTTGGTCTTATGCCAGAACTCTATGGAGACCTGACTGTGCAGTTCTTGACCTAGCAGTTTTATTAGCTGTTGAACTGCCATCTCCTGAAATAGAGCAAGTCCTGGGCGTCTTGTGCCCCACGAGCTTTGGGTATTAGTGTCCTGCAAGACAGCCTATGAACTTTTGCCTGGGAATAGTCATGAAAATTGATAAGTTATTATCCTCTGCTCCAGCTACTTATGCAATGTAACCATCTCTTGTTTGAGTTAATAGAGTGACAAAGAACAATAAACTCAGACAAGAGACATGGTTATAAATCTTGGCCAAAACCCACAGGCTATGCAACTGTCTGAGAAGCACACATCCTGATGCACCTGTGTCCTGGCCTCACATACCCAATGCTTCTCCCATGAGCTATGTGTTTGTACACCTGGTACATTACTCCTCCATGGCCAGGCAGCCACTTCCCAGAATCTTTCCTGTTGTCTTTGTCCATACACAAAACAAGGTGAAAAAGGACCATGGCCAAAGCATTCCTCTGAGGGGGGATGAGAGAGAGATAAGTGAGGCACCCAGAGAAGACAACTGCCTCACACAGAGACCTGCTCTGTACACAGAGCCTTGGGCAAGCTCAGGACAGGCAGCTACAGCAGAAATCAGTGATCCCACATACCCACTTCCCCTGAAATTACCAACATAGTCAAAGCCTTCTCAAAATCATGATTCAGCTCAGGGTCCCTGAAGCTTTGCTGGCCCATAGGCAAAAATTTAGCAAACCAGGCCAGGGGAAACACCGCATGATATTCTCTCTGCAGGCATCCATGCTCATTGCCTGGCAGAGAGCCACGTTAGAAGTATTCTCAAGGAGTCCCTTAGTCTGTCAGCTCTGCATCAACTGTGAGACTGGTCTCTCTCACAGCCCTATCAACCTGTGTGCTGGGTGACATTCATAGTCAATCCCTACTCTCCTGAGCTGTTGAGCAGGCACTTCCCAAGCAGCTGACAGTGGGTGCAGGTACCCAGCTCACGTACAGGCACTGCCTGCATCACCACACTGTCCCTAAGGACTTTGTAGCACATGCAGGACACAGGCCAGTGCTGTACCAGGTGACAGCTGCCTGTCCCCATGTGCAGCCCACGCTGACAGCCCTCCCTGCAGCAGCAGGCAGAGGGGCCAGTGCTGACGAAAACACACAGGAGGATGTGACATCACAGCGATGCTAATAGGTAGTTTCACAAATGTAGGATGTAAATAGACATTTCCTATAGAAAACCTGTAATTTTCTATTATCAGTGTAATAAGCAGGCAGCAGCAGCATTCAGAGGCGCTGCAGCAGGGATGGTGGGAATGAGAAGCTGCAAGCACTACTTCTGGCTGGAAACCCACTGGCCTGGTTGCCTTGGCCCCCGCACACTCCTCTGCCCAGGCAGAGACATTCATGTGCAGCTCACAGTTTTCTGGGACACTTTACTTCATCCAGGCACCTGTATTTTGCTTCCAGGACCCACTGAACCAGCTCTTCTCCCTCAGCTGTGTGGGCAGGGCTGACTGCTGCCCACCTAATGGTGGGGCTGAACTGGAGAAGGGCAATAGAAATTATCAAAGGCATGGAAAACTAAGAAGAACAGAACATGTAAGGACTTTTTCTGTGTGGAGTAGAGATAAATGAGAACGGGTTTGATACCAGTCTGGTCAATCTGAAGGAGAAGCATGAAACAAAGGGAAAAAATCCACCAATGCCTATGAAAGACATAAATAACATTTCTTTATTCAAAAAGGTGGACCTAGTCTGCAGACAGCCATTCAGAAAGCTGTCTAGCTGGTGGTGGAGCTGAGACCAGCCCTAGAGGTATGAGTGCTAAGGAGCAACACAAGAAAGCAGCAGCCCTGCTTGCACCCTGTGAACACTTGCTCAGTGCTGGGCACAAGTGGGTGCTGGAGAGCAGTCACTTTGCAGCAGGGGCAGGGAGAGCTCAGTGAAGTTGTTCACACTCAATCTGCACTGCAAATCACTGCCAAAAGGCTGCAGGGCTGCCCAAGCTGTGAGGTGCACTGTGTGTTGTGCAGCAAGTCTGAATCCTGCCACAGCATTAGAAAGGGTTATTTCCTGAGGGAGACAAGGCTGCCGGGAGCCCCCAGAACCAAGGAGGAGTATCAAGGTGTTGCCATTAGGGTTAATTGCTTTGATGTGCAATGAGGATGTGCAGAAATGGTCTAATCATCATCAGCCTCTTAAGAGGGCAAACAGGTGAGAAAGTCAGAAGTAATACAGCACCTGAGTGCAAAGAGGCTCTAATTAAATACTCCTGCAAATTAGTGACTCATTTAGAAGTAAAATGATTTAATTTAAACCCTGGTGATGAATTAATGTACACCTGTTCCCCCCTTTAAGGCAAACAAATGAGTAAATAAAAGGGAAGATGATGGGCTGCTTTGAGAGCAGTTGAAGCTCTTACATGGAGTGTTGGTTGGCAAGTCTTGTCCCACCTACATAAGATGCTGTGCAGCCCCTTACTTTGGCAGCACTGCTGTATCTCTCCACCTTGTTTCACAACTACCTGGGAACTGGGAATGTGCTCTTGGTCCCTTCTGGGGCTTATGGGAGTCACTGCTACATCCCATACTCTGATCAAATCAGAGTAACACTTGTGACTCATTCTTCCTAGAAAGCAGAAGGGCTGGGAAATTGGAAGGAAATGAGCCAGAACAAACTTAAAAGCACCATGACTTTTAGTTTTTCTGTGCTTTAAAGTGACAGGGGAGATGTTGTAAGACAGCAAGTACAAATTAAGAAAAAGCCCAATTAGTAAAACTCCTCCTTCCCAGCATGGAAGCGTATGGAGCAATCTCTCCAAAGCAGCTCAGGGATCCCTGCTGCTACAGCCATATCGTAAAGAAAGAGCCAGACCATTGAAAAAGGACTGGAGAAAGGCTCTTTCCTCGACAGACTCAAGAGAACTTTACAAATGCCTTGAAAACATCCCTGGGTGCCAGTTTGTCTCTCAAGTCCCACTTGGGTTCACTGTTCCCCTTCATCAGTGCAGCTCCAAAACCCCACTGCAGCTGCTGCCTCTGACACTGGCAGGCATAGGCAACCCAGGCTGGCAGACCTCTGGGCCAGCATGTCAGCTGGGCTGGGCAGCCATGGCCCTGTGATGCTCAGCAGTCTAGGAGCTGCACAAGGGCATGGAGCTTGGGCTGTGAGTCCTTCCCTGCCTCCTGTGAAATCAACCACCTCAGCACAGGCATTGACCACTGTCAATCTACACTGTGTCTCAAATGAGGGCATAATGTGCTCCTGAATCAATTGCTGGCAGCACTTCAGCCTTCTTATTCTTATTACCGGAACATGAGTGCTGCATGCCTGCCAGGCAGCTTCCTGATGAGCCCATTAAACCCATAACATGAGGCTCCCCAGGTACTATTTGGACCCCTGGTCCAGCACCTCCTATGCTCACTGGCCCTAGGGAATGAAGAACTTCTGCTCTTGCCTAAGCTGCCTTGGCAGGGCTGCAGGCATGGTAGATGCAATGTCCTTGGTGGCTTCGAGGGAAATGCAAGTGAACACTAAGTTTGAGCAGGCTCGTAGTGTTTCTCTCCATACAAAACTGTGGGGAAGAGGCTGCAGCCTCTGCACTGCACTGGAAAGAAGGAACACAGTTGAATCTCAGTTATAAAGAACTAATATGCTGAGCAGAAGCATGCTGCTGGGCTTCAACAACTCCAGTCTTCTCTGCTCCCTGGGGCCATCCACTTGAGGGACATGCTGAAGGGACTGGGCACAAAGGACAATTGCCACAAGTTGCAGTTCCAGAAGAAAAAAAAATTCCTTTGGGAAGCTGGTGCAGGATCTAGCCAAGAAATGGCAGCAGCCACAAGGGAGCAGGAACCAGCCCTGGTTGAAAAGGGTCTGTCCCGTGTTTACTAACAGCAGCAAAACAGACAGCAGTGCTTGAAAGTGCAAATTGCCGTGTGTGTGTGCACATTGTGTGTACCAGTCCCCCCTCAGAGGGCAGGATCCTTTCCCTGTGCCCACAGTCTGCAGCATGGGAAGGTGGCCCACAGGAGGAGCTCCAACACAGCTGCAGCGCTCGCCACAGCCCACAGATAAATAATTAAGGGCTCAGCCTCCTTTCTACTTATTTAATTCCATTAATCCCACAGTGTAAATTCACTGTACCACTCACTATGCACTAGAAATGAAATACTCTCCTGGTGTGGCCAGGCCAGGAGCTGCTGCCAGAGTCTTGCACTCTGCTCCCCCCCACCTCTGCCGCATGCCTGAGAAAGTGTGGTGGGTTGTGCTATCAGAGCAGCAAGGAGCAGAGTTAGTTAACTGTGCCTGCAGCCGGCTCATTTCCCAGAACCTGCAGCTCAACATCTCCCCAGGTACCGGCAGGTCCAGTTGGGATTGCTCCTTGCCTGTCGGGGGTGAGGGCTAACCCACTGCTCAGGAGCTCACTGTCACTGCTGCAAGTGCACAGCTCTCTCCCTGCTGGCTTTGTCACACAGGCTGTGAAACTGGTGTGAACAATATTATTTGTTCTCTGACCTGTGGGAACACAGGCCAGAAGGCTTTGGGAAATCTTTACCACCCTCTATGCTCCCTTTCTGGGCACGTGGGGAGATGCTGATAAGTCTTGTTTTGTGTCAACTGTGTCTAGGTTACCCTGGTACTGCTTGCACAACCAAGACAAGTGCCAGACGGATGACCCTGGGCAGCTGGCCTCAGTGGTTAAAAGTGCTGTTAAATATTTGCTCTTTGCGTGGGGTGCCACCACTCCTGAGACATCTATAAACAGCCCTGTACCCCATGGAGATGTTAGGCTGCCAGCCTGCCCTACAAAACCACTTAAAATGTAACTCCTCCAAAGGACACCCAACCAGCAAATGTCCCTTGGGGGTTCATCTGTGATGCTTCTGTCCTTTGCTCTCCTTGCTCAGCTATGCTATGCCCACCTGCCAGCACTACCATGCCATATGGAAACAGGATCAGGGGCTTCAGACTTTCAAAGTGCTGGGTCACCATTCAGCTCTGTGTAGGTTTGTGGCTCACACAGTCCCAGGGTGAGTATGGGGACTATAGTCTCACTTAATGACTGCAACTGCACAGAATTTGTTGAGCCGTGGTCCCCTGCCTCTCCCCATGGCAAGAAGCACAAGCTCCTGCAGGGGCTGCACAGCCTGCTCCCCTCCCAGCTCTGCTATTTCCACATCCACTTTGCAGATTCCCTTACTCAGCAGCACATGCTGTGCCCATCCTGCCCTCCAGCCCTCCCATCACAGGCCACAAAAAGTACTGTCACCACCCCAAACCTGAGCACACAGGGGACAGGATGAGAGCAGACGCATCACCACATCTCTCTGCACAGGCAGCTGCTTCTCTGCAAACTCAGCCCAGAATTTTTCTTGCTAGAATCTCAAATGGGAAATTACTATACTGATCCCTGGATTCCAACACCAGGTAACCACTTCGGCTTTGGGGACTATCCTAGTATCAAAAACCATGTGAACCTGTCCTGTTCAGTAATTTCTAGCTGATGAGGACTAAAACGCAGCAGAATCCAGGGGAAAAAAATTACATGCAACAATCAGCTACTTAATAGCTGCTTCAATATGAAAAGCACAACTGATTGGTGCTCTCAACCAGCCATGATATTCTCAAGAAAGAGAAATGAGAAGAGAGAGACTCATAAAAACAGCTAAGAGAATTTACGTAATGATAATTTTTTCCCAAAAGAAGTTCCCACAGCTCAGTATTAGGCTGCAGGCTCCAACTGGCACAGGCCTCGTGCGAGGGTGGGAGTGCACTGCTGAATCCCAACTCTGCAGAAGAGACACAGTTTGCCTGTAGCAGAGTAGAATGTCTTGCTAATCATTTCATCTGGACTTGGAACAAAAAGCCCAAGGCAGACAGATAGGATACCTTGACACCACTGGCAGGACATGTGTGAACACACGGGTAATGGCAAGGGAAGTACATTACTTTTCTAAGCATGTCCCAAATTACCATGTAATGCTGTGGCTGGTGAAAGCTCAGCTTCTCTCTGGCCTAAACAGCAGAATTCAGAGGGATTGGAAAAGCCCTCCTCTTGGCATCCTGAAGCAAAAAGGAGCTCTGTGCGTTCCTCCAATACACGCAGCACACCCTTTGAACTAGCTGGAATTCACCCCTTACCTTCTCAGCACAGAGATTTGCTTTCCCTTTCCTGGTATATCTAATCCTACCTCATGGGCAAACGTTCTGATCTCATCTCATAAACCAATGTAGGTATGCTGAAGGAAGGGGAGGCCACAGGCACAGGTAGATAACAATTCAAACATAAGCGATAACACGTGCAAAGGACACTTCCCAAAATTATTCCTTCTTTATATACACTAGCAGGGCGGTTATTTACAAGTTCCCCATGGCTGAAGAGGGTCCTGCATGTAAGCACAGGAAAACATATATCCTGCCACTGCTGATCTCATGGATGCAGAGGAACTTTCCCCAACTTTACAATTTCTCACCCTACTCATCCAGCCCAGAGAGTGGTGAGAAAGGCAAGTCAGCCCTTGTGCAGGTCAGTCCTTCCCACTCCATTCATGCACCCCATCAGGAAGTTGTCCTCAGGGGAGGATGGGAATGGAGCGGGTTGGGCTGGGAGAGGTGCAGTGAGGCATAGGGTGGGGGGCGTTCACCAAAGTGCCTGTGTGAGCAAAGGCAGCATAGGTGGTGGGTATGGACAGGTGAGCTCCACCAGAAGCGTACAGAAGGGTAGGAATGGGATTCAGCGGTGCTGGGGAGTTTGCAGCTCAGGATTGCAAGGCACAGGCAAAGAGCTTCATGTAGGAAGGGCAGCTGGAACTGTCCCAGGGCAGTGGGACACAAGCAGTTTCTGGTGGCAGTCTAATGCCAGCACAGTCCAGCAGTGTGCAAGGGGAGAGCAGGTCAGGAAAGCAGGAATAAAAACCCAATTGCATGTTTGTCAGCAGTGGAAGATGGTGCAAAAAGCTTTGAATGCAGATGGAAGTGAAGGGGCATGGGATGCTGTGGACTGAAAATATCCCAGCCAATCTGCACAGAGGGAAGCCCTCACAGAGGAAAACAGCAAGGTAAACAGCAACAGCCCAGGTGGGTAAAACATGAACTCCCATTCACTCCTAAGATGGTAACCATGGTGGGAGCATGGTGGGCTGCTGTGCATTAAGCTGTGAGGCCTTTTCCCTGTATAAGCCATGCTCTATCTGCTCAAGGCGAGTTCCCACAGCTCTGGGGCTGGCAGGGAGCACTGGCAGGGAGCACTGGCAGGCTCCCAGGCCTGGATTGGGGCCCATGTCGGCGATGCTGGTGCGGGGGAGGCATGGCTCAGCTTTCTAGCCCTCTCTGCTGGGGGTCCTGGCCAGCACCCTGCAGCCCCCACCGCCCGCCAGGCTCTCACGCTCACCTCGTACTCCTGGGAGAACTTCAGCCCATCGTTGGCTTTCAGCCTGTCAATGTTGTCGGCGAGGTCCGTCACGGGGATGGGGGGGTGGTCACGCATGCCTGCGAGTGAGACAAGGAGGGAGGAGGGAGAGGAAAATGGTTACAGCTTTGCATGGCTGAGGAAGATGTGACAACAGCATGTGCACAGGAAACCCGAGAGGTGCGCGCGGGGTGGACACGTGTGACTATGTCGAAGCGCTGGGCAGGATGGATGGGAAGTCGGCGAGATCACATGGCATGCTGCACACACTCCCAGAGCACACGGTTTGGTGAAACAAAAAAGAAAGGTGATGTGCAGAATGTGCATGACTGGTTGAGCATGCTCGGATAGTACAGCCACCGGGCACACAGAGCAGGCCACGCAGGGGACAGGGGCTTGGACAAGCCCTTGGCAGGAACGGGCTGAGGAGATGCTGTCAATGAGCTTCTTGGGCTCCTGCATGGGCTGAAATTGAACACATTGATTCTCTGGTGCTCTCACCGCCCAGGGCTGAGGCTGATCCTCTTGCTTACCCCCAAAATTACATTAGCCAAAAAGAAACTCGCCCAGACCTGCGTCAGGGGAAACCTCTGTGGTGTGCATGCACACCTTTTTGAGTAGGCAGATGCTGCTTCAGCCCTTGGGGAGCTGGGAAAAGATGGGAAGGGCTCCATGGAGGAACAGCTGCTCTCCTGGTTGGAGACTGCACAACTTTCTGAGAGTCGGGGAGCAGCTCTGCCCGCAGCTGTGTAACTCAGTGCTTTTCAGTGGTGCTCGAGAGGGAGAGCCCGCTTCAGGGCTCAAAATCCAGCTCCACTGGGCTGGTTCATGCAAGGTACCATGTGCACTGACATGCCCTACAGCAGCTTCTGGGTTGTTTCTCTGAGCTGGGATGCAGCCCAAGCTGTGGCAGAACTCTTGCCCTGTCTAAAGCAGGGAGGCACAATATAGCTCATCCTGGACATTGCTCAAGCCCTACTCAGGGGAGAAGCCTGAAGGAGGGGATCCCACAGC
Organism: Phaethornis superciliosus; assembly: GCA_023637945.1. Taxonomy (NCBI): domain Eukaryota; kingdom Metazoa; phylum Chordata; class Aves; order Apodiformes; family Trochilidae; genus Phaethornis; species Phaethornis superciliosus. The sequence continues at coordinate 19,802,150 of JAJQWJ010000009.1, read as the reverse complement.
CCCTACACATGGGACAGGTACTGTCAGGGTGCATATGTGGGATTTGGAGAAGCCCTACAAGGGCCCTTGACTATCACAACCTCTTTCTCTGAAGCTGAGATGGTGAATTGGCAGGAATATAGTTGTGAAACACCTCATCCAAAGCCTGGCTCATCCAAATCCCAAGGCTCATGACTCCATCGGCTGGTCTGTGTGTTTCTCAGAAATGCCACACGGGCAATAATGATTATTAATAGGTTGAAGCTGTTGATTCATACCCAGGGAAACAGGCTGGAGTATGGCCAGGAGCTTCTCAATCTACTCAGGAGCCTGAACGCTGCCACAGATGGCAGTCATAGGCCGCTGAGGTGATGGAGCAGTCCCCAGGCTGGGTACGTGCACTTTACACAGTGGTGAAAAGTCAATAGGTGATAACATGGAAGTGTTACTCCACAGCCACTGCACAGCAGGGCTGCTCACACCTCTGCCAAAAGCATCTGACATTGCTGCATATAGGCAAGACTGGTCTAGCACACACTTGTCTTTCTATCATTTGACAGTGCAGAGCTATCCAAGGATGTCTGAGAACACATGGGCACACGGGGAAGGAAAGACCCCTTTGCCTGGTGCTGACGTTCTCCTGCAAAGGGTCCTCTGCCACTTCACCCACCCCTCAGGATCCCCAAGGTTATTAAGCAGGCCCACAAAGACAACACTGATTCCTGCACAATTTGCTCACTGGTGCCAGAGCTCCAGAGGCTGTAGCTCAGAAGCAGCCTTTGCAGTGAAGAGCTCTTGCTGATGAGCAACTCGAGAAAAACAGTGTGGGACCAAGGCAGAAGGGTGGGGCTGGAAGAAGCTAGAACATAGCCACAGTATGTGCTTATCCCATCGTGGTCAAGTATGGCAGAGCTGTGGACCACAGCAGAGCTGCAGACACTCATGCCTGCTGGGACATACAAGGGAGTCTCTCCAAAATTCAGTTTTGCTGGCCAAAGGAGTGCTGCAGCAACAAAGAAACTGCAGGAGCAGCAGGGGGGAAGGAAGTGGTTGGTATCCCATTATGGTGAAGTGCCACTGCCAACTGACACTGACAGTGTAGGGCAAGACTATACACTACCAGGCCTTATACATGCTCTTCCAACAACGCTGGCAAGAGGACAGTGAGCTTTCCATGAGTCTAGAAGGGCTCAGAGGTCTTACAATATCTGTAGGACTGCAAACTGCAAAGCCCTTGGCTCTGCTCCTGGGGAAAGTGTCTATCCCATGTACTGCTTCCATTCCTGCATGCACAAGCGGGTGCCTGGTACATCAAGCAGCAGGGAGGACATGCTTTTAGGGCTGTTCAAGAGTGAACCTGAAGCTCACAGGAAAAGAGATAGAGTGGCAATTATGCCCACAGTCCTGGTAGTACTCCAACCATCCTGCTGTATGTAGCAGTAAGTCCCTCTACTCTGTGCCTAGGACTCTGGTGCCCAGACTGCCAAGCAGACCAACTGTATGGTGGTTCAGAGGAGATCAGCATCCCTTGGCATCCATTCTGCCTAACTCTATGGTGCAGGCAACCCAGCCTTGGGAATCCAGTTTGCCTGAGGTAGGGAGTGTGTTCAACCACTGGGCTGCAGAGCACCCTTCAATTTGTCCATTAGAGGTTTTTAGCTATCCAGCCCTCCACAGAATGGTCACAGCAGTTATCTATCCCCATGCAGGGCCATCTGCAGGCCTGGTGTCATGGCAGAGCCTGTCAGGAGGCCTGGGAGCAGCAGAAGAGCTGCCACAGGAGCATTCTGGCAGCCCAGAACCTGCACCCTTCCCTTCTGCATTGTGCTGTGGTTAGCTGCTGTAGTGCCGTGCAAACAGTACCCGAGCTTGGCCCCACACGCCATGTCAGAAAGTGAAATCACTGTTGTTCTACAGTCTGCTGTGAGTGAGGGTGACCTTCATGACATTGAAACAAAAATTACAGAGACGAGAGAGGAAGGGAAAGAAAAAGAAAAAGGTGTCAAAAGATAAATACAGGAGTTAAAACTAACTTGAGATATTCGGGCAACTGGGGACACTGGCACCTGCAAAGAAAAGAAATGGGGCAAGAACAGAAATCCCATTAGCCTTTAGTCATCATCGCAGAGGTTCAGAAATGGAAAGACAAAGAGATGAAGATGCAAATGAAAGCACCATCTGCCACAGCACTGGGAGCCTCCTTCCTGCACAGGTCTGGCTGTGTGGCCCTGGGGGCTGCACTGCAGCAGGCTATTGCACACCAGGCTTTTGGGTTTGGCTAGCACCATCCCTTGATGCTGACAAACACATGGAGCTGGAGGTACCTGCAGGGGAGTGAGCACACAGGTCTTCACCTGACACCAAGAGCTACACTTCTCACTGCACACCATCATCCTCAGACCAGTGCCCAAGGGAACTCAGCAAGGGCAGGTGGATGGCAGGTACAGGGGACATACGTGCTGCTCAGTGGCCAGGAGAACTGCACTCAGCCCCAGCAACCTCTGCTCAGTGCCTCTGAGCCTCCAGCTCACTCACAGCTCATCAGCAGCACAACTTGGCCTCATTTCATGGTGTATTGGGACACTGCCCAGCCCCAAATCCACTCAGCGACTTGGCTCAGTGGTATGTTAGTACAGGGAGGCCAACAGTGGGGGAAATAACCCTTGTCTGAAGTAAAAACCACAGAAATGAGAAAGCTTAATATTTAATAACAGTAGCCTAATTAATTATGCATTAAACAAGTTTTCCCTGCTCAGCACACTCAAGCAGGGGGATCAGCTACTCAAGCATGCAGGGCTGGTGGCCAGCACCTTTTGTCACTGCTTCCACTCAGCATCACCTCAACCTCAGGCAGGTGACAGGGGCAACAGCACAGGCCCACTGGGCTCAGTGGTTTTCATGCCTCCTCATTAATGAGGACAAGCTCATCAGGAGCTGAAACAGTCACTTGTAGCTGCATGACACCTCTTTCCACCCTACAGAGCCTCACAAGTGATGCAGGGGAGAACGAAGGGAAGAGGACACAGTGCTGTCTCTTGGTGGGGGTGTTGGTTAGCAGCATCCCACGGCACCACTGCTATCTCTAGTGAATTGGACACTTTGGATTTGCTTTTACCTTTTTAGAGAGCTCTTCCAGCTTTCTGAATGAGTCAGCATCTTTGTTTAATCCTTAGGCACAGGTGGGAAAAGAAAATTTCCCATTTCTCTTCTCTCTGATGGCAGCTCTTGATCCCTCCTCTAGCTCTAGCAAGGGATGTCCTCATTGCAAGCACCCTAATCTCTTCTTGGAGATGGGAGCAGATGCAAGCCTGATCTGTCACACTGCAATATAAACCACTGTGCAATATAAACCAAAGATGGCTCTTGTATCCCTGGGCAGTGGAGACGTCACACACAGATGCATGGTCTCATGCACAGTGGTGCTGGAGCAGACTTGTTCAACATCTTGCTCCTCCTCAAGGAGCTGTGTGTGACCCCCTCACCCAGTGCTGCTGCCAGTGATCTGCCTGTTGAGATGTTCTTTCCCCAGCACAGGTGCCTCCCTTGCTCCCCACAGCATTTTCCTCCCATGCTGCAATACCACTCTGGTCTGTGTTGTGGCCAATTAGTGGGCCAAGTCTGCTGGTAACTGCCAGGCTGTCACTGCATCCTACCTGTGAGATCTACCATCAGTTCTGCCTGGCAGGTGCACTAACTATGGATCTCTGACAGCTGCTCTGGCACAGAGGGAGCTATGCTGGTGAAGCTCACCCCAGGTTTGCACCAGATTGCTGTGAGCAGCAATGGGAAAGGCTTCTCTTACCCTCTCTTCCAGACCCTGCAAGTTTACATCAGAAAATGGTCCCTCAAAACCCTCTGGGTTAGATGAAAGCTCTTTGATGAATGAGCAGCAGGAGGAAAAGGAAAGTAGGTTACAGACCAGGAGGAGCTGCAAGTTAGAAGAGAGCTGTATGTGCCTCATTTATTACTCAACTGCTCCCTCCATCACAAAAGCCCACGTGCTCCCTACCTCATCTAAGAACTGGAATCTCTGAGAGGCTCTGAACAAGTCAGGGTGAGTCTGTCTCTGACAGCTACAATGACAGGTACTGTGCTTTCAGTGCCATCAGAGATGTACAGACATAAAACAGCAGCATGAGACCTTTCTGCAGTGTGAAGTACAGTTGCCTCCACAGGCAGGCAAACCAGGTACACCCTGAGGCACCACAGGCCAGTGCAGGCATGATGAGATGCTCTGCAGCCAACATTGCATGCAGACAGCAACAGTCGTTACCAAACTATCATCCTCTGTGCTGAGGCCACCATAATCAGCAGCACCCTTTACTGGACCACAGCACTGACTGTGGAGCAATGTAGGTTGCAGGTAGCTCTTCTATTTACCCTTAGCTGAGCAGAGCAGGAGAGTCAGCACACCAAAGATCCTGAGAAAGAGCTGCTGAGACACCCTCAGCACTACTAGGGGTCTCTGTACCTCCTGATGCTCCCAGATGCAGCCCCTGTGGCCAGCACTGCACCAGTGGTGCTCAGCATTGAATCTCAGCCTGGACCAAGTAGGTGCAGCAGTCCTGTGACCTCTTTCAATTCTGCATGGAGGCTCCCCCTGGCTCAGGACAACCACATTGAGCTTCACATAATGTCTGACACACATCACACACTAGGCTGTCCCCGTCCAAGTTCCCCAGCCTTGTGTGCCTCCAGGGAGAAGGATTTGCAGACCAGAGAGCAAACATCCTCGGTCTAAGCCTCTCTGTGCTGTTGTGACTGAGAATGTGCAGGGCTGCTAAGGTTGGCAACTCCTTCTCTGGCATGGGGATCTGGCAAAGGGGAACTGGAGGAGGTGGGATGCAAGGGGGGTTAGCTGCTCCTTACCTGGAGTCTGGTAGTTGAGCCGCCTCATCTCAACTGGGTCAGAGGAGTGAGCCAAGAGTGAGTCCTTCAGGCCGATGGAGTGCTCATCCTTGGAAGAGGGGGAGTGTGCCCTTTTCCTATGGACAGAGAGAAGAGAGACAAACAGGTAAGCTCTGCTAGAGACCATCACGAACGACCCTGGCTGGAAAGGAGTCTGTGTCCCCCTGTCCCAGATACCCAGCTCCAACCCAGGCTCCCTGGGCCTCTGGACAAGTCACATCCTCTTCTATGACTCCAATTTCCCATCTATGAAACAGAAAGGATTGTATTTAAGCAGAGGTTTGATTAGTGAGGCACTTGGAACTTTGATATTCTGCATAATATTTATTAGAGAGGAAGCAGATAGATGTAAGAGATGTTTCCTCTTACTCGATCTAGGAACTACTTCCTGTAGTGGAAGGGTAGAATAAAATCTTTTTTTTCAAGTATTAGAAATATTTAAATATAGAATGCTGTAATATAATAGTGTAAAGGCTCTTCAGGGTGTGTTTTATTGGGCCATTAATACATGTCTTGAATGGTTGAAGGCACCCAAGGCATGTATTAATGGAACAATAAAATATACTGTTGTCTCTTCATGCTATATTTATGCCTAGAGCAATGCCACCACCTCAGGCTCTTACTGAAATTCACAGGCAAAGCAGGGACAGATCCAATCAAGAAGTGGACATGTGAATATTAAGGATAATCTAATACTGCAAGAAGGGCTTGTAGTCATTCTCTAAGTCCCACTTGTTGCTCAATAATACAAATATGGATATACCCATGCAGTAGAGAGGGAAGTTGGGCAGAAGCAAGGCAGAAGTACTCTCTTCTGTGTCTGTGCTGACCCTGATGTTTTGCCAACATGCTGAGCATGCATCAGTAAGCAGAGACTTTGCCTTTTGGCTACAGCCTCAAAATGAATATTGCCTGATGGCAAACCCCTCTGCTGACCTGATGTTTTCTGGAAGGGAAGGAGATGTATCACTGCTAGTCCATACCAATGCTAGCACAATCACCATCCTGCAAATCCCAACACCCAGCCTCAGTTTTCTGAGGCTTCTGAAGGGCTGCCAGCTTCTGCACAGAGACAGGCACACCTCTGGGTGGTGGTGACCCTGAGCCACGTGTGATCAGAAACACTCAGCACAGGCACTGGGTGCTATGATTTCCATGGGGAGCTGGGCATGCTGTGTTGGCACTAGAGAGAAGCAATTAGGGAAAATTTAGTGCATAAATCACAAGTGAAACTTGTGCTCCCTTCGTGATTAAGACTGTAAGCAAGATTCATCTGCATGGCTCCATCAAACGCTGGAGCTGTTTAATAGGGAGGACCATCTTGTGAGTTTTACACTATTTTGAGTCATCACAACGACTCAGAAGCCTTCTTGCTGCCTGGACCGAGACAAAAGAGCTGAAGGACTCAGAGCATTGATAGAAAAAAATGAAAATACAGGGCAAATAAATAAAGCAGTGTTTTTGCTATCAGGAGCACAGCAGGATGTTCCATGTCGTACTGTGTGCCAGTCCTTGAGCCTTTGAGCAAAGTGGACCAGCTTTTCTGAAGAATGGGCCCAGCCAGTAATTAATGATTGTCTCTCTCATTAGCTTAGTCAGGGCAACTGCTAAACAAACCTCCAGATATCAAGCTATCCACTGCTAATCAGCTTCAATTCATCCCCATTGTAGATTTGACACTGAATTTGCTGCACAGGTACCTTTGGGATAAAATGCCTCCAAAGAGAAGCTGGACAGCAAAAAACTGTAGGATAACACAGCATCACTCTGCACATGCAGGTGTTTTGGAGAGAGATAAGGTGCTGCTGCATGGGCTAGGACACAGCAGGGACATGAATGTTGGGTCTGAGCACAGTGGGCCAGTGCTGCTTCCTGGTCCTCCACCCACACCAGACTGGCACAAAGCTAAGCAAAACTAAGCCTAGCTGGGCACACTGTCTCTGGGGCCCAGAGATCGCTCTAGGGACATTTTTTCTCCCTAAGGACCAGTAAACACTTTGTTTCCTCAAAGGTATCAGCCTCCTAGCAATTGTCAGCCTCACAGCTCTTAGGGAAACAGTTCCAACATAAAGACTTCCCAGGTTGTTTTGCAATTAAGTTAAAAATAAAAAAAAAAAAGACAACATCAGCAGTTATAGGTGTTTCTTTGTTTTCTCAGTCACCTCAAACTGAGAGCTGTTCCATTGAGAATGCAGATGCAATACAGTCTGTAACAAGGAAGCTTTGAGAGAGTACCAGGCAATTGTAAGAAACAGTCTTTGTAAACCCCAGGGCTGGCATGACCCACACTCCCAAAAATAAAGATGTCCCTTACTAACTTCAGGCTTGTTTTATAGACTTTAAATTTTAACAGAACAAGAAGATAAAATGGATTCCTACCTTTCTTGTTTACTAGATCCAGGGAAAAGCAGAAACAGAAGAAAGGATATGATCACTGACACAGAAAGGCACTGACTGCACACGCAGAGCTCCATTTAATCAGACAACAAAGCCAGCTCCTTTCCTGGAGCTACAGATACATATGTAAATAGAGTCCAGGAGGAGCAGAACCTGGGAGCTGAGCTGATACAGAATGACCTACAGTAATTGAACAGGCTACCCCAACACATGCAAATGCAACCTGTGGCTCCTCAGAAGGACTAACAATCATCTCACACTACAGTTACAGCTCTAGCAGGATGTCTCTGCTACACAAAAGCAGGTGGTTGCTTCAGCAGGGAGCACAGTGTGTGGATAGTTCTGATGTGGTAACCAGGACCTCAAGAAGGCCTCAAGAAGAGAGCTCTTACTCCAGTTTCATTCTGTTATATCCATGCTCTGTTCTCATCACCAAGACCATGTGCCCCAGTCAGAATTCACAGTAGTGGGGGCACCTGCCAGAGATCAAACAGGCAGTTTCCCCAGAAAACCAGTACTACAGGTATCCAAAAAGCTGGAAATCCATGCTATGAGAACAGAGATTGGTGGGACACTTTAGAGACAAGTTGCCATCTCCTGTCCCACCGTGCATGTATTTCCAGAATCCACAGCAGCTCTGTTCTGGGGTATTAATTCTGGTATTAATTACCTTCTGCATATCCAGCCCTTGATCTCTCTTTGTAAGGCAGCCTTCTGTTGTGCTAGGTAGAGACCTTCCTGCTCCCCATGATGACCCAAGGATTGTATATCAGAGAACCCCACATCTGAAGGCTACAAGAAGGGTCTTCAAAGGTGCCACCAGCTGTAGTGCTCATGCCATAATTGCTATGCCCTTGATCTCACCTTTTGAAGAGGAGTATAGCAATGACAATGATGATGATTAATATCACAGCCAGGACAGGTCCCATCACCCACAGCATCTCTGGTTCATCCTGCTGCTTTGCTGAAGCCACTTCCATCACAATCTCATCTGAGTAGGGGCTGGCTGCATATCTCTTCTGAACAGCACCGGCAGGAGAGGGAGAGAAAAGCAAGTGTTGGTTATGCTAAAGCAACAGCTGTGTCCCTGAAACGTGGAGATTTCCCCTTGCCTCTGGCAAGCTGGTAATGGTTATGCTGCTTAAACCCAGCAGCACACCACAGGATCCTCCCTCCCTCAGCATCAGCGGAGGTCACACTGTAGAAACAGTCTCTTCCTGGTGTGAAACACTCCCAGTGCCAGCAACTTTCTGGATAGCAGATCTGGCACTGAGATGCCAAACTGGAGCAGCCCAGCTAAGAGCCACTTGCCAGCCCTGGATTCTCTGGCAGCCAAATCACAAGCTTTTGAATGCAAACCAACTGCACAGTGGGCCTGGCTGATGATTCCTAAGTGGTTTGTAATACCTGCTGTGCTGATATCAACACATCTCTCCAGGACAGGGCAATATTACGAAACCCCCTGCTGGGCTAGGTGGTTTTCTTAAAGGAACAAAATGACAGGAACATTTTCTGCATGATGTTTCAGCCCTGCTAAAGAGACCTTGGAAGGGGCTCATGCTCACAGGTTCCTTTCCAGAGATTTCTGCGGAGATTTATAACCTGCAGGGAGAGTTTTCTAGTCCCACCAGCAAGAGAACATTAGTAGAGACCCAAATCCTTCACACAGAAAAGTGACACTGCACCTGGCTTGTTCTGCTGCTGTTGCTAAGGTTTATGGAGCTGTGTTGTCCTTCCACAGCTCAAGCTCGCTAGATCAGAAGGGTTAAATGCTGCAAAAAGATATCCTTTCCCCCCTCTTAGAGAGGGACAGAGCTGTATCAGTTCAGTACTTTTAGCTTTTGAGCAGCATCTGCTGCCTGACAGCAGGGAGACAGAAATGCTCTGCTCCTGCTGTAGAAAGTTTTGGTTGCTGAAGAGGTGCCTGTGGATCTATAAATTACCTGCTTTAAAGCTGAAGTTTAAACACACAATTCATGTCTGCACGCATGTGAACAGAAGAAAGGGGAAAAATCAAAAGTGCTGGTGTCACACAAATGCACACCTTGATCTCCTTTCACAGGTGCCCTTGATCCCAGACAGCCTGGTTTCAAACATGCATAGAGTACAGAAAATGCTCTTATCTCTGCCATCCTTCTGGCAGTATGCACAGATGCAGCATCCTAGCTACTCTCCTCAGATTTTATCGGTGGTCAGAGATGTTACTGGCTGGAGGGGGAGCATGGGGGCTGGTCGCTACTTTGGTTTGTGAAACCTTTCATCCAAATGAGACCCTGTTACAAAGAGCCTCAAATAGCTGCTGGCTTGTGGTTCAGCTCTGCTCCTAGAGAAAGTCTGCAAGGGATCACTGTAACCCATTGGCATATTCATATTTCTACACCCCCTTGTCCATTTGAAACAACAGGGCAGGGTGTCAGCATCAGCTCTGTCTGAGCACAGCAGAGACAAGAAGATACCACACTGGTGATGAGAGGAAGGAAGGGGCAGAAGGTCCAGAGCTCCCCTTTGTATGGTTAAGTGGCTACCCTGAGGAAGGCACAAAGGCTTTGCATTTGACTACTCAGAAAGTTTAAGCTGCATTAGGGCAAGGGGGGGGAGGTGCGCACAGCTTGATGTTGTGTGCAGCATGGTCACATGTGTGTCCAACTCCAAAGCTCTGTGCAAGCGGCAAAGATTCATATTTTTTCAGACACGCTTTGCAGATGCCTCCTTCCAAGAGAAGACAGAAGCAGAAGAGATCAGGGGACTGTTATCTCAGTGACATTTCCAAAGGCAGACTGAGAGGTGCAGGTGCCCCTGCTCTTTAGAGATGGTGTTTCAACCACAATCCCCTTTGCCTTTGAAGAATGGCAATGTTACACTCACCTGCTGACACTAAAGACACAGCAAGTAATTCAAGAGGAGCTGAGTGGGGGAGATAGTCTACAGCCTTGGACAGAGTGCCTCATGCCTTAAATGACAATGGGTGCAACGCAGTGGGAGATGCAGAGTTGGTTTGTAGGAGCAGGTGTAATCACTGCCAGCTCGGAGCTCACTAGAGGGCTGTGGCAGATCTCTGCTAGGGTGGAGATCATGGTAACTTGGGATCACCTATTAAGGTCATCTCTTCTCAACAGGGATTGCCAGGGCAGTGCATCCAGAGGCCTCTGCCTTACCTTGCTTTTAATCTGTGACTCTCCTCTCATCAGTGTGCACGTGTCGCCACAAGAACATGTGAGCTGGATGAGTAATGAAGAGCTTGACCAGCCCTAATGAGCCATTACAAGAAAATGAGGTTGAGGAAGGAAGGCAAAGCTTGGAAGCCAACCAAAGGATTCTGTGCATCTCTATTATTTCCATTATTTACATACTGGAGGCTGCTACAGCCACCACAACCACTCCTGCCCTCTGTGTTTACAACTGGACACTGATGCACAGGTCTCACCATGCTGCTCCCTGCTTATTGCATCAGCTGCTCCTTTCCCCCTCACGTGCTCAGGAGCTGCATGAAGGGCAGCATGCTGCCAACAAAGCCATGGCCTGTTTGTTTACCTCTAGCAAGGAGAGACACAGGAGCAAGAAACCCTGTGCGACAGGCAAGAGTGCAGCTTTGCTCTGCTGACAACCCACTGTGATGGGATGCAGGTTTGCTGCTCCAGATGGTATCTGAAAGTGAGATGCTGGACAGAGTAGGGCCTGTGAAAGCAGGTTTGCAGGAGGAGCTCCCTGTTGCACAAGCTTTTGTACAGCGTGGGATTTCCAGGGGCTGTTTTCCAGTCACTTACTTGAACCAAAGCAGAACCAGCACCTATCCCATCCCAACTCAGTGTCCAGTTCTGTTCTGGGCACAGCCCAGCAAGTCACAACTGAGCTTGTATAGAACACGTATGTTGAGACTGCCCTCCACTCCCATCTGTTATTTCAAACATATGTGCCATTTCCCTCCAAACACACCATCTAACAAGGCAGCCTCCATGGCTGTCTCAGTTTGTTGGGACCAGCTATGCAGTCTCAATTTCCTCTCTTCAGAGAAAACTCCATCATCTCAACTTGAAGTAATTGTTCACCCTGCCTGCACAGACCCCACCTCAGCTCTGCTGGGAAAAGCTGTGCCCCCCTAGCAAAAAGTCCTTACCGTGTCTCCATCCTCCAGTGAAGCCAGCACAAAGCAGCGATAGCTCAGGTCTTGAGACAGGGGCTTGTTGTAGAAACCTTTGTAGTTCTTCTCATCCCCCAGCGTGAAGGTCTCAGGCAGCACATCCACTTGAGCAGCAATGTAGGGCTTCAGTCTGTCTGCTTGGCGTCGCTGGCGCCTGCTCTGACTCCCCTGGCTTATGGCCTCCAGCAGCTGGGGACAAACAAGGTACATTGCTATTGCTGTGCCCAGCGTGACACCGCCTTACGCTGTTACCTTACTGGTTGTAGGACCCAGCAGGGTTGAAGGGAAGGGAGGAAAAGACACCGGGTTTGATGAAAGGGATGCATTGCTGGGGTACCTGCCTGCAGACCCTCACTGCAAGCACCTCTGACCATAAGGTCACCTTTGGGAGAGTCCTGAGCCGTGAGATGGTGACAAGGTGAATGTTAGGGCTGAGAAAATCTGTTTGTGCTTGTTATCCTGAGTTAACACATCCCAGTGAGCTGCAAGGGAACTGGGCCACATGCTGTAGGCCAAATATTGGTATGGACAGCAACTCATGCTCTCTGTGAACACTGGACATGAATTACAGCTGACACCAATGTACAAGGAAAAAGTGACATTTGCTGTGGCTTTCCTTTCTGTCAGTGCCTCAATATTTCACCTGCTGTTGGGTTGCAGACAGAGCTTTGTGTAAATCACACAGAATGATAACAGATTTCATGGGATGTTCAGAGCAAAAATGGCAAATTTCATAGTCAGCCACAAATTCATGAAAAAGGATATAAAGACACAAAAATTCAATTACATTGCTAAGAAAGACTCTCAGATGTTTAAAGATGTTTTTCTAATGAATAAAAACGAGTATCAGGCTTGGAACAGAAATTCTAATTTAAAGTGAAGAAGGAGGCATGAAATACATTTCACACACAAATGTATCATTGCAGCATTGTCAGGGCAGGCGAGGACAGTCAGTGGGGCTGGGGACAGTCCACACAAAGCCAGGCTGCTGAGCTGAGCTCTCTCTCCCTCTGAAGAGGAAAAACTGGGTGAAGCACACCCCACTCTTTCCCCTTGATAACTCATTCTTGCCCTGTTATGACTACTCATGTTGGCAAACTTTAGGAAAGATATAGCCTGCTGTTGCAATATAATTAAGAAAGTACGAGAAAAAGAAAGGAATGGAGAAATTCCAGTTTCAAAAAAAAATCCTTGTAACTGCGGGGAGAAAAGGCACAAAGAGATTCTTTGGACTGTGGAGTTTGCTCCTTACACCCATCTCTTGACTTTAGCTGCAACTACAGCTAAGCTCTTTGGCACAGCTGTATGTGCATGAAACCAGAGGGGTCCAGTTGAGTTTGAGGTTGCTGGATGCTACTGCCACCTATATATGTAACACACACCCCAAAAGACTGCACCAAAAGAAATGTTATGCTTGCAAAGTTCAGATTCTGAAAAATTATAAAATTAATATTGGCTGAGCAAAACTAATTCAGCTGTGTTATGTATGGGTTTTGTGTTACAACCCTTGACTGCATGGTCACAGACTGGCTTTTCTGTAACCTCCCCAGCTTTGTTCAATACATGGGACAGACAGTGCTTAATCAAAGAGAAGCTATTCCATATTTTGTTTTCTTCTTTGCATTATGCAGCCCGAGGCTTTGCTTATTGCTTACTATTCAAATCCAGTTCTGAAGACAAAATTAATAATTTCCTTATGGGCTTTTCTATGGTGCTGATCACTATAATATTGTAAGTGCTTCACAAACATTAACGATCTTATCTTCCAAACACCCATCTGAGGTGAGATGAAAACGATTATCCTAATTTTACAGATGGAGAACAGAGACTCAGAGACATTAATTTTAAAAATGTTCACTAATTTTGAATGTCAAATTGAAATCGGCTTGTCTTGTTTTTAAAGAAAATTTAGTATTTTTTTTATAGCACTGACTGTATCCAGCAGAGCTCCTATTGACTTTCTCTGCAGCTGGGGATGCTTAGACTTTGCAAATGAAGCTCCAGAATCTCAAACTGAGCCCTCCTAAAAAACTGAAGATGCAAGACAGCAGCTGCTAATGAAAACTTTGTTTTAAATAATTTGCCCAGAACTGGGTGAAACAGAGATAGAAACAAATTCTCTGGACAGCTTTCAACCACCTAAAGCTCAAAACGGAATAGTCTTTCTTTATCCTAATCTTCTATTTCTTGTGACATCTTTATGTCACAATTATCAGATTCTATGATTCTATGATCTTTCAACTTCTCCAGTGAAATGATGCAGGAGACCTAAAGATGATGGTTCTCCATCATACAATTTTGCTTCATGTGCAGAACAGATACACCCATACACAGTGTCAGCTGGGGCCCCATGAAAATGGCTGCTATCATGTAATTACAGATTAATGATAAGCAAGTCAGCTTTAACACTCCGTAATTTCCAAGTGCTTCAGGCTTGCAAGTTTTTCCTATTAATGGACCCTTCTGTGTATAACTTCCTGGAATTTTTCCTTATTAATATGGGGGTGGTGGTATGTGGGGAAGAAAGAGCCCACAAGTTCTTTGTGTGTGACTCTTGTGACACCTGCACATGTGCCATGCTACTGATGTTGGCAGACTCCTGCACAGAATAAGCTGCATCTTGGGGTAAATGGGTTGGCGAATGCTAAAAGCCTTTAACAAGTAAACATGAAGGGAGCTTAGAAGGTTTTGTTAGATACCAGAGTAAGCTCCTTACTCAAACTGTGGGCTAGGTCCCATCCTGAGAGGGAAAGCCTCCTGATAAAACAACTTGATAGACTGAAAACAATAGCTTTCTCTCCCAGCTTGTTTTCAAAATCAGCATGGTTGCTTTAGCTAAAAAAGGCTGCGAAGAGTATATAGCCCAAGGAAGGATCTGTCCTGGTCAGAACTCTTGAGACACTCAAGTGTGGTCTCCCATGAAACACATTTTTGGAAGTGGCTCCTCTCTTGCTTGGCTCCAGCCTCCTTCCTACATGCTGTCAGCAGCCAACAAAGGCTGAGTGGGCACCTCATGTCCCAAACCCCCTATCTTGCTTGCACCTATGTTGTTCTACCCATGCTGATGCCAGGAGGCCTGGGCAAAGCATGTTGGACCAACTGGAAGCAGCTTCCATTATAGCAGCTGCTACAGACTCCTACCTGGTCCAGTTCCATCTCGTCAGGTGTCCGCCACCGAGCAGTTGGGCTGCTGGTGCTCTGATCAGCTGGCACAACCACGATGTAGTACCACCTGGGACAGAAGGAAAGCATCAGAAATAAGTCACCTTCCTGGAAGGTCACCGAGTAATATGTACTATATGTAATATGTACCGAGTAATATGTACTATATGCCTGCCAAGGACAACCTGCTCCTCTCCCCACCCTCAAAGCTGCAAAAGGGTTCAATAAAGAAGAGGCTGGTTTTCCAGCTGCACCAGAGAAGACTCCCATTAGCACTCATTAGGTTAATGAAGATCTACAGACTCAGCTCCAGAGGGTGGTGTAGGAGCTGCGAGAAGGACATTTTATGTAATCGGATTGTAGCAAGAACCCTGAGGGAATTGTGCTTCAGCACAAGGATATCGCAGTAACGAATAAGACTTCCACAAACTTGCTTTTTTAATCTCCTTGAGGCTTTAGGCATTATTTATTTAAAGGATATTATACAGTGTCAGAGAAAGTCCCTCCTGATTCTCAACTGTGCTTTTGCTGGTAGTATCTGGAGTATGCCCACCAGGGTGAGGGCAAACTGTCAGAGAATTGTCTTAATTTTACTGTACATAAATATTTGCTCAGAAAGAGCCAGGCGCGTGATCCCATGTTACTGGTAAATGTCTGGCTCTGGACTGCAGCCTGCCCAGAAATTCACTCCCACGTTCCAAAGCCCACAGGTTGAAAGGTCTTCCCTGTCCTTTTCCCGGTCCCTAGTCTCCCACCCTGCCTCCTCCCCCCAGGTACAGCACCTACCTAACTGGCACAGTGGTCTGGACTTTGGGAAGGGTGAGTGTGAACTTTCCTTCCTGTATGTACTTGTTGGTGGCAATGGGCTTGCTTTGCAAGACATCAGGAGCAGTGCGGATTGAGACAAGATGCTGGAGACCCCCAGCACTGCTCCCACGGTTCATCAGCACAAAAGAATAGTCCGTGTCTGGCTGGAGGTCACTTATGAGTTTCTTCATCGAATGGCCATCCACCTCCACACTCTGGCTATTGTACAGAATCTGAAATGGGAAAAAGACACGCTCACTCAGCTGACAGCTGCTGATGAAAACTCACACTCAGAACAGCAGCCTTAGCAATGACAATTTGGCTCTAGGCCCTCCCTCAGGTGGCTCAGCTACTGTGTGCTTTGTAAACAGCCATAAATCTTCAGTTAAAGAAGAGCAACCCCCAGCAGAGGGTTGAACCATGCTCCCTGTGCCTTGCAGCAAGGGAGCAGAGAGAGTCACCTCAGCAAAGCCTGGGTGGCTGGCACCAACCGTGAGGCTGGCAGTGCCACACACACTGCTTTTCAGCACCAGTTCAGGGGATGAATCCAGATGGCTGTGCTTAGCCCTCATGTGGAAATGAATGGGTCTGTGTTTCTTATCTCATGAGGCTGCAACACACAATATGTTTTTTGGTGTAAAATCCCATCTGCTTTAAATTGGTGTCTACCAGCTGATGCCTGATTGAATGGTTAATGCAGAGCAACCCCCTTCCAGCAGGGTGACTGGAGGGGGGTTACACGCCTCACCGATGATCTGACAAATCCTGCACAGGGCTCACACATTGGTACCCGAAACAGTGGCTCTGCAGGTGTGACACCCTGTTGCCATGACAACAGATGCTGGTGCTGCGCCAGCCATGGGCAGGAGATCAACACTGCTTTTTGCTGCTGTGCTTCCAGTAAGGGGCTGCCAGGCAGGGCAGAACAGAGCTGTTGGTGCCTGGGGCAGTCCCCCATGCACAGCTTCCCCTCTTGGGCCCACCAGCCCCTCAGCTAATGACACTTTCTCCCTGTTGCAGTTATGTGGGACCCTCATCTCCCCCAGGGCACAGCAGCCACGGGCACTGCTGGATTAGCCACACCAAACAGCCAGTTCCCAGTCCTGGCTGGAACAACCTATGTACCCTGAAACCCTGGGTGCTGCCTCTGCAAAGCCAGAAACAGTTCCCGGAGACAGAGATAAATGTGGTTTAGAGAACCAGAGAGACCAGAGGTTGTGCCCCAGCTGTGATAAACCAGCATGTTTGCTTCCACTTGGCGACAGTCCAGCATGGCAGGGGAGTGCTGGATTCCTGAGAGCAGTGCAGAGACACAGCATGCCAAAAACAGGCAATGGCTGAGCAGCAGCATGTTAAACCATGGCAGCTATTATGTGCCACAGGCAAAGACCACACAGTAAAATGTCCTCCTTCCAACAGCAGCCTTGAGAGAGAGAAGACAGCTCTGCGGAAGAAAAATTACTTGAAGTGAAACAGGTTTTTTGACAGCTGAGCCCACCATTCAGTCTGACACAGGCAGCAAGGGAGGGACCAAACTTTCCTTCCAAGTCACCTTTTTAGCAGGTGGCAGAAAGCTGTAGAATGCTGCCAGCTCACTGGGGCACAGGCAGCTGATTAGCACTGCTCCAGTACTTAGTGCTGGAGCTTAGAGGAGGAGGGAGGCCCTTGAAAGAGATCTGAAAGACAGCAGAGCACAAGGACCAGGGCAGACCTGGAATTTTCAGCTCTTCTTTTGTGTTATCCCAAAAGTGATAGCCACAGCAGGCTTCAAATCTCTTCATGTCACTTTGCATGGAGATCAGGATAGGAAACGAGCCCCAGCTTTTTTGCTGCTAAATGGAGACTCTCAACAGGTAACAGAACAGCAGGGTAGAGACAGCAATGGAGGAGAGATACAAAGTCTTTTTTGTTGACACGCTTCAGTCGACAGGGAGGAAATGCAAAAATAAGTACCAAGTACTTAAATAACAGAGGTTTGCAGGGACAAAGCCCTTGCTAGCTGCCTGATGTGCAAGAAAAGTTGTCAAAGGTAGGATGGCTGGAGGGAGTTTTCTCTGTATGAATCCTCTTAAGATATTTTCTCCTAGACTTTAATTCCTTTTTTTTTCAAAGATATGTAAGATGGGTGCTAATGTAAGTGAAAAAGGTAAAATGAAGAAATGTTTGTTATAGTGCTGAAATAACAGATACTTGGGTATCAGACTTCAACCTGCTCTGCACAGAAGCACAGCAAAGACAGGAGTGCTAGACTTCAAATTGTCTTAGCAGCTGTGCTGTCTGTCCCAGTGCTGCCCTTAAAATTATATTGCAGTAGTGCAGGTCCAGGTATTCCCAATGAAAGTACTTCAGGGGTGTCCCAAGGGAGCAGCAGCATATAACTTCATTTCATACTTGAACAAAACCAAACTTCCAACATTAAGAACTATGCAGGAAGGATGCAATGCCCACTGTGAAGTTCTGTTGCCTCTCAGATGAGCTTTCTCATTATGAAGTCTTCCCTAATAAAGGTATCACCAACTGCTTTTGCCTGGGCCCCAGAGAAGCCACTTGCCCACCAACTGCTTGCACATGAGGCATCTGCTGGGGACATGGATGTTCTCCAAAAGCAAGAGGAGGCAGAAGAGATGGTTAGGCACTTAAGTTCAGTGTTTCCTTGCTTGCTCTTTCCTTCCTTGCTTGTTTCCTTCTTTGGAAAAGGCCAGAAAACAGTCCTCAGTTCAATCCTGACCCTAGATGATGATTCTTGCTGCCATGCACAGAAATTTGTGTCCAAAGACAGTGAAATTGGCATTTGCAATGCTCCTCTGAAGCATTCTCTACCATCCCCCACACCCTTTCACAGTTGCTGTGGCAGTTATGGGGTCCTTTACCTGCCATAACACATTTTATTCTCAAATGTTATGCACCATTAGTTAAGGCCTCTACCCATACCTTACAATAATGTAAGGGCTCAGAAACAGACACTGATGTGCAGCTGAAGATGTCTGTGAGCTCAGGCTGGAATGCTGTTTACACGTTGCATCATGACCCACTGGTAGCTACTCAACAGTAAATTTGGCCCAAAGGCTCTGAACTACCAAACATTGCTGACTAGCCAATGGATTGCTGTTATCTGTGCTGTAATCTGTGCTGCTCTTACCCAAAGAAATGGTTTGCAAAGCTAGGTGGGTCCAAATGTCACCGCTGAAGGTCTGCTGTTTGATTTCAAGGCAGTAAAGAATATACTGAACTAAAAGAAGGAAAGACACACAGCTTGCAACAGTATAAAGGATAATTACTCAGTGAAGAAGTAAATGAGGTTGCCTTTTTTGGGGGCAGAAGTAATTACTACATTCTGTGGGATACACTGTGAGAAAGCTCTGCCCTGCTTCTCAGGGTTTATTTCTGAACCTGTGTAATAATAATTTTCAAAAGGTGTTACTCTGTCTCCCCATTTGTAAAATACCTTCTGATGCAGCCTTCTGTTCTTCTTTTAAGTTGAAGAATGTGTCTCAGAAAAGTGCAGTTTCCCCAAGGAGAAGGCTGTATCCATCTTGCACTTTCCATGAAAGCTCCTGACCAGCTCTCAGCAAGCATGCCAAAATAGGAAAGTAATAGGGCCCCTGCTCCACCACAACTGCTGGGCAACATTTTAGTAGGAATTTATCTCCTGGACCAGAAGAGGCTGTGAAAATTCCCCAAGGAGGATGCAAACCTTCATTATTGATTTGGTAGCAATGAAAATTTCTAAGGTATCAGAATATCCCCTATAAAAAAAAGACCACCACTCCTGCCTGAGCCTCACTACTCATTGTCAGAACAATATCTACTTTAATTAAATCTGTTAA
The DNA here is from genome assembly GCA_023637945.1 of Phaethornis superciliosus. Classification (NCBI taxonomy): domain Eukaryota; kingdom Metazoa; phylum Chordata; class Aves; order Apodiformes; family Trochilidae; genus Phaethornis; species Phaethornis superciliosus. The sequence continues at coordinate 19,782,932 of JAJQWJ010000009.1, read as the reverse complement.
AGTAGAATATGACATCCTTTGGGACACAGATTTAGCATGAGACTGTTTATCAAGTGTAGATAATACTAATTGTTCCCATGGAGATTTATCTGCTATGCTAGTTAGAGTATTAGGCTCTGGCCTCAGCATCCCATGTGCCTGAATTAGAGGAGAGAGGTGAACCTTGTTTATAAAAATACAAAGTCCTGAAGGTTAAGGATTCCTTTCAAGTGGCACAATCAGTGACCTGGCGATGATCCTCTTAGCTCCTGGTCTTGACTCATGTGTGTCTGCAAGACTGGGAATATTAGCAGAAAGAAGACACTTTGAGAGAAACATCCTTGTAATGCTCATTTGCATTACTACCCTTCAGTTAGCAAGCAGCTAATGCCATCTGCTCCTGTGTCATCTGAGGGTTAATCTGCAGCAGAGGCAGACCCTGAGTCACTGTCTGTGTAAGCAATCCAAGCTACAAGTCTGAGACAAGGAATTATGCCCCTGGCTCCCAGTTAACTCCAACCACTCCACCATCGCCTGTGGCTCCCAGTTAACTCCAACCACTCCGCTGTCATTGTGGTAGTAATGCTCCAAAGGTCATGCTGTTCCCTTCTGGCACTGCTCCGTCAGACAGAGAAGTGGGCTTTGTGCCCACAAGAATAAGGCAAGATGAAGCAGACTGGTTCTTCAGCAGAGTGCAAAGCAACAGGGTTCTGTAAAGCTCCTTGGGGCCAGACATCCGGACACTGATCCTAATGTATCCTACATCTGGGAAAGGTCTGAATACCACAAGGTCTTCACAAAGCCTTGTCTGCTCCAGCAAAACTCTGCAAGTTAACAAGTGTCTGCTATTGATCATAGTAATTCAGCTTCAGGATTTAAACAAGGAGAGTTAGTAACAAGCAAGGGGAGGTGCTCACACACTTTGATGCGGATGCAGTTCGATAGCTTCCCCTTATTCCCTTGGCCATGGATCCCACACAACTCATGCACATCTTGCATTTTTTCTTTAGGCACAGCATGCCAGGGTGCATGTGCAAGAAGGAAGGAAAGTCACACTGCTCCCACCCCTGGTCATCTTTGCAAAGGCAGCAGGTAGCTGATGAGACTGGGTGGAAGATTATTCTTGGCAATGTCACATGCTGGTCTTGTTTCTTAAGAGAAGGAGGCTGCACTGAGATCTGCAGAAATTTCCAGCACATTCCAGTCTCTTACCCACATCAGTGATCTGCACTGAGGGATACACAAGAGCAGGAAGACACCGGATCATCAGTGTTATCTGCAGCCGGATGGATGACTCTACATCCAGAAAGGTACCGGAGAAAAGCGAGCAGCTCCATCTGCACTGGCACATCTTGTGCTGCTCGCTCTTGTTACACCTTCTGGAAGGGTGATGCTGCTTCTGTCCTTGACTCCCCTATATTACGCATCTGCTCTCATGCTCTGAAGTAACTCATAAAGGCAACCTGGATGTTTGAGAAAGGACATGATGCAGAAGGAGTCATTCTTAGTTCAATTCACTGGATGGTTTTCAGACCACTATGTCCTGGTGATCTCTTGTTACTAATTTAGTTTTGTAACTTTTCATGCTTCAGCTCCGAGTCAGCCACCAGAACAAGGATGTGCAACAACCTTCATGGAGCTCCAAGGGCCAGCCTGACCAGCAGGTTCCAGCCAAGTGGTAACAGGTAACAAGATACTTGTGAAAGCTGATGGAGGAGTAAGCACTGATCAGGAGCCAGTGAACAATCTCTACAACTCCTCATGGAAAAAACATCAGTAATTTGGGATGCTGCAACAGTTTCTATTTCCCTTTGAGAAGGCAAGTAATTCAGGGCACTACCAAGGAAGAAGTGTGTACTTAGCAAAAGCTGCTGTGGTCACAGCAGGTTTCTAGTTGGATTGTGAGAAGCCAAAAACATTATGATCCCTGTTTTCAGACTGCTCGCTGCCCAACACATGCCTTCACTACTTGATGATGCTTCAGCCAACATTCTTCACTCATGTTTGTTACCATGAGCCAAGTGCTTACTTGCTATTCTACAACTGATCAAAATAGATAGAAATTAAAAAAAAACCTACAACACCTTCTGTTCTAAGAAGAGCAAGAGGAGGGAGGACAAGTAGCACTGTGCTCTACTTCATGCCATCGTATATGAATGGCTGCTCAAAAGCAACAGTGGATACCTAGTGTGGGCTTGGAGATCTGAACTCCACAAGATCCCAGGCCCGTGAGCAATGTGGTCCTGCTCTGCTTGTCTCTTGCCTGATGGCCTAAATCTATGATGTGGTAGGTCAAGAAACTACTTCCCACTGTCCTGCTCACTGCCACAGGTGGAGCTCCCTGTCCTCTGAACCCCACCCTTACCTTAAAAGGCACTGCAGATTTATAGGAGTCAGGCACTTCCCAGCTCAGCAGCACAGACGTTTTCATGACAGCATTGACACGGAAGTTCTTAGCAAACACTGAAATGAAAAACAAGATATTTGAACTCTGTAAGGCCAAGCCAGGAGGGAGCCAGGCAGCAGCTGGGCTCCAAGTCTTTTTTTGTCTAACAGCAGCAGAGGTCAATGAGTTCAGCTACAGCAGAGAAGTGAGAGATGAGGAGAAAAGAGCAGCAGCCTTTTACCAAGTCTCCAGTTGAGTTTTGCTTTTTTACTATCCTTTCCAGCATCACAGAAAGAAAGTTGCAGGCTGAACTGTAGCCATCCTCTCTCCCCCCTCCACTCACACTCTCCCAGCTCTTTGTCATGATCAAAGGACAGTGGTGCTCAGGTATTGGAGCTGCAGATGATCCTACCCAGCCTTCTGCTCCAGATCAAGCAAAAGCCTTTTATGTACAGATAAAACAGCAAAGTGTGCTTATGGAGTGACAAAGGCAATTAAGCTACCACCAACGCCCCTCTCCCCTCAAAAGGCAACTATAAGGAAACTTTCATTGAGCCTCCCCTCACCAAACTAACGTGGAGTCACACAGTACCTGCTCTCATTAGTCAGAGCAAAGGGGAGAGCAGCCTCATGAACTGAAACAAAGGTCCCTGTCCTGGAGGAGGCAGAGCTTGCTGATAGGGCTTGTTAGAGAGGCACTTACCTTGTTCAACAGGCATGGTCCGGGACTGGATGCTGGGGCTGAGCGGCCCAACCCCCTTATTGGTGCGGGCCCTCACTTTGATGTCATAAGTGGTATCGGGCTTCAGATTTGTCAGAGTGATAGTTGTGTCCTTGGTGATATTAACCAGGTCCTGCTGGCTATTTATGTCCCTGTATACCACTGTGTAGTTGACAATCTTGCCATTTCTTTCTGCCAAGACTGGGGGGTCCCATGCAACCTCTGTGGTAGAAGTGGTGAGACCCACCACACGCAGGTTCTGAGGGAAGCCGCTTGGCACATCTTCTGCAGTAGTGATCTCCTTCTCAAACTCCTCTCCTGGTCCAGCTCTGTTCTTGGCAGACAATTTGAAGACGTACGTGGCCCCCTTATGCAGGTTGGTTACAGTGTAGTGATGGTCTCTCTTCCCAAAGTCTATCGTGTTCATCTTTTCCTCATCAAGACGTCTGTACTGTAGCCGGTAACCCAGCAACTCCCCTACCATCTCCTTGGGTGGGTGCCACTGGATGAGGGCTGTGTTCATGGCTGTCGTGCTAATCATCATGGTGGGCTTCCCCGGGACTGCAACATAAACACACAATGACCATCTATAGCCTGGGAGGAGGGGAAGGAAGGATCGCTTCTGTGCTGCTCAGTCCGTGAGGATTGAGGAAAATGGGAAAGTTCAGACAACAGAGTGAAGAGGATGGCAGACAAGTCACATGGATAGAGGCAGACCAACCCTAATCCAGTGGTGCAAAAAGCTGGAGCCAGCCAGCACTTGGCTGCCATTTTCCCATGTGCTGCCATATAAACAGGAAATAAAATTCAGCCATATCCAGCCCCAAAATTCATCCCCCTTTACAGGAAAGCTTTAAGGTAACTCAAAGCACCATATTTATCTCAGAGAAGATCTGAATCCCGTCCTCCTAAAAAGTGGTCTTCAGACACTCCAGTTACTGTACAGCACCAGGCCACCCTGGCCCCAGCACACTGTACCACAACAGACACACAGAAGCCTGAGTCCAGCACCCTGATCTGTCTGGAGGCAGACAAATTTCATCCTGAAACCTTGCAGTTTTACCATCTGTAGAGGAAGCGAGCAGAGCTGGGTGGGCTGTTTGCCATCAGAATGCATTTTGGTTTAGCTGATGAGCAGATTCATGATGTCAGTGCCGATGTGAGAGGTGAACACAAGCATTCCACAGGATTTTTGCTTATGCTGCACAAGTCAGGGGGTGTTGCCGTCACTGGTTAGGAACTGATGGCTTTAAACTGGTGGTTTAATACCTTGATTTCCTTCAGTTAAAAAAAGGATGCATCTTCACAACAGCTCATATTTGTAAACAAATCAAATGACAGGGGAGATACTTGGAATCAAAGGGATGGGGGGTACTGACACAAAAGTGAAAATGGGATTGTAGGCAAAACTAGTTATATATCCTCAGACAGCTGTGAAATGTATGAGCCTACAGATGAGCACAAGAGAAAAACGTATTTCACAGAAATCTGCCCCGACTTTGCCATCAGAGGGCGATACGAACACTCCCCTTTGAGGTCAAGCCTTTGCAAAAGCAGCTCTGAGGGTGGTTTTGTAGGTATTTGAGACATACAATTACATTTCCACTGCTAGTGCCATTCTCCTTGCACTCATAATACAATGTCTAGCAGCAGCTAGTATTAAGGGACACATTATTTTCAAAGCTGATTCCAAATATTAACTTTAAATGTGCATCACAACATGGGAAGACCCACTGGTTTACGGTGCAACACTGGGATGTTTAGGAAGCTTTTCCTGTTTATAGGACAGCTGTAGCAATTTGATGAACAGAGCATACATCATGGTGAGGCACAGGGGAGACAGCATTTGAGATTGTGACAGTGGAAACTACCTCTGGAGCTCCCCATATGCAGTGCGGAGGAGATGGCAAGCTGTTCCTTGTTTAAAAGCACCAGGAAAAAAATGCTCTCAGTTTGCATAAGCTGCATTCTCATAATAACAAGTGGTAAACACTTTTCCTGTGGCTGGTGTGGCTGTGGAAGCAGCAGGATTATCAGCTGTTGGACAGGTCTAGTGAGTGGAAATCGAGGACAAGTCAATGTCAACTACTTGGTGCCACCGCCAAAGGCAAATTTGACTGCATCCAGAGGAAGACACCTGATGAACTCCTGGGTGCCCCTGCTCCAGCTGTCTCCTGTGTTGCACTAGGCACAGGGTATAAGTTTCTACTGAGATAGCAGAACCCAACTGGCTGGGATAACCAGGACCTAGAAGCTGTGTCCGCAGCACTCCTATGATATGATTTGTTGCATTCCAGATTTTGCTATGGCTCTAGAAGCAGCTGGGCTCAGCTGTGTAAGCCTGGGGAAGCAGCAGTAGCAATAGCTGGGGTGGAGATCTGAGAAGCACCTCTGAGGAGTCCCCTGTGCCAGAGGCCATCCCAGGCATCACTGCAGTCACTGCAGGAAGCAATAAATGGAACTTGCCTATGGAAACAAGGCAAGGACAGGCCGTGACTCCAAGGCTGAAGGAGGGCCTGGACTTTCAGGCTTCCTCTTCCCAGGTCTCTGGGCTTTGCAGATGAGCTCAAACTCATGAGTTTCATTGCTCTCTCACAGGCCCTGTCAGTGTCTGTCCATCTGTTTGCTGCACTTCACTCAGATGATCCAGTGGCAAAGCCTGTAAATAAGGGCTGGAGATCACAAGAGTATGTACCTCTGCAGTGCCTCCAGCCCTCTTGCTTCTTCATGTACAGGTGCCTTGGCCCTCCCCATGCACCTCTGATAAGGTTTTACCACCAACCCTGTGAGGCTGTGGCATCTGCTTCCCACACTCACCTGCCCCTGTGGTGGTGATGACTTTTGGCTTGCTGCGGGCACCATCTCCTTTGGTGGTGTAGGCAGCGACTGTGACAGAGTAGGTGGTTTCTGGCAGCAGGCCTCCAATGACTGTCTCCTGGGAGCGCATCCACAAGGCAGAGAAGAGGCAAATGAGAAGAACAAATACTTGTTACCAGAGTGAGCAGAAGGAGGGTACTGGGGTCAGCATCTCCAACAGCAACACACCGACACACTTGCTGGCTCACACTCGCGCCTCGCACTCAAAGACACATCTTTCACAGAGGCAGCAAACAACGATGGCTGCTACTCCAACACTCACCTGCCTAATTCAACCCCTGACTCTAACACTTGGCCTTCCCAGGAACCTGTGTTCTCCCACGGCTTCTGCCAAGAAAGAGATCTGCTCCAGAGATGGTCTTGTGTGAAGCCAGAGCCACCCTGCCACAGGAAGCCTGAGAGTAAGAGGACTGTGAAGCTGTGAACCAGGGCAAAAGCCAGTTCAGCTGGCTGTGGAAACCTCTTGGGGGCTGATTTGGGAATTTTTAAAGTTCTCTCTTGCAGCAGAGCCACAGGGAGCAGAGAGAAACAATGCAGGGGTGGGGGGCCTCAGGCAGGGAGCACCTGCAGCACTACAGCATCGTCTTCACCCTGCCTGCCGGGCATGGCATTGTAAGGATGGGATGGGGTCAGTTTAAGGCATTGGCAAGATCTAGAAGGAAAAACCTGCACAGTGGGAGGTCTGGGAGGAAGGCAGACTCGGCAGGGTGCTAGCACCCTTGCATGCTCTGGCTTCCTTTGGGCAGGAGAAGGGCATGGCTCTGTATTTCAATTTGAGATCAAAGAGTGGAGCACTGCTCCTCCCTCCAGAGGCAATATGACTTGTGCCAAACACAGCTGGCCAGGCCTGCAAACAAGCAAGCACAGCAAGCTCAGCAGCTCCCAGCAGCTCTTTGCGAGTTTAGAGCTGTGTTCATGTGTGGGTGCTGTTAAATGAACTGGGGCCATTAACAGTTATTACCCATCAGCTCAAGTAACAAGAGACAACCGGGCTGGAGAAGGGGCTGGGGAAGCTGTTAGGAAGCAGACTGAGGCTCCGGGTTGGTTATTTACCCTTCCAGACAAGGAGAAGAGCAGAGATGGAAAGGGTTAAGATTGAGTCACTGAGGACAGGTGCTTGTTAGAGGCTGCTCCAGGAGCCTTATCACTGTCTGGGGGCTCCTTGCCAGCTTTGGGGGTACAAGGTGCACCTGTGGTTGCTCTCAGAACGCAGCCAGTTTCCCATCACTCACTCACTCACTCACACAAACACCCACACTATTAAACCTGCTGATTTCCAGTCAGTGCTGCTGGTTCAGGTTACCTGCCCAGGCTTACTCATCAAAATCACCATGTTACCATCGCGGAACGAGCCAGCCCAGAGAAAATCAACAAGCACCAACAAGAACCCCACCAAAATCACCGTGTGAACCAGAGTCCGATCCCAACTCCGCCCCTGCAGCAGATCGTGTGTGCGGGTGAGTGGACACACAGTCCAATCGGTGCCAATGGACCCGCGGGGGAAGCACTCACACAAAACCTGCAGACTCTGAACATCCCAAGAGAACTCAACTCTTCCCAGATCCATGCAAAGAGAAATTCTCACGCAAAAGCATGCCACCGGGAGCAAAGCAAGCGAGCTGGGAGGAGGGGAGAGAAACGAGGAATGGATGAAAGAAGGTCTGATTGCATAATGTAAACACAGTGCTGTCATGACAAAGCCACTCCGAGTGACAATCCTCTGCATAAAGCAGGAGGAGAAATGCGTTGTGCTAGAGAAGTTCACAGTAGGGCACATAATTGAATTGCTGACTCTGAAAAGGTCATTTTCTAGTTTGTTCCTCCAAATTTATATTTCAAAATTATGGGGGGAAAATTTGATTTAACTGTTTAAATGTGATTGTTTTCTTACTACTATCTGTGTTTCAGTCAAAGGTCACGGTTGAGAGTGTAGGTTATTTTTCATGACTACGATCAATGTGGTTTAAAGATTATATATCTAATTTTACCATGTAACTTGGTGGGCCAGCTACTGCAGAAAAGTAGAATGCACCTCCTGAGTCGATCACTTGAGCCTGCCTAAAACTGCACTGCAACAAGCTGGAAATACAGATTATAGGAAATGTCAATTGCTTTTCTGCATTTAGTAGCAATCTAAATGCCAATTTTCTCTGGATTTGCTGCTTGTGGAAGATTTCACAATGTAACTCTCCAGCCTCATTAAGGGAGTGAAAGGGATGTTTTGACAGCACTATGTCTACAAAATTCACAAATCGATTTACCAAACCCCTCTTTTCCAACCTGGAATACACACAAGTGGTACTTACATAGTCGACGGAGTCCTCAGTTCTCCACTGATGGGGGAGAAAGGAAGAAGGAGAGAAAAATGGAGACAGAATTTTAAGGGGCAACGTGTAGGAAGGGTATGATGACGATGACAACAGCAGGAGTTAGCAGGACTGGGTTGAGGGGATTATAACACTTATACAAAGAAGGTCACCTGGCACAGGCTGTGCCAAGGGAAGAAACGGCATAGAGCAATTTTCTACATGCCACTAGTCTGCACAGTAGGTCTGAGATCATTCACACAAACAAGGGAAAAAAGCTTCCTTTTCTTGTGGATGGAGAGGTCACCACTTACTAACTTTGCAGTCCTTTCTCCTTAGCTTTGTTTGCATTTTTATGCCCGTTCTACATGCAGAAGCAAGGGACAGCTTGTACCAACAAGGCCCTGAGGCTGAGTGCTGCCCCATAAATGACTCACAGGTTTTGTTGCCTAATCTCCAGTTTCTGTCCTAGTGATCCTCCAGCCACCATCTCTTGTTGAAACCAAAGACTTCGACACACAAAACTCAGAGGGCACTGTCTGAAGGGAAGCACCAATACAGCATTTACAGAGCTTCTCTTTCCTTTATCATTTGCATGAAAATACTCTGGGGACCTCAGAAAGCTGAGAAGTGCCATCTCTTGTAAACACTGCAAGAGAGACCGAGATCTTACATGGAACTCCATGGAAAGTGCTGTGTGGCTTGGAGTGAGGCCTAAACTGGTGCATGGACTGTGGAAACAGCTTCTCACTCTGCATTACACAACACTAAATGGCAAACGCTCATTTGCCAAGAGTTGACAAGAGTGAAGGAAAGACTTCTACACAAAACCATAGCCCAGAAAAGCTCACATGGCTTTCCAGCAATAGCAGCTCAACTAGGGCTTCGTAGAGGGAATTCTACGGGTTTCTGGCTGAATTTGGGGTTCTAAAGCATCAAAGCTGCACTGGGTTGATGAGACTCAGCAGACCTTAGCTGCTGCCATGCATGCCTGTAGCACTGTTCTTTGTGGTTGATGAACCAAAGGAAGGTTTGCAGAGATCACAGAGAGCTCTCTCAGCCAAGGTGATGTGTTACATCTCAGGTTACTAAATCTGCCTGGAGGAAGCACCATTCCATGGGTTCAGGCACAGAGATGAAAGTGGAAGATAGTTATTATTGCCCCTGACTCACAGTGTGAGCCTTGGCAAGTCTTGCTTGTGAGCCTGAGCTGCCAGCTGTGAAACAATGCTCAGATACTGACTTCCTCAGGACACTGAGAAGCCCAGCTGATGCTGCTGAAGTGCCTGGGAACCTGGAAGTGGAGCACAAGTACTAAATGGTACTAAAGCTATAAGTTGCCTTTTGTACTCAGCCTATTTGAGCTAGCTTTCATAGGCTGCAGCCTAACACAGTGGCAGGCTACTCTCCTCAGCAATAAAATACATGGCATTCGCTCAAAATATTTGTTATTTTATTCTCTAAATTCAGAAAGAAGCACCTACTGCGGAAATGTTCCTCTCAGATTTTATTATAGTTCACTTATTTGGTACCGTGAGACTGCAGTAGAATTATCCCCTAAACGATCTTAAAATTTAATTTCTGTCAAGAGGTCAAGTTGTCCTATAAAGCCAAGGCCCTCACTAAGTATTATAGTCAGTATAGGACCTCCTTCCACACACATCTTGGGGTTATTTCCAATGTTGTATGCTTAGCTCAATTCCAGCCATTGCTGTTAATATCCTACCTGCTCCAGACAGCTCACACCATGGTCAAAAACCACACGATCTGCCGCGCTGATTTTACCTGGTAAAAGATTTGCTACAGGAAGGATATAGGGCCTTGTAGCTCTTTCTCCCAGTGTTAGACTTCTGCTCCAATACCACATCTCTGGTGGATGGGGACAGCATGGACGATAGCACCCCAACCTGTCTCCATGTAGCTGCAAGAGCAGAAGCTGACTCCCCACTCTAATGAACGGTGGAGAAGACCTGGCTTCAGGGAGCAACTGTATCTCACAGCCCCTTACACCACAGCAGGGAGTTTATTACCCACTAGAATTTTAGACCAAGCGTTTAATGTTCAAACTTCGTTTGCTCTAATATTTCAGTGGACTTTAATCTTGCATCAGATCAGAATGCAAAGAAACGTCTTGAGATCTGTGCTGGAGGAAAAACAGCGGAAAGCCAGGCCTGCATAAATACTCCGGTATAAATTCAGTTTCATTACGAAAATATCTGCAGATCAAAACATTTCCATCCTTAAACTAGCTCAATTGCTTCTTAACTGTTTAAGGTTGGTCAGCAAGACAAATTGATCTCAGAAGCCCAGGAGCTGTCATAAAGAGAACTCAGACAGGACTGTGTGCATAAGGCAAGATGGCTCAGGGAAGTGCTAAAGCTAATAGTGTGTATTTATGGCAGCTACAATGCTTTAGCATTTCATTTTACACTTTGACACTGCACAATGTAGCCATGTCTCACCAGAGAGCAGCTGTTTTCCCTGACCATAGCTTTTGCAAGAGACAGACTCAAGCCCTCCTAAACAACCCCGGCTATGGGAACTGGCTATTGTGGTTTTCCTGCATAAAATTCTCTTTGCTTCAGTGACTGTGGTACAAGTGAACCTCCAGATGTAAACTCAGGTGCTTAGTCTGTGGGATGTGGAGGTTCCAGAATGTCACCTTTATCCATGCTTCTTGGAGGACACCTTTCAGTTTTGTTCTAGTTATGAAGCAGTGTACACCTCACCTCTGTGCCAGCCTCTTACCTAGACAAGTACACATGCATGAGGACTTGTCCCGGGTAGATTCAGATAAAGATCCTTGACTATCACCCAGTGAAAGAGGGAGGCTGTAAATTCCTCTGTGCTGTGCCTGGGGTGGGCACTGCGCAGGGAGAGAAGAGGAGTTGCTGCTTCCCCTTTTTCCTTTGATCTCAATCCAACAGCTTGAAGTGCTTTCCATTACTTCTTCCTGCTCTTCTGGAACAACCTGGTGGGATGTGCACTCGGTCTGCATGCTGGATGGGGAAGTGCTGCCTGTGAAGACCACACAATCTTTCTGTGAGCCTGCAGCTCTTCTTGTGGGCAGCATATCTGTCCCCTGCCATGACTCTTTTTGCAGAGCAAGAGGAGGAGGTGGTAGGAGTCTCTTTTCCACAAAACCTGACCTCCTTGTACTCAGCAGTACTCAGCCAGAACCCAGCAGCAAAAGCACTGCAAAGCTCTGTGGGCAGGCTTGATCTGCGGAGGGCTGTAAGCAGCGAGGTCAATGTGCACACTGCATCCCTAGAGCAACACAGGCAACAGGCTCCCTGGCAAATATGCTGCACAGCTGAGGGCAGGAGCAATTGCTGAGAGCACACTGCAGCCTGGGGAGAAAGTCCACCCTCAAGACGTTCCAGTCTGAGCTGAGGACAAGCAGAATGGGAGCAGGACATAAAAGGATCAGCAGCTAGGTTTACACAGGGTCTAACTGCTTGTCTTGGAAAGAGAAAACAAGAATCATGCTTGCACAAGTACCCAAATGGAAAGGCCTGCCTGTCCTCCCCTGACCCTGCTGCCTCCTTTGTGCCTGGTTCTCCAGACTCAGCACTGCTGCCTGGAGCTGCACAGCACTGGGCTCTGCAGGGCTGGTACCTGGGAAGGGCTGGAGGGGATCAAGCCCACTGCTGCTCATGTTGCAGCTGCCCAGGGATTGGAGACCAAGGAAAGCAAGTGGGTCCCTGCCCTGCCATGAAGTTCCTACTGTTTAAGGCCCATGGCCCTGCTATCCCCTGCTCCCTCAAGCCAAAATGGACTTGTATGAGAGTGGTAGAGTGCAGCTGAGACCCTGATCTGGTGCCTCCGCTCCTTTCACAGGCACTCTCTTGGTGCCTCAATGTGCTGTGCACAAGACCCAGGGCACAGAAATTAATCTTCTGTGATCTCCCACCATGAGACCTGGTTGAGCCATGATGGGCAGGGTCTGTGCAGAAGGTGGTGTGGGTATCTGACCCAGCTCCACAGTGGTGCACGCAGTCTCCCTGGGCACTCCTCTGCAGGACATCATCATACTTACTGGTCCATCAGTCTGTCAGTAGGAGGTGACAGCTCAGACTGGAAGGCACAGAGAAGCCTGATGGAGGTAATCAGTCACTGGGACAGCCATAGATGGGAGGGAGAGACCTCAGCTCCACTGCAGGACTTTGCTAACAACTGACTATTTTCCCTAAGCAGGACACTGTAAAATAAAATGTGATCTCTCTGGCACCAGGGCCTCCATTTCTTTGTTGATGTTATAGTCCTTTCTGCCCAAATGCTTTTGAAAACTCAGGATCTATATTATCTGCATAGCTAACATCACCATTCCCTTTCCTTTTTCCTTTTATCTTCGTTTACTCTCTCTCTCTTTCTCATCTTCAATCAGGAAAAGTCATGAGTCAGCTTTAATACCAGTGTCTTCGTACCATATGCAGGGAGCAGATTATGTGGTACATACTTACTCAAAAGCAGCAGGCTGGCTCGGCAGGAGAAGGGGCTCAGCCTACATGTCCAGAAAATTTCTTCTCTGTTCCCAGATATTATATCAGTTTAATTCTCTCCTTGTGCAATGGTATTACTGTTTATGAATGTTTATGAGTACTGAACTGAGGCTATATTCTGGCCATCTTCATCCTGTGACCTTTATGGACATGTTCCAATGAATCTTTTTGGTTTTTTCCATAGAAAATAACTCTTCCAAGACTACTCATTACAGTTTGAGCTGGCTTTTTGCAAAGATACGTACTGCTGTACTGAAAGAGGGAAGCTCTTACAAGGTTCTTCAGCTTCTGGAGCAGTTGCATTTCATCACAAGCACAGGTCATGCCTGGCTTCTCACTCTTTTGGGAAATAAAGATCTCTTCTGCCAAGTCAGTGAAAGCTCTTCCCTGCAGGGTCATTGTTATTTTATCCCAAGAGTGACATGACGCCTCCAGCATACTCACTTCTCTGCAACTATTTCTTGGCATTCACTTCCATCCAAAAATTACAGATGAGTTCAGCAGCAAATACACCAGAAAAAAAAATAATTACAGCAACCGAGAAGTTCCCACATAAATTCACCAAATAAGAAAGACTGGTGAGTGATCTGACAGGCCAGAAAACTTCAAGCGCCTTGCCTCCTTGATGCACACATTCAAAATAATGCAAAATCCAGCACTCCTTGGAAAGTTTCTGGCTCTTGCATCCTCATTCCTGCACATTAGCATAGGGTTTCTCTCTTGGAAACATATGAGTAGGGAATGAAAACAGAACTGGCTAGGCAAGCATAAAATATTTGAAAACACCAACAAGAACACTATTGCCAACTTTGCCCACCTCTGCTTGGGACAAACCCATTAACTCCAAACTCCAGATGAACAACACAGTATCAGTTGTTCAAACAACACAGAAGATTATATGCTTCTGGGATAAGTAAAGGCCAGTAAGTAGCTTTTCTAATGATTAAAATAAAATAGCAGCTGAAACATAAACAGATATGTGCTCCAGACAAAACTGCAAGGACCCTCAAAGCATCTTCTGTCTTTAAAGTTTTCCCCTTCCATGTTATTGTTGAGTTTTATCCTTCAGAATATGAATGGGGAGTAAAGCTGCCTCTGTACACTGCACTCCCCACTGACAAACGTATAAATGATTCACAGCTGTGTTCATGAGATAGATCAATTAATCGTTGCAGCTCTCCAGTATTTATATTGGGCATCATTCAAGCAAGCCAGCTTTGAATCGATTACTCGTTGCTTCCAACAGCAGCAGATCCTGTACTTCATTTGTATGATTATCTTTGTTGAGAACAGCATGGGGTCATCCAGGACGAAGGACCCTTGCTCTGAAGAAGAGTTGTATTTCATCACAGACAGGCCATCAAAAACTTCCCTGGACCCTGGGAAAGAGGCAACCATGCACTGCTGGGCTGAGCAGAGTGCATAACCATGCCTGGAGCACTGTGTGGGAACAGGGCCTCGGCTCACAGCCAGTGATGAATCCAGGAGACTGCATCTATATGAGTAATTGTTGTACAGGGACTGCAGCGGGCAAAGCCATTTACAGGCAATGTGGGCCTGCACCTTGCTTTTTTTTTCTCCCCCTAACCTACCCCAGACTCAGTTGGCTTAACCTAAATTTTGGTTTCAAGAGGTCAAGTCCCTGAAGGGAGGCTTTTCTGAGCCAGAGGAGGGATGTCCTGCCAGGCACGCTGTGCCCACCCAATGGTGCAGAGCCATCCCCATGCCCCACAAAGCAGGCAGCACCCATGAATTCTGCAGAGAGAGAAGCTTCGACCTGAGCATAGTCAGCAGCACAAAAGAAGCAGGCTCAAGGCTTAGCTAAAACTCTCTGACAGTTTATAACCTGACTGGTGAAACACAATTTACTCCAGCTGGAGCCTGCACAGGATGTGACAGGCAGAGAGAAGTACATGTTGAAGAAAGGGTCAGAGATGAGCAATATGCAATACATCATCTTTCCTGCAACAATTCTTCCCTAATTAAACTTCGTACTCGTGTAAGTCACATTTTAGGGATAAACTGTTCACTTTGCTGGCAGGGCTGCATCCCATGCTCTGGAGCTGCAAGAGGAGGCCAGGAAATACTTGGATCCTGCCAGCCTGGCACTCTGCAGAGAGTCAAAGTGCTGTGCCCTCCAGCCCATGGTCCCCACACTGTACCTGTGCTTCTGACAGCATGACGTCCTTGATCACTGGTTGCCCTCGGGGCTCATTGTTTTCCAGCTTCACATATGTAACCTGGTACCCACGGATCTGCCCGTGCTGCTTGTTGGAGATGGGCAGCTTCCAGCTCACCCGGATGGCAGTCGAATTCACAGACTCTACCTCCACCTTTCGTGGTGGGGCACTGGGCACTGTAACACACACAGAAGGGAAAGTCAGCATGGTACCACGTAACTGCTGTCAGCTACCTCTCATTCCTTTGCTACCTTCCCTCCACCTCACTGCAAGGACATCCCTTGCTGGCACAAGTTCCTTCTACCTGCCCAGGAGGTCATACTGCAGTTTTCCAGTGTGACCATATTCCTGACCCTTTCCCAGCATCCAAGCACTTCTGCTATTCTTAGTAGGAAAGCGCACTACTGCAATATCCAGGAGCACCCCTACTAAAAGCCACTGTTCTGGATCAGAACCAAGGTCCATCTATGTATCCCTCTTGTCTCCAGCAGTGGAGGAGCAAGGAAGAACACAAGAATGTGGCAGAATATAAAGAATATAGCAACCACCTGCAGCTCAGGGTATTCTGTGGCAGAGGCAAAGGTTTAAAGCCTTCCTTGCATCCCACTTGTCACAACAGCTCCTCTCAGATCCCTCTGTGTGCATCTAAACACAGTCCTAGAGCCCCGGGTAGTGTGAGTGGGCACTGGGCCCGCTTTGCAGAGAGCCCTGGTACCTGCCACCAGTCAGAGTGCACACATGCTTTTCCCCTGCGACAGCAAGAGGTTAATGAGGAGGAAAAGCACCATCCTAAAACAATAACCCAGAGCTCAGAGACAGCAGTCACTGAACACAGGCAGATAAAGGGGCCTGTGGGGATAGTGACAGCTCTGGGGACTGTATTTCATGCACGGCTAGCTGAATGCTTTTTGATAATAAAATGAAAAATTACACTGCCCAGAAAATATCAATTTTCTTGCAAGGTGAAGCCCGTTTGAAAATATATTTATACCCTATTTACCATTTGGAAAAATTACCTCCTTATTACATTTTGCACTTGCATTGACTGTGACAAAAATGTCAATGCTAAAAAATTAGCCACTCAGTTGCTCCCGGAAAGCTCCTTCCAGCTGAAGCAGCTGGGAGTAGAGGTGTG
This sequence comes from Phaethornis superciliosus, assembly GCA_023637945.1. Taxonomy (NCBI): domain Eukaryota; kingdom Metazoa; phylum Chordata; class Aves; order Apodiformes; family Trochilidae; genus Phaethornis; species Phaethornis superciliosus. Next base: position 19,766,846 of record JAJQWJ010000009.1, on the reverse strand, counting down.
CACTCTCTGCAGAGGATACCACTGCTACCTGAGTGTCTGCTGCCCAAGTAAAGACCTGGGCTCCAGCTTAGCACCTCTACTGCAGAACCCCTTCCACCCTCCAATGCCTGGGAAAATCTGGGGGTTTGGATCCAATTCTCAACACAGCAAGAAATAATCAGTGTTGGATAATTAGGGATGGATAGCTGACAAGCAGACATAACGAATATTGCTATTTCAACCAACTAGATGGGAAGAAACAGCTACCCAGCAGGTAAGCACAGTTTTTAAGCCGCAAGGCAATTCATTATTTTCCCCAGATGTCCTTCTTAATTGTAGATAATTAAATAAAATAGAGAAAGGAGGAATGGAGCACTTTAGCACCATGAGGCCAGCCCAAGGTATGGGAATAGAGGGGGCTGTGCTTGAATAGTTACCACTTTCTGTCTGAAACAGCCTACACTGTAATCCACAATTCACTTAGTGCAGTGACCTTGCAGAAGCCACAGGACTCTTCTGACCTAGTAAGACACCAGCCCACACACACATTTGGGAGTCCAAGCAAAAAACAGGATCCTCCCCTAGAACCATAGAGAAGCTGTATGTCAAACTCTGCTGGCAAGAGAAGGTGGAGGCCTTGGCAGGACACGATACATGGATGTTGCAGGGCAGTGAAGAGATGTAAATGTGAACAGACCACAGGGGTTCAAGGAAGGCTATCCCACCTCATTATGGTGAGTATGTGCTGTGTCTGAGACCCAAACAGGGAAAGTCCAATTTGTTTTCAGACCATAGTTTAGCAGTTCTCATTCCTTCATCATGGGTATCTACTGAGCATCAGCACGTCAGAGGGATATGAAATAATTCCTGACAGCTGAGCTGGAATGTCCAAACACGGTGCCCAAAAACTAACTGAGAGAGCTTGTTGCGACATTTCTGGGATAGCAGCTTACCCTAGGCTACAACTCTGCTGAATGAGAACTGAAGCAAACAATACAGGCAGCAGGACACATACAGATGTGTTTGCCAGCCCAAGAATGAAGTCAGAGAGCATTCCCAGGCGCCACTTCCAGAGCCTCAGAGGCGTGGGGGACAGTGGCAGCGTATTTAGGGAAATTGTAACATGTCTGGTTTCAATTTGCTACGCTGACTGGGCAATGCAGAGATCATCCTTTCCTTGCCTGGATGCTGCATCTCTTTTCCCATTAAATCTGCAGCTCCTGAGGTCAGCATGAAGCCACGGAAGCTCCTACTGTCACCCTGAGCTCTGGCACTTTCAAAAGAAATGGCTTAAGTCATGATGACATAACTGACAGCCCTGCTAATACAAAGCAATTTCTCTTTAAAGCTGTCGTATTCAGTAAAGTGCTCTGTACATGTGATATTCTGGCTCTTGAGTGGAAGGGAAGATTTATATAAGCTGTGGCTTGCCTGGAAGCTGGGCCAGGAAGCAGCTTTCCTGCAATATCTACAAGTTTCAAAGGGATTTCTTTTCCCCGTTTTTAGTTTGCTGGATTTCAGGTCAACAAGTAAACTTTAAGTCTCTGTGAGAGAAGCCTTTGGTTGAGAGAACTCACACTACCTTCAGTAAAAAGGAAACCACCACGACAAAACATTCACTAGAGAGAGCCAAAATGTCAAAGCACTGGTAATGCCTCCTCTTCTGTGCAAGGAACCCCTACTAACACAGAGAGGAACCTTTTGGGATCATGCCAGGATACCTGACTCACAGTCACAGAGGCAACCATCATATCAGAACAGGGGCCAGCAGAGCAATTCCCCTACCCCATTCCAGGGCAACCATAGAGACCCACTCCGTGATGCAGCGAGCCAGAAGACTGCTCCTGACAGCCTCTGGTTCTGCTTGAATAGCACTCCCAGGACAACATCCCCACTCCCTTTCCCCCCTTTTCCAGCACCTCAGCTTGGAAAATCCTGGTTACCCCGAGGTGGTAGCTGTAGGAGCTGTTCAGTAACACCTACCATCCTCATCAGTGCGCACGTGCACGGGGATGCTCTCCGGTCCTGGCCCCACATCGGTGTGAGCCCGTACCCACACCTTGTACTCGGTCCATTTCTCCAGGTCCTTGATCTCCCAGCTGGAGTGCTCCCGTCCAATGCCATCCACCACATGCTTGGTGTTGTCATCTCCTTCCACTGCCTGGTACGCAATGGAGTACTGGGTGATGACCCCATTGCGGCTCTGGGCAGGCGGTGGCACCCAACTTACCCGGATGGTAGTGGAGCTGGTGCTTATACACTCGACTTCTTGGGGTGGGGCAGAGGGGGCTGGGGATAAATAAATGAAGTGGGGAGATGAAGGGAAATGAGTGGAAGGACAAACCAAAATGCACAGGGAACTTTTACCCAGCCAACTGAGCACTGAACACACACATGGAAATTCAGCAAGTAGCCTCCTGGGCAATTGCCTGACTTCCTTGCAGATCACCAAAGATGGCACTAGGGGCAATTTGATAGCCTGATGAGCAACATGGAGATAGAAGTGCTGTTCTGCATCAGAGAACACCTCCTCCTAAAGCAGTTCTGGACGCTCACTTTATCAAACACAAAAAAATGACAGTAAGGGAAGAGGGGTGAGATAAAGACTGGTAGGGAGAAGAAAGATGCTTTCAGTGAAGATCTGAAGCAGATGGAAACCAGAAGAGGTAAGAAGCTACAGAAGGCAAGAGTGGCAGAAGGAAAAACTCACACACCAGATTGTATGAAGGCTTGAAAAATCCCTCTCCTAGACAAGTGGAAGAAAGAAAAGAGAGTAGGGAAAGCATGTCCCTGAGGTTGGCTGTAGTGTGTCCAGATGGCATTTGAAATCACAACCATCAGCTGTGAGCAGCACCCTGGCCCAGGTGGGAGCCTGAAACCATGTGGAAACAGGAGATAACATCTTGTTGTTATGTTGTTATGGTTGTGCTGCTGTGCCTAGTAGCTGGGACTGCTTCATTCCTACCAATCTGGCTACCTGCCTCAGTAACTTCCTGGCCTATGGAGCTGTACAGAGGAAAGTAGGCAGGTCTTGTCCTCTCACAGACAAAAAAGCACCTGAAATTTGTTTTAGCTTCTCAGCCCCAGTAATGTTAATTGTCCACAGGGAGAGGAACAGGATCTGGGCAGTGGATCTCACTGGATTGAGGAGCAGTCCCCCTACACACAGCACTGCTGTGAAAATGCAGTGAAACAAATTAGGGGCAGGGGAATGAGAGAAGACCTGGACAAAGCAGAGCATCTCTAGGATACTTGCCTTGTTCATTACCTTTTCCAGCCTTGCATAAATACTGTTTCGTTGCAACAGGGCCCCCTCTCATTTGACCTCACTGACCAGGGATACTGGACAATGCATAATGTGCAAACAGGATGTATCCACAGAAGACAAGGGTGGAAGGGAAGGAAGGGAGCTCACCTGGTGAGGGAAGTCCCAAGGGAGATGGGTGCATCTGTGGGCTTGCACAGAAGGCAAGACCCCTAAGCAGAGAGGGCAGGGCAACATCACTGAGAAAAGTGCACACAGTTGCTCTTGGGCTGGGAAGCTGTCAGACCAAGCAATAATGGAGTACCACGTATCTTGCTTTGCCCTAGAAGGTAAGTGACTGCTTCCATTCTTCACTCCACCCAGAAAAATAGAAATGCCTGAAAAAAGCCTGGTGCCCTTCCCATGCTGCATTCCTTGAAGCCACCAGTGCATCAGATCCAGCCTTCATGGGGGCACAGGGACAAGAAGCCTGCATGCTCACTGCCTGTGCAAAAATGAACACAGCCCAGTGAGGCCCACTTGCCTGCAGAGGCCATTGCAGGCTGCACGTAACTCTTAGTGCTCACTTCTGTGCTCAGGGAGCAGGGCCCATCCCTGATGCCTAGGCTGGGATGCCTGGATAGGGGAAAGAGGATAGTGGGCAGTGACAGATCTGGAATAGATGATGCCTGAGCAGAGCCAGGCTACTGCTACGGGGGCTAAATTGGAGAAACGAGAAGTAAAAGCAATGTGTTGCCTACATGAGGGAGGCAGAGTGGGATTGGTATGCCGGAAGGAAACAGGGGTGGAAAATGAATCCTCACACTCTTTTGGTTAATCAGCAGAGAAGTGACAGGGAAGAGAGTAGGAAAATATAGCACCAAAGCAACACCAAGAGTTAATTCAATGAGGGTAAAAGGTAGACTGGCCCTGGTGGCACCTTTCAGCAGGGATAGATGAGACACAAGAAGCTTGGCAAGCCTTTTCTTTGCCACTGTCTGCAAAGAAGCCCTTCACAGAAGAGACTTGCTCTGGCTTTGGACCTCCACAGCATCCCTTGGGATGCACCAGTGAACAACTTCTCCAAAGGCAGCTTTGGCTGGGAGTGTGGGCAGGTCAGACTTGGCTGTTGACTGGGTAAGAGTCACACATGATGTGCAAGGCAAAAACTCAGATAAACACTTAAAGAAAGCAAAATAAAACTTGGTAACATGAGCAGGACAAACTTAAAATGTACGAAGAGTGGAAGTGTCCCCTCCTGGGGCCAGTAAAGAGCAGACTAGGTGGCCAGCATGTACCCCCACACGCAGAATACGCACACACTGTGCAAACCTCTGCTGCCTCCAGGGTACTCACACCAGCCTCCCCTGCCAGCCCAGAGTAGCCCTGTGCACCCATCCAGCCCACCTACTCCTTAAACTAGGGAAAAGACAGCCTCAAGATCCAATTTTGTGTTTCAAGAGAGAATGGTATTTTAATGCTGAGGCCTGATGGGCACAGAGCTGATGATCCTCTCCTGCATCACACTGCCTGCCTGAGGCACTGCAGGCTCCTGGAAAACTTCCCATGCTCCTCAGGCCTCAAAGCAACATTGCCTGTACTTTTTGCAGGGTGCTCAGCAACCAAGCAAGCACCTTAGCAGAAAGGACAGTCTGGAAGGCAGCTGTCTTCTCAGGAGACAGGGTCTGAACTGTGCTACTGGAAGGGTGCAAAGGAGCACTGCATCCCTCTGGCTTTTCTGAACAAGCATCCCCACCACCCCTGAGTGGAGATGCCACAAGAAAAGCCCAGCAGCAGCAATACCAGGCATTCTTCTCTGGCTCATTGGTGACTCATTAGTGATGATATACCTCCTGCCTTACCTTTGACTGATTTGTCAGGGCCAGGCGTTTTAGAAAGCAAGTGTCTGACTGCTCCAGCAGTTTGTGTCCCACATGAACATGCCAACCTCCAATACCTAACAGTCTTTTTCAGGACAACTAGATGCAACAGTACAGGAAAGAGACCAACTTGAAGCTGGTACCAACACTCTTTCCAGATCATTAAGTTCTAAGGCAACAAGGTACTGATCCAGCCATCTAACATGCAGAACAAGATGTGTCAGCCTTGTGCTCAAAGCTAAAGCAGAGCTTTGTGAAAGACCTAGTTGACTCCAAAACCCCCAGCAGCCAAGAATCCACTCTGCCCTGGCACTGTTCAGCAGGTAGTTTGTCACCCTCACTGAACAGCCAGTTAGTAACCACCACGGATTTTTCTCAGAGACTGGAGTGCCATTAGAAATCTTCTGTCACAGTTTAACTGGTCAAGCCAAGGTGAACCTGTGGCTTTTGGTAAAAACTCTTCCAACCTGAGCACATCCTTCTTACTAAACAGATGCCACAACCAGTCAGCTACAGCTCTACAGCACTAGCCAGTGAAACGACAACCTTAAGAAGACTGGTACGGGATCCCCTGTGAGGTCATGGGAAGATATCTGCCTTGTAGGTTGACAAAGCAAAGGTTTCTTTTACTTGAACTGTTGTGAGACTTTGAAGGACTCATTTATGCACGGAGCTGTATCTGTTTAAGTGTGTTCAAGGATAAGAGCATCTTCTGATCAAATTAAGTGGTAGGACAGTTGCTTCAGCCTTTGTCTATAAATACAAAAGCTACCTGATACAGGTATCCAAGTCCCCACACCCAGAATTTGTTCTCAGTGTTCAGATATTTAAAACTGCATGATCTGAACCTCTCCCAATTTTCATACCTGTTTAATGGGCAACACTAAGACACCATTAGCTCACTTAACAAGGTGGAGGAATCCCTGCAACTGATATTTTAATGATGCTGAGTCTTCCTGAAAGAGAAGGTTGTTCCAATAGTCAGTAGAGCTGCTCTTCCCTGGCTGAGCTCCCTTTCTAATGGCCATCTCAGGCTGAAAGATGCTGGCATCCTCCCTGCAGGGAGGACTGGTTGCCTACGCCAACTGCTCACCCCACATAGCTAGTAAATCCCATGCAGACGTTGCTAAAGGAAATGTCATTTTTTCCCCCTTTTAATGCTCTTTGCATAATGGCAAGCCCAAAAATCGTTAGTGAAAACGAGCTTATCACAGGGCCCTTTGATAGCCCTAATCTGCTTATGCACAGCACTTTGAGCTGCCAATCAGAGCAATGTGAACTCCTGCTCTGTGATCACATGGGGCAGAGTGAGGATGAAAGTGATATTGCCTGGGTCACCTCATTATCTATCCTCTCTATTAACTCAGATGCAGCTTGTTCTGGTTTTCCTTAGCACTGCAGTCCCAGAAGCAGCAGACTCACTTGCTCAGACAATCTAGGCAAACAGCCACTTCCCTAGACTGACTCCTCCAGCTGCCTGACAACCACAGGCACATCTGGCCACAAAGGACATCTCACCTTGTGATCAAGTTTACAGACCAGGGATGGACTCCTGTGGAAGCAAGGTGGCTAGAATGAGGAGTGAAGGTCTGAAAACCCAATGATTTGGAGATAGTCCCATTTAGAGCCAAACATACATATGCTGTCTGTCCAGACAGATTGTCTGCACAGGAGTGAATTCATAGAGATGCACAAACCCACTCAAATCAATCTCTCCAAAGCAATTTCCCAGCCTGTTTCACTCCTCCATCACTTTTTATGAATCCACCCTTAGGGGAAGACAGCATGATCAAAGGGACACGAAGAAAGAACTTACCACTTGGGTGCAACCCCTCTGCCAAAGACCCTTGATCCAAAACCTCAGCTGACTTTCCCCATGACACCCTTTAGCAAACTGCTAGCATCCCTGCAGACCCACAAGGGCAGAGGCACCAAGCTACTCTGTGCCCAGGAGCTGGAAACTGGACTGCTTTGGTTTTGTCTTCAGTATTGCAGTGTCAGACACTTACTGGACTGGGCAGTTCTGGCTTCAATCGTCGGGGTGTAGACTCCTACCCCCAGCTCTGAACGGGCACCCAGACGGAATTTATACAATGTGTCTGGTTTGAGACCTTCCACAGCATACGAAGAGGTTGGGTCAAACTCCACCTTTTGCTGGTAAATAAAGAGAAACACAAATTATTTAGCGTAGCTGGCATTCAGCATCCATTGCCAAGGGAACAGGCAGCCACATCCCCCATTCTGGCCCCACAGAAAGTCACATGCATGCTGCAGGCCTGCAGGACTTCAAGGCATGGAACTTCTTGTGTGAAATATAAATGACTCAGCAGGGAAGCAGACTTCTCAGAAAGCCAGGCTACAATACCTGGTGTTTAGACCCAACTGCCTGAGTTGTGTCAGAATGCTGGGTCTAGCTGTACAGTTCAGATGAGGGGCACAGCACACAAGTTTGCTTCCTCCCAACAGACTGTGTCTGCCTGTCCTGGAGTAGTCAGCATCACTAATACACCTAAACAGGTGGTAAAGGACTTGTTTTGCTGCCAGTTCACTTCATGGCACTTAGTTCTGGCAGCTCTCATGCCACTATAAACACGGGAGAGGATCAGGGGACACTTTTGATGCTGCCATGGCACAGTCCTCACTGTCCTCCTTTCTGATACATTTAGAGCTGGACTTCTTTTAGGCACCTAAAAACAAGTGTGGAAGAGTTTCCTTGGCCACCTTCAATCTGCTTCTTAGGTGTTAGCAGTCATGGTGCTGCAGACACATTATGGAGGCCATCCCAGAAGCCACCTGGAAGATCTACTGACCTGTACAACTCAGTAAAGACAGCAGCAATAAGGGTGCTTCAAGGATGGTGTTGTGGTATTCTGGAGACTTTCCAGTCCCTGACCACTCACTAGCTGCTTTGCCAGGCACCAACAAGCACTACTGAGGTCACTTACACAGAAGCAAGGCAGAGATTGCCATATTCCTACCATATACCCATGAGACAGAAGAAACTTGGAGAAGAAACAGCCCTGTTGACACCTCAGCGCAAGCAGACACCCTTCCCAAGCTGCTGAATTGTGGTGTCCTGCCCCAGGTGCTGCTGACACGGAGGCAGGATCCTCACCTGAGTGCCATCCTCCCCTTCCCAGAACAGTAGCTCATATTTGGTAATGCGTTCCTGAGAGGCAGGCAGCCACGTCAACAGGATGCGGGTATCAGACTCTGCTTCTGCCTGGAAGTCAGCTGGCTGGGCAGGAACTGGGGACCAAACAAACACATGGTTAGTGCCAGGAGGCAGATGCAGGGAAAGAGCTGCACGGCTTTGCAGTCTGTGTTTCACCTATGAGAATTTTCTTTCATTCCTTCTGGACCCTCCCTTCTCCCCTCTTCCCCACACTGTGCTCTTGGAACAACTCAGGCAGCAAGCAAGCACCCTGGGACCCAGGCAGGTGACTATGGGAATTGTGCTCACTTGCAGCCTGTGACTGCCTCAAAGCTCCTTCCTTCCAGATGTGCACTCACACACCAGAAGAGCCCAGCACAGTTGCATTGGTTCATTCCCAGGACTTCATGTCACATTTCTAGCCACAGAGAAACTGTGGGATGTGTTACTTGTACAGAGATTTATACCAGGATATCCCAGGATACCAGCTTATCCCAGTATAAGCTGATAGTTTAAATCTGATGGCTGTGGGGTGGGAATGCCACTGACATATAAACATTCAAGCACCACACCAAGTTCAGCTACGATGTCTGGTGCAGATGAGACACACAGCTGAGCTGCACACCACCAGGGTGGACACAGAGCTGCAGCACTTCACTCCATACGTACCCCCTTGCTGCGTTTTGACCTGGATGATGTCCGAGGGGGGCCCATCGCCCACTGAGGTAAAGGCCAGGACGCGGATGCTGTATGTGGTCCCTGTGATGAGGCTCCCCACAGTGGTGAGGTGGCTGTCATCAGTATTGTGTTTCTGCCACATGCTCAAAGGCAGATGCGGGTCGGTGGTATAGTAAACGCGGTACCCTCTGATCTGTCCATTTGGCTCCTCTGGCTGCTCCCACTGGACCAGCATGGTGCTGGCACTCAGCATTCGTGCTTGGACTTTGAGGGGTGGACTTGAAGGAGCTTGCTCTCCTGTCCGAGCCTCGACCAGCTCACTGGGGGGTCCTCTGCCAATGTTATTGACTGCGATGACCCGGAACTCATACTCTGAGAAGGGACTGAGCCCACCTATGCTGTAGCGCGTTGTTGCCACACCATCCACCTCCTGGAACTGACCCTCCAAGGACTTGGGCTTGTACTGGATGACGTAATATGAAATGGGGTCGGAGTTGCCCGAATCCCAGGTGAGGGTCACGCTGGTAGCTGTCGTTTCAGTCACTAATGGCTCTGTTGGAGGTTTTGGCAGTGCTGCAATTGGAAGGCAGAGAGGTGTGATTTAAATAATTCAGTCAGCTCAAACCCTGCAATGTGCATGGGGATAAAAACAGAGCTGCCACCTCCCATTAACATTCTTCTTTAAAAGGCAGAAATCATTTCATACTCTAGAACATGTATTTTTATATTACCATATATTGCTTGAAGTGGTTCTTAATGGAAGGATAAACAGAGCAATCATGTTATTAGACGTGCTTGACGCACTTACCAGCATCAGGCTAAATAAAGGTAATTCAACAGGGATGCAGGAAGGTTTCTGTCATGGGGGTTCAGCTGGCAGTGGGAAGGTGCTTGCTGGGCTGGGTTGGCCCCAGAAGCCAGGCATACAGCAGATTTACAAAGGGATACAGTAAAGCAATCAGAGCACCACAGGTAATCTGGAGCTATGCTCCTGCTTCCAGAGAGACCACAGGGAGTTCATGGATAGCACTGTTAGATGGGTTGATGGGAGAATGCCTTGTAAGTACATGCAGGAGGGATACAGCCAGAAAAATTACCAACATTCACATCCACTATTTCACTGGGAGGTGTGTCAAACTGCAATCAGACAATAAACTGTTATACAAGAACTGTGTGACACCAACATCTCTGAAGTGTTCATGAGGATGCAACTACTGCAAGCAAATATTTCCAATTTGCCATTTACTAAAAGAACGAAAGAGAATGAGTGCATGCGAGAGAGATTTGCAGTGTACACAAACACTTTAAGGCAATGACTGAATTAAAGTCTACAGCAAGTTTCAACCTCCTACAATCACTCTAGTTAGTCATTAGTGACTTGTAATGCAGCTGTGCTTGACAAGGAACCCAAATTAAGATACTCGAGTACTTCATTCTTTGGCAGAGCCATTAGGTTTCCAGTTTCCACATGGTTCAGCTGAGAAGAGCATGCTCTTTAGCACAGGAGCATGCCTGCTCCAGGTGCCAGGAATTTTTCCACTGATACTGCAACGTTAACACTGAAAAAATCATTGAGGGCTGAACTGGTATGGAAGGGATGGGTGTGCAACCCACGACCAGACACCACACCACTACCCATGCAGGACTTACGGAGGAAAAATGCATCCCATCCAATAATACGGCCTGAAGCAATACATTTCCTAGAACAATCAAGAAGTTGGTTGCCTCCTTCAGGCTTTCAAGGACAGATGACATTAATCCACCCTTTCCTTTGAAGAGCTGCAAGCTTCACTCTTGCCAGCTAGTAGGGTGTGCAGCCTGCATGTGAGCAAGGGGCAGGTCTGGTACCTTTGATGCAATTACTGCCATCAGCTCCATGTCATCTTGCTTCTCCTGTATGCCCTGCAAACCATCTACCTTCCAGCAAGCACAGAAGCAACACAGGTCAAAGGAGTTAGGGATGGAGGCAGTAACATATCCAGAGCGCAAGCGCAGAAAAGACAAGCAGAAAAACAAGGGGGAAGGCAAAATTCTAGAGGAGGTGAGAGAACTGCTCCCTGTCCTGGGGGCCTCTGCAGTCCTGAGGAAGCAGTGGGCATCACCTCAGCCAAAGGCAGAGGCATTCCAGGTACAAAGAGATAAATACTGGGAACCACCAGTGCACTTTCTATCTCCTCCCTCCACATCCAAACGACCTCCCAATTATGCCCCTTTTATCTATACACACCTGGGTATGTGCTATAACCCAGGCAACCCCTGTGCTCTTAAGAAAATGTGGCCTTGAAAAGGTACTGACTAGCAGGCACTGTGAGTAAAGGAGCAGTGAATGGCTAAGGTTAAAAATATCCTCTGACTAGAGGCAGGGAAAAGAGAGTTTGCTGCTAATCTCCAGGTCAGAGAGGGCTAACAGTCAATTCTGTGATGTGTTCAAGCAGGGATTTGGTGCTAAAGGTAGCTACAGTGTAGGGGGGCCGGCAAGAACAGAATCAGAATATCTTGTATCTGTGGAAACCTGAGCTACAAATCAACTGCAGGAAGAGAAATAAAGGGACAGTGTGGACCTGCTTGGACCCAGATGGGAAAGGCAGAACACATACTTTAGTCTTCTGTTAGGTAGCTGTTTGGGTGGGTTGTTGATGGTCAGCAATAATGTCCTCTTTGGGGCAAAGCTACCTGTGAAATGGCAGCAGGAAGCATGCTTTAAGGACAGCAATAAAAGAAAGAGCAAGGGAAAGAGGCAGAGCAATGAGGTAAAAATAAAAATTGACAGAGGAATATACAACAATATTAAATTATTATGCATAGCTCTTCCCCCTGCAGAGGAGGGGGGTGATGCTCACTCTGGTGAAGCTCACAGACACTTCCCATTGTGGGGAATATCCTTCTAGTTCTGCCCTAACTGCAAGAAGACACTTCTGTGCAAACAGGTCTCTCTGACTGCAGACATACACAGACCCCTGTCCCAGAGCAGCTGGTGGCCTGCTGCTGTGTTGATCCTGCTGCTGCATGCCAGAAATTACTGTGATGAGCACAGACTCAATGAGATTCCCCGGTGGCATATTAGGAACCCTGCCTGACACAAGCTGCGAGAGAGGAAATGACCTCCAAAGCAAATACTATACTGTGGGGAGGAAAAAAAAACCCGAAACTAAAGTTGTGGGTTCAGGAACCTCCCTTGCATGGTGGAAAACTCACATGAGACTGCAGTCAAACAGCTGTGCCCAAAAACACTTTGGCAAAGGGCAATGCCATTCAAAACCAAGTAGGTGTACCACAAAGAATAATTTCTTACCTTTGACAGTGATCTGGGCTGTTGCTTCGATCATACCAAGGGAGGAGATGGCGACACAGGTGTAGTTGGCAGACTGCATGATGTTATTCAGCTCCAGGACGTTCCTACCAACGGGCATCTCATCCTCTTTGGTCAGTTCCTCCACACCAGCCATCCACTTCACATAAGGCATCGGAGCACCTACTGCCACACACGTGAGGTTCACGCTCCCCCCAGGCATCACCTCATGGTTGCTCGGAGGGATAGAGAATCGTGGAGCAACACGCCGCACTGCAACAAGGAGGAGACAGCTAGTAGGGTCACAGAACCAGTGGAGAGCTCTCAGTTGCACTGCCGGGGTTATGTGAGGGGGGTTCAACGTTTCTGCCTGTCTATCCCTCAGGACAGATAAAATGAAGTGCAAAAGCTGTTCACTGCTTTGTCAAATTGCACACACTTTGCTTTCCTTCCTTAGCCACTGGCATCTTATTAGAAGAAGTCATTAAGGGATAGCTCAATCCATTCCCTCCAAACATAGCCTTTTGAAATCATATTACTAACATGAAACATTCCTCCATTTAAATTACATTCCTCTAATTAGAGAGCATGCACAAATGCCAGTCAGATACTCCCTCTATGCAGGGCCCACTGAAGCTCTGAAAAATGGAATTACCTGTTCAATTTATTAGCTCTAGAGTAAAGCAACTCAGCCCCTAAACCTCACAAGGTTTGGGCAGGAACATCAAGAAGGGTTTCTTTCTGATTTAGCACACGTGTGCTGCTAAATAAAATATAATTCCTTTCAAAATGTAACTCAGGTTCTACCTTGGCTCAGAAAAAAAGACACTAGAGCTACATGACATTGTCAGGGTCTGAACAGATCACCTTGCTGGGCAGGAGAACTAATCCTGGCAGATGTGAGATCATATCCATTCTGACAGAAGAGAGCTGTGCTGACAGAACCCTCCCCACCTTTGTGGCAGCACTTTGGGAGATGTATTCCTCCTTATTTCATTGCACAGCTTCTCTTCATATCAATCCCTTGCTGGACGTTTCATTCAAGACTTATTTGTAAGTAACTCTCAGCTACAATAAAGCTCTAAAGCTGCCTGCCATATGCATTCCCGTCAGGAAAATGACACTGAGAAATGAGGCCCCTTCTTCAGGGTTAGTGTTATGGGCCTATTTAAGCAAGGGTTGAGAAACAACTGTGCTCGGTAAATCTTTGTCTCCTCTGGGCAAACTCATTTTAGTCTGTAGTTAAAAAGGGAAACTGCTCGAACGTATCTGGCCCAGCAGCCTTGCTGTCCTCTAGCCTCCTCCACCAGAAAGACAACCCCAGAAAAGACAGGTTCATGACTGACCACCTCCCGAGGAGCCTCTCCCTGCCAATTATGCTCCTCCATCGGTGCGCTGGGCTGGTGGAGCAGCGAACAGCCACAGTGCTGGGGGACAGTGGAAACTGGGCAGGAGCCTGAGTGCTGCCAGCTCACAACATGCTGCAGGCACGACTGGTCCCATGGGCACCAGGGATCCGGGTGGACACGGCTCTGCTGACCTGGCTCCTGCTCCGTCTCTGCAGACAGCAGAGCTGCTGACAGCCCGGAGAGCCACAGAGGTGTCAGCTCTGCTTGCCAAGCTGACTCTTCTCAAATCAAATTTCACTACTGCTCTCTTTGATGATTCATCCCCAAACCAACAGGCTTTCAGAAATAGACTGAACACAGAAGCCCCCACGCTAGCATGTACAAGAGAGCTATGATTTCGTGACAAATTAGACAATACTGTCAACAGCGTGTGTGTACTACATATCATCTCGATGACAAAACAGGGCTCACTATCTCCTTACCCACCAGGGGAAGGATAACTTGCTTTTTTGCTTTTTTTTTTTTTTTTTTTTTTTTTTTTTTTAATGTCTGAATCCAAAGTCTTGCTGGTTGTTTCTTTTAATCAATTATTAAGTCTTAAATCAATAGCTACATGAGCAATCACCAGTGAGGCGCTACCTGACTGATGGGGCAGCACTCCCCAAATGAGACAGAACTGAAAGTGCTACACAGTCATAAGAATACAAAGTTAACCTGATGGACATGGCAATGGTTTAATATGATGGTGTGTATTTCCAACCAAAGCATCCCAGCATCGTTTGTTAAAAGTCAGGTTTTGTCTCCCAATGAATATGGCGTTGAATTATTTCAGGTAGAAGCTGTTAAAATTCTGTCCCCATCCAAGGACCAAACCCACCCACCCACATCGTATTCAAATAAAAAAAGAGCAAAAACTTGAGGATAAAGCCATCGATGTGCACAGAGCACTCACACACATGCACCAGGCAAACAGGCTGGCAGGCACTGGAGGCAACTACAGACTAAGAGAGAAAGCAGTCTGAGGGCAGGAGAGGGAGAGGGAAGGTGCACAGCAACTCACGTACAGGGACATGAGAAGATGAGACAGGAGGACTAGAGGCCATGCAGGAAGGTCAGAGCCCAGCATGCACAGTTCTGACTCCCAGCCCTGTGAGACCAGAAGTAGCACAGCCTGCTGCAGAGTCCCCTGCACTCCGTGCCCTCATGCCAAGCACTGCCTTCAGGGTGCTCCTGGGGCCTCACTGAGCCCCAGCAGTGCTGTGTCCCCTTGACGTGTCCTGCAGAGGCAGTGCCTTTGGGTGCTGCAGCTGCCTCTCTCCCAGGAACCTGGCAGCCCCCCACCCCCTGCTCCCCTGGAGGCAGCACAGGGAGATGCTCTTCAAAGGGACTGTGGGCTCCCTCGAGAGTGATTTGCAGGGTGAGGGAAGGCCTGAGCCCCTTCAGAAGTGGCTTTCCCTGTCCTACTCACAGGGGAGCAGCGGAGGTGGCTGATATATTTGTGTGCCTTGGGAAGGGATGAATGGCAAGGAAAAGTCTCCAGCAGATCAAACCATACAAGAGGGAGGCCAGGCTGGAGTGCTACTGACCTTGGCACAGCCTCAGGCATGGCAGGAGGGGCCTTGGCTCTCAAGCCTGGCAACAAATGAGTGGTTAAATAGACCTCTGTGGTGTGTTTTTGTGACCCAGAATCGCTGAGCTGGCCTCCCCTTGTTAGCACACCAGCAGAGCTGCTAAAAATGGATGCCACGTGTAGGGTTCAGCTCTCAACATGGGAAGTGGGAGAGGGTCAGGGCAATGCTTTTGGTGAGAGATCTGGCCCAGATGATACTCTGGCAGGAGGGTGTGCAAGGGATGGGATGGGCTCCGTCAGCCTCTCAGCCTCTTGGGGGATAATTGGCAGCTTCTCGTCCCAGTCAGTACAGGGGGAGAAGGGGAGAGGCTGTCAGTTAGCATTATGAGATCTGGCAGAGCTCTCACAGCAGCTTGCAGAGCACCATCAACACATTCCTCTGGCTCAAGCCAGAGATTTAAGTTGCCTGCTTTTCTAGCATAAGAATCTAGTAATAATTTAAATCATTATAACTCCTCAAAAAGCAGCATTCTTGCAATTTCTGTTCAATTTACAAGTCAAATCACATCAGCTAGCACAGCCCATGATGCTACCTTAAGTGATCCAGAAATTTTTGTTGTTCTTCATTTATTGCAGCAATGAAGTTTCTCTTTTTATTAAAATTTTTGTGAAAAGAATTTGCAATATATTTTTTTTAATCTTCTTTTTTGGATAAAGAGCAGAGGGGATGGTTTGGAATTTTTGCAAGAATAGCACAGGGAAAATTGCTGTGAACATTAAACTTATTTCAATGGACAATAGTATAATTCAGGGGTTTAGTTAAACCAGCAGACTGTCAAAAATGAGATTCATTGTCATTCATCCCAAAAATAGGCTTCGTAAGGGCTGTGTGCTGCTCTACTCCTCAGCATGCCTTGCTATAGAGAAAATTCCCAGGGAAGTGAAGTGAAACCCTGGAGTGGTGAGCAGTGCAGTGCAATCTGAGCCCCTGTTATGGGTCCCACAGGACAGGGAGAAAGGACAGTGTGGAGTCTGGTTCCCTGCTCGCTGAGAGGACCATGGGGAGGAAGAAGGGGAGCAGGCAACACAACAGCCACAAAGGTCGAGACTCAGAAACGTTAATAACTCAGCATACATTAACATGCACATTCCTTGCCTTGAGAGCAAAGAGCATGAATCAATTGCCCTGCTCCTTTCACCATAGGAGTGGCTGTTTCCTAACATCTCAGGTTCCCCCTAAGAGTGACGTTACCCCCTTGCAGAACCAGGCCCCCCCCTCCTCCCCCTTCCTGCTGCTGTCTGCAGGAATTGTAAGCTCTGGGCATGAGTGCTCTGGGCTCACAGGCTGGTGCTATTAGCCCCTCTCACATGCTGAGATGCTGCTGGCATACAGCAAGGCTCTGGTGGAAACACAACAGTGCCAGGAGGACTGCCCATGCTTCCAAATCTGTGCGGTGCTGCTAGAGAAGAGGAAACCAAATTGCTTTTCCCTGCTGGCTGGCTTGGCCACAGTACAGCTGAGCAAATGACAATGCTAACAACACCTAACTCTGGGCTTCATCCTCCCCTCCCAACACTCCCACTGCAGGCTCGCTGAGCGCTGCCCCAAGGTGATGGAGAGCTGTGTCTGTGCTCTCCACACATCACTCCTTTCTGAGGCCACCCCTGCTGCTCTGATTCTGCACTACTGTCCTGACAACCTTGCTCTTCTCTCCACAAAGAACAGCAGTGTGAAGTCCCACCTGCTCTCAAGGTGGAACAGACCTGCCTGGGCTGTGCTGCTCCTCCTTGGGCCCCAGCACAGCAAAGGCAACTTCAGAAGGCTCTGCTCTAACCTCCTGAGTGAGAGAAGTAGAGGGTGATGCAAGAGCACATCTTTAAGAAGGTGACACTGTCCAAAACTCCTGCCTTCCTTGGGAACCACCTCCTCGGAGTCAGGCAGGAATGAATGTAGGAGATACTCTCAAACATGATCATCAGTCTGCATGGTTTACTCATCTGTAGACACTTTCCATCTCTCCCTAGTGCTATCATTTTAAGGAAGGACTTCAAATGGAAAGGCAGTTGCTGGAATGTCACAATCTATTGACAGAATCAACAGCAGGAGAGGAAAAATTGGAACAGCAAAAAAACAATGCATTTACAGTCTAATCTTGTGCTCAAACAATGCTGTACTATTTATGCTCCCAATGCATCCTTGAGTGCTGACATTTTATAGACAATTTCCAAAACAGGGCCTTGCCATTTTTGGATTATATTTCAGCTATAACTTTTAGGTCTAATTATTTGCGCTGACAACCACATATAAAAGAGGATACATCATTACAGTGGTGCAGCACTGGAGACACATCAGCATTCAGCATACTGACATACTAATAGCAAAGTAACGGAGAGCAAGATTGTGGAGCTATGCAATTTGCATTCAGTCTCTAAAATTTTCTGATGAAAATAACACAACATTAAGGAGGGGAATAAGAGAAAAAATCCACTGTATCAAGATAAAATAACTCGTTAATAAATAACCTTGCAGCAGTCACAGAGTAGTAATTAAATGCATGGGTGAACAGTACACAGTTTTAAGTAAAGCTGGAAAAATGTAAGATGTAATTATAAGTGCCAAACATGGCAAATCCCAATGGAATATTTAGAAACTAATTTCTGGCTTCACATTAAATATTTGTGTACGTGGGTATTTTTGGTGGGGTAGGAAGGAGGGGTCAACAAAAAGACTGAAAAATTATCTGCTCCTGTTGGCTTATATCCATTCTCAGCTGCCTCCCCTCAGCTAAACCATGCGGCTAAAGCGTTTAAGTGCCCTGTCAAAGGTTTATTCTCCAAAGGTCCCTGAGCCACCACAGCAGTGCTCCAAATTCACTGAAATCTGGGAGGCTTTGGGCCTTGGCTTTAATTCAGTCTCTTTTGTTCCCTGTTCTCATTTTTCATCATTGTCTTGGGCTCAGGTAATTTTATCCTCTACGAAATCTATTTTTAGAGGATAAACAAGGGCCCCAAACCTCACTACAATCTAAACGAGAGCACGTTCCAGGGAGTGAAAAAGGAGCAAAGTCAGTGTACTGGAACAACTGCTACGACAACTTTTTAAAACTTGTTCCAGTGATGATTATAAGATCAACTCATGCAGCTGCATGTGTGAGGGGAGCCAGGGTCTCCTCCCCATATCATCTGGATGCAGCGTTGGGCTGGAGAGCCACTGCCAGCATCTCTCTTCTCCAGTGTGTCTGGAGGGGCAGATGGGCATGGTACCTGCTATGTGGAGTCATCTCTGGAAACTAGCTCAGGACTTCTGCCAAAAGCACTGGCTTTCCTCAGCACAAAACCATGAGTGCCTCAAGCTACGTCTGAAGCTAGATTTAATTTGAAAGCTGGACTTGCCTTTTACTACTGTCCTTTATTCACCTCTGGGTATTTGAGGGCACAGGGCAAAGCACAGATCAGGCTTTGCTGAGTGGCTATGAGCACCTGTGTACTTTGCCACAGGCCTTCCTGAGCCATCCTAGGAATGGCTTGGGGCCACTGCCAGTGCTCCCTGCCCTCCTGCCAGCAAGAGAAGCTACCTAAGCACAAGGGTCTTGCATCTCTCAGCCAGGTGCCCTTGCTGCCCTGTGGCAAGGGATGGTAGCATGCTGGGCTCTTATCTAGCTCAAATAAAAATTAGGTTTCTTGCCTCTAGAGAAAGTTAAAACTTTTAAAGCCACAGCAGAAAATGAGAAGCCTGCTCTCCCTCGCAGCTTGCAATAGAATGGAGATCATTCTAATCTCTGCTTTCAAAGACTGCTCTTGATCTCTGGCCAGAAAGCAGCAGCAGTTTAAAGGTATTAGAGTGGCACCTAGCACAGGTAATGGATTGGAAGAGGACCCCACATACAGTAGCATGCACTTCTTCCCACCCTACCTTTGAACAAAACCACCCTGGCTGATATTTACATGCAAAATATATTCTGTGCATTCTATATGTCAAGCAACACAGACATGCAAGCAAAGTAGCAATGCCATCACCAGAGTCACAGCAAACAGTAAGCAGATTTCATCAGGCACACTGTGGCTGTGCCTGGAAGGGAGGCAGAGTCTGTAGGCCCCCCCTCCCCTTTGGGGAATGGCTCTCCTCTCCCTACTGCAAAAGTCCCATCTGACGTGGTGTACTGTAGATGGATAAGAAGTGAAAAGGACCAACCTTCTCGCTGATCTGAGAGATGAAAGTTTGTTTTGTTTGATGGCAGAGTGCGATGAAGATGAGGAGGGAATAAAAAAAGACAAGGAAAAACACAGAGAGTAAAAACAGGCCAAGCTTCATCTGTCCGCACACCACTGAAACGACAAGACAAGACTACAGAGGTCAGCCATGACTTCCCACCACACACACACACACCACTCCATGTTGTGGACATGAGTGCACCACACTCACACTGCTCTGGCTCGTGGCAGGGATGGCTCCATGGCTTTCCTGACCTGCTCACTGCTCCTCGAGGCAGGGCAGAAGGGAAGGTGCACATCCCACACATACTCACATGGAGGGTACTTCTGGGGTGGCCCCACGCTGGGCCAGATGCTGGGAGCACAGACATGTTTACATGTGCAAAACACACACAGAGCAAGAGACTCCTGCCAGCACACAGACCCACGTGCTCCCACACACTCACTCCAGCTATAAAGATGATGGCAAAGGCACATTAAACTCATTGACCACACACGGGGAAGAGTATATACATAGATCCGAATTTTATCAAGTATGGAAGAAATGTTCCAAGTGGTGAATGGAAAAATCTTCTACCATGAAGAGCTGCTTCCCCTCTCCAAACAAAGAGCTAAACGCATCAGAGAGGTATTAGGCAAGTGACAGACATGCGCAGGTCTCAGCTGGTCTCAGTTTCAGGAGACCCTTACTGGTACACTGTGCTGTGAGTGAAAGATGGACAAGAAATCAGAAGGACAAAAACACCCAGAGAGAATTGAGCAGGTCCCAGTTTTTGTTCCTGCAGGAGAGACAGTAGAAGGTTAGTTGCATTTTCCTTATAGACAAAGGAGATCTTATTTCTCTAGCAGGAGTGACCTCACTCCAGCTACAGATCTGTGGTGTATCAGCTGTAATTGAACCCTCGCTGAGAGAATACAGAAGTGGATTTGATAGTTAAAGACTGCTTATGAGTCACATTTTTGATGGGGGAAGTAGAAGGCAGGGGGAGGGAGGAATTTGCTTTCCAGCAGAAACACTGCAAATTAGAGAACAGCATGTGGCATTATACAGTGCAAGAGTACAGTCAGCCATTTCCAGGGATCAGAGGACAGGATTTTAACCAACACCAACATGGTACAGATAAGGCAACAAACTGCCAACAACAACTACAACAGTGGCCTAAGAAGTATAATTGATCTTGTAGGAGAACAGCAAAGCAGTTGTTTATTTCTTCAATTGAACTGGTACCAGGAACCAGAATCAGCCAGCCCAGTGCTTAAGCCCATAAGTGAGGGTCACATGCACCAAGAACACCCATCAACCTCAAAACAGGCTAAGGTCCAGTTTTCCTCTGGCCTGCTTCAGACAGGAGATTCACCTCTTGGTCCATAGAACACTGATTTAAGGTTCATTTAATCATCTGAGACCCTATGATGGGAGGAAACCTCTTTATTGCTGCTCCCAAGCCACCACTTTATTTCCGAACCTAATGGAGTATATCCAGGCCTCAGCACACAGCAGAGGGCTTCACCTTCTGCCCAGCTCCTCCCAACAGAAAGGGGTTTTTCCTGCCTTTGCCCAGGAAGGACAGTGCTTCTGGCAAACCAGGCATACCTGTGAATGGCTGCCCTTCTGGAAAGCAGCACTGACAACACAATAGGGCAGCGCAAATTCCAAATGCTGCAAGTCTGGACGAACCTGCTGCACCTGCTGGGACTGTGTGACTGGATGGTAATAGAGGATGGTGAAGGATGTATGACTGGGAGACGATGTTGAAACAGCTACAAGAACACACATCCCTGATGATGAAGTGCTTCAGAGCCTGCCCCTGTCCTTGGAAAGTACTGACAGCTCCCAGCCACCCCAAGGGGACTTGCCAAGGTGTCACCTGGTGTGCCCACAGGCGGGGAGAGTGGTGCTGCTGCAGCTGGAAATGGCCAGGAGTTTTGTTTTGGGGAGTCCAGCAGGCATTGCACTGCATCAGTGTATGTGGACAGGAGTAGGTTGACAGTGGCTTTCCCCACGTGTTGACACTTCAGATTAGAGCTGGGAAGGTGAGGAGACACATGTGAAACACACTAATTCAAACAGATTACTTTCTGGTTTGTCAAACAGGAATGGGTTTGGGGCCTGCTATTTGTGACTAATTGCTGGATTATCTCTTAATCTCTTATTGTATTAGTGGCTTATGGAGAAAAAAGACCAATAGCAGGCTATTTTGGAACAGCTGTAAGGTAAGAGGGAACATCTCTTGCAGAAAGTTCTCTCCCTTTTCCCTTTACTTATTGCTTAAACAACTGCTGTTTTATCTGAGAAAACCTGATAAATTATAAACTAGAAGTTTTGTCTCTTTACAGATCCCATTCGCATGCTCCCTTATCTCTAGTTCTCTATCCATGTCAGTTGCAAGCTAAGAAGCAAATTTGCCAACAGGGTTTCTGTTTTTTACAAAGCAAATGACTCTTAGTAGTGAGAGCAAGTAATATCTGCCACTTCCCTACCCCCCCAGAGGATTTAAGGCTGGGGTTACCCACTGTATCCCCTGTGCAGAACACCACAGCTCACTAAGCTTGCTAGTGTGTTCCCATGAACTTGAACTGCCTGGTAGCTAACTTAAACATGCAAGTCTACGTGCAAGAAAAGCAAGTCAAGTCACAGCAGAAATGGCACCAGATAGCAAACTCCAGAAAGTAAAAAAGGGGTTCCTTTTGAGATCCAAGTTGAAACAGCAAAGAAGAAAAGAGTGAGGCCGTATCAGAGACGTGTCTGCCAGCCCTGACTGTCAGATGGCT
Source organism: Phaethornis superciliosus (assembly GCA_023637945.1). Lineage (NCBI taxonomy): Eukaryota > Metazoa > Chordata > Aves > Apodiformes > Trochilidae > Phaethornis > Phaethornis superciliosus. Next base: position 19,744,719 of record JAJQWJ010000009.1, on the reverse strand, counting down.
CCAGCACTCTGTAGGCAGAAATTCCCATGCTGATTGAATTGCCTTTTACCCTGATACAGACATTCTCATCTTATGCAGCAGCAGCAATAGCCTAACCACAGCAGCTTGTTGCAGAAAGAATTAATTTGAGCTTACAGGAGGCTCTGTTTTTGTGTTCTTGGGCATTAGCTTCCTGAAACAAGGCAGGGGGCTGTGGCGAGGATACGAATGCACAGATCTGAGAGTTTAGATCACTAGCTTAAACAAAGAAACACATTTCTAAAGCTTTTCAGAATGCAAAGCTAATACTTTCCTGAAAGCAACAAGAAAGTTCATTATCCCAATTGGCTCTGCAGTTCTGCTGGGAACTGCCAGCACCTGTCCTGTGCTAAAAAACCTCTGGTGCTACACAAGGCATTAATATAAAGGTAAGCCCAGACACTTTGGAATCCCAAAGACAGAGAGGTTAACAAAAACCCAGAGGGCAATGAACCCGTGCCTGCTTATCTCCAAAAGCACATCTTGTGTCTCAAGGACTCCACATAAATCAAATTTTATCCTTTACAGCTTTTAGAGGTATAGAGGAACAAAAGGACAGATTGTCTTTTTTACGCCAGATTACATGAGAATAAGACAACCTCCCATTATATGTGATAAACAATTTTCTCATCACACAGTGATGAGTATATTCCCTCCTAGAGAAACAGACAGGATGCTCAGGGCAACCAACCACCCTTTCCCATTCATAGTGCACACACTTGCATGCATGAATTCAATTAAGGGCAGAACCTTTGCACAAATGGATATAGAAGGGAAGGAAATAGACATTTAGTCAGCACAGATACACAAGCCTAACTGTTCCACAGACATCTATGCAGGTCATGTGAGGAGGAGGGGAAAATAGGTTTCCAAGCCCATTTCTGTGTTGCATTATCATGTACTGAGACACCAGCCATTCTCCTTCTATTTTCCATAAAGGTCATTTTACAAATAATCATACTTGAGAGCCTTGCATCGCACTTTTACTGTCGCAGGACTTTGCAAGGAATAAAATGGTGAAGCTTATTTAGTAGAGTTCTAAAAACCACATCAGTCTTTAGATGGAATGTGCTAGCAGAAGGACAAAAAACTAATATTTATTAAACTGTGACATTATAATCATTATGGCATAGCAAAATGCTCACAGAAACACTGATGGTGAACACACTTCAGCCCATGAGAAAACTAGCAAAAATATTCATAGTAGTACATGGGGAAAACTTGGCAGAAGCCTGTATTTGCCTCTCTGGCTCTGAAGCCAGACATCTCCAGTGTGAGGAGACACAGCTGCAGCATCACCAGCCACAGTGCTGACTGAGCAGCAGACATCTGCTGGTGCCCAGTGCTGCTCATCTCTGGCCATGCCACAGGCTCCCCTCACCCCAGGCTGGCTTACAACTACCCAAGGTGCATCTCCCAAACTACAATGGGTCTGCCTTTGGCTACAGGAGTAGCTTCAACATAGAGCAGTACCCAGCAACAGAGGAATTGAAGTGAAAAATACTGAAATCCCATAAAAAGGAGTGCACTTTCTTCATCAAAGGGTCATTGCTTTGTGATGCATTACTCTACTCCAGCATTATTTTGAGTTCAGGGCTGCACAGAGTGTACACAGGGAGCTCATGGCTCTTCAGACCCATGCACTCAGTCATGCACCAGCTGCTGAGAGGCAGTTACTCTCTGGCCTTTATAGCAGCTGGGTTTTGCTTATAGTGAAGGTCAGGGGCAGACGACCTACCCGAAGCAGCAGTTTGGGTCATTTGGTCTGATTCAGCTGCCTGTGTTACCTGTCAGCCAGGCATCTCCCTCTCAAGTCTCTCCAGACTCTTGCTTGTCTGTAATCTCTGTCAGGCCCTCAAGCACCAACAGTGCCCCTCTCTGGTCAAGTAATTTCAACCCCATCAGCCCTGACCAGAGGCAGGTTCAATGGTCAGAAATGTGCATATAGCCGGGCTGTAAGCAAATGTATTCAGTTATTTAGCCATTTTTTAGATATCTTCAGTTTTGGTTGCTGGCTGTTTGACCACTGTCCTCAGCTTTTACTCTTCTTCAGGCAATACTCTTGAGCTTTGACTGCTCTTGCTATTTTAGCTGGTTTAATATTACATAAGCAGAAAAATGTCCTTTTTAAAGGCTTCAAGTTTTGTTGCTCCAGGCCCATGCCAGTCATTCAGAAGTATTATTCTTTACACAAGGACTCCACTGCAGTAAGCATAATATAGCCGCAGGTAGCATTTTGGTGAGCTCCCTCCGTGTCTGAACCCAAGCTACTGCCAAATGCCTGAGTGTAAAACCCTGTGGTGGTCAAAGAACCACTCCTAAGGGACAGACCCACAATCCTAAATTCATTTTGGGTGGTGGCTCATTAGTGGAACTTGGCAAATAAAACTTCAGACTCCAAGCAAGCTTCCTTGCTGCCAGATGAAACACTATCCTGGCTTTTCAAAAAGCAAATCCAGAGAGCACGGATCTTTTGCAGTAACACAGCTTTTATTTACTGCAGTCTGATTTACTAATTTGAGGACAGAGAAGACAATTCAGTTTTAAATAATCTTCCTTTAAAAGCAGCTGTGCAGATGCCTTCTCTATAGTACACACAGCATTTTAGATGAGGGAACTACTGCACTTGCCCCACTGGACCATGCCTTGACGTCCTGAAAAGCAGCATTTAAGAACTGAAAGCTGGGCAGCAGATTTCTCATTTGATGAGAATTATGCAGCCAGTGCTCCAATAAGTACTATTCTAACAGCATCTGCATTGCTCACTGCTGTAAGCAGCATGGGGGAACACACCTAGTGAACTCAGGAGTGTATTAATAAGGATATTTTTATAAATGGTCTCCTGCTCATCTGCTTCACTGAAAAAATAATGGTACATGCAGAGAAAAATAAAAGCAGAAAAAGCCTGTCACATATATGGGAACAGTCAAATAAGGGGAGAGAAGATGAGGGGAGCACGACACAGGACACCACCTTCAAAAGCATCTTGTAGAACAAAGCTTATGGCTGAAAATGCTCCTCTTTGTTCAGATGTCCCTGAAGCTGTAGGCAAATGAAGAGTGAGATGTGTTCATAAAAAAACAGTAGCATAGGTCAATCATTGCAATTATACTATACTCCGAGTAAGCACAAAGAAATGACACCACATCAGGTTCACTCTGCCCTCTCTTCTTAAATCATTTTCTTACATGTGTTGAATCAACTTTTTGGATGTTTTGCAGCTAAATTAGACTGTAAGGTCTCTGGATTACAGCAATCACATCTTCCATACATTTCTATTCCCTTCTCTTCTCCCTGCAACCCCATCAAGACCCAAATCTAATCACGGTTAGGATGTAATGTGGTACATGCAACCATGAGTGTTCCTTAATGTCCAGACCAGCACTTGAAAGAATGCTTGTGCTGAAAGGGAAGAATAGGAATATGCTACAGTGCCCCCTTCCAAGTCCCTGCAAGCCCCACATAGCCAGCTTTCTCTGGCATACTCCCCACTCTTGCTTTCACTCTGGTTTTTCTCCTCTAATGGTCTTTTTTTTTTTTGAAGCCCCCCATGCATGGAGGGCTGAGGAGCAGCAGTGGGAGGCAGCCACCTTCCATCCCACCTCCCATCCCACCTCCGGTCCAAGCTCCATCCCACCTCCGCAGCAGCAGACAGATAGACCCGTCAGTCCAGAAGCAGAAGGCTTATGAGGGTTGCTTTCCAGCACACTTAGCAAGATGAAAATAATAGCTTCAAGGAAAATGCATCCATTTTCCTTTACAAATCCCTGGTGTGGGAATGTTTTAACTTTTAATGAAGTCCATCTGTACCGAAGATGGCTCTAAAGGATTTGGAGACAAGACACTGGCGTAGCCTACCCCTTCCTCCTCCTGTTCTTTCATTGATATAGGAAGCCCTAAGCAGTGCCTGGATACTCCTTCTCAGCAGCCAGTATCTTCCTTTGTTAGTATGAAAAGTATGATAAAGAAGCTAATGAGCCTGTGCTTTCTACAGCACACTCACAAAGGATTACCTGGGAGGCTAGGAAAGGGGAGAACATGATCAAAAACATAAACCCCCAGAGTCTAGAGACAAACAAACATTTGAACTATTAAAAAAACAATAGGCTGTAAATGAGAGCAGGCACAAGCAGTCCTGAGAAGTACCAGGGTGGAAATTAGTACTGCTGCTCAGTACTCAGCCATGTGGCTAGCTTCTTGGGTGCACACCACAATGAGGTCAATCATTATGAAACCACCATGCAGTGGTGGTACAGCTGACACACTTAATTTCCACAGTAATTTAGCATTAATTAATGTCATCTCTAGTGAAGATACAGGCACTCTCTGAAGACCCTACTGGAAGTCACTGATCCATCTAATGAGAACACTGTAGGACTATCACAAAAAGAAAAAGCAGGGATTCTTTTATTCTGCATCCTAAACTTGAAAAAGTAATATATTTTCATTTTTTCCCTTGCCTGTATTGTTCCTGGTGTCAATAACTTTTTGAAGTCATTAACTAATATTGTAACAGTACATTTTTTTTTTGTATAACATCTGCTACCAGAAACTGTAAGCACAAATACCAGCTAGGACCGTATGCACAGTGAATTTCATCTGATAATAATTTATGGAGCATCCTGTCTTAAAATATACAGCAAATCTTTATCAGGATCACACAGGTTGGAAACTGACATTGTAAAGATTATGTGCAGTAAAAGGCTTGTTTCAAAAACTTATGTGTAAGAAAATGATGGTTATCAGCAAAGCCTATGTTTAAGAACATGCTTTCTTCAGTGAAGGCCAGGATCTTCTCACATGTGCAGACCATCCACAGCCCATGCCTCACCTAAACAGAGCAGCTGAACCTTGCTGAGTAGCAAGCCAAGTGCAAAGTTCAGTACAATCCTCAGTCCTACAGGTTTCACTTTCTGAATAAAGTGTTCATTAGTAAGAAATTGGAAAGTTGTTAAAATAGAAGTTTTCTACCTCTTGAAGCTCCTGTGCCTTTTTTCAGCCACACCTCTATGGAAAGCAGGACACTGAGAGTCTGAGCATGCCACAGGAAGCAAAAGCATCCCAAATACTGTAGCAAAACTGCTGGGCATCCACACAAACCTATGCAACAACAGCTGATCTGGTAACTAGGATCCTTTCCCTCAGAGCACAAAGTGACAATCTGTGATAAGTTTCAGTACAGTTAGCCTGAAAAATGAACTTGAAAGAATACAGGGAGTTTAAAATCATCCATTATTACACTATGAGAGTGAAATGAGTGATTCCACTGCATAGATACAGCTTCATCTTCTGAATAGGCTTAAGTGGATACTTCAGTCTTCCAAAGACTCTTATAATCCAAATTATGCTGCAAAATAAAAAAGCAGTCCCCCAGAATAGAATAAGCAAAGAGAACAATGCCAGAAGCCACCTCTAGAAGGAAACACACAACATGTGAAGACTTAATCATTCTTGTGTCCTCTTTCCATATTGACCACTGTACATACAGATTTAAAACTGTATTTTCTTTCTTCAGAACAGAGGAAAGAAGAAAAGAAGATGAGATTTTATTATTAGATAGTTGCTTTATTATATGGAAATAAAATTTGGTCCTAAAAATCAATGGGTTCCATCAGCACAAGAATCTTCTTTCTTTTCTTGGAAAAATCCACAACTACATTTCCCAGGAGTCCCATGCCAGTGGCTCTGATTATACAGTTCATATGAAGCAGCACATTTTTTTCTTGCTGCGATTAACAGAAAGCGTGCAGAGAATTTAGCCCTTTCTACTCTTCAAGCTAACTCAAACACCTTTTATGTAAAGAAAGAAAACTGTCCTAATGTAAAACCTAGTTATTCTGGTACGTTGAAAACAGTTTTAAATCAGCAACATAGCATAACCATTAGAAAAATCACTTTACATGAATTGCAGATAATTTCCAGCAGGTTCCCAGTGTGAGCAGTTAATACTCAGAGGATCAATCACTAATGCATGTAAGATGGATTAGGACAATGCAGAAAAGCTGTTCAGTTTTTAAAGATACACATCCCAAAGCAGAGGCCCAGGTATCAGCTCACCCATAGCTGAGCACCTCTCACTCATCAAAGTATGACTGATTTTATGCTACTCCACCAAAGGTTAGTTTATACTAAGAAAATTAAGTACTTCTCAATCCCAATTAAAATAACCACGACACAAAGTTAAGGAGGTCAAGGGAAAGGAATTCCAATTCTGCCCATATTTCAACAACTTACGTAACACCATATAAAACGCAAAAACAGATTTCCAGATGTGAGTTAAACCCAATGTTGATCCAAGATCTTGTGCAATTTTTTGAGCAAAAGGCCACATCACACAAACCACAAAGTGCCACCAGGGCACTAAGGTAGGGAACACACTCCTTTCCTGAAAGTCACGGAGCCTCTTTTGGGCAGGAGGAGAGTGAACCCCTTTGGTGGAAGCTGCTCTTACCTCGAACATAAAGGTTTGCTGGGGCAGAGTAGCGGGTTCCTGCACTGTTGGTTGCAACACATTCGTATTTGCCTTGGTCTGACTCCTCGCTGTTCTCTATTTGCAGAGCTCCTGTACACAAACAAGATGACACAGACAATTCAGGTTATGGCAAATCTGGTAGTTGAATAGCCAGCCTCAGAAAAGGAAGGCCATGCCCCACACTTTTAAAGCATCTTCCTGGATAAATATGTTGTGATGTTGTTCCCTGGACCCACAGGGTACCAGCATGCAGCCATAAGGTACCAGTCTACTGTCAGAAGCTTGTGAAATTAATTCTTGCTATTTTTTTAATGTACAGGGGATGAATAATTGATGTATTTCCAACCACCTCAACCACTTATATTCATTGTTTCAATAAAGGAAAAATCATATACACACACACCTATTACTTACAGTTTTGTATGGGACTCCTGTCCAATAAAAAGACATTTTATAAGGCTTTAATCAAAACAGCCAAGCACAAAGCACAATAACTGTAGATGTTTGTTTCTTATCTGATGCACATGAAGCCTAGCAAGCACTCAACAAATTGTGATCTTCCTGCAAAAACTGGCAGAATCCCATCTCTCCCATCTCATCACCCCTCTTTCTAACAGACATATCCTTCTGAGATAACACTTTGCCTTTTGTCAACTTTCTCCACATCAGTGATCTCCGTGTCCTTTTGGACTTCATAGTACATGATACAAAAAGATTAGAAACTCAGTCTGAGACATCAAAGGTATACACCAACGCAACACACCCATTTGCTGCCTGGTGCTCACATGAAAGCCACCCTCCCTTTGTCCCACAGTGCCTGCTCCTCCAGCTTTGGGTCAGCAACAGTTGCTTAGCCCAGACTGCATTTCCTTGGGACATGATATGATCCCAATCTGAAGTTCCATTTGCAGGAGGGTTACGTCCAAATAATTGCAAAAATTGCCAGAGCACACAGAGTAGCATTTCATGTGGGGAACCTCTGGACTGCCTATGATGGAGCAGTGAGCTCTGTCCTGAGGTGGTTTTCTCTCATCTGCTCAGTCTATTTCACTGGCATCCAGCAACACTTGGCTTAGGAGGCTGGTCTTTCATCCAACTTCTTGTCTAGCACAGATGACTTCAAAACTGGTCACATCTGAACTCCCCTGACCGGGCTCCATATGCAGACTATAAGATGGAGACACAGAAAGAAAGAAGCAGGACAGATGACAGCAAGCTGGCACTGCAGGAGAGAGTGGTTGCTGGCCAGACACTGAGGTGGTTGGTGCTCAGCCTGTTTCCCCCAGGCAATGTGGGAATGATTTTTAAAGTGCCTCCAAGTGTTCAGATTCTGCTGCTTAGGATCGCCTGTAAGAAGGGAACTCTGCTCACAAACCATATACTGAACTAAAAGAAAACATTAACCCCTTTGCTTGTAAGGATTGGAACTCATTTCTGCCTGCCACGGCTCAAAACGACCACTGAGAGCGACACTGAGAATAGCTGGTGAAATTGCCTTCCCCCTTCTTGCTGGTTCAAGCTGCAGAGGTCAAACTCAGTTTTTCATATCATCAGAACAGAAGAAAAACTAATGTGGATCAACCACTGCCACCTCCATTATTTAGAAGGATAAATTGAGACTGTAGCATAAGTCTATATGTCATGGGGAAAAATGAACTTCCCTAGGTTCTGCCATATAATAAAAATGATGTACAGAGCCCTCCCTATTGTTGCATTAGTGCTGGAAATGAGGCTTCAGCTAGACAGAAAGCGCTTGGTTGCAGAAGTCTTCCCACCTACTAACATAAGAAGCTGCCAGCTTTCCCTAGCACAGCACTCTCTGGATACCCACAGGCCAAAGCCTACAGAGCAATGCTGCTTAATTCAGGGAGAACACTGAATTTCTGCATGCTATCTGGGAAAAACATCTTCAAGCAGACAGTGGCATGACAGGCAGCAGAGCAGGAAGAAGCTTCCCAATATTGACAAGACACAGAGAATCAGAGAATCTACAAACAAAAAAGACCTATTAGATTATCTTGTGCATCCCTGGAGGCCAGGGCAGGATTGCTCCCTGTTGTAAATGTACTTGTGTTCTGTCCAATCCTATTTTGAATGTGCCAAGTGATTGGTCTTTCACCAATTCTTCAAGGCATTGATGCCACGGCCTGGTTATGCTATCAGGAAGATTTTCCTGGAACTCACCATATTTTATCTCCTGCTCATTACTCTGCATGTGCTGCAGAGTCCATTCTGAGCACTTGCCTTAAGCTGGGCTGGGGAAAGCTGTTTGCTGCAAACCATACCAAATTTTAAAAAACAAACACAAAACAAAAAAGAGTGGATATCATCACCCAGAAGAAGACTCTAATTCTTATTTAGTCTGTAGCTCTCATCAGCTGGCTGGGATGAAAGCAGAGCCAGCTTAAGGTGACAGGCAGTGGTATCAGCAGAAAAAAAAATGAGATTGCTAGATAATTCTGCCAAGAACACATACTTTTTTTATATGCCCCCTTTAACCGTTTAATACATACCACTGTTATTTATACCCTTTACACTTGCAATCAGCATGCCTCTTAAATGTTGGTTAGTCAAACCTCTAGGGACCTCCACATCAGTGCTGGAGACAAGGGGAAAACAGAAAAGAATGAAGAAAAATGGATGATGCTCTCAGACACATAGTGTGATTCTGGGGGTGCTTTACACTGGGACAAGAGCTAGAATTGATGATCCCGACGAGTCCCTCCCAACTCAGCATATTCTCTGATCCTATGAAAATGGGCAGAGGAGAGATTCAGAATACATGCTCTTATTGCCTGTCAGTTCTGCAGCCAGTGTGGGCAGGTTTCTAGAATCACACTATAAACACGTAACATGCAGCTGCAGCTGCCTGCAAACTGCTCCGGGACTTGGGGTAAGGGATTCTGGTTTTGTCTGTGTTGGCATGACCGTTCAAACTATGGCACTCAAGAGGAAGAAAACCCAGAAAGCAGAAGGAAGTTCATGTAAACCTCTCAACTGAACCAGAGAGAAATCAGTTACTACAATAAATCATCATTAGACAAACATACAGATCCCAGAGTATAGCTGAGACCCAGCAGAAAGTGGAAGGATCATGGTAAATTGATGAGCAGGTAATGAGCAGGACTATAGGGGTTTTCTTAAAGGACAATCTACAACTCTGTGATGGATAGGAAAGGGTAGGGTATCTCAGGATACAGAGATTTATGAATAAAGTTAAGAAGCTCAGACATAAATGCATGTGATAGGAAAAATTCTCTAGGTGTAAAATGCTTCAGGCCCTCATTCAGTCATTCCAGAGAAAGGCAATAGCTGAGTCTCTTGGAGGGTTCAGATCTTGGCTGGACAGGACACAAGGAGCTACAGGAAAAGAACTGTGTAGCTCCTCTCCCTGAAGTTCATGGAAGCTTCATCTAAAGACCCTTTGACAAGTGCAAAGGACCCAATTTCTATTTTTACCCTGTCAACATCTCATCTTATGATCTTCTGTGCCTCTGCAAACCAGGGCTTGGAAGGCTGATTTACTTTTATTCATTACTTTGGGATTTATGTTGCACAAGTTGTTAAGTTCTTGTTCACACAGGATGTTACTGCAAACTTCTCACATGGCCTCCTCCAGTGCTCCTGTGTCAGCTGTCTTGTCCTTGTTTGCATGGCTGAGTCCCAATGTGCAATCACTGCAACCCACAGGTTTGGTGGATGCAAGAGGACCTTCTACCACCAAGATGTGTCTGTGTGCACAGAGAGGTGCAGTGAACAGATGGTTTGGGAGCTCATGGGACCTTGCAGCAACACACGTTCATCAGAGAAAAACCTCTCCCTGCTGTGCACCACTCAGCCCCTACTGCCTCCTAAGCACTCTGAGCCACAGCAGGGCTCCAGCAGAAGAGGGGAAGATATTCCTCACCACACTGCAATTCCACATCGATCTCACCTGTGGCTCAGATCCTGGTAATACATCTCATCTTATCAGAGACCTGACAGATCCTGAGAAAAACCCCTGGCTGCTCTCCAGTGAGAATGGTGACAAGGCAAAGCTTTCTGAGGATGAGGGCAGGTAACAGCCCTGCTGATTGACACAAGCATCTCTTACAGCTTCTTTACCTTGTGCTGTTATTTCCTTGCCAGTTCCTTCCCTCACTCCTCTCCTAGATTTTCTTTTTTTTTTTTTTACCCCCCCCTCTTTAAGCTTGGGCACAGACAGAAGCCCCATTAGCAGCTCTCCAAGATACTTATCTACTCAAATATACTTGTGCCGAGGCAGAATCATTAGTTGCAGTGACACAGTTAAAAGAAACATTTAAAAAGTGCATTGCACAGAGCACAGAGAAGGTAGATCCTGGTAAGGTACTCTTCTTGGCAATGCTGTGTATTGTTGTGCCACAGAGGGCTTGTCACTCTCTCCTTTAAGTGACAAAAGATCTCAGCTGCCATACAAATGGATCTCTGAAATCCTGCTCCATCATCAGCTGCTTGTGCTCTTTTCTCCCAGACAGCAACACACAGAGCTATACATGGCAGCTCCTGGGGTGACACTCTTCCATATTTATTCAGGTCGGAGCTCCAGCCCCAGCAGTGGGAGCAGCTCCATTTTTCTAGCAGGTCATTCACAGCCTCAGTTCCCCTGGCTCAGAGATGGGAACTGACCTTTTGCCCTAGTTATAAAACTAGACATGGAATGAAATGCTCCTCTAAGTACCCAGGAGTCAGAGAAACCAGACTGCAGTCACAGCACAGCACAGCACAGGAAAGAACTTGCAATGCAGGTGTTAATGAACCCAGCTATCTGACAGGGCCCTTCCTTTCAGGGAGCAGGCAAATTTTGCACACCCTCTGCACTACAGAACATGGCTATCCCAAACCCTTCCCTTTCCCCCTGACTCCCATCAGCTTCCTCCACATGAAAACTGCCTGACTTTCCCTGAAGCAGTATTCTTAAGCACCCCTTCAGCCAGTGCTCAGGAGTGGGCTCCATTCCCATTCTGCTAAAAATTCCCTCCCAGAGGAGAAGAATCCTCCAAATAAAATCTATAGAGCTATGGAGCAGGGACAGATGCAAGCCCAGACCAAACAAGGACCCATAAATGTGAATAAGGTAGAGAAAGAGACACACTTTGACACCCTGGCTGCTGCTCAAGATAACCAATACTTGCCATGGGACCTGTGAAAATCTGAAAGACACCAAACCCATGCAAGAATCACTACTGAAAATTAGCATTTCCCATCTTCACTAATTTTTTGTAATTTTAAATGGCAACAGCTCTCAGCTGTTAAAGAGAATGGTACCTAGCCTCCACCAGCCATCAGCAATGAAAATTATGCAAAACAAGGTACATACAAATATATTTTCATTGTTAGTGTTTGTTATGGTCATTATGCCTGAGAGTCTGGTGATTGGCATGCAAGGGGCCTGCTCTGGATGGTGGTGATGCTGCTGAGAAATCGCTCTCCTGTGCAGCACAAGCAGCTGCTGAGAGCATCCAACCCCTGCCATTGAGCTGGGCTCAGGCAGAGAGGTAAAAGACCCAATGTGCTCAGCAGCCAGAGGTCTCCTCTTAGAGAGCAAAGTTTCAGGATGCTCTTCATCTCTCACCAGCAGGTACAGGAAATCTCAGGGGACTTGGCATCAGAAGCAAAACTACAGCACTGTCAAATGCACAGTAACGCCTCTGTGTGCTTGTAAAGGGACATGAGTCAATCTGAATCGCAACAGTAAGAAACATGGCATTACAAGCATTTCCAAGCACCACCCCACCCAACCTCCACCCGACACTGTCTGCTCCTGCAAGCATAACTTCTAATTTTAAAATGTTTTACAGTCTCTTTTTTTTTTCCTCTCTGATTGTGTGTGACTCAAAAAGCTCAAGAAAATCCTATCATATACAAAGTGCAATCAAATGTACAAACACTTACTCAAAAAGAGACAGGAAAATTTTTTTAGCTTCCTCTAATCTCTTTGGATAACTTTATGCTCTAGCTCGCAGGATAGCATCAAAATACTTCAGCTATATTTAAACCAGTCTGCTCAAGACTGGAAAAGGCTTAGCTGCAGCCATACCAGAAGTTGGTGCGGGTGTTTTCCTGGCTTCTCAGACAGAGAGCTTCTGACACCCGAGTGAGCTGATCTAAAGGTAATTCAGACAGACCTCTGCTATGCTGATGTCTGCAGGTAAAAACTACTCTTATGTACAGGAATCTCAGATATTTCCACTGGTGACAGAAAAGTAACAAATAAATCTGACTGGAGAGGGAAAATGCCTGAGATGATGGCATTTCTTTACCTCCTCATGTGCATCCAATCTAATGCCTGCTCAGTCCAGCACTCACCAGAAACACAACAGTGCTCTTCTCTCTCTTACAGCCTGGGGCAGGAAAACGCAGCCAGGTTTCACAAAAGGTTGAACGAGTTCAATTCCAGAGAAATGCTGGAAGTGAACATCATCTATTTTACTTCAGAAATAAGAATGGGACAGAACTTGTTTAAATGTGGACTTGCTGATACTACTGGTGGGTCACCGTAAAAAGCCATCTATAGCCTAATCTGACGAGCATCTGCCAGCTCCATGTTATTCTGATGAACAAATAGGGGTTTAAAGATTAAATTATTATCTGGGGCAGTCCCTGGAGGGAGATCCTCCCATTTCAGGGAAGACAGAGATGTCTGGACAGAAAGAACCAAATTTGGTGACGTAAGGTCAAATGAGGTATTTAGAGAGAAAAATCTCCTCCTGTTTGAAGGGGTGTATGGCAGAATTTCTTGGGTTGTTCTCCTGCTGACCACATGATGCTCCCTGCGAGTGGGTTTTCCACTGCTCCAGCACAAAGCCCTTGGGTAGTGCTTGAATCTTCAGAGTACACAAGACATTCAGCTCCTAGTGACACAGTAACAGCAGCAATTGTACCAACCCAAAACCTCCCTTTCCACCCCCAAATATTATTACCAAAAGGGTTTATTAAGAGTCATTATTTCACCCTTCCTTTCAGACCAAATTAATGGATTCCAAAGCATCAAACTTACCTTAATGAGGAACAAGAGTGCAGCTGGGTATAGAACATGGCAGAACAGTCACTTCTAAATGGACACAACCTCACCATCATAAAAGCACTTTCATCTAATCTGTTGTTATCTTTAGAAATTCAGTGACCTCCATTTTAAATAAAAGGCATTAGGCTGACAGAAATCCTCTGGGAGAAGCCAGAGAGCAGCACGTGGCTTCTGTTTGCTCTCACGGAAATGTCATCTTTGACATTCAAACAGGACACGTATATTTTAAATAATGTCAAGAACATTCTTAAAATACCTCATCAGGACTCAAACGGGGGTGGAAAGGGGGGTGGGGGTGCAGGGAACTTATGTTTCATGAGATGGAGAGTTCTTTTCACAGAGATGTGTTCGGTTCCCAAGCAGGACGTATGAAGCATCCACACGGTTCTGGTGCTGAGTCACTAATGTCATCAGACAGGGCAGGCATGCAGCGAGCACACGGGGAGGCCCTGGGATGGCTGCATGCTCAGTATGCATTGCTGGAGCTCAGAGTGCTCAGCTACTTAGCATTCAATCTGTCATTTCATTTTAGGATTCGCAGTAGAAATAGAAGATGAAGAAATAGTTTAAGGAGCTTGTAACATCACAGCTGTCAATCTCCAGCATTCCAAAGGGAGGAATGACAGATATATAAGCCCATTCATATCAAAATAGGGTTTGCAGTCTTTTTCCCTGACCCAGATTTGCTACAGAGGGAACTTAATGCAAATACGCATAAAACGGCAATTCACATTTGTTCTAAAATCACTTAATAGGAGCTGAAAACATTAACCCCAGCAACAGAACCAGTTCCAAAGAGTCAGACTATTATTTTTCAGCAGTGATTCACGGAAAAGAGGGAGGAAAAGGGAGAAGGGGAGAAACTGAATGAATGAGGTTGTGTAGATTTGTAGGTGGCAGTCATATTGTTTTGAAATCCAGGGGTCAGTAAACAGGGGTCACTAAAATCACAAGAGAATTCAAAATGGCCTTAGCATATAACACTGATTAACATTCTAAAGTTAATCTAAAGGGACAGCTTTGAGTGCTTAGGCTAGAAAAGACAACACTCCAATTGGAAAGTCATTACTGGTGCATACAGGCTGTGAAATCTAGCCAGGGACTGTGCACACTGGGCTGTCAAGTCAGGGATGGTTCAATTAATGAAGGTTTAAACCACTCAGATGTGCTTCTGATTCATCTATTTAAAATAAATCTTTATGCTGGAAAGCAACATTGGCATGTCCATCTCAGAAAGGGGGGTCTGGGGCAGTGGTTCTCCATGCTGCTGCCATGTTAGAGGGTTAGCACACTTGAAAGGCAAACATGAGGAAAGCAAACAAAGGTGCTTGTTATCCCAGAGCCAGATTTGCTCAAACTTCCAAAAATTTATTTCTTCCTGATCAGAGTTTCATGCCTGTCAGCAGCAGCAGAGAAGAATTTGACTGTTCTCTTGTGAAAATGTTACCTCCTTATGCTTACACCAAAGCAATCCATCTAAACCCCCCTAGACACAAAACCTCAGAGGACACAACTGCAGAGGAAGTTCTGAGACTTGGAGGAGACGTCAGGCCTCCCGTGGCAGAGGCCAGGGATCATTTTCCAGTTTGCAAACTTTCCGCTGAATAACCCCTTTTCAACAGTGCAAAATTGGAATGGATGAGTCTACAAGAAATCACACTAAAAACCAACCAAAATAAACATACTAGTGGGAGAGTGCAGATGAGCGAGAGCGCTGGCAGAGTTAGGGCTGAGAGTAAAAGCTGGAGATGAGAGACACTGGAGGAGGAGGGACAAGGCAGACAGGAAATGGAGTGACATGACAACTGGAGGCACATTTCAGCATTCTTACCTCTGATCGGTGTACCACCTGGTGAGGTAATTTGAATGCAAATAAGATTAGAGAGAAGCATTAGTACAAAGAGGAAAGGAAGAAAATTATAACTAAAAAGCAGAAAGTTTTTAAAGCTAGAATTTGTATCAGCGTGACAGGAGTAAACAAAAAGAAACTGATGTGCAATAAAAGTCAGAGTGACACTCTCAGGACATTAGTAAAGCTCATTGCTTCCAGGAGTGCAGCATCCAGCCCTGCATCTTGCCATTAAAGCCATCACCCTCATGACTGGGGGCCAAAATAGGCCACCGAGGTGGCGTTTCTGGCTGGCCTCTCCACTTGCATTCACCCATACCACTGTTCAAGCAGTTGAGATGGAGGACGTGTTGAGAAGATGGTGCAGTGCCCCTTCATTCCTCATACAGAACAAGGAGGGTGTGTCCTGGGGGCTGTGTGACCGTGAGTGTGCTGGGCAGGAGGGGTGGAAAGCACATGGTTGCGGGCGCTAGGTGCAATTTTGCTTCAAGGTTAGAATGACCAGTGGGACAAAATCTGCTTGTTTAAAGAAATTAAACTAAGGGGAGAGTGTAACAAATAATTTTGAGGCATTCTCTGCATTCTCATAACCCTCGCATCAGATTCCCTTTGGCAAAGAAATTGGCGTCACGCAGAATTAACTTCATATACAGAAATACTTTGAAATGAAGTGGTTTCTGGTAATGTAACAATGGTTTGCTAGCCAGACTTCTCTTGCTCCTGACTAATTTGGATGTTAGCTGAAGAAAGGAATCCCTACCCTCTTTATAAGGCACTGGAGATAATTTTACATGCTATAATGAAGAGTAACTTATAAGGAGGGCTTCTCTGGGAGTGAGGTTCAGTTATCCTGTTGCAATGATCTACACAGGTTTCTTTTATGCGGTCAATGTGTTTATCAAGTGGAAGATCCACTGGTCAGTGTCTGGAGTCCAGCATGCAATTAATAATGAGGCATGATTGAAGGGGAGATGCTCCAGCTGGGCAAATTTGCAGGGAACCCTTCTAATACCCACTTTTGTCCCCTTGGTCTTATTTTGCACATATGAAGGTTGTTAGTATAAGGGAGAGATTCATGCAGATCGAATCTGTAGGCAGTTCATGGTATGTGTTGGTTTTATGCAGATTTGTACGATCTGAATACCAAGCACTTACCAAAGAAAACTGAGGAGTTTAAACAGACAGAAAAACAGGGTTAAACAGGACACAATGTGTCAAATCATGTTCAGTGTATTGATTAATAAATACCAGTATGCATACAAGAGTGTCGTGTATCTCAGATTTACAGCTCATTCCATTATCCACAACAATGATCACCCAATGGGAAAGAAAGACAGAAAAGAATTTCTGTAAATACAAAGAAGGCATATTTAAGCATATTTAAGTTGCCTCTTAAAAAGTAATTACAATATTTATTCTTTTTCTTTCCTAACTACTCTTCCTTTAGGCAGAGTCCTTTCTCTAAGCAGGAACAGCAATTCAAACTACTCATTTTAGCATTTTCCTTTGCCAAGATGACATTACTCCATTTTAACTTTATGTCTGGTTATATTTTCTGATGCTTTCTATTCACACATGACTGAAGCATCAGGAAAGATCTTGCAGTGACTCAAGCTGTGGGTAATCTCTCTCTTGCAATAATAAATCTGCTGCTTAGTTATCTGTCTTGCTAACTACTACTAACCTTGACAGAACAGTTATACCCAACGATACTTGCATGGAATAGCACAGCCATGGAAAACAGGGTTATTTCTCTTTGCCCATTTGGAAAGTTTGCCAAGTGATATTTTTCTCCTGTTTCATCTAGGGTGTCCCTCATCTCATGTCCCTTCACCCTTTTCACAATTCTCAGAGTTAAGAAAAGCCATGGTGCATCACTTCTGAAGGGAATGGTGCAATGGCTTTGAGCACAAGCCCAGGGTGTAGAAAACAGGACTTCCTTCTCTCTCATCTGGCTGAAATAGGGTTTGTTGTTCTGCCCTAGAATTTAAAAGATTTGCAGCAAATCTTTAAATCTACTCCCTGCAGAGGCTAAACACTTTCTCTAATATGAAGTTGTATACACAGAGCTCTAGGAGCAACTGTGTACTTGAGGAGGATTCCCTAAAATGTAAGTGTGACCAGCTCATTTTTTCCTGTGTTAAATCCCAGTCCTCCTGGCTTCTGAATGTAAGCCAACACTTGTGGGAGTAGCACAGTAGCTTGCTGTATTTAGCACAGTGTTTCTTCTGGGTCTCTCTCACCTTTTCAAAGTTAAGACATTCACTCTTCACTGAGAGGACACCATTACAAAGAATGCAAAATGCTTTTCTTTTGGACCTCTACAAAAAATGCATAATGTTTTTCTTTTGGACGTCATATTTCCTCATGCAGAAAGAAAAAAAAATATTTTCCAGTTGCCCTTCACATCATATGACAATGATCTCTGTCTGTTGTCCTTTCAGGTTATGCCTCAAAGGGAACAAATCACACCGTATAGGCTACAGAGTGCCAACATCATCAAGTCCATCAAGTGATAGAGGTGCCATCAGTTGAATGGTTACTGAGGCCAACTTGTGCCCTGTGATCACCAGGCCACTTTATGCAAAGGGCACCCAAAGACCAAACCTCAGACACAATTCTTTGTGTTTGAAAGAGCTGAAATGCTCGTAAGGGAGGAGACTTTATTTCCCCTTCATGATAACAGACACTGAATAACACCCCATACATTCACTTCAATGAAGAATGGGTGCTGACCTTGACATCCTCTATGTACCGCAAGCTGACAGCCCGGTGCCAAACACAAGGCAAACCAGAGAATGATACACTGGAAAACCCCGTGGGATTATTTATGTCAGTATTTCCCAGAGTGTGCTGACACAAACTCACTGTGGACTTACCAACACACTACTTTCTTGTAGGAATATAAGCCACCAAAAATTCCTCAAAAGCAACATCAGAGAAACCAAGGCTCTTGTTGGTTGCAACAGGGCACTAGGGCAACACTGAATCCTAGAGAACACTGACAGTGCTTTCAGCTATTTCCTAACATAGTTTTAGGGGAAGCTATTTTTAGAAGTTAAAGTACTACAGAAGAGACTCACTATTTGCCGTACACATCGAGCCTGGGTGTATCCCGTCACTGCTGTGTGTGCCTCATACAGCAAGACCTAGACAGTACAGTATAGGTGCTTCCAGGACATAAAACTTCAGCTGTCAACTGACAGGCCATGATCCTGCTTTGACCCTCATCCGTTCTGAGACAGCATCCATCCTTGTGTGTGTTCCCTGATCCTTTTGGCTAATACTACCCAGTCCTCACTCTTTTGGACTGGCGTTCCACACCCTGTCCCAAGTTGAGGCCCATCTGATGTCTGGATTCAAAGCTGTTTCTTGCAGGGAGCTGAATGTCTTCTCCTGGGTACTGACTGTTGGCTGTTAGCAGTGAAGTAGGATATGGCTGTCACTGCCATTTCACTGGGACAGGCACCACCTCTTTTTGCAAGTTTGTTTGTTCAGTGCATGCTGGATATTTCTTCTGTTTCCAAATAAGTAATGCTTCTACCTATAAGATCAAGACTAAAATGAAAACACCTGCAGCTCACTATGAGAGCATAAATGTAGCAAGATAATCTGGTGAGCTGGCTCCCACTGCTTCTTTGTTAGAGGCATCTACACTTTTCCAGAGAGTGACTTAAATTCACCTGTAGAGCTCTCGCTGATACTTGCCTGAAAGCCACAGTAGGGTCTGGGGCACAGTTTCATAACTCAGTTAACTGATGGTGTTTAAAAGAGAACAGTACTTGTATAAGGACAAAGTTCTTTATAAGAGAAAAGATGACAATGCTCTCTGAATTTCTGGAGTTTTCTTACATGGTAAAGATATCTGTATGTCAACATTCAGAATAGTTATTTATTCTAACTTGACATTTTGTTCCTAAGTTTTTTGAAGAGAAAGGTGGAAGATAAATTCTTCAGCTGTGAAACTCAATGGCAGTCTTCAAGAGCTTTGAGAGTATAAATACTACCAGAGTTGCTTTGAAATCTTCAGGAGCTTGTGATCCAAGAATCTTTACAGAAGAACTTTGAAGGATTAATACAATCTGATCTATATTGGGAGCTTCTGCCACATCATCAACTCATTTTAAAACATGGTTAGAGGTGTAGCACTGACCCTTGCCTCCAGGCCTCGCATCTACATCATCTGCAATACTACAATGTTCAGACAGTTTTAAAATCAGTTCAGTCAAAAAGGTTTTAAATGCGTTAGCGCATTGGGAAGGTTTCTCAGCTCCTGTGTTAGAGACTGAGAGGCAATGACTGAAGCTCTGCACCCTGGAGGAGAACAAGAAGCTGTCCTGAGTCACTTCAGTTGCAGAAAAGCATCTTATGCACAAGAGGTGGGAAGTATTAGCAAGATGACCAAGGCAGAACTTTGCTACAACCAGCGTGAGTTAGAGACCTTGATTTACCTTGATCTGTGATAATGGACATGAAAATCTGTATTTATTTGTGCTCTCATCTCAAGAGCAATTAGTCTAACATATGCTGGAAAAACTATTCAAGAGATGGACTTTAAAAAGAATTAAGCATTACTTGGGAGGAAAGAGCTGTGCTCTGGGGAGAAAAGGGAAAAAAACCCCTCTAAATGTAAATAGTTATGCTAACTGACAGTAGGTTTAATGAGAAAATTGCATATACACACACAGATGTAATTAGTAAATGAGGAGCAGTAGGATAAAGAGCAGATTTATAAACTGTATATTTGCTCCTGACAAAGAGACCATCTCTCTGGGGTTAAAGGAGCCTCAGACAACGTTCAGTTTTCTTAGACCACAAACTCTCTAGTACCTTGACAGAAGATGAACAGACCTGTAGAAACTGATGTTCTGAGCCCCCTTGGGCACATGATCTGATTATATGTAAGTTCAAAGACCTGCCTGAAGCCCCCAGAGCACTGCCAGCCTGCATAACTGTGAATGTCAGAAGAGAGCACCTTTCCCAAACATGCTGCTTCTTTACCTATTTATTCTGCACTGGAAGCCTGTAGAAATTAAATCACTTCTCAGCTCCCTCTCTAAGTCAGACTCCAAAGCTGCTTTGACCTTTATGACCTATATTTAGTACATCTGAATAATAATAATATATATGTATTCACTGAAGGTCAGATACTCCATATATTCAATATTGGGCTCACACCATGCTGTAGCTATTGTGACTATATTACATCTGTCTAGCTTTTATTGGGTTTTAATTTTATGAAATTAAATGAGCGTATATTTAGTAGAGATAGTATAAACTGACATTCATGCAGATATGCCACGCTGGCTGGAAGATATGATCTTAATGGAGCAGAGACTTTGCAAACTATTAAACTCTCCCATATAATGAGGGATCTATTTAAATACACTTTTCTTTGAAAAACAACTCTGTCTCACTATGGTGTAGCACTGGAGAGTTCAATTAGCACCTTGCAGAATGGATCAGAGACTGCCCAACCCATTGCATCACTCACACAGGGTGACTGCAGTCAGGTAAGTGGGACTCAGGCACTTTGAAGTGCAGACTCTATTTTATATCAACTACAAACACAAGAAAAAGCCACAAGAGCAAGCAGGGATTGAACCTCTGGTCCATGAAAAGCGGTAAATTTCTTGATCCCTACTTATGCCAAAGGTGGAGGAGAGCCTTGGTAAATCTTGGCATTGTAATACCAGGTCCCTGAAAACAAAACTTTACTCATATTTGGAAGTCTCTTGCATTGAACTGTGGAAGCCTCCCTCACTACATTAAAGAGCTAATCAATTTCTTCTGCAAGTCTGAGTATGTGTGCTGCTCATTGATTTCTAAAAGGTTCCCTTGACACCTCCCTTGGTAATTACTGTCTTCAACAAGCAGCCAGCTCTAGAGTTTGAATCCCAGGTGAAATGTTCAATTGAGATGTTGTTGAACAGAGAATAGGAAGCAAAACTTGGATGCAGTGGCAGGGTTTACCAGTTTGTTTTTAAACTTTCTATTTGACTAAACTTGTGAAGCAGCCAGTAGAGAGGCAGCCAAGTACCTGTGAAAAGGAGGCTGAAGAATGTACAGCAAGTGCATTAGAAGCTCCTTGCTGCTCATTTATGGTAATTTCTGATGCTGATTTAGTCAGTTATGAAGTGAAACACATCCACGTGCACTTTCCTATTGCTCCTTCCTAAAGCTTCTCAGAATAATTAACAAGTGTGATATTTTCTTTCAGCACAAACAGATCAAGATTAAACCATGTTGTGGGAGAGAGAAGCTAAAGGTCAGTGGGAAATTTCATAAGCTATAAATGCATTAGTATAATTAGCACTCACTGGTACATCAAGGTGGGATCAGGAGTGTCAGGCTGGGATCTATTTTTGATGAGAGTGATGTCTCATTACCCACTCCCCCAGGTACAAGCCTACTTCTTATCATCTAAGCATCATCAGATTTATGCAGAGGGCTCCTGCTATGAGGAAATGTGTCAAGATGTTCACCTTGCTAGGAGGTGTATGTTGCCCTGGCAGCATAACTCATAACAAAAGGCTATCACGTGCCCAGAGATACACTGTGGCCAGGCAAGGCAATCTGTCTCTTATTTAAGTGTGACACCTTCCTTTTTGGACTAAAGTTGTCACAGCTCCTGTACACTTTTGGAATTTGTGCAGGGTACTGTGAGCTTTTTGCCCGAGTCAAAAGCTGCTGTGTAGTGCTACTGTGCATTGTTAAATAGCCACTGAAATTCACTCTGGAGAGATGCACTTCATCAGTGAATAAAGCAGTTTTTATTTTCTTTAATTCTCTAATGGGCCCTACAGTCCTGGGAGACGAAACAGCACAGCAGAAAAACAAGAGTTCCCTGCTAAAATGAGTGCATTCTTAGCCACACACAGGAACTAACCATCTGTACTTCGAAAGTATTTGGCTTATCAATCCAAAAATCAAAACGAAAAGGTATATTTCAAAAGTGTGTCCACCTTCCTTTGAAATCCGCAGAACTTCTGCTTCCTGGATTTTTCTTTGTTCTTGGGGTGTCACATAGGATGATAAGGATCTCAACAAAAAGCAGAGAATTATCTTGCAGAATCTATGTAAGGAGTAAAACAGTACATGACCACTGATTGTAAAAACTCAACCAATATCTTATTGTCCTGATTTGCAGCTGTGCTCCTATTAAAAATATCTGAGAGTTGTTGAGGTGGTAGTGAAATATCTGAGCCTAGCAAGGATTTGGGACAATGTCAAGACCAGTCTACTGAAGAAGAAATCCAGGTGATGTTCCAAAAGGCATGTCCACTCTAATGTCTCCATTTAACAAGACATGATATCCTGCCAGAGAGGATCAGCTCCAAAAACCTGTTTTTATCTTGTAAAAGAAACCATCTCAAATCAAATTGACATTTAGGTTTAGAGTTGCATTTCAGGGGAAAAAAATAACAGCAGCAAGTAAAGAGAGAAGGGAATAAGAGTGAGGAGGAAGGGAAGGCTTACTTGCATTGCTACCTTACCCGAGCGGAGCTGCTTGATTCGCCCGTTGCTGGTTGCAGTGTCAACAGGAAGGAAGTCCTTGAACCAGGAGATTTCAGGATCAGGGTTACCACTGGCAGCACAGAGCATTGTGGCTGTGCGGGCCTTTTCAACCACCTTCAGCTGTGGGCCCATGTCAATGGTGGGGAAGCCAGCTGGGAGGTGGTCTTCTGCAAGAGATAAAACCACACAAGGTTAAAGAGAAATGTTCAGGCGTGGCGATGGGATATGTTTGTAGTGACAGCAGTGCCACAGTACAGCATCTGTGCCTCTGCTGGAAAACAGCAGTCTGACTTCCCCACTGAGAAGGTTTTCAAGCCCTTAAAGCACATTAGGCTCTATAATGAGCATTCATTACACCAATAGAAGCTTCCACTAAATTTAACTACGTTTAAATCAATTGCCTTGGGAAACATCCATAATTTTCATTGATACGTAAGCTCCATCTATTGTTGTTAATAATTCAGTAAAAGCAGGTATTTGCCTTTTTGTGGGAGGACTGAGTTGAAGATAACAGACAAACACAGAGCCAAATAGTTTGAGGCATCTTGAAAAACAACAGCTAAACAATAAAATCCCTTAGAATGGTCCAGAGAGGCCCATTTTCTCTTTTTTTGACGGGGAACATTCTGTCACACGGGTAGGATGGACTGTAAATCTCTTCCTTGTGCCCCCAAATCTGACTCAGAAAGCTTTTAGAAACTAATGAATGTAAAGCTAATGAGCCACACTCTGCTCATAAGCTGCATTGCAAGACTGCTGTGACAAGCTCCTGGTGCATTTTTTGGGCTGAGAGCAACAAAGGTGTGTGAGAAATGGCCAGTGCACGCTCTAGCATGTCTCACTGAAATACTATGAAATGAAGCTCCCCCGTAGCTGCTAAAACCACTTATACAGCAGGTACAAAAATAGTTAATTGGGTTTGCTGCTGCAGAGCACGCTCAGGAAGGCTGGGTGAAATACATTAGGCAGCCTTCACTGATAAGCCAAGGCATGCTCCAACATCGTCATTCAATAGCAGCTGCAGAACAGAGCTCATTTACTCATTCTGTGGCAAGATGTACCGTACTCTGCTAAGCCTGAACTGCAATCAAAAGGACATACTTCCACGGAAAAAAAGAACTTGAAGAACCTTAAGAAGCTCTTAAAGCACCAGAAACTCAATTATTTTCAGTATGTTTCTTTTTCTCCCTGTTTTAAAGGAACTTAAGCAAACCTTTGGCAAATCCAATCCTGCAAGGCTCCCAACTCCCAGCAGTCTTTAAACAAACAAGACCTCAGCATCTTCCCAACTCCCAGAGGAGTCTGAACTTGCTGCAATCTGATTTTTCCTGCTATCATCACACATCTGTAACCATTTCCCTCACTCCTGACAGGAAGATACTAGCAATAGGCCACCTCAGGTGCTTCCTTCTACTAGTATTGCCACACCTGCAGCACAAACACAGCCTGTTGTGGCTACTCTTACATATTTCTCCCTAAGATCTCAGGGGAATTTCCAAGACCCTTGATTTGTTTGCAAATCAAAACTCTGCAGCACAAGACAACATCTGCTGCAAACAAAATAATGTCCCGGAATATTGGGGTTTTTTTCAGATGAGAGTGACTGAAGCATGCAAGGTTTTGTAAAAGAAAAAATGGTTCCTGATGGTTATTAAAAGCACAAACCATATTTTGTCTCCCAGACTGGCATCCCTAGAAACCTCTCTCATCATGAGGAAACATAAATGGAATTACTTTTTTAAATGAAAAATACCACAAAAACTGTTTTGTTTTTTTTTTTTAATATGCTTGCCATCGATTTTCAAAGACAAAGGTACATAGAGCTTAACCAGAATGACACCAGAGCTAGCATTCAATAACAAGAACAGAAGCACTCAATACTGAGTAACCACAGTGCATATTCCTACACAGCTGGAAAGAAATAAAAGAATGGTACACACAGAAGTAAGGCATGGTATAGATGGAAAAGCAATGGAAGATACATATGAAAATCTGTAACCAATGACATTCCCTTGGATTGAGGCCAAATTTGCCTGAAGTGCAGCACCTTGCTATTTATGGTATTGAAAGATGATGCTTACTCTGGGGAGGCTGAATCCCTGAATCTAATCTAATCACCGTAATTACCATTGACAATCTTTTCTGTTTTGTCCAAGATTTTATGAAGAAAGCACTAAGTATCACACAGTTAACTTCATCCAAAGTCTGTGTGGAGGCTTAGTACTTAGCTATAAAGAAATCTGAAAGTACCATTTGTGCAAGAAATCTCTTTCCATATGCAATGATCCTCTGCCCATAGAAATGAGAGAGATCAGAAAATCCTTCACAGTGTCTGATCCATGGGTACACAATCATCCTGCTGCACAGAAAGCAACTGTTCAATCAAAACCAGCAGTTTGTGATGAGCCACAGACCAGCAGAAATTATGATCTAACCTTGAATTCATTGGATACAACACAGATGCTAATTAGAAAGACCTGGCAGCAAAGCTTCTTCTGCCACACTAGAAATATTAGGTATTTCTGGACAAGAAAAAAAAGACATACATTTCTAAACAGACATACAGCACTTCTCCCATACTATGCCCTTCTGCAAGCTCAAGGTATTACAGAGCCCAGATGAGAATGCTGGGCACTCAACACCTGGTGACCACAATGTGATGATGCTCAGACCTCTTGTTGAGTTGGGCACAGGCAGGCATGCAAGGCTCGTGTGGTGTGCAGTCATTTCCCTCTTAACTGCATAGAAGCCCCAAAACTATAGTGAAAAAAAAAAAAAAAGTACATATATTTTTTAAAAGTAGCAGAGAAGTGCTATGGTCAGAGCCACAGCAGGTTCCCTGGGCTAATGCTGGTATAGCTACAGCCCAGTTCCCTCTGCATGCCTGGAGGCTGAAAAATGCCTCTCTGCTATGGCAACAACACCATCAAAACTCAAGCAAGCAGTGCTGCCATGCCTGCATCTACAAATATGCACAGGCAGCAAGGACTTGGTTGTCTCTTTATCAAATGCAGAGGCAACACTGGTGTTTAAGCGCCACAGTGTGCTTCCAGGAGGCTGCAGTCCCAGGTTTCATCACCTGACAAGACACCAAGGGAAATCTGACAGCTGGTTTCTGAAGGCACCTCAGACACTCAGAGTCTGGGGTTCACCTGCTATTAGGTCTGGGGTAGCTGCTGGGGAACTGCACTGAGCCAAAGTCACAGTCTCCAGGGCCCAAGCTCAAGGGGAGGAGAAACACCTTGAGGAGGTGGTCTGAGGGCCTCAGATACCTGTATCATGAAATAGGGGACCTCAACTATTTCAGGTCTCCCATATACTGTGTGACTCTGGCAGCCCACCAAACCCTCCTGGAGAAGAGAGGCTATGGAGAAAACCTGAGGTGGTCACACCACAGAGCACAGCCCGGCACAAGCCCATGCCTGCCCTGTCAGCAATGATCCTGGAGAGATAATGGGGCTTCATTCCAGCCTGGTTTGGCATTGCTGAATTCACTGCGATGGCGAAGGTGCCTTCTGTGTTCAAACACTTCAGGTGACAATAGGAGTTCAGAGCTGTTCTTGCCTTGCCTTCCCCTCAGGCACATGTCTAATCGAGGCCTCATTATGAGGCTCAGTCATGCCTCAGCTCCTTTCAGCTCTTGCTAGCTGTACAAACTTGTCTGCGCATGGAGCTTGTCAGTAATAGCTATCCTCCTATTCTTGCCAATATGTGGATACCCTCATTCCAGAAAATGAGTTTGTCAGCACTTGGTTTTATTCAAGGATACACAGTGTGCTTTTAATGCACATTAAAACAGGCTATGAATCTGCTTTCAAGTGCCGACTATCTAAACCAGTTTTTCCTTCTGGGTTTCAGATGCCTTCAGAAGGGGTGGGCATTAGGTTACAGCAAGCAAAATCTAGGCACAAGCAAGATTTTTTTGGGCACTGCAAACTCTAATTCCCTCCATGGACTGCAGCAGCAGAAGTGGGAAGGACAGAAGAAAACAGGAAGAGAGAAGCAAGAGGAAAGGAGAGGGAAACAGCAAGAGAGAGAAAACAAAACAAAACAAATAAATGGGTTTTGCAGTTATAAAATGAAATTTGAAAAATCCATAACCAGGCTCAGGTCTTGCAAGCCGTCACCAAGGAGCCAGGAATGTCCCTCTGGCATCCAGCTTGACAGCATGTGCAGAGGATATCTCGTACTCACTTGACAGCTCCCCTTGCTAATCTCCTTCTTGAGGTGACAGAAATCTAAACTTCTCCCCCCCTTCTCTTACAGTTCCTTTGTGTTGCATATTTTCCATTTTTAAGGGGAAATCTAAGTAAGAAACCTTTCCCACAGCCCCAAACTTGATCTAAAATCTCCTTTAGAGCAACCGCAATTACATGGCTCATCCACCAGCTCTCTGGAAAACTACCTTTCTTGAGGATGCTGTGTGAGACACACACCCCTTGGGGCGTCCTTATTTCCTGCATCACTCCATCTACCAAGTGATGATAAGAGACACAGAGGCAATTGCAATTTATGTCTTATGCGAGGCAAGGAACGGTATGTGCATAACAGCTGCTTACAGAAAAGGCCTGCAGAGGAGTCTGTGGTGAACACAGACAGCTGTTGATAGCTGAATCCTGCAGGATTAACCCCAGGATTTTGCTCAAAACTTGTAGTCTCTCACAGAACAGAAAAGTTGGAGCATGTGGATATCAGGTTCCTACCAGTGCAAGCTTTGCACAGAACTCACTGGTCTTGCAGCTACGCAACTGTCTCTTGGGGATCATATAATGACTTGGCACCTGTAAAATCTTTCCCTATACCATTGTGAATTTTCTCTTTGTCAGTGTAGGAAACAGTATTTTAGAAATGACAGTGCAAACTGTAAACACATTTATGGAAGTTATTTGTCATATTCCTCTTCCTATCAAAGCCAGGCCTGCTTAGTATCATGAGTCCAATTGTTTGGATTGCTGAGGGAGAGGAAAAAAAAAAGATACCAAATATAATTTGGAAATAGTAGAAAGTACATTTTGTATACATTACAGCTGTAGCTGTGAGGCTAAATCTCTTTTAACCTATCAAAACCACTGACCCACTGGAAGGGGTGTTCTCAATTAATTTCAAGGGAGACATTGAGCCTCACCCTCACATAGGCCTGAAAACAGTTTATCTGGGCCATTGGCTCCTGCCAGCCCACATTAGCTGAGGAACTTCCAGACCAACATCAATTTTAGGGACTTGGTAGGGATGATTAAAAGACAAAGCTGCTTTGTTTTCAATTCTGCCACCTATCTGAAGCCAGTCAGGAGCATGCAGTGCTAGGGACAAGACAGGGAAAGGATTGAGGACAGAGATCTCTCCGATAAATGCGTTTGACTGTGGTCAGCATTACACAGAAGCAGGATGTACATGGATCAAAAGCTATTTCATGTTCCATATCCATTTGGTGACGCAGGCTGGGACCTCACCCATTTCAAGTCACCAGGGCTGAACGGATTCTGGTGAGAGGTGGCAGTTTGACACAGTAGAACATTGGATGGTGCAGGGGTAACCCTTGCCTACTGACAGGCTTATATTTGATGGATCAACAGAATTACTTTACAAATCTTACAGTCTTCCAAATCCCCCTTTGAGATATTGAAATACATTAGCAAATGCAAAATTATCAGTAAAAGGACAATAGCCTGGGTAGTTGGCAATATTAACTAATGAACGACGTAAGCCAGTAAGATCGTAAGCACAATACAGGACATCTGTTTGCTGAATAAACAGCCCTAATTCCTTCAGCACAGGTTCCACAGTGCAGCTATTCAATTACTGCAAAACAATCAAAAGCAGTCGAGCAATCCAGCAGCCCAGAAGAACAGCATCATTTTACATGGTAAGAAAAACCCTGACAGTGCTTTGTTCAGGTTCAACTGAAGCTGCACAAAGAGCATTTTATCAGCCATTTTGAGTGACAGTCTCTTCCTGCATCCTTCTTAAAAAAGCCCCCTAAGAGATGCCTCAAAAATATTATCCAAATTAGTGGTCTCCAAAGGCTGCCTGGTGTTGGTCTACCACCCATGTGGGCAGCAGCAGGGGAAGGGGTGCATCTGTGAACGCTTGCTGCCAGAGCCAAGTCTCATGGCAGGCTAATGAATGCCCCATCAACACTGGCACCACCTTGTAATTGCCTAAGGAAAAGGTGGGGCAGTGAAACCAACCTGTTTCAAAGGCAGCAGAGTCTTAATTACTGGTTAGTAAGAATAAAACAGTTTCAGGCAGGCAGAAAATACAAACAGTCATCTATTGATGACAAGGCTTTTAATGACAAATCTGCCAGTTTTGTATGACATCACACCAACATGACATGCTGAAGCTGCCTGTTGAAAGTGGGGAGAAGGGCACAGATGAATGGGTGGGTGTGGAAACAAGCTCCATAAGGACTTCTCTGTGTCACAGTGTAACCACATGAATTACTGCTCAAGAGCTTACAATAAACAAAGTATTTGCTATCTCTTAGAAAGATCAGGGTAGCAGCAGCAGCAGAGCAGTTCACAGAAGAAAGAATCTGAGTCAGTTCAAAACAAAGAAGGTACTGTAAGGAAAATTCAAGAAAATACGAGACTAGACATGGCAGAAGAGGATAAGCTGGCAGGCAGATTCCCACCCTGGGGGCTCACGGCATGAGAGCTCATAGGATCTGCTCATTCTATGTTATGAATCCATAAACACCTGATGGAAACAGTGCTACCCTTCAAGTGCCGGAAAGGCACTGCTAACATTGTCCTTTCATGGCTGGACAGCAATTATCTATTTACAAACTTCCAATACCTTCTTGGTAACACTGCTGATCATGCCCATGCACATGTTTATCTCAGAGGGGAGCAGGACAGCTTTGTCAGCAAGGCAGGTGCTCCCAAGAGCAAGACATGGCAGTGCCTTCCAATTGGATTCAGACTGTGCTACTGCCAAGTCCCAGCACTGCTTCTTGTTGTGCTCTCACCTGTACCTGTACAGCAGGTGATGCATGGTCACTGCAGCAACATGTCACCTGCCCAGGGCTGAACACACTTCATTTACCAATCACTGGCACCTCGTGCTCCCTTGTACCTAGGGCACAACCTTGACTCAATCAGGACTGAGGAGGTATTAATTTAAATAAAAAATAAATGTTTCTCCCTGCCCTTAGAGATGCTGTTATCATCCAAACAGCCCTCATCAGGCTTCATGATGCTTCTCAATTTGAACTAAAGAACTGACCAGGACAAAAAGTGGTGCCACAAATGCAGGGCCAGTTCTCCATTAGGAAACTGGTCCTCCTTCCCTTTAGGAAGCACTGCAGTGTGCCAGTACCAAAGCCTTCCAGGCTACACAAGACAAACATACTAATTAGGCACAGCTACCTACAAGCTTCTCATGGGGTAGCTAATTCAGTCTAGATGCAGGCTGGGTTACAGAAAAGAGCTACAGTTCTAGAGACACTGATGGATCTAACAGTTGTCACCCTCCAGTATGGCTGTCCTTTAAGCACAGACCAAGGGAAGGCATGAGAGAGGATCCTGTTCTGATAAAGGGCACTTCTGCTCCTAGGGCCTTGCGTTCCTCTGATCCAAGGTGTCCATAAACACTGCAAGATCTGCTGAGATGACCGAGTCTAGCCACAGCTTTAGTGTTGAAAAAGAAATTCCTCTCCTTCCTTCAAAGGTAACAGCTTGTGATCTGTGTTTGACAGAGGGTAACACAAAGATTTTTAACAGCTGCTAAAGCTGACCCAGAGCAAACCAGAAGTTAAGTATTCAGTCACAAACTTGAGCAAATTAAAGGTTTGCACCTATCTCAGTTCTCAGTTTAGAGATCTTCCTAAGTAATAACAACTTCTGCTCAGTGTGTGTTAGCTGTGGACTCTGCTGTCAGCTAGGAGACCTACACTGAGCCTGGAAGAAAACAATTATTTACACCTTTATCAGATTAGATTGAAACAGTCTGAGATGGCATTTATTAAATCCCTACTGCTACATCATCTGTCACCGTGGCTACCTCTTCTTGCTTTCCATTCTGGACTCCTCACAGTGACAGTCACATTTGCAGTCATGGTCCTAAACTCAAGTGTTTTTTCAAGACTGAAGCCCAAAGTGCCTAAAAGAGCTAAAAAACCTGAGAAAGAAGATTATAGTAGAAACTTGTCTGCTCAGGGTAAAGTTCTATGCCATAGGAAAGAGCCTCTTCAAGCTGATGAAGCCCATAAGAGGTGAGGACCACCCTAGACTTCCTACTCCAAATCCAAGCCCACTCTTCTGCCAAAAATGTAGAGAAATGTCCACAGACAAACCAAAGCCAAAGACATTTTCCTGAGAGACCAGAGAAACTAGTCACTCATATTAATGCAGTACTAAAAAGGGCTTAAATTGTATGGCAATGAAAGTAAATTCAGGGTTCAGAGTATAGCATGGCAGAAAATACAGCAAGAAATGTAAAGAATGTGGGTGAGGAAGAGCTTACACACAAGTAAAATTGATCATATCTAGAAGATTCCCTGTCTGAGCAAGTGTCCATTTTTTAATCCTGGTTAGGGAAAAGAAAAATAAAGGTATTTTTTTATTTCCTCCCTCAAAATTACAGCATAATTTCAAGTAGGTAAAAATAGAGTTTTCTGGGTCATATCCAACAGCTGATAAATAAGCCTTGACTCTTTCAACAACTGTTACAAAAAACCTCATCAGCTGGAAGTACGCATTGAAAAAACTCACAGAAGTTCTTTAAACACAATGAATTCAGAAAGGTTTTGCAGCCAGCTATAAAGTCTCCATAGTAAAAGGAACAGTAAAAGACAACCATGCTGTGTCAGGCAGAACGGTGCCATTTGTTGGTACCAACTGTTGAATATAACTGCCTGTAGAACTGTTTTCAAACCATAGTTTCTTCTGAATATTTTATACTAAGAAATACAACATAACTATTGCTACTGCACATTTCCTTGTGACAGAATATATACACACACTGACACTAAAACATACCCAAAACTTTAATCTTTTCAGAGAAACATATAGAAATAGCTCTTACTTATATTCTAAGTCATTTATTAATCCTTTCATTTTCCATACTACTTCACCTGCACTGATGTGATATACTATTAGCATAGAGATTTTCATTTTTCAGATGTGCAATCAATAATGCATTTCCAAATGCCATTAAATACAATGTGTGGTAAAATTAATGGACCGTTTGACTTTTGATCCATGTATGTTTGGTTGCTATTCAGTGCAGGAAAAAATGCATGAGAACTGAGTTAATCTGACAGCAGAGCTCTCCCACGCTTTCTAACATTGAGTTTCATACTAAAGTGAAGCATTCCTGCTGCCACTCAGCTGGAATACTAAATCTGTTCATTTCCACTTCACAGGCCAGAATGCAAGATTTTCGGTCACTTAAACTCCTACTGAAGGGGCTGGATCGTGCTAAAAACTGATTTCAATTTACTTCCTGCAGCCTGTCTGCATCACTGCCAGTCCAGTGGCTTCTCTGGTGGGAGAACACCACAGCCTGTCAAAGCAACAGTGGCCAGCAACTGTCAAGTGAAAACGTCAAGATCGGGGATGGAAGATGTATGTTTTGACAAAATACCACGCTGAAGTCTTTTTTTTCTAGAAACTGTTCCAACATGGGAAAGAAAAAGCACTGCCCTTCCTTCTGTCTAAGCTATGGAAAAAGGAAGGTATTCAGAAAACATGGAAAAATAATGACCATTTTTCAGTATAATGGCCTTTTTCAGTATAATCACTGTGATAGTATTTAAGAGAGAAAAATAATTCTCCCTTATCTGTCTTTAACTCTCTCCCAGATACCCAAGAAAAACCTCTTGAGAAAATTCTAAATATTCTGGAAATATTAGTTTGGAAATCAAATTTATGATTGCACTGGGGATGAGCTAGAGAGTCATTAAAAAGTACAGATAAGCTCCAGTTCTGGTATTCACAAACTGCCAATGCTTCAAAAGAAAAACAAAGAATCCCTCCTGGAAGGACACCCTCCCAAAACACCTCTTTCCTCTCTGATCTCAAAGACTAAACTAAAACTTGAAGGCAACCTCTGAAATCACCAGGCTATGCGATAGAGTGACTCTGTGATGCCGTGAGAGTCTGAATCCCCAAGCTAGCAATCAAGCAAAAACAATTCTTACAAAAACAAGGCTCCTCTGCAGCAAACAAGCTGGAAATCACAAACCCGGGTGGCTCAACAGCTTACTCTGCTCTCCATCTCTGCATAGTGCCTCTTACCTGCCCATATGCTTTTTCTCCAGCATCAGCCTTTCCTACCACTTTCAAAACATTCTCATGCATGGTGCTCCGTCTGCCATTTCCTTAATTGTAACAATCTATGTTTTGAGCAAAGGCTCAGAAATGATACAAAAATATTTTTAAGAAGTTACCAAAACTAGTCTAAGAAACCAGCTCCAGTCAAGGTCAATACAGTCAAAACACAATTCTCTAGTTCAAGGCATTATTTATTTACGGTATTAAAAAAGAAAATAACCTGTAAGAAAATATTTTTGTATTGACATCTGGTACATCTATGAAAATTTCAGACATACCTTTTCTCAGAGAAAGTTTATCCTCAAATGAAACAATAAATGTGAAGTTTCAATGCATTCATTTTATTGCAGCCATCTCAGGCATAGAGGGTCTGCATGCATGGAAATCATGTGTAGAATTGTAAAGACTTTAATTTAATCTGCACTCCAGACAGATCAGTGATATGGCAAATCACTGCTTTCCATTCAAAAGTTTTAAAATACTCACAGAAAAGATCTTGAGATAGCAGGTAATTAACTTTATTTACTTCATGGGGAAGTGACTTTTTACAAAGGGAAGAAGCATAGCTTGACTTGACCAGAGTCAAGGACAGAAATATTCACTTACTATGAGCTTTATGTCTTATGTTAAGCCATTACATTCTAGAAGATCCATTAATCGCACTGGCTCCAGTATCACTTTAGATGGAGCCTCTGTTTACCTTAACAGTCTTTTACAGATGATATGAAGTAGAAAGGCCCCCAGCAAAAGCAAGCCAATGGTAGTATGCAAACATAAATAAGACATTATTGCCAGACAAGTTTTGTTTTTTTAATGCTGGGATGATGTAATTGATCAGAGTTTAAGAGAGGATGTAATCTTCTTTTTACAGATAGCAAGTGTTGCAGAGGCTCAATATCATATTTACTGCTTTGCCACAACACCCATCTTTTCAGAAAGATGTGCAATAAAAGGAGTGGTTGACAATTTCATCGAAGGCTTTAAACAAATCCCCAGTGCAGGCCCTCATGAATTAAAAAGCACACAACTGATAAGTGGAAAGCTGGCAGTGAAACCACATCAAGGCCAAGTGGATAAAAAAAAAAATAAAATGGCGCCACTTGGCTCCTGTGGTAATCAGTATAAACCAAATGCAAGAGATCTACTAAAATTCCTTTGCTGTTCAAGGAAAATTCATTCCCTAATGTTAGATGTATTTGGCAGTAGTCAAAGGTTCATCTTGTCAAATGGTCACTGGAGAAATTGTGGGTTTCCCCCCCTTTCCACCCTGGTACGCAAGGAGGGTCGCAGAGCTCAGTGGCATGGCATTCCTTCTTTCCAGCCAGAGGTTGTGTTTTTTTTAAAATATGGTCTCTATCCCAGAACATTACATTTACCAGATATAGGCCAAGAAAGTTAAACAGACATACTGGCAAGCTTCAGCTTCACTATGCTGGAAAATTAACTTCAGGAAAGCTTTGGAAGGATTTTTCCCCCTCTTGAAAATGGTGACTAGTTGGCCTTGAGGTTTTAAAGACAATCTGTTATTTCTCCACTACAGTGTAATTCCAGGTTTCTTTAGGATCCCTGCACTAGCTAGTGCACACAGTAGTGGTTGGGAGGAGTCCTCACAGTAGCTCTTTAGGTTTCCTGATTTCTTTCTCAAATGGGAAACCACAGAAAAGGGGACTTCACTGGATTTTCTCATGTAGTAAAGTCAAGGTTCTGGATACATAGAATTGAGAACAACTATGAGGGGATGTCATGCTCTTGCTTGGCGAAAATTTTGCTTCATTCCCAGCTGACTGCAGGCAGAACTCAACAGACAGGGTCTAAAGCACCAAGAGTTTGCAATTCTCAGAAAATTATTACAGGGGAATTGTATGCATGAATCAGTTTGTGTTCCTTGCTCTGAACCACCTTTCCTTCTGCCCCTCAAAAATTCACATGGCTGCAAGTGTTCCTGCAGCCCTGTTTTGGTGTTTCAATGCAGCTTACACACAGCCTGGCTTGCAAGAGGAGGTTTCTCTTACATGGACTCTCAAAGCCCACCTTTCCCTAAAACAATCTGATATTTACACCCAGAGCCTTACGACGAGGCTGATATTACTGTGTTTTCCATTTCCTGGGGTGCATAAAGTAGCCACCCCTGTCATGGGACGTGGCACCTCCACCCTGCACTGTTCTGCAGGTACGTGCAGGGACAGCTGGCTGGCCATGGCCAAGCAGTCCCACACAATTTCCCAGTCTGTCAGCACAGAGGTGTTGGATTCATCCACCTTAAAGGAAGGCACCCTGGCCTTACTGGAGCAGATGTCTCAGAAGGAAGCTCACAGGCTAAAAAGCACAAAAAAGCCACAGCCT
This sequence comes from Phaethornis superciliosus, assembly GCA_023637945.1. Lineage (NCBI taxonomy): Eukaryota > Metazoa > Chordata > Aves > Apodiformes > Trochilidae > Phaethornis > Phaethornis superciliosus. The sequence goes on along the minus strand of JAJQWJ010000009.1, from coordinate 19,709,197 downwards.
TTCTGACCTGCTGCAGCATGGCCCAGGTGATTTTGTTTGCACAGACTAAGCAGATGACATGCACTGAGCTGCTCACTGCAAGGTGTCAGAAATGATAAAGCAACACAATGGTTTGATTTACTGCCAGGCAAACACTGGCTGGCAGTGACCAAGCATGGAGAGGTCAGGCAGTACTGTCCTTTATTAGCATGTCAGCAATTGCTGTGCTAAGGCACTCTTGGATTAGACTCCCAAAGTTGGAAACTCAAGCATGCTTGGATATAAATAATTGGCAACTAGGCCCCAAATTCCTAATAACCAGAGTTATGGTCCCTGGGATTAATGCCAAATTAAAGACAATCAATTCTTCCTCTTGATTATTGCACACCTTAATAGCTCTGTCCTTGAGTCAGTTCTATCCTTGATATTCACAGCCTTTTAGCTCAGTCTCTAAGATTTGATGTGCATGAAGAACAGTTAATAAGAAAGTTCTGAATCAAATCTGAGTTATGGTATCAAAATCTCTCATGTTTTACAGCAGTGAAAAAAACAATTGCTTTCAAAGTCTACTTCAGATCCTAGATTATAAAGGCATTTGCTGCTCAGCCTCTACACCCTAGTCTTCAGAGGCCTTCAAAAATTCTGTGTTTCCCTTTAAGGTGTTCTTTTAAAGTATCACATGGCAGCATATAGAGATAATCAGGATTGTTTTCACTAAATTATTTCAGTGAAGTTCACTGGCTTTATTTGATATACAAAAGACTATTTAACCTTCTCCCAAGACACTCTACTGATGTAATTACAAGCAAGAGATGAGGCATGGCTCTCTGAGCTGCAACCACTAACAGGAAAGAAACTTTCTGCTAAGCAAAGGCCCCTGTAAGTCTTTCTTACAGGATGCAAGAGGCAGGTAGCTCCTTGTAGGTAAGAATACTGTGAGTCTTTGTTTGCCCAGCTCATTATACAGTGCACAGACTCCTGGAGTTGGGACTCAGCTAGAGTTTCCTGGAGTTTCTTCAGCTGAAAAAAGTTAAAAGTGTGTGTTTAAGGTGAAGTAACTGCTGGCACTTGATTCTTAGGCATCCCTCACAAAGGACACAAGACCACGTGTCCCTTTTCAGAGCTTTGACAGCAAACCCTGCAGTAGGCCATACTCTGCTGAGGCCCTGCAGATGTAGCTGTGGTTTCCAGAGCTGATGGCAGGTCCAACTGCAAGCTTGTTTAGGATAGGGGAGGACAAGGAGAGAAGCAGAACTGGTTCATTCTCAGCTGCACACTTTACTGAGCTGACAGTGAACACAAAATGTCAGGAGGTAACACCCTGCACAATGACTCGCTGATATTGGAGATGATCACGGGGGCCTCAGATTCCCTGGGAAAAGATCATCTTTCCTTCCAGACAAAGGTTTTTAGACCCATGACTTGCCTGAGGGAAGACCAAGTAGGTCCCCATCCTATCTGTGAAAACCAACAGTTATAGTCTTTTCAACATAGCACTCAGTCTCCTTGTGACCACCCCTGTGTCTCAGCAGCTAGAGGAAAATCTTGGGCATTTCTCTAGGAGACAGAAATAGCAGGAAAACCACGGACTCATTCATTGTGAATTGCCTGCTCCCAAGGCTTGCACACCACAGACAAGGCTCTCTGGTAGACAGCTGTTGGGATTTTCACCACATCTTTCACACAGTAGACCTGAGGTAGATCTTTCCAGAGCCCATACAAAGGAAATCATTCCCCATGACAAAGTAGGAGGTGAATGTCCCAAACAAAGCCATGAATGTTGCCATGTGAGATCTGAAAATCCCAGTTTCATACTTCCTGTTGAGACCTTGATCAAGGTCAATATGACTCTTCAAAGCATTTCACTCACTACGTTTCTTTTCCTTCTCTTTCTGCACAAGTCTGCTCAGTGACATACCTGATTCCATGCCTTGATAAAGGTGCATCCTAAAAGAATGGAATGAGTTAAGGAAAGGAAATCTCTAAAGTATTGGGAGGCAAGGAGAGCAAGAAAGCACTCCCTCAACTTGTGGCTCATGAACCTGGGGCTCATCTCTGCTGCATAACAGCAAATAAACTTTAGTTTGTGTTTCCACATATTCAAGCAGCAAGCAAACCATCACAATTAATGAAGTAAGTGAAACTACAATTTATTTGTCACTCTGCGAAAACGTTACACTGGATAGCCTATGCACTCTTTCAGAGAAATCGAAGAGCCTTAGAATTAAAACACCTGAGAAACCCTAGTCTGGGAAATAGGGCTCTAATAGCCCTAATAGCCCCTAATAGGCCTAAAAAATGGGCTGCCACATGCACAAGCTTTGGGCCCAGACTTCAATAGATTGAGAACAGAGGCAAAAGATTTATTCTCCCCAGAAAGCCACTTGCAAAAAGAATAACAGCATCATCTTATATTTACACTGAGAATAGAAATTAAATGAGCAAGTAGATTTTGATCATGAAGTGACCTTTAAAAATGATTGAGAGAAGAAAACATTAGCCGTCACCACTATTTGCTCTGATACAGACCCCTCCTGAAGGCAACTTTACAAAATATTATTGCTAATTTTATTTCACATTTTCAAACTGCTTTTAAGAATTTTATGTAACTTTTATTTTCTCTGTCTGTCTTTTTTTCATATAATCACAAACTGGGAAAAGTACCATAGCTGAACTTAAAAAGAACTGGAAAATTTCATGAAGTTTAATAACATCTGTAGGTATAAAGGCTAAAAACAGTGCAAGTTATGAAATCTCATGCTTTGGCACTTGAAGTATTCTCTTGCTCATGTCCCACATGCTGAACCATGGAAATAGTTCATGTCTGTATGAGAAGGAGAAAACATTCTCCTTGGAGATAGCCACAGGGCCTAGGTATGACTGGGGGGCAGAATCATAGCCAGACACTCATGGCAAACTGCTACGCCCTGCAATCTCTTCTCACTTAACTGTATTTATGACCACTGTCAACATACCAACAATTACAGCATTTGTTGCACAAATCTTTATGAGCTTCCCCAGTGAAAGTAGGCTTTTCTATCTTCCTGGCTTAAGCAGGGTTATGGAAAGACTGCCAAAAATTACACCTGGTTTATGGCTTCAACAACCACATTTTCTTTCAGTGCTCTCATCATACTTTGCTGCCTCCTCACTTACAGAGTGAGAGATTCTGCAGAGACTACGCAGAATTAAGTCTGCCTTGTGACAAGCTCTTTCAAAAGTCAATACCATTTAGAATCTGCTTTGACCTTGCATTTAGACAGACTTAATACTATGTAGAACTCCATCCTGGACACAAACTCCCTAATATATGCATCAAGAAAGATAAGGATTCTGACTGCTGATGCCTTCTCTTTTGTACAAGGCCAGATTTGCATAAAGTGTAAATTAGGGCAGGTGTGCACTTTCAAAATTTGGTAACCTCTTAAGGTAGCCACCTATTTTTTTATTAAAAAAAACAACAAAAACAAACATTGACACAGTGTAATCATAGAGCTGTAGACCATGAAACTCTCGTTAGTATCATCTCTAAGCCATTTCATCCTTGGGAAGGTTTGATATCTTAGGTAGTTAAGCCTGAACTATCTACCATGCTATTAAGGGATGCCACAGAGAGCAAGCTGGCAGTTGGATTGTACCATATGATCCAGTGGTCCATTATGAAACTCAGAACATCACAGCACAGAAGATCTGCAATTCCAGCAGTATTTTCACTTCCTATATATCCAGTTTCATTTTTCTGTTAGCTGCACTTTTATTCCACTGCATAAATGCATCTATCCCAAATCTCTGCACTCCACTGGCCCTATGTCTCTTTTCACAATCCAGTTTTGTTGGGAATAATGGCATAGTCTCATCTTTCTCTCTGGAAAACACTCTAGTCCTTCTGAAACAAACCTGCTCTGAAGGACATATTTCATCTGGCTTTGCCCCTTTCCAGACTGTCTTTCCAGCTATTTATCTACATACATAACACCATCTACAGTGACTACCTGCAGCAAGGAATGGAAAAAAGCATAAATAATATTGTCCGGTCCCAGCCATCTGCCTGTAAATCTCTGTATGCCTTCATTTGCAGTATTCTTCCAACTGGCTGTCTACTCACTGTCTGTATCTTAGTAAAGAAAAAAAAAGACTAAAATGTCATATATTGTCACTATCTCAACTAGGAGGAATCACAGTTTCCACAGACGTGCAAGTAGCCCACAGGGATTTGGAGTCTCCTCCCTTGTGCTATTCAATAGGCCCCATGGCCATAGGGATAGAGAGATCCCATATCTAAGTTGAGAGAGGAAGGGAGGCTGGAGATCTTTGGTATACAGCAGGAGAACACCATTTTTTTCCAGAGTACCTGGAACTAAGCAGCAGTTTGAAAAAAAGTGCAAGCATGAAGGGTGAAATTAATCGCGTCTGGGGACGTCCTGGGAGCAGAGAGTGTGCTCCACAGCCCCCACGTCAGCCACAACCATGTGCATCTCCCAGCTGTAGTGAAAAAATTTGCTGTTCCCAGTGAGGGGCTGAGAGATAGGAAACTATACTCTGTTTTCAGCAGGCTGTGGCTCTGGTGGGACAGGTTTGTCAGCACTGTCTGACCTGCCTTTGCTGACAAGTACCTGCAGGCTGATCTCCTGAGCAAGAGAAGGTGTGGAGGTCTGGGCAAGGGAGCTGGTCCCCTTTGTTCCCTGGGGCTGAGAGATTCAGCAAAGCCAGCCAGCTTCAGCATGCCACAACCAGGAGGCTGCCGGCATTTTGTCTTGCCTGGGTTTGTATTAGCATTGAGCTAAGTGAGTTGATAAGTTGAATTATGAGCACAATTTGTCAAGTTGGCCTGCAAAGTGTGCCCTGTCCTCCCTTGCCATGATATGGAGGTGCTGGAGCTTCTTTTTGCAGGGAGCACTCTACAGTCCCACCTGCTGCTGCTTTGGGAAGAGCTTCTCATAATCCTGCCCATTTGCAAGCTGCATGCAGCACAAGGCATCACGGCAAACTCGTAATTAAATTCATTACTCCATACAATTTTAAGCCATTCTTCAAATAATTACAGTAATTTGATAAGCAGAAATCACATAAACCTGCTGCAGTTTTATCTCTCCCATTTTCTGTCTGAAGGAAAATGTGTGAGCAATTAGTCGGATGATAACGGTTCGGGTTATGCAAGCAAAACAAAATTAATATGATCCTTACTCAAAAAAACCCTAAAATAAAATTAAACCAATGACACCTTATGCAGCACGGGGTGGAAGTGAAGGGAATGGCAGTAGCCAAAGGCAGTACAAAGAAGGCGACGCTGGGCTGGCCATGCTCCCTGTGCCCGCTGTGGAAGCAGGATGCTCCCGGGAGCAGCAGACCTGCAGTTATTGCTTCTCTCTCCCGGGAAAGTCACGTCAGGTAACCTTGGTAACTCCGAGGGCCGGCAAAGGCAGGGGAGGCGGGAGGCAAAAGCTTCCTGCAATATTCACGGGACCATGACAGAACATTCATTAGTGCTCTAATGTCAGGAGGAATCAGCAGCCTGGGTGGCCACACCGTCCCACTCAGCTTCTCACTTTGTTTATGAGGTTCCTGACCTTTCCTGCTACAAAGCGGGCAAGTTGGAAAACTGCAGCTCATGGTACACTGAAGTATGGGGAGAAAATAGAAATGAAAAATTCACACCTGCTGGCTTCTCCGGTGAGCTCCAACCAGAGAATGAACAATTTGCAGTCTCTCATGGCCACAGCTGTCCTTTGGGTTCACCTGCCTCCGAGGCTGCTGAGGTGCTGGCAAGCAGATGCAAATCCACTGCTGACATGAACACTGCAAATGGCAGGGGACCCACTATGACGTGGCCGCAAGGACTGTTTCAGCACCCTGCTTCGCAGCAGGGACCAATGGAAATAATTAAGAACTGGAAGAGGAGGCTATAAATATGTTGTGATTATCACAGATCCCAAGTCTCTGAGCACCTTGTTTTCTGGCTCTGTCCACATAACCACAAATTCAAAGCCAGAGATGGCAGAAGTCCTCTCTGCACGGCCACAAAATCTCTGAACCTTACAGAAATACATTAGGTAACTAAACAGTTAATAAATCCAAGAGGGCCAGGGATGACTTTTGCTAGGGAAGGAAACATGGAGTATACTAGGCTGAAATAGAAATGTGGCTGGGCCACAAAATCAATAAAGAGGAGAAGGCCAGAGCTGTGGTTACTCTGGTGCTTGGATTAAGACCTTCATCAGGTTTCTGCAGTCAGATCTGATGATCCCACCACTAAAGGAACAGGCTCCTGGCTTTATTTCACAGAGAAGCATACGAAGAGTCATCAATTTTCTGAAAGTGACTTTATGCCTCGTTAAGACCCATCTAAATTATATACAAGATGACTTCCAAGTAATGGAAAAATGAATCTGCAGACAGTCTTTTTTTTTTCCTTTCCTTTAAGGAGGTGTCTCCATGCAGCCTGAAACCAAACACTTGTTTTGGCAAGAAAAATTCCCATTGTTGCAGGGATATACTTCAAAATTAGCCCTTCAGTTTTAATGCAGTTGCACCTTTCACGTTCTTCTTCCCCTAGAGCTGGGACTACCCTGGCCAAAAAAAAAGGATTCAAGTCTTAAGATACACACATAATAAACAATTTATGAAACCAAGCAATATTAGCTTTAAATAACCCACTTTCCAGAGGAATCAATGTGGTAGCTCCACAGATATTTGATTGGTTGTTTTTATTTATTTTTAATTTTTAATTTTTTGAAAAAGATCTTTCCCAGTGGGGCTTTCTTGCCAAGTGGTCTGGAAGCAGGAGTAGATGTTTGTGTTGCCCTCAGCAGACATGTGACAGCTTCAAGAAGACAACTTCTAATCAATTCCTGAAGCCTAGAGCTTCAGACAACTGCCTCCTTTGCTCAGGGAGGAATTTTATTTTACAGTATGTTTAGGGTTTTGCTTCCTTCCCAGATTTCCTTGAAGAAGCAGAGAACTATAGGTATACCATGTCCTGGAGACAGCGATGGTTGGGGGTGGCACCAGGAATGAAACCTGCAGAAAGCTTAGAGATCAGAAATATTAATGAATCTATGGGGAGAGGAAGTGGATAAGGACCATGGGAGAGGGGGCTACTTGAAAACAGCCCCCTTTCTTCATGGGGGCCTTGGCATCAGAGTCTTCCCTGAGGCTTTTGCTCTCCAGCCACGCCTCAAGATGGGTTACTGTGCAATGAGACGACTGGGTGTATCACAGGACTATCTGGTGACTGCCTGAGATGAGAGGACATTGGGATAACTAACCTCATCTGCCTTATGACCTCATGCTACGGAAATCTCATGGTTCTGCTGACGCAGCAAAGCTGGCAGCAAACTCTGCTATTTCAGCTGTGGGTTTCTCCTTGGGTCTGTAATCAATACGAACAAATAAGGCAGAAGGAAACAACCGCTGCCATTTTGGCTGCTTCAGCCAGATCTGATCCTGTGTCCCCGCCAGGAAACAGCTAAAAGCCGCAGCTCCGGTGACAACAGCGAGACCCTGGCAGTCCCAGGGCCCGGCCACACAGCCTCGGCCTCACGGGGTGCTGGCCCGGCCGTGGCTGCTGCTGGGCTGGCAGGGCAGCTGGCAGAGCACTGCAAGCCTGCGGTGCTTCAGACATTTGTCACAATTATTGGGGATTTACGAGGACAGGGATCCTGACAGTTGTCTGTAATTTCACTCTGAATGATACCCCTCTCCGTAGGCGGTAGTCTCTGAATTAAGCCACCCTGGAGGGAGAAAGGGAGATGTCCCCATTAAATGACTCTTCGACAGACACGTCAGGTAAACAAGCTCTGCCGCAATGTTCCCAAAAGACAACTGAGGGCCTTGGAGCAATTTTGTGTCCACAAAACCAGCCCAGCAGCACATCTCTCAGCACTGTGATGGGACAGCTGCTGGGCACCAAAGATCAAGCTCAGCCCAGTGAAAGCTGGCAGACACACCATCTTGGCTATGTGGGGATGGACACAGGTACAAAAACCAAACACAGAATGCAGGGATCTGCAATAGATGATTCTCTTTGCACAGGACTGACAACTGCAACTAGAAACAGCTACCCCTACAAACCACCAAGCCAGCAAAAGCAACACCCCCAAAAGCATAGCACAAGATAATTTAAAGAATATGGATACCATGCAGTAACAGATACATTTAACTAAGATGCTACGTGCAACTGTCCCATACATACACATCAAAACCCCACACTGTCCTGCTTCAGTTTCCTGAATATGAGTTTTATACTACAGCAAAACAGCAAGTGCTTTGCTCCCTTTGCTAATGACGAAGACTTAGCTCTTGGAATGATACCGGATTGCATGCAATGATTTTTGCTAATATAAGAGCTCATCTTTTCCATATCTCAAACTCTGCAAGAAAGAAGTACTCCAGGAGGAATACCTAATGCAGAAGGAAGCATGCCATGCACCTCCTTCTACGAAACTGTAATCCTAAGGCTTCATAGTTCCACTTACTGTACTATGGGGGCCCTTTTTGCACTAGCAGAAATGTTGTACAATTCACTTCATAATCAAACATCTTTTTAAATAGATGTTTTTAACAGCTGCACTAGATTTTCTAACATTTTTGTTCTACAACATCATGGTAATTCTTTCTGCAGGGCGACATACTGAGGAGCAGAATGGTACCAACTATTCCTGCTCTTTGGATCATTTAACTTCTATATTTTAAAGCAAGCAGTTCTTGCTAATTCATGTTTAACTTTTCATAGATAATTATACCCATTATTTAATTTCTTTTTCAGTGGTCCTGAATTTCAAGAGGACATCAGTATCACCCTAACCTCCCATGGGCAACGCACTTGAGGACATTAATTTTGAATGTCCTATAGCACCTACAGCAAAACCAAATTCCACAAATTGTATTTCAGTGGTATGTATCTCCACCCAGGGAGACTGGCCAGTGACTGCATATTTATGACTGTAATTAACTACACTGCTTTCAGTGGAAGAACTACCTTGTACAGGGTCCTGATTAAGGAGAAATTTTGAAGGGAATCTGAAATTAAATAAATATGTATTTTGGAGACAGCAGAGAAAAGGCTATAAACTCTCGCAGCTTTCTTAGAACACTGCATCTGAAAGCATTCTTGTTGAATTCTCCATTTACTAATCTGTATTTGAGTACTTCTTAGAGACTGGCTGACTATATTTAAAAATATTCATGACAACCCTTTTTCTGAAGCTGAAGGAGCTCCACAGCATCCCCAGAAGACAGTGCTTGTGAACTATGGCTGGGACACAGAGACAGCTTGCAGAGTTCACAGTGCAGGAGAGGGAAAGCTGCTGTGCCAGGGCAGCATACACAGCTTTTTTAGACTCTGCAGGTCCGAAGCAGGTGGGGGCAGGTTTGCCCATCCTGAGCCATGCACAGCTCCATGTGAACAGCCTACGCCCCATGCAGCACAGGGAAATGACTGCCCACTACGCATGCTCATGAAGAAGCGCAGGCTGTTGTTACAGTAGGTATTTGCAAGTATTATGAGATGCTCTAAAAAAACAACCAACCAAACAAAAAACCTCACAATGTCTTTACAGACAAATTTTCTTTTTTCAAATTTCACTTGAGCTGCATATGGCTCTGTACAAAACCACTCTTTCCTAAGCATCCTGACTTTTGACAACCACAGTCCAGGCTTTAACATTTCAAACAATTCATCAGCAACAGAAATCTGTGCTAATGAGGAAATGTGTCAGTGTTTTGTATCATGTTGCATGGGAGCAGGAGGGAGAGGAGAAAAGATGTGAAAGATCTAGGCAAGGGACCAGTTGAAGGAAGAACTTGCAAAGATGTGCAGCCTGGGTCAGGTGGGCTCCCACAGGCTTAAATCTCACAGGAGTGTCAAAGATGGCTCCACTCAGAATGTGGAAACAGCTAAAGCTGCCGGCTTGCTCCACAGGCTCTTTACAGGGGGACTAGACTGGATTCCCAAGCATTAAAACATCTCTCTGGAGATGTTTTGTGCCTAACCAGGCACAAAGCTGAAGTGGAACAGCATCTACACTATTCCAATGACTGTGCACAGATAAACTACAGGATGTGGTGATGCCAGCAAGGAGGAAGCAAGTCTCAATACAAATGCAGTCAACTCCCAACAATTACAGGCATCACATATGAATACCAGAAAGCATTAAATAGTTCAGAAAACACAGACAGAGGCAAAACAGTAGTAGCGTCCCGACCATTAGTTTTCTATTTTGTTTTGTTTTCTACCTTGGGGAAAAAGGGCAAAGACTTACAGTCAGGCAATTTTACAAGGATAGTATAAGGAAGAAAGCAAGTTCATTTGTTTCATCTAAACCCCTCTAGGCAGAACTGGTACTAGACTGAAGTATGTCACATGCCTCAATGGGAAAAAAAGCAGATCCTGATGATAAATCTACGAATATTTATTTCCCACCTCCGAGAGTTCCCTTCTTTCTTAACTAGATGCTTCCTGCTACATCACAGCAGATATTATTCCTCTCCAAACACACCCAAACATCCTAGCACCACTAGGGTCTGAGTCTTGGTTTCACCAAGTGTGAAAGTCTCTAATGTCTTTTTGGTAGTCTAGCTATAATTACCAGTTATAGGAGACACAAAATAACTTAATGAAAAAAGCTTGCTAATGAATAATGACTATAGCTGTTTTGAGCTAAAAACAGAACAGTGATATGATCAGTTATTAGCCATTTCTAGAGGAAAACAGGAGATTCCAAAATCTATACTTGACAATTGTGTTTACTGACATGTCAAACAAGGCAATGTCAAATAACCTGAGAACAACCTGGCTGGCACAAGCCAAACGTAGTCCATAGCAGTGCTCCTAGAGGCCACCTAACTCAGGTTATAAGAGGTGTTTCTGCCAGTGGAGTATGACTGGCAGTAGAAGCTGATGAACCAAGTTATGTTGCTTGTACCATCTGTTACCTGTCAGCTTTTCCAAAGAGTTTGTTCTTGGGTAGTGTGTAACTGGCCAAGCTGGAGGACGGATGTTTTAGTTTAAATCTTTAGTTTATGCCAGATGTACTGGCAGCTCTGTGCTACATTTTCTTTTCCTCCTAGCAGACAGTTGAGGAAACCTGACAGCATTTTCTATCAGCTGCTGCGTTGCAGCTACATCCTATCTTGCTCTCAGGACTGCCAGTTTCTCTCCAGCAACCTTGAGAAAGATTATTTTTCTGGGAAGCTGATGACACATGAGCTTTGCATTAACATAACCTGTCCATCCCTGCTCTTGTTTCCTGAAAGAGGTTTTTTTTTTCAGTTCTGTGCCATGTCAATGGCTGAGAATTGGGGTTTACTCTTAGTGATCAATCACTAACAGAACATGGTCTCAAAAATCAGCCCTTCCCTTTACTCTGACTTTACTGGAAAGCCCCTGCAGCACTGCACAAAGAAAGCTCAGCCCCAGTTTCTGAGTCAGTTTTTACAGTGACCTTCCAGGACTGATGCTAAGACAGTTCCAGGGTTTGCTCTCATTTGAAAAATCCACTTTGGATGTCTTGGTAAGGTGTCAAGGCACACTGATCCAGCAGCACAGATTTTAGTACAGCTACCATTTTCCTGAGACCCCAGAGCAGGAACTTGCGCTTTCCTGAAAGGAATTTAATTTGCCTGACACAGAGATGAAATTGCAAGGGGCAAGGATGCAGTCAACCTTTTGATGGAAGCAGTGTGCCTGCAAAGATGGCAAGGAAGATTTGCTGCTAATTCATATGATTGCTTCCTGGGTTTTTCTCCATGCCATTCCATGGAATGTTAATAACTGATAAACACAAATTTCACTTCATTCACACTTAAAATAACCTCAGTGAAAATAATTTCTTTGCTGTTTTCAAGGATAAGATCAGAATCAGAATCATCAATCTGAGTTAATCCAGAAATTGTTATATTTCCAGGTAAAAATTATAAGACCAGAAAGAGCATTTGGTCACCCCACCTGACCCATCATATCAGAAAAAATTCCAGGCAACAGCCCTTCACACCTGCTTTGTGCCCTGTTTTCACCTAAACAGGGCTGAAAGGTCATGCAGAAAAGCATCCAGCATTAGATAACATCAAGAGATAGAGAATCCAACACTTCCAGTGACAAATCAGCCCCACTGTTGGAGATCTGAGTTTTATTTCTGCTTGAATTTCTCTGGTTTCAGCTTCTAGTTATTGATTCTTTGTCTGTCTCTGTCTGATGGATTAAACAGTCATCCTTTGCAGCTCAAGTCCTCTCTCACTTTAGGTACTCATACTCCACAAATGTTTCACCTCTTGCTCTTCTGGTAAATGAAGCACACAGAGCTTCAAGTCTTTTTCTGTGTGGAATATCTTTCCATGTGTAAATTTCTTCTTGTGGCCTTTTATGTACCCCATATTGTAGTGAGGGCTTGCATTTCTTGTTGTCAGAAAAAAAATATGGGCCTGTAAAACTTTTGTTACTGCACTTGTCCTCAGGATAACTTTGGGCAGAGCAACAAAAGACAAGATCCATCTCTCAAAAAAAATTGTATTCCTAGGAAGAATGGCTGAGCTCTCTCTCTCATTTGTACTTCCTTCCTTCCCAGTAACAACTTCGCTTTTCTCTCCCTGTCTTCTACCAATCCTACACTTACTTGACACACACTTTACATATAAATGGAGATCACTCAAATGCTGGGATGAAGAGCAGTCCACAATACTACAAACCCAGATCTAACAGTTCAGTGTTTCATAGAAAATGTTTAATGAGGGTATTTTAAATAAATATAGCAGATGTAATTCTTACTACAGTAATTCTGGTTTGTATAATATCAGTCCTGAAAAGATTTCAGGAGTTGCTAACTATGGTCATGGTGCCAGCTCTTTGACCTTGAGCTAAGGAATGGGTTATTCTCACTTTTCATTATAAGAGCATAGTATGACATTAGAATAAGCAGCACAAGAGGAGATCAGTGTTTAACATTAGTGCCAATTAGACCTCTGCTGCTCCTGCAAAGGCTGATAGCACTGGCACAGCCAATGAACTGAAGAAGTAACAGGAAAAAACTCCTGGAGAGAAGCTGTGTAAGATCTCTGAGTGGAAGGCCCAACAGAGCAAATTGGATGAGAAAGGTGAGAAAGAACCAGAGCAGGATCTGAAGAGGCACGGATGATCTCCTGACAGCAGGAGAACAAATCTCTGCTCCAGTGATACCTTGATTATAATGGCAACTTTGACCAAGACAGACTGAGACATTTCCACACACATTTAGCCTCTGAAGGAAACACTGATTGCAGAAAGACTTCAACTATCTCCTCTCCAACTTCTGTTGAAAGTAGCCCTGGGTTCGACAGACAAAACATGCAAAGAGGAGGGAGAAAAACTCTGAGCAGAAATCTAGCAGTCTGGGTCATTGCAATTTCAGCCAGTAATCAGTAAATGGAAAGTTAACTATTGCTACTTGCCCCCTTCATTCCACCATGGCTCACACAGCTGTTCATACATTGATAACTCCAGAAATGAGTGTGAGCAGAGCTTGGGTAGTTGGTATTCACGCAGTATCAAAGGAATGCATTTGCATTCTTTGCCAGATGAATCAATTTACTTTGATTGATGATTGAACTTCAATAAGTTCTTTAATATTTTGGCCATCAACTGTGATGCTATAACAGTGTCACCAGACTTCTGTTGTATTTGCCACCACAGCTCCTTTTAGCTGCACCGTGTAATATGCCTGAACTTCTAATTGATCCCGCTTAAATACTGATAATTAATATATTTCAAAGATGATCCTATGAAATAAAGCTAAGCCTATCCAGAACACTTTGTGAACAGTGATTCCTGTCACTGGAGAAGCTGGGCAGTATGTGGAGACGGCACAAGGTGCTGCTCAAAGGACTGAAGGCCTCCCCTTCTCACTATTGTTTTTTTTCCATCATCCTTTGACTTTTTGCTTCTCAGTAACACTGAAACATTGCTTCCAACTACTAACCTTGCTCCTGCTGCAAAATAACCTGCAATAATTTCATTTTCCCTCTTACTAACATTTCAAAATGAGATCAGCAGTAATACTTCTATTTATGCATCAGGCTAAATGTAGGCAGATCTAAAATAACCTTTCTGATGATAGATATATGGTTAAAGTCAAAGAGCTAGAGGCACTCAAAGTGCTATAAAAGGAAGTAAAAGGAAAAAAATAAACACATTGTTATTTCGTTGGTATTTTGCAGTTGAAAAATAATTGAAAAAAATCAAGAAGCAGTAGTTAATACACACAGCAAAAATAAGCTTCAGGTCACTGGGTAGGTGATCTTGAGTTATAACATCAACCTTAACATTGTGCTCCTGTCCTCGCTTTTATTTAGCTGAGTAGTGGCATACTGTCTATTTACTATCAGGGCATCGAGGCTTTCATGCTACAGATACAAATGCCAGTGACACAAAACCAGTCCCCCTGCAACAAGTCCTGTTTGTACTGCAGTAGCATACCCCAAGCCTATCAAAGTTGAACTGCCTAAAGAGATGGCAGATAGCTGAGGTACAGCCCTGCTGAACTGACTTAACTCACCAGCAAGGTAAATTAGTCCCTGCTTATCTCCTTGCTATCAAAACAAGATCCTCGGACAGCCAGTGTGAGCACTCGTATACTGAACCACATAGTGTGCTTCAGGTGGGTCCTCAGCTTTACATGGATACAGCCAGCTTACTGCCAGTCATGCATGAGCAAGACAGGAATATGAAAGACCAAAAGAGAAGCTGATAACGTTTCAATACTGCGTTCAGAGGTGACACATATTAATGAAACTGAGATAGCAGTGCATCTATTAAAATGAAGGGACAGTGGGAACCTGCTCTCTGTTCTGGCTGCACCAATTGTCTGGTGAGTGGCTGGTAAGAATTAAAATTGTGCTGTCAGCAGTCCAAGTCTCGCATGATTACACACCTTTAAAGCCAATCAGGAAGAAAATAAATTCAGATGTCTGTGGCAGGAGTTGAATAGGGAAGATACAAAACAAGCTTCCATTACCTCCTAAGAGCTGGTCAAATATTAATGACTACAAAATCTCTTGACAATACCGGTGGCATGGTTCAGCCTTTCCAGACACAGAAATACAGAACATGTGTGTGAGGATCATGGGATCTTCCCAGCTGTGCTACAGACCACTTCTCCACTGGTACAATCACCATCCACAACAGAAACATATCCACTGAAAGTGGATCAAGGACCTTTGCTGGCATGGAGACCTGTGGTTGCAGCTGACCTCATGGGAGGGGGGATCCTCTGGGGGAGAGGAGCTGACCTGCCCAGTCCTGGAAGCCTTCTAAGAGTAGTCAAAGCCTATCTCAATGAGCAGGAAGAAATAAAACCTCATAATATGTTTTTCTCTAAATTTTCTTTTCCCCTTCTGGAACAGTCCTAATTCCTCCCTTATCCAAACCTTCAAGAGGTAGTTAGTTTTTTTTTTTAAATTTGTTGTTTGTCTTTAGTATTCTCTAATGAGAAAGTACAGATGCAAAGTTCTTATCTCTGCATCTTTTGTTTTTGCATTTCTGCATATTAACAGAATATTCAATGAACTCATTTAACACTTCCCAGTGATCTACAAATAATCCTTTGTGTTTTGAAATATGGCTATAGGCAGAAAAATTACTGCATCATTTTTTTAACATAACTGTTCTGTTCCCTGTGTGTAATCAGTCATGTCTGCTTGCTATAGTCACAAAAATGAAGCTAAACATGTTCTTATCCTATTGTTTTGCAAAATAAATGTAGCTCTAGGAGAGGAAGCTGGCATCTATTCTAGCTCATACATCATTAATAGAATTATATTCAAAATTTTGAATTACTGTATTGCTGAACTAATATCCCAGTTTTTCTCCCTGTTTTTCACAGATTCTAAAATGGTGGTAGCAGAGAGACCACCACAAACTTATCATTCTGGCATCAAAAAGACTTCCTTCTTTATCATCTGGAGTGAAAGACGGAAACAACGAAACTCACACACCCCCTACCTTTCAAATAAAATGATCTCTGTAGAAATATAGTAGTAAAAAAGCAAGCTTCTCCACACAGTCAGCAGGCAGGGTCAAGTAAAATGCTTTAAACAGAGCCAATGGATTTAGGGAGATACATTTCTGAATTCAGACATCTCCTAGCATGCTGACCTGACGGTTTCTCGGAAGCAGCTTCCTACCAAGGTGATCACACACTGAGGCAGCTGCCAGGGGTGACAGCAAGATGGCTCTTAATTCAGCTTATTTTGGCTGAGCCTGTGGGTGACTTCGACCATATTTTCTCCCAGGTGCTGCTGCATTAACTGTATGAGGAATGCACTGGGCACTGAAGCTGACAGAGACTTATAGCTCTGAAACAGAGATAGTTACAGCCACACATACATGCTTCCTTTCTTATTAAGGAAGAAAAAAGTGCTAATGTTTATCCTGTTAAGATCTCTAAAGCAATCTTGCAGTCAGTCTGAATAGCCAGCATGCCTCTACTGTGTCCTGCCTGCCCCTCTGCACAGCACTGTACCTGAGCAGCACATGGGCTCCCTTCCTCCAGGAGTGCCTCCTGTCACTGAGCTCTGAGTGATGTTGGGAAGATCACTGTCAAGACCCATCTCTTATTTTCCCACAAAACCATTGAATTACCTCCCCATCTTTGTCAAATTCTCTTGCAGCTGATCACTGGGAGCAAATAATCTGTTGGTGCTCAGATGAGGCTCAGCACAGCATGCAGAACCACAGAAGGGGGATTATCTCTGCAGGCTCAACTACACAGAGAGGACAGCCCAACTTTAAGGGACCATTCTGGTAAAGCAGATTATCAAGATTAGGGAAGACAAAACTTCAGAAGATGCAGCACCAAGAAGTGATTTTTCAGATGTGCTAGCAGCAGCAGCCATTTGCTGCCATACTGAACTGTGATTTAACCTGTAGATCTGCTTCCACGTAGGCAATTTCAAGCACCTATATAGACTTTGGCTAAGGATATGGGGGGAGGTGGAAAGACTCCTAGGCTCCAGCATGTGTACGAGCAGACATATGAACATGCGTGCATGACAGTGAGAAAAGAATTATACTCAAGGTGCATTTTTGTTCAGTTGAAAACTACCACCAATTATTTTCCCCTTTAGTTACATCAAATTTGCCATTTTAGAAGCTTCAGTTCTTGGCTTTTGGCTTGCCTTTTCTTTTTTTTCTCACCCCTTTAAACTGAATGCTTTTTTGAATTTATTTTACAATGGATGTTGCTTTCATACCCATAACTGGTTCCTCGCCTGCATTTCTGAGCCCTTGCTGCATTTTCACTGCGTTTAGCACTTACTAGGCAATTATCACTGAGTCAGGTAGAATGACAGCATTTTTACAGTTCAGGAACATAGTTCTGTATTTCAGGGAGATGATTCTTAAACTACTTAAATGTTAATAGCATCCACCTAATTGTACAGATCAGAACGTCACATTCTAATCCTTGTATTTTCTAGCTGACTTCTGTCACCTGCTCTTTTGCTTTAGTTATCAATGTCAGGCTATATTTTTGATCAAATTACTAAGGTGAGGTTAGAAATACTTTTATTTGTATTCCTAGGTGCTTGCATCTTTGTGGATTAAATCTCACCAGCACATCACTTGTTACACAAGCAGAATCTCAAAGCACTCTTAAAGCATCACAGGCATTTTTGCTGCAATCCTCCATTTTCAAAACAACCAATACATGATTGCTACAGTTCTCAGGGGAAGCCAGCTTAAATGCACATCCATATTCCCTCTGCACTTCAACTCAAAACATTTTATACCATGCAAAATCTTGGTGTGTGTGCGGGAATGCAGGAATGTCCATTTGGGGTCATGGGAAAAATCCACCTTCCTATGCCTCCTCCTAGGTGTTCCTTTATGTTTGCTGAAATGGAATTTTAATTTAAAAAAAAAATCCTCTGACAGTTTCAAGGCAACTGTAGCTGTAGTACACCACTTTTGCTGTACATGAAACTATTTCAGCAGAAGTGTATGAAGAGATCCTTAGAAGCCAAAGGTGTTCTGCTGTAATGGGAAATGATGAGGGAAAATGGTTTCAAAGAAAATCTATTACTATTCCCTTGAGATGGCCAAATAAAAGAGCAAATGCCATTGCCATTGAGACACAAGAAAAGTGAAATTAAAGAGAGTTCTATTAATGTGCAGATTTTTACATGTAGCCCCCCAAAAGGAAATTATACAGAAATAGTAACTGTCATAGAGTAATTTATTAATAGCTAAATCTGTTATACATCTGCTCTGTGTAGAAGGACTCTCCCACCAACTCAGCCAGCCTTGTCTGTGGGAATGGGGAGGGCAGTGTGACTCCACTATGGAACAAGCAGTTATAAAAACACAACAAGCCAAGCTGGTATGCAAAAGTAGAAAGGCATGACAAAAACAACACAGGATCAAGACCAAAAAAAAAAAAAAAAAAAGAGTACAGATGAGTCAGGAAAGTGGAAAATCCAGAATGACTTAATGCTGCCATGAAAGTTCTGGGAAATGAGGAGGTAGTAGAACTAAATAACAGAAAAATAGGTCTGACAAATAATGGAGAATGAAGCACCATTTAGGATTCAAGTACTTGAGCTGCTCAGCACTTTTTGAAAAAGAAATATATGAAAGAAAATTTAGCTTCTAGTTTTAATGCCAAAGTGTTATGGGAATTAGTTAACAAATTCACTATATCAATTGCAATTATTTTAAACTCTGTAGAGAGCTAAGCCATCCGAGAATCAGAAAAGCAGCAGAACCTATTGCAAGAAAAGGCAAAAATGGTGATCCAGGAATTGCTGTCCTGTAATGCCAAAGCTATAATAGAATAAATACAAATTACAAACCTGCCTGTGTTGAAACACCAGCAGGGATCAAGGGCGTATCAGAGATACAAAAACAGCAGATGAGAAAAACTAAACCCAATCCTTTCCTTACAGAACTAACAGAAAAGTGTTTTATAGCACTTCATATAAGCCCATTCCCCAAACTGAAGCTGACTGGGATTAAATCCTGGTGGAGATTTCTGAAAACTTACTAAATGTCCATAACTAAAGGGTAAGGATAAATGATAACATGCTACCCCTGAGACTGCTGTTAGGGACAGATCTTATTTAACATTTTAATTACTCTAGGAATAGGGAAATCATTGCCACTCAGATGGGGAAAACCCAAGTGGCAGGTTATAATTAACCAGTAACCCACCAAGAGACTGATGGGAGGAAGCAGCATCCAGAGTCTCATATCCTGGTAACCTACACATCACTTACATTGTCTTTAAGATCATACAATGCTTCAGAATATAAAGTATTTTCTCTGATTTCTGCTGTCAAAATATACTGCAATAAGAAAAGCAGCATGTATATTTCATTTTCTGTCTTTAGCTGGCATGTAGCATTGATAGAAGCTCTTAAGGAGTTCACTGAATTGGTCAAATGTCAGGGTGCAGCAACATTTGTATCTTGAATTTGCAAAGATGAGGGCCACCTTCTTTGATGAAAAGCACCTGTAAAGCGCAGGGTTATTGTGCTCCCTTTTGCCATTTCTTGGATAAATGTCATCATTTTTAATGCTACCCATCTTCTTCTATAGCCTGCGGGGGAGATTTTCTAAGGCAAAAAAATGGCTTCTAGGTGCTTAATTCCCATTAAAAGCTACCAGGGACATAAGTACCAAGCTGCTACTGGAGCCTTCGGGAAAGAAGTCTTCCTCTAAACCATTGTTATCCACCCTTTCAACACCTGAAATAAGTCACTGATAGAATTTGTTTTTTTAAAAGAACAGCTGCTTGAATCTGCACCGAAATCACTTTGTGACCCGAGAAGTTGCTTTTTGGCGTCCCTGTGCAAGTATGCAGAATGAAGTGAGACAAGATGCACTCAATTCATGCCACTTTAAAAAAGATCTCTATTTTAGGCAATGCAACATGAGAAGGTGGATGTGTCATCTATCTGACTCAGCAGAAGAGTCTCATTTAAAAAATCCACGGCAAGTCTTGACTGGTATTAACGAATACATGAATTTGGTTGACAGGTGAAATCTGTGTACACAAAGTTCAAGAGCATAGAGGCCAACAAAGAACAAAAGAGCCCTGGAAAAGAAATCTACTACTGCCAATATTCTTTCTTTCTGTGCTGTTGTTGTTTCCAAGGGACTCCTTTTTGCCCTGGATACATGAGCTCTGGTCTTCTGTTGATGGCTTCAATAGAAGCTGTTAGCTCTCCTTCTGCATCCATCGGGAACATGCTCTTTGTCAGGGCATTTTTAAGTGGCTGGTGCTGGAGACCAGATATAAAAAACTGGTAGATAATACACAAAAAGGGCATGTCATGCAGCCTGACCTATGCACAGTCTCTGCACCCCAGGAAACCCTCACCACCACCTTCAGGTTTCTCCTGTGACACCATACATCAACAGATCGCAGTGGCTATACAAAGAGGCTGTACCACAATCCCCTTTGACAGACAGACCTAGAGCCCTGTGAAAGAAAGTAATTTGGTATAATCACCCACGAGATCTCTTGTGGAGCCATGATTACCCTTAATGGTCTCTGGGGACCCAACCCAAGGGTCTTCAGGAGGAGACAAGCAGTCTCTCCAATAAGTCTGCTGGCAAGTGGCCACTGATGGCAACTCTTGCGCTGAAAAAGGCAGCACGGGTTGGAGAAATCCTGAGGAAACAGATTAATTTCAAACAGCCAATACAGAGAGATTCACTGGTAAGTTTCAATCAGTAGCAAGTTAAGACAAATTGGAAGCCATGACCTACAAAGAAAGGCTCTGCAAATCCCCCTGCCAACCTCCTGAGGATGGCAGCTCCCCTGGTACACAGCCTTGATAAATGTATCCTTTTACAAGGTCTACCTCATTTAATCATCCCCTCTGCTTGCATTAACCACTTCTGCAAGGGAAGAATCTTTCCTATGTGTATTGCTTAAGTAAGGTCAAAAACCTGGTCTTGTTTTCAAATCCACATTCATGATGAAAGCCTCCAGTCTAAGGCTTCTATTCTTCCAGGACCTTTGTAGTTATAACTACTGTGAATAATTCTCTTGCTTTTTATCCCTTCCTGCTACTGCCTGCTACAGGGCTTCCTCCCTAAAGCACAAAACATTTTTCCTTGATGAATTCTCTCCACGTGTCTTCTCTTGTACACATTGAAACAGCCTGACACGATGAGCTGGGTTGAGGCACACAATGACCAGTCTCCCTTTGAGTGAGAAGCTTCTGTTCTCAGCAAAAGGGCTGAACCCCAGGTAATCTATTCACTCCCTACCTGGCAAGGGAAGCAGCAGAAGAATAATTCACTGCAATTCTATCTGAAAAGCTGTCACAGAAGTACAGAATTCAGACATGAGTCTTCAACAATGAACTTTAATTTGAAAATGGCACCAAGTTCTGACCTAGAGTGAACAGCTTCCCTTGACAAGGCAGACAATTAGAGAAGAAGGAGCAACCTCCAAGCCTTCAACTTGTTGACCCACCAGCCTGAGCTGCTCCCCAGCAGTGGCAAAGACTGAGCCCAGTCATCCTCCTGCTGGGATGCCACAGAGCAGAACCAGGAACTGTCTAATCCCAGCCTGCATAGCATCTTTTGGGGGCCCAGGAGGTATGGGTAGGGTAACTCTGCCCAGACAGCTGCCTGCACTGGGGTGCCTTGCAGGAGCTCTGCTTGATGCCTACACTTGCTGCCTCCCTTTTGATTGCAAATATCCTTGATTTGGGCAGCATGGCTTCTAACACCAACGGCCATTCCTAAATGTAAATTTAAAATGTTTACGTTTCCTTCTTTTCCCCACAGTAATTTTTTGGTGCTTTGAACGTTTCAGGGATTCAGCTACATAAATAGATACCCTAATCTTGTAACAACGTACTAGATTACATAATTGCGATTAGGATGGGTAATTACACAGTGCCCATGTGAGACAGCTTCAACACTCCACGACTGTGTCAAAATATTTTTAGAGAATATCAAAAGTAGTAACTCCCCAGGCTACACTGTATTTTACTGTAAAACATTAAAATATTTTTTTTGATATGGCTATACAAAATAATAACGGAAAAGTTCTTCAAGTGTTTGTATTCTGTGTCTATTTTGTTAAGAAAAAACACACTGTTGGGGTCCTCCCCACTACAGAACATTCATCAGCAAGCTAGTTTTCACAGCACTGGTATGAGTGCTCTTGTTTATTGTAGAAATGTTACTAGACAATATTATAATGCTTTTCTGAAGAAAGCTCACTGATGAAGTAAAAAAACCAAAAAAATAGCCATGGTAGATATTTTTGTCAAGGTATTTTGCTCTCATTTTAATCTGCTGATGACCTTTTAATTGAGTGAATCACAAGTACATCCTAATGCCAGAGCTTATTCACTAGCTATGAAAACAATCTAGAACTGCATGCAAATTTTATTTTTGTTTTCTCTCATGATCTCAAATTTACACTACTTAGAAATAATAGAAATGTCAAAAAATCTCAAAGATCTCCTGTAAGACAGTGAAGAGTACAGAAAAAGCTTCCCAAAATTTTGTGGGGGCAGGAGAATGACACATATTACATCAGGTGTTTTTTAATAGCCATCATTTCAAGGGAGGAGATAAGCTTAAATAACACTAGGAACAGGAGTTAGCCTGCCTGCTGACATGAGCACCATTTTACAAAGACCTGACTCAGAAAGCCTAAGTAAGGGTTTACGGACCACAGTCCAACATCATAAATGACACATCTATGCTCTACATAAAAAATGAAGTGAGAGCCTGCTGACCCCAGCTGATCTGACATGGGCTTAATTGTATATTTATTTTACAAGCAAAATAGCCTGGATTAGTATTTTCTATACAGCTAACCTGGAACACTGTTAAATAATCATGGAGCTGCATGCATACTGAAATGACAATCCTCTAATCACTGTCACACTCAGTGCATCATATGAATTTTTGAATCTACTGTGACAAACACACAATAGAGGTTCTCACAGTGAACTGCTGCTTATGATAAAATATGTTTTTCAGAGGTTTTACAAAGTTTAATTGCACAGGATGAAACATGACACCTAGGCACTTGATTTATTACTAAGCATGGCTCTGTATCAGTGAGACTGCAAAAGCATACAGTATTGTGGAATTATTTTTACTCTGTCATGACAGATGGACCCAGGCAGCGTTTGGTAAAGACTGTGTTCAAATGTGCACACACATGCTGCAGGTGGATTCTCTCTGCTTCCTCCTCCAAGCCAAGCTGTTATACTTGAAAGCAGAACATTTCAGATGACGAAGAAATCATCATCTACAGTTTTGAAAGATCAACATAGTTGTCAATCTTCTCTATATATGAAAAAAGTCCGTCCTGAATGAACCTTCCATATTTGAGGGCATCTCTAACACAATAATGCTTGAACATTGGTTATAATCCTTCCCCAATATAGGTGTAGATAGCTCGTGCTGCAGTGGCACACACAACTTCTCCATGGAGGCAGCAGTAGATGTAGCAAGGTGACAGGCTGCTATCTTGGCTTTCCAACCTATACCTTCACTTCAGTTTTGCTTCCCCTCACCTCATACAGCAGGGTACTCCTTTTTGTGCTCAGCTCTCTACCACCCAGGACAGCAACACATGGTGCATCCACTTGTAGAAGATGCCCACACTGGAAAAGGTAAGTTTGCACCAGCCAGACAGGAGGGTGCAGGATGTCACAGCACCCAAACAATGAAGTGAGCAGCTGGTAATGGCAGAACCTGTGCTGCTGGTTGCAGTCAGGCAAGAGTGAGAGATTCCCCCTGTGCCTGTGAAATTAATGTTTTCTACTTAGAAACTAGCTGATAAACTACTGTGTTGGGACCCGGAATAATGACAAATCTGTCCTTGTCCCCAGCACCCCTTGAGCCCTGCAAGGACCAACCAACACCTCCACAGTCTCCTCTAAGAAATGGTTTTGGGGATTGTTAAAAGAAACTCCATGACATTGACACAGCAGGCAGCATTCGTTGCAGCTTTACTTGTGTTGTCCCCTGCCCTCTCCCTGCAAGAACTTAGTATTCCATTTTACCTCAACCTGTGCACAGCAGGGCCTTGTTGGTTCCCCTTGCAGCAACCCACAGCACATCCAACCTCTGTGGCCAGCTGGATTTCCAGACTAGTATCACACCTACTTGAGCAAGCTGCAAGGCAAGTCAGGTTTTGTCCCATACCAAGGCAGGACTGTGCATCAATTGCTACTTTAAATGTATAAAGTTGCCATCCTGACAGCACAGTTGAGAGGTCAGAGCAGCACTCTGCCTGCAAGAGCCATAAGGAAAAGCCAGGCCATGGCCATGCTGGGGCACAGCTCTCCAGAAGGCTCCCATGACAAGAGGAGACCTCAGCACAGACCACCCTGCCTTCTGCTAAGCAGAAGTGATGTTTGGCTGCTGCAGTTCTGAATGTCAACCAGCTTCTCTGTGTTTCCCACTTATTTCATCCTACTGAAAAATCCCCCATGACTTGCTCTGCCATGCCCCTGGATACATCAGTCACAGAGTCCCTCCAGCTGGGGGAAACCTCAAGTCACCGTTTTACATAAGCTTTCAGCTAATGAAGATTTCTTCAGCACAGCCTGTACAGGATAATTTTGAAACTGTTATTCTGTGATTTATGAGAACTGTGGTTAATACTAGAGAAAAATGCTTTTAAAGCTGAATTCTCACATAACACTTTAACGTATTGTTGACAGCCTGCAATACCCTCTCTCCCCATTTATTTTCTGAGCTGACACTAAGCCTTCCTACAAAGCTAATTAAATCACCAGGAAAGGTATCTGACAATGTCCAACAGGCTTAGAAATGGTCTTAATCAAGGTCTCTGGCACCAAGTTCACATTCTTCTGGGGAGAAACTTTATATTAAATCTCCTTGAAATCAAGTATTTTG
Source organism: Phaethornis superciliosus (assembly GCA_023637945.1). NCBI lineage: Eukaryota > Metazoa > Chordata > Aves > Apodiformes > Trochilidae > Phaethornis > Phaethornis superciliosus. The sequence goes on along the minus strand of JAJQWJ010000009.1, from coordinate 19,684,344 downwards.
GACTGGCCCCTTTCTAGTATCTCAAAATATCACTGCCCAAATTTAAGGAGTGCTTTTTCCAGATGAAAGCAAGTTGAAAGCCAGAAATAGAGTATATCTCTGTATTTCAGCCAAACAAAAGGACAACCACTCTACCCTCTACTTTTCACAGAGGCCAGAAAAGGGCATCAACTCAACAGGATCCAAATCAATTTCCCTATTGGCAAAACTACACTTAGCTAAGGTAGTTCAGCCTTGTATTCAGCAGTATTTTACCATTTCAGTGTACCCTTGCCAGCCCAGGAAAAGTTTCAGTTCCCCAGTAACACATTTCTGGGCTACACTGACAGAGGGGCACTGGCTTTCTGCCTAGAAGCGAAGGTGCAAGCTACACCAAGAGCCAGGAAAATCACTGAAACAAATGTCCATGGTAATCTTCAGAGCTCAAGTAAGCTCCCCAGCTCTCAGGCCAATTGAGATGGTTACCATTCTTTGTTTAAGTGGTGAATTCTTTATAGCTTGGCTTTGTCCACATTTTATATGAATGTTGACAAATTCTAAAGCAGCATTCTAACATTTCAAGGCTGATTCACTGATAAAATGCTCCTTCACAGGACTCTAAGGATGGGTCTGGATGTCATGTTCTCTTTCAAATATACAGCTGAAATGAGCGTTCTGTAAAGATTCAAAGCAGATCTCAGACACAGTGCAACAGAAGAAAAGCAGTGCATAAGGGGACACTGATAGGGTCATGCAGTCTCACAATAAATATCACTAGTAAATCAATACTGAGGTTTGATTCATAACATCTCTAAGGACATTTATCATTATTACCAGCAGATTACGTGCCTTGTTTTAGGGTAAGCTGAATCAAGATTGCTGTTAACACTATTCCTAATAGCTGATTACGCATTTTTACTGACACTTCAGTTTTAATTCTGTTCAGCTTTTGTTGATTTATAAACACCATTGCCTCCTTTAAAGCCTGCAATCAACCACATTATGCAGTAGATAATGAATACACTCCCTAACTCCAGGTAATAGTCAGAAACTCCATTAGACAACAGTTGAATGAAGGGGAGCTCTCTATATATCTCTGTCTTCCCGAGTGTGCTGGTGTGACATTCCTATGGTATTTCTAAGAATGAGGCTCCCGGACAATAATTCTGAATACAAGCAGAAGTCCTCACCCCTCCCCTGAGATAGTCTGCTCTGCACACAGCTACACAAATGATGCTCCACAGATGAACAAAAGAGGAGAGGGCAGTTGGAAAGCCTCAGTGAACAGCTTCCAAGTTCTCTGCACAAACATTTCCTTGGGAAGAGAAATACACAAAACCGAGGATGAATCAGAAAAAGCTGCTAAAATGTAACACAAAACCCTCTCCCACCTCAGTTTGCCATAATTTAAATAACAGAACTGAATGAAAACAAAGTAATTGGATGGACAGATGAGAAAAGGCAATTCATATCTTCAAGCCTCACACAAAACATTCAGAAGGGAGCCAATAGTAACAATCACATATAAAACTAAAGACCTTCACATTTTCTCCATTGTCTGAGGTTTTCCAGGGCATCCTTAGTCTTTTAATTTTTCTTTCCAGCAGCCACTCTCTTTTTGTGCCATGTACAAGGCCAAGCACATTACTAGTTCATAACAAACTATAATGACTGACGATTACATATGGACAAGGCAAAGCTGAGATTAAGAGCCACATGAAAAAAGCGTCAGAATTTCAGAAAACTTTTATCTGATAAAAACTCAGGATTAAGAATGGTAAAGAAAAGTAGCTGAAGAAACCACAAAGGAAGCCCTTGTTGAAAGGATCTGCATCCATTAAAGACAAATAGGGATATGCACAAAGAGAATTAATCAAAAATAGATAGGAACAAGCACCATATATGCCCCTGAATCTCTCCTGCTACCATGTTAGAGGCAAATTTATATTGGCATAATGTTTACTAAAGGCCTCAGACCACAGTTCCAAGCAAAACATTGTTCAGCCTTAAAATACTGCTTCTGTTTTAGGTAACTAAACCCAGAGGTTGCACTCTTTTCTGTTCAGACTTCTGCATTAAGAAACAATGACGTGACATAATTCTTAGTACTTCTGCTGCCCTATGGTGTACACACTGCATGCAACACACCTGAGACTCACTCAGTAGAATCCCTCAAATAGAACAGAGAACACATTTGGACTGACAAGTTTGGTTTTTAAACCTTAGTTTTCTGGCTGTTAGGGATGATATTAAAAGGTTACCCCTTAGGGCAAAGACTTCTTTTATAAGCTACAAAACAGCATATTCTTCACATAATTTAAAGTCTTCTTAACAATTATGTGATATAAACTGAACTCCTAAAGATGAGAATCTGTTTCCAAGATATTTACTGTGTCAGGGTGCATCATGCAGGCAAGAAGAAGTGCTGACAATAATTCTGGATGTAGGGTTTTAGTGTTTGCAGATTGTATGGATCTTGCAAAAGACCAGAGCTCCACCCTGTCAAGTCCTGTGTGGATAAAGGAATGACAACCTCTTCATCAAAAGATGTAAGGGTCCACAATTTAACATTTTTCTTTTCTCTCCCCTCCACTCCTTTGGTGTTTAACAAAACAATTGTTTAAATCATAGCAGCATTGTCAGAAAGTCAAAGAGTTAAAGGTTTCATCATGCTATTTATGGACTGCCAGATGCTACAAGCTTGTTACATACAACTTTGATTAGCTGTAAAATGCATCTACAGACAGATTACTGCTGTTAGCCTGGATCGTTTTTCCTTTTTTGGATTCAGGATTTGTATCTGCCATTCAGCTGAAGTACCAGGCAAGATCACCATCACAGCACTCTTCATCCCTGGCCATTTAGCTTCTGATAACTGGTGTAAAAACATTACAATAGTGCACATTACAATATTGACTGACAGCCACCATTAGGGGCATTATATTGTACTGTATTTATTCCATACATCTTCAGCCATAGCACCACCAGGCACTCCCTTCAGAGGAGACACACAGTATAGTGGGGAAGACAGAGAATGTAAACGCAGAAATCTCAAACTTCTTGCTGTACCACAACATAAGTAGAGTCCCTTCAGAGCCCTTTTATACAACATTTTGCCTCATTGTCACTCAGATTCACAGTGATGAAGGCTGAGCAACCAATCTCCCCCCCAGCCCTCCTTTTTCTCCTTTTAATTTTCTTGGCTGTTGCCAATATTACTACTGTTCCTATTGTTGCCCAGCCTGAAGCCTCTCTTCCTTGCTCCTCCTGACTGCAATGCATTTCCATCCTGTATTATATTAAAATCCCTTCATCTTTCTCCCACCTTCATCCTGTGAAGTTACTACACTGACTGGTTGTCCCCTTATTAGTAGAGTAGCTCTTGCTCTTTGACCTTCTAAGTCCACCCAAGAAACCAGAAACTAATCACTTCCTTTATGTGATGCTCAGCTGATGCCACATGAGCTCTGCTCCAACTACTTCCACAGGAACCATTCTACCATCTTCTGTTTTTCCCACTCTCACACATATAAGATCTACATACTTTCTGGCTGAGAATTGCCTAAGGCTGTGTATTTCTGCATGCTGGCCTTGATGAACCTCCTTCAAGCTGAAATAGTGCCAGATTCATTGCTTTTTTCATCTCGTTTTTTCAAAATACGAGTCAAGAAATACAAAGAAAAGCTGTGTACTCAGATACACATAAAGAGATTTTTAAGGTCTTGAGGCAACATGAGATCATCAGTCTGATACCTTATTTCATCATAGAATGTAAAAGAGCACAGTCTTGCTCATACAGAAAATGTATGCTTTAAAATATCTCCAAGAATTCCATTGAGGTATCATTAAAATCACTTGAAGATGGAAAATTTATCACTTCCAGTGGTAGATTGTTCTAACAGTTTGCCACCTTGTCTGCTATAAACTTGCACCTTGCTTCCATTTGAATTCATCATAATTTAGAGTTCAGACCTCTTAAGTCCTTCTAGTATGTTTTTTTCACTTAAGACATCCTTAAAAAGATTTTTTTTCTGCCCATGAAATGATATCACAATGAAATTCCTCTCCATCTTCATAATAAGGAAAGAAAATTGATCTCCTCCAGTTTACCATCATATTCCATTTTTCTCAGCCTTGTAATGTTTTATTTCCCTTATCTCAAATTTAACACTTAAAACACAAAGAGAACTGGATACTTCTTTGCTCTTACCAGTACCAAAGTGAGGGATTTTGCCTTACTGTATGTTCCCTGAATAGGTCCAAGAACCATATTATAGACCATTCCACCAGGCTGAAAAACTGAACAAGTCACAAGAAATGGTCAGCTCTGTGTGTCACATCAAAAAAGGGCTGCTTCTCTGTTCCATGGAAAGCTGGATTATTCTGCCCAAAAGCCCGTGCAGCCTTGTGCTTGGCTCTGGAAAAGCTCTTACTTTATACAGTCATGCAAAACCCCTTACCTTCTGCACCAATCATCTGCTACATTTGCCATCCACAAATATTAGATTTATTTCCCATCTCTCTGATGAAGGTGCTGAATAGCACTGGAGCCAGTGCCAGTTCCTAAGTCTCACTAGAAACATCCCTGTTTGATTACTGTCCAACAAGAGCTGCTTTTGAGTTCTGGGTTGACACACCACCATTCAGCACTGCAGATTTCAATCACAAGCAGTAAGTCAAACACCTTGCAAAGTTGGAATATCACTCCTGCACAGTTATCTTTGTTAATCAAACTCATAATGGCAAAAGATAGAAGCATTTTCCATAAAAACCACATTAACTGGGACTTTCTTAGTAACACTCTAGATTTTTATTGACAAAATCCTGTCAAAATTTAATTTTTTTTTTTTATATTTAACACAGATACTAGGCTTAATTAATTGATTCAACAATTTGCTTTATTAGCAAGAGAGTAGGCTATATGTATCTAGGACTTCCCTGGTATTGTATGCTTTATTAAATATAAGCATCAAATTTTCCAACCTTATGATTTAAAAATGCACATTCTGTGTATTTGACATTTAGCATCCTTAATTTTAGAAAACTAGTACATACCAACATTTCCAAAACGCAAAGCCAGGTCATCTTGTATCTCTATCAACAGTAACTGAAACTGTGACTGAACATGTCTCAGGCTTTTTTGGCATCACCACTTTGTACTGCAGTGGGCCTTTACCATCAGGGGACTTGACAGTATTGCAGGCAGGCTATTCCAGTCTCATGATTAGTGTGAATGATATGGAAAAGGTAAAGTTGTGGGTGAAAAAAAAGACAACAAAGGCAACTTTAAGGAGACTGGAGGAGAGAAATGACAGATGGACAAAAGCACCAAGATCCAAGCACAAAAGCCTTGAAGGGAAGGATAAGGAGCATAAGCTTGCAAGGCAAAAACAGTATGAAATTCAGGGAACAGGCATACAGTGACAACTGGCTCAGTAGACTGGAAAAAGACGTTACCAATATTGTGTGCATAAGATCACATAGTTTTCCCAATCCATTTGGCCTTGTCAATTCATATCTTTTTCACTTCTGCCCTTTCCAGAAGTTGTTGCTACGTCAACAAAATGTGTAGAAAGCATCACTTGCCAGTGCTTTGCACAATACACCCTCCTGACCTCATGGCTATCCAGATTTCCTTGGCTCACAAAAAAAGTCAACTATCATAGAAGTATCATTTTAGCTCTGCAGAACTCTGTCACTCAAACATTTTGATGATACCATCAGCAAGCTACACTGCCAACATTCCACGTTCATCTGCCTGACATCTGCACTCCATCATACAAGTAGACAGGAAAATCTACTCACCAAAGATCCAAGAGCTGTAGAACTCAACAAGAAGTTTGCTTCTGTGTTAGTATTTACTTCCTTTCTTCACATTTTTGTTGCCTGCCACAAGTTGCCTGAGATCCAAGGCAACTCAAGCCCAGCAGTGCTACTGCACACACATCACAGACTCTTGTCTCATCCTAAACAGGGTACACTTCCCAACTCCTGCTGTCACTTCTACCGCAACATTAAAGAAGTATTTTTCCTTTAAGAACCCAAAGTCCAATAATTAATTGTTTTAATGCAGGTGGTTATCCCTTGAACTGGATGCAGAGCTCTATTGCAAACAGCAGAAAGGGGAAAGTTGTTCTTCCTGGCAACAGAATGGGGTTGCAATTGCTTAGCTTTTCACCAATAGTTTTGTGGTTATTTCTAATCTCTGAGTGAGAGAGAGGATCTCTGTCATATTTGTTTTCAGAAGGGGATTAGTGCTCTGGTACAGTTTTCAATGTTTTGGGGTCTGCCAAATTTAAGAGCATGGGCTAATGACATGTAAATCTCTGAGGATATTTGAAAGAAAATTATAATTCTTTAGCTTTTAAATAGGAACTGGTATCCCTTGAGAGCTGCTGTTCTTCATGGGGTTAAGCATGTGAAGCCAAGCTGCCTTCCTTCTGCCTTTATAATGTATTTCTGATAGGTGGTGATAGTGATGTTCTCAAGGTATGTGGGTTCCTAGGTTCTCTAGGTGCACACAGACCATATCATAAATTCACAGAGGGAGATGACAGGACAACACTACAGTCTCTCTTAGGACTCTCTTAGGACTTAGGAGCACTGCAGTAGCACAGCTCCTTATGTCCAGCTCCTGCTTTGAGGTGCTTTGAGGCACAAGCAGATGCAAAGAGGAGATAGGAAGGGAAAGAGAAGAAATCAACTTCCTGGCACGTGTTTGGTGCTAGTTACTGAGCTAAGTGCTGGGGTGGGTATGGGTGAGCTCTCAAACATGAGCAGGCACAGCCCTGGAGTAGATGGACCAATGGCTTGATCTGACATGGCAGCTGAGAATAGAGAGTAATGAGAGCAGCGTGATCCTACAGCAAGTAGCCAAGAGAGAGTTGCAGCTGCTGCAACTCTTCTCAAGAAAGGCTGAGAAGCAGAATTTGTGAAAACCATTCTAACCTCACCCTGTGCACTGTTCCTAAGAGTGAGTTTGGATGAAACAGGGTATTAAGACCACAGTACAAACATTCCTGTACAAAATTGTATGATCCATAATACACGGATGGCATAGCTACTGAACTGGGACATAAGCCCCAAGCCTTGTGTTTCCTCCTTCATGCATGAGTGTAGTTTATCATTGCAGCAAGACAGTGTTTTAATTACAAGGCTAATACAATCAGCAAAAAGGATGACTGTGCTTTGTCTTGCTTCAGCCAGACATGCACATGCTCATATACTTGACAAGCAATTTGTCTTGCATGGGACCACAACTCATTGCAGGCAGGGATCACAGCCTGACCTGGCCTGCTAGCACTTCCATACACTACTGAGAAGCCCTTGCAAACACTCTTACTGTGTGGAACATGGAACTGTGATCACACAGGGATCACAAGAGCTCATTGACCTTGTAATACCAACTTCACAGACAAACATTGGGAGTATCACTGTTAATTCCACATAAGATGCTGTGGTGAGAATTGCCAAGGGAACAGCACCACCTGTCCTTGCAGAGAAATCTCATCTGGTTCAGAGCAACCCACATATCTGAACCCCAGCCTGGCACTCCAAAAGTATCATTGAAGCCAGTCCTTCACCTGGAATGCTTCCTTTGCAAGCAAAGGAATTGCTTACTGAGGATCCCAAAACAGAGTTTCATCAGTTTGTGAGTCTAGCTTCAAGGGAGTTGGTCTGATTGCTGGAATGAAACAAAAAGGATAAACAAGGTTTTCTGCCTTCAAGTCTGAATTCTGACAGTGTCAGTGTCACTTTGTGGACTTCAAATAAAGTGACATTCCCATTGCGCTGGCGATAGAACACCGCAAAACCCACCTCACAGCTGTTATGCAGGTACAACACAGGTAAATATTCTGTCAGTGTGCTAGGAATCTCCAGGGAGGGGAAAAAGCATGCAAGCTATCTATGCAGCCAATCTCGAATCAAATCCTCCCAATTCATTAGAGCAGTTGTGGCACATCATAAAGCCTTGGAGGATGTTGTTAATAAAGCAGAGGTCTTACCAGAAGATTAGGGCTTACTTCATCCCATGTGTAAGATTATAACCTCCAGAAGAAGATGGTGAACATGAGCTAAAAAATTCCTTTACCTTCTCTATTTTGAAAATTCTAACTACATAGCTACTCCAAAGAATTACCCCAGGATAAGCACCCTTCCTCTTTGAGAAGCAGCACATATGTTGTAGAATGGCACCCCATAATACCAAAGCCAAATTCACAAAAAGCCATTTTCTGTCTGTATTACCACGCTGGACTATCTCATGGCTTTCTGCACCAGAAAAGCTGTTGTTTCTTAGTGGGGATGCAAGATGAAAGAGCAGACTAGAGCAAAACATGCAACCCACAATCACTCAATTCATATAATTAAAAATTAAACAGCAGACAGGAAAGCAGGCATATCTCCTCCATGTGTCTGTGTGTGTATTCAGTTTTTAATAGAAACATCTGGTCCTTAACCAATATATTTAATTCAATGAAATATGCTGGCAAAATCTAGCCTCTGACCTATTTCGGTCTCTTGAAAAAGCTCAAAAGACCTGCCAAGATCAGGGATGACTGATGCATGCATGATGCCCACCAGTGTAGCACACCAGTCTCCCTACACCTCTCCCCATGGCCCAGGATTATTGATATCCTCTGCAGAAATACTGTCTGGAGAGAGCTGTCTTGGCACATTAGTGCTTTTAGTGCCTCTTTCTTTGTATTTAATGGACGAAACTCTGTAAAGAAGGCATGCAAAGTGTAAGTATGGAAGACCAATAGCACAGGAGGATCATTGGTAGTTAATTTTTTTTTCTTCCTTTTTCTTTTTCTTTTTAAACAAAATCAGGCTTCAGTTGATCGTTCTGTTTACAGTAGATGTAACAGAAAGAGTTCTTACTCCTTACAGACTATTAAACCTGTTTCTCTCCTACTCCCTTTCTCCTCCCCCTCCTGAAACCTTTAACAACCCTCAGGAATACAAATCAGAAAAAACCTCAACATCTCACTGCTGATGAACTGCTGAGAATAGGTTTAAACATGGATGGTATTAACAGTGCAAATTTCCGACCTATTTATATCATGGATAATTGGTGACTAGAAATATTTGCATTGCTAATTTTCCTTCATTAAGAACAAACCCAGGATCCCAATAATATGGCTTCATAGCTTCATTTAAGTTACTGCCCCTCCCCTGTCTCTTTTTAAAAGTTCTTTTTAAGCATCCATTCTTTCTTTCCTCCTATTACTACCAAGTCTGGTGTTCTAACAACAAACTTGACTTTCACAAAACAAAGTAAAGAACAGAAGACAGAGGATGGTTCATTAAAGAAGAATGGTAATTAAAAATCTGTTACTATTCTGTGTTTCTTTTTCCCTATAATGAATTAAATAGTAGTTAGAAAAATCAGCACGCTTTTCCAGCACAGACAAGCTTGTGAAGCTGAATTCTTGTGTTAGGCACCTCAGTGTTAAATGTGATGCCCCAAAAATACCTGAGAAAGATTTGAACAGAAGGGTTCTCATTTCCACAAACCAGAGCCAGTGCAACCCTTACACTGGAGCTCCCCGAAGGCGGGACTCCTGCTACAGATTGCCACTTGTGAGTGATGGTCGTGCACTTAGAGGACTCTAGGAGCTGATGAGGAGGCTGATGTGGCAGAGTTTGGAGTCTTAGAAAAAGGCAATCAGCCCAAGTGGCTCCAAGGAGAGGGAGAGTAGGGAGAAGAATGCCTCTGACTTCAACCAGCAGCTCTATTTCACATAAAGGGACACTGTCAGGTCCCTTTAGAATCACTTTAAAATAGATGAGGCAGATTTGAGGGCTAGAAAGAAACTTTTCTTATGGTCCACTGGATCTGCATGCAGAGCTTACTGAAAACATTTGAGATGCATACCAAATTAACTGCACTGCACAACCAGAATTAATTGTGTCCTTGACAGTGTGGCAGCAGCTAACATTTGTTATCCCATGAAGTCAACCCACAAACAAATCCCTTCGTTGCCATTTATGCCCACTGTGTTCCCATAAAGCATCCAGAACAGGTACCTACACCTATCAATAACCCTGTCATTGCTGCCACATTACAGGGGAGTGTGGGCTGTCATGACACAGTGACATTTAGCTGGTCCTGCACATTCAGCTGACCAATACCACATTTCAGGAATGAGTTTTGTGACTGTGGAAAGAGTTATCTTCCAAATAAGATGGCAACCCAGCAAGTACCAGCTGTGCTGTTTTACCAGGGCTGGCAACTGTACTGTACAGTATTGTAAGTGTACTGTCACAGCCAACTCTCACACACCATCCTGGTGAAAATAAAGGCTGTTGCCCCCCCCGCTGCAGCACAGAACATTGGAAACATAACACTTAAGAGCAGTGGAAATCCATTTCTTTCTAAAAAACAGAGGCCCTTTCAAAGAAAGTGCCTGGAGGCTGCACAGCACACCTGTATTAACAGCTAATCTGTTAATGATGGGGGGAAGAGATTGTTGCAACCGAGCCAGCCCAGCAGCACAATCCAGAGCTCAGAGTGATAGGTGGCAAACTTCTAATAGCAATGCCAACGTCTTCCAGACTGGGAGTCCTCTGAGAAAATCAAGCAGAATCCACGCAGGTAACTCCAGATGAGCTGGGGATTGTAGGATGACTGTCAGCTAGAAAGCGAAATCTAGATGCAGTAATAAAGCCTGCAAGAAACCAGTATGAGAGGAAGAATGGTGTGGTTTGGATTTTTGGGTTTTTTTGCATGTCATTGCTGTTACCACAATATTCCCTGCCACGTTTATGGAAATATCATAATCTCCTGAGGAAATCATCTCTCTCTACAAATCTTCCAACCCTTGAAATCACATCCTTTCTCTGCTACATTCAATAACAGGCCCCACGAAGCATCTGCATTCTCAAGAGATCAATGTATTTTTCTGGTTTAGTATTCTGATAAAACCTTAACAGTGTAAGCAAATAACATTAAGATACATTCAAATGATAATTTGAATTTAATGTCCCTTGAACTTAGAAATTACCTTGCTAAAAAGTGATCTGCATGACACCTTAGCCCTGCACTGACGTCACACTTTTCTAATGGAAAAAGCAACCTCATAACGGAGGAAAGACACAATTTCCAAAAGTGTCACACCAGAAAATATCACCTTTTTCTGTAAAGCACACTATCTAGCCAGTGAGCAAGTAGGGCTGGTGGTAGTAGAGTTGCCATAGGTGCTAAGCAGAGGGACCCAATGAGGACAGGCACTTTCATGGAAAGGGAAAGCTGTTGGGAGGAAGACACCCTGACAGCACAGTGCTACTGTTTGTGATACTCAGGCTGCCTTCTGTCTCTCTGTGCTGTCCCTGCAGAGCTGCTGCTTCTTACAGTGAGGCCCCATGAGTAGCACTGAGGAAAGCAAAGACCATGAACACCAGCACCTTAAATTGATTAGAGATGGCTTTGCTAGCAATACATAACATATAGCTGAGCTCTTCTAAGTGATAGAGTGCCTAACAGATAAAAGACTTTGTCTTGATAAAGTCAGACATCTTGAGTACGTAATAAATATGATATTCACCCTCTGTCTAATGTAGGTTATGTGAAGCTGCTAAGGCTGCATTTTTTAGGCTATCACTGTCCTTAAATTATTAAGCAATACAGTATTAGAAAGCTAGACTGAAGGCTGTCCATTGCACTTCTGTTTTCTTTTTTTTTTTTTTTTCCTGATGTGTGCCCGAATAGAAGATGTGACTTTGGAGAAGGTGTTGTGGTGCTAGTATGTGTCAAGAGGATGCTTGGAGATTGACACTGTGTCAGGTGTCACCCTTGCTTACATTTCTATCTTCCTGGCTTTTTTAGTGCTTGTGTTGTGAAGAAAAGCATTTACTAACCTACACCATAAGAAAGCAGAAATTCTCTGCCTCAGCAATATATTGAATTAACTGTTTACATGTTTTAGGTGTTCTGAAGCCAGCTTGGTAAACATGTCAGGTTATTTAAAAGTCACCTAAAATCAGGTTTGTACTTGGCCTCTAGCTTATTTAAAGCCTGAACTAGGAATCTCTGTAATATCAGTATCTTTCTTAAGGGAATAAGGAAAACAGTATATAAGAACGCCTCAGCACATCTTATGTTGCCTCCCTATTTTATTTAGTAGCCCAAGGGGGTAGAATCACAGGATGGCTAGGGTTGGAAGGAACCATAAAGATCATCACCTTCCACTTCCAAAGGGACACCTTCCACTACAGATCAGGTTTCTCAAGGTCCCATCCAGTCTGTACTTGAGTATTTCTAGGGTAGGTGTAGAAGGAGTAGTTTGCACACCTTTCTGTCAGTGGAAAAAGTTTTATTTAAATGTATCCGATTCATAATCTCAAGGACTTCTGGGCACCTCATTCTTCCTCCTAGAGGACTCAGTCTGCAACTGAGTAATGTTCCTTTTTGGGAAGCAATACCTGTCTACAGAAGAGCTTTCCAAATGATGACAGGAAATTCATTCAGAGCAACTTCACCTTCCAGAAGATGATTTGCCCGCACAGATAAAACTACTGAGCAGAGCTTGTAATGCTCAGGTGCTTAATCCATACCAAGACTCTTATTTTTCTGTCTAATGAAAACATAATATCAGCTGCTTTTAAGGGAGCAAATGACTCATATTGCTATCACCTGTGTATTATTCATACTCCAGGACAAAGAGATCTAGAGCAACCTAGTTAAGTCTGTTCAAAAAGAGACAGCATTAATCTGGAAATTACCTCATTCTCCAAAGAAGGGAAAAAAAAAAGTAAAGCTGAAGCAAAAGGAAATATGGGGGTGCTGAAGATTTCTTCATATACCTCTGCGGTAAAGGAGCACTTGTCTCAAAAGCTTGTTGTGGATATGATATTATATGCACTGAGACTGGAAGATGCTGTAGGACAACCTGTCACTATTGAAAAAAAAGAGTACCTTCTTTTTCTTTTATTGTTATAACCCTGTTTGGAATTCCAAATAATCTTTGCTAGACAGTATATTTTAAAGCTTGACTTAACTGTGACAAGTAGAATCATGGTTGCCCTGTGTGGGGGTGGCCAGGCTGGAATAGAACTTCCGTATTAGCTGGCTTTTTAATGCCAGGAGCTGTCAGCCACTTTTCTCTAGGGTCAAGCTGAGCCACCTGTAACTGAACAAGACTGCACATACTCAGCCTTTCAGACATTTAGCTCATATGGCCCCTACTTTCAATCGTGCTTTAGGGGCTATCTGAGAAATTTCACCATTTCTCATGCTGGCTGGTGCTTACAGGCAGCAGTTAATGCATACTCATCTGACACATGGTCAGAAATGAGCTAGAAATCCTCTAGGAAGGAGAGGGGGAAATTCTAGAGACTTTGCAAAATGTATTTCAGGAACAGCTGTCTGCAGAGATGTCCCTGCTGAAGTATACACTACTCTTAGCCAAAGACTGGCAATAAGCAGGCTACTTGTTTTCAAGGGGCTTCTCCATCAAATCATGAGGAGCCCTACGAGACCTCTTCCCACTACAGACATAGACCACAATGATAAAATAAACAGTGGTGCCTGTGTTTGTGTGCACACATGCATCTGTATATACTGCCCATGCAAGCTGCTCCTGACAAAGGGAAAACTGGGTGGAAAGCAAAACATCAAAAGAGACAGAGGGAGAAAAAAAGCAAAGGGATCTCTCCCACCCTCAGCTCTCGCAGCTCAGCTTCCCTGCAGGCCGCAGAGGCAAGGAAGTACGTATGGAGAGCCGAGTGGTGTGCAAAGCCTTCAAGGCCCTGGTTTATCTGAGATTCTTCTAAATGTTACTAAACAAGCCTATTAGCTTCTGAAATCTGGCAAGCAAGGGAACAAGGCCCAGGAGTATGAACCGAGACAGGATGTATTATTTCAAGTGCATTTACATGCAGTACTGGCTTCTCTGTTGACTGCCCAAAGGTCATCTGACAAACAGTGGCGAGTTTTTTACACCATGTCAATTTTTGATTCAATAACACTTGCATACCAGATGGTTTAAAAATATGTATTCACTGCCACTGTTTCTGCTCTGTTCAGTGGTGCCTGCCAATGTCTAGAGTTTATGATGTCTGTAGCAAATGTTTTAGTGTTGACATCTTCTGCAATTTGAGTGAAGATAAATTGCATTAAACACTAAAACATTACTTACAGATGGAAAATAGACTGACTTCACAGGCATTTGTAAGCAGGGCATCTCCAGTTACGCAGGGGCAGAGGTTGCAGCAGAGAGAACTCAGTTTAATAAGAAAAAAATCAACTGACATTAACAAAAAAACAAACCCAAAACCAACCAAACAAAAAGGAAAAAAAAAAAAAAAGACACCTTTACTTTCATTCCCATTTCCAGAAGTGCTGCTCTACCAACACTGTGCTGGAGAAAGCCTCCCCTTAGTGTACACAAATACAGATGCACTGGAGCAGCACTGTATTGCATCAGAACATGCAGCTTGAAAATATTCTACACCATAATGATAATGGCCAACAGTCCCCTGCTCATCCATACATTTGTGAGCAAACGTATTTAAGAAAAATACTGATAACCATTTCCTTCTGCCCCAGTTTTAAGCGCAGCTATTTAGTCTGGAGCACAGAATGGGAACTCTGTGTCCTGCTCCTTCCGCTGCATTCCCCACTCCCCTTTCCCTGTTCCCTTTGGTACAGAGGTTCACGATACAAATGTAATTGCTCTAATTTTTTCCGCATCCTTTTGGGAGAGAGAATATTTTTTCTTTTAAAGGGTATTAGTAACCCTCTGGCAATTCCATTTATCTCTTCAGCACAGTAAATCTGAAAGTATCAGCCCGTGCTCCCACTTCCTTTCCCCCACTGCCACCACAGAGCCCCCAGAGCATCTCTGGAGAGGGTGGGAGCTTCTGCGTGGTACATGCACACACTGTCACAGCATGGAGACACACAACAACAGATGACAGTTTCATAAATATTGAAGAGAAGCTACTATGTAATAATGCTGAGTTAACAACGTGCATATTTTATTTATAGAACAGACAGCAAGAGATTGTGCTCGTTTATTTGCCAAAGTGAAAAGATTTTGAATACTTGTGGTGCAGCTGTGCAAGGAAGGTGTTAAAGCCAGGGTTTCCAATATAAAATAAACAAGGCTAAGCCCCAGTGTTTTCTCCAAGGCCTCCCTCCTTCCTTGCCCTCTGCAGAGCCTATAAATAGATTGCAGAAGAATAAAGGACAGGTGGGGCCAAACTAGCCAGCTGCTTTTATTCCCCCTAGGAAAGCAGAAGAAAATAGCATTTCACTCAAATATTTCAGATTATGAAGAAACACTCCCTGAAAATCTAGAATCCTAATTATAATATGCAGCTTTCTGATTTATCATCATACTGAATATTTGTCTTTGAATTCCCCTTCCCTTCCTTTGCATCACATTGGTGCATATTCCCCAAGCAATGCACATTTTCTGAATTTTGCAGTCATGCTTCCTATAGCCCACAAACTGCCTGTAAGGAACAGACATATGAACAGACTGTAGGTGGACAGCACTGTTTTTCCCATGCTCTGCTGTGTTAATTCTGAAAAAAAAATCTCCCACCACTCTACGGCTAAGTCAATCTTAAGAAAAATGTGCTTTGCTCATCACCCCAAAGCTGAAGAGGCTTTAGTCCAAGCAAGGTCTTGTGGAAGAACACATTTAAAGGTGTAAGATTCAAATGGCAGTGCTTCATTTATGACCCTTTATGCATCAAGGTAATCAGTCCTGACTTACCTTCCCAAGCTAGTTCTTACAGCATCATCAGTTAGCAGAAAAGTTTAAGAAATTGCATAATATTTGTTTATATTTGAACCCAAGATAACTGAAAAGGGAACCACTAACGATTGCCTGCCACCTGAAATCTCTCAAAAGGAAAACTGCCCTTAATAGCTGGTGAAGATAGCACAGGCACCAATATCAACTTTTTCAACTAAACTGCAGGGTGGACTGGCTCCATCTCTCTGAAATCCAAGTATGCTTAAGCTGCAGCTTCCTCAGAGGAGGAGGTGTGAGAAAAAGATAACAAGGAACAACACTCAGTAGTTAAAGCTGAGGCTTCAGATATTGCATCTCAGGAAAAACCCACAGTGAATGTTAGGGAAAAATTCCTCATCAGCACCAAATACAACCATGGAAAGGGGCAGAGTTTCTATAACATTTTAACCTACTGAATTCAAAAAGTAATTTGAAACAAAGGCTGAGTAGAGGTTATCCTTTTCTTATACTCTTAACACAAGCACCTTGGAGTTTGTTTTTGCTAAGCAGTGTCAGGCCAGCCACTTCAGGCCTTCCAGATTTTCCAGAAGGTCTGTCCTTGTGGTTTGCAGTCATCCCTTCTGTGGAAGAGAAAACCAAAATGCTCCAGGTAGTCAGCACCTGCAAAGGCATTCTTCACCTGCAGCCCTGGAAATGCAATGAGTTTCCTTACACCTCACGCATATGAAGAATGCCTATTTTTTGCGTAATTTTTGCCTAAATTTCTGCATTCTTTTGCTATTTTTTTTTTTTTATATAAACCCACTGTTACATGCTCAGGCTTCCTTTCTTTAGTATTTGTCTCCTTAATCAAGCTACCTCTCAAGATCCTTTTAGAATGCATGGATAGAGCAGGCATGAACACTTAATTGAAAAAGGCAGAAGATTCATTAAGCATCCAGAGGGGAACTTGCATCACCCCTTCCTGGCAGACATCTGTGCTCTGGGAGGCTGCAGGTACCCCTCAGTTTACAGCAGTTCTTGTGACAAACTAACTGAAGCTGGCCCTGGTTAAACCACGGGGCCATCCTAGGCTACCTTCAAAGGCTTCTTCTAACCTGTTTCCCCTGGCCCCATTCCTATGATAAAAAGTTAGTAATCAGGACAGCAGACCTGACACCTCCCCCCCAGGAGAGGATCTGTATGGTGGTGAAAGTTCCCTTCTGAGATCCAGATAAACTAAGCTGTCATCCACTGGCTGTCGTGTTAAAGCAGAGAACCATCATCATTTGAAGGCACAAATAGCCTGGTTTATTTTCTGCTGTATAGCCTTATCTTGACTCTTCCAATGGAGTTTGAATCAGGGTTTCATTGTCCAGTCTCTCTGGGACTAAAGGAGAGGTTAAACACCATTTGTTTTATGTGAAGCATGAATACTGTGAACATAATGCTTTTATAATCCTTCAATAGAAAGTTTTTTAACTGCAGAGGGATAAAAATAAAGGCAACAGGAACATTTATCCATAAATGTGTAATTTTAATAAGCTCTCCAATGTATAAGAGTTCATTTTTGTTCAGCCACATCACACTCCACCACTGACATCTTTGAAAGACAAAGATCAAACTGCTGAGCATGAATTTGAGTCCTCTACCTGCAGTACCAGAGTGAGCACATGTATCCCATCCCTCATGTGCCTTGCTCTCCCTGCATGCTGGTAGGAAGCCTGGACACAATACACACACCTTGCATTTCAATCTCTTGTCCACATGTTAGAAGCAGACAGGAAAAGTGATAGGCACCCATGGAAACACCCAGACAGCCACAGGCCTGTTCAGGATGAGATGTGCCCAGCCATATGCACAATTAATTTTGTTCAGAAACCCAGTGAGGGAATGAACAAACATTCTAGATAAGCAGGGCAACATGAAAAAGAAGAGAGGTTATTATTATTTTAAATGTAATATAAATAGTAGTACCTTCCTTCAGTTCCTTTTAATCATAGTTGTCTTGTTTTTCCCACAGGCCACTGACAAAAAGAATGCAGCAGACTCTCGGAATAAAAGCCCTGAATGGACGTGGAGAGCAGAAAGCACATCTGGTTCCATATACCCAGTGAAACAAAAATTCGGGGAGACCTGGGAAAGGTGGGATTTCTGTTTTGACTTTTGATGCTCCCAATTTCTCCCTCTCCCCAGAAGATCTCATACCTACTCTCTCAGGAGGGAACTAGGCTTACAAACCTACAAGACAACAGGAAAAAAGCTGCAGAAGCCAAATCCCCTGAAAACCCAAGTGGGTACTGGTCTGTCCAGCAAAAGACACTGTGTATGTTTGTCCAGTGCTTAGCTGGGGCTAGCAGGTGCCTTTAGTTCAAAGAATTGTTCTGCCTGGTTCTGGCAAGCTTCTCCTATGCTTTTGTTTTCAGTCCAGGAACAATTTCCTATAGGTCTGGCATTTGCTCTCCCAGCCTTGTTTAAAGGAAAAGCAGGTGCTGGGCTCACCAAACAAGCCTGCAAGAGGGGAATGATGTTACTGTGCATCACAGCTCTCAGTACTGCCAGGCTTGGAAAGGACTGTAAGAGGGACAATAACCAGAGCAGCAGCATCACCACCTCACTGACAGAGCACAATGGGTCCTGAAAGCAAGGCCAACTGAGTGATCAGAACAAGGAGAGATTGTTGTGTCAAATGGCAGCTTTGTCTGATGATCAGAGCTAAACAACAGCAATGTTTCTGTGTCTATAATGGAAAGCCTCTTTGTTGGGCTGGGGACAGAGGAAGACAAGCACACGCAAGGCTGGCAAGCATGCTTCTGCTTGTGAAAGACCCCTTAAGCAATTCTGATTTCTGGAAATCCTTTTCCCCCTGTATGCAGGTAGGTAGTTTTGAGACTCGGCAGGATGCAGCACTATGCAGTTACAAAGGAAGTGGAGCAGAGAAAGGAGGTTAGTGTGAGATGCTTGAGGGAGAAGAGAAAGATTATAAAAGACAAGTAGTAAAGAGACTAGCTTCAAAGCATTACTTCCATATGACATGGAAATCATCCCAGGAGATACGAACATAGGAATAACACAACTCTGGCTCTTACAACATTCAGATCTCCAAAGGATAGGTTCTAAAAAGTAAGTTATCAAGATGTTAAAACACCTTTACACAGATTTTTCTGGTGCATACACCAGAGGCTGGCAGTTTGGAATCTTGTCCAGAAGGCACCTCACTATAGCAGGACTACAAGCACAGCCTATCCAGCCACCAGGATCTCTAGTGAGTGCTGTTTGCACAGGCAACTCCTCCCTGGCTGTCATGACAAACATTGCCTACAAACAGCACCAGAGACTTTGCTACAGGTTCATGAAGTGTCTGTTCCAAAGCTGTGTGTTTGTCCTATGCCAGTATCAGAGATTTCTTTTTTAATTCTGTCTTAGACAGCTATATGAGGCCAATTTAACTGCATATCTGATACAATAGGTATTTTTCTTTGCAAATTATGGCTTTCAACTTGCTGCAAGTCAGTAATAACCAGCCCTAACTTGTCTGTTCTTATTGTCTCCCCAGGAAACCAGAACATTTATTCACTGCCATTTACAGGTAGGAAACCCAGGTACAAAGAGATGAAGGAACACAGAAGCAGGCAAAAGGGAGCAGAATAGTAAAATGTACTGGAAAACCCCTCTTCTCTCCTTTGACATCTTAATGCCTGGAGTTAATACCACAGCCTTAAACACCTATGGTTCCTTGTGATAAATAGTATTTCCTACCTCTTGGTCCTTGAGTCCCAAGTATAAACACAAATAGAAGAGGTTGCAGACTTCTCTATAATGATATTTTAAACTCCCTCTTCAGATAAAGACTCCCCAAAACAGTAGTAAGTGCATTTCTCTCACTTAGAGCCCTTAATATCCTCACGGCTAACACAATGAAAAAAGCTAAACCTACTCATTTCATTACCTACTGCTCTCCAGATTAATCTCTATTCTTTCCTGCACAATGACAGGGTCACCATGGGGTTTCCATGCCACTGGGTCTGTGTAAGGAAGTACGTGGTCTGTACAAATAAAAGCAGGGGAATTCTTTATTCTTTCTCTTCTTAACCTGGAGTTTAATTCCCTTTATTTTGTAAAATGAAAACCAGTCTTTTCTCAGAACATAAAGGATCAGTGCCAACCTTCCCAAAGGAAAAAATATTACAACTCTGCCAGAGTTAAAAATATTTCTTAGAAAGATCTTGGCTCAAAAGCAAGCTCCAAGCATTCTGAAATAGTCACAGATAGTCCAAAAACAAGCAGGTGCTTCATGAAATGAAGATTGAGATTTAGAGTCCAAATCTGGTGCCTAAGGCAAAAGATGCCCAAGGCAAAAGATCCTAAAGTAGCTTTTGTTAAAGTTTCATAAAATAGAGGGAGATTGCCAAAGACTAGGAAATGCAACTGCAGCTCTTACAGCACCCACTGCTCTGAGTATATCCCACCTATTTCATGAGCCTACTGCTCCTTCAGGCAAACACTTATGAAGAAGCCAACACCTTCTCCCATGGGGCATTTATCCAGAACTGTGAGAGGGGATATCAGGATGACTGGGTGCAGCACAGCTACAGAGCGCAGGAGCACAGCTTTCCTCTGCCATGTCCTGCCAGAGCTGGGCAGCAGTGAGCCATGCATCCCCTGTGCCAAAGGGATGGCACTAAAAAAGCAGATGTAAACAGCTCAGAGGTGGTCTTCTCCATGGCCTCTTCCAACCTGAATGGAGCAACACTCAAGTCCATTATAAGAACATGTCCACCACCATCTGTCTGCAATCTAGTCAAGGATGAATTTGAACATAAACCAGCAGAGTTCAGCACAGTCTCTGTTGCCTCTCTGCCACATCTCTGTGCACATTGCTCCAACCTGAATGAGGATCCCCCAGGTCCTACCACCTCTTGATCTGAGAATCCAGAGCTCAGTGCATGGGTGGTCTCCCCAGGGGTGCTGCGTCCCCCAGAATCAGTAGCCTTCAGGAACAGACATAACCTCCTAGCCCAACAAAGTCATGAACTGAGACCCCCTCCCTGCCTCCCACAGAAGTGGAAAGCAGCAAATCCATTTTCCACTCTTGCTGTGGAAGAACGAAATACAGCTGCACATGAGCCTCCTCCAGGCTGGGCCCAGGAAAGGCACATAGCACCAGGACTTCTGGCCAACTCCTTCTCCTCCTGCCCTGCAAACACTGAGCACTGAAAATGCTAATGGTTTAACAGACCAAGACGAGCAGAGAGCTGCCCAAAAGGCACTGAAATGAAATAGAGCTAATAGACATTTTTTTCTTCCCCTCCTTGAAATTTATTGTAGCTAGAACTGAAAAAAGTGACTGAGATTCAGGAATACAGATAGCATCTGTGATTTCTCACCATTCCTGTCAACAACTTATAGACATCTGAAAGGAAAGCCATAATCCCCCTTTCACTGCAATGGAGAATATGAGAGTGAAATATCCAGCAGCCTTCATTTTCACTCTGAGAGCAAACCCGTTTTCTCCCAATCCCTTCCTAACCCACAGAGCAATGCTGGGTGAGCCCATCAGTCCTATGCCAAGGAACTGATGATCATTTCTGGGAACAGTCATCTGCTTGAAATGCCATGCTGATCAGTGGTAAAGCTGTATTTATATGTAGTTAATATAGACTGGCTAGTGGTAACTTCATCCTTTTGAGAATATCTAATTCAGAGAAACTCAAGATTGCAGATGAACAAAAAGTTAATAACGGACAACTTTACTTCTGCCCTCATTAAGTGTCCAAGCATATTTCTAAAATAAACAAACACCCCTGTGTCAGCTGACACAGAATGTATACTACCTGTATCCATAACACCCAGACCACAGCCATCTCCTGAAGAGAAACTACCCAGCTGCACCCTCCTGAGAAACACGAGGTCTCTGTACAGACCACTGCACTCCTTTGGCCATGCACAGGAGCCCTGAGCTGTGTGTGTCCAACCACATCACACCTAACCAGCATGGTAAGCCCTGAGTTGCTCCACATGGCTTCACCTCGCCTAGATCTGGCATTGTGGTCAATCTCTCAGTCTGGGCAATATCCAGGGACAGGACTGGCAGAGCTGTAAGCACATCATGCAGTTTAATACTTTATCTCCAGAAGAAACTTCCCTTGATATTATCAGCTCCTTCTCACAAGCAGTTTCTTTCCTGCATCACTAGAAGAGTTTAAAGAAATTACTACATCTTCCAACACCATGAGGTACTACACTCTCTTTCTTGAGAGACTTCAAACCTTTTATGGGTAAGTCTTCAAGGAAACACGGTAGATATCAAAAGAAACTAGTGGGTTAGCAGCACCACCATGAGAGGCAGTTTCTGGAGAGAGACTACTCTCCTGTGCATACATTCTCATATCCTTCCTCCCAAGGAGAGAAGGCTTATAACAAACCCCACTTATCACAAAGAAGATGCCTCCAAGGGGAAATAAAATCATGTCAAGAGAGACCTGTTCAAATGCACATCTACTGTGAAAAAAATGTCCTGACCTGGCCCCTGGTAAAAATATTCCATCTGCTCAGGTTCTCACCTGGTAGAGAAGGAAGTCACAGATGTTTTCACTTCAGTATCTCTACACTTACCACCACCTGGGAGAGAGGAGGAACAGAGGACTCAACAACATTTCAAGTATGAGGTAGTTAAATATTTTGATTTTCCAGGATACCAGTAAGGTGGCTGAAATGGGGACATGTTCATAGGCAAGCAGTGACCCAATGATCCTTGTGCCTTTTGAATATGCTTTGGCATTTACAGCTGGGTAGAGGTTAAAATCAGAGACTGACAGCCTCTATAGAATGTCAAGAGAATATAATGTAAAACACTTCATAGGCTTCCTTTCAGGGATAGAACTCTCTTTCCCAGGTCTCTCTTATTTATTTTCAGTATCAAACCAAGCACACACTGAGAAGTAAGAATTGCCCCAACCTTTAAATAGATAACCCAGGGGAGTTCTCTTATCACACACAAACTCTTCCATACAAATTCTGCTACTCACAAACTGAAAACAACTAACAGGAAGTTTCATCTGAGAATTCTTGGCTTTTGCACTCCTGCAGAAAAAGATAGTATGAAGTAAACTAGTTCATCACCTTTTCCCTACAGTATATAAATATTCAACACCCACTGACAGCCCTGCATAATGTGAAAACCAGCCACATTTTCCGTGTAAGCATCTGTTCTTCTCTAAAGTAAATGTGATTTTTTTATTATCTAGACTTTCCTTTCAACTATTTGAAGACCAGATTTTGGTGTTCCTGAAGAAGACCAGAAACAGAAGTCCTGGATCTCTCTCTCACTGTGTCTGTTGGAACACCACATTCTTTTTTCTTGCCTTTTTTGTAAATACATAAGCAACATCAAGAATTTTTTATGTTTCAGTATTTATACTTAGGGTTTTTTATGTTTTGGTATTTATGTTTCAGTACCAAAGTCACAGGCAAGTCTTGAGGGAATGTCAGAGATGTGTTTGGGCTGCAGCCATCCATTCCAAAAGCAGTTTCTGTAATGAATGGGTCTGAAATACCTCTGTTAGCTGGCTTCTTCTCTGTACATCTAAGAAAGTACTGACCAAAACCAAAGTTACAGCCCTAATACTGGTGTTCCTGGGAAAAACAACAAACCAAACCAACTAGCAGGGAATGGAGTTCACTGTATCATCTCACTTCATCGTGACTATTATGCCCAGGAACAATTAAACAGCTACCACAAAGAACACCTAAGAGAAGAAATACTGGAGCATGTCTTTCTTGGAAAACAAACAAATATATCTATCAATCCCAGAATGTCATGCTGCAATTAATAAAAATATTTTATTTCCTTCTTCCTTAGTATATGCAGAGCCATCAGATTAGCTCCACAGGAGGTAATGAAAAAAACTCTAAGAGATAAGGGTCTTTATGTGTGGCTGTTCTATGGATGTTTAGTTCCTATTTTAACAGGAGACCTTGGAGTCTACTTTTGCAGTGCTTGGGGGTAAATGTCAACTATAAAATTTTCAAAGAAGGGAGAACTGCCATCCTGCAGAAGGAATATTGTGATCCTTTATTTAAAGTGGAACCCTATCATGATGAGCCTTATTGTTAGGATAAAGGTGAGGCCAGAAGAATCCTACAGAGAAAGGAAAGGATAAAGGAAATGGAAGTGACAGTCTTAACTGGGCAGCTCAAAAGATGCAAGGTAAGCTAAGTTTGCAAGGATGGAGGAGGATCTTCTTTGATAAAGGGCTGCTCATTCATTTTTTTCTATCTGTGTTACCTAGTTTAATAAAAATGTTAATTCCTTCCTACAGACCTCGTGTCTGAACAGCTTCTCTGAGCAAGGGATCTATGTCCTTGACACAGTGCATGATGCTGTAAAAAAGTCTGTAAGGAAGGAAACCATGGGAGATAGTCCTGGGCTGCATGGAGACACTGGTGAGGGATGAGCAGACTGCACTACCTTCATGTTTAGTATTCCTCCTAGAAAGATATTGATGACGAGTCTCCAGAGCTGTAGGAATGGTTTAATCATGGAGAAACATACCATCTCAGAGAAAGATTCCAGGGTCTAATCTGTTCACCTAATCAAAGAGATGACTGAAAGGTAACTGGATCAAAGTAACTAAATGCCATAACAGAAACAGAAATTTGGTAAGTCTAAGAGAATCTTAATGGATAAAAGGGAAAGGCTGAAAGGCAGAACTTTTAACAGAGAGGTTAATTAACAACTGAAACAATATACCATGAGCTAGAGGACTGCACATTGCTGACAGTTGTCAAGTTAAGACGGGATGCTTTTTTAAAACATCTTTTCAAGTTCAAACAGGAATTAATCCCGAGAAAGCCTGAACAAGAGATCACAGCTTTCTGATTTTTATAATCTCCAAATGCAGCAGAGCAGCAGTACCGTATTTCAGGAAAACAAAGCCAAGTCAGTTCACGAAAGGAGCACAGGAATAGCTCACTAATATCAATGGGAATATTTTGCATGAACAGGACTTCACTCACATTGAGCAACATGCCATAAAGAGGCTTAATAAAAGTGACAAACACAGAAAATAAGACTGAAAAATCTACTACTTAATAAAATTAAGGTAGAGTGAGTTGATTCATTTAGGAAATTCAGGACATTTCTGAATCAAGAAGTAGCCAATGCAGTTTTGTTGTACACCAAGTTAAACAGGAAGAAATAAAGAGCATATAGGGTAAAAAACTATGAATACTAGTGTATAATACTCAGTATTTCTGGTCTGAGGTAGAAGACCAAGATCATTGTTCTAACTTGCAGGTATCACCAGCTCTCCTGACCAGAGAGTCTGAACCCAGGTGATCCAGGTAAAGTTTGGGACCATTGCTTTGGAGACTGTTGATACTGTGATGCACGTGTGATTTACTTTAAATATTCTTTATTTAGTATTGTGAGAGTTTCCCAGTTTGATTTATGAATCAATGGATATGAAAAATGTTAAGCGCACAGGTTTATCTATAGAAAATGTTTAGGCTGATCCTGAAAGAAAATTCCAGACACTGAGCTCTGTTTGCTTTGGGACCTGCTAGAAAAGCTGCCTACCAAGCATCCCCTAAGGAGTGGTCTGGACTCCAGAGACAGAGCAGAAAACCCCAAACCATAGGTATTCCCCAGTCTTGTGAGGTTTGCAGAATGTATACCAGATGTTTGGCAACAGCATTTCCTTCTGTATCCTCTACCTGTTCTGAAAGCAACTGTGGCTTTCTCAGTTATCTGGAAGTTGATTTGTTGATTTAAAAGAAGCACCTGCCCTGTAGTCTGTCTTTTTCACTGTGCTGTAAACATATGCAAGATGTGTATGATAGCAAACAGCAGGACTGTTGAGGAGTCTCACCAGCTCTAATTAAAGCAGGCTCATCCTACAATTTGATCCATGTAGAACTGCGGTTGTTTATTTGTTTAAGTGCACATGCTTAGCTTGCAAATACCAAAATACAGGTGTCAGTATACGACAACCGTAAGCTGCTGTGAAGGGAGTTTTCTGCTAATCCTTTTGAGCAGATGTGTTGCAGCAGATCACAGAACACAAGGTCCTACAGGCTGGACTTGCACACATCCCGGGGACACGGCAGGGAAACACTCATCACTTCCCTTAACAGGGAAAGCAACAACACTATTAAGATGAACATGGTAACAGGCATGCTCAGTCTCTGTGCCCACCAGTCAGCAAATCCACACTAAGCGACTTTGTTACTATCCCACTGCCCCAAAATACAGCTGATGCCCCACAGAGCTCTGCTCTTTTTCAAGGGAGCAGAAACTACCACAAGTGTTATGAAATAGGCTCCTGTGGGATGCAATACAAAGGATGGACAGCCCATTCCTTGCTTCCTGGTGCTAGGAACGGAGCAAAGGTGTCTCTTCACATAAGCCCCTAAGGTTCATGAATGAGAGAGCTCAGCAGAGACATGGCAAGGATTATAAACACAATATAACTTTTTTGCTAGAGGTGAACAAACACTGCTCTGGTAGGAGTCCAGTGGCACTGCAGGCTGCTTCACCCAATGGCTGTGTTGTCACCACAAATAATTACCAAAACCAGACCACCAAGCAAACAAGCCTCCCAAATGAACCTTATGTTTCAAAAAAAAAAAAAAGTTCCATCAGTGACATTTCCAAGCCATACTAAAGGCATCTTCAGGACAGGGGCTCCTGCTAAAATCCAATCACAGAGTCAGAGCTCAGGATAACAAGTCTCTGTCCTATACAAAATCAGAAGCAACAAAGCTGAGTCCTAATACCAACCTAGACCTTATTTGTGCTTTCCTTTCTCAATCACTGAAACAATCTGCAGAGCCTCAAAGATTTGAGCCTTCTTTTTAATTTTGCAGATGGAGAAGGTGTTTTATCTTCCTTTAGATGAACAGGCAATTTAAATCAGTTTTAAACAATCTCCCTCTAGAGTCTTCTGAAGGTTGACAGGATGGCAGTGGAAGACTTCCAAAGATATGGCCAGTTGTCTCAAATACTGCCTTCAAAATTCTGTAATGGACAAATTGGGTGATTCTGTGTGGGACGCTGTGCCCTACCTGCCCAGCTTTCTTCAAAAGAAAGCATCTGCAACTAAAGCAATGCACCCTTCCTTTCATTCCACAGTTCAGCCTTTTCAGGTTCAATGACTGCTATGCTGAAACATTCTATTTTCCAGGGACTTCTCCATCTACTACAAACATACTTCATATTTTTTTTTTCTCTCTTCCACAGACAATATGACCTCTGCTATTTAAAGCCCTCTAAATCTTTCTTAAGCCAACAGCCTTTCTCTGCAGGTTGCCAGTCTTTTAACATTTTCCCAACAACATTTAGACCCAACAAGCTTTTTTTAATTACCCCTTGAGAGTTAGTGCAGTAAGAATTTAAGGAACGTACGCAAATAAGACAAGAGATTGTGGTGGCAAAAATGAAGATGAATGACATTTGGGAAGGACTGAAAGTTAGATGGAGATGCATGTAAATATCCATGCTCCTGCTCACTGAACTCAAACAGCAAAAGGGGCCTGGCAGTGCTGAACACACAGACTGTGCTGATCACCTGTGGGAATGCAACATTTGCTCAACACAGCAGCCTAACTCCTGCAAGGTGATAAAAATCTCCAGAAAGCTATGACACTCATCCTTGGAGAAAAGGTGTTACTGCAAGTGTTGTTTTGCTCTAAGCAAGCATTTCTGTGCAGATGTGCTCCTCCTGAGCAACAGCCTATGCTGTTAGAGCCCTTACAAGCAGTTTGCACAAGGCTTTATGGAGTTAACCACAAAGCATTCCTCCTCCTCAAGGTGCTTGCAGCCCAAAGCTTACAGTTTGTGCACGGACATAAAAAAACAGATCTTGGGGAAAAGAGGGGGGTGAGATTATGTGTCATTTTAGATGGTCAGCTACGCATCTGCATTGTGCTACCAGTACAGCACAAGACAGTAAGGAAGGAACAGGGCACTTGGGAACAAGGACTAATTGATGAATGCAGGAAGACCATTTCCGTGGAAGTGAAGGTGCAAGCAAGCAGACAGTACACAGAACGTGGCTGGAAAAAACGGGAGAGGGGGGAAAAGCCAAAGGACTTACAGACAACACACTGGCAGTAAAACACCCAGTATTATACAGGAGAGGGGATAAATTAATGAGTCTTAAGGGTATGGAGTTCTACTCATGAATACAATAAACTGTTGCTATACTGACGTAAGCTCTCTCCAGTTCAAATATTGATAGAGCTGTGATCCACACAGGCATTAAAATTTATGCCCGGTCTGAAGACATCCCTTGTTTTATAGACATAAGGCTAACAGGTTGGTTAGAGGTCAAAAATGAAGAAACAATTTTCATCATTCTTGATTATCTTTGAGAGATCCTGAAGCAGATGGAAGGTGCTCAGCCATTCAGCCAGTGCTACATATTTCACTCTGACAAGGCTCTGGCATCACAGAGGGAAACCTGAGAAAGTATTTCCTCCCATTTAAATCTTCTTTATTATTAAATCTTGCTGTCATCAGCAGAATATTTCTTTAGTGAGTTGTTTGGTTTTTTTTAAAGCAAAATACAAAGTTTAAGGTACTCCTTTTTATATACTCAGATCAGTCTTGTGACATGTTCTGGTTTTAATTAATAAGACTGTTGGATGCTGTGGATCACTGACTGTAAGACAAAACTAATTCCTCTCCAGTCAAGCACTGCTAGTATATAACCCTGTATATCCCCAGGTATTTGCTAGTGGAATGAAATCTGGGTACAGCTCTCTGACTCAAAATTAACTGACAGCATCAGCACAGATGCAATTCAGACAAGCTCCATCTCTCAAGTCAGTAATAACTGTTTACTAGATTGCCTGGTTTGCAAGGTAGCCCACCCTGAGCTATTGCCTCATGTCACAACATACATTTAAATAAGAAATGGTAGATCTATTTTATTCAGTGAGGTACTGTTGAAGCTTTGCTAAATTTAACCACCGAATTAACCTAGCAAGATTCCTGATTTGAGAGTTTTCAGAGTTCACTACTTTCGAGGAAGAAAACTCAGTTACATCAATTAACATTAACTGCACAAGCAGCTACTTCCCAGGTCTTCCTGTGGTTTGAGAGGCAAAGAGAATAACTGAGAGTTCAGAACTGTCTTTGTAAGCTTCCCAGATGAAGACATTTTCCAGGTCATGCCAATCCCCTGGCTTGCTCTGGGCTCACATTAAAACAGACATACACTGCTCCTTTACCAGTGGTGAGAAACTTGCTGGCAAAAAAACAAAACAAATTTCAAAGATAATTTTGTATAAAATTAACTATGATATCTTAGCCCAAGCCTCTTCAATAGATGGAGCACACAAATCAGACACCATTTTTTTTTTAACCTTAGGCTAATACAAAACACACCTGTTTCTTGCTGTCAAGACTGCATACTTTTTTCCTGCAAGCTCAGTGCAAAAGATGGTATGCCCAGAGACGTGCAATGGAAATTCTTCAGGTCACTTCAACCCAGCATAAATACACATCTACAGGATCTGAGCAGCAATCACAGTGAATCCTGTTACATCCAGTTGGCTCTTCCTCTCTATCATACACAAAGCTTTCTTTATAGAAAGAGCTTGCTTTTAGCATCTCTCCTCTGGTTTATGCAGATCACACTGCAGAGCACAAGAGTGCTCTGAATATTAAGCTACTGCATCTAACTTAAAAAAAATAAATACATAAGCTGAAGAGGAAAAACAGGGGGAGGTTTGGCAGCTTCTACCTGGCTATTTTATTCCAAGCCTCTGGTGTATCCTCACATGTCTTTGCAAGTAGGACAAGAACAAGGCACCTGCCCCAAGCAGTGGGGTCTGAGTAGTCACTTCCCAGCCAACACAGCTGCTACAAATTCAGAGCTTTTGCCTTTCATTTATCCACCCCCAAGAACAAAAAAACCCAAAGGATATCAGATGCTTGAGGCAACGCAGGGAATACAACTATCCTAAAATCTGCTCCAAAATTCTGGGAATTTGTAATGGATTTTAAAACATTCATCCCTGGATTTCACAAGGATTGATTCTTTCCTGGACCTCTTCAATTTAATCTCCTTAAGCCTGGAAGTTAAATCTTCATCTAGAGTGAAAATATTTTACCATGGTAATCTAGTTACGAATATTTACACAATTTGCCCCAAATTCTCTCATTACAGCTGCCATTCTCAATTATTCACAGGTAGTGGTACATGCAGTTTCCGTGGAAACCTGCAGCTCGTGACCAACTGATGTGCAGCCAATTGCAGGCGATGGGCACTCGAGCAGAACTGGTTGGCTGTGTAATTATGCTGATATCTGACCATCTCAAACCTACAGGTAGCAAAGGACTAGTTTACATTTCAGTGTCTAAAATTTCAAACATCTTAACTATTCCAGGAAGCAACCAAAGCCTTGTATCTCCCAAAGCATAATAAACTTGATGAGGGAGCTATAACTTTTATGACACATTGCATTTTCAACATTCCACTAGCATTTTCTGTATTTACCATTGAAAGTAAATGTCAGATTACACCACCATAAAGCTGGTCATAAGTGATTCACTCCATTACACTTCAGGACCTTCCTTACTTTTAAATAGTGAATCTATGCCAGTAATTTGCCAGAGAATTTGCCTTTTCCTTCCAGTAGCAGTTGCTTTATTTTATTAAAAAAGTGAATATTCACATGATAAAACTCCTTATTCCTTTAAGCTTCTTTTAGCATTTAACATTCTGAATGCTGTGCAGTCTAGAATGCAGATACCTTAAAAAGATTTCAGAAGCTCCTTGGAAATGCTCTTTGGGTTATACTAATGCACAACAGAGAAAACGTA
Organism: Phaethornis superciliosus; assembly: GCA_023637945.1. Taxonomy (NCBI): domain Eukaryota; kingdom Metazoa; phylum Chordata; class Aves; order Apodiformes; family Trochilidae; genus Phaethornis; species Phaethornis superciliosus. Next base: position 19,653,843 of record JAJQWJ010000009.1, on the reverse strand, counting down.
TTTACTTGTAAAGCAGAGCTGTGAAGACATGCAATATTAGACTGCTGAAACCTGGACATACAGTGAGGGCTCAGCTTTTACCCTGTGCTCCCTGAGACAACAGCCTGTATTGTTCCAGAATCAGAGAATTTCTGAGGCTGGAAAAGACCTCTGAGATCATCAAGTGCAGCCTATGACATAACACTACCACATTGGCTAGGCTGTGGTACTAGGTGCCACATCCAGCCTTTCCTTAAACACCTCCAGGGATGGTGACTCCACCACTTCCCTGGGCAGTCTGTTCTCTTTGAAAGACTCACTCTTGTCTCTGATCTGACATTCTACTGAGGTGCTGACTCGCCAGACATCAGCAATGTTTCATTAACCATATGTCATATTTTCAGACAAGTTCCTTCATATTTTTTCCCATGCAGTGCCCCAGACTAAGGCAGAGAGAGGCTCTTCCATAGCACAATGAGCAAAACACAGACCTCCAAATTCTTCTTGTCCAGTTTGGTCTCCTTAGGAGTCAAGCAATGATTACAGTGTAAATAGCAATAGTCCCAGTGATCATTTTGTCTCTGCACTACCTCATGCCCTGGATATAGGTTTGCTTGTATCCATTGACTGTCCTGTCTCCTACCAGGAATTTCAGACATCTGAGGCAGAGCTCACTGTAGCACAGTGTGTCTGCATGGCACACTGTTTCATTCCATCCTCTATAGGGCTCTGCAACCAGAACCTTCATTACTCTAATGATGCAGTCAACAGTGGCCTGTGAGGTTGCTCTGCCCTTGCTGTGAGCTCAACCCTCAACTTCTGCTGCCATCCAGGAAACCAGCTTAAGTTTCACCACACGCTGGACATTGCAAGACACATTTTTTTATCCAGGACTTTTCCACTTGGGCTAGTCTCAGGATAGAATAGCAGATTATGTTTCTGGTGTTCAAAAAAAATGTTGAGTTAATCCTACATGAAAAACCTTGGGTGCAGTCACACAAGTACACCACTCAATCGCATCCAGATGCTAAAGCAAAGAGCAGTGGGCTGACCTGTGGTAATACTTAACACTAATAAGTGAAGCTCTAACTATAGTCAACAATCTAAAAAAGGCTGATGCACCTGCTTTGTTCAGAATTAACTTTATTCGGAGTTTGCCAAATGTGATTTATAAACTCTTTGGTTCGAAAAAGCCACAGAGCTGATAGGGCTTTACACTTTACTTAATAAAGTCAGATGGGCAAGGTACTTGCAAAATATATTTCTGAAAATCAAGAGCTCTGCTGGGAAAGAAATAAGTGGAATGTCTATCCTGTAATGCCAAACAGAGATGACATGACAACATGCAGACAAACATGTCCTGAAAAATGGCACTATGCTCTGCTTCCTTGACAAGCATCAGCAGATCACATGTAAACTTCTTTTATAAAATATTGTGGCATACTGTCACTAGCCCAGAACACCATTTTGGGCCTAGAGAAACAAGTTTTGTGGAGACATGGTACCATTGCTGAACAAGAAAAGTGGCCGAGACTTTATCATATCTCGTACAGCCAATTCTATATACTAATAACCAAAAGGCTGCTGTTAATTCTGCCATTGAAGTAGAAGCTTCTCCTCTAAGACAGCTGGCCAGTGGGCTGAAGATAAGCACCATCAACCTAAGGAGCTGTACTTCTATTTTAAACAAACTTTGGACTTCTGCAGATCTACTCTCTTAAGTGATACCCACTGGAAAGGCAGTAGGATTTCAATTAGAAATCCTGAAAAATAGCACCCTGGGAGGCACCTTGGTGATGGGAAGAAACACACCAACAAAACTTCTTATGGTTTAGCTGTAACTCTGCTGAAACTTGTATTTAACTACAAAGCCCATCTCCTAAGATCAGAGTCCTTAATGAGGATCTGTCAAGAGTGCCATGAAGATGGAATGGCCTACTACAGGAAATGCCAAAATAACTTAAAAAATGTTGACAGGGTCACGCGAACAGTAGAGCTACAGAGTCATTGCTAACTGTAACTACTGAGTCTGGGTAATTTCTGCCCTGTGCCACTCTTACTGCTTTTCCATAGTAGCTGTAAATTAACAATTAATGTCACAAGGAGAACAAGTTCAAACTTTCTTATTTGGCAGTAAGGTCAAGTTTCTATGAAACCCGGGACTTTACATTTCAATAAACTGAAAAGTGCATAAAGTAATGAATCACTAGGTTATACTTGGATTCTGCAGATTCATTTTTCAGCCACAGAAAAATAACACTTGCCAGACTTAGAATAGCAGCACTGATCTAAAGGACAACAGTGCTGCAATTTAAAAAAAAAAAATGTATACCATAAAGGAGCAGGTTAAGTGATAAGAGAAGACATTTCAATTCTATGCTTCAATGAATATTAGTGTCACAGTTGTTAGGAAGGTGAAGAAGATGAGCTGTCAGATTTTGTGACTTCTGTTTCAGACAGTTTTGTTAAGCACATCTTTCCTTTTTTTTTTTTTTAATGGACACCCTTTACGTATTTGCCATTGGTCAGATGAAGGGACACACCTGAGGTTTCTTGCCTGTTTATAAAAGAGCAAGAAAAGATCAAAAAGAGCAGCTCTGCCTGGCTTAGCTCTATTCAACTCTCAATTTACTCCAGCATTGCTTATGACTTGCACCACTGACAAGTAACATCTCACTTGTGTTTTAAGAAACTCACTAAATGTTTTAAGAAAAAATAGGAAGTTGCCTTCAGTCAAGTCTCAGTGGGTTACCAACACTTACTGTCCTTTATTGACATCAAGAAGCTCGAAGTCCTGAACTGGGGAGCTTGAATACTAAGGTCAAATCTCTGATCCAGGGATGAATTTTAGCAAAGTGCCATTGTAGGGAGTGGAAAATCACCTTGGTGCTCAGCAGCTTTTGAGATTTTGCCCTTGCTGGGCAAATGCCCTTCATCAAGCCTGGAGATGAGGGGCATACATACTTCTGCTGCCAAAACCAATGGTTTAGCCTGGGTTGAAGACATGGGTATAGCCTTTCACAGCTGCACAGAAAAGGCCTCAGAGCTTTTTCCCATCATTGTACCTACTGAGGCAAGCTGCAAAGCAAGCACATCCCACTGTAGGCCTGCTTCACAAGAAAATAATAAAGACAGGCTACTGCTATCAACTGCACAGAATTAAAGAGGCAGCATCCAACAGATACACCTGAACACAAAAGAGTACAACCTAATCTGAACACAAGGAATCTGAAAAAAAAAACAACCCTCTGAATCACAAAACCTTTCCTCAAGGTTTGCCTTTTCTCTGCTCAGACCCTGTGCACTGACTAACCTATACAAACAGGGGTTCTGGAGTTTTCCAGATCTGTTCTCAGATGCCACAAGAACAAACAAAAACATATGCCTAACCTGCAAGATGGAAGACAGTCCCAAAAGACAGCAACTCAAAGGGCTCAAAATATGTAATACTGTTGACAAAGAAGGTAGAACAACTCCAGGGCACTGTTTCCTCTGGATGAGGATGCACCATTTTGCTGTTGTTAACAACAGATGTTAGATCACAACTAAATAAACTGGCATTTTTTAGTATGGAAGACACAAACAAGGATGTGTGCAATAAAGAGCAATTAAATACAGAGTCCCTTATAATAATAATCTGCTGTACCTCCTAATTAGTTAACCAGAGAAATGTCTTCCTATGGAATACTATGCACACTGGAAATTAAAGTTCAAAGAGTAACTAGATTCTTCTCTCATTAGTTTGACCGAAACTATGTCTAGCTCAAAACTGCCAGAGGTACACATCAGTAGAGGCTAGAAAACCATGCATTTGGAGGAATCATCACTAAAACCATGCTCTGTCCCTGCATGCTTTCCTGACATCCAGAACTGTCTCCTGGAAAAGACAGTAGGATATATTGACCTTTGATCTGAATCATTGTGGATGCTTCTTGAGGCAGCAAAATACAGGGTGAATTGCAGTGCATGCTTTTCCAGAAGAACATGGAAACAGCATGGAGAATTTCAAGATGAGCTACAAAAGCAAGCCAGGAGCTAGAAGATAGGGCATACAACAGGGACTTAGTGAGCTCAAACTGTTCAGCCTGTTGAAGAGAATTTACAGAAGATTATGTGGAAAAAAGGATCTCAGAGAGACGGGATAGAAAGGAGGGTTTACAGACTCAGAAAGACCCAAGTGACTTAGATTAAAGTTGGGATTATATAGTTTCAACCCTGGAATTAAATATTAATTATCTGAATGAAGTGACCAGCTAGTGTTGAACTCACAATGGTTTTCCACTTTTTTTGATGATACAGTATAGAATTTTATAAAGACATCCTTTACTCTAGCTTTCAGAAATACCTGTATGGCTGAAACAAAGAGGACACTCGTGAAGGATCTAGACATGGGCCCTCAATTACAGAGCCTACAATCAAACTGGAACTAAATACAAAGCCAGGTGTATTGACAGGTATGTGACTGAACAGATGCAGTCTGCTCTCCCTGGGTGCTCCCGGGAAAGCCAGATGCAAGAGGAATCTCATGGGTTTGTCTTCACTAGAAAGTGGTATTAGAGACAGAGTGTAATCATAAGGAAATGCATTAACTACACAACACAGGCATAACCTTACTATGAGGTACAGTTTGCCTCATCAATGCAAAGCCATACTCCAGACAGACAATGCTTGAGATTTCTGCTTTGCTCAAATAACAAGTCTCTAATAAGGGCCAGTCTGAATAGTGCTTTGAATTAGAGGAAGAGGCTAGATGTAGATTTAACAAGTAAGTTGTTTTAGTGTTGCCACTATTATTGAATTGCTGGTGCCAATCAGCCTATAAGTCAATACACTGAAAGTTTTTGAGGTTTTCTGGGACCTGCCAGCATGAGACGCTTTAGATAAACTAAGTTGTTCACATCATGCTAGCAGCCAAGTCAACAATACCTCAGTCAGATTTTAAAAATTAAAATTCAAATCCCGAGGAAGTCAGAAAACCAGCAAATCCTGCTCTTGAGTCTGACAAGATCCTTGTGACTCAGTGAAGGAAATAACCTCATCTGCTGTAAGCAAACACAAGGAGAAAGCACGTGACACTGAAAAATGGCAGCCTACAGAGAGACAGACATCACAACTCGCATTCTGCAAGGCCAAGGTTGTTGGAAAATCAAATCTGGCTATTTGAAATATGGACAAAAGTAACAAAAAAAGTACCAGGAGAACCAAAAGATGTCTGCCAACTACAAAAAATGGCTCAGTAATAGAAAATATCAGTTGGCACTTGAAGCACATTGGATGGCCAGAGAAAAAGTGCATTTTAAAATCATTAACACATTAGGAATACACAGATGTGCAGCACAGCTACATCTGCGAATTGTAATTTCCACAGTAGTCACAACTTAATGAATCATCAATTGTGACAAGATCAATGAACCAAACTGAACAACTAAAGCTAGTAAATTCATGCCTGGGGCAAGAGCTAAAAGTTGGTGTTTTGTTTTGGGTTTGGTTTTTTTAGCACTTCTGTAAGTTTCAGTGTCTTATTAGGAAAACTTGAATCCTTTCTTCCACCCCCTCTGCCTCCTCTTTTGAAAGTCCAACTGCAAAAGATAAAGATTTTATTATTGTTTGCTAAATTCAAGTTTAGATACTACTCATCTGATCTGCAATTTCTTCCTCAGGACTTGGAGCACATGGCAGGCAGAAGTTACAATGTCAGGACGTGTGCTACATGCCAATCAGGTGCACTCTAATTAAACCTACCACCTCCAGGCAAAACAACTGCTATTTCTTCCATGAGGCCACATTATTCCTGCAGGCAAAGCATCAGCTTAAGTTCTCTGCAGTGCTTTTTGAAGGGATAAATTCATACCCAAATCAAGCAAGCAAATCTTTTATTTGTGAAGAACACACACTAAGTTTCCCCCTGGCCTGAACCTGTTGGTGCTGGGTTTGCTGATGACATGTCTACATGTATCATCTAACTAGATTTCACATCAGTGGTATTTTTACAGAAAAAAACCCAACCCTGTCCAACTTGACCTTCTGGCAGGAAGCAGAAGACAACATCCAATCTTCTTTTTACCAGGAATGGTCCATACAAGCAAGGGCAGTCCCTGCTGACCTCTTCACTCTCACATGTGAACCATTTTATCGCTATCATATGGCAGATTTCAGTGGGTTGGTACTTGCCAGGGGTTCAGCTGGGCTCTCATCTCCCTTCCAGACAGGCTTCAGGGGACAGCAAGCTCTTTGCTTTGCCTAGTTTGTTTGCTGCACATTAGACATGAAGCAACATCTGGAAGGAAGTGCCTTGAATTGTAGTACTGCTGGCACGTATTACTCTTCTCTGCTGGGATGTAAAGTGAAGGAGATTCAGGCCCACTTCAAAAGGCTCATTCTGTTCCTCCTCCTGACCTTCTTTATCCTGGATATCCTGTCACCCTGGACTATGCATTGCTCAGTTCATTATCTTTCCCTGCAACAGCTTTTGCTAACACTACCCTGTGTGAAGTTCATGTATTTTTCATTGATATGTTTATGATTTCTGTTCTCTCTCCAAGGATTTTCTCCTCACTGGGTCCAACTGTGGTATTGTCTAAATCAAAGAGATAAAGAAAATTAATTTCCAGTATTGCCTTGCTTGTAAACAAAGTACCACATTGGAGCTGTAGTTACAAAAAGGAAAATTTTGGGTTTTTAAGATCTCCAACAGGCCATTGTTTCCAGTGCCTTTCCAGTGGTCTCAAAGTGGCTATAAGATCATAATGCCAGTTCTGCTGCGTGGTAGCACTTTGTGCAGCTAGTTTTATTTAAAGCATTCTGCATGCTGTGCTGACAGGCAGTCTTACTGCAGTGAAATTCCTCCCAGTCCCTGCTTGGAACAGCAACACAACAGCCAACATTCACAGACTACAGCTGGATAAAGTTATGTCTCCTATAGCTATTTAGACTTCTCCACTCATACACCAAGAAGTTGGGAAGGTTTCATCAAGGCAGGACCTTTGTGATAAAAGGACTGAAGGAATAGAGCACAGGATTAGCACAACAGTTTAATACATCATGGTGTTTTCCCATGGCATCACCCAACCTGCCTCATAGATGATCTTGAAAAGACAGGTCTTATTATACCTCACACCTGCTGGTTTTTCTTAGGATAAAGGATTTGAAAGACATTCTGGAGCTCTAGGCAGAAAGAATCTGAGTAGGTGAGAGTGCCAGAAGGAGTCACTACTTCATTATCCAAGTGAATTATCCATAAGAATAAACTGCCATTAAAAAACTCTATGGGAAGGAGGTGTTGTACTGCTAGAAGATTAATACTTTTATAAATATTCTCTGGGCTTCTAAGACAGCAAGTGGAATGCATGCATTTTAGATTATCTTTCCACCAAACATATTTTAGTCCGTAACAGCTCAAATAGCAAATTAACAATGAACAGTCACAATAATTACTTCCTTGTACACAAAATTAGGGCAAATTATTCCTTTTGCTGATTATCTGGGCACTGCATTCGAATAAGCATCACAAATGTAGAGCCCTCCTGACACCAAACTATATAAAACCAGTACAAGATCAACAAAAGATGTGTAAGAACAACTATATGAGGGACTTGCAAATAAGGATGACACACAGAAACCAGTTGTCAGAATGATCAATATTACAGCTCTCTAATGCAAAGCCAGCTTTGTTTTGTAGTCAGCATCTCAGAACAAGACCAAAAGGTGGACGTAGAAGCAATTATGTGATTTTCTTTTTTCTGTGGAAGAGGAAGTTAAAAATTTCTGCCATGTTCTCTTCCACAGGTACAGAAAATGACACAAATTCCCTATATACAGTTCCCTAATATGGACATTCTCTCTTCTTAATAGCTGTCATGGCTACAAATTTATTCACTTGTGTTGATATTGCAGTTTCACGTTTCTTTGGCTTTTGTTTTAAAATAGTGATTTCTCCAAGAAATATTTAATTTGGGCTGTGATTATTTTTTCTTTTTTTAGTGAGAGGAAGAATACAAAGCACAGAATATAAGCCCAAGATGACAGTACAGAAACTTTCTTGCATGGACATTGCTCCTTCTGCATCTGTAAGCACTGTATTCCCCATGGTCATGGTTTTCACATTCTTTTCTCTCCATGCTCTATTTAAGAATTTATTCTTCTGCTCTAATAAGTGGATATATTCTCCTACTTCTGCAGATGAAGTAACAGAAGATCTCTATAGAGCTAGATCTTCTTAAGTGCCCTTTTAAGTCATGGCATGCCAGCAAATGACAAGAGATCACTAAGCTTTGAGCAAAGAACCTCTCTGTTATGAGCAGATATGGAAGATAATTTTGCCAAAGTATTTTAAGGACTCAGAAAGGCTCTTACAGGACATCGTGCTCTTGCCCTTCCCTTCTTCCTTGGAACCAGAGTGGTTAATCCGTATGGAATCATCAAGCAGTGTTTCCCATTAATTTCAATAGTTCAAACAATGAGCTATTAACTCTTTCAGAAGGCGACTTCACAACCTCACAGACTTTGAAGTCTATGCAAATACGTATCAGCAATGAACATTATTAGCTGGAAGGAGATACCAGCAGGACTGACATACAGGTTACAAAGAGCACATCTGTCAATAACAGGTTGCTACAGATGCTCTCAGAATGAGGCATCTTGAAAAAGATCCAGCAATAAGAAAGGTGTTTTGAAGCATCTGATGATAAAGATCTATTATTTTGCTTTCTGATGATTATCGGTAGATTTTTTATCTGACAAGAAATGTGATAATCAATTCTGACAAGGTTTCCAGTCTTAGTTACTCACATTATCTAAAGGAACTAGCTCCTTGTTTGCCAGTTCCATATGAACTAAATACATTTTCATTAAAGTGCCTTTTATAATAAGAAATGTTACAATTGTGGGTTTTCATGTCTGTGTGTTTGTGGGTTTTGTCCCTTCTTTGAAAGACTTCTCTTCTAGATCCATGTATACACAATTCATTAATAAAAGGATTTTCTTCTGCCTGTCAGTCCTCCAAACTCAACTTATTATCAGAGTCACCGGGTCCAGCCTCAGCCTAGTTATTACCAGATAAACCTTCTGAGAGCCAAATCAAGGCACACTAATCAACTCCACTATTTTATTCACTTTCTATTTTATTTTATTATTAGTAGTGTAACACTGGGGTCTATCAACATATTTCTCAAATGTTTAGAAATGCAAAAGCAAACTCTTCAAAATAGGCAGGTATTAAATTGACAGCATTGTAGAGATGCTGAATATAAAGAAGACAACCAAAAAAAAATCAAGCAAGAAGAACCAAGTTACCTCAAGTGACAGGGACAATAGGAACAAACTAGGACAATAGGAACAAATGTGATGACTTTTTGCAATAAGGCTGTCACATACTTCTTGGAAACAGGAGAGGACAAGACAGATGTGGTTGTATTAAGAGAAACAGAGAAGCTATGCTAGCCAGAGACCAACTGAATGAAAAAAGGAACTAGCATAGGTCTGATGGTGTATCTCCAAAATCCATGGGTCTGATGGATCAACCAGTGCTTTTGAAAAGACTCTTACAGAGCTCCTCATGTGGACAACTATAGTTGGGTGTGTTAAAAAAAAAGTACTTGAAATAAAACAGGAACAAATGCAGCATAGGACCACTAAGACCAGGAGAATCAAAAATAAGATTGGCAGATGGTCTCTGAAATGATATGGGGAATTTACTGCAAGGGGAGCCAAACTTGGCCACTTTCTGATATAGATTAGAACAATGGCTACCACACATCTCAACCTAAACACCCACATTTTCCCAACAAATGTATTTACTTTAAGATTTACAACCTGTTATATTACATCCATGTTACCCTTGCCCTTTGTTCCTTCATAGTATATAGTCCAAAAAGTTTATGGGATTCACATCTCCTCCTTGTCAGCCTTCAATCTGCTACTCTGCTCTCCTTGGCCATCTTTACACTACCTCCCTTTTTAGCATAGGCCTGAGCAGGGGTTTCCACCCTGGCTTAATTTCTACTGACACCACCAAAATCCCAGCCCTGTTGAAGCTTTCAGACATGGTTGTGGCCACAGGGGTCAGGGCCCATGGGAATGCCAGCCTTTCTGCAGTGACATGAGAGGCAGAGCTGGTGGTTGCTGCGTCCCAGCTGGGACCAATGATCTGTTCAAACAGAGAGTCAAAACAGATTAGTTTAAACCACAGACATTCTAATCCAACCTGTCTGATTTCAAATGGGAACACAGATGCACAAGCAGTCATCTGGCCATCCCTGGACTCATCTGGGAGATGGCAAGCCACAGGGATGCTTCCCTAAAGAGACAGGAACCTGCCTCTGTGAGCACATCTCTGCCAGAGTTAAACTAATCTGTTAATTTGTGCCTCATTTGCCTCTTGGAATAGGCTGAATGTTTTGGTACCAGAGCAGCAGCAGGAGAACTGCCTGACAAACATTCCATGACCATCTCTTAGAAAACTGTAGAACAGCATAGAGCTAGAAGCAACCTGTCTCTGTATCCTGAGGCCAGGAAGAGAGAAAATAATGCCCAGGCCTCAATTATCAGTTTCCATAACACAAGTTAGCAGTAGGTTGCTGCAAGGCTCTGAATGAGCCTCCATATTTCTGAATATCCTCAGGAGGAACTGGAGGAATGGAACAAGCAGAAAGGAGACAATGGTTAGTGGAAACAAAAATTCTTAGCTGAACATGATTTCCAGCACCAAATTCAAAGCTTATAAACTGCTGAATAAACTGGAATAAATCAGTTGTGTGTGAGAAAAGGAGCTCTGAGAAGTCTTTTTACAGAATTGCACACTTAGTACTACACGTGCAGGCATAGAACTTCAAGGTACCTAGTACTTGGTAATACAAACCCTATGTTAGAACTTCTGTAGAATGTGCTTACTGTTTCTTTGACACTTAAGCTCACTTGTTCTTATCTGAGAAGTCCTTCCTGAATTGCAGGTGCTGCTTTTGGTTGTTTCAATATCATTGATGCCATTAGCTTGCTGATTAGAATGTGACAACAACCCCTCCTGTTACATCTGTAATCTCAAAGGACCTCAATTGAGAGGCAATATGCAGAAACAGCCACTTGCTGAAAAAGAAAAATGTTCTCAAGATTAAGAGGTCAGTACCTGTTCAGACACAAGGTTTTATGGGAGTGCATAGCTCCAAAGCATTCAGCTTGGCATTAACTCTGTGATATTTCATATAAAACTTTTCAAAGGCTTTATTTCTTGCTTCATAAACTTGTGGAACGAACCTAGATGTTAACCTTAGTGCACGGCAGTCTTCTGATGGAACTTGCTATCACAGATACATTATATGGTTATGTGCCATTAGTTAATCATTTAAACAGAGATAAGAAATGGAAATTATGGCATTTGGGTCTGAGATGTTCTTAAGATATGCTGACTCTTCTGTTTGGAGAAGAGGCTAACAATACTTAAAACTTTTCTTCAGCTGAGAAAATTACTTCTTTGTCTCATTCATGGTCAAGAAAGTTTTTCTTGATAAGTATTTAAAAAAAAAAAACAAACTATAAGACTAAGACTACTATTCTTATTGAATCCAACTTTTGAAAGTAAGCAAACAAAATGAAAACCAGGAGGTTCACACCTGGGTTGAGATGTTAGGTCTATAGATAGCAAAAGATAAATAGCTGAAGCAGTTCTTCAGATACTGTGGTAGCCTAGCTATTGACAGCATGGGACATAATGGTAATCTAAGTAAAACAGTCTCTAAATTTTCTTGATCTAATTGAAACAGATTGCAAATTCTGCTCAAACTCTGTGTGCTATGGGACAAATAGACCACCTCTTTCACCTCAAACTTTCAGAATTTTTCTAGCCATTACCGAGTACCTAGGATTCCTCTAGCCACTGTTGACTACCTCAGAAATTACCAAAGTTCTTAGCAGGATGACAAGGCTCCTAAATTGACTTACCACACCAATACTAGGCAGCCTATTGTCAAGCACAATACACTCTTACCTTGTGAACACCATTTATACCTTAATAGCATAAGTCCACATGAGCTGGGATTTACATTCCACGAGGTGACAACCTGAACTGAATGAGCCCACCATGAGTAACTGGCTTAATGTTTCCATTTTTAACAAGCATGGGATGTGTCACGATCTAACACAAAGCAAACGCACTCAGGCTTTTTCATTTCTCTGTGCATCACTGTATCTAAAGATATTTCCCTCAGCAGTGAAGCACTTGGAAGCTCATTGTGCTCTTGGAAATGCAGTAGTTACAGAGGTCCATTAACTGCCTCCCTCATATATAAAGTACTACTTGGCTTGCTTGTGTAGAAAGTAAAGAACAAGAGTTGGATCTCTGCCATCACAGTAGTGTTTCTTCACAAGGAGAGACCAAATGAAGTTGGAACAGTTAATCAACATAAAACATGTAGATGAAAGACCCGTCCTCTCCTGACCAGAGTCATGAAAAGAATCCTACCAATACCAGAACAGCAGGGCATGGGGTGCTTTAATTCATTTACAGAATCAGAATGAACAAATCCAAACTGATTCAATTTCCCTTCTATAATTGTTTCAGTTTTATAATACATTGCTAGAAATTCTTCTCGGCAAAAAGATGCAAAAGCAGTGAAAGCAAACATGAGCCAAAGTACAATGATCCAACAGATCCTTTTGTAACTAACAAAACATAAATAAAGATTAAACATAGCTAACTTCTGTTTACTATTCCAATGACAAAATCACTTTTAGAAGAGTGTTTACAAAAAGGGCATATTGTTTCGGGCTTTCTGAGGCTTAGCTCTCTGCAGAAATCATTTGTAACAGTCAAATGTTTATCATTTACAGCACTTCAAACAGGGTAACCCTAGGAATTGGAATGCATCTGGCAGATGGTGAAAGAAATTAAGCTCATGACATGGTTCAGTAAACAGCAAATTACAATACGGTGGAGGTGCTTCCCACCCTGGGATGACTGATGCACTCAAAAACTATCTAGGGCTCCACTAAAACACACCAAAACTTTCCAGTCTTCTGACCGTATGAAGCCAGCCACTAGAACTTAACTAGCCAAGTTACCTTGAGACTGAAATCCAGGCTGCAAGCAACCCTTTCCTGGCTCCTCTGTTTGTCCTTTTTATGGGGAGCTGCTCTGCTGTGGAGCCTCGCAGCACTCCTCAAGCAGATAACTACATGCCTCTTGCTTAGGAGTCTGTGATAGTAGTACAGGGGATTTGCTTAGATTGGTGCTGGAAATGGAAATTGGAGGTGGTATTTTCATTTAACCTACTTAAAAACAAAGGGAAATTAAACTCAATATATTCAGTGTCACTTCGATAAGTTTGTATGCTCTGGGTTACAGGAGAATGCAAATAGACTGCTTGTGGAGTAAAAACACCTCTTGCAATTAAACAGCTTCCCAGTTCTAGGAATCAAAACCTGTAACCAAATGTAGGAAAATCCTGGGAGAAGGGACTGATAGTATACTTTGTATTTAAGCCTCCTTCCTTTACCAAAAATTATACTCTTCCATGTCCCTCAAAGACTTTCCCCTGCCTTTCTCTTGAGTGAACACTGGTGGAAACCACCAGACTGAAGGTATACTTAGGTGTACAGGCAACTACAGACAAACACTGTTAACAACATTTCCTAATGCAGCTGGAATGCTTAACACAGAAGTAGCCTTGTGGAAGGACACCTTGTAGACACTCCTGCAATCAGCCTGCTGCTGCGTTCTTCCACGCTGGCATTCTTCCTACTCACATTTCATATAATCTCTCTATTTAAAAAGCTCTGTAATTCTCAACATTACCACTGAATAATATATTTATTAATTTGTTAGTGCCACTAACTGCCCCTAAGGCTTTTCTTGGGAATGTGGGTCAGTTTATTGATTCTAGTCCTCCCTTCCTCACACTGCTTTCCTCCTCTGCCAACCAGGCAGGAACGTACTTCTGTGCTGCTTCAGGTCATAATTGAAATAAAGACAGAAATGTTCAATATTACTCATACATAATTCAGCTTATCAGCTACCCAAGAGAAATGAAAAGAGAAGGTATATGCATGTCTACTTCTCCTACATCAACAGGAGAAATAATTTCCAGTTACACTAACTATACTTAGAGTTTGGTCACAACAGGATTTATAGTTCGAAGGAAAAAATGAGAGATCTGGGAGCCAAGAATGAAAGGGTAGTAGGGAACATTCATGAACTGTTTTCAAAGAGATTCACTTATGAGAGAACTCTTGATTGCTCCAGGAGACTGGACTCAGGCTTCTCTCTTAATATTCAGAATGGAATAAGTTGGCAATTAGAAAGGATTATCTGCCTCTGATCTGTAAAACATAGCAGAAATCTAAATAAAATAAAGCTCCAGATTAGTTAGCTACAAAGACATCTAATAACAGCCTGCTAAACCCCAACTGTGACATCTGGATTTAATGTTAAGGCCTATGTCCTAAAGAGCAAATTGTGAAGAAGCATTAAAACTTATAAAGGATTTTTAATGTAAAAATCAATATGTACTATGTATTTAGCAGCATGTAACCATGAGGACGTCTATGATAAAGCTTTGTCATGCACCAGGGACCACTGAATTACTCAAATTCTTGAAAGGAAGTGCAGAATGTCTGCATCATTCAAACTGCCACCTGAGAGCAATTAAAGAAATTATTTTAACCCCAGAAGGAGGGGGAAAATCCAATCGCAGATGAGTCTTGAGGGTATCAAGGGCTCCACATGAACTGCAATGGTGCAACAGAGATATAGGGCAGCTAACACTGTTTTAAGAGGCCAGGGAGACTAAGCAGAACAGAAACCAGGGAACTAAGTTGCAATATCCACTTTGCCAACATGTAAGCAAGCAAAGGAGCACTAATCATAAAAAAAATTTCACTTTCCCAAAACACAGAAACTACATAATTTAAGGCAGTCAACACAGAACACTAAGATAGCATGACTGAGAATGCATAGAATGTCTCATAAAAGAAAAATACAAACCATTTTTTCTTAAATGCAGATACATCATAACAGAAATTATCTTCATCAGGCACATGTAGCTAGCTCTTCATCCTCTGTAATCAAGCTCGCAACTCTATAGGCACGAGCACATGCAAACTGTTCTACAGCAAGTTGTTCTTAATTTTATGCATTACAGGAGTGCCCAGCAAGGGATCAGTACTCTTCAGATAGAGAGGAAAACACAGACCCCCAGCCTGCAGATCATTTTGGACTTCATGGGATCATGTTAAACTAGCGTTACTCCCCACTAAAGGAAGTTTCCAAACAAAGAAGCAGGTTCTGTGCCTGACTGGTAGTGACTTTTTCTTCTGTGGCCCCTATAAATTGTATGCACACATGCTTTTCCTGTCTTTGTTTTTTTCCTACTTATGTGTTGGTCTGTGAGTTTTGCCTCATCAGGATATCAGCAGGAGCATCACAAAGCTGAGGTATGTTGTGCTTCCTTATGCAATGCATGTCTCTGCAGGCCTCTGAACATTTAACATAGACCAAATAAATTATCAGTGTGTGTGTGTGCATGTGCATATGTATCTAAGATACATAAAGGCCAACTGCAGCCAAATGAAACAGGAATGTGCTTGGGACAGTTGAGTATTCAAGTATCTAGTAGAAAAAAAAATCCAGTTACAAGAACTGTTTAAATGCAGGCCTGCACATAAACTGCTAAAAGAGCCCCACTGAGTTTTATGCACTCACATACATGGCTGCAAAGGCAGGAAGTAACAAAAAGGATCTGATTTTTTCCTCCCAAAATTTTCAAGTCTGTAACATCTGTTATCCTGTTCCTAATACTACTACTACTACTACTGAAGAGCAAGCTCATCCTTTAAGATGCCCCACATGCAGAAACAAGACACACAGTCACATCAAGCACTAAATGATTTCTATGATTCCCATTACCACAGTGTCTGAGCGCATTACACTTGTTTAATGTATTATTTGCCACAGAGCAGAGAGGAAAATATGATTACCTCTGTGCTAATAAATGGGGATGGGAGAACAAGGGACAATAGGTAACTTGTCATATATGTCTGGCACACTCACCACTAGAATAACCAGTCTCCACTGGTTAGGAATCATAGAACAATAAACACTTGCCAGTCTAATCTTTTCAGTACTGAAAAACTGCTACATTAATCTCTGTACACCAAGCATTTTACTTCAGCCTTTCCCTGCTCACCTTAGGAAAAAACAGGTAAAAAATTCATACAGCCAAATTCCCTGAATTAACATTAACATCGCAATACATTTACAAAATCCCATATATAAACATATAGTGCAACGCACTGATGTGCTGAAAAAAACCCCACATTTTCTTAAAAGTTGACAATAATTCTGACAATTATAAAAAATTATCAACTGATCACAATTCTTTTTATATCTAATGCCCTGTTCTTCCACAAAAAAAAAAAAAAATTTAGAAGAAACAACATACCAAACAAAATAAAATCTGCTCATGTAGCAGACAAGGATCAAAATATTCTCTAACAGGAGAAACAGAATGACAAGTTGTGATTACAGTGAAATATAAAACCTGCTAACTTCCACATTGAACTCAAAATCTAAAGAGTAACCTGAAAATCTATTTAAGAACTGTGCTGATTTAATCCAGAAGGTGCAGCAACACAGATTAAGTTTCTAACTGTCAGATTCAACTCTTAGATACCCTGAGGATGGGTATTACTTAAGAACGAACAGACGAGAAAAGTATACAAATGTGTCTTCAGCTAGTCCTCCAAGTTAGAAATTACACGCTTCCATAAGACAATGAAACTGAAACACTTTAAGAAAGTTCAGAATCTGCAAACCTTTCATGATTATTTCAAACGTAAACGGTTTTATCGCCAAGAGAAATTTTAGCAAATCATACAGGAAGAATACAGCTTTTCCAAGCTAAGCTAGAGTACCCTCATTTCATTTAAAAGCACCACACCAGCATGGAGCTACCAAAGCCAAAGCCATGTCTTCTGCCACCTAAGGCATGAAATAAAATTTCCACTTACCTTCTAACACTGTTAATTTGGCACTTGTGTTTATCTCCCCAACACTGTTGGTTGCTGTGCATTCATAGATAGCTTCATCTCGATGAACACGCAGGGGCTGTATCCGCAGAACTGATCCTGATCCATCATCAAACTCAATAACCTTTAACAATGAAAAGAAAGTACTTCTTTACTGCTATTTTCTGCAACAAAAACTGAAAGTCAAAGCAATACAAGGGTTAAAAAACCTAAAACCAAACCAAAATGAGCCCTGTAAGCTTTAAAATACCATGCAATTAGTCAAATGTTCTAAGTCTAGAAATGCAAAAATTTCAGAGTCAAGAACATATTTGTCCTCTGAGGAGGCCAGAATAAATGACAATCCAATGAGGTTCTTTATGAATCAATTAAGGTTGACAAATTATCAACCTGGTAATAAAGATGTGGATCTGATGATTTAAAACATCTGAGCCATATTTGCACTAATGGTTTTACTAATCACACTGATAGCAATTTAGTGCCAACTTTCACCTTGATGGAAGAGCAGAATGATATACTCCTGCGGGATTACTTGTAAAATAGTAACAAAACTAGAATAAAACCTTGAGCACCTACAGGGCATGCTAACTCCAGCAGAAAGGAGGGCTTTTCATGTCCTTCAGCATCAGGAACTTTACAACTCCGGCATAATCAACAATGATGTAATTACAATTCCTTACCCAGTATAAAAAATTAAGTCCTTAATAAATCATTGCTTTTCTATCCATCCTGCTAGGCTGTAACACACATTATTCTAGCTTCTACATGGAAGAAAGAGGTATTTGTTAATTTGTAGCTGGATCAGTATAAGCTATTCCTTAATGGCATGGCTGTGAAGGCACAGCCTCAGGCCACTGTTAATGCCAAACTCATCCTTCTCCTATTACTGAGCACAGCAAAAGTTGGAAATATTGTCTACTGCAGATGGTGACAGCATGAGGTAAAGGCACAAGCCCTCCTCCTGTCACTTGGGAACTGCAGGGGCAGGTGAAGAGATTAAGCTACACTTCATTCTAGACACATTTCCATCACCCTAGGACTTGCATTACCCCCATACAAAACCTTTACCCTGTTTTCAAGAGCCCTGTTTAGGAGTGCTACTCACAGCATACAGACAAAATGAGTGGAAACAAGAAGGAGAAAAATTATGTGCATGACCAGACTCTGCAGAGACACGAGAAATAGGAAGAAATCAAAAGGTAACCAAGACCATCAATAATATGTTACTCACGTGGGAAGAGATAGCCCTTCTGTTCTAAGTAATAGAAACAGCTTGCAAAAAACCCCAAATGTGGGGTCAAGTAGCAGCAGATAAGACAGATGTGAACACTACCATAGTACACTTTAAGGAATTAAAATATTTTTTTTAATCAGTTTTAAATTAAATTTGAAATTGTAACCAAATGCTAAATTTTCTATAACCCTTACAGAGGATAGAGCTACTGCCAAATTTTAAAACAAGACAAAGTCAGATGCAGAGATTAATTCACTTCTCTGGTAAGGGCTAAAAAGGTAAGAGATGAAAAAGCAGAAAAGCTCTTTTGCCCTTACTACCCTTTGAACAGACAATCTGAGACAGAAGACACTGAGACAGACACTGAGACCAGAAATGCTGCTCATTTGCTACTGATGGATAGATAATTCTTCTGTGTAATAACTCAACATATGTACATCAGATTTGGTTATGGGTTTATTGTTTTTTTTTCCTTTCAACTGAATTCCAAATTTCCTCCAAATTAGGACTTTAGTAATGAGGTAAAATAAATAGTTAGCTATACAAATAAGAAAGATATTATTCACTGCCGTCTAATACAATAAAATACCTCAACTATGAATAAAGGTATAATACTGCTTGTATAAATTCATATAGGACAGCATAGCCCTAGGTCAACCACAATAAGTACCAAATTCTCTATAAGGTTATATTTACTTACAAATCAGAATGTTTAAATGCCTATACAATAAAATTTAACTTTTATTGGAAAAAAAAATAACCATGTAAACAACATGAAAATTGATTACTTTAATCAAGGTTTTCTGCTCACATACAAATCATGATTTAAATTGGTGGCTTAAATCAATCTAATTCTGGGCATCAGTGTCATCTTGTGCCCCAGTCACAAAAGCAAAAACATCAAAGACAGAGAATTAGAGGAAAGGCAGCAGAATAGTAGAAGGGTCAAATTTCCAAGGGCAGTTTTAGAGAAAGGAACTCAATTCTAAAAAAATGAAAGTGGAAAAAAAGCAGAGAAAAGTCAGTGAAAATGTGTTTGCTATTTCAAGTATGAACCAAACTGAACCCTTTTTCAAAAGCATTTCTGATACCTGCTCTTCCCTCTTCCTTTCACTCAGACTTTGTTCACAGGGAAGTCAAATGCAACCCTCGAGACATTCACCTTCCAAGCACATTTGTGGGAGGGGTGGCAGTAGCTGTCACTTAGAAAGCCTTCCAGTAACATTCTCATGTGCCACTTTTGGATTTCACTGGGGATAACAGGCCAAGGAGGTACCTTATATAAGTTTTCACAATGAAAACAGAAAAATACTGATAGATCCAACTCCCATCTGCCACCCAATTTGTTGCAAGTGTCAGGCTCCCATCTGAGAAGGAACTCCTATGCCTGTGCTTCCCAAGCCATGTTGAAAGGACACAGGATGCCTGTTCTACAGATTTCATTGCTGCAGGAGAGGAAACATACTTTAAATCTCTAGAGTCTATAGCATAGTGATGCAGAGATACCTCAGTTGCAATGACAACTGTTGTGTAATTAAGACCTGCAAGCATCAGATTGATTGCAACATTTTTGTTTTTTGTAATTACCTCAAACCGCTGAGAACTGACTTTCTTCCCCTTCTTCATCCATGTGATACGAGGTTTGGGGTCTCCTGTTGCCTGACACACAAAAGAGGCCACTCCTCCAGAAATCCCAATCTGATCTTCAGGAGCTTTCATAAACGTTGGCTTGCCTGGAAAAAATAATCAAATCACCCCCATGAGGACACAGCATCAAATAAGCAAAGTATGTGTCATGTTAATCTAAATTATAAGATAATTGGTGCTTCTACAACAAATCCAGGTTGAATGGCCTTGGCCACAGAAATTCAGTGCAGACTGCAACACGACAAGTACAGTTTCTGCTTCAGTACCTTTTTTTTTTTTTCTGAAATGAACAAAGTCCATCTGTCTTGCCTGTAAATTAGGGCAACAGAGGGTTACCCTTGGCCTCATGGGCCTTCCCTCAGGTATATGACAATTTGGAGACATTTTTATGGTTTATTTTTTTAATAAGTGGATTTTTGCAGGTTTATAACATGGTCATAACAGTGGAAATTTCAGAACCGCTGACACACCAAGCCTACAAAATGTACCATACATTGACATTAGTTTTCCTGAAAGTTGTTAAAAAATTCATCAAAATTAACAGATGCAGCTTTAAGTACATAAATAACAGTCTTTAATTTCATTTTAGATGTGGATTGACATAAAAATCTTACAGTCTGCAAGCATCTGGAAACCTGCACAGGCTGGGCTATGCTCAGTAAGAAGCTAATCACTAAAAGTGAAAGTCAGCAAAGAAACCAAAGTGACATTCAGGCCTGAAAGACTCAGCAAAAAATGAGAAAAAATGTATCATGCAACATTTTAATAATCAATAAAAAAAGATTCATGAAAATATAGTTATGTCTTCTGGATCTACATGACAAACTTGGGTGGATAAAACTAGGCACTCTGCTTGAATGTTTAGATTTTTCTTCTCTGCTTAGTGTACAAAAGAATTTTTTAATTTGTCATACAAGGGTCATTTTGAAACTGCTTTGTCCACGTGAGAAGTGTTTGATGATCTCGTATCCCTATAAAGCACTGAAACGTATCCCATGATGTCATCCAGTGCACAAGTCACATTAAGGCCACATTTCAAATGCAATTCTGATCAACCACCTCAAAAATGAACCTAACCTATAAACAAGGCAGACAACTGCTGGGATGTCAAAAGGACTAAGAGTGTGAGGAGAAACCTGTTCAACCCCAAGACACCAAACCAATGTCTGCAGAGGAGCTGGTGGTGGTTCTGTGACTTCTTATTCAGGACACATCCAGGAGTATGTCCTTGAGGAAGAGGGGGATGACTTCTGTAAGCCAAAGTCAGGTGGTTTAAACACTAAGCTTTTGATGAGGTGAGGGCTGAATTTCCTCAATCAAGGAGGGACAGAGATTCAGTGACTCCAAAAGATTTGGATGCATTTTCCTAATGTATTAGAGATTAAAATATTAAGGGTACAGCTGAGCCAACCTGGCAACTTGCAGCTACTCAAGAGAGCAGAGGGCCTTGCTATGGTCCTCGACCCACTCACATCCTCTCCCTGCCTACAGCTACCCACACCCCTACAAGCAGCTTGGGAGTCACCAGAGTCTCTGTAGGGCAGTCAGGCTATAACCTGACAAGAATTCCATTTGTTTGTTTTTTTCTTTTCAAAGCAGGGTAAGGAGCACAGCGGGTCAGGGTGGGATCAGACAGAGCTGGGGGAACACTGGAAGATGGCGCCTCTCCCTTGGCTCAGCAGCTGCAAGCTGGCACCTGGCACCTGAAGAATACAAGAACAATCTCTGAAGACTTTCCTAGAACTGTGGGATCCTTCTTAATCCCAGTATCACCTTCTGGTTGAGCCTGTGCTGTTTACACAGACCCCCACCACCCCTACAGCATGGCGTAGGCTGACTCAACAGGCACAGCAGCTTGACCGAGTGACATACTCCAAATGATCTCTCCAGAGAAGCTATTGAGGGCCCAGGATGCTTCTTGCTTCACACACCCACCCCACCAGTGCCTATATGGGGTGTAAGTATCAAGGTGGTGTTGGTAGGGGAGCTACAGGTGTGAAGAGATGTCAGGACTGGCCCGGCCACAGCCAGTTCCAAAACAGCCCCACAGCGAGGTCCAGTCAAGCGCGTCATGGTGGTGGCCTCTACGGTAAGAGGCTTAAAGAAGGAGCAAAATGTCTCATGGCAGTAAGTAAAAAGTGTGAGAAACAGCCCTGAGCACCCAGGTCAGAGGGGGAGGAGAGGACCTCTGGAGCCCAGGCAGAAACTACCTTGAAGCCCATAAAGACACCATAGTTGAGCAGGTATTTCCCTTCAGCCCACAGCTGGGTGGGCATCTGGCTCACAACAGCTTCAGAGTGAAAGACAAGGTCAGACCAGTTGGCACCATGTGGAGAAGACACCACCAGCTCTATGCTCTGTCCTCAACAACCTTATGAAGGAACATCACAGACCTGTTTTGTTTTGGTTTTTTTTCTGACAACAGAAATTCACCACACACAGGTGTACTGAGTTTTGCCATCCCTGGTGAAGGGAACCCTGAGGACTGTACAAAGAAAATAGCTCAAAACCCAAAAGATTGCCTTTTTCAATATGATGGCTGCTGCCTGAAGTCTTTGGCACATTGTCCTGACATGAACAGCAAACACTTATTAAGTGTGCTTGCTTAACAGGTGCTGATTTCACATATTTACTCATCTATAATCATGTCTATTTCTACTTAGTTTATATTTACATATATCAATATTTATTCACCTCTCATCTATCTCAGTGTTCAGGCTGCTAGTGATTGCAGTTTGATTGACTGTTTCGCTATGCAGTGTGCTGAGCTGAGGTCCTGTATTGCATTTCGTCAGTTGATTTGTTCTTCTGGTTTTCTGTTACTTATTCTGTGATCTTAGTAATATAGTGTAAATTTTTCAAATTACAAATATAGCAGAATCCAAAAAACTTTTGTCCTTGAAGAATACACTTCAATTGTATCTCTCTCACTGTACACCTACTCCCTGGCTTGCACACTGAGGACTTACTTTACTTTTGTACATTTAAAAAGAATCAATACTATTAAAAACCAGAACAAAAGGCAATGGAATGTTCACAGGCAGTAAAACTTTAAAAAAAAAAAGGTTGCCTTGTTCAGCTTGAATTTACACTGTTGTAATGAATCTTTTTCCTCTGCACATTTAATTGAGCAACACTGATTTCTGGAAACCATCTAAATCCACCGAGATTGGTCACAAAAGTATACTTGTATATAAATCAAATTCTCACACAGTCTGGAAAAAAAGTATTTTAAACATTTGTATGCCCTGAAGTTTTGAAATGGAAGTAAAGTACTAATTAAGCAAACCTAAAATCCTGAGTCCTAGCCCCAAGACAATACAGTCAGGCATGGGCATACATATTTTTCTACTGATTGGTAATTGTTAACAGCAAATCCTAAAATTTATCTCAGTGAAAACTAACAGAAGTGCGACAGATCATCCATGAAAATCTCAGCAGCTGTGGAAAATGCATGCCACGTGGACAAGCCTACCTCCACACCTCCCTTCCAAACAACATTTAATGTTGTGCTCTGAGGGTAGCCCTAGAAACACAACCAGAAAAAATAAGGATGTATTGAAAACACGGTATTTAACCAGTAATGTAATCCTTCTCTTTTTCCCCTTCTTAAAATACAAAATGACCAGAGTCTCCCCAGAAGATTATGCATATGCCAAGCTTGAAGTTAATGGTTTTCGACAAATTACAAGTAAAAAAAAAGAAACCGAATTTATTTTAGACGTGAAATCCTATCTTTTCCCTGATGACCTAAGGACCAGGGAAAACTGAAGATTATTTACTGAAAATTAAAAGAAGACAAAAAGAGTGATTGGACTCTAAAGACAAATCTGTTCAATAATCAGCTTGAGAGAAAACCTCCCAAGCAAATCTTTGGGTTATAGCAGGGAAAGGTGCTGGATGGCTGTGTTCCCATCACACCCACCATCCCTTACCATGTGGAGTAACAACTTTACACTGGCATCATTTGATAACTCCAACTCCAAACAACTCCAGCCTCTATCTCCCTGGCATCTCTACACAGTGTCAGATCCCTGGAGCACCTTCAGTCCTCAATCTCTACACTAATTCTTGCTCCTCCATACCTAAGGAGATATGTCCTGCTTCATTACCAAGTTCCCACTACAACAGGAATGAAAATTACTGCTATTATAATTTCTATTTATTCTTAAGCTTCAGACAGGAGAACAGGAAAACTTTGACCTTCTTGCCTGCAATTTTCACTGTTTGGTCTTTGCTCAAAACTAAATTATTCTAGAAAATCTCTGGGAACAACAGTGCTGAGGAGGAAGACTCTGAAAAATAGAGTATTTTCTTACAAGAGAAGAAAATAGGCTTCATCTTCTTTGGCTGGGGGCTGAAAAATAACAACTTGCTCAGACATGCTCCCCATTGAGAAACTTACTTTAAAAAAAAAAAAAAAAATTATTTCAAAGGAAAAGGACTTTCCTGTCATAGTTGATAGTGTTGAAAGTCACTTGCTGAGCAAGTACAGATTCCTGATAATCCTGTAAAGTGAATCACAAGGAGGGCCTCATGGTGTAAAAAGAGATGCTAGAAGAGATGTAGACAAACAAGACTCTGCTTTGCTATGCAGGAAAACAACAGCAAACTCGCACAGAGTCCTGAGCTGCGTGAGAGCCTGTGATACTTTCAAAAGAAATTCCCTTGAATTACTTTTTAAGAGGGCCACAAAAACATGGGTCTAAAAAGCCAAAGACAGAATTACCAGCAAACAAATTAGATATGCACTCATCACTAGGGATGTTGTCTGTCCTCCCCATCAAAAGTAAATGATAAGTTTGGGAGAGGAATCTGAAGCCCTCAAAGGCAGAACCTCAGGTCTACTGGAGAGCCACTGATGCATCTTGCTCACTCATAATTAATATACAAAATTATGGTCGCTCTCTGCTATTTTAAGCAATTTGCGTGCTGTGAAACAACTGTTAGAAAACAGAAAATTGCCTCAGCAGCTATTGTAAACTTTGTCCTACCAAATATTTGTAGCAGAGTAGTAACGTTTCAGTTCTCTTTTTCATAATTTCATTTCTCTAACGGAGCAGCTCAGTCACTTCATTGCATGTGCTGCTTTTTGCCTGTGAAGCCTCTCAGTGAACCCAAAGGACCTTAGGGAGAAAAGTCTCTTTTGCCAGATTTCCTTCAAGGCTGAGCCACAGAGGTGTAGCCTCCCTCTTAACTTGCTGACGTCTTTTATGTGAACCATGGCCTTTGAGAACTAACCTATGACCTGCATTACCTAACTTGAATAACAGCCAGAGCCTTGAAAAATTATGCTGGGTCATGTACGTTTAGGACAGATCCTTGTTTTTTGCTACATTTTAAGCAGACATCAGTCACATAAAAGATGCCTCCTTGTAATTTTCAAAAAGCCCCAAATTTTCAAGTGGCTAAAACTTAATATATACCAACATAAATATGCTTTGTATACACAAATATTAACTTGTTTTATTTCAAAGACACATTATTAGATGGTTTCTTAAAATAAGTGGGAAAATTAATCCTGATGAGCTTTCAGTATTTACCACCCACAAACATACCTCATCCAAAAATTTTAATTCAGAAATTGGCAATCATACTGCTTCCCCTGCTGTCGTGGATGCTGTTTTTCCAAAGTCGTACGAAGGTTTGAGAAAAATGAATTACTAAACACATCTGCAATTAAGTGTTCTATGAACAACTCACCTGCTGTGAGAGATTTTAAAGAAAAATCTCTCTGTCCTCATGGTACGAGGGCCCACTGTAGAACAGAAGGGCGGCCAAAAATAAGACCAGTGAGGTAGGAGAGGGACACTTGTATTTTTATCTGAAAAATTTTATGGCTTGGGCTAAATTCAGATTGCAAGTAGTCTCCTTTGTAAAGGCAAAAATTTCAGTTGTGATATGGGATTAACTAGGTAAGCACATACAACAAACATACATAAGTACATAAACATGTTAAAAGAAGTTATTGACACAGGCAGGAAAAGATATTACTAGAAATAGTTCTTGAGCCTGGAAATCCAGGTTTAAATTCTTGCCTTTAACCTTCCAGGTCACATATGCCAAGGCACAACTGTGCCTCAGCTTCCACTGTAAAAGTTGCCTGCTGCAATCACATGGCTGCTGTCAGGACAAATTAGTGAAAAATGACGATGTGGCTCAGTTGCTGTAACACTGGGAAGAAACCAAGAATGACAGAGACTTTCTCATGTTCACAGCTGACTTTGAAGTGGAAATAAAGTGGTCTAGAAGACAAAGGTGGTCTATTCTTTTGTACACTGAAAGGGTATTTCTGTTTCTCCATTTCCTCTATGATCCTGGATGACTGGTATCTGCACATGGATGGATGCCTACTGGAATACACTCTAGTGACACCTACTCTCTAAGACTTCTCTCCTCAGCATCTCCTATAGGGCAGAACACAAGCCAGTGGGCTCTCCAGCTATTCTTACATTTAATATCCTTATGTTTTCCTTTCAGGGTACACAACAACATTTAAACGTGGCACCTGTCCCTTTGTGATCATTCCAAATATTGTTTGGCAAAAATATAATTGTTCAAACTTGCACTTTTAATTCTTGCAAATTATATAAATAGGAAAAGCCTGTTCAAGTCTTGCAATAACATTTCTTTAAGAATGAAAGAAACCCCACTATAGCCACTATAGTCACTATACTGTGACTCAGTGATCACACTGCTAATTT
Organism: Phaethornis superciliosus; assembly: GCA_023637945.1. Classification (NCBI taxonomy): domain Eukaryota; kingdom Metazoa; phylum Chordata; class Aves; order Apodiformes; family Trochilidae; genus Phaethornis; species Phaethornis superciliosus. The sequence goes on along the minus strand of JAJQWJ010000009.1, from coordinate 19,627,266 downwards.
ATTCTTTATTCCCTCACATTTTGGTTATATTCCACTAAAATGATAACACTTTGTAACTGAAACTTTTGTCCTTTATCGCTTGGGGCAAGGTACTTACTAAAAAAATCTATATAGTGGAGTGTTGCATATTTATATTTATATATATATGTATATATATATAATTTTTTTTAACCCAGTGAATGGATCAATACCCTTTATATCACGCATTTTAAAAAACACTTAACATCATCCATATCACAGCAAATGGCATTCCAAATTCAACACATTCTTCGTATCACTCTGAATTACAGTTTGCATAATGTTACCTGCACATCCCCCACTCTTGTTTTATCATCCTATTATTGGCAAGTTTTAATGCTTAAGAGATTCCCAACAGCTAGGACAAATGATTCTGCTATTTCAGTCAAATTTTAATGGTTGAGTTTTCTGGCTTCAAGTGTGGTTGTCCATGATAATCAAATCTAAAAATATTATCTCAAAGCAAGTTGTATTTCTCCTCACCTTCATTTCCTGACTTCCATAAAGTTACTCACAGATACCTTTTGAGTTCATACAAAATGAAACCAAATAAAGTGAGTTATTAATATACAAAACTCTAAGTAGTAGATCTTTTAACATGTTCAATGACCTCTAACTTTCAGTAGAAAAATTACATTACAAAAACAATAAAAGCAGTCATCCAGCAGAGGCTGTGATTTTCCCTAAAACTAGAAGGAAACAGAGTGAACTAAAATGCAAGGTAATAATTTAAACAGGAGAAGCCCACTGTGTTTTGTTTATATGTAGGAAGTTGAATTGAAGAGAATGCAAGAGTATATTTTAGGTCAAGTGTATAATCTTATCAGCATCTATAATGACTTAAGCTCAGAACCTCTTACAATACCTGATTCCTACTTCTTCACCATCTCAGCAAATGGGTGCTGCTCACAATTTCTACAGGCTCCTGCCTTACCATAAGCACAGACTAAAGGCAAAGTTTTGGACAGGACTAAGGTGTCTCTGCAGACACACACGGAGGAATCTTCACACCCAGGCTGACACTTTCAAGCCCTCTTTTCCCTTCTGCTAATAAAGGGTTCGCACCTATTAAATCTGATATAAAACGTTAAATAGTATTTAAATCAAATTTTAGTATTTTAAATTTTGTTTTTACAAAAAACACCTCATGAGTTTTTGTGTACTTCTGGTCAGTGTCTGAATGCTTATACATAAACCAACTCTGTACCAGTAGAAACTGGGCATCCACTGTTAAATGCTGATGCATGGAGAAAGCTGCTTATTCCACAGAAATGCAGGTTAAAAGCCGTTAGTTCGCTCAAGTGTTAAGGCTACAATTACTGGCTATTAATAAACTACAGCATCAGCCTGTCATCATAGTATTGCACCTCAGTAAGTTTCCAATTCTGTCTCTTTATGAATCATGGAAATTGCTGAAAGCGTTTAAACACCTAAAATTAACTGACATGATACTGAAACATTTGTCTCAGTCAACCAAGAGGAAGTGGCTCTGCAAGTCACTCCGTGCCACTGAACATTCTGGGTGCCTGTTTATATCCAGAGAGAGTTTTAGCAGGCAATTCAGACCTTAACGCAACAGGGAGGTAGTTTCTTTTCAAATCATAATATCTGCAGTGTGTCTACAGATTTTGCACACAGGGTGGCAAATTTTTGCTGTTATTTTTCAAGGCTGTTGTAATTCCAATGCCTTTCTCAAAGTCCTGGCTGTCTGTCAGTGTTAGCTGCTTTACATCTTAGTATGAAAATCCCTAACTCTGGCTAATCCCTGTGCTGTGATTGACTCTTGCACGTAGGTTTTTTTAAGTTTTTAGTGTGTGAGGAAAGGGGGAAAAAAAACCCCAAACTCAATTTCTCTACTCTGACACCATTCCTACAATTGCTTCCAATAGCTGAAATAACACATAACTGGAAAAAGAAAAGTATTCCAAGAAGCACAGAAAGCAGTCCTGCATATGACTAAAGAGTATTGATTAAAAACAAAGCAGAAAAGCAGCCAAAACCCCATCCTTCTAGAACGTGAGGTCATCTTCATCTCCCCTTCTCTGCTGTTTTATTTCCCTAGAGCACCTGCAGCCTGTATGTGCAGCTTACACATCTTGGGGAAAAGCCAGACCCCTACATATGGCTTTAGCTTTGATTCTAACTTCCCAGCTATACTAACTCTCCAACAATACTAAGTGTTGTACAAAGTAGAAACATAAGGGAGACTGGAGAAGCGCTGCTCTAACTGCAACCCTTCCATCAGCCTCACAGAATGGTTTTCTGCTTTGCTTTAATTTAAAATTGAAACCTGAAGTCAAATTTCCACCTGGTAATAGCCTAAAGGCTCATGCAATTAACTTGGTAATATACGCTTTCTGAGTTAATAAATTTTTCAGCCTGTGTTTAATACAATTAAACGTTTGGGCCTTTGGTCTTGGGCCGTATTTAGCTTGAGAAAGAAATGCAGGGAGACTGTCTCCAATTTACACAACATCCACTTAAAGGTTTTCAAATGCATACACATAGAACATTCATTTCATCATAGATAAAATTCGGTACCTAAATTCAGACCTCCTCTCTCTTGCACAGAAATGGACAAGAGAATAGTAATGCCAGCTACTGGGTTCTGAAACCAGCCATTGCCATGCCACCTGAGGCAGTACATAACAGCTGTGCCTGCTCCTAAGAACTTCCCTTCTTTCCAAATCTGCATTTTGTTATTTGTATATTTCTTCAAAACTTTGAAGTTAATAAAGTGTATGGCATAGTGTAAAGAACCTGTAAGATGTGCAGGACCAGAAAACAAAGACCGAACTGAAATCTTGTGCTTGAAAAAACATGAAAATTAATTTTGCCAGCATGCCTACCACATTAAACACCATATTATTTTACACAAAAAGGATTAAAATGTTTTAATCCCTCTTCGCAAGCAGCTAGTTCTTGATTCAGCAGTTCAAAAGGCTTTGCCAAGCTTAGGTTTTTCCTCTGCTTTTAAGAATTAAAAGTGAGCATAAACCTTATTTTGTAAACAGAGAGCATGATTTTAATAGAACTGTGAGCCAGAGTATGCAACCTCTGCAGAATATCCATTACTAAAGCAAAGACATCCTGAGCTCTTAGGAAGGCTTTTCCCAAGGGACCTGCATTTCATTTGAATGCCAGTGTACATTGTTCTGTCCTCCTCCAATAATGAATGAAATTTTTGCCTCATCTACCTGCTGAGAAGGAAAACTTTCTGCTTAATGACAATGAGTGGACTCTGGCATTTCTTTTATACCAGTAATTTTTTTTTATGTTTGTATCAACTGTTTTATCATTCAACATCTGTAGTACAGCCTGCAGAAAACAAAGAAATATGATTTCCACATTTAAATGTTTACCAGAGTGTAAAAACTTTCAGCAGGTAGCTAGGCACTTGAGCAAAATACGGTCAAATTACTGAATTTTGCTCAGTCTTACTTGGAACAAACCAAGAAAAGCTTCCTCCAAGTCAGACTCCTTGAGAAGCTTGGATGGAGAAGCTCAGCACTACTGTGTGACACTGAGCAGTATTCTGCCCCACAAAGACATATTTGAGCAGTGGCTAAATGAAGCACAGAGCCATACACAGCTCAAAAGCCATTTGAGCAGAGTTTTGATGGCAGGGCTACCAGCTCTGCCCAGCAGCAGGACTGCACTGGCAGAGGGCTGCTGAGCAATTCCATCTTCTGCAGGAGAAAAGTGAGAATGAAACGGGAGTGCTGAGGCCAGGCTGCACAGCACCCATCTGCACACTGACCTTGGTGCTACTGGCGGTGGAGCCAGGGAAGCTCCAGGAACCTCTTGTCTCCTGTCCATGAACTTCCCTCAAGTTTTCCCCAAACCGGTCTGCATGTATGTGGAAAACACCTGACTCCATCCAACATGAATACTGGGTGCCCAAACCCCACAGTAAAAAGAATCACACATGCCAGAGGTTTGCAGTTTTACAGCTGCTGACATTCAGCTCTGTTCTGAGCAGGGCAGCTGCAGGGCAGATGTTTCATCCCAGCAGGTGCTCAGTTCCTCCCTCACCCAGAGCTTTCTCATTCAGAAAGGGATGACTTTTTGAAAGGTATCAAAATTAATCAACTTCATGGTTGCTGCCCTCCTGATTTATTTTTTCTAGCATTTATTCCTTGATGTGTTATGAATTTGACAGATAAAACGGAAAGCTCTTTTCCCTTTAACTATTCTTTGCTTAGAAGATCAAGTTAGCCTCTAATTGCTTCCAAACTAAACTCCTTCAATCTCCAGCCACCAGGCAGGGTTCTAGATTTGACTTTTTGTGGCTTTTTCCCTGCAACAGGCAAATCACCTGATTATGCCTACATTTGCAGGAAAGCTGCATTCCACATGGAGAAGTTACTTTCTGCCACACTGTGAAAAGCTTCTGGCCACCAGGTCTGTCCTGAAGCCCAGAACACTGATGTGCTGATTCTGAATTTCCAGAGCTGGTCTGGGACTTGTGTACAGGCTGGATATGCAGGGAAGAAGAAAGGCTGGACCAGGGAGTCACCCCTGCAGGAGCTTTGTGTGCAGAGACCACTGGGAAACCAAGCACCACAGCTACCCTCTGGGCTGTGCAGCAGTCTGTGGCTCTGAGGAACTGAATCTATCTTAAGGAGATATTTCTTCTGTGTCATGAATTATCTCCTTTTTTTCAGCACCTCTGACAGTATCTGTGTCTCTGGGAAACAGGAAAACCAGTTAACATCACCATTGCAGTAGATATCTTGACAAGGCAACATATATATTCCATCAAGGAGGTGGTATCTGAGACAGTGTATTTTAACCTCATGAAGCCAGAAACACTGACTGCTGCCCAGAAACAAACTTCCCTAGTTAAAAGCACCAAAGGTATTGTCCACCCTCATTAGGAGGTCATGTTCCTTGGTCACCATGAAGCTCTGCTACAGGTCAAGGACCTTACCATGACATCAGCTCCTGAAGTACATGAGAGATATGAGCTGACAAAAATCCAACAAAATGGTGGCAGAAAATTACAGCACATGACCAAACCAAAGAAACAGAAATCCCTGACACAGGCTTTCAGGTTGGGTATACTTCAGTAGCTGCCCTACTCAGATCATATTCAAAGTCATGAGCTACAATGGGCTGGCATAGCACTTAAAAAGTATTGCTTGCCAAGCTGGCATTAAGCAAGAGCTCAGTACAAAGTCTGGATATGTCTATAAACAATCAAAAGCACCCAGTAGCACCTGTAATTAAATTTTTTTTTCTTAAGCACCTTAACTCAAATATGTTCTTTATAGAAAATAAAGCCATATAGGACATAGTCATCTTTAGACACGGCCTGCTCACAAATAGTTCTTGATTGTCCCTCAACCTAGACCTCCAGCACTTTCTTCCACATTTCTCCTCACTTCAGCAGCAAGTCCCAATTTCATGCAAGATTCACACAATTGCAGAAGGCAGTGAGAAACGCCATTTGGCTGTCCCAGTGTTGACCCCTTGCCAACACATACCAGGGATAAGCCCAAAAATCTGGCACTACCACCCTTCACACTGACTTTTGCAGTGTGAAAAGATGTTTATCCCCAAGTCTGAGACTCACAAATACATGGAAGGCTGCAGGTTCTGTGAGAGAGCAGTAAGCAAGTATTCTGCTCACAGAGATTTGCTGTATTTACTGTTTGCCTGCATCACTTACTTTCATACTGACTCCTAGACAAAATTATGATGTGCTACAAGCTTAAGGGACATGCACCGTGCACACAGATGTCAAACCTGCAAGGTTCAGCTTGCTTTTAAGCTCTTTGTGGAGACTACACAGGATATGTTTATAATAGAAAGCAGATCTGTCTTTTAAAGTGCTGTATCGAAGTCTCCCTCACCCACCCTCTCTCTGTTGACCGAGTCCCTGGGTTCCTGGCTTCACACTCAATTTGCTGAACTAAAATCCATACCAGTAAAGAGGATGACAAGCTACCACAGTGAAGGCAAACTGTGCTTCCCAGGTTTTTGTGTGCATACGAAAGAAAGCACTATTTCCACCTCAGGAATCTGACATCTCAGTATACTCTGTGAAGCATGTACACCTGAATGAAATGCAAATCTGCACATGAACCTGAAGCTTGAAAGAATGGAAGCCTTCCTCACCTACCCCAAGCCAATACATAGCTAAAGTGTAGCACAACCTAGAAAGAAGAGGAAGATGAAGTAAGAGAGTCTGTCCAATAATGCCTGCCTGAAATGCATTTATTCAACATTCAGCCCTATTAATGGTGAGGATTGCATACTTGTATATAGGCAAATGGATTTTGCCTAAGAATTACCCTTGCAGGAATAATCCCCTGCCTATCACCAATCTTTCATTTTCATGCTATCTTGTAAAGACTGACCTGAAGGTAGATGTCTGACAGCTCTGCTTGTTTTCTTCAAGAATAAATTATCAAAGGAGGGTTCCCCATTTGCTGAGTTTGAATTAGTTACCCCAACAGGGTATCAGATGGGTTACTTTTTGTTGTCATTATCAAAGAGGAATTTGAAATAGAAACATGAAGCAATTGAGCATTGGAGTCTGTCAGAGCAAGCATGCCATGGGGCAACCAAAACATCCAGGCACAGAGGGCTGGAAGGCACTCTCAGAAGCAGTGTTCTGTCCCTGAGCCTTCCAAGGGCTGTGCTGCACAGACATTTTTGTGAGCGGATCACAAGCTGTCTTAACATAGGTCTGAGTTTCAGCCACACTTCTCTTACTGCAAAACTGTTCCAAACTGACAATCACGGAAACATCAGCTGGAAAAAAAATGGTAGTTTTAAACATTATTTGTTGTCAATTATACCCACTTGTATGCTCACATTATCCTTTAGCTGAAAAGGCTTCCATTCCATCTCTGTCCCTTTTCTTGTTTTGCCCCCAGTGTATACCTTCATTTTTACCCTCTTATTAATAGTAGTAACATTCTAATAGTAGTAAAAATATTTCTGTCTTATATATCCCCCATGAGACTTCAAAGACTAAAGAGCTCCTCTTAAAAGAAGAAAAAAAAAGACCCACTGCATGTTGCTTCTTACAAGTTTCCTTTGAATTCTGCTTCGTATTTTTTATAATACTTAGTCCAGTTATCACCACCATCTTACTGAAAAGCAAGACAAAGTATGCATTTGGATCTGGGCATCTTGAGACTATAATTATTCATCTTATCACCACCTTTTCCTCCCCTCTCCTCCCCTTTTTAAAAAAAGTTATGCAGTTAAATATAGCTTTTGTTAGTTCCTCAATGTAATTTAAATCATTCAGTTTTAGTTTAATTTGTGTGATCACATCTACAATGTCCTCATGCCATAGCATTTCCAAACTCAGAAAAAAATTGCAGTCCTGCTGATCACTTGCCAAAAGCATTTGTTGACAAGGCTGCCTGGAAACATCCACTTGCACTTTCGTACTCAACGGGACATCCAGATTCCTGGTTTAACTGTGGTTATGGAAAGAACAAAATTGTATTTGTAACTAGCCAGAAGCCTCAAAGTCATGGTTATTTTGCAAACTAGGAACTATGTTGTAGAGTCACACAAAACATGCAGTTCAGTTGGTGTTATAATATAATCTCAGGTAATTAAATGTGAGATAAAGGTGGAAAAGCAGGAGAAGAACTGTAAACTGTGAGAACAAGCCCACCAGCACAACAGCAGTTGTCCACATTCTCAATGCTTCAGATGTAAAAACAAAGCTGACAACATGATTTGCAAAGTGCTAAAACTCACCTAACAGCACTAGTCATTATCTCAGATGTAAGTTTCCTTCAGCCTTGCTTTTTCCCACTAACACCTGTGACAAAGCTACCATATGAATTAAAGGTTTGAGAAAGGGTGATGACAGTACTGAAATTAATCACACTAATTTAAAACTTTGAACTGTCCGGGCACTGTGAAGCCATCACACTGCCACATCCTAGAGAGAAGTGACACACAGGTCCACCACTACAAGGAAATACAGCCTCATAACTGCAGGCAACTGCATCTTAAAAGCTATTAAGTGTTTTCATTGAGTTGCATCAAATCACATTTCAGAAGCCAGTGTTTAAAATTCCAAGTATTAGAAAACCCTACTCAAAGTATTATAAATTCAGCAGTGGCCCTGCAGCAGACAGGGATTTATCTTCCAGACTGCTGTGATCATTATTAATAGTATTACCAGCCACTTTTGTTTTGCTAATTTGGTGTTTCACCTATGAATAAGTGAACTTCATGAAATAAATTACATAGAACAATATTAGTGTTGTTCTTCCTGTATTAACAGGTATCCATGTATGTAATACATCCACAGCTGTTTCAGAGTGCAGCACATAATGCCAATAGGCACTGATGGGCTGGCTTGCAACCAAACACAGTTTATGGACATCCTTCTGCATGGCAGTGCAGTTGAACTGGTTAGAAAAGCCAGCACAGGACACCAGTTCTCTAACACAGACCTAGAAAGTCACAGAAAAAATCCAGATGTCTTTCCAATTCCGATCTCCTTCCTGGATGTGGGGATTTGGGGTCTTTTTTACTTTATTCGAATAATGATTCTTGAATGGATAAGTCAGAATGCTGATTGCTAAAATTAAAACAGCTTAAATTGAATGCAGGACTCTGTCACATGTTGTGAAGTGTGCTACAGACGAGGAGGAGTCCAGAAACAACTTCATGGGTGTTTCCTTGCTGTCCAAATCTGAGTTTGCAGTTGTACAGAAAAGAAGCCTGAATTTAGGAGCTGACAGGCAGAATTAAGGAAAAGTGTATATTCTTTTAGATCCCTTCTCTCTTCCAATTCTTTGCTCCAGGAACAAATCTTAGCTGCTTGAGACATCTGCTCTGTAATTCCTTTTTCAGAATTCTGAAGTTTCTTTAAAATCCAGGTGCAGTGTCATTTTGACATGATTCTAAAAGACTGAATGTATCTATATGGCTCAGAAGCACTGTACACCCCATTTACTTTTTTTTTTTTTCATTGAGTAGCTCATTCCATTTGTTTATGAAACAAGGAGAACACTACATTAGTTTTAAAAGGACCATTATCTTCAGGAAGCTGCAACAAAGTAGTAATAGTATCAGTCACTTCCTAGAACTTCTCTTCTTGCTATCCTATTAACTTTCAATATAAAATCAGAGAAAATCGTATTATTAGCTTCCTAGCCAGTACAGTCTAAGTAAATACTCTTTGCTTGAAGTTCGATTTTCAAGTTCTTTACGAATTTAAGAGGAGACAAGTTTTTTTTTATTTCTATGGTCTTTCATTAATTACCAGTGACAAACAGCCAGGACCATACAGCTGAGATAACTGCTCTCTAAAAGGGCAAGATACCCACTGCTCCAAAGGGAGCTCAGCTATTCCTACCCACCACCAAGCATCCAGAAAATGCTCTGCTTGCTAAATGTGACACAACAAACCCTGATTTCTAGTGCTGAAAACCAGAGCAAATGTTGCAACAATCTTGATTGTATCTCCTCTGACCTAAACAATTGACAGCTTGATAAAATATTCTTGTCCTAATAACTGGAGGCAAGTGAGGGTTTTCAGATGTCTTCTGACTAGTATACCTGTGAAGGATGGAAAAATATGTGATACAAACAAAAGCTGGAGCAGGCCTAACTGTCTTCATGGAGCCTGGCACCACTCCAGCAACACTAAAGATAAGGAAAGGAATAAAAAGGAAACAATTTTCTTCAGCTGTCTCTGGGAAAGACTCAAATGAATCACAAAAGGGCAGGTGGGAAGGGACCTCAAGAGGTCTCTAAATCCAACTTCCTGCTTGAAGTGGGACCCTCATCAACACTAGAACATTTGGGTGGTAGTGCTGTCTAGTTGAGCCTTGGGAAGCTCCAAGGATGGAGATTCGACCACTTTGCTGAGCAGCTGGTTCCAGTGCTTCTCTACCCTCCAAGAGGAAAAGTTGTTCCTGACACCATCTGATCCCTCTATTTCAATTATTAATAGTGAACTTCAACATAGTTTCCTCTATATCTCTGCATCTCTGCTCTGCTAAACTTCTTTATCTATTGTGACAGCTATTGAGAAACTGGATGACTCAATATGGCAGATACTATGACTGTATGCAAACATCAGAGCCCATGTTTAAATAAACAAACCCTGTATTTTCAAACATGGCTAATCACCACATCAATAGACTTATTAATGGGATTCCAGGACATGGTTAAATGCATGTTGCAGCAGCAGGAACCGATTTCAACAAACACAGCTCCGTTCCAACCGTATGTCTCAAAGATAAAAAGAAAAACTGGAGTGTAATCAAATGTAGCACATTAAATAACAAAATAAAACAAATGGACACTGAATTTGTTTCATTGTATATATCCCATGCACACACAGAGCCACAGTTTTAAGCATGTCAAGAGTTTATGAATGACAGAATAATTTAGGTTGGAAGGGACTTTTGGAGGTCACCCTTCCCAAATATCCAGTTAAAGCAGGGCCAGCTTCAAAGTTGGTTGCCATTCTGAAGCTGGATCAGGTTGCCCAGGTCCCCATCCAGTCAGGCTTTGAGTAGTTCCAAGGATGGACATCCTACAACCTCCCTGGGGCCCTGGTACAATATTTGACCATCTTAATGGTGGGGAACTTCCTAACATTATAAACTATCACTACTTCCCACGTGCCAGCTTGTGTCTGTTGGCATGCTGGCCCACAAACCTGCCAGAAGAACCCAACTACTCTTTCTCTACACACACACAGTTGGAGACATCAGTAAGGTCCCCCTTAAAGCCATCTTGTGCTAAGGCTGGACAAACCCAGCTCCCCAGCCAGATTGGTGTAGTTTGTGCCTGTACACCAATCCATGATGATGCAAATCCTTTCCCCATAACTTTGTCAGAAGATGGTATTCTTTGATACCTGTCTTAACAAGGGCCTGCACTTAGGAGTCACTCTCCCCCTACTATCTTTCAGTTGGTGGCTCTGTCCTCCTAAGCATCTAAAAGCTACCTGCTGTAAGTATAAATATGTCCATCACTAATGAAAGATGACTTTTTACAATACCTCCAAGATGGTATGAATTGTGCAGGATATAAGTCTGCAAATTTATCTACCTTACAAAGAAATACTACTTGACTAGCAGCTGCAGCCCTTCCAAATTAACTTCACTTACAATTATTTTGAATGTTTTCACATCTTGCAACTCCAGCACAGGGAACAGCAAGCCCTTCATTCCCAAGTATCTGGTGCTTAACATATTTCTCACTTCTCTGGCTAGACAACCCACCTTCAATTAACTTTTTAATCAGATTTCCACTGGTTACTTCCCACCCTCCATTACTGCAAGATAAACAGTTCTTCTTCTGTGGTTATTGATACTTATGAAGTGCAAAACAAAATGGTGGAGTACCATTACCCTTGCTGAATCACCATATGCCAGCATAGTAAAAGGAAAGTGTATTGGTGGAGCTTCTGCTACACAGGACAACTACACACACTACTAACATTAAAACACTTTCAAAGGCACCTCCCACTCTTGTTTCATCACATCACCTCCATTTACAACCAGTTATTATGTTAGTCTATGTACAAAATGAATCCCAGTTGCAACTTCCACTAAGTAATGAAGTAACTCAGCATTTTAGAGCCACAAACAAAAGATTTTGCCTTTTTCTGATATTCTAAACCAGCACTTTGTCACAGCAAAAAAGAGAGCTTGACATCTGAGATATAAAATGTTCAAAAGAAGGCTGTATCAGTTAATCAAAAGGGAATGATGACTGTAACAGACTTTATCAGTTCTGACATGGCAAAATGAGAGCAAGAGACCACTACTGCAGATGGACAGTTCTATTAACTCTTTACATTACTATGTTTCTATTTATTTTTCACTGTTCTAAAACTATCAATAGCCATGCTGTAAACAATAAGAGTAGCAACAACATGTAAAGCCCAGAGCTGTCAAGCCTTGCTTTTCAGGAAACCACTCTTAACAATTTCCCAGTCCACTGAACACAACCGTGGAAGCAGAAGAGCTGGCTCTGTCACCAGCAGCAATGGCAGCAGACAACCTTTTTCTGTAACCCTAGAATTACTTCAACTTTGTCCATGAGACACTCAATTATTTAGACTCTAGCACCATCACAGGAACTTAATGCCACTGGAGATTATATATACATTATATGCATTTTATATAAACGTATTCCTCAAGTGTTCTTTTATTTCCCATTGTATCCAGCTCTTACAGATATTTCTGAGATTCCTACTATACAAAAGTTCCCACTTACACAGAAGTTCAAGAGCTAATTCATGGACACCAAGGAGTATATGCTCAAAAGCATGTTTTCATCATCAGAGCTCTTGGTATCAACAAAAAAGGTGAGCAATGGAACTGGTTTCTCACTCTTTACAAGGCCTGACATTCTTGCCCTTGGCAGCTTGTCAAGCAGTGGTGCTGCTGGCCTGCTACCCTCAGTATGGGGGGGATTTTAGAAAACCACCTGGAGGAAGACGCACTGACACAGGAATTAAAACAGCACCAACAAAACCAAAACATTGCTCCGTTGTTTTTTTTTTTCTCCCCACCTTGAGAAAAACTGTATTTAATGGTCAGGGCTCTAAGTTCTCCCTGGGGAGGCTGAACTATTACTGCCTATCAACTTGGTAAAGCCATTTTGATTATGCTTTGCACAGGATAAGGAGAAAGTTCAGCACTTTGTATACCATGGAGCACCACGACCAGTGAAAGCTTTAGAGGTTTGTGTACAAGTCATCAGATAATGATCAGAATGACAAGGACTCAAGTCTAAGGACTTGAGAAAAGGCAAACTGCTGGTGTGTAACCATAACTGTGCACAAAAGTCTGATTTTCTTCCAGTAGTTCTGAGATCCCCAAATGGTAACAAAAGGCAGAATTAATGAAATCTATAATTTGCTGGAAGGGTTCACCTTAATTAGCCATCTATCATAGTGTACAGATATCAGTATTTGTTGTATCCTTTTCCTATAGCCAACTATTTGCTCCTTGGAAGATTGAAGGGGCTTTGCAGAGACAGCAGAAATGCCTAAGTGCAATGTCTAGGTAATAACCTTCATGCTGGAGAAGGACATATGGACTTTGCTTGCTTATATCCCTAAGAAAACTTGCTTTTTGTGGTGCAAGTGAAGGTGTTATTAAATCTTGCAGGTGGAAAAAAATGCTACTGAGACTACCAGAGGTTTAGCCTCTTTGAAGCTGAGCCTGGGAGCTCAGACTGAGAACCAGCTGGCTGGAGAGGGAGCTGATGAATGTGTTCAGGCTGGGCAAATCCTTTTACTCTAGTGCTTAAACACGTGGGACATGGCACAAAAAAGGGCCTCTCACACCTGCTGCATCCTCTTGGAGGAGGAATGAGCAACTGTCAAGAAATATGCCCTCTTAAAAGAAGAATATCAACTGTAGAAGAAGCATAAGAGCTTCACTGGACGGCAGGGAAATGAGGGAGCCTGTTCGTAGTAATATTCCTTCAGCCATGGCAATTCAGCTCGTGGACTGAGGAACTTTCTACCCTGACAAATCTCTTCATCTAGTTTTAAGGTCACTCACTAGAGACAGAAAGCCTATCCACAGTGTGCAGCTAAATACAGTGATGAACATCCATTAGCTGAAGAGCACGGAGCAGCAAGGCAGCAGACACTGCAGGTGGGATGGATGAGGAGGAGACATGCTGGGCCCCCTGTCCCTCCTGCATCTCTGAGGAGGAGATAGAGTAGGCAACAGATGGGGTCAAGTAGCAATCCCAGATAGGCTGACCCCAAACAGTCATGGTCTGTCTATAGTCACTTGTCTATATGCAGAAGTGAACAGCAGCTCCAGATAAAATAACCAAGGAAACAAGGTGAATTAGTTGTATAATCCTCTGAAGTATTCCCTATCAAAGCAGTGGTTATTTTCATGTGTTTTCCCTGTGTTTCTAAAGGAATTGTGTCCCCAGAAACAAACTGCATCATGTCAGTCTGCAAGTATACATACCATTTTGAGGAATACTGCTAGAAATTGTCACAAACACTACTTAGTGTTGGAAACCTTGGCTACTCTGAGAAACCAAACAAGCAGGGGAAAAAAAACCCTGCCCAACAATTTCTCCGTCTCACATAAACAGTAGGTGAAAGTACTAGAGACTTTCACAGAGTCTAAACAGTCAGGAAAGGCTGAATGAGAATGGAAGAAAACAAGGTGGCAATGATGATGAAATCAAGTTAGTCTTGCTTAGGAAGGAAAGAAGGAGCAGTAGCAGCAGGGAGGAGGAGAACACGACAACAGCCTTCAAGGGTCTGGAGGGAAATTGCAAGATGAAAAGGAACTATTTTTTGTGTGTGTGCCACATGAACGGACAAGAATTCATAGCCACAAAACTGATGAAAGGGAGTTTAAGGTTAGGATGTCTGGGGTATAACGTACTCCCATGGTATAAATGTACTGACAGTTAAACACTGGAAAAGCTTGCTGAGGAAATAGTGGGCTCTTCTCTCACCAGAAGTTTTTAAGAAGAAGCTAGACAAACATCTGTTGTGAACAGCTTAGAGCAATCCTGTCTGAGCAGAGAAAGAAGAGACAAAATTCCCTTCTGCCACTGTTTGCTACAAGTAGAAGTCTCCTATCCTTTGAATTAAAGTTCAAAAACTCTAGTTTTACTTCAAAATTTTCAGAGAAGTTTAATATTGATCACACCTGTAACCTCTGTGCTACAACATACCTGCAGGACAGCTAAACAAGCAAAACCAGGGTCCTGCAGCTGCAACACTGCCAGCTGCTTCCAAGCTCCTTTGCTCTACAGGGATGAAAATACTTAGCACTGACAACTGGTGCTTTCATATTGCCAAGTGTTCTTTTAAAAAAGACACATTTTACCTGCTCCAGAAGATGGAAGAACCCCAGCCCAGAGCTAGGCAAGCTTGCAGAGCCCTGTGAGCTGCCCCACATCCTGGGCAATGCCCCTTGCAAAGGGCAGTCCCACAGAGCATGTGGCACATCTGCAGGCAGTCTGCCTCCCACTCCCACATACACAGACTGCAGCCAAAAACACCTCAGATTTATACTAGATCATAGGAACAGTTTATGAATTCATAGCACTGTATCAAACAATTAAATCTATAAACTATGCAGGCAAAACTCCTGAGCAGCATAAGAGATTATTGGACCTGAGGAAAAAATTTCTAAGGCAAGGAATCACATGAAGGCTTCCCTGTATTTTTAAAATAAGCATTTTAAACAGTAATATTTTGGACCACTCATTTGCTTATTATCTTACTGTAAAATATCCATAATTATAACTTCAAACCATCACTAGCTTAACCCTGTCAGCCCTAGTAACTGCATTTTCCACACGGTTACTACTACTGTTGGTTTTTAACACTTGTGTTCAACAGAGGAATTCCTGAAATTGAAAAGCTTTCAAGACATTTAGAATCAATTTTTTGCACAGACAGACTTCATTTATGTACATGTTATGTGTCTGAAAGACATTCAGAGGTTAAACAATCAGGAAAGCTGAATGAAAGAAATAAAATTCTGAACACCGGGTGCTTAAGTAATGTTTTAAACCAGACAAAAAAAAACCAACCAAACAAACAACCAAAAATCAGAAACTTGACTCTCCTGATGATTCCCTCTGTTTGAAGCCTAGCAGCATTATTTCCACCCAGTCAAGGTGCTGTGCTACACAAAATGGTGCTGGCCTCTAACACTTCTCTACATGGCACTTGTGAAGCCCTAGAAGGCTGCTGCAGAGGAAAGGAAAAAGAGTTGACTGAGCTGTCTTAACCGCAGTGGTGGCCACCAAGTTGTGAAGAACTCCATCCATAGCAACTAACACTGTCCACGTTATTGCTTGTTTTTAAGGCTTCTGTGGCATAATCTCAGTCTCTGGATCGATGAACCAAGGACAGGTTCCCATGACAGTGAGCAGCAAAGCCTTGTCACCTGCAGCTGCCAGGACATGAGTCCCTCCCACTCATGCCTCAGGGCTTCCCTCTCACAATCCTCCCAGTCCTCCACAAAAGGCATAGCAGCATCTGCTTTTTCTGGTTTTGTCAGAGTAGCCATTTTCTCTGAGCAGTATTTTCATGAGGCTAACTCGGGTCCTGTTTGCTACTTGGTGAAATTCCCAATTTGATGTGGATCTATTTAATTTTTAGAACAGCAAAAAGGCAAATATTGTAGTACCTTGAAGTTCAGACTTGAGACTAGAGCTTATTATTCAGTCAGGAAAAGAGGGCAAGCACAAGGATAGCCAGTTCTCCAAGATGGAGAGAAATCAGAATTATAACAAAATAGAGTGAGGTTTTTTCCATGTAAGAATCCATGGTAACAAAGCTGCATAAATGGTCAGCAAAGGCAGTTGAAAGTCAGCATTGTCTAATTTAAGGTAATGCATTTTGTAGTGAGTAGTTTAAATCAATCATACGCTTCTCTAGATTCTAAATTAACTGTAACCACTCGAGAAGGCACTGGATATGTAACTGCATAAGTAGATGTTTTCAGTGATCAGCTCAGTGCAGGTACAGTCATATAGGAAACCAAACATTAGAAGTGCATAGAAATTGATACAGAACAATACAAAATGTACTGTACTGTAAAAAGGCAGAAGAATTTTTCTAAAGCAAAATAAGATACTATCTGCATCAACTGTGACTTTACCTTTGGACAACAGGGTTGACAATACTCTAGAGAACTGCCTAGAGGAAAGTTGGGCCTGGGCGTTTCTGTTTCAGACTTGCAAGAGAAATGTAAGATCCACTGAATGTAAAAATGATAAATTAAAAACAGCAAGTTTTTCTTTTGTTTTAGTAGGCACAAAACAGATGGTTAACCTCTAGTCAGCAGGGTGCCCCAGAGCAGCAGCAGTACACATGGAGAATCCCCTTTCAGGACAACAGCTTAGGGCAGAAAGGGCATTAATCAGTGACCTCATTGTATTCTATACTATAATAGACACATATTAATATTCATAGATTGTTAGGACTGAATGGTACACTCTATCTTCCCAGGCTGACCTCTATTTCTGACATAGGACAGGTTTTAGGCTGCTCCCTCAGCCTCTGGTCCTTGTTAGGCTTTTCTCTGATAAATTATATAAATTAGTTCCCCATAGTAATACAGGGCCTATAAGAAAGACGTGATGCAAATTTTGGCTCAGCAAGGTCTGGTGATAAAATACTGATCTGTGATTTGAGTGTCAGGAATGAAATAAACTCCACAGCTGCATCAAATAATCCCAGAGGCAGGAAATGGAAACTGCTTTCCAAGCACCCACAGTAGGTCAGAAAATCACATTCCCTATCCTTGTTCAGACACCCCATTACAGGCTGTCACTGCACTTTTATGAGGCCACTCACAAATTAAATGAGGGGCTTCCCATGACACAAGTCAGTAATGTTTTATGTTACAAATGATGGAATCACACCACTCCCCATTAGTTAACACTTTTGGAATGGCAATATGTTTAAACCCTGATATGTTTTTAATCAATTCTGGACCAAAAATACCTAGGAAATAAATAAATTAATAATTTTTAAAACTTACAAAAATCATATATATTTATACATACATATAAAATTACTTACTCTCACCTCTCTGACACTGAAAATAAAAAAGGAGGCTTTGTATTCCTTATTTTAACAGGGTTCAGCTTTTGGGTGACCCCTTCCAGGAAAATGTTAATTCTTATGAACTGCATATCTAAATATGGCTCAAAACAAGCATTAAGGCCCACCCAAAAGGGATCTTTCCATAAAATAAAGAAGCTAAGACATAGCATTTTTTTTTTAAAGTACCAATTTTCCAACTGTTTCTGTATCATTATGGGTTTTATGAAAATGAAGAGTAACAATTTGTACTTTGATGAATTTTCCTTCAAACTGATACCTCCCTGGCAAAAACTTTTTAAAAAAAAGTATTTTTCTGTATTTAAAGCTAAGCAGCAACTGAAGCCCCATCAGTGAACTTCAGGAAGGGGGAGATACAATATACAACCAAGGAAATTATGGCACTGCTGCATTTGCTTCCCTAAACAATAGCCTTGCCAATGAAAGAAATAAGTTTCAAGAAAGCAAAATGCAGTTCAGAGGAGCCTGAAACAGACCAAGTCTCAGAAGTGGCAACTGAGTCCTGCCCCTCAGGGCCCACCATGCAGGGAATTGCCTCCTCCTCACTCTGCTGCCTCCGAAATGCTGAATTTTTTCTCTCCAGCTCATTCAACAATACTGTAAGAAAAAGGCTACAGTGCATACTGGCAGTTCAGGAATATATTACCATATTGGAATCCATTTTAATAAACAACCACCATCTACCAGACCTCAGAAACACAGTTCAAGTTAAAGGGCGATCACTTAGGTCAGAGATTTATGGCATGGTGGGGATCCATTTCAGCACTGTGGAAGGACAAAGGAGCAAACACTAGCAACAGCAAACTATGGAGATGTTATAGAGGTACAGGATGGGGTACTTGAAGTATTTAAAAAAATATGTACAGAGTATGTGCATAATGAAGTGGAACCTGTGCCCAGTATGGAGAGGTCCTGAGTGTGAAACCTGTGTCCCCATTCAGAAGATAATATTGGGCTGGCTGATTTTTCTCCTGCTGCTGTGCAGTGAAGGAGTTTATCAATGTGGGAATGAAAAGCTTCCATCCTGGAGGCAGCATGAGCAGCAATCCTTGACAGCACTAGGAAGTCTATAAATCCTATACTTTCCTAGCCAAAGTCTTCCATTACTTTTTTGTGTTACATTCATTATAGTAAAAAATGTTGAGGTTTAATCTCTGAGTGTTTACTTCTCTTGTTTAAGCTCCACAGAAACCCTCCCAAGGCTGGAAGGGGGAAAATAAAATCCTTGCATCTGTGACAGATGTTGGGTAGTTTCTTCAGTGCTGGCAGGAATCTGCACAGACAGGGAAGATGCTGTTGCAACAGAGCCAGCGTGAGTCTGTACCTGGGACACACAGGACAAGATCCTGGTGCCTGCACAGGGACCCACCTTCCTCTTCAGAAAACACCACGGCTTTAGGGAAAGGCTAGAGAGGGTCAGCTTTGGTTTGTGAGCAAGACTCCTACACAATGGAATAAAACTAACAAAGTCTAAACTGTCATGAAAGCCCCCACACTATTTAAAGTCTGTCCCCTGTTAAGAAAGCTGACGGCATTTTAAGGGGATAAGGCAGCAGGTTGAACCTGTTCAGTAGCAAGACTCCTAAAGTTAGCAATCCACAGTGAATTTTACCTATGCATTATCATGGATTATCAATAGTTTAGTGAACTTTCTCCCACCTTCAACAAGCCCAAAGAAAATTGGGACTTTGTTAAGAGAGATGAAGTGCATGGAATAGAGATGGCTTCACCAGCTCATGCTACTTCAGTGTGTAGGAGATACGTAACCATATGTACCAGGCAGCTTTGTTTGCTTGTTCAGAGGGGCAACAAGTTTGGCTTGGTTTACCTAGAGACAAGTAATTAGTACAGTACATACTAAGCAAGATTTTCCAATAAAAACCCTTTACCAGTACAAACAGGGCTTCTGCATGTTTGGTCTCTGGAAGCCAAACAGGTAGCCAAACATTTTTTTAAAAAACACACAAGTGTTTCAATCTGTGTAGAGCTCTAGACTATATTAACAGCATGAAACACATCTTCAAAAAAGAAAAAGTCAATATATTTTATACAGAAGGAATAATATTATGTATATGCACTTATTGCATGTATTGGATATGCTTTTTAAAGTATAATTCTGCCATACTGATTCTTTCTGCAGCCACTAAATAATTTGTTTCAGGCTGTGATGTGTTACGCCCAATTTCAGCACACAGCACATTACAGACAGGTCATAAACACATCCAAATCCCTTATTTCTGCAGTCAGAGAACAGCTTTTGTAGCCCTTTAATTTCATATCTCTACTGCATTCCCCTTTCCGCACCAACCCCACTTTAGAGTTGAGCTCCACCACAACCCACCAGCAGACTTGTCCCAGTCCTACTCTGTGCAACATCTTTAAATCCATGCTCTGCCAAACAAGCAGCCCATACCAGGGCTCTGCAGGATATAGAAGTCAGAGGGACTGGTGAAAGTGCTCTTTCTGAACTGCAGCAGTATTTCTGGAAACCAAACAGCCTCTGAAGCAAGCAAGAGTAACTTAGGTTTTAGGATCTGCAGTAGAAAACTTTAAAACATGGACCAAGGACAGATGCTCTAGAAAGGTCAAGATTTAAGGCAAATCATCCAAGCTAATTCCTTTTAGCTGATATTAACTTCACAAACGCACTTGTTGAACTAAGCTGCATTAGAAGTTGCCAGAAGCCTGTGCTGGACTTCAGTGCAGGACCAGGGAGACGCAGCTGCTGTTTCAGAATGACCCCTGCCACCTCCCAAAGCACAGCCCCCCCTGCCCCACAGAAACCACAGAGACCAGTAAAGCTGACACCCCAGGGCTCAGGAGGGAATCAGATATTTAGCAAGATTATGCTATCTGCTAATCAGATTAGCCCCAGAGACTGCAGATAAACATAACAAAGAACAGCCGGACACCAGCTGTAAAACTCATCCAGTCAGGCAAGCAACACAGCTGCCCAGAAAAGCTCAGCATCTGGGACCTGTCGCATGCAATGCTTTTAAGGGAATGACAGACTCACTGCTCTCAAGTTAGACATGGGAAAATGTGTTAATCTGTTTACCTTAAATAGATTTAACCTTGATCTGCACAAGAGAGGCCTGACACAGACATGCACAGCCAAGACTCTCGGGCAGCAAAGCCTAGGGTACAGGAGGCAGCAATCCTTGACACCATTTACACAGGCTTGAAGGATCAGGCATGACACAGGTCAAATGAGAAACATTAAGAGATTGAACAAGCACATTTATAATTAGGTGTAATGTTGATTGTCTTCTGCCCCTGAAATGATAATCAGTTCCCACAGCTGATCATTGCAGCTGCCTGAGCTTTTACGCTGATGCTGAGAGTCTCTGCAGCCCGCCCCTTACCAGCACAGGGTACTTGCAGGGCTAGAGGTAGATATGGGGAGGAGAGAGTTAAAAAGATTAAAACATTATTTAAATAAATTTCAGATGTATATGTATATATGTATATAAATATACATACATACACACACATATACAAATATATATAAACCATCATATATAGTTAAATATATATATATGTATGTATTTAAAAACATATATATATATATGCTTATGTATATACATGAGAATCTACCATACCTTCCTCAGAGAGAACAGGCTGTTGAAAGAGAGACAAAAGCCACCTGGCTCACTTGCCATGCACTGGCTGCTACTTTTGCAAGGTAAGGCAAGGGCATTATTTAATGTTTCCACTTGGCATTTTAAACACAGGAAAAACAAGAGAAACTTGCACAAGGACTGCATTCATCACTGCCTGCCAATTACAGAAAAAAACCTCATCAGTCAGAAGGACACAAGTGGCACCCCAGGTCAGCACACCACTGCCCCTACAGTAGCACAAGTGCCCGCTCTTTAAAGTGTCCCTTCAGATCAACTGGAGTTATAGATATATAGAAACAGGTCTAGAGCCCTCCAGCTCCTCTGCAGCAAAGCACTGCCCTCCTTTCCTCATCAGCAAACACTCTGCAGCAACCTCAATCTTCCCCACAGCTCTCACTTGAACTTTTGACTATCGCATCAGATTTTTTTTTCCAAACCTGCTCCAACAGTCTCTAAGACTGAATTCTTACAACCACTCACCTATGCTAAGAGAAACAGCTTGTCTCCCTCTACTCAAGAGGTAAAACACTTATTTCAATGTGACTCAAATGAAAGTCGGAGGCAAGATCAGTCAAATGGTAGCACCATGAGGGCTGGCACCAGCAGCCAGGACAAAGAGTCAGATCAATTAAGACAGTGATGCCCAAGGGACCATCAGAAGCCCAACTCTCAGCCTGTTACTTCCCAATGTTTTTGGAATGTGGGACAAGTAACAACAATGCTTGAGGCCAGCTCAGGAATGTGGATATCCTGACTAACTCTGGAAAGCAGCTATCACTTGACCATAGAGTGAGAAAGAGTGGGGTTCTAGTGAAGTTCAGACTGACAGGGGCACCCAAAGGAGAAAGATAAAACTGTTCAGAATAAATTGTCTAAAATATGCAATTTCTTTTTTTTTTTTTTTTTTTTTTTTTTTTGGCAAACATGACTAGTTACTAGTAATTCAAATGCAATTATGTAGAGGCTGATCTATAAATAATGCAAAGCCCAGAAAGGAGGGATCAACATGCATTTACAGCATGCCGCATGCTGTACTGAATAATATTATGCACCAGCCTTCATCATTCTCATAAAAAGGAAATATGGTCAAAAAGATAAGAAAGAAGAGAACAATATTACCTATTCTCCCTCCAAAAAGGAAGACAACATCTAAACCATGATAAAATTTAAGGTAGTTCTATTCTGTACTACTTTTGCAGATAGAAAGCTTTATTTCTACATTTCCAACTACCCTGCTTTTTTCCATGTATGGTTTTCCAGAATTTGCAAACAAGATATCAGGGAAACACATTACACCTCTCCCCCTGGTGCAGCGTGCTCTGTGTAGATGCTGTACAGAACCTCACAGCATCAGAGTTGTTTCCTTTTACATTTACTACTTGAAATATTAGTTAATCACACAAAGGACTGAATAATTCAAATTAGAAAGGACAGGCATAGGTCAGCTAGCCCAACCTCCTGCTGAGTGAAACACTAACTTTAAAGTAGTATATAAAATTTAAAGCAGGTAGCTCAGGACTTTGTTCCTGCTGAGTGTCTCCAGAAATTGAGATTTCCCCAAATCTCTCATACCATGTTCCAACTGGGCATGACCCTCACCATCAAAAAGTTTCCCCATATAACCAAGTGTATCATACTGATTGCAACCTCTGATGTTTCACTCATTTTTCAGTGTGTATCTCTAGGAGGAGAAGCCCATTTTCCCCAGAAGACTTCTACTTTTTGATTGCAACTACTGAATCCTAAAACAGTTCTTTGATTTATTTTTTTTTAATTTATTCTACTAATGTCCTTGCAGCAAAAATACCTTCCCACACACCCTCTCTGCACAATCAGATTTATGCCATTTACATTGAAAACTAGGGTCTTTTTTCTCTACTTATAGCTCAGTTAGCTTTGTTATAGTGCAGCTTATGAAATTACATTTAATGGAGAAGGGAGCAGGAAATTTGTTTATTTCTGAACTATGACAGTTAATGGATAGGGTGGGAATAATGACAGGATATATATTACGTTATGGTCGAATAATACATGGAGAAGATGCACGACCTGATCAGCTTTATCCTTCATTAAATGGTCTGTTGAGCTTCTTTTTCTCCCTATCAGCTTTTAAAAAGCAAAAAAATAACATACTACTTCAAATCGCAAGATTAGTCTTAATTAAAGCAAAAATTACTCATCTGTTTCTTAAATTCATTAGCAATAGCGGAAAATGTATCCAAAAAATCAGAAAATCAGTGTAAGGAGACTAACTGAACCTAGCCACGGTAACTACATTCCCCCCATAAATGCATTTTAATTCCCATGTCTGGAAAGACAAAGTTTGTACCATGCTAAGCATCCTTGCCAAGTCCTTCCTCCTCCCAGCAAGCCAAAAACAGAGTGGTAAGCAGATTCCAAACATTCCCACATGCCCAGCTGGAGTAGTGTCACAAGAGCTACATCTGCTCTTAGAGGTTCACCTTGGCTTTTCCAAGAAAAAAAATGGATCCACATGAAGTGGGACCACTTGAACTGCCATTTCTGGAGTTTACTTTCTACAAGGAGTATATCAGATGGGCTACATATGTTTTCAACTGTGTTTGAGACAAGGGGTGGTAAGTCATGGCCATATCCCTGGAGCTCTGCCTGAGCAAAAGGCAACAAGGGAAGAAGTTCCCAAGGAACATGGAGAAGGGTACACCACCAAGCAGTCCCCCACAAGGGGAATCCCAACCAAAGCAGAGCAGGTCCTGAGACTGATGGGTTGAGTCAACCTCTTCTGTTCAGGAAGTCATTGATGCAGAAAAGTCACGGGAAACTAACAGGTTTGTAGATTGAGACCCAACTGCAAACTGTCTGCAGTGTAAAACAACACGTGACTGAAACAGAGATAAAAAAGGAACAGGAAGGAAACTGGATTAGGCCCCTGGTCTAATGCTTGAAAATTTTCATTTCCTGTCATTTCCAGAGAAAACGACTGACACTGGCCAGCATTAACTGATAATGGGCTGACTATTATGGGTTTACGGAGGTTTCAGGAGAACTTTAATCCAGATCCATTGCATTACTTTCACTTTCCATGACACATTGCACAGAAATACAACTCACAGGAGAGAGAGAGCTCCTTAATGAATAGGAGTTCTAAAGTATAAGCAATACATCAAAACCACACAAGTTTGCATGCAACAGAACTACAAAAGAGCAAAAAAAAATACTGCTGAAAGAATATGCATTTAGTCTTGCAGAAGCCACCAAAAGGGAGAGTTTCTCCCCTCAGAAGCACTCCTATCCTCGTTTCTTCTATTTCTGCCAAGTATGCTCAATATGGCAGCAGAAAAAAACATTTGTGGGATTTGATTCAAAAGTCTATATGCTTAAGGAAAAGATTTCCCAAGAAAATGCTTAGATTAAAGTCCTTTCCTCTGGTGTAAGCAAGAACACCACTAGTCAAAAACATAGAGCTGGCAGATGGGCAAAGCACTGGCACTTTGAAGCACTGCAGAGGTCACACTGTGGCAGAGAAATCTTGCTCTGCATCTTTGATATGGGACAGCTCACAGAAATATCTTCGTTATTTCACTGAAGTGCATTGCTACTGATGCCTTTCTTACCCAGTGTTAAATAAGCTGTTAGTGTTCTTTAATATCAAAAGAAGAAAAATTAGTTTAACTGTCAGCATTTCAGACAAATGTGCAGCAGGCAATATAGAAGGTCCTGTGAGGGTCTAAACTGAGTTCACATTCATTAGTACATCAGTGATTTCCAGACAAAAAAAAAATGTCTGTCAAACACAGCATAAATTCATCTTGAACACATGCCTACCACAGTGCTAGGACAAAGCTGGGGTAATCCGGCACTCAGAGATCAGGTAATGAGGTGGAGGTGCAGAAGCTCACCTTTCCACTCCACCTCCTTTTACTTTTGGCTTAAAAAGGCTTTCTCTTTATAATGTAAATGACATAATTTATACCTGCAGAAACACACACTGTAATATTCTTTTTACTTCTCTCTCTAGTTAACTTCTTTTCACTTCTCTCTTTGGAGAGAATGTCTTGGTTTGGTTTTAAAATACTGTGGATATTCCCATAAAACAATTTATGAAAAAAGCCACCACAGTGGTTTAAATATCCTGAAACCTGCAAATCAAGAAGGAACCATCTGCACACATTTTTATGGTCCACTCAAACCTTAAGTGCTTTCAAACATTCAGCAGATACATTACTGCTTTAGATTTAAAAGACACAAGTCTATAAACAGCCATCATCACAATCTTCTCAACTTATGTAAAATTTCCTCTACTTACATTTACCTCATCAAATTCCAGCAACAAACCCTTGAATTCCCTAGTCTCCGCCACCCTTCCACAAGACCAAGAGCAGTCAAAGAGCTAAAACCCATCCAAAACCCAGAATAACTATTTGAAGAATGAATTTGCTCTACTCACAACTGTCTGGCAGTACAGAGCACTCAAACCCCACCTGCCCAAACTAGACAGACTTTTCCCTTAAACACTTCCAGCTCATTTGTGATTTTGTTCCTTTTCACGGAACTCATACAGCTGCAAAAGAACTCTTACAATGCATCACCTGAAACAAGAACATGAGAATTTTCTTGAAAAATGGAGAAAGTTGGTTGGGGAGCACGACAAGCACCAGCTGCCCATCAGCATTCAGGGCATGCAGCTGCTCTGGGTGGCATCCCTGGAATTCAGCTTGGCTGGAGAAAAAACAACCACTACTGCTTTTTTTTTTTTTTTGAAAATTTACCTAACCATTGTAACATGCCTGTGTAGTTCTGCCCACATTCTTACATGTGTTTTAAACATTCTACTGAAACAGTTAAAAATCAATATTTATTTTGCAGGAGTGCCCTTGTTTGCACCGCTCCCTTTGTTGCCATCTGTCAGGCTTCCTCATTGTAGCTTCTTACAGAGAAAACATCAGTAATGGCAAAACAGCAGGAATTTAGGCAGCCAGCCACTCCCTCCTCCTGCCCTTAAAAGGTTTGTGCCTGTGTAATTTTAACAGAGATCCCTTTTTGCTTCAACACAGACACTGTGCACAGTATCAGCCACATCCAGATGGTGCTGGTACTTCAGTACTCTATTTCATGGTTTTTTTCTTCTAACCAGTGCAAGGCCTCTTTATTTTTCACTTCCTTCTCATCACCCACCCAGATACCCTGTGGCTGATGCAAGAACACACAATACAGCCCAGCTGTTAAAGCAGAGCACCCCAAATCATTTGGGATTGCCATGAGCACCCTGCCCCCATGCACACACACAAATAGTAACAGGCTTGCAAACTCCCCTGGCTGCTCATCCACATGCTCAGGAGATTAAATGAATTATGAATGTGTGTTATCTCATGTTTCTCTTCCAATTCAGTATCAGGAAGGGCCCCTGTCTCCCTCCCCACATTTCAGAGCCCAACCTGAGGGCAAACCTCACACACTATTTAAGCACAGACCACCACAGCCCTCACAGGACCTCTTCCCTCTTTTTTTAAAGGATGGGAATACTTTATGAGTAGGACTGTCTGTGTTACTTGTTTCTGAAGTGCTAAGCACTTCACTTGAGCTATGAATCATCAATAGTGACAGGAGCAGAAATATCTTGTCATAAGCAATGAAGAAACTTCAAATTAAGTATCCCATCAAATAATTTATGGAGATTGCCAATCCACAGTCAAAAGGACTTGCCTATAAAAATAATCTATAATTTAAAAATTACTGAAGGGACATAGTATAATTTCCCAATGAACTTAAAAAATGTTAAATCACAAGAAGCCAAGGGGCAGGAGGGAGGTGAAGATGGGAAACCAGCATGTCTCAAGCACTTCTTGGAGCTCAAAAATGCAAACATTTCTTTCATACCTGTAAGGTGATCCATCTGCAAATGTGCTGAGAAAAGGTATTTAAATTTCCCCAGGTGGATACACCTTTTCCCTCCTATTACCCTTTTTGCAGCTTAAAAACTTGATTCTCACAGCCCAGTCTTAATCTCTCCATATTTCTTAGCAAGTCTCAGAACAGAAAGTATCTCTTAATTTTGCTGCCAAGAGACTGGTACTATGCACCTCAGCCTTAACATTCACAGGATGGCACATGCTAGAGACAACTTGGAACTTCTTGTAATCTGAAAAGTTATGTGGTTTTATCCCTTTAGTTAACTGCTCTCATGAAGTAACTGGAGGAGGACCACCTTCTGCATTTAGGCTCCATTTTATCACATTTTGCTCCCTTTTCACAATTATGGGCATCTCCATGGCTTCTGAATTCAAACTTCTGGAACACCAAAGACTGCTTTACCCATGAGACCTTTTCCTTCCAGAATTCTGTGTCCTATTCATTACACTTTTCTCCAGCTTCATTAAAAAGAACCAGGCTATTCATACCATCAGTGTCCTTCCCTGTACAGAGAGAGTTCATTCCTAAAGCTTTTCTGTCTCATGTACTGCATAAAATGGGTATTATACATAAAGAGGAGCTACTGTTGCATGCAAAACACAAGCTTTAAATGTGTTGGTCCCCTTGATTTCACTGTAGCTACCTTACACACATACACAGGCTATATATTCTACATCATTAAAAATAACTTTCTAAATTCATAGTATCTTGCTGCCTTTAGCTATAATCCAAAGCCAGAAGTCTCTGCTCAGACTATTTCAGACCAAATAAAATATTTCTCTGGTTTCTGAGCCTTTTCACCTGTTCTCAAGCCTCTCCACAAGGAACGGATGTCTCAGCACTTCTGAATCTGGCTCCTTCCTCTCAGGGGGGAAGAAAATTCTACCCATGTATGGGGTCCTAGAACTTGAGTCCTTGTAAAAATCTTGTGTCTTGGGAGAAATTTTGTTATTTGCTATCCAAAAGAAGCAATTTCCTTTTCTAGTAACATGCCCAGGTGCAGCAGGTGCTAAAAGGCAGCAGAATAAATGATAGTAGGCATGTGCGTATGCGTGCAGACTGACCTTCTGGTACACAGACTAATGAAGATAAGAAACAATCGAGCACCCTGCTACAAATAACTTAAAACCTGGCATGTACGCTTAGTAAAATGTTCAAGTGACTTCAAAGCCCTCTATCAACACAGAAAGAAGCTGCATTAAAATTCTGAGGCTTCAAATCTATTCAGCATTCCCAAGCACGGAAGGACGAGTACCAGGATTTGCTCAGCCCCCCTCACAATGCTGCTTTCAGCAGTGAGTTAGCTCTGGCTCGGTCAGTCAGCACGCAGCCGGCACAGGTCCCTTCCATCACCTCAGGGAGGTAACACAGACAGTAAATCTAAACTGTTTTTTTATTGTGTTTGCAAAAACATTGTTTTAACTTGGTGAAAACCAATGCTGTACACCTCTCAGGGGTACCAGCACTGAAAGGATCAGATCATGTTTCTCCCAGTAGTTTGGTCCTGAACATAGGAGAGGGTCAGTGCAGCTTGGTGATGCCCCAGCAGCGGTTCTGATATCCTGCCTGAGCTTTGTCTTCTGCCCTGCAGCCACACACTGACCACAGAGATGGAAGTCCCATGTGCACTGCCATGGCTGTGGTCCAGGCTGGAGGTGCTGGGGTGCACAGCATGGTTCAGCAAGGGCTGTCCTGGGTGACGGAGCTCAGCAGAGGGGAATGGTGAACCCACACGCAGACTCGTAAATGGGATCCATTAATCAGGCTCCAACTGCTCCACTTCACTAGACGGGAACTCTTTTATAGACACTGCCTCATTTATTTATTTTTTAAATGCCTAGATTAGTTTAGTGTGAAGCTGTTGAGAGATATAATTTGTCTGAGCAGATGATCTATAGATCACTGAATGAACCCTAACCAGGCTATTGCAGCCCACAGAAGACACCCACTGTGCGCTCTCCTGTGGCCGCAATGCAGGAAAGATGAATTTTTTTCCCTAATATTTAGCCCCACACACCCCATCCCCAGTGGCACTGGGGTCAACAAATTGGCACCCGTTGTAACATGCTCAGCCCTGACTGTGGGCAGAGCAGCAGCCTCTGCTCATGAAAAGCAGGGCCCTCAAATCAGAGGGAAATCAGCAAATGATAACCAACCTGGCATTCAACTGAGGACTGGCATTTCTAACATAAACAGCCTTTGCTGCTTGCATCTGTGAATATATGCATATTTAAAAAATAAATTATCTTTCATTCAGATTAGTTACCAGAATATCTCTTTGCTGAAGCAGATTTGTTCCTATGGTTGTATCTCCTGCTATTCTGGGACTTGATATTGTCTTCCTGCTATTGCTGCAGAGAATGTTCAGCAGCTAATTGCACAGTCAAGTCCTTTCACAGAATTTTCACTTTGACAAGAGTAATTAAAAAAGCTAAACAGCTCGAGAACCAATTGATTAGGTCTGCAGGCAAAGCTCTGTTTGGGTGATCCTGAGATGCACGTGTAAAGAACAGCAGGCTTTTCACAAAACCCAATAAGGAACATGTTTCTCAATGTTTACAATTTAGTGTCTGATTTTTGAAAGATCTCTTTTTTGCCCAATTCCTGTCATACACTATATTCAAATAGGCTTTGTGTATATACCATGCTTGCAAGAACCAGGAAAATCAACCTTATAGGACAAATTAAAGAATATTTTCTATTCTTCTCCTATTTTCATGTACTTAACTGTCTCCATTTGCAGACTCTTGTCCCATCACAGGAAGTGAGGTACATGAGGCTATTTTGTCACTAAATCTGAAAGATGATGAATAATGACAATCTCTCCATTTTTACCACTTCGTATACCTTCACCACAGAAAAGACATTTCAAAGAGTAACCCTGCCTGTAGACACATTCTTAGGGATACCCATTTACTTGCCTTAAAATTGCTCCAAGTCCTCCATAAAAGGACTTCTAATATTATTACTTTTCAAACTACATAATTGATATTAGAAAGTAAAGGGACCCAAAATTACTACAGATGTACCAAAATAATGAGTTTATGAACAGTAATGAAATGGAAAATTTTGGAAGCCTGAGGTTACACACAAACGTAAGATATGCTCCCTATAATTTTTAATATAGCTAATAATTCTAGCATAAAACGAGAAGTTGAAAGGGTTTTCTTTAATCCACTTCCTTCTCAATAAGTCTTGGTCACTTACTATGTATTTGAAAAATTGTCATGAAATCTGCAAAGTTGAAAGCTAAGGGGAACTTGGAGTGACTGTAAATGAGAAATTCCATCCAGGCGTCAAGGAAAGCAGTCAAACACCAGACTCCTCCTGGTGCCACCTGATGAGTAGAGGGTGATGGAGTTCATAAGAGCCAACAGCTCTGGTTTCTGTATGCATATGGGTATCATGTGCAAGATTAGAACCCAGGTCCAAGGGAGAGGTGACTAACATACACAAATCTTTGAATAAAGCCACAGTACCATCTTACTTAGGGCTGTTTGCAGCACAGTTTCAATCAGAAAAAAAATAGAAAAGAAAACTAGAGACAGCAGCTCGAACTCTCCTGTCCTGCTCTCTATAGCAGCACCCCACATCATTGCTCCAGGCTGAACAGCAGCCCAAGGACCCAAAACCATTTTTTTTTTTGGTCTGGAAAGCCAAAGATTGTCTTAACATATCTGCATAAATTTATGGCAAATCTTTTGAGGAACATCGAAAATGTGAACAGTGTCTTTTATATAAGTAGATACGCTGAGAGAAGCCATAGGAAGGCTTCACACATTCACAAATGTGATAATTTAAATGACAAATGTAACAAATTAAACCAAACTTGTTAGCTAATAGAATATTTAATTGTGTATTATGAATTTAACCGGTTATTTTTAGAAGGTGTGAGCATTCCTGAGCACAAGGGGGGGTTTTTAACATCTCATTGCTGTCCCCCTGCATCTTCTTCAACCTTACCTTGTTTGTAGCTCTATTCAGTAATAGTTTTTACTTGTTTCTTTGATGTCTTAATTTCCTGCAATAATACATCTGCCATCAATAATTAAGCAACACATTTGCTGCTCGCTGAAAGCTGAACAAGTGCTATAAATCAGTTCTGGTACCCTCTGCCAGCACAGACACCATCAGTGATCTGCTAATGTTGGTGTTTCTTTATGCAGCTGAGACAAACAGAATTTAGGAACACCTGAAGAGCCTCTCAGCAACACCAAGCTCCCTTGTCCCTGCCCTGGCATTTTGGGAGTACACTTGTCTACATTTTCTATCAAGAAGCAGGATGCCCAACTCTGCTGTAGTTTTTTCCTGGTGAGGGACAGAAAACTGAAATATACTATATTCTTCCTATTTACTAATTATTTCTTGCTCTTTGAGGTATAAATTCTGACTTCCTTGCTCCATAGGTAGGAGGAGCAGAGCAGAAGATGGCCTAAGCATGCATCATTCCCTTCTCAGCACTAAAATGATGGCTTGCTGTGTGTTCCTCACTGTATTTTCACTCATTTTCTCTTGCTGCCTGTGATTCAACACAAGATACAGGCTACAGGATGGTAGTAAAGCACTGAAGGATCATCTGTAGTCAGGCCCATTACACCCTCTGAAGGTCTATCTTGCTGATTCACATTTGCCCTCAGATAGCTGGGCAGGCTGCACTTCTCACTTTTTTGTATATGAAGACCGATGGAAGATAAGAATGAGCTAAAGAAACAACAGCAGTAGCAGTTTCCTACAACACTTCCATTCACATGCATATCAGGGGAGAGGAACAATAAAACAAATTTCCACTACCAGAACAGCATCACCTTTTAATTGGCATGAGGTTTACAGTGCTATCGCTTTAAAGAAAGCTCAGCTGCAGTGTGTGTGAGCCTCTCCTGCCTGGCAGAGCAGTTACATTAGAAAACTCATCAAGTCCAGTATCCAGCCAAGCCTAGGAAATGTCAGGATGGCCATTAGGATTCCACATATCTTAATTTGAGAATCTCACCAATTCACTAGAAGGTGCAAAGACTCAGAAGTTTTTTTCTCCTAAAGGTCAAAATGTAGAACAGTTCATCATTAAATTTCCCTACAAAACACTCCCATGCAGAAACAAACTGTGTAATGTTCCTGGTTTTAATTCTGTTGACAAAAGATTGTACATATTTTTAAAACGTAACGCTTAGCAGCTGTGCTGTCAGTCTGCAGAGTTTGCATATATAGTTGTGATATTACCATATTCTATTATTCATAACAAGCAACAGACTTCATTGTCAGTCTTGTGAAAAATAATTGCGGTTTGAAGCCAAAGTCTGACTGCAAAAAAACCCAAAAAAACAAAAACCAAAAAACCCCCAACCCAGCATAATGTCCAGAGTGTCCAAAATTCAGGAGCTCATGTAATGGCTTATGCCTTGATTTAAATCAATTCCTTTAGAAGAAAAATTTCTTCCGATCTGCTTTTGAGAAAGCTTTCCAAAAAGATCATGGTCTTTCTATGGAATCCAGGAAAGGAAAAGCTTAGGTGGGCAAATAGTTTTTTTCTTATTCAAAACAAATAAACAACAAGATAACAATGTTCTTTTAACATGAAGCATGAGGCATTCCCATCCCATACAACCTTGGGACTCCTCTCACCAGACAGAAGCCCATGGGCTGATGCATAGTTATTCATACGAAGAATAACTATTGGAAGGAGGAGGGGGAAACCTTACACATCTTCCTTTCCACTATTGCTGTTGACATTAGAAGTATTCTACATGCACATTTTTAATACATTTTCCATTTCATACACAGAAATAGGCATTAAGACAGGTATTAGTCAGAAGGTTTTGAGAGATCTACAGAATCATTTGGAATTGTCCAAAGCATTTTTAACTGCCAGAAGCCACTTCAAGGCACCTCTCTAGGGCTGCTGGTCAATGCTGCTCTGGAGAGAAGGCACAATCTCTCTCCTGGAGATATCCAGCAGGCAGAGACTCCAACCTGCTCAGCAGCAGTGCTCAGCCCTGCATGGCCACATCAAATTCTTTAGAAATGTTTGACAAACGCTGCAGGACAGCAGGGATATGTGGTGCTGCAACAGAGAGGGGATTCTGCACATCCCGGCAGCAACCACCACCCCCCCCACCCAAGCTCCCTGCCTTGAAGCAGCAGCTGCCCAGCCAGCAAAGCTCTGGCAGCCATGAAAGTTCAGACACAGACCTCTGAAGGTACATATAGTGTGGTAGAGTCTCAGGGCAGACAACTACCTACAGATGAATACATAACAGGTAGGGAGAGATAAGAAAAAGAGAGAGGAGAAAAAAAAAAAAAAAAAGCAATCAAACCAAACGAAGCAAACAGTCCCCCCCCACCCCCCGTCCCCAAAACAAAAAACCAAAAGTAAAAAACCAACCCCATGTGGCTTCAGAAGATAAACCACGCATTGTAATAGGCAGCTGAAAGACTTTTAGACAGTGCACTATGACCAAAAAGACAGCAAACCAATGCGGGTTCATGAGGAAACTACACACAGAGGATGCATGTAAATATTTAAGTTTCATTTTGTGAACAAGTTTCTCCTGTGTTCTCCCCACCAGCTCCTTCCAAGGAGAGGCACAAAGTCAGAGGAGAGCAGTGAGGACTAAGGGCCAGGAAAATACTTTCACACAAAGTTGAAGTCAGATGGAAGAGAGTGAATGCCACTTGAGAGGAGGATGCAAAAGGACAAGGTAAAAATATCAGAGTACCAGGAGACCCAATGAATATGGACTGGGAGCCTGTAACTTCCTGGCCCATAAATGAAGACAAAAAAACCTTTCAATTTAAGAAATAATACTGGCAATTCAAAATCTATATGATGATAGAATACTTTCTGTTTGTATATGAGATTCCAGAAATTCCTCTGGAAATTCAATTCAGTGCTCAACAATTCTTCACATCAGCAAGTGTTTCTTACTGCCTGACCTGAACTTCTCAGCTGCAGTTTATGAACATTACTTCTTCTACTAGTGCTGGAGAGGGAGGGCTGACTTTTCCTCAATTATTGTGGCAGTGGGACGCTCAAGATCAGATGTTGTTTCACGGGAAGCCTTATCAATGTGAGCAGAGTAGAAAGACTATCTAATATGTCTTCAAGATGGTGGTACTCATTTCTGCATATCACTGTGATACCTGTCCCTCTCAAAACAGCATGGCATTGTTGACTCCTGTATGGTTCCTGATCCATTAGCACTGCAAGACCTTTTCTGTATACTGGCTCTCTAGGCCAGTTGTCTCTCATTTGGTATTTATGCAGCTGATTACATCTATTTTCAAACATCTACCCACATTTTTCCTTATTGACATGCATCCTTTTCAGACAGTTTCTCCAATTTGTGAAGATTATTTTGAATTCTAATGGTGTCCTCCAACATGCTTGCAGCTCTTCCCAGCTTGTTGTTGCCTGTAAATTTAATAAGTGTGTTCTCTATTCTATCAGAGAGATCATTACTGCAAATGCTGAATGCTACCAAACTGCCAAATACCCACCCTATGAGCAGATGTTTCACAAGAAAAAGTCTCATGAGGGAGCACTGAAAGCTTTACTGAAGATAAATGACATCTACTGCTTCTCCATTCACAAAGCCTGCTATCCTGTCATTAAAAGAAATTAGATTGATCTGACCTTGACAAATCTATGTTGGGCATTATTCCTTTGCCCGTGTGGATATAACAATATTTAGAGTTGTTGCAATTAATAATGCTTTACAGAAGCAGTAATAAAAATCCAGGTTCTTACAATGGTTTCTAAGTTTACATAGGAAATGGGAACTAATATGGGTGGGATGAGAAAACAGTAACCGTTTTTTCTTTTTGCATCTTTCTAAAAGATGTAGGTTTTGCTGGCCTTTTTTTGAAGGTTTATGTTGGGGTAATTCTGGGATAAATGGACCTTGAGTTTGAAGGAGTCCAGAAGTTATTATAACACCAAATAATTCCTAGTTTCTTCTACAATTTGACATAAACCCGGAAAACACCATGTGGTATACTGCATATTAGTCCTTATGTTTTAAGTGGAGTTTCTCACACTCCCCAAAATTACACAGAAAATTTCTTACACAATTTACTACAGATTAAAGAAAGTGCTGAAATTTTAGCTACATTTGCCTCAGAAAAAAATTCTTTATCTGCAACAGAAGGCTGTGTGACTAATTGAAAAGATGTTGAGCAGTGCATAGATGCTAACTGAACAATACCTATTCCCAGGGTTTCTGTTTAAACATGAAAAAAAAACCCCAAAATCATACTCAGCTTCTAAAGACACAAAACTCTGCAAGCCATAGGAAAGGAGGGATATCTTTAGTGTTTGAGAAAACCCCCAAACTTAGCCAGCTAAATATGTTAAATGTTTCATGTATTTACCGAGGCAGAATCAAGGTCCAACAGGTACCAAAAAAGACAAGTACAATCCCTTGGGGCCTACAATACAACCACAGAGGAACTCCAACAAAGAAAACAATTTATATTATTGCCCCAAGAAACACCCAAACACACCAGGAAGCAAATTCAATGCTATTGATGTGTATTAACTCCCTCTGCCCATGTGACAGGCTATGAGCTGTAGGCTCTGGAGAACCCCTCTGCTCTGCACCTCTGGGTCTTTCAAGAGTTGAGACAAGAGCAGCTCTCTGATACATTCACAATATGAATATATGGGTGATTCAGTCACACACAAGCTCAGACAGCATCCTTTACTCACATGCACTTAATGATTCAGTGTGAAATCCCCTTTGAATTAGTCAGCAGCTTATTTTTCTGTGGGTCACTCCCTACCACAAATGAAGTTACACTTTCTCTTGACTGCTGAAGCACATCTGTGGCAATGTCAAATGTTTTCACTGATATTTTAGACTTGAAACCCATGAATAACTCCAAAGCTTGTTTTGCACGATACAAATGTATTTTTCCACTCTCTTTGTTTTTAAGAGTATCCAAAGACAACTTTTGCATAGAGATCAAAAAAACACAAATGTCACAAAATATAGGCCCCCATCTTGAACTCTGGCTGAAGACCAAGCAGGGTACATTTCAGTCAAAAATAAACTTGCAAAAAGTTGAAAACAACAGGTAATAACTAAAGAACTTTGTGTAACCTCTGCTAAACTGTGTGTAATGGACTGTTAAAAAATATGCTGGAAGTCTATATACAGCATGTATAAAGGACAAGTCAACAGCCAAGACCATTACCTGTTACACCAAAGAGGAGCAAAAGCAGCATTTCCAGGTCTTGGACTACCCTCATCGTTCTCTCAAAAGCCATTTTAAATTCTTCGTAGTCAGCATGCCAAGAATGACAACCAGGGGCCAGGGACAAGGCATCACAGTCCTTTACATGGTAATACAAAAGCATTTTCGTATTTTCCTCTTTCTTCTATCTTCCTCTGATCCCACCAGTCAGCATAACCCCCTTGTTATGAAATGCCCCGTAAATCAAATGTGGTGACTGTATGAGGTAAGTTTGCTTCTCTAAGGCTGTATCATGCAACTACTGGAAGCTTCTGTTGGATGCTAAATAGGATTAAAATACATAGTCACCTTCATCATATGTGTCTTTTAACTGTTTTTGGCATTTCACAAGATTTTCACCACTCATGATTCAGTCCTTCCAATGAATTTTCTGTCTTTTGAATTAAACACTCTGTACGTACAATCTACCTACAGCCTTCTCACTTACAAATTGTGGGTTTCTTTCAAATACAATTATTAAAATCCTTTCTGAAACCAATGCAAGGCAACTCACACGTTTTCCTCAAAAGGAAGAACTTCAGTTTCAAGTTTGAAACCCAAGGAAGCAACACCTCTGCCTTACCTACTGCTCCACAAGGACAGCATGAGCTTGGTGATGGGTTTACATCTCCCACCCTCACAAGCCACCATCTAGCTTTGACAGGAGAGCAAAAATGAACCATCCTGCCAGCCAGGCACAGTTGTGCTAGTGCCAAGACTCAAAACAGTTATTACAAATAGAGATTTTCAGGGGCAAAAGACCTACCTGAATAAAGCTACAGCATATTTCCTAGCCTCTTTAAAAGCTCTTTTTCAAAACAACCTTTAACAGAATTAACACAACAGTTGCACTAACAGTTGAAGTGAATTTGACTAAAATGAATGCAGAGCAAATATATAGGTGTTCTGCACTCTGGTATTTAATTACAGAGGTTCAAGAGTCATTGTCTTCTCCTCCCTGAGTGGCAATTAACTCGCAAGGGCTTTTATCGCTCACCTTTCAGGTGAACCAATGAAGTCATCACATCTAGACAGAGTTTTTAATTTAAGAAATACAAGAAAAGCAGCAGAGGCAAGCAACAAGGTTTCTTGAGTGGACTCTTTCTTTCAAATTCGCAGTTTTAGACGGTGCCAACAGTGATGATTATGGTCCTTTCTAAGAGACCACAACTACTTCCAGATAAACCAGTGTCACCTCACGTAAAATAACCACATGTAGAGGAGACAACCAAGTCCAAACTTCTGCTTGACATGCTGACTTTACCAGGAGCACCAACTGAGAATAGCCATCCTTGATGTCACAAAACTATACAAAAATGTAGAATTTGCATTTGCTTTATGTTTTGACCAAGTACTGACTACATGTCTCTGTCTTATTTTACAAAAATACTTTCCTGGAAGTCATAATGTTAGTTATTTGGGTGAAAAAAACCAAACTAACCAACCAAACAATCCTAAAAAATTAGTAATACATGCCGTGAAGGACCATCTAAAAAGCACAGGAGGACTGCAAGTTTATTTCAGCTTGTACTATGTGAAATGGAATTATTTCTAAAATCATGTAAGTGCCCCTTACTGTAAAGTCTTAATACTACAATGCATCAGAGAAAGCCCAAGTGTAACAGACACTCAGGGCAAAGTCTAGCATTGCAGACTACAATACACATATAAATGTAAAACCATTGTCCAGTATAAAACATATTTTGGTTCAATTCAGTAATCAGAAAAATGTGCAAGGTAGAAAACATTTATAATACTTAAAACTTTCAGTAAGCACCTTACAGTGTTTTCACACCAGCAAAATAAATTGGATTCATCTTTGGCATAGACAAAGCACTGATTGTCAGAAGGGGCTAAATACAGCATTCAATTAGAAGTACAACACTGTTTTTCAGCTACAGATACATAAAGAAAGACATCTTACCAGAGAAAAACCATCCATGAACAGATGCTTTTTTTTTCCTCCCTTTTTAAAACCAAACATGTTCACCATCAAAATAGATTGACTAACATTTTGAGCAAACAAATTTACTACTCCTGGTTGTTCACAAAAATGAGTTTTATCACCTTATATTACAGTACCATTCTGAAGCATCAATATAATGAACAGATAATCAAAGAAACAAAAAAAGCATCCCTATTGCCATTTCATTGCTTTTTACAACTGCTCAGCTAAAACAGAGAGCTCCAGACCTTATACTTTTCCCCATCTGACATCAATACTACTAGCAGCAAGCAGCAGCATGACAAACCATACCATTTTACCATTTCCCTGACACTCTTTTCTGTCTGCAAAGAATGTTACCATCACTACTACCAGAAATGTTAAATATCTTCTTAGAATACTCACAGCACCCTTTGCAAATAGTCACAACAGATTAACATCTGGGAATAAATGCAACTAACTTGCAATTAGATTTGGAAAGTAAAGGGTAAGCTTTAGCAAGACTGCTAGTCAGCTGATAAAACAAAAAGTACCTGTAAAGAATTGCTCAGACGACTGGATGAGCTGGAGTCTAGCAAAATGCATTTTAATGTACTTACGGGCACATATTAATGAGCAAAAACTCAAGTCACACTATTGAAATGGGAGTTTGCACACAGAATCAGAGGCCAAGAAAGTGATTCAAAGGTCATTGTGGAGTAGCACAGTTCTGGCTCAATGTTATAGTTAAAGTGCCGTGGTATGTAGAACAAGATGTGGCGACTTCTCTTTTTGGTCCTGATCCCTTGTCTTTAAAAACATACTATAAGCTCTAGAAGATTAGTAAAGAATTGATCAGAAAAATCAAGACCAACACATTTTTCTACAAAGGGAAAACTTTCAGCTTGTCTAACTCCTACACTCTAATCTGCTTCTTCAGGGAGATTGTATTAAATAGCAGGAGTCTCCAGCCTAGTCAACACAGATTACAACATGCAGTGTCTGACCCCCCACGCCCCCAAAAAGCATAAATGAATCTTGAAATAAATACAGACTTGTAGAAGTAATGATTACTTGCCATTTTTACATACCACACAGGAGATGAGTAAATTCTCTACCATTTAGTCTTCAAATTGTGATTTGATAGCCTCCTAAAAGCTATGTCCTAGCTCATCCACAGCTGTTAAAAGTAGATGCAGAAATTACTAGCTGAAATTATACAGCCTGTGCTATGCAGGTCAGAGTAGAAGAAGACACTGATTTGATTTCTGGCCTTGAAATCTATCAATCTACACTAAAGATAAAATTTTAAACAGGTGGTTTTACTGCTTTTCTGAATCACCAAGCCAGCGAGCAAACTTTCTCTCAACGAAAGTGTATAAAATATATCAGCCCCTCCGTATCTTGCTGTGCCGGATAACTTGCATGGACGCTTAAACACAGGAACTCCCACATGGAGGCAAGAGAATAATTCTGGCTTCTTAGTTGAGTCTGAATGAGGCAAGAGGCAAAGTGAGACTGCTTAGCTCTGCAGAGCAGCAGCAGGGGGATTAAACAAAGAGCCATGGTGTAGAGACTCAAGTCAGAGCCTACACTATGGTCTTCATGCAAACCCAGGACACCCCTGATGACTCCTGCTCAGAGTCAAGCTCAGATCTGCCATAGAGCAGAATCCAGAGCAACCCTGCCTGAAGCTGCTGCATCACTTCTCTGGGCTCAGCAGCTACTGGTCATGGAAGGCTACAAGGGGACACCAGGAAAGGATCACTTGATATTTATGCTATTCTTACATCCTCCAGTAAATCTGGGGCTTGGTGGACCTTTGACCCAGCACCTGATGTTGATTGATGAGTGATGTTAGCTTTAAGAACAAATAGAAAAAAAATGACAATGACAAATGATGTCACCTGTTGTAGGTAGTCAACCAAACAAATTCACATGACTCCTGCAAGTGCTGAAGCTAAAAGGAAACTGGCTATAAATGCAGAAAAAGATCTGCTGTCTACTCTACACACGGTTTTTGTTCTCACAGTATTCTTCACACCCTAATATTTGCAACACTCGGTTACAAGCAGGCAGCACTGAGATATTTAAGGGCAAAGTGTGGAATCCATTTATACCTAAATATATATACGATGAGTAAGGACAACAAAAATAAGGTTGCACATAACTGTGGTTAATATTTCAATGTCCCTTAATGATGCAACCCCAGTGTCTCACTGTACATGGGCTTTCCTAAACAGTATTTTACGTGTTCTTTTCAATAATGGAATTTGTCAAGTGAGTTGAGGTGGAATTGCAGAAAATTAGTATTTACCCGTGCTGCAATACCGAGATCCAAACATACCACTTCCACATAATCACTATGTGAGGTGTCTGGGGGACAGGCATGTAAACAAAGAAACCTGCAAGCAGAAATAGATGCAAGGCAGCAGTGGAGAAGCTCCAGGTCCAGCTTTTGGGATGGGACACCACTGCTCAATTCTGCAAAGCAGGTGTTTTCCAGACTTGAACAACAGCTAATCTGTCTGGCAGGGTGGCCCAGAGCAGCTGCTTTGGAGCTGGGCTGCAGCTGAGGCATCTCTTGGGTTATGAGGCAAAGGCAGCAGTGATGCACTGGGGAGTCTAAACCTGCCACGCTGCTCCCAGGTCCCAGGAACATGAGGGTAATGGCAGACAACAGAGTGAGGACTTAAGAGGAACCAAAAGCCCTAACAAATGTTCCAGAGCTCTTCTGTCCAAAACCTCTGGATGGCACTTCAGGTGTGATGCAAAATCCCTGGGGCAAACCAGCACTCACCTGGGATCACCAGTTTAGAAAGGCCATCAGAATCACAGAATTTTAGGGATTGGAAGGGCCCTCAAAAGATTGAGTCCAACCCCTCCCTCCACCCGCCAGAGCAGGATCACCTAGTGTAGGTCACACAGGAACACATCCACATGGGTTTTGAATGTCTCCAGAGAAGGAGAATCCACAACCACACTGGGCAGCCTGTTCCAATATTCTGTCACCCTCACAATAAAAGCTTTTTCTTAGGTTTACACAGAACTTCCTATGCTCCAATGTGCGCCTGTTACCCCTTGTCCTATCACTAGAACCCTTCCTCTCCCCAGCCTTCACATGTATCAACATTTCACCTTCCTATTTTCTTTTTTACTGTGTCTCCTTAATCCAATTATCAACCAAGAAAATTGACTAATTATAAAAACAACATTCTGCATGACATGAATGCCTTTTGGATTTAAAGCAACTGCCTCTTATAAGGGGCAGGGCAGCCTTGAGAGACTTGAGACTTAGGATTCTTGCTCACCAGAGATGGTGAGAGCCAGAGACCTGCCTTCACCAGTACCCCTCACTGCTGCAACCTTGCCCTACTCCTCAAACAAAAGCCAAATCTTTAGAAATCAAAAGGTGCAAATTGTTTACCACAGATGACTTCACACGTAGCTAGCCCAACACTGTCTTTGTCCTTTCCTTCTACAAGGTCGCTTTTGAAGTGGTTTTCTTCCACTTTTTTTTATTCCACTTCCACTTTTTTTTTTAATTCTTTCTTCTGCCCTTTGAAATTTGGTGCAAGACAAACCAAGATATATTTGAGATACACAAGACTTTGGATGGGTCACCTATTCTCTTCCTTTGGCTAAAGGAAGCTGTACCCAGGCCTTTGAAAACAAAGCCTAATTTTAAAAAAATTAAAATCCAACAACAAAACACATGATTATTTCTTATGTCAGTACTGATTTTCTTCCAGTTTTCTCCACATTTTTGTTTTGAGAGGGGATTTTTGTTGTGGTTTTGTGTTTTGTTTGTTTGGGTTTTGTTGTTGTTTTTTTATTTTATTTTATAAGAGTATATTACATATTTCCAAAGTCTGGAAAAGAGCATCTTTTAGCTGACTATTGAACTGAACATTAAATGAAATCTGCAAAGCCATTTTTCCCATGCACAATCAGAGGCTGACAGACAGGGAAGTACAGAGTGCATTTAAAAAAAAAACAAAACCCACACATAAGCAAGCTGAGGGAGGAAGTGTAAAACAGCCATCCTGAATCAGCGCTGAGCTGCTGTAATGGAATTAGGGTCACCCTGACAGAAACACAGTCAGATCACAGAGAAAATTTAATAATTTCTTACTGCAGTCTGTAAAAGCCAGGGAGGATTTGAAAGTGCTTTCTGCCAAATTAGCACTTTTGTGTCCACTGTTCACAGTCATGTGGCCTTCCTGCTCACCTTCTCCTCCCAGCACCCCCCAGAGCAGCTCAGAAGTCACCGATCTGTCCTGCTGTCAGGGGGACACCTTGACCCCCTCTTCTCCTGATACGTCATCACAGAGTTAACCTCTGGATGTCCCTTCAGTTCCTCAGAGCTGAAGTTATTCACAGCTCCCATGAACTCAATTCCAGGAGAGGCATCACAGTGCACGCCTGGTGCTAATTCTGCCAGGCGACACATATTCAATCTGTTCATCTCGGGCGTTAACGCTGAGCTATCTGCCAGCTGCCTAATTGTCAGGAAGCTACAGCAGGGAGGCAGAAATGTGTTGCAACAACAGCAGCTCTGAAGCAAAGCGCAGGAGGGGAGGGCAGGGAGGCCCCAGTTTTGGGTGCTCCCCGAGCACCCAGCCATGAGCCACATGGCAGCCTCCTGCCAGGGATGCAGCACAGCCCATCACATCCTGCCTTCCCTGCCCTTGATCTTCACTGTTCCAATAATGCATGAATTTGGGGACTGACTCCAGGAATTGAAACAAAGGGATAACCTTGCTTCCACTATCAAGCTGCTTTTACTAGGGAAAATGT
The DNA here is from genome assembly GCA_023637945.1 of Phaethornis superciliosus. Lineage (NCBI taxonomy): Eukaryota > Metazoa > Chordata > Aves > Apodiformes > Trochilidae > Phaethornis > Phaethornis superciliosus. The sequence goes on along the minus strand of JAJQWJ010000009.1, from coordinate 19,584,194 downwards.
AGGAGTGCTTTGCAGATACAGAGCTTACCCATCCCTCCACTGCCTCCAAGGCTCCCCTTGCCCTTCAGTGCTTTCCTGAACCAGAACTCCCCCCTGCCATCTTCACTATCATATCTCACCTGTCTGCATCACTGATGGCAGGGTATGAAATATTCATCCTCTGGGGAGGATTTTCTGCCCCTGCAGAAGCACAGAGTGGGCCCTTGCACACAGCTCTCTGCCACTGAGAGATGGTGACAAGATCAGTAGAGTAAGATAATAGAAAAGCTGTAAATTGCTAAAATACACAAAGCAACACTTTCCTTCCTAGGAAACCCTCGACTAATCCATGGTGGCTGTGGCACCATGGTGACAATGGGTTATTGTCCTCCACACCTGCCTTCCAGATTAGCAAAAAGTAATTCAGAGTCAGTCTGAGCCACAGAAAAAAAGGAGCACATACACACGTTTCTCAACACAGAAGCATTCCACATCTGAGACACCAATATTTGGATCTGGGCCTGTGAAGCAGAGCCAATTTTTGCTAAATTTAAGTATGTAGAAGTATTCCACAAAATTAGCAAAACATGTCTAGTGCCAGTTATCCTTAGGCCAAGAACTGTCCCAGAACATCTCAAGCTCTGTCCTCTTCTTTCCTGATGAAGTGATTCTTCACTCTTTCCCAGAGGCCAGGACAAAAGGTAATAAGCCTCAGGAATTTTTATACTCCTCAGAATATTAACACATACTTTTCTCTGTCACACTCAAAAATGGGCTTTGATATGTAGACAATAAGGTGATATAAATAATCTTCCAGCAGCCAGGAAAGAAAGCTGAGGAAGGAAGCTGCTGCCCCCAGTTTACCTGGGCAGCTGAGACTCATACAGACTACATGCTAAGTATAGACATCATCCTTAGTGATGACAAAAACAGTGATTTTGTATTTCTTCACATACCCCCTTCACTCTTTTCTCCAGCTTCTCTAAATTAACTCCTTCCTGTTTAGTCAAGGACACTAAGAACCCCCAGTCCATTTTATCCATTCAGCCTGGCTACTAATGATATTTATCAAGCTTTCCCTTAAGTTTCACAAAATTACATCTTAATTATGAGCCTGGTGACTAAATCTGGAGTGAGAAGCAGATGGCCAGTGGCAGCTCAGGAAGTGCATTGCAGTCACTGCTCCGACTCATGTGTTCCAAGAGCCCTGTTCTTTTTCAAAGGCACAACTGCACAACTGCAGCAAACATGAGAATGTGTGGACACTCCAAAAAAATGGTTACTGGTAAAAAAAGAGGAGGGTGCTGCACAAATACCTAGATATAACCAAGCAAACACACACGCGCATGATTTATAAAAAACAGGAGTGCAAAGAACCCACATGTTTCCTTCATTCAGTATAATTCATTTGATGGGAATTCCATCTTTAAGGTATTTAATTAGTCTACTATCAGCCAAGTTTCTCCTCTTGTCTGTCTACAATGGCTTTTTGTGCACAGCTTTCTCCCTAGCCTGGATGGGGCTGATCAAAGCCAGTCACAGCAATGCTGTAATACCACCAGTGTAACAGGCACAGACACAACAGCTTGAAGTACAACCACAAGGAAATGTGCTGAAATTCATGTGCAGGAGAGCTACACTAGAAAGGTAAAACCTGCACCCTTTCCCTCAACAGCTCTCAGTCACCTGCTGACTCAGGAGAAATGTCTTGGTGCTACTCAAGTTATAAGAGCTGGTAAAACAACACGGAAAATAAAAGTAACAGGGATTACTGTGACCCCAATACTTCCCTCTGCTCCCAATTTTCTTTACTCATCTGCACATGCTAGAAATCAAACTGTCAGGTTTTGATCTTGCAGCTACTACAGAAGCTTTTCCTGCGCTTGAATAATTTTTCTCAGCCTTCTCAGTTGTACTTGTGCCCCTTCACACACACACTGTTTATATACATTGTGCACACTAGAAAACGAGATTTAGGAGGGTTATCCCTTAGTCCTCAATGTTTCCAGTACAAACCAAGAAGTTTTAATATTTGTTGAAAGAAATTTTGCAAGTTATTCAAGCTTTCCAAAACTGAATGTTACTTACTGTCTGCTCCTGCTGAAGGCAGCATCAAGCAGCAAAGGATGGCTGCTGGCACAGTGAGTAGTGGGATGCAGAAATTAGGCACCATATTCCAAAGTAGAGCACGTCCTCTTCAGTGTGAGGCAAGGGGTCAGTACATCCAGTGTTACAAACACAGAATTACTCCTGCAAACCAAGAGAAGAAAGGGAGAACAATCAACTATGACACACAGACTGACTGTTGATCTGCTAATCTATATTGTAAACACTCATGGCTTTAGAGGTATCTTTAAAATTAAATATAACTATCTTTCCTGCTTGAGCAGTGTAACTGCACACTGATGCCCCCAAATCCAATAAGCTGTTTTCAAGGGCCAAGAGGCATAAGCACACACCCATCTCCATGCTTCTTCATGTGCAGTCTCTACTGTTGGCTATTTACACATCCTTTAGTTTTTATTCACAACAAATACTTGCATGCTACAATACAAGAAACTGTCTTGAGCTCATGTAACTCTTCCTTACACATCTGCCTGAGAAAGACACACTTGATTGCACATGGAGGGCACTTTGCAGTCCACTACATTTTAAGTGTATCTTGGTTCATCTGGCAGGGCTGGTGTACACCAGACATGTCTCAATGATTCCAAGCAGAAGAAAGAAAAGCTGAACTGAATCAGCTGTCAGTTCACAGGGCTACCAGAGTCTGGGTAGGAGTTTATTAAAAAAAGTGTCTATAAAGAGAATCTGTACCTAAAGCAAACACCTAAGATTCAATCGCCCAAAAATGGAGTTTCTAAACTGTTTAGTCTATCTAAAAGGACAAAGGACTGGCTATTCCTTCTCCAAAACAAAGAGAAAATTATTTGGAAATTGGCTTGGGCTTGGGCTTAGTTTCAATATTTGCTTGGATATAGAAATACCAAAAATTCCTTGAAACCAAGCCAAAGAGAGGCAGGTATTTTAAAAGAACACAATTTCTGTATATCATCCCTTCTTTATCTTCTCATGAGAATACTTTCATTTTACTGCCACTTGAAAGTCTGAGGTCTGCCTGGTACAACAGATTTTAAAGGAGCTAAGAAGCCCCTTTCCCTCCAAGTGACAATGTTCATCAGGGACAGGGGCTCACTCTCTCACTGCTGGGCATTTCAACACAAGCTTGAGTCATTCATAAATTTATGAGATTCTCCTTCACTAATCTGCAAGAGCTACTGAAAGTTGGCAACAAAGCATTAATAGGGAAGAAATCTCATGCTGGCAGATGCCAGCCCAAGTAGACCATGTGAGAATCCTTGAAGCAAAGTATCTGCAAGTGCTCAGGCTGCACATGGCATGACTCTATTCATGTGGGCAGACATTTCAAGGACGTGTTTATGATTGCTCCAACAAAAGTATTTCGGGTTTTGGATGAGGAAGCCTCTGTCTTTTTTGAGTGGTAGTGATAGTGGTTTTTTTGAAAACAACTGAGCTTTTGATGGAAACAAGTATCACATGTTATGAACATGTTTACTTCTGCAAAAACACCATGCTCAAAGAATGCTAGCAATGACAGTGCTGAGGGAAATCCACAAGAAATCTCCAGAGAATCTACCTAGGCAAATATTTACATTGTATCATACTACCAAGCAGTGGATCACAATTCTTCTCCATTCTGTGACTGTATTTGCATTGTATATCTTTTCACACATTATATCACACAACACAGAGAAATCTTTATTTATGCAATGTCTTCTATAGCGAAGACATCTGAAAATACTTTATGAAATAACCTAGTTCTAACCTAGATGCAGAGAGAATACTGATCATCTCATCCTGCTTTTATTGTCTCAATGAGAAAGCATAAATCCGAGTAAGCTCAGCAGCAAGATTCTGAATACTGTAAAAGAAGCTCTTCACACCAGCCGCACACTCTGTGCTCTTTGTAGCTCTCCAGCCTCCGTATCCTCATTCATCTCTCACCAAAGAATTACTAAAAGCACCATTAACACATCTTACACTGCAGAGACAGATACAGATAGATGTGTCTTTATAGCTGCATAAACTCTATTCCAATGGGAAACTCCATTCAGTCCCTAAGCAGTTTGCCCAGTGTTAACCAGCCCTCCAGATACGGCTCACACGGGAATGGGAAGAAGTGCCTGGATTAAGAGTGAAGATTATGTCTCTAGGATTCCACATTTAAGATGCTAATTTGTGCAGCCTGGAGAAGCAAACTCGTGAAGCACACTTTAAGCAGCACTGCATCTGGCTCAACAGCAGTCAGAATCTTAAGAGACTACTCTTCTGGGGGGGAAGGACTCACCAAGAGTTCAAATTACTGTGTCAAAACTAATGATGTGTGTCAAACTCTCTTGGATTAGGACAGAGAACAAGTTTTACAGGTGGTGCTGAAAACATCTTAGGTATGTATCAGACCAGGCTGGGGATGAATAGCTTCCAGAGAGCTTTTCCTCTTTCATTGACTTCCATTAACAACAGAAGTGCCTGATCTAATGGCATACCTTGAGTGCAGATTGCTCAGAAGCCATGTGAATGGCACCTCCACAACCCTCATTCAGAAGCAACTCTCAGGAACACAAAAACCTCAGCTAAAGAATAGGTCTGTCTCTCAATTTCTCTCTTCTTCCAGCAAATGTGATCAAGCTTCTCTCCAGTTTCAAGCCTGACAGATTTACAACTTTCCTCTCAAGCCCATGAGATACATGCAACATGTATCATGCAAAACTGATGACTTGTCAGTTACCCTACCAGATGCTTTATAGACTTGATCTTTCTGCAACTGTTTAGTGCTCTGTAATAATTTACCATCTGGTAGAAAAGCCAGATTTTCCTATGCAAGACTGCTGTCTGTCCCCCCAAAGTTAATAGAGTACCTTTGGCCCTTAACTTTGCTGTTTCCACTTGCTATGGAAAAGTTTTCTGCATTCAATATTTAAAGCCCTTTAAATTGGAATGTTTTAAAATTTCATAAATCTCAGTAGCTGTCATTCTCTTTTGAAATTGAAAACATGATAAATCTTCTCCCACTGGTTCAACTCTCCCATTTTAGAAGTGTGGTTCTCTCCCACAACAAGATGACAACCCAATATTCTAAGCAAGGTGACAGAGTGTTAGTTGAAGCTCTATTAACCCTTAGATGGACAGCATTACTTTGAATAGTTTTGAACAGACATCCTGAACCAATGCTAAAGGCTACCTTTCCTGGAGCAGAAAAGGTACCTATAATCCAAATAATGTTGGTAGATTTTGGTAATGAGCTAAACAGATGCAGAGTCAGTAATGCTTTGGTACAAGAGCAATCAATTAATTAATTGATTAAGACTCTTAGTGTTTCTTTCACCCCAACAACCCCATGCTTCTTTGGGCTGTTCTTTTTTGCATCTGGAATTATCTCCTCTGCACCAGATTACCTCAAGTCTCTTCATGTGAAGCCTTTCTTTAATCTCACTGCTTTGGCTAACATCTCACATCACATATTGCATTTGGGAGCCCAGATGCTCTAGAAGGAGGTTTTTCAAAAATACACGTGCATTCTCATTGTTACTTCTGCATCTGGTCCTAGCAATAATATGAACTGTAGACCTGGAACCCAAAAGAAGGCTGAGGACTAAGCATTCCAGATGGCTTATAAAAAGAGCTTTGAGTTTAGCAAGCTAACTCCTGCCTCTAGTCCAAACAAAATGTTAGAACTACGTATTTTGGCAGAAAACTAGAAAGAAGGAAAGCAAAACAAAACCAAACAAAAAGCAAACTTCATTCAAATATAGCTGATTTTGCCATGGGGCAGGTGGATGGAAAAGACATGGTCTTGAGAACATTTTTTTAAACATAAATGGTTTGATTCTTTCAGGCAGGAAGAAAAAGCTGAGCTCTTTTAAAACAGAGCCAAGAATACCAACAGCTCAAATGATGCTAGGAAATTCTGGCAATGAGTATGTCCCGCAGGAGACAGCAAAGAGATTAGTAAAAGCAGTCAACTTTAAAGAGTCAAGAGGAATTTCAAATCAGCACTGAATTGCTCGTGTTCTTTATGAACTCCTTGGGAAGCTAAACTAAACTGAAGCAAGTGTCAGGTGGGTCACTAGCCATGAAGCATCCCCTAAGTAAGCCTGCCCATTCCAAACCAGAGACAAAAATACTGCACTAAAAACATTTTTTAAGTTTAAACTACTTCGCAGCTCAAAGTATCTAACAAGTCAGCATAAAAATGTTCCCTCCAGGAACCCCTGTAAGACCATAGAACTGCCAGGTCAGTGGAGTGTGTGACTACTGACACAGAGTTTGCTGTTAAACATGGTTAAGAGACTGGAAACTTACAGGGCTGAAAGGTAAGCTCAAGACATAAGCTATGTCCTCATCTGACCTGGAGACAGAATAGTATCTTTTCATAAAAGAACCTGAAACAATTGTGTTTGCTTTTCAAGGTAGAAACTTCTTAAAAGTTCTCAATGTGAGCTCACAGATGCAGGTCAGAAGATGCCAATGGGACACCACCCAGATGATAGTGAAGAAGGGGCTAAAACTGCATCAGTTTCTCCCAACTCACTTGTAACACAAAATAAAACCCGTTTCCTTATGCATAACTACCCACAATTTCTGTATTTTACACAAATATCCTGAAGGGGAAGCAGTGTCTCCGAGGGACTCGATCACCACAGTGCTTTGGGTTGTCACACAAAAGATGGCAATTAAGAACTTAGCAAAGAAGTAAGGGCACGTGCCACCCAGAGCAATGAGGTAGCTATTTCTTCTATTAAATTGAGAACAATAGTTGGCTACAGCTCACCTGTTTTGTTCTGTATAGTACCTCATATGTGCTTGAAGGAGGAGGAGGAAAACCATGAGGCACTCTATAATTCAGGATCATCATATTGCACACATTAAAAGTTGCAGAAGCACAGTTACACAAAAGTTAATGACTTTTGAATGTTTTACTGCACTACATTCGTATTCCTTTAGCATAGATTTCTTTGTGCTTTTCTGCAAGAAATATAATATAAAGAGGCTTGGGGAGTACAGCAATATGGCCAAAAAAGACAAAATGAGTCTCATTTCACTCCAAACTCCCACATGCAGGGAACATATTAGAGAGAATCAGTGGGGAGATATATGAAGATGAAAATACTAGTATAGACTTAGGGAGGAACCTGCAATACAGTAAAAAGGCCAAAAGCTAAAGTGATTGCAATGAAGGGAAGGTATCACCTCCAGAACCCAGGTGTGATACTAGAGTATCAGTTTGAAGACTCAAACCATCTGGAAAGAAAGGATGAGCAAAGCAATTCAAGAACTGGGGAGGATAAAAATCTCTGTCGAGTCACAAATACTAGACAGACTGGCTTAACAAAATGAGGATTTGATAACCATCTGCAAGTACATGAAGGATACAAACACCAAGAAAGGAGTGGAGGAGTATAATTAGCCACAGGCATATAACCACGAGTAATGGAATGAGGCAGAGCCTCTTTTTTTTTCCCCCCAATAAAATTAAAAACTAGGAGAACATACCCAGCAGGAAAATGTTTCATCACCTGTGTGGATGAAAATTAAAAACATGGTAGGGGGAAAACAAAAGAAAAAAAAAAAAAAAGAAAGGAAAACCAAACAAACAAACAATGATGTGAAAAAAACAAAAAAACCCCACACCCCAAAATTTCCCATAATCTGGGAAGGGGTGGGGGGAAACAAAGAAAAATGAACAAGGCAGATTGGTGTGGGGAAATACCATACAACAGCAAGAATGATTCACAAGATTCTCCTTATTTTGCCAAAGCATTAAGAAGAAAGTGTGAGCAATCCCTTAACCAAAGGAGAGGAGCAGAGGGAAAGGGAAGCTTTTAAGGACACAAGCACAGCCTTATTGGCTGCCTTTGCTCATGAAGATACCAATTTCTGAAGGTGTCATTGCCTGCAGACAACTCTAGATAAAAAGGAGGATTTTTTCCACCAGAACAAGGATTATGAAGAGCCCTGTTAAATAACCACAGTGATAAGTCAAAATGTCCACTTAAAATATAGCCATGAATATAGCCATCAAGGCTGATCTATCACTCACAGTGAGCACTAAATACAGATCTCTGTAGCTCACCCTACCCAAGTGTAAAGGCACTTAATGCCTGCTGTAAAGTCTCCTTAAAACAAGTAAACTATTGCATTTTACCCTTTCAACAGAGGAATTTTTACATATTTGGACAAAGTAAGGCCAGCAGTGCAACCAGAAGCCTGAATTAAAGATACAAGGCAGTAAAATAACCTACAAAAACTTAAAAGAAGTTCAGTTATTCCTTAGCTAGCAGCAGGCTTCAGGAGCAAGAATTTCTACTTTTTAAATTAATTACACACACACTGGACCGCATATTCTTAATAAAAATGGCCATGCCATTACAGGCCCATGGTCAGCACAATGGAAAAGGGTGTAAAGATTAAACTCACAAGGTTCCAAGTCCTCTCCTCTAAACAACAACTTGGCATCAAGTTTTGTACACCCAAGATGTAGAACAGAAGGTTTTAAACTAAGGAGAAGGAGAGCTGAGAGACATGGTCCTTCTGGGCTTGCTGCTTACAACACCCCACAGCCAACTGCTCTTTACTGTACAGCTGTGGTCCTGTCATTTGTGCACCTGGCTCCAGCACTGCCAAACCTGCTGGGTCTGCATCTTTCAGACTGACAGAACAGGCAAAGCAAATCTTTCAGGTATTTTGTTATTTTCTCAATAATTTTTTGCTTCAACTGAAGTATAAGGTCGATAAAGAACTTCCTTCTGAAAAAGTGTCTCTTTTTAATGAAAAATCCCTTACTTTTGCTGGAAGTTCTGTTATGTTTTATATAACATAGCATAGTATGAGAGGCTGCTCACTTTAAGCTTTTCAGATTAATAGCTTATTCCAAAGCTGCTTTTGCCAAGACCTCAATTTCTGAAATTTGCTTATCTTTTATATTTAGAAAGACTGGGCACAATACTGCTACTGAGTCTTTCACAACGTTTTTAGCAGTTAAAGTGATGCAAAGAAAAATTCTCCTATTTTAGCAGTACCCTTCTCATCTTTAATTGTCGTCTTTAACCTCCCATCATCCTGTAAACCAAATTTTCATACAAGACAATGGCACTGATTTGCCTGAATTACTTCTCTTCTATGTATAGTCATTAGTTCTTCAAAGCCCACCCAGGATATTTGAATTCTCCTTTCAAACTCATTGTACTTTATACACTCTCCTACTAGTACCTGGGAGCTGAGTTTCCAAATTTTCATCTCAAACAGCTCCTCAAACCTGCCACCTAGCTAATGTGAATTATTCCCAGTCTTGCTAATTTAACTGCTTTTCTCAGCTTAAGATTGCTTAAATTCAGCTGCTGGAAGGGAGGAACTTGTTCATTTCCCACACATGCACACTTGTTCTTTTCTACTCTTTACTTTCTCCCATTTTAATTTTAGGGATGCTTTGATTAACTTGTTCACTTTCTTTTAAGTTGTCATTTCTGAAGTTTAGCATCATTCTCAACATTTTAATCTTCTTAGCCCCTCTGAGCTCAATGACCATACTCTTGCACTACAGGTGCACCATAGTTGTGGCCACTCATGAAGGCCACCTGAGGATCCTACAAACAGCTTTAACCTTGCTGACTCAGTAGCAGCTTGACAAATACATGGGTGATTAAATAATGCTCAGCAATTACTTGAGTCTGGAGCTATTTTAAGTCAGATTCTGGAAAGCATGTATGCACTGGCAACAAAATCTCCACCCACTGTCTCACAGCCACCGTTGTATGCGGCAATCGAGTGAAAAGGACTCCTGCTCTCATCCTGCTCATAGAGATGATAAACCTTCTCCACAGGACTACCAAGCATCCACAGAATGGCAAGTTCACAAACATATCCTGGCTGCCGTCCTTTCTAGATGTGGTCACCACCAGCATGGGAGAAGCACCATCACATCAGAGTGGACCCCAGCCCCTGTCAACCAGCCCAAAGACTCTGCAGAGGACAGCAGCAGGCTGCCATGGGGCTGGTTTCTTCTGAACATAATTTAGCAGACACCTTACGCCCTACTGGAGAGTTTATATATCCAATTAAACTTTCTGTAATTCTCATCTTTTGAAACTATGAACATTTTCAATACTAGATTTTGGAATTATTTTCTCCTAAAGGGTTTTGCAGTTAATTATATCGTAGTTGTTATTACTGGCTCAAACACATCTACTACTTGAACCCCATTATTGTGTGTGTTACTGAGGGCTACAATAAGAATAGCTCCTGCTTTTGTGTGCTCTGGAGCTAGGCTTTCCTACAAACTGCTTCTTTAACCTTTGCCCAAACATTATGTGTGCTCAGTTTATAGGCAGGTAGTTAACATAGCCCAGTAGTGTAAATGGTCTTATTACATTTATTAAACTTCATTCTCTCCATGCAGAACGCCCTCAGCATCCTGCAGTCCTCTGGCTCTGCAGGCATTTGGCTGTTACCATGGAAGACAGCACCCAGAAATTCCCTTCGAAACTAATAAGCAGGAACTATGAAAGCACAAGTTTCATACAATTGCATTCTGTACAAAAAATGAAAACTGTTTCTGCAACCTATAAAGAACCAAGATGCAATCAAGCTTATTATAATAAGATACTGGATTTATGGTTATTTCCTATTTTTTCCCCTTCTACCAAGGCCCCCTTGCTTTGCTTTGGCAAAAGAACACATCCTCTGATGTAACATATACTACACAGTACCCAAGCCATATTAAAGGGATGTAAATAAAAATCAAGCCCTAGGTGTAATATAATGCTTATTGAAGGTGAAGAAACAAAAGGTCTGTAAATTAAGAAATCCTGATTTAATGTTGGTGAAGCTGGTCTTAACTCTGACTAAGACCAAAAATACAATTTCTCTCCTTCAGGCTAAAAATTACATTCTGATTTCTTGCATCACATTTTCTACAGTAAGAGACACAAAACATCTACACATCAGATTTTGTCTCACTCAAGATATGAGGCTGTATGTTCAATATAGTTTGATGGAAGAAAAATCAATTAATATATTTTACAAGTCTTCCTTGGCAGATGAAAGCAGTAGGTTTCCTAGTTACTTCCTGGCTAGAGGGACCTAGATAACAGCTGTATCAAGGCTGCAGCAAATCCAATCATTTCTGGCCAGAACAGCCACCTTCCATCTTTCAACTCACAAAGCAAAATTTCATAATTTAATCCTTAAAATTCCTTCTTTGCTGAACTTTGAAAGCATTTCCACTGCACCTCAGATCTTGCAACTTTTATATGCTTTCTTTACTAGGGGAATGATCCCATACTAATGGTCTGAGTCATGAGAAACCTGAGTCTTAACAAAAGATCAACCTAAAAAAAAAAAAGTATGTACCTCACATAAAACTGCCCTTTTATAATGGAGATTTCTGCCAATAGCAGATGGAGAGACCTTTGAAGAACAAGACATCCCATATGCCGTCTGCAGCAACTTCTTAGCTTTACAATTGAAATTATCCACTCTTTCCTTCCAGGCCACCACCTTTACATGACCTTGAGTAAAACAAAGAGGATAATATGTAACATGCAGCTTCTTGGGATACCATTCAGGAAAACCTAAAGAAAGAAAATTACTGCTAGCTGCTTTTTCAATCCATTGGTACATTAGTGTGCTGAAATGTGTACTAGGAGCCATTGAAATCAGATTCAATGTACGTTTTACAGTACTTAGGAGGAAAGCTATTTTAATTTTGTTAGTTGCTAGAATGTGAAATTCTGAAGGCAAAAAGCTTCCAGCAGAAAAACAGAACAAGATCTTAAAGGGGAAAGACATTATCTATCTTGATAAAAAACAAAAGCAAGCTTAAGTAGGACTTGGTGAATAGAGCTCCAAGGAAAGGAACAGCCCCTGTTCCTCTACAGGGCTAATGCTGGCGTGGGGCTAACGAGATGAGATGCAGCACCTTGTTCATCAAATCCAAATATATTAAGTTAACAGGGGCCCAGAGCAACTCTTCAGCTGCCAATAAAAAATGGCTCTGAGGACTTTAGTGACATACGAGAAACATGCTCCAAGTCTTATGCATTTACTTTTGGATATGCAACATTACCAGATATCCAAGCTGTTTCTTACCTGCAAACTAATGAATCAGAGTAGTTTCGCTGATGTTCTGTCTGAAAGCTTATTTGCTTAGAGACTACAGCTCATGCCCAATTCTCCTAGATGTCTGACAGCCCACTAAAGTGGGCCTGAGGTAGGTGTGAACAGCGGGGCTGCCTTACTGAGTTAGTTAGAGCCCACACCACCGTGTTTGTGTCAGTTCAATGTTCTAGTCTGGCTACAGAAAGGCAGAACAAAGTTATCCCCTCAAAATATTTTGAATCATCAGACTGTGCTTGCACTAATACAGCACTCTGCAGGGAATTAACTAAGGTAAGCCCTGATCTGATAATACTTGACCAGAACACAAAGTATTTTCTAAGGCTCACGGCATCTGCTGCCACTTGAAGAGCTTTTCTCAGTGCAAGGCAGCCTGCATGTCACAAAAGCAATAAGTAAACCCCAAACAGTTTCAACTGCACCTTGCTCTCAAAGACAATCTCTCTTTCCATGCTCCAGGACAGCAGTCAGAGCCCTGACTTTCCTTCCCTCACTATTAAGGAGACCTGATGCTGGATCTTCAGCCCGTAGGTGAATTCTGCATCACTCAAGCCTTCCCCAGAAACATGATGTGAAGGACAGAGTCAATTTTACTGGTACATTCTTTATGAGAGATCTTTGCTTTGATTTTATCCTTGAGGGCTTTAATAATTATGCACATACACAGAGAACTTGCAATCAGTGTACTCTGTATTAAATTTTAACCAATTTATTAAGTATTAAAAACCACAAAAAATTTTATAACATTTTAATTGTAGTATTACAGAACTCATCTGGTAACAACTAATCATAATTCTAAATGAAGAGCAATTAACAAGCTATTTTACGGTGCCTAAGTCCAAAACAAAACAAGGTCAGGACAGTCCTGCAAAAGGAGCTGTTGAAGTGGACCCTGCAGAAGGGAGACCAGCCTGTACTGCTGGATCCTTGTCAGGTAAAGGGCAGCTCTGCTCCCATCCCAGCACACCTATCACCACTATAAGCTCCTCTAAATTCACATGTGCCAACATCATGTTACTGGTGGGGAGAGTAGAAGCAGCTTCTTGGATACTGTCCTGGAAATTTCTTGGAAGCTTCCTGCTCCCTTATCCTTTCGTTACTGAGTGAAACCCTTCTACCTGGTAACCATATACCAAGTGTTTTAAAAGCAGCCACAGTAAAGATGTACCCCACCAACAGCATATTTGCTGTCAAAGGTTCAAAGTCCAGAGGTTTTGCTTCAGAATGTGTTCCCCTTTGTGACAGGATGGGCTTACATTTTATTTTTGTACTTTACCCTTCTAAAAGAAAAGTTCTATGTAGTTGAAAAGTGAAGAGGGAGGGGAAATTCAGCCTAAATCAAACACAACGTACAAGGTAATATTCACTTTTAAGAGTGAATAGAAAGAAAAGAAGGTTTATGAAAAGGGCTTTGTGACAGACTTATGTATCTACCTTCTGATTTTCCCTTTACCACTTTTCCCCTGTCTTCTAGTGACAATTAATCTCAAGCCTCTCCCAGTAAGAGCAAGGGCCATGCTGGACTGTAGGAGAGGAGGCAACAGAACAGGAACTGCCTGACACAGCTTGTATCCTCTCTGCTTGCAGAAGCAATACATTAGGTTTTTTTAACTAAACATTGAAGACATGGAAACATTTGGAAAAGTAGCAATGATGGGTTTTTTAAGCAGACAACAAAGTACCCAGGGCATGGACAAGGCTAAATCATTAACCCAACTCTGGGAGATGCTGGCAATAGAACACGTTTTCTATGTGTGCAGGTAGTTTATGAGAAACAACCTGTTTGCAGCTCTTTTAAAAAGAATACATGAAGCAATTACAAAAGCTGTTCCTCATGAAGCACTGCTGTTCATAATAAAGCTTATTCTGTCCTTCAAACTTGCCGAGATAGTTTCTGACAGATTAACTTTCTACATCACATCTAGGACACTGGCTGCAAATAGCTGCTTAAGGCACAGCAGGTTCCCCACCACTCTGTTGTGCTTCTGTCCCACTTGCAGAAGCACTAAAACCTCACACAAGACAGGCCAGAGTGGTTTAGATCTCCGTGTAAAAGTATTCTGGGCTTGCTCTTCAGCCAATACTTCCAGGCTTCATAAATCTTTTCAGTCCAGTCAACTCGCCTCCATTCAAACCAGAGTGTCCTTGGCCCACAACCTGGCACCTCCTAAGGAAGTTAGAACTGTGATGGAGGGAACATTTACAAATGGAAAATAAAAAGTATGTATCCTGCTTGAAAGTGTCCATTAAAACCCAGTTAAGACTCAAATTGATAGTTGAAGCAAACTGATCACCTCTAGAAAACAGAAACCCTTCCAAAGCAAAGGCAACAGAGGCTCCTCAAGGGCTGAAAGGGGCAGCTGGGACTCCACAAGATACAAATATCCTTCTTCATATTCCTCTGCCAGGAACATGGAAAACTGTGTCCCTTGATACGCAGCAACCCTTCTAGATACACTGAAGTTTCTATTACTTCACCATGGACCACCAGAAGTTTGATCAGTGCTTGCTCCATGCTTGTCCTGGCAGTCTTCCCCAGGAGGACTGCACACCACAGCGCTGAGCTCCAAGTCCCGTTTTGGCACCATGATGGATGAACAGACACGAGATCGATCCCAGCTCTGCAATGTGGCTGGGAGGAGGGTAACCTTTCAAGACCCTAGCAAACACCATTACCCCACTTGCAAGCATTTGTCCTGGGACCTCCTCAAGAGCCTTTGCTGACAAGCAGCATCAGCACTGTGAGAGAAGCCAGAAGGATTTTCTTTCTTTGCTGTGCAGACAGGAGAGGAAAAGCTGATCAAACCACTGCCTGAAGCAAGGATGCACCAGGAAGGCCAAATGTAAATACCAGAACAGCAGATTCGTAGGAAGCAACCATTGTTAAGACCAAGATCGAATAACTACTGACAGCCAGTAGTACAAACCAGGCAGACTTGTTTATTTCTTTTCAAACAGACCAACTGCCCTGGGAAAGCCCACCACCCCCAAGCCTGTTTCCACCAAGAGTCCAAAAGGGTTTCTTACAAGTTACTGGAGGCACAAAAGCTCCATACACTTGGTTCTATCTTTGAAAGTGTTCTACTTGAATTTATCACACTATAAGTAAGTTAAACTTTATTTAACCAAACGAGAATCCTATAAGCCCCTCTTTCCTCACCAGAGAGTGGGAACAAGCAGAACAGCTAGTGCCTTCTTGCTTTACTGAATTCATTATAGTAAACCAAAAGCAATGTCATCTTAACTTGAAAGGACTTCTAAAAGTGCTTGAAGCAATTCTGCTGCTGCAGCATTTTTGTATTTTGGATTAACTACAAGCCTTCTTAACCCCGCCAAGTTTGTAAATGCATATACCCACATCCTCCTAAGCTTTCAGAGCAGTCAGCAACCTCTGAAATGTTAGAGAGCTGAGAGTTAAGGCATACACCATGTACAACTATTGTAATTTGAGCTCCTCTACTAGTTAAAGTAGTCAAAGTTTTAGGTATTTTTGTCCACAAGAGAGGACCTGCAGAATTTGCTAAATTATTTCAGACATTCCTCACATTGCATGTGCACATTCACTGATTAACATCACAGGGGCAATGAAAAGGTCAAAACCCTTCTACAGAGGATAGTGCTAAAATATTATTAAGTGTTACCTTTAAAATACTTCCAATTAGCATTAATATGGAAAATTTCTATATGGAGGGATTAATGTAAATTCATTATCATAATCATAACAGACTTTGACCTCTTTTTCAAACAGGATTTTTTGGCCCTTTCTTTTGCCAACAGAGTGTGTCAGAATCCAGGAAAAAAGAAGAAGAAAGCATCAGATAACGAACCCTTTCATCTCAACTTATGTAGCTGAAGAATGCTGAGAAATTACAGTGGCCAAAACCAAACCAGCTCCAGCATGACTGCACCAGAAGATCTCAAGAGGTGCTTGATACAACGCCTACTGAAGCATCTGTGCCACTCCCATCCCAAAAGTCTTTAACGGGTCCATACACATCAGGCTCTCTTGCCCTATCTGTGGGGGACACCACTGACAAAACAATCAAAGAGCCCATTTTAAAAGAATTTCAAAGCTTTCTTGTGACTCTGCTGTGTTTTCAGAGGAATGGGTGCATTTTGGGGACGGCCGTAAACATGCTGTAAATTAGAGGATGCCGAGCAGTGCCAGGTTATCTCAGACAAATACTATTCTGGAAGAGATGGATGGAGTCACAAGATCAAACTCCAAACATTTCCAGCTCAGCATTACTTTGAAAAGAGCTGTATATACTTTGCCCATTCACAAAAAAGCATGGAAGAGAGAAAAGCCATTTTTATACACAAAATTATATCAAGTGCCCTAGAGGCCACTGTATCATTAATTTTCATACTAAATTCAATAAAAACACACACTTGTTATTTAGATAAATATAACAGCTGCAGCACCAAGGGGTCTTGCTGTAGCATTTAAGACCTTATTGAGAACGTGCCCTGCTGTAATCCAGACAAAGAGCACATTCAGAAAGCCAACACTGGCAACTGGGCTGGCAGCAGGTCTAGCCCCAGAAGCCCCATACATCACTGCCTACATCTATCTGCATTTCCCCTCCCCTTTCTACCTTTCCTCATACATTTCCCAGTGCCCAAGTGTTTTTCACGACAGCTGAAAGGATGTCATTTGTAATAACAATTTAGCACAACATAAAGTAGCCAAGGTGGTTAAAAAAGAAGGTGCCTACCTCATCCAGATTAGCTTATTGCACCTTTGCACGAATTTGTTTCTATTCCAGCAGTGCCTGCAGTGCTGTGTCCTGTCCAAACACATAATAGTAGAAATAGATGCATTCAAGACAGGCTCATATTTTGCACACCTCATGACAGTGGAGCTGTGTGTCCGTGAGGATGCAAGCACTACAGCTGGCTGCATCCCCTAACCAAGCCATTAGTATTTGGTCAATGACAAGAAAAGTACAGCCTTTCCTCCCCTTAAGTAAGACACTAATCTATTACAACTCTACCAGCTAGAGTAATTAATCAAAAGTCTATCATACCATATAAAATGAAAATGGCTCTAAGATGTGCCTGTTCACATCAATTAATTATTAAAGAAGCATTAACTGCAGCTTTTCACCTGCCATTTAAAAGTTAGGGATAACATGACATGACATGCATACAACCAGCACAGAACAGTCTACAGTCTACAGCCACATACACACACACACTGCTGGTACCCCAGTTGTGCCAGTACTTGCTCTGCTTCTGCAGACTGGTTCCAATTTACCCCAGAAGCAACCAGAGCCTTCCTGCTAGAGATGCCTGGTGTGTACAGCTGTGAAATCACTGTGGGGAGCCAGCAGGTTGCCCCTCCAAACAGCAATTGCAACAAGTATTTGCACATGTTTGCCTGACATTTCCACTTTTGTTTCAAAATAAAGTCCTCAAGCAACTAAGCGAGGGCTTTGTAAAGGGTAAAGCAACTGTTCCTAGAAACCACCAACCGTGTTGTTTTCAGCTGCGTTCACCCTGCTGTAATCAATGGGAGCACTTAGCAGGGATGAGTACGTACCAATAAGAAAAAAACACTCCATCCTATATGCCATGGTTGTATCTTCTTCCAGACCAACCAATAAATCAAGATCACTGCCTGCACCAGGAGGCAAAGCACTGAGAGGGCTGGTGCTTAATTAAGCTGAAAAAAACCCACCCTGGCTCAGGAGCAGACTAAAATCACCTCTATTGCATGTATGCCAAGAGCCAATGAGAGCACAGCAGCTCTCTCAGACAGACTCTCTCGTATTTCTACCACTTATGATCTGAGCTTTATTCTAATTGCACAAATTGAAGAATGATTAGCATTTATGTGGACATTCAATGTCCTGCTGATGTAACATGTTTGCTTTATTCAGAATGATTACTTAAGGCTATAGCTGTAAAATTAGAATGAATCAAAATAAAAACACATATTAAAAATACAGGATTGGCCAATGGGGATGGCCATAAAGCCTTAAAAATAACTCAAAAGCCACACATTTTAACACTATGCTTTCTAGAAATGGGAGAGGCAGGCACCTTTTCCATAAACTCTCTACAATGTGCTTCTCACTCTTTACTGTCTCTAACGTGAACTTTTATTAATATGAATACTAACAAAGTTCACCTCACCTATTGTTTTGCATAGGGGTTCTATGCAAATAGATGTACGTAAAGAATCCATATCCAATTTTACAATAAATTGCTGAAAACTAGTAAGCACAAATCAAGACCAGCAGAAATATATTGTCAAGGGGAGCCCACCTCCCCTCCATGAGGCAGGGGAGGTAAGTGCAACCCTAAGGGACAGCAGCTGCCTGTGCTGCAACAGCTTTACAGGCAGTAAGTCCCTAATAAGCTACCAAACAGGCACCAGCACTCCTGGTGGTGTTTGAAAAGTAAATACTCAGCTACAACTTTAAACATTTTTGCCTCACCTCCCATCTTTCACAGATGCTCCTCTTCACAGCTTATCTCCCAGCTAATGGTGAGAAATGGGGGACCCCAACCTGGCTGCCAGCCAGCCTTTTCAAGGCTTCCATTTTTAATACCATTACATATGAATACATTAAATTTACTTGGCCTCCAGTCCCCTCATTAACCCCGGCAGCAAAACAAGTAACAGAAATACGGCTTACAAAATATACTTGGTAAGAAAGCCATGAATTTTTTTGTTAGCACTTCATCTACAAAGGCAAATTTTGAGAGGTAAGTCTCAAGCTGTTAACCAGCTATTTTCCTCTCCCCACAGAGGAAGAAATTGTGTTCTTCTCTGACAGCAATATGTTATTGTCATTACAGCTGTTTCAGAACAGCTTTAAACTACACTTGTGTTGCAGAACTACCTGCCAGAGCCCTTGTTCAAAACTTAAATCTCTCAATAATATAGTTTCAGGGGCAGCTTTTAGTTTCAACCATCCAAGTCATCAAGTGTACAAAAGAAAATGTGTACTTAAAAATGGATGATACAATCCTACTTGCTGTACTCAAAATACAATCCACAGTCTTGTTCCCTGGAGCCTTCCCAGACTGTATGACCAGATTTTGTGTGTGCTAAGGGACAGCATCATAGGGCTGAAAAACCCAAGAAGAGGTTCCCTAAAAGCACAGACCAGCAAGAGATCTGGTTAGACAGCCTCTGCACCACAATTTGCAGTCAGTCACAGCAACTGTTCCCCTCTGGATTTTACTGAGCAAGCAGCACTCACTTCTTTCATTTAACTTGAGTACGTTAATTTGAGACCTGATAACAGGTTCTTTCTAAAGGACTTTTAAAGAGGATGTGTACACATATTCACACATTATTTGTGCATATTTTACATCTGTATACATATATTTATATAAAAATTGTACCATGCTCATATTTTCTGGTCAATGCATTGTAGTTTTGTTTTGACAGCTCCAATGTCACTGTTGTGATTTCCTTTTACAGCAGAGAAAAGCAAAGCAGAGGAAAGGGATGTGTTCCTAGCACCCAAGCAGGTCTGGGACTCCAGCCCTGCCTTCAAGGGCAAGGGCTCTTGTGGCCTTTCCATGTATCTTCACTCCTGCACCTTACACTCCCCAGCTGCAAAAGCAGTGATAGCACTCTGCCTTACTGAAACAATTTTGTGAGAATAATTCTTTTTAAAAACCCACAAAAGCAAACAAACCCAAAACCAAACAATAACATCATCAACAAAAACGAGTAAAGACTGCTATACTGAAAACATCAGAAGCTTGCTCCAGCTACCAGGCTTCAAAACACACATTTTTCTGGACTAATTTTATTCTTATATTTATTAAAATCCCACTAAACCTTTTGTTTTAGTATGACAATTTATGCCATCATTGTGGAGAAAAGCTGCAAGCCATCTGAATTCTAGTTTTTCTACCTTAAGAAAAGCCTAAAAACGCACAGGTTATCTCTTATAACCCTGTAACAACAGGATTTCAGGTCTAGCAGAAGAACAATGAGATAAGAAATCAAAACGGTCATCTATCCACTGATGGTGCATAAACACTGCATTTATTAGCACTTTCACACTGATTTTATACTAACCTTTTTCTCAGAGTAGTAATCGGAGAAATGACCATTTCAAAAACGCTGTCATCCAAATGTCACACAACAAAAGAGAACAAATGACACTCCTGTGAGATCTACTTCCCCACATCTCCTCTGGCATTTAGAAGCTGGCACAGGAGGAGAATAATCCAGCTCCTGTGACTCATCTCACCCTTCAAAGCCAAGGCAGACTCCGGGATGGAATGGGCATGGGAACTGCACTAGGAGGTCCAGACAGTTCTCCCCATCTCCCTGCAGCCTTCAGGGGTTCTTCCATTTTGCAGAAGAGGATTTGGTCAGCACTCATCTTCCTAATTACACACCAACAATTAGCTGGAACCTATTTGGGCTGTGCATGTCACCTGTTAACAGGGCTCTGTGAAAAAGGGCTAAAACTGGATGTGGCAGATGGAGCTATATATCCTGCACATCTCTGGAGAGTAGATTTGTAATGCAAAACACTGAACTGAAGATGCAACCCATGGATACAAGGAAGCAATCAGAACCAAACTGATTAAACAAGACCCAGGTCTCAGCATGGTGCACGGAATACTAAGCAGAAACAAAGATACCTCAGAGAGGGAAACAAACTGCATGCCGAGCCCCGTGCCAGCCGTATTCATGGCACCGTGCTGCTGCCTCTTTGGAAAGATCAGCCTATTCTTCCAACAACAGAGCCATCCACACCCCAATCAATGTGTCTATCTTAGATACAGACAGATGAACACCTCAGGTTGCTGAGTCGCCTGTTTCATAAGGGGGAAGCCCAGGGCAGCAATGCCATGATCCATGGAAGCAAACACATCTGTGCTTGTTGCCAAGCCCTCCAACCCAGATTTACAGTGTCCCAGGTCAGAAGACAAGTTGGATTATTAGCCTGGCCTTGCTTGCAACCCCGGGGATCTTACATTTTATCCAATTACCATGATCCTCAGCCCAACGCCTGTTTGACTAAAGCACAACTGGAGTCAGTCCAGGAGGAATCTGAACTGATGCTCAGGGCAGACCTCAGGATACAGAGGGACATACTACTTCTCCTCCCTCTCTTATTACCCTGGGACAGGTATGCTTTGCTTCCAGCTCAAGTACTCCAGCACCCAGTCACACCTTCTTGCTCTGCTTTTCACTCCTATATTGAAGAGCGCTTTAAATCCTTGCATTGGGAACTTGTGCTTTCCCTTATCAACACTGATCTGGCTTCACAGACGTCCCACTCATTTTGCTTCATCGGCTAATGGAAGAGGAGAGTTACACACCCCCCTGAGCTCCTGCAGCAGCTCTCTTATGAATACTCAGCTGACACACACAGACTTTTCAGCTACACCCTTGCTCAAATAGCCACCAAGAAAACAGTAATTTAGACTTTTAACAGCTCCTCCAGTGAAACAAACAAAAAAAAAACACAGCCACCCTTAAAGCTGGTTTTGTTCCACTTTCATTCAGCAAAATGCTCTCCCCTCAGACAGCTGGAACCAGCCTTTTACACTATTTTTCTGCCTTACACCTCCCTGCTAAGTGGATGATGTCACGCAGCCTTACAAGAAGAAACATATTCTGACACGTTTCAAAAAATTAACCAACTAAGCTGTAAGCAAAGACAGTTTACATAATGCTTTGTAGACACCTTTACACTGCCTGGGCCTCACAGCCAAGTAATTTTTTCATCCAGAGCTTAGAGAGAAGAAAGACTTTTGAATGCCAGCACAGCACTCACCCACTGACTTACCAAAGCACTTACTGCCACGTGGCTGCACAGCCGGAATGCCTCAGTGACCAAGTGCTCTTGGAAAATCCCTATAATATGCACATACACGAAGAGCAATCTAATAATCAGAACAGACACGTATTACCTAAAAACACTCGCATGGCTTCTAGGAGCACACTTTTGACCTGGGTGAACTAACTTTTTATATCTAAAGATGCTGTGGCATCCTTTTTCCTCACCTCTGTTCTTCCCCTGCCAATTTCTTCAGGTTTTGCAGGTTTCATTTTTTATTTATTGCCTTTCTAGAAGCTTGACAGAAAGTTTCTGCTAATCCACCAGATTTCATCCTTTTCTGTTTGGCAAATGTTGATTCTCCCCCATCCTCCCACACGTCTCACATGGTATTGCTACAGCCTCTTCTGTGCAACAACAAAAAAAATAATTGTATACCTTTATCTTACTATAAAATCTGCTGTTTCAACAACAGCTGCACACCCTGGACATTACAGTTCAATGTCTGACAGAACCAAAGAACCCCACTGTCCCTGTGGATCAGAAGGGGTCACACTGCCCACCTTCATGTGCAAGAGCCTGGTGGGAGAGCAGGGAGTGACAGGGAGCTCCCAGGCACCCTCCTGCCCAGCACTGCACACAGCATCCCCAGCCCCTGCTAGCACTTGGCTGATGCAATTGTGTTGATATTACATAGGCTTATGATAACATAGGCCTAAATATCTAATAGTCTTACCCTGCATTTAATGAATAGGAAAATCAATTATATTTTTGCTAATGACTTGCAAACACTATTGCCCAACATCTTTTTCAGGGGGGATGGAGCAATACTGTGAAAAGGGTAATGGATGGGTAATGGTGGCAATACCCTTGCTCCACAGGCTCCTCCCAAGTGAGGCAGAGTTCACACCTTTGTGCCAGGTACAGTCTCAACCCTCCAACCTCAAAGAAGACAAGATTCTTAAAATTTTTTGTTGTTGTTGTTGTTCTAAGAGAAGCCCGAATATTGAACACGTTGCTCCATGTCTGCATTTCTAAGCTTCGCTATCTGTAAACAAGAGTCAGGACTGGTACTTCGCAATGCAAGTTCAGACCTTTCAATCAGAGATGGTAAGTAAGGAGCAAAGTAATATTACAGAGTACAGCAGGATATCTATCGTACAAACAACTTAAAAATCACCTTTTAATGATAAATCTCACTAATGGGATCATCAAGCATAGTGTGACTGTGCTAAAGGAGTAGGGAGATGGTGAAGATAAGGTGGTTTTTCTTTATTGGGATTTTTATAGCTGTGAGACTAAGTTTACTTTTGCTATGAAATCTTCCAAATAAAATAACTATTTTCATATCCAGGTGCTTTTCATGTATATGACTGTAGTCATTTGAGATTCAGCATAGATCTGCTCTTGAAGTTAAAAAAGTGTTGCCCTCTACTTCCTCTTCAAGAGCAGGGCACAATCAGCCAGCTTCCATTTAATGCGCATAAACATGATTTCAGCATTATTCATCACTCCTATTTCAATAATGAAATGAAAAGTATTCCTCAAAATAAAAGGTTTAAAAATCTAACTACCTTTCATTATCTTCTAGTCCTCTAGAAGAAATTAAATTTATGTCCTCCAAGAGATTTAATGGGCAACAACAGACTCTTCACAGTCCATCTCAAAACACTAAAGCACTGCTCCTGGAATGACCAGTTATCTCCTGGGATAAAACTGACAATGAGATACAAACCCAGCCACCAATAAATACCTTGTCTTACAGTTACTTTTTCCAGAACTCTTCAAGCTTAAAATCTTATCAATCACAAGTTTTCTCCATACAGACAGCATAACGGTTTTGAAACGATCTTCATTTAAACATTTTGAAGAAAATTTCAGAATCCATCCATAAAGACTTAAGTGATAACATCCCCAGCAATTTCCTAAGAACACAACTGAAAGCCAACTTCCCTGTATCTACAAAGCAGGAAAAAACCCCAAGGTGTGTGGGGGTTTTTAAGGACTGATTACATAGACTCACAGTTTATTAGTGCAATCATGTGCTTCAAGAGGACAGAAAACTTTTTAATTTTTACTGCAAGACTTCCAGAACCATAACAGGTTCTTTTAGAAGAAACAGAAAACTTGCATATCAGCAGAGATCCCAGCTACCTGGGACACCAAGTATTCACACCAAGTATTCACAGTAATCTCTAGCACAAGGTAATACATCTACCTCTTGCAACTGAAGGTGAATTTGCTAAGCACATCTTTCAGGAACAGTGATGGCTTGAGCAGTCACAGTGCCCAAGTCCAGTCACCTCCCCAGTTGCGTCAATAGAGTTTTGTGCAGTGGATTGGAGCAAGGAACCAATAATCTGAGTCAAAAGTAAACGAGAGTGGAAAAAGAAGAGAATTCTCTTTTACCTGAAGCAGACTCCTGATTTATTGCCTTGATGCTAGTGACAAGCAAGTTTTGGAGCAACCAGGAAGAGACAGGCAAAGACCCGTCAAGCCCAGAACATCTTTTAAAAAATGTTCCAACTATGCATGGCAGCCCAATTACTTCATCCTGTAAAGCACTTACTAACCTCTCAAAAAAGATTTCAAGGCAGTATTTTGATTGATTTTATTTTGTAAAACAATCTCCCACCTAGGGTCTACTGTTGTATTTGAATAACATTGGAAAAAAATACTGAAAACCAATGTCTTCTGCCAAAAACAACCTCCATGAAGGCACCAGCACTCTTCCACAGCCAGATCAGCACTCCTCCCTCATCAACAAAATTTCCAAGAGGTTAAAGCCCTTGCCAGCTTTTCAGGAGAATCTTCAGCTAAATCTCGTGTTTCAACACAGCACTCAGGACTTTTTAGTCCTCTTTTGGATCAGTCACTGCCACATGCTTCCTCACCTTTTACAAGAGATTTACTGAAGCAGGAGACTAAAGATTTCAGGATTTACAGCTCACCTGGACTAAGACACTTCAGGCAGTACAGCTACATCTGATAAAGATCTATTAATGAGGATAACCCATCCTGGAAAATATGCCTTTAAGGATTTCTCACCTTTTTTAACCCGACCAAAGACTCTCTGCCCTGTGTTTGTCCTGATGGCATTGAAGACACAAGATAGGATCAGTAACTCCCTAACAACTTGGGGAAACAATAGAGATCAGCATATGATGAGTGGACTGTATTCTTGAAATTTCTTTAAACATTTTCCTGTTTATTCTAGGAAAAGGTTCAGAGCAAAGTGTTAATCAGCAAACTCTCATGAGAACAATATGAGATGGCACATGCTTAGATGATGCATCCTGGACAACAGTTGTTCAAGGCAGAACCTTATTTTTATATAGCTTTAATAGAATGTTACAAAGCCATCATGGTTAAGGCTCCCATTCCATCTCTTAGAGCCTACAGATCACTGGTTGACATGGAAAAAATAATGAAGCAATGGTGAAAAAAGGGTACTTGGTAAAATATGTAACATGGAGAGTATTTTCTTTCCCTTTTCCTTTACCAAGTGATTAAATAGAGGGATCAGAGGCTCAGATTTCAACAACAGATGTTTCATTCTGAAGGCTTAGTGCTTCCTGGCCAAAAACTTTGACATTTCACTAGATTGATTTATTGATCAAACTAAGAATACATAACCCAGGTAACTTTTGTTTTTAAATAATGAGATCATAGTCTGACTTGCAACGTTGGATTGTTATTCCTACATTCTGCAGCTTGTTATTCCTACATCACCAATGAGTATAGTCTTTATTATCAGCTTCTGAAATCCTCTTTATACAATCTGGTTCTTCAGCACCATGTGATTTGAGCTTACATCAGCACTAAAGGGTCTCCTCTTAAAATGCTATTCCCAGTTCAAAACTGCCACAACATATTTAAAAACTATACAAGGAAAACAAGCTGCACTGTAAAGCTTCTCTTCACTATATAATTGACTTAGTAATTTCCATAAACCCCAGTGAGAAGTTACTGGTTTGTCATTCTATTCTCTTGCACAAACCAGATTTTGGGAAAATGCACTGAGATGGCCAATTTACTGATTCTGCCCTAGGTACTACTTCAGTAGCAGATGCCATCTAGCCCAAGAGAACAGTCTAATTTAAAGCAGCAAAATGCAACCACACAGCTAGTCTAAATTCAGTGCAGATCAACCACCAAGGAAGTAATATTTATGAGGGCATGGGAAAGGCCTATGTCACCAGCACAGATGTGACCCAAATATCTCGTCTACACCATCATGAGGTGCTAGTAGGTGTAACATGCAATCTTGAAACGTAGATATAACACAGGGCCTACTGTATCTTAGTATGATTGCTGAAAGCTCCATTAAGGTCATAAATACAGTGATCACCAACAAGAAGTTCAAGAGAGGGATAGATATTCTCCCAGTAGGAGAAAATGCTCTTAACAGCTACCTGTGGGATTATGAAAATAGGCTACTTAAGTATCTGCTGCTTTTAGTGATATTGTACTGCCTGGCAGATCTACAAGAGTTCTCAATTTGAATGTGTGTTTGGAGTGCTTTTTCTTTACCAAGGGAGTATAAACACTAATCTTAAGGGAGGACAAACAAAGCAATCTACCCAGCATGGAGAATAGACAGACTCCTTAGCCCACCAGGGGCATTAGTAACTTCTGCTATCAGCATGTTACAGGAGAGAGCAACATTACATCATTACATTTGTCACTTCTGAGGAGTGGCAATGGGCAGGGGGGTCTGAAAACAAAGACTTCACTGACCCCAGGACCTCCCCAGCCACATAAAGCAGAGCAGAGGAGATTAAGTGCCATGGGAAGCAAAGGAAGAATAATCCTGCAAACATCACTGCTGAAAGCATTCAAAGAAAGAATATTCTGCCTAACCACTCCATGTAATTCTTCTCCCTGAAACTACACCTTTTTTTTCTGTTTGCACATTCAAATTTGGCATTTTTTTCCCCTTTACCTGTGAAGGAGCTGCTATATCAAATTGTTTACAGAAGTTACCGTTTTTATCATTCTTT
Source organism: Phaethornis superciliosus (assembly GCA_023637945.1). Classification (NCBI taxonomy): domain Eukaryota; kingdom Metazoa; phylum Chordata; class Aves; order Apodiformes; family Trochilidae; genus Phaethornis; species Phaethornis superciliosus. The sequence continues at coordinate 19,557,247 of JAJQWJ010000009.1, read as the reverse complement.
CACACCTGCCATGTGAGTAGCATGAGTCCTTCGCTCTAAAAATACATTATACTACCCTGTTTGGTTAACATGAAGACTTTCACAGCTATCAGTGCGACCAGGATACATCAGGTAAACCCAGAAATACAGACTGCATCTTAGGTTTCTAGAAAACAGGTTTGACTGATAAACATGTAACTATTTCTAAAAGTAAATATTGCAGAGAAACTGTGCTGGTTAGTGAAACTGAGAACTCCACACTACCAAAAATTAGAGGTAATTATAATGTATATGTAAAAGGCACAGCATTCAGAGTGTTAAATCACCTTTAATTATGTTTTCTGGATTTGTAACACTGACATTTAAATTCCTAACACCACACTGATACACCACGTTAAATCCAATATGCCAACAACTCTATTCTGAATCACCTTGAAGGCTTGCAAAACAGAGCTGTGTTTGAACACATTTATCTTTTTCCTTACACTCTTCCAGCTATTCAGCAAGATCACAATGTATACTTCAGGAGTCATAATTGGTCACCAAAGCAACAGCTTAAATGCCAAAAAGCAAGATTTCAACTTGACTGCGCAGGGTGGCAGGGAAAGAAAGGTGACCACAATGCCTCCATTGTATCCTTGATCCTGAAACTCAGCCCCACGGCAAACTACAAGTCATTCATGTGCTGAATCTAAGCTGAATAACTGGGAAAGTGACTGCAAATGAGACTTTGTTTTCTTTTAACTTCTGTTCCTTGTACTAGTAGCATTTTAAAAGGTCTGGACGTTAATCTTAGGCAGTAACTGGAGAGATGAGAAAGATCCCTGGCTACATTTTCATCTCCAAGAGGGCTGAAAACTAAAAAAAAAAAAATTCTCCTCAATCAATTATCTTGAAGTCATCAATTTTCTATTTACTACCAACCCTGGGAAAGGAAGGTTTGCTGCACAGTTAATGCACAGCACTGACAGCAGGTTTTGAATTCCTTCCTCACATGGCAAAAACCAGACATTTTCTCATGTTGTCAGCTAAAAGCAGCTGAACAGATAGTATGGATGTATGGATACCCACTCGTCATAATTTTATTGCTTAACCTCTAAACAAAGAGCTTAGGTATATTTCCAAGTGATATACTGATACAAGAGAACTGAGGGAGGTTATTTGTTTTCAGGTCTTTTTCCCCTATTTAATAATGCCCTTTTCCTCCCATAATCCAGTGCAGCTGTTTATCAGGTTTCGCAACTCCGCTCAAAGAGGTTAAATTCAGAAATTTCCCTTGCCTGACTCCTCTGTTTAAAAGGTGTTATATCACTCCCTTCACAGTTTGTGGTTCAAGCACTGCAGCTGCTAAAAAAAATACGTATTTATGCACATACACACATTATTAGGAATGTTTATATCGATTCAACCATGACAAAGAACTCCTGTCTCAGACAGACAGCAGCTCGCCATGGTTCAGCTCTTGCAGAGCCAGCAGAGTGCTGGGCAGCCCCAGGCTGAGGATGGGAATGTTTCACCAGCACATTTCCTGTGCCTGCCCAAGCACCCCCACACAGTGGCTGAGCAGTGGTGAATACCCTTCTCCATCAAACCCAGCTCTTAACCCTACTGCTGGGGAACAAAGAGGGATGAAGGGACATAGTGCTGACATTCCAGTGAGGGCAAAAATCCCCTCCATACAGTGGTTGTGAGCCAGCTGGGCACACAGAGGGATGAGGCTGGCAGGACAGAAGCACCTGGAATCTGCAGGCTCTGGTGCCTTGCCACCAGCTCTCACAACTGCCCTAGTGAAAGTACTTCTCTGGGTCCCAGGATACCAGCACAGCTCTGTAAAAGGGATCAAGCATGTGAGATTTTTCACTTTCAAAACCTCCAAGCAGCTTCCAGCTGCTCCTTTTAAACCTGCCACTGCCACGTGTCACGCATTTCCTGCATTTTCCACCCATAAAAACAGAGCTTCAGACACACTGCAATAAACACAGGAGCAGCAAAAAGCTTCTTCGGTTCCGACTGACAGATTGAGAAAGATGGTCTGTCACAAAGTGACCAGTGTTAACCCTCACAGCCCCAGAAATATTAGGCATTAAGGAACAGTAGAAAGATTTTAGAGTCAGTCTTAAAGGATTTCAGAAGCAAGTTGCCTAGACTTTTTCCTCTGTGAGGTTTCTATAGCTGGATATATTGTTGAAGGCACATGGTCTCACTATCAGAGAATGAAAAAAGCCAGGTCTATTTAATATCTCTGTAACAAGTCTGCAAGAGCCTTGGCATGCACTGTAGGCAAAAGGCAGGACAGGTCAGGATTTCTTATATTTTTCTTTGGCATCACCTGAAAACGAGTTTCACCTACATAGATAAGATAACAAGCTATTACCTCACTTGTATGAGTAACGCTTAATAAAAGATTTGATTTGACCTCATTATAGCTGCCTTGGAGAAACGCATCACACCACCAGTAAATAACAAAACAGTTAACACCAACCCTTTCCAAAGTGCTTCATCTGTATCTGCCATCCCTAAACACCTCAGTCGGCAAATGGGACGGTTTTATTGTTTTTAAATACACAGAGGCACATATTCCTTAATTATACTTTAAACCAAGAACAAAGGTTGTGTATATGCTCTCAGAGAGAAGCAACCATGCAGTCACTGTATGTTCTGTAAACAGCTCCCATCACTTCAACAATTACCAGTAGACCTTTAGACTTATGCATCTCTTGGCCCCTTTCATATTGGAAAAACATCATTAAAACAGATTAAAACTGCTGTTCCAGTCAGACTGCTTAGCTAATGCTGGAAGAAAAAGTGTACCTGTAATTCTCTCCTTCAAAACAAATGATAAAATCAAATGTTACTTCAGACTCTTAATCTTGGAAGACAATATTCTCTCCAATCAAAGATTGCTAAATCTACTGTCTCTTCTATGAAAACTGTGTACATGCATAATTACAAAACTTTTTCAAAGAAACTATTTTAGGATGGATAAACATAGCAGTTTTATGTGTTTGAATATTCTAAGTTAGAGGAAGTAAATTTAGTAAGAAAAAATGTACATGAAGTATTGAAGTATAGTTTTACAATTAATACCTGCTTTATCTCTCTCTTTTTTTTTTTTTTTTGTAAGATGACATTTAAGCTATATGCATGTATCAGAGCCCTTTATCTCACAATGCCATTTCCCCCTGGAGCATTCTTGTATCACTTCAATAAAATATCAGCACACAAGGGCTTGAAACTGAATTTACCTGCAGCAGAGGCAGCTCCCAGACCATCAATTTGTAAAAGCAATGGAAAAGCAGCAAGAACAATACTGACAGACAGGCTCTCCCATACTTCCCCTTCTGCTGTGGCATCACCTTCCCCACAAATTAGCCTTTGGGGAGTTGATGGATAATGATCCATACCAGTCTTTAGTCCTCAAAAAAGTGGGCCTGGGGTGCTTTGCATTTTGGGGTAGGTTTTCTTTTTCCTCAAACTACATTAAACTTTGATTCATACTTTGAGGAAAAGATCAACTTAGCCAACAGTTCAATTCACTTATTTCCCTAGAACTTCAGTAATATTCATGGGTTTTACTCAGGGTGTAACTGTCCAGAGCTGTTTCCACAGCTCTTAAGCTCCAACCCACAGGCAATGCTCACCCCACAACCAACACTTGGGGTATTTGGCCACTGAAGCTCTGCCAAGTCTGGTGACCACAGCATCACCATATCTACTCTTTTTAATTTTAAATTTGTTTAATCTCATTTGCACTCTCTTTTATATCTGAAGTAACAGACAATACCTTCGGGTCTTCCCGCAAAGAGGTCTTGGTGTAGCAGTACAAAATTAAGGACAAAAGTGAAACACTGTAATACCAACTTAGTTCAACAGGACACTGTCTGTCCTACTTCCATATCCCAAAAGGCTGTCAGGGATGTACTCGGGGAACAGAAACACCCATTCACAATTTATCTATGGATGGTGGTTTTAACCTTGAGCCTATATTGAGGGCTCCTACAAAAAAGCAATGGGCACTCCTGACCTCAGGACATCAGTGTCCTCAGCAGCTGAAGGTGCAGCAGCTCTGTTGTCATTACTAGGTGTGTTTAATTACTGCTATTCCTAGCAGTCAGGGAAGGGCTGGACGGCACTTACTCTTCAAAGAGAAAAAGGCTGCATGGGGCAGCACAGATCATGTCAGCAACTGTAAATACTTGGCCACCTGCAGAATCATGGGAATTAAACAACAATTTCCAAAGTGCTCATTTATTCCTCCCTGACCACACCACACACAGGCACCTGTGCTGACCCTATCACCATGGTCTCCTCAGCGTCTCCATTCCTGTGGTCTGACTGACGGGCAGCACAAAGTAAACACGGAGAAATCCAGGCAGAGAGGCACGCTCATGGGTGGTGCACACAGCACATTCATACATAAAAGCAAACAATACTTCACCCAACTGTTATTTTTATCCATATGTAAACAATACAGAGAAAGTAAATCTCCTGCCCTGCTCTTGCTGCAAGATTACAAGAAGAGAATTATTTAGTATTGCAAAAGAAAATAAATTCCTTAAGAACCCAGAAAATCCAAGTCCCACACTGGAGGTGGGCTGAAGCAAACTGGAGTGCAAGATACTCAGCTATTCAATGGGCTGCCAGAAATATGATGATTTCCCAACTGATCAGACCATTGTATAATGGATGCAGCTGCCTATGCCTGCTTAGATGCCAGGAAGCAGCAGAGGGGTTGGAATCAGCACCAGATCTCCAGGCAGTGCTAAGAAAGTGAGGAAAGACCTGGCCCTCCATTGCATTGGGAGGCAGGAGGAGGCTGTGACTGGGAAAGAAGGTGTCATGGCTTCTCCAGGGACATCCAGAGGGGCGAGAAATCCAGGACCGTCCAGGGAAACTATGCTCCTGCCACCAAAAATAGGCTCTGTCCTGTTTGTGAACAGGTATCACAGTTTTCTCTCTTCACTGGACTCACAACTTGCTCTGATCCATGTCAGCTTTTCAAAGGACAATGAAAACTCATGACATCCAAACAAAAACGTTTTAGACATCTGTGCTTCAAAGTAGGTGGTTAAGCTACAAAGTTATTCATTCTGCACAGTCACTGGTCTTTGCCATTCCCCTAACAGCGTGATACCCATCTAACACATACAGACACCTATGTGCATTAATTTAATCCACAGTTTCCTCTGCCCCTGGATAAAGGACCAATTTTAATCCTACACTGCTGCCACAGTGACAAGAAAAGCTCCAGAGGAGCAATGGAAAGAACTTGTTTCTCCATCTGAAAGCATCCCTAATTAGGAAGTGATAGATGTCACTAGTAAAAGTGAGTGATGTTTTTCAGAAGCTCTCTCATCTGTAACTGCACTGTTTTCAGATAACATAACCCTTTCTGTCAGGCAGTGTCAGGAATGTCTACAGCCAATCAGTCACTGCCTTATCCGGCAAAAAATATGACGTTCTTGTCATAACATCTGTAGCGTACATTTTATCAGCCTTTCTTCTTTGTGTCCCTCATCAGTTAGGGTCTTCAAATCCAGCAACACCAAAGGTTCATGCTCCAGAGATAAACTGACAAATTGCAACATCCAAAAGATTTAACCCTGTTGCATGTGGAACAGCCCTTCATTTGAACACAGTACCTTTTACAACAGCATAAAATGCTATTTGCCATCTGGAGTTAATGACTAGCAAATAAAACTCAGGAGAAAGCCCTGCTTGCCACTCCTGTGTGTTGTCTGGCAAAGCAGAACCACCACAAGAAACATCCTGGAAAAAAGTCAGCAAGATAAGTGGGATCATTTCAGACTTGGATGCTATAAAATTTCACACTGTAGCAATCTCATTTACAAGACTTTAACAAATATTAAACATGGAGAACAATTATCTAACACAATTAACAGATCACACATATGGTGGTCTAAAGTCTCTGTGCCACTGTTTAAGAACAGCTCCAGAACTACATGACCGTACAGAGTGTAACAGTTATCATGGGAAATAACCTCTGGACTGCTGCACCTCTGAACAAGTTGGCCATGTCAGCTGCATGACACCAGTTCACAAACAATAACAAAAAAATTCCCATCCCATCAGTGTGATTAAGGAAGTGGGGACAGATGAGCAAGGCAGACCATTCATCTTTCAGAATGCATTATGTGGTCACCTGTCAAGCAACCTGACTATGTTTTTAAGTGATTAAATCAGACCTCAGCAGACACGTTAGTGTCAGTTTTTCAGTATTCTAACCCAGAAAAGCAGTTGCACTGAATTGTTGCTAAGGTTCATGCACTAGACTACCATGGCAATGTACTCCCCTTATAGAATTTATGTTACAAGATTGGATGGAGCTTAAGAGAAAGTTAACATTTCATAACTTAACTGCCAGTCTCAATCTTTAAACACAGCAATGTATATTAATATTTAACCACTGCATGTTAAGAGATCACGTATCACTATTACAAGCTCATAGCTACTACTTCTGCAAAACACTAAGAAGAAGTAAATGCTGAAGTCACTGATCACATGTTTTCTATTTATTGTGGTGGGAAATAATCAGCTTCTCTGATTATGTACATGTTTATTGTATTACAAGGCAACTATCTCCTTTGAGCACCCAATCTAATCCATCTGCTTGGTGCAAAGGTTTATTTAAGGCTATGAAGTTAAACACCTGTATCTTAGTAAACATTTTGGTGGTTCTAACAAAAGAAAATGCTGAAGCACTGAAGAAATTTAAACATTTAATTACAGTGTTTGCTCTTGAAGCCTGATTGAGAAAACAAATGTATGTTATTAAGAGACACTACTTAAAGAGAAGCAATCTCATTAGTACCTGGCCCTTCTGAACAACTGATTAACATTACCCAGAGAAGCACTGTCATTGACCTGAAAAACTTATCATTCAAATGTCATCCTATAAAGAAAAAGAGGGTGGAACCACTTTATCGAACCTCATAAGAAAGCAGGGGGTAGGGATTTCTGCAGGTCCCTAGTCCAAACCCCTGCTCAAATCAGGGCTAGCTGAAGTCAGACCACATTGTTCAGAGCCTTTTCAAGTACCTCCAAAGATGGAAGTGTCACAGCTTCTTTGGACCCTTGTTCCAGTGCTCTTTTCTCAAGCTGAATTTCTGTGACTTCCCTGCTGCATCCTGTCAATGCTATACACTCTTTTCCCTTGTCTGTGCTCCCCTTGAGGAGACAGACACTGTCATCACCTCAGGCACCTGCTTAGGGTGGGTGACCATGCTCCGAGCCTCCTTCCCCAGGCTCAAGAAGAACTGTTCCCTTGGTCTCCACTCACACACCTCCAATCATCCACCTGATTCATTTGAGCTTTTTGGCACCTTTCCTGACTTACTGATGTCCTTCTCTTGCTTGTGATCACCAAGAGGATCCAAGTTACAGCCCTTCCATAAACTGTCTGTCCCTTGATCAAGGCAGCAACCAATCACTCAGTCTCCTCATCCACAGGCTGATCAGCCCCAGTTCCAACGCCCTCCACATCTCATTTGTCCTCCAGAATCCAGCCACATCCAGGAATGCCCTCAGCTGACCCACATTCCCTTGCAGCTGGACACAGCTCCATGTCTAGTGTCCTGAGCAGCACTGACCCCAACAGAACCATTACCTTTAATAACAATCCTTTTAACACACTCCAGATGGAGGTTGTCCTCTCTGCAACCGTAGGCTTGTGCGTAGGTGCTGATCCAGCACGTGTCCCAAAGCACTCTTCTGTGGCTGTGAAGCCTAACCACGTCCTCCCCATTTTGTATTTCTTCATGTCAGCTCATAAAGTTATATGGTGCAGATTTCCAAACATGTTTCACTCTGCCGTAGACATTTAATTCTGAACTGTGCTTCCAATGCTTGAGCCCCTCTGCTTAGACTTACTTGCAGATTTACTAAGTGTTCCCGTGTCCACATAATAAAGAGAACAGCAAATAAAGCTCAGCCCAAGACAAACAGGGGTGTATTCACACAATTCCTTGTGCCATCCCACTTCTTCCTCTGCTTTTCATAGCGAGTTATAGGTAACCACTCTTAAAACATGGTCTTTAAACATGTTTGTTTACTGCATAATTAAATACATATTTCCCTATTCTACAGCAATGCTACAAGAGGTTATGTCAAAAGTTACTGGAGTCAAGGTAACATCACGAATATTGCTCTCCCCAGTCCTTATCTTCTTATCCTTCAGATTCCTAGAAACTGATTAAAAATCTTGTTCCAATTCTCCAAGCATTGCAGTTAGACTAACTAGTCTGTAATTCTCTGGATCTTCCTTTTTCCAAGGCAGGTACTGCATTTGCCCTTTTCAGTCCTCCAGGACCTCTTCTTGCTCTTCAGAATTTTTAAAAGATAATTGTAAATGGTTCAAAGGTTGCTTGGCTAGCTGCTGATGTACCCTAGGGCAAATTTCATCAGGCTCTGACTATTTGAATATACCTATCTTATCTGCTTTTTCTGATCTATCCTCTTCCTACTCTGCACTTTACTCCTATCACCTTGCTTAAATTAATTTTAATTAATGTGAAGAGACACTCAAGCAATATAATAACTACATGAAACCGACTTATTATTTTTCCTTTCAGCTATAATGTTAGCAAAAAAACATCCCAGAATATTAATCTACCATGACTCTAGCTTTTTGGAGATGCAGAAGAACATTTAAAAAAATAAAACAGAAACAACCCACAATCAAGCCAGATTAAAGATTGTATATGGTTTAGCTTAACCTTCAGCTGAGATGTCTGAAGGTAGAACATTAAGAAGTGTCTATAAACTCTTTGTCTGCAAAGAAGCGTTTTTTTAAAAAATGTAACTGCAGTTTAGAAGGGACTCTTTCAGTGTCTAAACCAGCCTGTTGTGGTTTGATACCTTAAAAAAGCCAACAGAAAGCCAGAAGAAAAAAATACATGAAAATCACATGTGTGGTTTTCTGTAAGATTGCCTCAGTTATCCATCTCTGATCGTTGTGAGGGGCAGGGTACCAAATTAGACTGACCACTGGTCCAGTCCAGCACAGAAACTCCCACTGAACACAGACGGGTATCTTGCAGTACATTATGATTTTAATGCACCCATAGCTCTCCTAGCTATAAAGTACCTTTCATCAACTGGAAATTACCGTTCTCATAGCTGAGACACGGCAACTTATTACAGGAGCATAGCTAGTATGCAACCCAAACCAGACAGACTTAGATCATCCTCTGTAATTTCTGTTTTGTTTCTCAGCAAAAGGAACTAGACATGGTTGTGTACTGTTTACCACATCTCAGCTGAAGCACGGTAACTTCTTAAATTGCTCCATTTCCATCCTCAAAGATGGATCAGTCTCTGCTCTGTGATCCCCTAGGCAGGAGTTTTAATGTTAATGGAGCTTCTGGCTGTCATTCTCAAAAGCAGTTAGTGATTTGAATGTCTCAAGTTCTAGTGTACTCAACTTGAAGCACTTTAAAAGGTCCAGTTGTCAGGAGATGTTGAACACTCAGAAACTGCTGGGTGGTGATTCCCCCTCAGTGTTAAATCCAGAATCCATGTTGCCTCATGTTTTTACCTAGAAAAATCTTTTGCACAGCTAAAGCTCTAGTACTAATCAAAAAGAAGGGAGAAAAAAAATCCTTTTATTTTGCTGGCTGTGATGAAAACCTCAACAAATCCATACATTCTTCCCTTTACACAAAATATAGCCAGTGGCTCTTGAATATGGATCTGTGTGTATTTTCTTCCAGAGTGATACTGTGAAAACCTGCTCTTACAAAATACTATAATCAGCTTTCAGTGAAACCTGCTTTACTGGACATAATAATAAAACTTGATTTCCAACACTGCCAGGCTAAAAAAAAAAAATGCAATATTTCCAGCCCATGTATACTTGTATTTGTTCTTAACAGAAATGAAACCATCAGTAATCCTTGTCTTGCTGCCTGCCTACCCTGAAAAACAAATCACAATTAGCAGAATCCTTGGAAATTATCCCTGAGCTCATAATGAATAGGAGGAAGGTATGAACAGAAAGAGGAAACAGATCAGTGGAACGGTGACAGTCCCTGCTGCTCCTCCTTATTCTATTAAAAATTCAGACTCTATTTTAGTCAGAGGACTTTGGAATTGTGTGACTGTTCAACCACAGCTTGGCAAACCTCCTTATTCTGGGCCTCTTTAGAAATACAGAGTTTTGCCCAAGAGGACAACAGGATCTCTTGGTGTGGCACTCAGCCCCCAGGAACAGCACAGCCCCAGTGCTCCCTCCTGGCACAGCCCTAGAGCCAGCACAGCCAGCAAGGGCACCAGGAACCCCAGCAAAGTCATAACTGGTTGGGTTTTAATCCACCATCCTGCTGGGCTCTGCTTCAAACCAGAAGTCTAACCAATGCTGGCTGCTCTCAGCCAAGCCTATGCTGATAGTAGATAGAATGAAACTGAGTTAATTAGAGTTAAATGTATCCTCAAAGGCCATCTAGGTACCAAAAACTCCTTATGCACATTAACTTCAGTAGCATGTATTTTTAATGAGTTCAGCACTTGTCTTGGGTTTAGAAAACACACACACAGCGTGGCAGCTATTCAAACCCATTGCGCCAGAGCGCGAGCAAGTGCTGACTCTGTGGGATGACAACATTATGCTGCCAGTTATGGTGATTCTACCTTTATTGCATAACCCTCAGAGAGCTAAATTAATTAAATAGGTAAAGTGACAAAACAAAAGCCACCTACCAATATGCTGATTGTATAATAGAAAAGGAAATGAAAAAGACCAGAGGGCTAAAGCTCATGTTCAATTTTGTAAATATGGTTAAACCTTGTAACTTCTCCAGCTTCTCCTGATGCTGTTTTTCATAAATTCACTTTTGGAAACATATATCCCTGTATACAGCTAAGGCATGCATTTTCAAAGCAGGGATTGGTTTTACCAGAACAAATTTGGAGCTTTAAACCCCACTCTTCCCTCTCCTTGCACAGTCTTCAGCACACACCATGTGAAAGGAGGTAAATGGCCAGCAGTCATGCCCCTTGGGCACCAATATATTAAAGCATTCCACTCTTCTGTAAGGTAAAAGGACCTGTAAAGACTCTTGAATCCAAACCAACACATATAGCCCTCCATTAAGAATGCTGAATTATACCACCAAATTCAGCTGATATCCTTTTGAGGCTATTATTTAAATATAGCCAGAAAATACTGCCTACCACATTGCAGAGAAAAGTAATAGGTAACTCGTCATTTTGCAACAAGCCTTAATATTTTCTAAACAACATGGTATTAACACAATCAAATGACTTTGAATCACAAAAGCTTTTTGCCAACATTTTGTAGAAATACATAAGCTGTATTACAGAAAGCCCTTAAATTAGAACACAGTATCAAAATGCATTGTCCAAAATGCAGATAAATTAAAAAATAAATAGAAGATGACACGGTAAACAGGTAACAACCATGTTTTGGGGTTTTTTTTAAGTCAGAACAAATAAAACTTATTGTGCAGAAGCTTCAGTTTTAACTGTGATTCCAATGTCCAGCTTTCAGTGGTAATACTGTGTATACAAAAATCCCCCTACCCATGACACAGAGATATATAGCATTTCCCTAGCAATAGCCAGTTCAAATGAAAAATACTGTGTCTGGGGTTTTTAATTTTTTCAAGCAGTCTTCACTTTAATAAATTTATTAAATTCAGGCCTCTAACATTCAAAGGGAAATTTTACTTATTTTTTTACATTTCTGATCAGCAACCATAAAACAATCTTAGTTTAAATGAATTGCAAAAGACTGCTTCAGGATGCACTGCAGTCTCTAAACTCCTAAAAGCTTAATCTGTATGCTGATAATCTAGGTTACAGTTTATCTTCAGGGGTTCTCCCATAATATCATTCCTTGATGCTTTAGATTCAGCCTGACATAACTGAAGAGGCTTCCTTCTCTTTCTTCTCCCATTCATCTGATCAGCAAAAGTGTACTTGTGTACTTTTTTTTTCCTTCCCAGGTTCCCCTGCCTCTCCTGAAATCAGATGGACTTTATTAAGGAAGGTATTTTAAAAGAAAACCCTACAGATAAACTGTGACCTGGATTGGAGAGATTCTGCCCAATTTGTGTTCAAAAATATTTATTTACTTTAAAAGATGTTATTGCATGCCACTCAAACCATACTTTCAGCCACATTTTGTATGGTCCGAGTCTGTCATCTCTTATTTCCTAAAACCTGACTTCACATTAAGAATGACAGAAGAACTTTGCAGGGTCAGTTGAAAGCATACATAACTGCATATACTAGAAAAGAAGTGCTGTAAAACTGAGAAGCCCTGAAGGACTACTGTTGTGCCAAGGAGCTGCATAACCAAGCTGCTGATCTGCTCCCATGCAATGTTGTCACTGCTCTTGGTTCATTTTTTGTCACCATGCAGCTTCCTCCCAGGGGGTCAGCTGCCTCCAACCTAGGACTGCTCTAAGATGCTTGCAAATGCAGTATAAAACTATATGCAAATGATGAGTTAAGAAATGAGAGTCCCAAAGATGACAGAGACTCATTCTCCTGTAATTCAGATGCTGTCTGGGTTTGAGTCTCAAAGACTTAACTCATTGCTGCTGCACATCCCAGCCTGGTTTAAAGCTGATAACTCCAGGTAAGTGTTCAAGGGGTGGAGGAGCTGGTGGGGAACAGCTGGAACCTGGCTGGACCTCTGAGTGCCAGGCACCTCCTCACCTCCCCTCTCCCAAGCTGTGTGAAACAGGAGCACAGTCTCCAACCTCCCTGTGCCCTTCAGTGGGCTCAGCAGCCCAGAGCCTTTCTGAACACTGCCAGAAGAGTCCAAACACAACCCTGCCAGCCCTGGGCTCTCCTTTGAGAAAACAAAGCATGCAATATGCCATGCCAAGGCCTTAATTCCTGTCCTGTTTTTTCCATGAAACATGAGGTTTCTGAAACTGGACCTTCCATGTGTGCCATCTTTGCATAACCTCTCAAAAAGCACATTCCACCACCTGAGCACCATCTCCTACTGCACCTGCCATTGCCCAACCCAACATCATCCATGCCTTGATGCTTTGAGCCCAGCAGCTCCCTAGCAGGCTTTCCTCATCTCCCAGGACCATACCAGCAGAACTTTCAAACACCAATATGTAAGGATATACCTACTGTGAGTGCTTCAATCTCCCCTTAAGAGCCAAGTTTTAGAAAAATCAGTGGTTTTAGAGAAATCTTGTTTGTTTCAAGCATCAGCATCTTAGCTAATGAGTTTTCGCTTCCCTTCTACACTCCACAAATACTGGGCTGAGTAATGCATAGCCTAATTGACTGTTAAGGTCACTAGCAAGCTCTTTAATCTTATTTAGCGCACTTTGAGACAGTCCATGAGTCATTAGGGCTTCATTCTTGGGGACATAGACACATAATATACATTAATAAAGACCATAAAAGTAATCCAATATGTGTATTTTACAGATTGCAAAACTAGGAGGATGGCATTAAATATTTCTTTGCAATGTTATCATTCTGCAAATGCTGCTTGTTTAAATATACAATAAAAATATTTAATTGTGAGTGCCTGCTAGTATCTTTAGAATTCATAAACTGCAATAGGTTTAAGAAAATTCCTTAAGCAGTAAAAGCTGCACCTTAAATACCAACTTGAAGGGAAAAAAGGGCTCGGGGGAGATCTATCTTAAAAATTCCACACTGGAAGGTGAAAAAAAAGACATTTTTCAAGCTGTTATTCATTATACTCGATTTTATTATGTCAATTGTAATTCAGTGTGCGCATACGCGTCAGGAACTTTGTGATACTTTTGAAAGGGATCAGCATCACTAATCAGGCACTGAAATCCAATTTCTGGGAGAATCTGGGAGCTCAAAGATGAAAATTTTAGCTGGCTTGGAAAGACCTCTAAAAAATCAAGTTAAACAGTAATTACACCTAAATGTGCTTGAGAAACTTTACACCTGTCTTGACATGAATCAGATCTTTGCATGGATGATGAAATTCTTGGCATTGCTTTAGGTGACTGGGATGGCATTAGCTTAGGCAGGGTAAGAATTCAACAGCCACAAGCCTAGACAGGTAGGAGAAAGAAGTTACTGACTCAAAAAAGCATGACAGCTTATCTGTTGAAAGTCTAAACACGTTAATCATTTAACATAAACAGATCTGCTGATATTTTTAGAAAGGCATTTCAACTCTTAAATAACAATGTTAAAAAAAGGACATCAGTAACCCTAATCATATTTTCCATGGGTCCTCCCAGCCCCTTCTAGATTGTTTCTACTAAAACTCAGACCAGGGGTAGTGATGCAAGAAATAAAAAAACCCAAAAAAGTCATAGACAGGTAGCTGGGTTGGGACAACAAGGAAGTTGCAGGCAATCATTGTCTAACTGCTGGCTGTGCTACAGGCTCCTCCGGCAACCTTCATCTCTCTGTGTCTCAGTTCCCAGTCTGTGAAAACAAAGACAACAGCTTTTTCCTACCTCACAGGAACGTTCTCAGAATAAATCCATAAATGCCTGGGAGACACTGAGACACCACGGTGACAGAGGCCATAAAAATACCTAGGAAAAAAAAAACAAAAACACAAAAATAATTGTTATACATGACCATAAAGGCAGTGACGTTCAGAGGCTAAATATAAAGGTTCAAACATCACACAAATTCTTCATCTAGGGATAAAGCAGTTTGGTTCAGCACATATTCATATCCAGACACTTTTAAAACTGGCAGCATGGGACAGTTTTCCCTTTCCTACTTGGCCATGGCATGGTCATGATAATCCACCACCATACACAGATACAGACAAGAAAGGAGTTTCCTTTACAGATCACTAGCTCAGATTCTCCATTACAAGTATCATATTCAAGAAACCTGATCACAGCAACAGACCCCACCATATGAACAATGTTCTTCCTCAGTGTCCCTACCCAATGCCTACTTCAGAACTGAGTTCCTTCAGCAATTGAAAAACTTATAATTTTCAGCTTAACATTTATTCCTGAACAGCTTTTATCCATTTGTTCTCATGCCAACATTGATCCAGCAGCTTAAACAGCTCTTCCCCATCCCTGAAGTTTATTTCCCTGACAATAAAAATGAATTATACCACCTCCTTGTCAGGGCTCATTTTTGTAGCTCAAACCAACCAACCTCTTGGAGTTTTATCTTAGGTGACTCCCTATTCTCCACGTTACCTATTTCCTCTGTTCCCATACTCCACTGTCTCCTGCCCAGCACCACCCTTGTGGCTCACACTCCCCCTGTGACTACACAAAGTCAAGATGCAATTGTCTAGCTGGTAACTCCTCATTCCTACCCAGCTCACAACAACAGTTTCTTTCTCCTAATGCCTCTTAAGGCCATGACCCTGTATGGAGGTATGTCCCTCTCCCATTGCTCCAGGTCTCAAGTTTTTTCTGAAAGATGTCTTGACTGAGCCCTGACTGTGTCTCTCACCTCTGAGCCCTCAAGGCACTGCTCCACACTGCCTGGGACATTAGAGAACACACGAGTCCCCCCAAAACACACCTTGTATCTTGAGTGTCAATTCAGCCTGGCAATTGACGGCTTCAGCTCAATTACACACCGTTAAGCATAGTTTAATGTGAGCCAAATGAGTGCAGCCCTCAGAAGGATAAGCAATTCAAAATTATGCAAATGCATAGAATGCGTTATTTAGTCTTCATAATTTACAAAGTACTCATTTTGTAAAACAGCTTCAGTACTCAAAATTTCAGAGTGTGACAGTGCCCTGAAATCCAGGCCTCTGATGATTGCTGCACCATGCAGGGACCACATCCTTGGGGAGGAGAGGGGAGGAATGCTGCTGGTTCACTCCAGCTCTGTGGTGGGACACAGGGTCGAGACAGCCTGTCTGCTGCCCCACACACATACAGATGCTCCCACCTACCCTCTCACCCAGGCACTACCTGGAGACTCTCTCTCATCCCCTCACAACCTGGACTGACTGGGATACCAAAAATCCCCTTGCTTTTTTTCATTCTGAGGAAGGAGGGCAGCTCCCTCCCTCCTGGCTCAGGGAGTGGAAGCAATTTGTGAGCCGGTTGGACAAGGACTGGAGCTGGTTGGAGGGGAATGGCAAGCTCACCCCTTCCTGCTGGCTGTCTGCCACCAGATCTGACTGGGGTGTATTGGAAACCTCAGCCCAGGGAACCAGAATACACTCGCCTTTCCAAGGACTTGGGTCCATTTAAAACTGTACTATAATAACCTTGGCAAACAAATATATTACGCAATTTTACGTTGTGCAGCGTTGACTTCAATGACTCTGTAGCAGTGCTTACTCCACTATATTTACTTCTGGCACACACCAGAAGCATTTGCCGCAGTCATTCAGAGCATGTTTCTGATTAAAACATGGAGGTCCTACCCAGCCAATAACTATGCACAGTGATCCTCAATATGCTTTTCATAAGTCTGACCATTGTTGGCCTTCTTGCCCCTGTCTACAATTTTGTAGGTTCCCCCATCTCCGTCTAATACAGGGTCACAATTGTCTACCCCAATATCTCTCCCTTAGTGTCAGGTCACCAAGTCTCATCTTCAGCTGTCCCACACTGTCAGTTCTCCATCCCTCGGTCCAGAATTTTAGAGAACTGTGGCACCTCCTGTCAGGCATTTGAGTAAAGATTTCTGTTCGGCATGCACACATCCACCTTGAAATCCATGACCCAAGACTAACATACTAAATGAACAGATAATAGATTACACAAATCTGTTTGCTCCCTTCCCCCACGTCAAACACAATGACCATTTGGGTACCCGCTCTTTTCACTCTCTTCATCAGCCAGTCTTTGAAGTATGAATGGCAACCACATCTGGTGCAATCTAGCCAGCAGCAAGTGGTTAGCTAAATCTCAGGATGTGTACACAGAGAAGTACACTTAAACTACTTAAATGACAACCTTTTATTAAATACATAAAAACGCTTGAAATTCTGTAAGCCAGCAATTTAAATTAATATCCTTCCTTAAACATATCAGTCTCTGCTGCTAATCATTGCAGCCCTTTTTATGCATTTCTTTTGAACTTCATATTTGGCAGATCTATGGAATTTCCTATGGTTTTAACACACACAATTGCAGTCTGTTGCATGCATGTTGTCTCCCAAAAGCAGAAGCAGATTTTGTTTTCAAGATTTGTTTCAGATTTATGGTTTCCATAGTAAGGGCAGTCCAAGTCAACCATTCTCACTCAGTGAAAGCACAGTGGCACCACTGCTAGAAAAGGAAAAAAACACCCCAAAAATTAAAATATTTTCTACACTGGACATATTAAGCCAGCAAAGAAAATTAGGATGAGGTTAGAAAATACTCTCAGTAAAACCAAACACTGCTTAATTTGCTATTTAAAACCCCTGGAAATCCCTGCCACAACAGGACCTGTGCCCACTGACGTGACATCTTACACTCTGAATGCCTTTGCATCTGTTTGTCTGACATGTATATCTGAAGAATTACATTTTTTTGGTTTTAGATGTCATAGACAACTTTATAAAACAGATGTTCTGCTTATACAGAGAAAGGGCATATAAACATTAGGCATTCGCTGTTGAGGGGTAAACATTAACAGAAAAAAATTAATTGGCAGTGACAAAAGTTGTAATGTCAGTTCACTGGAGACAACCTCCTCCATGAAGCACACTGCAGTCTCCATCATGCTAATTTAGGTTGTTAGAAGCTTCAAGTGACTACAGGGAGACCATACCAGTAGTTATTTAGCACACCAAATTACACTTTCCTCCTTTAAAACAAACAGCTCCCAACACACACACAGCTTTCCCCTTCCTTCAAGGTAAACTCAAGGCCAGCAAGAGGAGAGGAGGCTGCAAGAGCTTCCCTGATGTGCACAGCAAGGGCAATGCTGGACATCCCCTGCAGCACCCAGGGTGAGAGCTCAACCCCTTTAACTGCCCTGGACACCTCTGCAACCCAAAGCACCAGCCCTCCGCACCACTTTCCCCAAGCCCAGAAGAATATTTTCTGAAACTCTTCAAGGCTGTCTTTTTAATCAATGTGACAGTATTTGCTGAACAGGCAATACCAATATCCACGAGCAGTTCATGCAGCACTGACAACAGCAAGGAATTCCTCACTTCTTGGTAAGCTCCCATGCTGGCTGACACAGCAAGAGGCACTATGAGAGGCCAAGAAAAGCTGCAACTTATCACAAGAAAATGGCAAACTGTGAAAAACCTGTATTGCAAGGTTAGCTGCCTAGGCACAGCTTTAATATAGCTCCATAAATACCTCAGTATAACACTGTCAGAGGTTAAAAACCTATTATCTTTCCCAAATGACAGTCTGAACATATGTTCAATCAAACACCCCGCCCCACCAAGCTACAAAGTAGATTCTGCTCTTTCAGTTCCACAAATACAAACCACAGGGAGCATTTTAAATGAAAGCATTATGAAGATTACGTTAGGCAAGTTTGATCTACTGTAAAACACTCGCACACAACATTAAGAGGGAGAACAACCTTTAACACCTGCTTTCTCTTCAAACACAGCATTATCTCCGTGCATGGCTTGGCTCTTAACAGGATGAAATCTCAAGCTAAATTGCATGGCTTACTCCACCAACAAAGAATATTTGAAATGTCTGGGACCTAGTGGCCGACTAATATCAAACTGGTGAGAATATTCTTCTAAAAGCATACACTCTGCTGAGCTGCTTGGCTGCCTGCCTCCCCGAGCACAGCTCCACACAGAAGAGAAGGTTTTCATCCTGGTGTGAAATGTTGTGACACAAGAGAAGACAAGGCAGCTGGGAAAGGACAGCACAAGCCAAGCAGTGTTGAAAGTCATCATCATAAATATTCACAGGCAGGCTGATTTGTTTTCTTACCGATAGTGCATTGTTATTCACAAATATTAATTAGTTTCCAAATACCACCTGTTACTCAGCCCTCCCTTCTGCCACGTGCCACAAGGCTCCCTGGCTGCAGAGCCTTGCAGCCCCTCTGTGCTGCTCAGAGATTTAATGATGTTTCAACTTCCACAGTTCGCTCAGCTACTGGGAGGAGAGGCAGGGAATAATTACTCACTTATGTCGACCTCTCTGGAGGATGAAACGAGCAGCTCTAATGGTCTCTGAAGGGAGCCTGGTCCAGCTGTCTCAGAAGGAAAGGACGACGACAGCACTGGCAGGTCTTTGGAGTGGAGAATGGTTTTAAAGATCCAAACTTCAAAGATCTCACTAAGGGGAAAGTTCAAACTCAAACACTCTCCTCACTGGAAGGAGGAAAGCTAATGCCACCACTAGTGTTTCCAGCAATTGCTCACACTTTAGACAGAGCTGAGGCACCAGGAATTGCTTGTAACATCCTGCAGTATAAATAAATCTCCATCTGCCAGGAGGAAAGCTGCTACAAGCCTAAGCAATTTTCTTTGGATTTCTTTAGATCACTTCCCTCAAAGGATCTCTCTGAAGGTAAGAGGGTACAGGTGTAGGCAGATGGCCAACACAGGGTACACAGTATTCCTCATCCCCACTAGAAACAATGATTGTGTTCCCTCCTCCTAATTATATGCAAGGTCTATAACATGAGAAAGTAGAAAAGAGCATTAATAAAAATGGGCAGAGTACTGATGAAATGCATGAGTCAGGAGCACACATGAGGTCGAAGAAGTGAGGCAGATGCATGAGTACTGTCTTGGTCTCTCTAAGAACCCTGTATATAAGATCTCTCAGACCTCTGAAACATACTCTTTCTGCTTGCTGTCAAGCAGAGATGACAAGGGAGGATGAGTTTATCTTGGTGAATTCAAATACAAATAAAAAAAGGACTTGGACTAACTCCTTAAGATTGGGCTCACTCCTAGCCCCACTGGAAGAGATGAACCTGAAGCATCCTCCTCACAGCTGCCAGCTGAAAGACTCAGGCTTCAAAACTCAGCATTTTGCACTTCCATCATCTTTGGTAGGGACGATGCTGCCTTTGCAGTGCAGATGCAGCATGAAGGTTGTTATCCCACAGCTGATAGACTTGATACCAAGGCACAGACATCAGCTTGTACGCTTCCCAGGAAGGAGACAATTTATTCAATACACCTTTCTACAACATCAGATTTTTCTTAACAGGTACACAGCATGATTTCACTGGTAGTGAAATCTGAATACTTTTTCATAGTTTTTTAAGATCTTATCCATCATACTATCAGCTTTATAGAGCAACTACAGAGTAGAACAAGTACTAAATAACAGATTTTAGGTGAAAAATCAGAGCAGTTTTTGCTGGGAAATCTAACTACAGGACAATTTAACCTTGTCCTCATTGAATATAGGATGGGGAGTTTCTGCCAGAGCTTGCTATCCTAAAACTCCTAATAGAAAAAAAATCTCTGTAGTAGTCCCTGCAGACAGCAATAATCCAGGACTATCAGGATTTTTTGAGTTTGGTTAGCTTTACATTCAAGCTCATAAGACTATAAAACTCACAATTGGAAGGGCAAGAAACACATGAGAATGTCTGATGTCACTTTCCTGCTGACTGATGCTGAATTTCTTAGAGACTTGAATGGCTGAAGCTGAAGTTAAACTTCACTAGAGCTATATTTAGTTCTGCACAAACACAAATTAGAGAACACTTTCTTCCCAGTTACTAATGCAGTGTGACAGGAAACAATTACTTGCTCAGTGTCTAATGTTACCTTTGGTGAATATCTGGCTTGCAGAAACCTTATGCTGTGTAATATAGAACCAAACTGATATTCTGCAAATCAGTGAGAAAACTCACTTGAGAAGATGAAGAAACATTTAATTTGCACATGTCTGAGCTACACTGGTCTTGGCTATGTAGACAGAGCTAACGTTGAGGCTTCTTTCTTTGATACTGAAGTACAAAGTGTGTTTGTTTTCAGAATCATGTATTAGCTTACTCAGAAACTCTGTGGCTATATAGAGAATATCATGGCTTCTCAAAAGTGTAAGATGGAGCTGGGCAGAAGGACAGAACAATTTAAAAAAAAAAACAACCAAACAAACAAAAACCAAAACCAATCTGTCCTTTTTGATTTCAAGTGCCAGTTTATCTCTATGGTAAACGCAATTCTGGTTCACAAGGGAGCTCTCAAGCTCAGCAATCACTTCAGATTTCAATGTCTACAAAACACAAAAGAAAACAAAATGAATGATTCAGAAACTAGCAAGGGCTACTTACTGGAGAACCAAGCCATGATTGTACAGAGGAATCCCACGTGCTTCAGAAGTGCTCAAAAGGGCTGCACTTGAAAAATCCTAGGTATGTGGCTGAGAAGAAACCCTGCTTCTGCCTACTGCAGCAAGAATGCCAACTAACAGGCTTGGAGCTTCCAATCTGTGCAGCACAGCATCCCTACACACTCAGGAAATTAGAAACAACATGTCCTTTCTTTTGGCATCACTGGGCAAATATTGGTCAGGCTGTTTAACATACTGAGCCACACAAGTATTTCTAGAGATGAAGAAGTCAGCATTTTGTGTTTAAGACCTGTTATAACCAGAGATGCATCCTGATGTGCTGATGACCTTTCCAGGTGCAAATCCCTTTTGAGATTGAAGGCAGGTGAGCACACCATGCTAGCAGAAAGACCACCAACACCCAAGACTGTTTTAGACAAAGCAAGACTACTAAATTAAACATGTATTTTCCCAATCTTTCAGTTTCCTTCTGGAGAAAAGAGAATGGAAAAAAAAAAAAAGAAAAAAAAGGAAAAAAAAGGAAAGAAAAAAAAAAAAAAGAAAAAAAAGAAAAAAAAAAAAAAAAGGACCTGAAAAACGTTTGTTTTCTTGGTAGAGTACTGTAAAGGATTTTCTATTATTTCAGCAGCAGGTTCTTAGCAGGAGGTCAAACACGGAAATGTGAGTATGTGAGTTCTGGGCATAAAGCAAACACACTTCTCACCGTAAACCAAAATATTTCTTGGGACACTCCAGTTCTGAAAAATTCTCTCTTACCTACTGTGCCAAGCATGAGTAATTTTGATGAAAAAGTTACAAGGATTTCCAGGGAGAAATTACATCTCCACTACTGCCACCTATATTAAAACTAGGAACACTTTATATGCTTTATCTCCTTTGAGGATCCTGTGCCATGAGGAAAAACTCGTGCTATAAATGCCTATAAGGACAAGTGTATTGAAACTTCTTATACAAAGAGTTCACCAGCAGCCAGAGCTGCAAACAGAAGATGACTTTTTAACTCTGTCCTTGCACCCAACAGGGATATTCAGTAGACATAATATTTTGCCTTGGGGAACTCACAGTTTGACCAGAAATTTTACTTGTGATGCCCTTAAAGTCCCTGCCTGGGTTTTACTTGCTACATTTTTACAGTAAGAAGTTAAATACTACAGTGCTTTCTACATTGATCAGCAAATACTGTGCTGATCTTGTCTACACTGCTAGAGACTAAATTTTTTTCAGATATATTCAACTAACATGCTGCCATTTTATCCAAGCACAGCTGAACATCTTACCCCCCCTTCCCAATACTGTCAAAAGAGCAGGAACAATTACAAATCTGCATCATAGGGGTAGAGGTGCACATCAATAGACTGCCCTCAGCTCTTGCTGAGTACTGAAGGTCATTCACCACACCATCTGGTTAGAGATGTACCAGATTAAAAGGCTTTGCTTTATTTCAGCAGTACTGATACATCCAGACTGGTAGGCCAATACAGGCATGAGCTTGAGAAAATAATATGTGGCTGAAGCTCTCCATGCAGCCGATGCAGTATAGATGTATTTTCTCACAGCTCTTGTGTTATTCCTGTATGCACAGCACTGCAGCAATGCTCTCGGTGACTAAACAAAAATAGTCTCTGTCAAACTTTCCTGGAGAGACAAGACTAGACTCTCAGCATTCAAGAACACATAGGCCACATTCAGCTTCTCATTGCCTAGAAGTTTTTATTAAGTTATTGTATGACTGCATACTTCCCTTTGGCTGCTCTGTCAAAAGAGAGGACACAAAGCAAAACCAGGTTCTGGCTTGGAACAAGATGAACAATTTCCCTGGAACTGACTCATTTTCACCAGCAATCCCCTCTATCATTTTCTCCCACTGCCTCAGAGACTCATCCACTCACCCTCTTTATCACGGTGCCAAAATAATCAGTAGGAAAGTAGCAACTGCTTTTTGGATTGCCACGTAACGTCTCCCCTACCCCCTTTAAGAGTACTGAGCTTTTAAAGAGATGTATGATGTGAATGGAGCTTCCAAGAACTTAACTGAGGTTTAAGAGATGAGGAGACAAGGATGACAGGCATACAAATTACTACTAGCTACTGAGTAATTGAAGGGATAAAGGCACATGTTGGGAATTAAGAGTAGCTAATTATTAGGAATTAGGATTAGAGTTATTCTTTTTAAGAAGAAACCAGCTACTACACATCACCCTACTGTGTCTTTTCTCACAAGCAGAATATCTGGTACTGAATAGGATGCTTGAGTGACATCTCTCTTTTCCTCAACAGCATACATTCCCTCAGCAGCCACCCCAACCTTGGAGGCTGCCAACGATGAACCAGAAGGAATATTTCATTCTCTACATAAAATCTTAACATCTCAGCTCTCTGAATTATGTAAGACAGGGTAATGCTTGTTGTCTGAGAATATAACCTGTGCCAATACTCAGCAAGCTTAGAAAAGAGAAAAGGTGCAGTACACAGTTACTGCTGCTTTGCCCAGGATGAGCTAAAAAGGAGCACTCTTCAAGCACTGCTCAGTGCAACCCCACTCCTGTTTTGCAAGGTTTCAACTCCCCATCAAGTAGATCTCTGTACAGAACTGACTTTAAGGGAGTCTAGAAGACTTTGAAGTTTGTTGGAACACTATTACATGAACCTGCAAGAGTGCCACCAGTATGACAGACAGCATGAAGTCAGGGCTAGGGCTGCTCTTTGAGGATTAGTGGCTCTCAGTCTTTGATTGCCCAGAAGCTTACTTTACAGGACAGAAGATTCTGACTGTAAAGGAAAAAAGACTTTTCGTGTTATGAGAAAAAAATGTTACAAAATGAATGCAGAAATTACTATGGAAGAGTTATTTTCTTTTTAATCCATTAGAATTTGTTTCATCAGATTCCATCACACCAGGATAATCTTCAAGTAGGTAGACTTAACAACTTGCTACAGTGTAAATCCAAGAAAAGCAATAAACAGCATGAAGCAAAGTTTCAGAGAACTATTAGATCAAGCTCACATTAGTGTTGCCTCAAGTGTGTCCTCCATTGCACAAAGGAGCTGTTCATCTCTCTCTCTACCAGGCTTTTGGCAGGAAGCCCCAAGACCCATAAGAATGTATTAATACTGGAGAGTGAGCAGCAACATCCAAACTGAAATGGGTACCACCAGTGAACCCTCATGATAAGTAAAATCAGGTTTTCTTAAAACCTCTACAAACCATACTACTTTTTTCTTCCCCCTTACTTGAAGAAATTATGTATGAAAAAAATAGAAGTAAAATGGCATTAATCTGCATGAACTCCTTGCAGCAGCAGCAATGCTACTGTCCCAACAAAGAGCTGGAACTGCAATATCATTTAGATTGGAATATACAGTCCCTGCCAACTGACTAAAGGTGAGCTTTTTATTTTATTATACTTATTTTTTATTTTATTTTATTAAAAAAAATAAAATGCATTTGAAGTGAAAATAGACAAAACACTATCACACAAAGCATCTGTGCATAGATGCATATTAAATGTGGATGGATATACTCACTAAATCTGAACAATCATGTTTTTAAACAAAGAAACAGCTTTCTCCACTCCCATACCAGAATTATCGTAAGTTATAATCCCCAGTGAGTGATCTGATCTAACAGAAAGTATTAAAATAAAGAGCACTTTAAAAAGTTATTTACAATACAAACACATCATTTCTTGCTTCGTAAAATAAGCCAAAATCATGCCTCTGAGCTGTCTCTATTTTGATTTTATATATGTGAATAAAGCATGCAAAATGTGGAATATATTGATAATAGTAAAATAAATGCACAGCATATCCATTTTACTCTACAATTTGCACCATAATGCACTGAAATATTTGTGTCTTCTGAAACTCACAGAAAACTGAATGTGATACTGAAAGTGATACCAAATGTAACCAACACGTTACAATACAGCTTTCTACATTAATTATTACGTCTGTATCAGCACTCCATACGTACACATACATTATCAGTACTAACCAGTACAGTAACAATAATGGCCAACTCTGCTAGTCCGAGTTCTTATTTTTTGTAATTACAAATACAAGAAAATGTAATTTCTTGTAATCCTGTAACATGCTTATACAAGTGACATTGAATAAAAAAAGCTTTCAGATACATGAATTTGTCTTTCCACATTGCTAAGGGTTTTTCCTTGGGAAGCAAAATAAATGTTTACTTTAAACATATATTTAAATAATGTCTGAAAGTATTTAATTAAAAATATGTTTATGTACCTGAAGTATTACAACTTATTTTATATATTTATAAAAATATAACATTTGAATGGATTTATACATCAGAAGTACTCAAATTTAACATATGCTTTTTAAAAAAGAAACAAAACCATATTTGCTTTCTCTGCCTTTAGGAGAGGCAAATCACCAGCTTAAACAACTGAAAGTAATGCACAAAATCATCTCTAAATTGTGATTGACCTTTTGGCCAATGTAGAAGTAGCTTTTTTCCTAATTTCAGTTTATTCAGTTAATTCAATTCAATGACTTGATTTGCTCAAAATAAGAAATCAATTAAGAAATAACATAGCATATTTTCCAGTTTAGATTTTCCAATCTAGAAATAAACATGAGGTGCACGATGTAAACATTCTGTTTACAAAATATATTAGGGCCAAAACCATTTCCTCGTCACCAGAGTTACCACCCACAACTATTTTAAACCTTGAAAATACTTCCTTACCAATTAAAAAAAAAAAAAAAGCAGTTACATTTGCTTTTAGTTATTAATCCAGTAAATTTACTAAAACGTAGTTAATGCTTTAATATTGTTTCATACATTTTAACTGAATTCAAATTGATATCAATACAACTACATATTATTACATAATACGTGTTAAACAAATATTTTACTGCAAAAAAATGTGTGAAGTATCTGAATGTCTACTTGGCATAGTTAGACAATTATAACATATGCTTATAATGTTGACAAAAGATGTTACCTTACTGCAAAAGCTGTACTTAGCAAATCAAGGCAATCTAATAATTACCAAACTACTAATAATTAACCTCTCCTTTGAGAAATGTAGCAAAGTAAGATCAAAGTGACTTATTAACATCAAAGTTTTTGCTTGATTTACATCATTACTTAAATCATGTTTCAGAGAATGAGATATTTGTTACAAAGTAGAGAATTTTTTAAAAAAAGAAAAAAGAAGAATTTCATAAACTCTGACAATTACCTCTATTTTTAGCCTCATCCAAAATTCTCCGTGGATTTGGCAGAAAAATTCCTGAAGGTTCCTGAGCTATCCTGTTGGTTTTGTAGCTGAAAGTCTTTAATCTCAGAATATTCAGATGGGGTAAAACTCAAGACTGAGTTATCTCACAATTACTGGGGAGCTGGCAAGACTGAGATACTTGCATAGATTTCAGCGTACCACTAACCACGCCAGGATTATGTTCCTGCTGGTGATCAAAGCCTCAGGAGTAACTCCTACTCCTCTGTGCACCAACAAGTAACATCTCAAAATGCTTCAGATCCTGTGGTGGGATTAAGCAAAATACCCCATAGCTCCAACACAATCTTTTACTGATGAGGCAAGGAAGGAGGAAGGACAACCTCTCATCTCATTCATGGCATTTTTCCTTTATTACAAGAATTAAAGAATTACAAGACTTGTACAAACTTAATGCAAACAAATGATTTTTTTATTTTGCTAGTAGTTTAATTAAAACCTTTTGTCATCTCCGCTAAGCAAGTTCAAAGTGTTGCAATGCAGTAGCAATGGGAACACAGAAGTCTTGCTATGCTTGGGGAAAGGAAATGTTTTCAACTTTTACTGAATCAGCGACTGTAATTACTATAGAAATAAATCAAATTTATAGCAGGCACAGAGAGGGCATAATCATTTTTTGTGCGGCCATAAATGAGTTTATTTTTGTTGCAATGTGATAAAGTTTAACATTTTCTGCATGTCAGACAGAATAGTTTGATAATGTTCTTTACATTTCCTACTTATTAAAAAGATGAAAAATGTGCTATTAAGATATGCAAGTCATCTCAATGCATCTTGTTACTGGATAAGCTTCAACCAAATCTTAAAGCAGTTTTTTCTAACCACATTAACACAACAAACACATAGACAAAATTCTCACTTTGGTATTAGACAATGTTCTGTTCTTGCAAAATATCAAGAGCTCGAATTTAGCAAACTACAGCAAATCAGACTTTTTATTATTATTATTATTATTCTTTTCAGAATGCTGCAACAGGGGGAACAAAAGCAGTTTTAATTTTCATTATTTCCAAAGATCTTTTATTCAATTTAACTGATTGAGACAAAAAACATTGCCTTTTTTTATCATGCCAAAGACTACCTCTGCTATTTAAAAGTACTTTCACATCTCCACTTTCCCCACTAACCTTTTGTGAAGAACAATTTCTGATTGCAAGGCTATTTTTCATTTGCCTACCTCTATTCATGAAGAAAAGAAAAAAAAAAGGCCATATAAAATGGCAGATTTGAGAGACTGTTAAATAACTTGAATAGCTTACATACATAAAACCAACTATGGTTCTGCAAAACCTAGCAGTGATGTTATCAAAACATGGGATCTCTTCAGTGTACAATGGCACCACTGAGCACAGAACAGCTCGAGCACTCCTTGGCATCAAACCATAACAGCACATTATGAACACCAGTTATTCAATCTTTGCTTGAATTTTTAGGGGTAGTTTTTAGGGTTTTTAGGGGTAAATATGTATGTGCACATGCACAGGTATGCTTTTGAGCACACAAACAAAGGTCACTCATAATCAAATAAACCTGACAGCTCTTACTTGAAAAAAGCATTTTTTTGCGACTGCATGGCTCAAGTCAGCAGAATAGTTATCCAAGAATTCTCCATTTACAAATTTCAGTTTCTCCTTGTCATGGTCTGGAAAAGTATGACGGAAAAATACAGTGGAAAATCCTGCAGGCAGGCTGTCACCTCCAGTGCCAGGAGAAATGGCTGAGTGATGCCACCGGGATGGGAAGGATGGCCCTGAAAATGGTTCTGCAAAGACCACTGCAGAAAGACCTTTACCAGCTAGCGACTATAAATTTATTTTCTGCAAAGGAACCTTCTGGCATAATGTGCAGAGAAAGGACATAAAATCCAATCTGTCTGCCAGTGAAACTAAAGTGAATGTGAAGGCGGGAGAGGCAGCATATTTTGTTGAAATATGTAGATATGCCACTCAAGATCTCAATGCGTGCCACCGTCTGACACCAAAGGGTGAAACACTATGATCTCTGCTGACAATATTTATACTGAGAAAACCTCCAATATTTCATTCAAAGTTCCCAAAATGCCCATCATCCTCTCTTCAGAAGCAAGAGCATTGGCTGAGAGCCCTCTGCAAGGCTCCAAGAACAGGTGACAGAGCCTGTGGACCACCCTGCCAGCATCACTTGTTTCCATCTTAGCAGCACTTACCTTTCTACTTCCAGAGGACAACTGAGGACCATGAAAACTGAATTCACTTTGTTTTCCACATCAAATAAAGTAAATAAAATCCTTCATCAACAGGGACCACTGCAGCCTGCTTCACAAGTGGGGCAGGAGGAAAGCTTCACCTGCAGAGCTGGCCAAGGTGCACCAAGACCGTGACTCCGCAGTGAGGGGTAGGATGCTTTCGCTTGCATACAGATTAAGCAGCTAAATCATCCAGAAACATGTTTACAGATTCAGCTTTTTCCTTTCTTCTCACCTTTGTTAGATAATTTGTGTAACCTGTAACATTAAATGAAAGCCATGCAGAACAGCAACCATGTCTTTTATAAATAATTGTTTTCAAAGCAACAAAATAACCATTACCCTCTAATCTAATAAAGCTGTTAAATAAAACCAGTAATATTCCACAAAACAGGCATGCAGAACACTAACACAAGTTAAACAGACACACACAGAAAAAAAAAAAACAAAACCAGGACTGCTGTAATACAGCTTAATTTTCAGTGAGGCAATACTAAAATATAATTAGCTAAATATTATTAAGTACAAATATTAAGTTTAAGTAATACTGAGAGAGGGCAAAGGATCTAAAGAGCAATGAATCTAAAGATACACTTTTAAATATTTAAGCCAGTTTTCCACCTGCATTTTTATCATCCTATTAACATGTTTATACATGTTGTACAATAACTTTGTGCATTAGAATGTTTTTTTTCCAATTGTTTAATCTTCCTATTTCTGTTTTTTAAACATCCAAAAATCGCTCAAGCCTCTGGGTGTATTTATTTTAATTAAATACAACAAAATCAAATGAAAAGCTTTTGCATTGTTTGAAAGAGAAGACCACTCTGAATTTTCCTGCATGTGTTCCAACAGAGATCTGTCTGTTACATCCCCAGAGAAACCCCACTGAAGACAATAGCTGTGCCAACAGCGATTTGTCTGTATTGTGAAGGGAAGCGTTTAAAAAAAAATAAAAAAAGAGAGTAATTTAATATTTGCATTGTGTTTGCACAAAGAAGAGCTGATCAGAGAGAATACTGAATGCACAGGGTGGCACCTTCCACCCTGTGCCTCTATGAGAGCACACTCCCACACCCCTGCTGCAACGGGGGAACAGAGATGCTCCAGGACACACACTGACTCTCTGGCAGTACAGTGTCATCCTAAGTTCTCTTCAATCACTTAAAAGCATCTGCTCTTATGCCATGGAAGATGGATGTTGACATGTTTTGACAAAAGACCTGAACCTCAAGCAAAACAACCCAAGCAAGACTGGGCACCAGGTAGCCTCACCCTTGCGTGGCCAGTCCTTGCTCCATCAGGTGGCCAGCGCTTCACTTCTTGTTAGCTCCAGCTGACACACCTGTGCTTTGAGACTTAATTCTGCACTGCCTTCACCATCTTCCTAGGTTTTTGCTTTTTGTAAAGTTACATTCACATTCATATCTGTGGTCATTCACACTGGGGACAATCTCTGTGTTCACCTGAGAGCAGGTAATGCCAGGCTCTGCCTTCGCTCCACCCACTGTGATTTACTCCCAAAATGAGAACAGTGGAAGGTAAAGAGAAAGGCTTTAAAGGCTTCCTCCTAGTATCTAGCCAGAAAAATATCTTTGCAGTAGTTATGCCTTTTCACTGCAACCAGTTTCTTCTGTAACAAAAGGCTGCTTTTGAGGTGAACTCCTTATGCTGCACTAGGGTAACAGGCTCCAACAGCACTTCAAATGTTGTTAGAAGAGGTTTTCTAAAATCCTGCATAAATACACAGGAGCTGCATGTGCAAGGAAGGAAACAGGATCTCTGTCATCTTTCAGCCCACCATTCTAATCATGTACAAATTCCACAACGAAAAAGGCAGAGTACTCTCAGAACATGTGCTATTGCTTCCAAATGTTATTCAAAATATTAATAATTACAAAAAATGCACAGTGGTATTTGACAGTTACTTTTTTTAATAAGCTTACACTGATGAGTAGGTTTTCACCAAGCTCATTGTTTAGATAAAAGGCAAATGAAAGTTGAAAATAAATTGCCAGACAGTATTTCAAGAAGGCTATTTTTGTTCCCATATGTGGGTTTAGTTACTCAATACAAGCAAAGTTTAACAACAAGAGTAGCAAATAAAGAACTTCACATCATACAAACTGCCTTGTATTTTTTGGAAATAATCTGGAACTAGTCTACTTCAGCAGAGATTTAACTGTGGAGTACTTAAAATTGACTTGTTTTCAAAGTCTGAAGACAATCCTTCTCAAATGTAGACTATCCAAGTAGTGCTGCTGAAACTCATGTGATTTTTTTTCCTCCCTTTTAGACAACTTCAAAGTCACATTTGCTTAAACTCTATTTCTTCTATGCTAACAGAGAGTCTTTCTGGATATTCGGTTCCAGCACCAATTTCACATCTTTATATTAGTTTCACCTCATTTTCAGACCTCCACTCACCAATTGCAGAAATCTGGAGAAATAATTTCCCAGAGTGAATTACTTATTAAAAAGCAAACATATCAATGAATATCCCAAACTAGGCACCATGCAAGGCCAAAGTAATACTCTCAACCTCATGATTTCTCCCAGTAGATTTTGACAGACCACTTTGAACTAGTCATGAGCACTGCCAGTAATTTTTTTGATAGCCAACAAAGGGGCAATTACAGAGTAGCACCAAGATACTTCTCACATTTTGGGAGGATTCCACCCAGAAACATGCCACTGATATTCACATTTAAGATCTCCCAGGGCCCTATTACTTCTTGCTTTTCCAGTAATATCCAGGATTGCTCGGGGATTCGAAACAAAATCAAGGCTTAACAAGCCACAGTTTCCAAAAATTTGCTTCGTTTTAATTGTGACAATACAGGAATTAATGCTAAGCTATTCAGCTACCTACCTGGTCAATTTTACATCTGTATTCATACTCTGGGTGAATCATATTTAGAAAAATTATATATATAATATATTAAACATGGTATGACATTCCATCAAGTTATCTTTATTATGTAATTCCATCCTTAAAAAGGCCTGAAGATAGTTGATACAGTCATTTAGAAACTTAATACTGAAATATATATCTAAAAAGTGTCAGAGCCCTAATCATCAGAGGAGTTACCAACTATGGGAAAACACCCCACTACTACAAACCTGAGGATTTTGGCTCGTGGGCTCCTGGCCAGTGCTGGGAACACTTCTGGGACAGGACAGACTCCTGGCCAGGGCACAGGGACCAAAGGTGACTTTTCCCAAAAATCATCAACCGGTCCCCAACTATCCCTCCTCTCCCAGAGTTTACTTTGGGGTTATCCATTGTAATGTTTGAGCTCCACCCAGATATTATAGATTTACAGACTCATTTCTTGGCTGCTGTCCTCCAACTGACTTTCACACCTTCTCAGATATTCAGGAGAAGAATAAAGTAATATCAAAAAAAAAAAAAAAAAAAAAGAAAAGCCAAGTATTAATCCAACAAGTCATTCCTAGGTGCACCTTACACCACAGGTGGTGCACATTAAAACCAGACAGGACCATCTGCCCTCAGGTATCACAGACTCCCCAAATTAGCCCAATCTAGAAATTCAAAACAATCAATCTCCACCCCAAAAAGCCCCTCAGTTCTCCAAGTTTCCAATTATGCTATTAATAAATACATATACACACACACATCCATACAAACACCAAAAAAGCCCACAGCTCAATTTTATCCTCTAATAAATGGCCAATGGGCCAAGGAGACCTCTGTCCCAACCCTTACCCCAAAACACCCTATCACTGCCATCAGGTATGAATGAGGCTCCACCACAGCCACAAACCATCAGTAGGACTCTGCCACTCCATGAGGTTTATTTGATAACAATTCTACTTTTCCCCCCAGTATTACAACTCAGCAACTTATTTCCAAACCATTTAGGCTCACCATAAAGACACACTCAGTGTTGCAAGAGTGAATTGCATTTTAGTAGTACTGGCCGTTTTTTAGAACTTTAAATTAAATTTCACATAAAACCTCAGCTTTAGATGTCCCTTAATCTGTCTCCTGTTTATGACTTTGCAAAACACTACCCAGTATAAAAATTTGTCAAACACAGTATTTTCTTCAGTAACTTTTAGTACACCAAATGCTTCCTGTGCAAATCAAGTGATGACCCACCTCCTCCCCTAGGAAAGCCTATAGAAGACTTTTTATACTTTTTTAAAAAAAATATTTCAGTTAACCCTAACCCTCTATTTCTCTTCCATTTCCAGTCAGATGGCTTCCTCAGCTAAAAAAATTAATTCCTGATAAGACACCCTTTCAACCAACAGAAAATGGACTTTTGACTAAGGGCAATGGGCTGCACCAGCAGAGGTTGTTCAATTTGATTTAATTTTTTTTTTTTCATTATGGTCACAATCACTGTGACATCGTTGGCCACAGAAATAATTAAAGTGAAAAACCCTCTGATGTGTCCCAGTTCCATAGGTGCTCAAGAGCAGGCTCAGCCTGGCATCCCCACTGCTCCTAAGGAGGAGGCAGAGGCAGCTGCACTGTGAGCCTCCCTCCTGCAGCACATTCATTGCACAGGTAACTTACCATCCTATTAATGTGGCTTATAGACAGCTGTAAATTTTCAGCATTACAACACTTTATGATGTTAGATATTGCATCATATGTTGCACAGATAGTTTATTGTACATTTTTCCACTTTGAAGACTTTCATGGTTCCTACACAAATTGCACACAGCTGCATATTACTGGTAGTTGACAAGTTATTAAAAATTACATTATCTGATCATCTGGGAGACAGAAAGCAATAGTGCTGCTGAATGCTACACTTTGACATGTGCATAAAAAGGAATGTTGTGGTCCAATTTTAAAATACTATCCCTTATGAAGAAATTTTTTATTTAAATAAAGATCTACTGCTTTAACAGCATCCAAATGTGCACTGCTGCATATTCTGCATATAAATATCCCACTGTGAAGGGCTGTACTACAGTGCAAAAACTGCCACTGGAAATACTGGAATCATCTGGCTTTCCTGCAGCTAAAATCTCCAAATAAATGTTGTATTAGCATACCTGTTTGTGCTTCATTTTCTGATAACAGAGCTCAAGAAGCAGATAAATCACAGAGCAAGCACTAAAACCCAGGACAGTCAGCTTCCAACTTGTTTGAACTTGACTGTATACTGCTAGGCTCGAACTGAATGTAAACTGCTGCCCTGTAATAGGTGAGATCATACGTTAATAATCTTTTGGGCATAGTTATTTGTATCTTAATACTGCCCAAAGGCCCTAAACCAAGATCATACCACATGATTCTGGATTCTCCACCATACAGTTCCTGTCTTGAAGAAGTTATGATCTCACATAGACAAGATGCAACAAAGAAATACAACAAGCAATCAAGGGAGGGGAAGAGTGGGAAGTCATCAACTTAAAGGCACAGTTAGTTGATTCTAACTACTGAAAAATCCCTCTGGGCAGGGAGCAAATAAAGACATATAGCAGTAGTTAGCATAGGAGCCCTGTTAAGGAGTAAATTCTTCAGTGGTTCTCAGAAGTAGCTACAGTGCTACTGAGCTACAGTGCTACTACCTGAGCCTTAACTAGTACTATGCAATACAGTTTATAATTTTAAACATTATAAATTTGTGGCAGAGGAGTAACAAGCCAGGTACATTCTTGCCATTTTCTAGAAAAAACTGAAGCAGAACTTTTACGAGTGATCAAGCAGCAAGAACTCGTATAATCCATTAAAGTCCTCTCAGTTTGTTCAACTATTCCCATACTGCCAAAACACAAAGGTCCTTAGTTAAAGGCAGATAAGGTCCATCTATCCAAGGAAGGAGAAATTTAAACTATTAATTTTAATGGCATTTTCAACAAGAACTGCATTCACCAAGGTTTCCAGTTCATAGAATATGCCGAGTTGGAAGGGGCCCATCAGGATCATCAAGTCCAACTCTAGTCCTGGTGGAGGGAACCCCCAAGATCACACCATGTGCCTGAGAGAGTCATCCAAACACTTCTTGAACTCAAGAAGTCTTGGTGTTGGGACCACTTCCCTGGGGAGCCTGTTCCACTGTTCAGTCAACCTCTGGGTGAAAACTAAAGTTGCCTTAACTAAAGGCCATTTGCCTCTTTACCAAAACAATCTAAAGAATCGCAGGTTTCTACAAACACCCTTGCCCACTCATCTTACTTGTCCCTTTGCAGATTTAAATATGTGAATTTAATTTGCATTACTCACTTGTTTCTTATCGCCACCAACCATTTTGTAAGCCTAGGAAGAGATTCTTCTGCATTAGGAGAACACTGGGACAAGATGTCTTCCATTTCGGATACTACCTCAATATAACTTAAATAACAAATAACTGAATTTTATATATTTGGTGCAATAAGACATTCAGCAATATAACTTGTAACACACAAAGCACAAAACTGGATCCCAATAAATAAATAAATAAATAAGTGAAACAAACCATGAGTTTAAGTTGCTTTCCATGAACACATCCATCTTGCTGAAAGGAATGCTTCACTATGACTGATTTGTCCTTCCCGTG
The DNA here is from genome assembly GCA_023637945.1 of Phaethornis superciliosus. Classification (NCBI taxonomy): domain Eukaryota; kingdom Metazoa; phylum Chordata; class Aves; order Apodiformes; family Trochilidae; genus Phaethornis; species Phaethornis superciliosus. The sequence continues at coordinate 19,522,065 of JAJQWJ010000009.1, read as the reverse complement.
TAAAACAGATTCCAGCTAAGGGCTAGTAATGGCATTTGCCACGTGTCATGACAGGGGACTGAGGGAACCAACACCCATAAATCCAATCTGAATACCTGTCCAAGGCTGATATAGAACCTCTGTCTCCAGGACAAGTAAGGTCACCACCAAATGAAAACCATCACCAGTGGCAACAAACCTTGACACTGCAACATCTCAGATGGAGAGAGAAAAAAACCTCAAAATTTACTAAGTAACCATCAAGACCTGCAGCTGTAAAGACTACTGATTGATTACAATCACTGTTCTAGTATTTTTTAATTGAATACTCATCCTCAGAAAACCCCATAATTTGTAATACATTGAAGCTGAGTTTCTGAGCAAAGTATACATAATATGGAACCCAGCCAAATACTACAGATTACACCACTGTCTCGAAAGCCTGCTGGCAAGGTACGAGTTGCTTCAAAGTAATGCTAAATTATGGAGTCTTCATTCTTTATGAAAATAAAATAACCTGTTATCTCTTGCTCATCTGAAGCTACCAAATATTTACTTCCCTGGTTGAGCAGAAAACAGACCTTCTTGAGGTCTTTTATTCCCATTGAGTGGCCATGAATACAAATATGTACAGTAGTACAGAAGGATATAAAAATAGAAAGAAAGAACACACAAAAACTTGCTACTATCAATATTTTAATAATGAGGCAGCTTTATCTTAATCAATATATCAATTTATACACATGGGGTGACAAGAATATATTAAAGTTATTCTGAAGCTGGGCCATTAAATTGCTTAGACAACCTGTTAACTGGTGCTGCTGGCAATTAGGAATGCATTTTCACTGGAGGTTTTCCGTAGGGCCATGCTTCAAAGGTTCAATAGGCAGTATATTAACTTACCAAGAAACATCCTGAGAACTGCTCCTCTGTCATGTAAGCTCATTGCTTCCAACTAATTAAACCCACTGTTCACATTCTTAAGAAGTCAACGTTTTTCTCCACGTTTAGCGTTTGCGTGGCTATGAGAAAAGTAACTCTAATCAGCCAAGCTACACCAACCAACACCGAGCTGGATATATTTTTCCTCTATCCCAAAGTAATTTTGATTTGCTCGTAACATATTTGGACTAAAGAATTTTTATTTTAGTCTTCTGCAGCACTCATCATTTTGTACACTTACTCATATGCACATGTACGTGCATGAAAGGCAAATTTACTTTGGGACTTTTCTATTAAGGGAAAACTTGGCATTTCTCTAGCACAAAGCTGTAAAAGCTAGCTGGAATGCAGATCCTAATCACCAGAGAAAAACTTGCTGAAAGAAGGGATCTGCACCTCACTGTAAATAGAGCTGTTCCACAAAGACTGGGAGGGGGAACAAGCAATGTGCTCTAAAGAAATGGGAAAAAAGACTGATGGGTAAAGAATAAGCAGCATAAAACCAAAATTGCAACTGCCAATATTTCTGTTTCTTTTGCATCAGGGGAAATTAGTTTAAAAAGGTTCTCATGCCCCTGTGAGCAAACCAGAGGAAAATGGCACTGCTGAATGCAGGAATTAATTACTCAAAACTACCTGGACAGTTTACCCTCAGTCTTCAGTGAGAGTAACAACAGTGAGAAGGGTGGGATGAAGGCAGGATGCTGAAGGTAGCCAGGAAGCACATGGGAAATAGCCCAGCCAGAAAGGAAGCCCATCTTCATGCCACTCAGTGTACTGCAGCTCAGGGACCCAGAAAAAGCCCTTCTAAACATCCCTATGGGGTGTGTTTATGCTGCACGTCTGATAGCAAATACATCAAGTTAGACGGGTACCAGAGGATTATAGCATAGCAAATGCAAATGTCTGTTTTCAAAAAAGGCAAAAACTAATTTTGTTATCTAAATGTTGGCTGATTCAATCTCAGAAGTAATGAAATGTTTTAAAACATTTCAGAAAACAGATAATTAGAGACCTGAAGGAAAAAGGGGGGGGGAAAAAGCAGGATCAGACACAACTTGGGTTAACCAGCAAAAATTTATGCCACATTTTCCCAGTATGTTTTGCAAATAAAACACAAGATTTCTCTAAGCATCATGCTGTAGGTCTCATTTATCTGGCCATCAGAGAACACCACTGTGATGTTATTCAGGAAATAACCAATTTAGTGGGAGAAAATTAAAGAAACTAAAGTTGCTGGGACTAAAGTCAAAAGGTCAAATAAGAACAAGAAAAATGAGTCTGTAGTGGTTACTAATAGATTGTTTTCCTCTGAGGGTTTGTCCTGAGACATATTATTTTTTAATGATACATACGTGTGTGTGTGTATTCATATATATATATAAAAATGAAAGTGTCTTGAAGAAAAAAAATGAAAACACTAATGAAGTTTGCTGCTTGTCAGAGTAGAAGGTGACATCTGTCATATATTAAGAACAGGGTAATTTTAAGAACAGGTAATCAATACAGGCCCAAATACTTAGTACTTCATATAAAATTGTGCACTTGAGGACAAAACAAGAAGACTGCATCTGGTAAATTTAGGTAGAAAATCATTAAGCAAAAACTGGTGCACTAGATGAAGGACAGCTTAGTGACACAGCTCTGAAAAAAGTTTGAGAAGCATTTTTGCTGTGTGTATTATGCTGGGCTCAGTACAGCCTTGTGAGCATCCTTGGTCACTCACCTTTACAAAACCACCCTTCCAAACAAGACAAATGATGCCAAAACAAATTTAGGCTAGAAACCTGATTTTTTTTTTTTTTTTTGGTAATTTGAATGCCCATTCATCAAGCCACAGGCACAAAAAAACCCAACCAACAAAATTTTAAGTGGTTCAGACTACAGGGAGGACTCCGACACCATTGCCTGCTACAGCAGTGGACTAGATATGATATGTCACACTAGGACAAAAAAATATAGAGAAAGTCTGAAGAGGCACTGGCATTGCTTTTCTTTTTAAAAGCAAATTCTTTAGTACATAAATGAGTGAAACAAAACTAGTACAGGTAAGCAAGGAGGGGCAACCACCAAAGGAACCACAGAGAAGACAAGTAAGTAAACAGTTCTCTTTTCTCTTCATAAAATGTAACTCTTTAGACACTGCTTTCATTTTAAAAGAAGGTTCATAAACAAACAAAACAAAAAACAGAGCAGGATAATACAAACAGCAAGAGAAGGTATGTCTTGCTTTAAAGGACTAAAAAAGAACAAAACAGACCTTTGGTGTCATCCAATGCCTTCTGAAAACCTGAAAGGTATTTCTTAATTTGCTAAGAAATTCTTTTTCAAAATGTTTTTGTTCAGTTGAAATCTAGCTCCTGAAATAGATCCACCCAGGATTTTTCAACCTGAGCTTCACTACAGGCCCTTGAATAACATGAAGATGAGGGCACTAGGAATGATACATTTTACTTCACGGATAAATTTTTTTTTTTTCTTAATTTAGAAACAAATTTTAAAGTCTAACAGAGAGACTTCTCTTAGATCAACCTAATGCCAGTAGCAACCACTCCAACAGATAACTGATTTGACAACTTACCATTACAGCCACATTGCATGACTCAGACTGCTTTATTGACTTCTAAATAACGCAACCAAATACCTCCCTTGCTTAAGAAAACTCACACCCCGACAGCTGGGAATCACCAGGCCAGACTGGATGGTGTATTTAGACACATGTGGACTCCTGACAATTCATTGCTTTTAACTGCTCCCCTTTTTTTTTTCTTCTGATAATGATAACAAACCAAAGAGCATCCCTCTAGTAAACAAAGTTATTTAGCTCCCATCAGCCTCTGCAACTCCTAACAGGAATTAAAGGAATTAAAACATTAGAAGTTCTTTATAAAGAACTAAAATCTAGTTTGTACAGTCACACTTATGCAGAGGAGAGAAGACAGCCTCCTGCGTGTGTACAAACCTTGCGGCAGTGGCCAAAGCCCCACTTAAAACTGAGGGAAAGCTGCACCAGCAAGCAGCAAAATATTAGACTCAGGTCCAGTGGGACGAACAGGCTTGTGACCCCTTAAACAAACAATCCTCTATTCTAAAGAAATGAGGGCTGGTTAAAGTTAATCTGTGCTGCATATCTATTAGTGTTGGTAATCATATCATTATATTATTATTGGGCTGGGTGTTTTTGAGGCAGGAAAAAAAAAATTGAATCTTCCTTGCAGCAAATTCCAGAATTGATTACTATGTAAACATCACTTCATTAATTCTAAACTATTTAAGTAGGCACACGCACTACACATAGATTTGATACATATATACAAATTATTTTCATTTCTTTTCCTAATTTTAAGTAGTGCAAGTTCTCCTCCTTTTCAGAAATAACCCTACTTGAAGTGCCACTGACGAAAAGGAATAGCAAGCTCTTTAAATTGGGCTATTAAGTCTTTTGTATCTCAATCTGTGATAAGCAAAAGATGCATATAATTATCCTCTGTCCAAAACAAATGCATTTCCAGTACAAAGGTAGTAAAGTTCTTACACTGCATATAAACAAAAAAACCTAATAATCTACATTAATAGGTATTTACTGAACAATATATTGCCCCAAGCATTTTTTTTAATCCAGCAGCCATCCCAGGCTGAGACAGCCCTATGAAAAATATGAAAGGTTGTATCAAGAGGCAGAAAATCAAGGGAAGAAAAACACACAGACCTCTCAAGGTAAGGTTGCTTCATACAGACTTGCATGTATTCAGTCCTCAAAGCCTTTTAGGAGCTGCGGACACCATGATGGAACTTTTTTTTCCATTTTTTAAACACACTAGCGAGTTTTCCCTGTAAAGAAAGCAAATACATGCTGCCAAACACACTAAGCAAGAATGGTCCTGAAGTTTTAAAAAAACCTCAAAAAGCCCCTCAAATCAAAGTGGTACTGAACAGTAATAAACACTCCAGCATTTGCAGTCCTAATTCCAAGCACCAATATAGGAGTGACAACACAACTGACATATCTGCTCTGCAACATTAACATCACACACATCCAAAGGAATTGCTTGTGACCGATACAGTGATCATAAAAAGTAAAATTTTAACCATAGTGGGAAGCAAGGGAAAGAAGTCAGGGCAGATGCCTAAAACGCAGCATTAAATAGACAGCTATTTCTAGAACATCAGAACAGGTTTTCGACAAGAAGCTCAAACCCATTTTCTCTCCATCATATCAAGAAAATAGGTAACCTTGGGTATCTGGATTCTTGATCTCAAGCATAATATCTTTGTTTCTTCTTTCTGCAGCCTCTGAACATTTTTAGTTTGAACATGATAAAGGTGGCAGAAACAAAGAGTAATTTGAATGAGCTGAATGTTCATTATCTTGTCATAATGCACAAAACTCACATGTTCTGAAAGACTTCTATTCTTTCCTCTAAATATTTTTATTCAAATAAGCTCAAATGCTATAGAATCTGAAGCTAGACTACAGTACCCAGAAGGAAACCCATATGTTCCTTTTTCCACCTTTAAGAAAAAACAGGTATTTTCTATATCTGCATGCCACAGAAGTACAGCCCACCATGCCTTCCCATAATACTTCTGTAATAACAGAGTTATTGCCAGTGTAAACCAGCCAAAAGTACGTGGTAGACATATGAGATGGGAAAGCCTAAGTAGTGGTCTATAGTAACTGAACCGTAAAAACTATAGAAATATGAAAAAAAATAATCCCTTCGTGTCACGTTTTAACATCTGTCAGTGATTTTCCAAGTTGCGGGCTATATGTAAAACTTGGTATTTAACAAGCACCACCCATCCTCCTTTAGTTCACCCTGAACATTTGACCACTCTGAGATGAGATTCCTGCCAGCAGATTCCAACCCCCTGTCAGAGAGCTCCAGCAACAGCACAGGGTTCATGAAATTACAGGAAAACATAACTAATGTTTTCTCTTACCCCCTTTTTGATAAACCTCTCAGCTGCATAGAGTCTATTTATTGCTCAGCAGTGACTGCTCAAGCAGTGGCTCTACATGAGAAACTTTCTATAAAAGACCTTCTTGTAACCCTTCTGGAAAGCTATGCCTGTCGTGCCAGCCGGCTTGCCTACACCCACATATTTGCAGGTTCCTTTAAACAATTTTCCTCTCCGAGAGCTAATATTGACTCTTCCCCATGTTTTCATTAAGTCTATTCTTTATTACAGTTTCTATCTATATGCCCTGTACATTTACTGTCTGCAGCTCCTTGCAACACTCACCAACTTCTGAAAGTAAAAGAAAAGAAAAAATCCTGGCATCACAGTTGTAATCTTCTGTTCCTCAGCATCGAGGCTGACTTAAGCAATAGGTTACACACCAGAGTCAGCAGCTCATCAAGTTCACATTCAAATGCTTTTAGAAATCTTGATTTAATACCATCTGGTCCTGATGATTTGTTACAGTTCCTTTCACCAATTAATTATACATCCGCTTTCACTGACACTTCAATTTGAGACAGTTCCTCAGAAGTGTCTTCTGGAAGAAAAAGGCTCCGGCATGCACAACTCACCCTACAGTTTTCTCCCCTGCAAAGAAATAGTTTAGTTTTCACATTTGCATTCCCATCTTTCTCAAATGCTTCTTTTAGCACCTGAAAGCCAATCTATCTGGAAAAGGTTGTATTACTGGTTTTTACTTGCAATTGTTAATAAGCTGATCTTCAAGCTCAGATGCAGACTTTCCTATTTTCTTCTCATACTTCCCAGAATTCATGAGCTTTCCTAGTTTCCTTGGTTTATGGCAGCTTCTTCTTCCTGAGAAGTGTACTCTTACTTCTAGTAATCTTTTTTCGTTTGACAATATTGACTTCTCCCCTTCCAGAAAAACCTTTTTTTTATTGATGGCATAAGTTCACTCTTCACCACTGTCTTTAAGGAGTCATCGTGCATCCTGTGGCCACTTTAATCTTTCAGCTGTTTCTTTACTAAATAAAAAAAAGAACAGCGAAGGAATTCTGATCTTCATAATTTTCATGTCATTCTCATTACAGAAGTTGAATATGACAGTGATCGGGGGGTGGGGGTGGGGGGTGTTGGGTGGGTTATTGCTCTAAAAACAAGTACAAGACAGCCACTGTCACAGTGCCTTTACTCTACTTCCACCTCAAACCAACTGCACCAAGACATGATTCTCTCCTCAGGGACTATCTACCCAGCTGCTCCAAAAAACATTAATTTATGACAGTTCACACATAATCCCCAAATAAAACTTGTCTTGACAAGTAAGGCAGCCCCCGTAAGGGTAGCAGAAGCTGAGGTTTTTGTTCTTACAAGCTTTGTACTCTTTCAGCTGCATATAATAACTGGTATTGATGTACCAATTGTAGTCACTCAACTGAAAATGATCACTACTAGACATAACTAGTACCCCAGCAAATAAGAAAAAAATTCAGTTCCCATCTACAAAACCAGGAGATATGGCCCTACAAATATTGTTATGCAAATATCTTGTGTTGATTAACCCCAAGTACCACCTTTGGTTTCACCCAAAACACTTTCCCAGAAGAAAGTTGAACAACCAGTCAAGAGTGTTGAGATTATTAGAACAGAAATACCACCAAAACTTCCAGCTGAGATCAGGGCACACAGTAAGAAAAAGATAGTTCACAAACAGACAGGAATATTACCCAATCCATACACTTTAGTTGTAAAAAGCCTATAAATAATACTGAGTAGTTGCATTGTCCCAAAGACAGGCTGCATAAGAATTACATGATCAGCACTCTAGTTTTTCCCTTGTTCTTGAGTAAGAGCAAACCATAAAGCTATAGTAATAAAAAAAAAAATGAAAAATTACTACTTCCAGAAAATCATATTTTTTTGTGACTTCACTTGAATTTTCTTGGCTCTGCTAGAAGATTTTAAAAAACCTCCAAGTCAGAGGCAGAAGAAACCTGTAAGGTTACCCTGTCCCCAGACTGATCCCACCAGGTATTTCCTAATAGCCTCTCCAATACAACTGCTCACTGTCAATTTACAAAGCCCTGTATTAAAGTTAGATTACAAATAACATGACGACAGTTTCTGTAAAATGTTTCCTCATTAGAAATCTCTGCAAGTTTTAACAAAACAGGGAAGACAACCCAAACCGGTCAGTAATTTCAGTGAAATATCATGAGGAAATGAATGAATTTATCATAAGGCTACCTCACCAGGGAGAGCAGGAAGGTATAAGATTAAACAAACTTCCCCTGTAGACTGCAATATGATTATAAAATAAGAAAGCCAAGCTATATCAGTTTCCAGTAATAGTTTAATTCTTGGAAGGTTGTTGCTGAAAAGCAAGATTCATCAATGTGTCTTGCTACAAAATCATGGAAAAGTTTGCAAGAAGCAAGCTAGTAAAATAACTAATGTGATTTCTATGGTCAGTGAGATAGCTTTAAACATCACACTATGTTAGTAATAGCTATTTTTCAAATCTGCTTTTAAAAGCAGCTTTTGCACATAGCTAACAATGAACAGAAAATTAGGGTTGTTTTTTTTCCCTAACATTGCTCAGGCAGAGAAAAATATATGTATTCTAGAAGCATACTAATAAAACTGATTAATTAAGGAAAAGAACTGTGCATGGATTCCAGGTGAGACAACAGCAACAGAAGAAACCATGTGAATGACTATATCAAGAGGTCTGAACTAGTCATTAAGTTTGATTGTGACACATTAGTTGTTGAAAACATGATATGGCTCTTCAGAGGAACCAGAATCTCTCATTTGGGAAGTCTAGAAACAGTGGGCTCAAAGGGCTTTTCTTCACTTCAAGAGGTTGAGAGAATAGGAGTCTGACCTTTTTTTTTTTTTTTTTTTTTCTTTTTTTTAAAACAAGCAACATTAGAGATTAGAATTATCTGCTACATTGCTCTTAAGCAACAAAGATAATAGCCCAGTGCTAAAGATGGATGCCAGGACTCTTGGTCCTCATGTGGATACTTATCCTCTGAGGATATTTTCCTGGTAACTGGCACCACCAAAGCTAACTCTTTCACATTTCAGCCAAAACTACTCTACCTCAAACCGATTCACCCATGTTCGCCTTGATCTACAACACCACTTTGATCCATTCAGTTTACAGAACTCTTTCTAGCACCCGACATAGAGTGGTGACCTATCAGCAGTACAGCAGCCTCACCACAGCCCCACAGTCACACTTCCCACACCAGCACAAGCTTAGGGAAAGTCCACACCACCCCCAGTGCGTGCAGGGTCCCAGGCTGTGCACTGGCAGAGCCAGCATTATTGCTCATCAGTCTCCTGTAGGTAACACGAGCAGGGTGGGCTGGAAGATGAAGAAAGGACATGTGCCAGGTGGGACCTTTCAGGGAGACATTTGTGCACCACAGGAATATGTAAGAAAGCTGAAAACAGCAAATCCAAACCTCCTAAAGAAAAAGCATCTAAATCACAGAGCTTGGCGGTAAAGAGGTGGGTTTTGAGACAACGCAGCAGGAGATCCACAAACGCATCTCAGCCAGAGCAGAGTGGACTTGCCTTACCAGGGGCACAGGAAGAGCAGCAAAGCAACACTTCAAACAGCCCTTACCCATTTAAAAGGCAATCTGAAACCAGAGGGAAAGCTATTTTACAGTAGAAATCCTTCCCTGCTTCTGTTTAATATATTGCCTGTTTGAGATATTTTGAAAACACTAGAGGAAATTATTTACAGCACCATTGATACGTTAGGCAACTGCTTATACACTTCCATTGACAGGCTTCCAGCAGAGACATTGCAAACTGTCCAGAGTCCCTACTACAAGTACAATGTATCAAAATTAATCTGGCACCTGTGTAAAATTTGGCAGTCATACTCAATAAACCGTTTCGACCATGATGTAGCAGTGACTGACAACTTGAAGGGAGAGAGCTGGGCACAAAGCTCCTCTCCACGCCTCATTACAGTGCCGCGCCAGTCAATATACGCAGCACTGCTTGCTCTTGCAGCTGGGGCCATTACTCATTATGGTAGCCTAGGAAGACACCAAATGCCCTCCAGAATTTCAAAGAGCAGAAAAACATCAGCAGAAAACATCAAGCTACTAGAAGAGTCCCTAGAAGAAAACAGAAGCAAAGCTGTAAGCATCACTAATGGTTGTACCTTAAGCAGCGATCGGGTGCTAAAGATATAGTGGCAGGCAAAACGGACAATTTAAATTCAGAGAACAAAGCACATTCTTAACCAAAGCACCACCATGTAACCGTGAAGTATCACACAAACGTTTCAGCACCCCTTTATGTTCCTGACATATTGCCCTGCCAGCAATGATTATCAACAACCTGAGAGCCAGAGAAGAACAAGTCCAGTACCTTGCACCCCTCCCGGGGCATTCTGAGCTCACAAAAATGTGCCCTGTCTGAGTAACTCATTTGTTCTTCAACTATATTGTACAGTACTTAACGAGGTCATGAATAATCATTTAAAAGCATGCAAATCACTTTTATTTTGTGTATTACCTAGGAAATTAAGTGCTGCCTTCTCCTTTATCTTGTTAGCACAAGTCATTACATCTTTTTCATATGCCAAGATAAATTTAACACATATTCATTGGTTTCTAAGGAAAAAGAAACTGTAGGCACCAAGTTATACCTAAAATACATGTAATTCCCTCTGCTATCTTAATTGCATGCAAAGGGCACGGGGCAAAGAGCCTGATTTTAGCCTGGTACAACTTCAGATGTCCCTTCTGAAAATTATGAAAGTGTCCAAAGCCACGTTGAACGAGGCCTTGAGCAGCCTGATCTAGCAGGACGTGTCCCTGCCCATGGCAAGGGGATTAGAATTTGATGATCCTTAAGGTCTCCAGCCTGAGCCATTCTACGATTCCATTCTCCAAATATACTACTAAAGTGTTATATTATTGTCAAAATCACCTGCTTCCTATTTTATTTTTTGAAAAGGCTGACTACCTTTAAGATGTGGCACTTTTTTTACTGACATGCTATTTTCAAATTATAGCTCTATTTCTGTTAGCAAAACCTTACATGACCACTGAATCCAAAATGGGTTTCCTGGCCCAAACCACCTTTTTCCTTCCTCATGCACTGATGTCTTACCTCCTGTAATTTTAATGAAGCTCCAGCTCTTGTGTTGGTACATTGTGGGCACATGTCCATCACTGCTTCCCATGGGGAGGGCAGGCAAAGCATTAATCCTTGCTGCTGAGCCAGCAGAGGGAGCACAGAACATATTTAGATCAAGATTCATAATTGATTCTTAGGGGGAAAAAAGGGAAAAAAAAAAAAAAAAAAAAAAAAAGAAAGAAAAAAAAAGGGGGAAAAAAGATCTGATCAGTCATTAAAATTGCTTGGATTCTAAGCAACATCTTCAATCAGACTGCAGAAAAACAGGGACTTAAATATGAGGTTAAAGCCCAATAAAAATAGCTCTTCTAACACCATAAAGCACCAGTGAAACCTTACATAATAACATATTTACAATTATTAAATGAGCAAAATATGTTTTTGTTTTGGAGCCACACTGAACAGCCACAAGGGTATTCTTTTTAAGCACTCAGTGGAGTAATGAATTGATCAGCTGTGAATGCTGGCAGAGGAACAGAGGCTTCCTGCAAGCACCACCTCTTCCAAGAGGCTCCACTATCTGGCAAGGTCTCGACTTCTGCAAAGGGTCCAGCGAACATCTGCCCCAAAAATAGAACCTGGCAAACTTGCCTAAAAAAGGTTACCCAAGCCTCCACCAGAACAGGAAAAGAAATCACAACTTGGTTTGAGTTTTATTTAAGGAAAGCAGGATATAAAAAAGGAAGAAAGGCAGTCTCCAATTTTACTTTTCCAATGAAAGAAAAAATACGAGCAGAAAGAGCAAGCCATTTATTTCTGCACCATCCAAGGTTTGTGTACTCATTAGTGAATATAACTGATACATTTTGTGATGAACACTTTAGTACTGAGCTTACCTAATTTACTTTGTCTTTCAATAACACAGTATTTCTTTTCACAAAAATTAACATAATGAGAAAAAATACATTTAAAACATGCAAATTAAGAAATTCAGAGTTGTACCAGTATGCTGTGGGTTGGTTCAAAGAACGAAGCCTCAATTTACTTGACTTAATCTAGAACATTAGAATATTTTTCCTATTAACTTCACCATCAAGGTTTTCCTAATGAGCATGCCCAGACAGAATTTTCTACTGAAGTGCGTGTCAGAGCAGCAAGTACAATCCAAGAGGAAAGAAAAGATTCAGAACTGCAAGATGGCCAGGAATATCTTCTTATGTAATAGCCTGATACCCAACTTATGGAAACAAAGGTTAAGACCCTCCCATAGGATGCCTCTACTAATAGCCAGCAGGCCATAGAGCCTTCAGGGAGCATCAGAGCTGATGCAAATGAGTCGGCAATTAAGGTTCACAAGGTCACTTTCACTCTGAGAGCCTTTCCCCTGTGTTCATTATTACGACCTCATACTGCTGGAGTGAAGGGCAGATGCTGACGTGGGCAATATTGGCTGAGTGCATCCTTTTCTCCCAACTCCCATCACAGGGCTGGGCACTGGCCCAGCCCCAGAGCTGCACCAGCAGGCAGCCAAGGGCAAGTTCTTCCAACCCATACTGCTTCCCATGTGTCCCTGCAGATATCTCCCATGTTTTTTTTCTTTTAGTTGAATGAGACAGATCCAGTGGTGGATCTCAAGAAGAGTAGGTCCTCTCAAAGCTCATAGGACAGCAGGTCCATGCAATTTAAAAAGCCTACATATTTCTGAGTGTAAGTGAAGCTGTTGAAGAAACTAAATAAAAAGCCTTGAACACTTTGCAGGAGACACTAGTCTTGAACTCAAGTTTTGGGTTTCTTTTTTAAAGAACGAGTGTGTTAGTACCTGGTCCAGGGATTTCTTCTTGTCCCAGTCCAGGGTCATGGGGGGAAGCGAGTGGATTTCTTTGTTTTCATCTCCTGGCTGATATAATAATTTAAGTTTTTCCTCTCTTCACTGACTGAAGACTGGAAAACTGCAATTTTGGGGGAGAAAGTCCTCACTCTTCCAGTTGCAATATCTGGAAGAAACAAGGTGGCTTCCTTGGCCTGCCCGGTGCTCCTCAGCACATGCCAGGATAGGGGCACAGCTGCAGTGCTGCTCTCCTTAGGCATTTCCAAGTAGCAAAACAGAGCCGGAAGGCTGCTGCTGCCTGCTCCAGCAGTCAGGGAGGTGGTTCACCCACAGACAACCAGAGTCCCTCCGTGAGAGTTGCAAGCAGCACCAGGTACACACTGTGACCCTCCACACTTCTTGGGGTTTGTTTTTTTGTGTGTGTTGTTTGTTTTTTTTTTCCCTTGAGTAACTAACAGCTGCCAGAACTAAGAAATACCGGTGACTCTGCAGCCCCATGCACAGCTCAGCTGCCTCCCCCAGCATGACACTGGGGACATTCACTCTCAAAACAGAGAGCATTGTCATCAGTGTCAGTGCACTCAGAACCATCACTGTCACAGCTATCCTAAGGCACTTCCCTTTTGAATTCACCTGAAATAACAAACAGCAGCAAGTCTTCTGCCTAAACAGCTCATTCTATTGGCACAGCTTTTAGACACATCTGCTAAAACCATCTAAACGTCCATGTTTTCTGCACCCATTGATAGTTCTCCAGAGTGACAGCATAGTAAGGCATATTCCCTACAGTTATGCCTTTTAGGGACACATTATTCCTAACAGCTATTGCCAGAGGCTGTAAACCACCAGGAAACAGTGGACAGCCTTGCCTGGGGTCTCTGAACAGCATGAAAGCTCTGTGTGTATGTAAATTACAGATTTCAGATGTCACTGCTTTAAAAAGAATGGTGCCTGTAATCAAATTAGGGTTGATCCTGGGCACCCCAGAGACCCAGAATGAGTACTACTTCACCTCCACGTCTAAAGTTTTAGCAACATCTATCAACACAGGAGTAAACAGTGAAATAAATCTGCAATATTCCACACCTAAAGGAAATGTGCCTTTCCCTTTCTGACTTTGGCAAACACATTCAGATGTGCCTGTGTCTCAGAGTAGACCTTAAATTCCAAAATTAATAAATAGGTACATTCTTTTTCACACAACTCTACATCTATATCCTCTTAAAAGACAGCAGAAACAAGCTGACTGTAAAACTGGGGAATTTGTTTCCCCTCCTGTACTGGCAAGCATACTGTGTACATGTTACAGGCACTTGCTGAAGGTGTCATTCCCTTGTGCATGTACCAGCTCCTGCAGTCTACTCTGTTGTGAAAAATTCCAAACCATGCTCAAGTCTTTCATATTACAGAAAACTGTTAAACACAGTTTCCAACCACAGAGCACCTGATGGGTTTCAACATCTCTACAGTGCATGATTACATGGGGAAAAGTAAAATGGCTAGACATATGGAAACTGAATTTAAAGGTGCCAAATCACAAACTCTGTTGCATTTTGCTACATTACCTCCACCACATTAGTCAGCCAGCCCAAAGATGCTGAAGCTCAGACTCTCCCAGTCACCACAAAAAGCTTCTCGCTCCAGTGCTTCTTGCCATTATTCTAAGTTTGTGGAAAGTTCCAATGGAAATAACTTTACATCAAAAATGAATCATTCTTCTAGTAAATGCTTCAATATTTCTTCATTTTTCTCCATGAAGTTTAAATCAGAAGCCTCCAGAAATCATACAACCACCCAGTAAGAGACAAGCTCATAGCAACACTAATGAATGACTTGCTAACAGTGACAAAAACAAAAACCTTCCAAAACGCAGCTTCATGAACAGCCCAGCCAGCTATCAGGTCTCAGTGGTCAAGGCAACAGAATCTAGAAACACTGCAAAAGACTTTTTTTCTCCAGTGAGGCAAGACATCATATGTTAAAAATTTTATAAGTGTGCTAGCAGACTCATCATTAGAGTCAGAGATACTTGGATTAATATAAAGGCTGCATAATTAATTTCCTCTATCAATTTTGTTCTGCAATGATCTCACACCTAATGATGTAAGCACCATCTTTTTTGACTGATGCTCTATGAGCTGACAATGCATTGTCACCTGCTGTCCTATCGCTTGGCCACACAGTACACACGTTTCAAGCTAAATGGAAGAGAGCTTCTTTTAATGGCAAGAGGCTTGAACTCAGAAACTGGACAGTGTAACCAAGATTATCCATAAATCCATACCAACCATTAACCTCAGACCCCTCTGTGTACCACTGTTCACAGGCAGGCTCTGCTATCTACGTTTCTCCACACACAGACCAGTGCAAGAAACCACCTCTGTGGCTCTGCTCGTATATGGAAAAAGAGTTTGTCTGTGTGTGAAAAGTGGAGCCATTAGAATCCTGGACAGGGGGGGCAGCTCTCGCTTCCCAGCATTGGCAAATTTTTCATTTTCTAATACCTCTGTATAGTTAAATCCCTAATGAATTTCCTACATGAGCCTTGTACTGCTCCAAGCCACCCCAAACACAGCCTTAACCCTCCGTTCCCTGCTCTGATGCTCCCAGATAAAGCCAAAAAACAGTATCAAAAAGGTTGGCCAGATTTTCTGCCAAACACTCACTGTTAGGAAAAGCACATCATTCTCTGTAATTAAACAGAAAACACCCTATGGAGCACCAAGTCGTGACACTGGGCAGGGAAGCAGCATGGGTATAGGATGTTAGAGGAGAGCTGACTCTGCAGGGAATGCATGCAATGGTGAGATTCATATGCTTTGTTATCTCCCCATTATGGAGTGGGACAGAGCTCTCTTTAGGAGACCACTCTTCCTCCTGACACCCTCTTCCCTTCAGAGAAAGCTACAGCAGAGCTGTAGACATGAATTAATCCAAATGCCTGAAGGAGTCAGGGTTGCCTGGCTGTGGTTTTCCAGATCCCCTCAGGCATGCTGCACCAGCATGACGCTTCCTTCTGGATAAGGAACTATGGATCTTCAAATTACTCATTTGACTTTTAAAGCTTGATAGCACATGCAGGTTTAGAGCTCAAATATTAAGTTTTTCAAGGCTTAATGTTACAGCAGGCACTGAATTAACCAAGGGGCTGGGTCATCTCAAGGAGAACTGAAGAGAAATTACACTTCTACAAACTGTTTTTTAAAAGCTTATGGAAGTCAAAAGGTATGAGAGGATGAGGAATCGGTATTGGAGCTGTAAAACTGTCAGTGCAGTCTCAGAGTCCAGGGCAGATCCCCATGCACAAAGTGCACAAGAATTTCATCCTAAATCTAGCCCAAACAGATAAATTGGGCTCATGCTCTACCATGCAAATTTCTTTCCCTCCCAGTCACTGATTGCCTCAAAAGCCATCCCCAGTGCCATCCAGTTTTATATAATATACACTTGTTCTACAAGCAAATGGAGCATTATCTTCCCTACCTCAACTCTACACTGAATTTTATTGAGTAATGTTTTTAAAAGTTCCTGCTAGAGGGCTGATGTTCATTCAAACAGTGTAAACTGCACCTGACATGTTGGCATTGGTGTGTAAAGCAATTCAAGCGAAAATCCACCACTGCCCAGAGCTGTATTACATGGAGGTTGGGGTCTCATACATCTTCATAACTACACAGGTGACAACAGGCTACCGGAATTCTCCAGGCAACACTGGACTCACTTATCTGCCGAGGATAATTCCCTCAGTTTCCTCATGCACAAAGCTCCAGGAACAATAAAAGGAAAATTCAAACAGATTTCTAGCAAGGAAGTGGATCATTTTACCCTGTGGAAACTGCAGCACATCTCATGTCCTTCAGCAGCAGCAGCACTAGCACTTCAGCAGAAGCGTTTCTTTCTTCCATGAAAAATCATTCATACAAAATTGTAATTGAAACTGTGCCTGTGTAAACATCATTATTCCACTCCATGCCAGAGGTTCCTTCTTAGATGCATATTAAAATCTTATAAATAAGCTTTTTTTGATTGAACTGTTTACCCAGTTTTCCTTACTATCAGTCAACACCTACATACAAGCAAAATAAAGGCACAAGAAGAGTGCAGACAAATATTTGATGTGAACAGATTGGCCCCACTTTGCTGAGCTGACAGTATACCTAGCAAATAGCTAATACATACAGAACTCAAAATAATAATTCATCTCCAAATACCAGATTAACAAAACACTTCCCTCAGGATCATCACTTTTATTTTAGCACACAGCAAGTTTGTAACTATATTAGGCTCCTATTGACAAAATTGTTTGTGGAAAGAATCTAGAATATTATGGAGTGTCCTGGTTTGAGCTAGGACAGAACCAACCACTTAGAGAAACAGAATGCTGCTTTGACAACCTCTCAAGACCTATGCCATGAGCTGCATTTCCACACAAAGAATAGATTGGGCATGTGAAGTACCATCATTGGTTCCTGAAACACCTACAGTCTCCCTGGCCAAAAAGCTTTGGAGTATGTGCTACACCATGTAGGCAAATACTGGTTCAGAAAGTTTAAAATTATTTTTACTGTGCCCTGTACATCACAGTGCAACTGCAGAAGAGGAATGCATGGGTCAACTACCTGGTACATCAATGCTTGTCCTATTACACCTCACCATCCCATGAGGGGGTTATGAAAGTCAGATAAGTAAAAGCATGCTGCAGGCTTAGCCAACATATGCAAGCAATCAACAGATGAAATTTCAAGTCAAGATTCCAATTACACTGTATACACTAGCAAAAACTTCTACCTCCAAATCAGTGAGCTCCAGTATTTGTAGGTCACCATAAATTAGCCATCCAGGTATCTACTTCCCTCAAGCAGCTATCTGGAAACTACTGATGGACAAAATCCAAAACACCACAACATTGGGGGAGTTTCTTCCATAGCACCTGCCAGAGTAAGTCACAGTTTTTGAGGACTTTCAGCAGTGGATATGTGACATCCTACTAGGACAACTAAAGATGCTCTTGATAAACACTTCAAACTCTCATCTTAATCTCAGAATACAAGGTTTACATTATCAGGGCACTGCAAATTTAATCTGTCAGCAATCCAGTTGTTTTAACTATAGGAAGAAATTAAATCAAAGCCTACAGTGGAATTAACATTAAGAGAACAACAAGCTTCCTAGCAACCTTTTACACAATGGTATTCTGAATTAAATCCTTTAAATATACCTCCAAGAACATGAGTTTCTTCATATGGAAGTAGATGAACACATCCACATGCTATGACTTTATCAAAATGTCACCATTACGAATCTCAGCAATGACTAACAACCAAGTATAATTCAAGCAACAATAACTACTAAATTTGCATTTACACATAAACTCCATTTAACTGAAATAATATCTAGGAAAAGAAACTGGCACAATTTTTTCTCCCCCTTTCTGCCCTCTGTGGAAAGTCCTTTTGCAATATATGGCACAGATCATCATCTGTGTGTATCAAGGAAGGACAGAGAAGGAAACACTTACCTGAAGGTATAACAGTAAAGATAGCACAAGAGATGTATAAGCTCTCTCCCAAAATACCCCAATAAAAATCCTTTCTTGGGGTGGGTTTTAATTTAGACAAAGAACATGCTTACAAGATACCACCACTAGCTGAGTCTAAATGACTGCACAAAGAGCTCCACTTTCAAAACTAGAATCAAACACATTTTCTTCAATCATGTAATTTGCTCTGCTAAGACACTTTCAGGACCAGCTTCTTTTAACAAAAAAAAAAAAAAAAAAAAAAAAGGGAAGAAAAAAAAATGTTGTTCTCAACAATCTAACTGCAAGAAACTGCTTGCTAGAAAACATATACTCTTCTTAAGTTTATCTTCCATATTATTTAATATACCATTTTGAAGGAAAAGAACTTCAAGTCACCAACAGAGTGATTACCTGATTTCACTAAAAGTTGACAAATTCTAGTACCTGCATATCATTTCTTATACACAGCACTAAAACTGTGTCTTGATTAAAGGGCAGAACTGGGAAGACATTTTCAGCACACATTCTGATATACATTAATATCTAATCAGAAAGTTTATACCCATAAATAACCATATATGCATACAGCACATTAGCTAATACATGTGTTTTGAAATATATCGAGGCTAAACCATTGCTCAAGATAATGATGCAAAATGTGGATTTAAAGTGTGCATTATTTACAAGAAAAAGCACAAGCTTCAGAATTTCAAGCTGAATTTTCACTAGATACAATCTAAATTGCATTAAAAGCATATATATTGTGATAAAAAATAAAACTATTCCTCCAGAACATTCTTTTTAACCTGCTTTTTATATGTACCTATAAAATACATTCATGTAAAAAAGTATATTCTGCTGATGAGACAGTAAAAATAAATAAATCCAGACTGCATTTGAATGAATTTTCAATATGAAGTATATAAAATTATGCTGCCTCTATAGCTTAGAGCAGGAAGGAAAAAAATAATACCACTGAATAAAGTATTGCAAAGAATTTATTTTTTCCTAAACAGAAGTGGATTTCACGATAAACCACTCTCTTCTTTATTCTGCACTGCTGTCTGGCAACTCTAATCTGATACGAAGTTTGCAAAAACACTCTTTTCTTTCTTTTAAAAAGGGTCTACAGGAAGGAATCCTGTTAACCCACCAGTCATCCTTCTACTAAAGGATACATTATTAACCAAAAAAGTACAAATAGCAGCACAAGGTTCAAACCTCCAGATCAGATGAACTCATCATTCCTTTACCCACTTTGAATCAAACAATAATCCAAACAAATTAAAACTAAACCCAGGGCTGAGAAGAAAGCTCTCATAATGACAAAACACACATACACACACAAAAAAACCAAAACCAAAAACAAAACACCACCACCCAAAAAAAAAATAAAAATTGGAGAAGCTTCATTAACCTCTTCTCATCTATCAACTTTTCAAAACAAAAAATTACTCCTGTGCAACTGAAAACACCTTGCATTTACACATGGTTGGACATCTTAGCCTTAAGAAGAAAGTACAAAGCACACAGACAAAGATGCAGGTGCATCTTACACCATCACCCACATCCACAGAAGTCATGGACCAATGGATTCCTCAGCTGGGATCTCAAACTCCAGTGACTTGTGTTTCCTAATGAGATGCAAAATACACAATCCAGATGTTTTTGTCGCTTCAAGGAACTATTCCAGAAGCATCAGCTTCATGGGAAGATGGGCTGTACCCAGAGTAACAGTATTCCCAAAGCTCCAGAAGATGCATCATGCCAGCAGTTTCAGAGGAGCAGAGCACCCACCCCAGCAACAGATCCAGAGTAAGCCTCTGCTCCCACACACCCAATTTTCAACCAGTTTTTCACCCACCTCTTAGCAGCATGTCCATCAACCTATGGCTCATGTAAAAAATACCAATTCAGGGACTGATTTAAGTCAGCACAACCATCTTCGACAAGTACTCACCTTTTTACACACAGCTTTACAAACAGGTAAGATTAATTCCATTATCATAATTCTACACATACCACAAAAGTATATATGGAGCTTCACAACCCTAAGAAATAGCAAAAATAAAAATTAGGCTTTTACGAAAGCATTCCTAAGCTCAAGGTTCTTTTCCAATCAGAAGTTCATTCTCCTCTTTGAAACAATATTTACACAGATAGAAAAAGCCATCTCAAACACATGAATCCTATAGCATAAATCTGTATTCTGGTCTCATGCAGTGAATAAATCAGCATTCAAACAGCTACATTAGCAATAGCATATGAAAATGAACTACTTTATAGGTATCTGTTGTATTTTGCAGCCTGAATATCGATACAGAATTTGGATTCATTCAGACCTAACAGATCATTCCAACTGGTTGGGCACAAGTTTTTCCTCTTGTGATAAGTTAAATAAGTTTAGATTTTATCCCTTCCTGAAAAAATCCAGAAACCAGATTTTGAAGTATTAGATAATTCTCAGTTATCAGAAGTTTTAAAAGGTTTTATTTTGAAATTGGAATTAAGTAGCTTAATGATCTCCTGCAATGCTCTAAATTATTTCAGCTAAGTTAGAATTAACCTTCTCTACCAGCCACTGATATTGTGGCCAAACAGCTAGTCCCAAGATGCTATTAAACTATTTATTTGGGAGAAATTAACATTAATGAGAAAGCACCAAGTTTACACTGCAGAGTTACACTAGCTCAGTGAGTTTAGGGGACAGAGCAAGTAAGACCTATGACAACCTCTCCTCACTCTTGCTCAACTTCTGTACTTCCTTACACTGTAAGATCAGTCAGTACCAGCATCCAATGAAATAAGAATACTAAAAATCTTTTGCATTTAATTTAGAATAGCCACACTTCAAGTTTCTCTGCACTTAAGAAATTTCCTTCTTGCAACAGCTTGAAAAGTTAGTCCTTTATCCCAAAAGGCCAATTGATCAAGAAATGATAAGCAGAATCGCAAATATTTATGGATTTAGGATTATGAAATTCCTAGTTTCTTCAAGAGCAAGCAAGATAAAACAGACTGGCCTGCAAGCAAAAAAAAAAAAACCCAAAAAAACTCTCTCCTCTTCAGCAATATCTTGCTTGAAAAAACTGATAAGAAGACAGCACCTCCCGTATCGCCTGCCATGTAGGAGTCCTAGGAGTCGCCCACCCTCTCCCTCCCCCTAGATGACTAACTCAGCAAACATTTCACTGGGATATTTGGAAAGCAACGTGCATTACAGCAGTCTTAAATTTATCCATTTCACAGAATCTGCTGAAAAGACAGGATTAATCCACTGGCTGGGAGGCATGACTGTCTGGGGCGCTCCTTCAGCCGGCGCCTCCCTGCCTCTGCGCTGGCAGGATGCTCCGCTCTCGGGAAACAAGGCTGCAGCCAACCCAGTGCATCCCAAAGAGCACTGTCCTATTTATCACGTATGATTGCCCCAGTCCCTCTTTTATTCCAGTGCCGACAACAGTCCTGCTTAGCACCTCTAATTTCTGTGGCCAATTGGCAGAGCTTCCTACCAGGCTCTGGACTCACCACCACCACACCAAGCACACCCTGGTACCAGCAAAAGAGAACAAGGGGCTGGCAGCAAGAGCAATACCTCCCCCCCAGCATCTATATATTTAGCCTTTACCTTGCTTTGGCTGTACAGCTGAAAACAAAATGGTTATAGCAACAACATGCAACAAGGAAAGGTTCAATGAGAAGCACTGCTGGAAGGACACAGGGGAAAGGAAAGGGGATCCTTTTATGCACTTTTCAACTTCAGGAAGTCCAAAGCCTCCTGTGATAAAAGTTGGTAACTACAAATTTTAACATGAAATGCTGCTAAAACCAGCACAACTTAGTAGATCAAAGTCCCTTAAAAATTGCATCAACAGCTAATTACCTCCTGTAAACATGTTTTCTACATTCTCTGTGTAAATTGTCTTGCTTCAACTATCAATTTTGGCTTTTCCTGCAGCTTTCTTCTTTTCTCTTTTCCTAAATTGATATCTTTCTTTTATTTAAGTATTTCTAAGCAACAGCAATGTCACCTTTTCACCTTCAGTAAACAGTTTGAGCTTTAAATCACTTGCTGAAGTGTCTCCCAAACTTGAATCACTCTTGAAGATTTTCTTGAAAACACTCAAAATACTGAACATTTTCGACAGCAACCACAACACTACTAAATACCAAGACAGTATCACCTTAGCATGTTCAAGCAATATTTTCCCCAACTACAATCTCAAGAACTTTTCAGTTCTTTTAACCCCAGAATCAATAACAAAATGCATTAAAAATCAGATACAGTGAGCTGTATTATCCTATACTAACAATGGACAAAATTCAAAGCAGGATACAAGTGGCAGACAAAAGAATGCTGACGTGTAAAACTACATGAAAAACTTTGGATTAATGTGTCTGAAGGGTAAGTCCCAATTAAACAAAGATCTTCAAGTAAAAATTCCATCTCTTCACTTTTGCTTTTATCACTCTTATGCTCTCCACTCTAATCAGCCTTTTTGCTCCCCCCTATACCCAAAATAAACCAAAAGAAAAGTCAGAGTAGTAACATCAAATAAAGCGGATGAGGTTTTTTTGCTGCTTCCACTACATGGAAACACCAGAGATGCTGTTTATGAAAGTATAAAGCAACCTAAGTATGGTAAAGGAAAAATAAAATATGCATTTACGCATAAATATTTTACATGAGTGAGATAAGGCCTTTATAGTCAAACTGGGGTGTTTTTAGGCACAATTTATTACATTTCATGCAACTTGTAGAGATTTTCTATTTTGTATAAATCCCCAAAGTACCATCTTTATGAGTGCAAGCAAAACACGTCCCTTCATGCCCATTTTATTTGCCTTAAATTCTGGGTTTGGACACTTTCAAGTCAAAATCAATGTTACACTTAATATACTCTACAAAAAACAAACAGATCTTTCTTCATGACTGCTAATAGTAACTTTTACAAACTTAAAAATAGTGTGTTTGGTTTAATGAAGCACTAGTGATTGATTTTTGTAATTGAAGTTGACATGGCTCAATGATGACTCCACTGCTGGAAGTTCCAGCAGAGATCCTCACCCCATTGCTGAGAGGAAGCAGGGCAGTACAAGCCTTCTCCATAAATGAAACAAAACAGGAATAACCATGTTCCCTAAAGGTCTCAGAGGACCACCACTGCAGCATCAGCCATTACTTACCCCTTGATGATGTTCTGGGAAATATGTAGAAAGTGTCTTTTTAGCATCCTGGGTCCACAGTAAATCAGTGACTATGAAGAATTAAGTCAACAGTCTCTGCCACCACCACCAAAAAACCCACCCCTTTCCTCTCCTTGCTATTCTTGTCTCAGCTTCTTTGATGGAAGGTGAGCATTCAACCTTCCGCTGCTCTGTTCTCAGCATGCTGCCTGCTGGTAAGGGTGCAACAAGGGTGGTGGGCATCTGTCCTGGTGTGGTGGCAGCAAACACCCTTCCAGCAGAGAAGAGCATGCACTGAAGTGCAAATCTGTACTATGAACATTTACAAATCTGCCAGAGGAATGAGATACTGGGTCACAAAGCATGTCACCTGAAAATTCAGCACTATGCAAAACACAAGATTCATACCTTCAAAAGTCACCCAAATCACTTTATTTTTACATAGGAACAATTCTCCTGGGAAGAAAAAACAAAACCAAAAATACCTTGTTAAAATAATGCAGGCTACCTAAAAACTGTTTAATCTGTTTTCGGTGCACTGAAATAAGCAACACTCTTCCCCTGAATACAACATTTCTGTGGGCCACAAGCACCACAGTGCAGGAAAATCATGTACAGCATCCAGAGGACAAATATCCAGCCATAATATACTGGATCATACCATCTGGAAATGTTAGGTGTCTCTGAAGCCTACACATTTTAGTTGCTTTGTTTTACAGCACAGGATGAGCCAAGAAGAGATCACCAAGCTGCAGCAGCGCTGGCAGACATGTGCTTTGTGTATCTGGCTGCAGACACCAGGAGTCTCTGCAGTCACCGGCCACGTAGGCAGAACTCAGATATTTATACAGCTGCACCACAGAAAAATTTGAGCTGAGACAGCCAAGGCAAAGAGAAGAATATTCGAGTTGGGTCGACAAACCATTCAGAGCATGGCAAACCCCCCGGGCAGACCCGTGCTGCTGCAGAACAGAGATGGCTCCTGGCAGCACCCACTGCCAGCCGGCCCCCCCAGCCCTACCCCTGCCCCAGCATCACCTGGTGGGACGGTGTGTAGTTTGTTTGTTTAGAAGGCCAGATTGTCTTTCTTTTTTTGGCTAAAGCTTCTGTCATCCATCCCTGTGCAGAGCAAGGTTAATGATGATGAGTAAGATCATTTGCAAAATGTTTGTGCCACATATAAAGCAGGAAAACATCACTACATCAGCAGCGGGATCTTCCCAAAAACTCTTGTATGGATGCCCAGAGCTGCAGCTGTGGGAGTCTTGATAAAACACCATTGCTTTCTTTTAAGCAGTGATAGCAGAGAATGCAGAGGCATTTGGGAACTCCTTTACCACACTTGACAGCCCAGGGCAGACCACCTGGTCACCCAGGCCAACAACAACACTGCTGGAGGACAGATGGGAAAGCTGCTTTGAATGACTTCTGACAACGCTAACATACTTTCGTACACATTTTAAAATACCTAAAGCATAAACAAAAAGTGACCCTTAACTCAAGCATTCTTTATTAGTGCTGTTCCACACAGGTTGAGAAATCCTCTTGCACTGTGTCAAAGGCATGTTCTATCATACTGTTCGCATCACCTCATGTCCATACAAGTGCTCAATTGCAATTAATTGTATAAAGATAACTATTAATTGTGTAGCAGTACAAATATTTTCAGATAGTGAAGAAAGGCTTCCTTTGCAAGAAAGAGAGTTTTACTTTAGCAAGTATCGATACAGTTTCAAGGATCTTCTGTGACAGTCAAAACTGACCCCAAAAATACATATCCTAACCCAGCTTGCTAAATGCCATGGAACTTGCTGAAATCCACAGATGTTTATAGCTGCGGCATTATGCATCTGACAGTTTTATTTGTGTAACAGTTTATGCTTTCATTATGTTCTGTCACTTGCTACATGGAATTTGTGTTTAAGAGGATTCCACTGTATCATATCTAAGAGGTTTACAACAAAATCCAAATAGCTGAACTCACAGATACACTGCATCACTAGATTTAAGGGTTACACTATCTTCTTGTAGTCATATTACAACATTAGCCACCTTTTTGTGAGTATCATCCACAAACAATACATAGTGCTATAGAAAAATTGCCTTCAGGACTGGTTAAATGAAAAATCAATGCACAGTATTATTACACCTGCCTTCCTATCATTCCATCACACATGAAAACGATAAGAAACAAAGAGTTTTCACAAGTTTGCTCTCAGTGCTTAGAAAAGAGCACAGAAGTACATTTCTTTCCAAGCCTACCAGTTAATTAATTGTGCCAGGAGCTGAACAAGTGGCAAAACTACAGCACTCAGTGAAAGCATCTGAGTGACTAGTGACTGAGATACCAAGAAGCAAATGGAGTAAACTAGAATCACAACACAGACAGGATCTTCTGCAAATATCACCGTGGGTTTAAAAGAAAAAAGAAAAAAGAAAAAAAAACCGGAAGGTAGAGAGAGAAAGTAGGCTAAACACACAACATGTCAACAGCAGTGAGGCCAACAGGCTATGGAAAATCTTCTCTACATTTAGTAAACCTCCATTTTCCTCCCTATGGCCAGGGAGTCCTTTTTACCCTTGTGCATATATCCTTACCATGTGGCTTCTACCTCCAACCCAGCAGCTGAGGCAAGCCACCATCTTGCAAGTGGTACACAGTGGTTATATTCACTCACCTTTGCTCATTTTTTTTTTCTCCAACTGACCTTATCATTCATTCTGCTGCTAAATTAAATAGCTCTCCATCAGATATTCCCTACTCATGCACATATTTGCATGCTGGTGGTAATGAAGTAATCTCAGAATCTTTTCAGATGCAAGTCACCATCCATGAGTACAGAAACTCAGGCAAGGCAGGCTGTATAGACCTCAAGTCATACTGTACCTATTTTAAACCCTTTCAGGTTTTTCACACACTTTCTCAGAGTAAGTATCAGAAGTGCAGAGCATTAAAAGAATACACTCTGACATCAACTCCCTGCCAGGCAATGCCCTCACCTCTTCTGCCTGCAGCATCACCCAATCTTATACCACAGACCAGAGGTAGGCAATCACAGCTGTCAAGTTGGAGTCACAGGCTCAGCTGACAGCTTGCCACATGTCCTGCTCCAGTGAAGGATCTGCTCTGCATTACACCACTTCCCAGGCTGTAAGCATGCTCTGCTCTCTGCAAATCCACTTGACAGAAAGCTTCTCTCAACTACTGATGATTTCAGTAATGAGTTATTTCAGCTCATGTAACTGTGGATCTGTGGTGGAAGTGAAGCCAAGCTATGTCACAGCTTGTGTTAATTTCCACTAATGAAAACCCCAACAGCTGCAATAAATGGATCCATTCACAACCTGAGAAATTAAATATTTGGAATTACTTTAATGAAAACAATCTTCAAGCCATCAAGGAAAGACAGCCTGCAATCCACAAACTAAAGCCTGTTGTCCTCCGGCAGACACACGTTTCACACAAAAACAACAGTGATGATAGCAACATCACTGGCATAAAAATATTAAGAGCAGTAGTGGAAGCTGAAATTTTAAAAAAGATTCACCTCATGCACCTCAGACACCTGGAGAGATAAGGAAAGCTTTTCCATTTAGCTAGGATGGAACAGTCATTCTCTACCTTGAGGGGATCCTCCCATAAAGCACAATGTGGATTCTAGGTATTACGTTCTAGGCTAACAAGAGCAAACTCTCCAGGAATATCTATACCTAAGGGGAAGGAGAGGGAGCAGCTCCTTGCTCCAGCCACAGGCTATTTCACCTTCACAGATGCAGCTCCTCCCTGGGTTCAGCCAGGACACGAGGCAGTGGCAAATGCTTCTTGGGTGCTTGGCAAGCAGCACAACTGCTGGGGGACTGGACATGAAAGGTAGAGTCCTGGATCACCGCACGCTCCACAAACATCAACCCTGCTGATGTACCCATCTAATTTACCTTTTCACACTCTACACGTCCTCATCCACCAAAACACCATGACTTTAGCCTACACGCTAAAGTCACAGAAGATCATGAAACACGACAGTGTTCTTTGCTACAGGTATGAGGTACAACATAGGAACTAGGGCTGAGGACGCTAAGTTGAACCTGGAGGAACCAAAGTTCACCCACGATTTGTTGCCTGCTCAAGTGTGACCATAAAATGAAACCCTCACACATCAGAAGGCTGACCTCATTGTGCACGGTGTTGAACTAAATGGGTATGAAGTTCAAGGTAACGGAAGTAAAACTCGACACGCAGAGGTGGGGGACGTAGGCTAAATGCAGACTATAAAGTGCTGAGTTTTTTACTGCATCTCTGTCCAAGTAAATAGTCTCAGTGTCCTACCTAGCACTCGTGATATTCACAAATTAACTTTTCAACTTTAACTAATGGAAGTCACATTACAAAACCAAATACTCTTACATCTTAGGTGTGGATCTGTAAAAGTCAATAGCTTAAATGTTATTGCGTATTCATAAGGCAAGATGCAGTGGATGAGATTGTTGAGGTACTCCAAATGTGCAATGTGTATGGTAACTGGGATTTGGAACACTAAAAATAAGGTTCAAAGCAAATTTTTGCACTTTTGAAAATTCATTTTTCACTACTTCCACTGAAACTGTGTATATTAAAGTCTTAAGATGCAGAAAGAGCAATAAAGCCCTTCACAGCAATTGAATTTGCAGAGAAGTATATCTGATCTAACCCTGATGTCAAAGGCTTGAGCTTTCCAAAGCACATTCTATTCAGACTGAAGCTCTCTGGTAATCTTTTATTTCTTTAATTTGTTCTATTGTGTTAAATTTAAGCAAAGTTAGATTTGATGATACAGAAAAGAAGCTCAGGGTGAAGACTGCAAAAATCTTCAACAATTTTGTCCTGGTTCTTTCCTCACATGTAGTAAGAATCTCGATGACAGGCTTATCTGCATTACTGATGCTTGGTTTAGCTGTCAGAAGCCTGATATATCTTCTTCCTGCATACTTTTTGTAGCATAATCATCTAAAGAACCCCTTAAATATTCACCTATTGATCTGCTCCACTCATTTACTTCATTAAGGACATACAATCACTTTTTCACTTTAACAAGTAAATAAGCATTTGGCATTTTAAAACACCAGTTCCACATCTTGGAGAATGCAGCCTATTGCAGCAGTTCTACCGAGCTATTTCAGAGTGTTTCTTTTGCATTTAACAATTACAGGTTCCTTATATCAGACCTAAAATAGGGTCAACTGAAAGCACTTATGATGCATTCAGCAAGCAGAAGCAGTCTGCTGTTTCACGAGAAACTGAAACAGCCTGGTAGCTTAAACAGGTAGCATTCAATCAGACTGTTGTTGAAAAGAGGTTACTCCTCTTTATTTTTCTATTTTTTCCCCTTAGTAGCCATCTTATTTCTTCCCCTTACCTTCATATTCATAAATCCACTAGAGGTTAAATGCAGAAGAGTGGATTTAATCAGCTATCCAGTGATGCACAATTAACTTACTTTGCTGTGTCATTTCATGATTTAGTGAATTGATGCTGTGATGCTTTGAGTGGCAGAGGTGGAAAAGAGAAAGGAGGAATAAGCTTGAGAGTAGGGGATGAGCAGGGATTTAAAAAGACTGGAACTTCTCAAGTTCTAGTTTATAAAATTGTTTCCACAAGAATTCTTTCTACAATACAACTCACTACCAAGGAGTTGTAAGGACTTTTTAAATGGCACTTCCAAAGGTTGATACAAATGAATATGAGAAAAGCATTCAATAACCCCTTCCATCATTTTACACTGCAGAACAGCTGATGTCTTCATGCTCCTCAATAAAATGTTCACTGTTGCTAGATATCTGTCCTAGTTGGGCATCTCCTTTTCCAGCTTAACCTCCAGACTTTTCCAGCTTAACCTCCTCTTCCAAATACTGCTACTTCGTTTCAACAAAGATTTGGGTTAGAATTTTAGATTTGAATTCAGAGCCCCAATTAAAAAAGGCACAAAATGTACACTTGAAAGATTTAGGAAAGATGACATTTGACTCTTGCAAAACTCAGCTTAACACAACATGATGGCAGCTACTGCCATCAACAGAAATCAGGGAGTTATGCACCTTTCCTTGACATTTGAGAGTTACCTGGTGGCTGACGATAAAATGCTGATTTATGATCTGTAGACTCTTATTTATTGGAAAGCAAAACTCCCCTTAGGCAGACACTGAGACAGCACAGCATACTCAATTTTCTGTAGCCTCTGAGAAAGCGCATTCGAGAAGTCAATAAGGTAAACCTGTGTGAGCTTGGAAGTCTTGTAGTATGCAATTTCCATTTAAGATTATAAAAGACAATAAAATACCATTTCAAAAGCTTGCTATTTTCTCTAGCAAAATGGATGCTGCTTTATTACAGAAACGATAATAAAGTTTCTCTATGGTTTGAAAAAGAAAACTAAGCATGAATGCCTGTTGATTCCCCCATCGCTCCTGGTGCCCTACTGAGAAAACCAAGTTATTGATAAAATAGGATTTAGAGCAAGATTTGCACTAATGGAAAAATTTACCATGCTTCTGAGCTAACAGTTGTCTTCTCATTGTAATAAAAAGCTTTCAGGTATGAATGTTTAAAAGGGTGATGTGAAACACGTTGTTTAATTGGTAAGTATTTCAAGGGGGAAAAAAGCTACCCAGAAATATTAAATCCCTACTTTGAAAACTGAACATACAATCTGAGTAAAATTCTCCACAGTAGTGATTTTGTAATTTGGTAATAAGGACCATTTAAATCTACAGACAAATCCTTTTCTTTTGTAAGAAAAAGAATCTGCTACTTTTAAAAGTTATTGACTCAATGGAGCCTACATAAACTACACAACTAAAGTAAGATGTCTCAAACGGAAAGATAAAAGAATGCAAGTGGTCTTGGTCAACTTTAAGCCAACTCAGATGGCAATGCTCAGATGAATGTTTCAGCATTGTCATTTCTTAGGTCAGTGCTGTCACCAGGCTGATGTCCACTTCTCACACCATATCGGAGCTTATCATTAAGTGCAAGTTATTCCCTAATAAGTAATAGCTAAACTGTAATATTCAGCCTCTCATAGAATCACCTAAATGGCTAAGTGCTGACTCCCCTGTTTTAATAAATCTGTTTCTGTGTGGTCTTTGCCCTGACATACAACTAAGGTTCAGGTTGAGATTGCTTTGCTTTAAGCTTTTTTACCTCTCCAAATGGCTTCTCTATACTCAGCAGAGCACTGACCCAGCCACACAAAGACCCTCACCACGTCCCACATGCTTATTACTCTGTTTCTCCCACAGATGCACCCACCTGATGGCACTCCATCTAGACAAACTGAATTGCCTTGTAATCTAGTAGATCCTTTGCCCGTTTCATTCCCTGCCTCTCAGAAACCCAGCAGACACCAGGAATGAAGATGCCTTCCTCCCTGTTACTTCTGATCACAGGTCTCCAGCATCAGGTTGACCCTGGAACTGGGCAGAGGAGAAGGGACACTGAGCTGAACACAGGTGGGAGGGCAGATAATGCTGATAGATAACAAGAAGAGAGGCAGGATGAGAATAGCATCAGGAGAGAACTGAGAAATATGGTGAGAGGAAAGTGATGAAAAACCCTAAAACAAATTCATGACTGATGAATCTCAATACCCCTCAACAAACAGCTGGGAAACACACTGCCCGAAATGGGACATGATTTACTGCCACCTGATATTCTGATTAGAAAGTTAATATTACAAAGTACCAGAACAAGAAGTTATATGGATTACAAACTCACTATGAGACCTTAAAATGCAGTCATGGTAAATTGGGAAACACCAGGAAAAGCAATTTTTCTGTTAATCGGAAAGTCAGCAAAGGTGACTCAATTACAATATAAAAACAGCAAGTGGATGACACAGAGGAGAAAACTTTAAACAGAAACCACAACAAGATTCTGAAGATACCCCAGCTGAAAATGGAAAAAAGGTTTGCTTTTTTAATGCTTTCTGTGGTAGATTAACTGATAGAACAGGAATCTAAATGTCTTGGGAAATCATACATTAACAGAGTTAACACCTTGGAATAGATGAAAGATATTGGTTTGCAATAAATAGAAAAACCAGGGCATCTAACACCATCACCCCACCTTAAAGCACATGAACAAAGGATATGAATCTACTATGGCTATTAGTTACTCTTTTTTCACCACAAACTGTGAACTGCTGTGATTCTACCCCTGATGACAATCTGCATAGGATTTATTATACTTACTTGCAATCTGACTATTACTTTTCCTCCAAATCTACTTGCTCTGTAAATCAAGATCAACGGAGCATTTTTCCTCGTATTACGTGAAAAGCTATTCAAAACAGGAAAATTTCAAACATTGACATTAAATAATTTGGTAGGTTCCAAAATTAGAATAGTCCAGTTTCTTTTGGATATGTTTCCTGATCTAAATGCACTTCTAGGTAACATTTCTTTCTAAAAATCCTGTAAACAATCAGTCAATAAAACAGATGATACTTGGTGCTTGCATTCTCAGTGCTTGAACTGAATGCCTCGATTTTCAACCCTTTTCTTTTAACTTAGCTGGTTTACAAAATTTGCAGCATGGCACTATATCCTCTGGGGAAGAAGAAAGGCAAAGCAAATTAAGATACAATTCTCCAAGCTAACTAGGAGCCCAAAATCAATAATAAATCTGTTACTTGACAAAGATGATTAAATGATGCTCTGCAAATTACTAGCAACATTCTTCTTCCAAATCCAGTGTGGTTATAGTGGCATATGATAATGCTGATAGAAGTCAAATGCTTTATTTAAAAAAAACAAAATACTATCATTCACACTGTAGCCTTCAAGTCTTGTTAAGATAGTTCAGTTTAAACTGACAGCAAAAAAGTACACTTATATTGGTCTCTCCTTTGGAAAAAGGAATTTTTAAGGAGGGTAATAAACAGGCAGAATAATCTTTTTTAAAAGACCACAACAAAACAAACAGTTTATACTTCAAAAGCTGCTTTCCAAATAGTTATTTGGAGAGTAATTTATAATATTTATAGAATAATTTAAAAATAGCCTTGCCTATAAAATAGAAGTGCTATGCACTATATTATACTTCAGTTTTGTATCTAAAATTACAGCTAGGATAGACTGTTCCATGAGCCCAACTTGTCTAAAAATGCTTCTCATCACATGATGTCTCTTCACTGCATCATTTGCCATAACAGTCAAAATCCATGACATCACATATGCTGCACACAAAAGAAAATACAGATCCTCACTAGTACCTGGTAACTCAAGGTATTTTATTCATATACACACAAAATTCCACATGGATGTTAAACTAGATAGATGATGTGCCTCCATCAATATGTCCACACCTGCAAGCTGTCTTCAAAAGCAGGGTAACAAATCTGTCTGGATAGAAAAACCAAATAAAAAACTACAGTGATTATTCCTTTCACTATATCATTGTGAAACTAGCAGACCTGTATTAATTCCTAGTCAGAACTTCCTCCTGTGTGACTGCCAGATTTTTTTCCTCATAAGCCTATCCAGTCACATTTTGAGCTTCTCTAAACTTTGGACATCAAAGAAATACAGAAGCAATGTATTTCACAGATTAAGCTACACACTGGATGAAATGCCTCACGTTAAACCTGATGGTGACTTTCAGTCTTCACATGAGGAAAACCTGTGTTCTCACTCTTTACTATCCTCATCTCCTAGAATTCTGTCAAGTTCAGCATGGATCTCCCTTACCTTCAGGTTCTTCTCTGCTGAAGAAGCTGGGAAGAAAGCTGGTCATCCTTGTTGCCTTTCTCCAAAATTTTAAGTTTTACTAAATTCTTTCCTAGACAGAGGACTAAAAACCGACCATCATTCGGGGTGTAAAACACACCACAAACTAAGACAATGCAATTACACCTTTGTTTTATTTTCTATTCGTCTCATAGTAATTGGTAAAATTGTTTTCTTTTTTGATCCCTGCTGACCACACCAATGATCTGTGGACTATTGTGCAAAGACACTAAAGGCTTATAACTTTTATCATATGAAATGGGGTCTGGCAAAAGAGAGAAGTATCCACTTGAGAAAATATTTTAAAAGGATTCCTTGATGAATACAGTCTCACTCTCAATAGATACAATCTTGGCGAGATAATTACATCTAAATTACACTTTATAAGTAGTTTAAGCTCTACTGGACAAAATTTCTTGGCAGACCGAGTTGAGAGCAATGCAAAAACATTTTTAAAGGTAGTTGGTGCTACTAAATCAAACATAAAAGTGGACTGCTGTGAGGTAAATGCTTTGAGTCAACGTAATCAGCAGCCTACTCCTTGTTGGTCTTTGAGGACAGAGTTGTGCTAAATGCCGCCCAGGCAAGGGCAGTCTCTTTGATCAACAGAGATAAAGTTCTGCCCAGACCAGTAATACCAGATGCAGAACCCAGGATGAGAAGAAAGCTATGTCCACATTCAGAAAATCTATTTTGAAAAAAGCTTGTGCTAACACCTTGCCACATACCTTCAAGTTTCCACAGAGTGAGTTTGAAGCACTTTGGGTTTTTTGTTTGGTTGTGTGCTTTGTTGTTGTTGTTTTTTTCCCCAGTACAGCTCTCAGGTTTTTTATGTTTACAAAAAAATAATGAAGTCTTGCTTACAAATGTATTTCATCTTTTTCCACATGTGAATGATTTGGAAAGAAAAGTCCAAGGAGACTAAGGCATCCTCCAGCACAGAGCTCAGTGAAGCAGCTGCAACGCTATTACTCACTGTCCTGCCTGTGGTGAAAACAATGCCATAGCTATGCCTCGGTGGACAACAAAGGAGTTAATTCTTCAAGGGTTATTCAATTCCTTGTGTCTTGGCTGAGTCTGCTACCTCAGAAAGCAGGAGACAAGTTAATGTTTACCAGGACAGCTGAAACATAACATCGATGGGTGCCCTGTTTAAGAACTGTTTAAGAAGAGCTACTGAAATTTATCTCTCAATCCACAGTGTGGTCAAGAGACAAGAAAACAGGAGGTCAGGGTAGAAGCTGAGCAGAGAGAGTGCTTCTCCAAGTGCCAGCAGTTTCTGATTCATGGATCACTCCACAGAAATCTAAGGATTTTTCTTCCCTAGTCACCCTGTAATTATAAACAGATTTTTCATTTTAAAATATGCCAGGTTTTTGCTGGCATTTTGCTACTGTGATCCAAAACTGCTACCCAAGTAACATTCCCAGTTCCTAATCTCTCTCCCTGCACTGTTTTTCCTTTTACTGTCCACCCATCACTAGACATCCGAGAAACTGCAGACTTCCTGTGCAATGTCTCCCTTACAATGACAAATGAAGAAGTAATTTTTTACTCATTTCCTATTTAGAAGCCACCCAGAAGCAAGGTCAAAGCAGCTCCCCAGACATCTGCTCATGATGAATGGTGCAAACCCAGCAGCAATGTCACCTGATAAACCACAGGACTGGTCTTTAAAAGTTCCCTTGCTCTAGTTGTCCCAGCCCCAGGAAGACAGATGAGATCTCAAAATATTTTTCGCACACTACCACAATACTTACGTATATGGATTTCATATGATGTACTGCAAACCACAAACTCTCTGGTTGAGAAGGCAGATAAGAAAAAGCCAGGACACCAAAGAGGAGAATGGAGAGCTCTCTGACATCATCTTGCTTGGGGAAGCAGAGAGAATCTGCAACTTCTCCATGGCATACCGAGCCCCAGAAACTGCTTAAACCTGTGGCTGAGAGATCACCATTGAAACGTGCTGGGTGGAGAGTGAAAACCAGTCAGTTGTCCCACTTGAGAGCCACAACTGATATCCAATCTCAAGTCATAAGTTACAAAGTGGCAACAGGGAAATCACCTTACATGAGAGGCTAAAAATGAGTCCTCACCACAGGCACAAGGTGTTAGGCTGGAGCACACCTTTTCTCATCCTCTTACCTGCACTATTCCCTCCTCTCCTTGGTGGCTATGCTTGCTTTCATAGTACAAAACTCAACTATACCTGCAGTTCCTCTTGTCACTTTTCCTCTTCTCAAACTCTTGGGAGATCAGAAGAGGTCACATTGTTCGAGTAGCTCCATTTAAGAGGACATCTTACATAATACTTGCAAGATCCCACCTTGCCTGTAATCAGGACAGGATGGGAGAAGGAAGAGAGGTTCTCCTGAATTTCACCTCCTCATAACAGTTCTGACAGAAGAAAGTGCTACTCGGCTGCACAGAAAATGGCATGTCCCAGACATTCATCCATCCTGACCAAAGACACTGGGGCTTTTCATACCAGACTGAATAGATGCGGCAGTACGACCAGATTACTTCCAAGTTTGGTTCTTTCCTCAGTGAGACATGAAGGGCTATTTTCTTTCACATCTTCTTTCTACCTTCAGCAAGCAACAACTAAAGGACAGCAAAAGCCATATGTTGAACAAGATGATATAAAAAGACTAAGCTCATAGCTGATCACTGGTTAAGAAGAACTGAGATACAAGTGCCTAGACTTGTTACGCTTCCATTTCTCTTTGCAGTCTACTTCGTAGGTACATCCTAATTTATCAGCAGTCTGTTTAGACTGTCTCATGCACTCCAGTCTTCCTCTAATAAGTAGCCATCAAAGCAACATTCTGCCAATTCTCACAATTTGCTTATGTCGCCCACTCTTCTTACACAGGCAGCTGCTAAATCCTCAGTGTCGACTCGACTGAAAATTACAAACTCCTTCTGGATAGCACTGCAGGTCACTAATAATTATTCTTTGACTCTAAGAGCAGCCTTATAAAGGGAGAAATGAAAATAATTCAATGTTTTGTCATTCAAGTTTATTTTCACATTTCTGCAGTAACCCTTCTTCAATTTACTTAAAGTATACAGTAATTTTTAACTACAGGTTTGGACAACAAAAAAGCAGAATGAATCATTCTAGATATTTAAAGCCTACAATCAGACAGCTTGAGTCTCCTTGTATATTGCTACAGTTCTCAAGCCAAAGTTTTATTTTCTACTTATCAGCAGGAAAACTTTTATGAGGAGCACTAATTCATTTAACCATGCAACGCATTTCAAGATTGGGGAATTTCTTACACTCTACAAAGCTTTAAAGGTCCTTGTTCCTATCTCTATATTGGTTTTTGCTGTCTTTGTAACTGCATACCCAGAATTAGAGGGCATTAGAGCTAAACTGGGAAGATAGCACATGTGTGTAAATATATCATGTAAAAATAAAACTGGGCAGATGCATAGGAAACACCCTGCAGCACGTATTACCCTTGTTTTCCTCATCACTGCATGGGCAACACATGTCTACTGGTACTGTGCTTCAGAAGCCAGGACTGCTCTCAGGGATGAGGCCACACTGTTGGAGCAAAGATGCTCTGGGCAAGTTAGCCCTTTCACTTCAGTTGCTCTCCAGCAAGCCACCAACTCAGCTGTATGTTGGAGCAACACCAAAAATAACTTCTAATTTTTACTGCCTATAGCTCACAAGATGACACTGATACAAAATATTCAGGTTTTATAAGCAGGCTTAGATCAAGTAAATCTTGCTGGAGAGTTGTCTCAGGTTGGATAAATCCATGATAGCAATCCATGTTTCCTGCTGTTGTTTGCTTTTTTTTTTTTTTTAAAAGCATAGCTTTGAAATATATTAGAGTAGCAGCAATTTCCACACACAACACTCCAGACTTGTGCTAACACACAGCAAGTTCTTGCTTCATTATGCTCCACAAAATGAGCTTCTCAAAGAATTAAAGAAATTACTATACACTATACACACAGAAACAACAGCAAACAAGTAAGAGTCAACAAAGAGCAGAATTTCAACCATGTCCACCCTGTGGTCCACTCTACAGCGACATACCATAAAAAAGTAGTATACAATTTCCACAGCCTGTCAGAACAATTCATGTTGATATAACAACACTGTCAGATGTCACACTGTTTTTTTAGATAGCAATGATGAACAGTCTGCATCAACTCAAGTGATATAACATCAAAATGCACATCTCCAGCTTGTGAATTTTACATCAAAATCTATCTTGAATAAAAAAATCCCAAAGGTAGGTACATTAATGACACATCCCAGAAGACTCCCAAAGTGCTGTTCCCAGCCTTTACAATCATGTTTGTGGATTCCCCTTTACACCTCCCTTACAGAACATCTGCAATTTCTCCTGTCCTCCTTTTTTACAGCCATAGCAGAAGAGCTGGTGGTAATCCCCTCTGAATGCAGTATTTAACACCTACTTGGTAGGTGACAGGTGCTACAATGCAAGATGAGCACCGTTAGGTCTTTTTATGAGGAAGCAAAGTCACTATGAGCCAAGCACAACAGCACTGGCTTAAAGAACTTACTACCCATGTGTGCACCTGCACCTTTCACACTTGCATAAACATTTATGTTAAAGGCTTTGGAGGGATACCTATTTTCCCAAAGGCAAGAGAGAGATGTTTTGGAAAACAGATTGCCATGGGATGGCTGACCTACTGGGCAGCCTGACACCCTTAAAGTAAGGATGCTGAATTCTCAACAGCAGCATCACATAAACCTTTTCAAGTCCCATTGCTTTTACACCAGCAAACGCATGCCTGAAAAGACACTTAAGAGCTTTTTGAGAGAAGGGCATAAAAGAATGAATCTGAGTTGGTAAATCATGAAGTGGGATGAGCCAAGATTAGACAAGGCACCAACCAAACAGAAGTATCTGAATTTGCAAAGGCAAAATGAGCAAGAATCATCCATGCAACTATAGATAGAATTTCTAAAGCATTTTCCCTGAACTTCAATCTAACCCAGATTAATTCTTACCCTGAGTTACTTATCACCCCAACACAGACTGTCACATGTTCCCAAGGAGTCTCTAAATGTTCTACAGAAAAAAGTGAGGTGCAAAGAGCAATGGAGAGGAATAGGATCAATCTACTCTCTTTTTCACTTCAACTTTTATGAACACTTAAGAAGTCAGCTAAACCTTCTTGTCATTCAGTTTAGCAGTTATTCTCTGATTCTCTGTTATCAGTCACAACACTATGAGTCTATACCTACATTTCTTGCCATACTCAAGATATCTTTTCAAATCTCATCTCCCAGCAACTATAACCCATGTGATGTGCCATTGTGGTTGTGTCCTCTGAAAGAGTCAAACGCAGGATGAAAGACAAGGACTGCCTGCTTTCTTTCACTAAGACTTGGCAGAGGAAAATCGCAAAAACCATTGTCAAGAGTTCACAACAGCTCTGACCTTCCTGATTTCTAAACCAATACTGAGAAACCATTGAAACAGAGACACTTACTGTGGAGAAAAAAAACCTGGAGATCATGATTTTAACCTTTCCAATCCAGACTGCTCTTCCCTATCACTCTGGAGGGGCTTCTTCACTTTTACAATAGAAGCCTCCAGAGCC
The DNA here is from genome assembly GCA_023637945.1 of Phaethornis superciliosus. NCBI lineage: Eukaryota > Metazoa > Chordata > Aves > Apodiformes > Trochilidae > Phaethornis > Phaethornis superciliosus. The sequence continues at coordinate 19,483,201 of JAJQWJ010000009.1, read as the reverse complement.
CATGATGTTTTACTCCTTCATGCACATGTATTTTCCTGATTGTCTCCTAGTGACCAAATAAAACTGGAGTACCTGCAATGTGAAAATTCATGTTACCAGAGCATCTTTAGCATCTCACTTTTCCAAAATTTTTTCTTTATATTAATTTCCTATACAGCTGAGGCTTTCTATGAATACAAAATTACAGCATGAGATGCCTGACCACTTAGACTTTCAGCTTCTCTGAAGTACCAAACTGGCTTCACTGCACTCAAAATCTCATGTCAGCATGAAAAAACATTCCACAGGACAAGCTGCACTCTATTATGTTGGAAACTTTTGCTTTTAATTATACTAACTACCACAGTGAAAACATGCAATTAGTAACACAGCCTATAGATACTGTTAAGCAGTATGTGCCAGTGAAAAGAGAATCCAGTTACAGAGAGTAACCCACAGCAATGAAGACTGCAGGAAAAGACTATACCTCCATGTCGCCAATTTGTAAGGTCACTGGACAGGATTTTGCTGCAAGAAACATGGTAGAAAAGAACAGGGACTGCTCCTCCAGCAGACACACTATTCCACTGTGAGAGTTGATTTCACAGGCTTCACTTTGCAAGCATGCTAATTAATCCCATGATAAGGGCGGTTACCAGCAGGAGCTATTCCAGAACACTCCTTGGTCAACACAGACAAGTCTTAACCCAACTTCAGCCTCAAAACCGAAACGGAAACCCAGGAACCCTAACTTGCCTGGGGAGCAGAGATAGCTTATGCCTTCAATTTAAAAAGGCAGACTAATTTAAAGAAAAAAGTTTCCAGCAATTCGTGAAAAATTCTCAGCTGTGTTTTTGAATCACACATAAAAAACATAATGGAAAGCTTTCAAAACATAATTCTCATTCCACACTTGAGACTGTGAACTCCCCAGATTTCCCATAGACACCAGCACTGCACCAAACACTGACTGCGAGACGCGGTGCCTTCCAAGCAGAATGCCAGCAAAGCAAAGCCACTTCCACTCCCACGTAAACTGCCACAGATCCAGGCGTGTAGACACCCTAGGAAATATTTTTGCAGGTTTTGTAAGGACAAAGAGCTGTGCACTATCTTCTAGTCATAATATTTTCCATTACACAAGGGCTCCTCAAAATGGCCCTCTTCCCTGTATTATAAGGGTGCTCGTATGAGCTGCTTAAGTCATCAAAAAAGCACCAGAGACTGCAAACAGACCACAGCATGAAGCAGCAGTGCCCACTTCAGAACAGAGAAGCAGATCAATTGAGTTACTTTACACTTACAGAAAGCTTCCTTAAATTTTTTTAATATTAAAATGCATCAGTTTTATTCTCCCCATTATACAGACCACTGGAGACAAGTAAGACACTTCAGGTCAATTGCTATGGCAGCTGACATCACCAAAATCTGTGGCCAACGCGTCCAACTGATGGTCACTGAAATACCATGCAGCTCTCATTGCTGTTCACGTGATGGGCAAAGGGACTGCTTTTGCCTGGCAAAAGCACCATGGTGGCACGCTGTAATCCCAAATGCCAAGGAAGCCAAATCCACAGCAACAAGGGGCAGCAAGCCAAAGAGGTCCATGCTGTTGACACCCATGCTTTGCTCCAGGAAATATGAAGCACTGAAGCAGAAGAGTAGTGGGATTGTGTGGAACCACTCATCTTGTCTGTTTTTCCCTGAGTTTTAGGAATCTTGCAGCTCTTTTCCCAGAGGCAGATTTGAGCTGTCACTCACAGGATGAGGGTCCAGGAAACCAGAGAAGTACAACCACATATATCATTGCTTTCACTTTCTCTTTTTCCAGTTTCTTCCTGCTGCCACCATGATGGTCTCTGGTTGTATCCCAGCAACAGTTGTGCCAGGGATGATGTTACCTTCCTTCAGCCAAATTCTGTGAAGGTCAACAACGCCCCACATTTTAACCAACATCTTTTCTGAATAAGGCAAACCTAATACAAAACTGATGTATCCACACCAGCAAATTGTATTAGGTTAATTAATCAGAAACTAATATAATCTATCACTGGGCACAGGTTTAAGAGACCTTGGCTGCATCTTCAGTTCATCTGAAAACTCAGTGTCAAGTTATGTAATCCACCAGATTCCCTTTTTCCATGGTTAAGAAGTAAAACTGAGTTACTGTCTTTCTTCCAGAGGATTTTACTAGGGGTAAAATTAAATTAATAACTGCAAGTCTCCTATAACAGCCTGTATTACTTCTGTATCTAACTACCTCAGTGGACACATGGAGAGAGATGGGCTTGTGCAACATCTCACATGAAAGCACCCACCTCACACCTTTTAAAGGTGATCACAAGAGTGTTTTAGAGCTGCAAAATTCCACCACAAGACAAACCTTCTGCCTACACTGAACAATCAATCACAAAGACAAGGAAAATAATGCCCTAACAAACAAACCAACTCAAATTTCAGGAGACCTCGCTAGGTCACTGGAGTATTGAGGGGCACAGAAACAGCTGGGAAGCCTCCTCAGTTTTCAGAGAAAGGTTGAAGTGTAGAGCTGAAGCATAGTTTCACTACAGCAGCTACAAAATACAGATACTTTCTTCCTTGCAACATTTTATGTCAAGCAATGCAAAATGGAGTCCCTCGGCTTCTTTTAAGGGTTTGCTCACATCTCACAGTTATCTGAGAATGTCATCGCATCGGGGGCGGGAGGGTTCCATACCTCCCCAGGCTTGGGACGTGCCACCTGCTAAATGATGGTAAGAAGAGGCAAGCCTCCATTTGCAGTTCCTTGTGGCCACTGATCCCCTGAGACTGTCTGTCCACTTGCAGGACCAACCAGTCCAACAGACAGGACGAAGGACCAAGAGCAAGAAACTTCACTCTCTGTTTCCCCAGCTTCGATAATAAGGACCTTCCTGCTTGCACAACAGCTCTTTATTAAAGCCACGAGTGGGCAGTTTTCCATAATGAGTGCCATTTCAAAGAGGATATGCTAACCAGAAACAAGACACTCTTGTTTCAGAGAAAGAATTTCTGCACATTAAATTAACCAGAAAGGACTACTGTGCTTACACCCTACCTTAATCTGCATTCACTTCAAGCATAAACAAGACCCAGCTTTCCAAATTAGCACAGGCAAACATGGCAAGCATCTCTGGACATCAGTTTCTTGAAAATACTTGCCCAGCTCGCCACAGGGTTGTTATGTGTCTAAACTAGTCTGTAATATGCACCTAGATCTTTTGATAAAAGTTGCTTCAGAAGCTATATTAAAAATATTAACTAGCAACTTTAATAACCATCCAGACCAACTCAAATCTTTCTAAAGGATCTTCCTTTGCATTGAATTTTAAACTATGTACATTTATTGCTTATTCTTTTATTTGGTAATTTTCAAAGCTAAAGAAATTAGAGACTTCTGTGATGTCCTTCAGTTTTACTTAGACATCACCACACACAGCACATACCACAGCATGCTCAAATGCATTAACATCAGAATCTCTGACATCCACCAGTAATAAATGACCAAGACCGTAAGTTCTAAAACAGCAAGGTGTACCAACAACATGAATTACAGCAGTCATGATTACAGTTTTTTTTGGTATATAAATCGAATTACTTTGATCTATATACACACTTACCTTAGTTTTACCAAAAAAAACCCAAACAAACAAACAAAAAACCAAAAACAAAAAAACCAAACAAAAACCAAAAAAAACCAAAAAAAACAAACAAACAAAAGAAATAAAGGAATATAATAATGTCATGTTTGTACAAGACCTCTCTTTATTTTCTTGCCAACATAATTTCTACTGCTATCAGTTGTCAAGTGGATTAACAGTTACTATATACTCACTTTTCTTACTACTGGTGTCTGAGGGCCATGCCTGTTGTAAATAATCACCAGCCAGAGCCCTTGTATGTTATCTTTAATCATGCATATTAACATTTTTATAAAAATACCACTTTCTTAAACACTGAAGTATTTCAAGTTTGTTCCCTTTTGTGGGAAAGCAAATTAAGAGAAATCTTGGAGGAGGAAAGGGACCTTTAATAAACATCTGATTTGCTGCTGGATGGTGCTTCAGATTATATTTAAAATACATCATGTTTTGCTGACACCTCCCTGCACAGTTGCTGGTGTAAAGCTCAGTGAAAGAGTGACTATGGCAACAGCAATAGGATATTTATATATCTGTGTATGTGTGTGCTCACATATATACACATACACACTCCCATGCACACACAGTCCTGAACTGGTTAAAATGATCCTCAAGATTTTCCTTGCTCTCATTTCTACAGGAATAGGTAGCCATTTCTAAACAAAAGGGCTGAGGTGGCACCAGCAAGTTTTATGTGATGATCTCCCAAGAGTGAAGCCCAGAAACCTATCAATATTTACACAGTGTACACAAATACATGCTCACTTCAGAATGCTTTAGCTATAACCAAAATGATACCCAAATGTCTGCAGGCACAGATTCAGTTACTCTATCAAAATAAGATAATTTTTTTGTTTGTTTGTTTTTAACGAGACTTTCTACCCACAGTACTACAGCCTGACTGGAGCATGCACACTATTTTAAAAGAGATCCAGCTCCTCCTGTCCTTCACTGATAGTCCCATTCCTCTCCTCTTTGAACACAAAATATGCAAAAGTTCCTTTAGTCTACAAATTAAATAGCTACACACTGAGCCCAAATGTTATTTCTGGAATTAATTTCTGCCTCCTGACAGATCCTGATAGGTGATGCAGGAAATTCGAGGTAACAAAGCCTTGTGTTATAGCAATAAAGGGATCTCAGCTGGGGGGCTAGGGGGGGAAAGGGATCAGAATAAAAGGCTAATATAGGAAGCCTACATACACTACAGAATATTTGTGTTGAGTCCAGCAAGCAAAAAGTCTAGCAGATTCAAAGCAGTATTAGGAAGTGTTAATCCTTTTACCTCTGAGCTATTCATGAGCAATATGCAAAGCTGTTCTTATGGCGTCGCGTTTGCAATGCTCCAGTTATGCTTGCATCAGCATTTCCATTGTGAACCCTGCTTTCAGAGATTTTTTACTTTGCCAAGTTTTAGTCTGGAACAATTTTACTACCAGCCGGTGAGATTTTAGTCCAGGATTAGGATTTAAGTCTGGTGAAGAAACATTTGGACAAAATCTGCTTGGCTGTTTTATTTATTAGAGCGCAAAGCTAATCCTTCCAAGTTACTGAACCGGAAAATACTCAAATTTTTTTTTCTTTTTTTTTTTTTTGGCAGGGGATAGGAAAACAGAAGATTTACTCTCCCCAATAATTCCTTGTCCCCAAATCTCTACAGAGAATAGATGAAGGTTATAGACCACAAAACTAAGGTACAATTGAAACATACCTTCCTTTGTCAGGTATTTTCTTTCTTTTACAGATAAAATACAGGGTCCAGGAAGGGGAAGAGGGAAGAAGCCTTTCATCGTAGATTGCAGGTGAAAGGGGGACACTTAAACTAGAACCTGAGCATTAACAAGTGTAAGACAAGCCCGCAGCATTTCAGACCCCAGAAATTGTGCCTCGATCCTAAGCAATGTAAATCACAAATGTTAAATATCACTACATAATTTATCGGGTATAAGATGTTCTTTCACAGTGTCAGGTGGGCATGTTCTAACTGGCCATGCTACAAAAATTCATACAAAAATCAACATAGCAAGTATTTTAACAGAGATGAGCTCTACAGACCAGACCAAAAATGTTCACTGTGCCCATACAATTTTCCTAAAGCCATCTATACTGCCCCTAAGTTCTCACACCCTGGCACTTGCTGACCTGGCTGCAGGAGCTGCAGTCACTCAATGCTTGTGTTCAGGAAGATGTGTGTTAGCTGCATGTCTAACACCCAGTAACACAAAGCCATGAGTTTTGCAGGCACTCAGCAGCATGCACAGCCATGGCCAACAACCTCTTTGCCCACAGTGCTGTTTTTCTTCATCAACACTTCTCCACCTGCTCCACAATCACTATGACACAATCCAGAGAGCTGAAGCTTCACTCTCTGCACACTTTGACAATATGGACTGATGGCTGCAAGAAAGCCCTCCTTGATGCAGCTAAACAACTGCTGCATATCAGAGAAAAGCTCTTCTTAATTATAACCGATGCAAAATTTCCAAATAATATTCTTTTTTGAGCTTTCTTGATAGCATCTGTCATGCAGTTCCTCAGTAAATGTAAGGGGAAAAAAACTTGGAGCTTCCTTCTGAAACACTCATGGTACCTTCATGCAGATATTGTATGCATATAAATTCAGAGAGCTGAATGTTTGCAGGTAATGTAAAGTTTCCTTCCATACAGAAATCTCCCTTACCAACTAGGCTTCAGAACAAGTTTTTCCACAGTGCCCAAATCACTCCTCCTACCTGGGCAGTATATAAGCTGCCTTTTGTAAACTGGTTAAATAATTTCAAGAGGTAAATCCTTACCACATGACTACTGAAATGCAAAGATTATCTAAGAAGCAAATGATAGAAACACATTGTTAGTGATAAGCCACAAAACAAACCAAATTTCAGCTATCATACCAGGTCCGTTCTTTACTTTTTGATCAGACTTTCCACATGAAACACCCACAAAAAAAAATTGCCAATCAATACTTAATACTATTTGCTTCAACAGTATATATATGATTGGGCTTAAAAAAAGGCAACAAAACAGATTTCCACCCCATGTTTTAAATAGCCAGTTTTAATTTGTGTCTGCTTTTGTACTTGCCATCTATTCCCTAAGGAAATGCTAGTTTTATTGATTGTTTCATACTACTGAGCATTAATTTGCTTCTAAACCTACCCCTCACACTTTCAAAAAAGCAGTTACATGGCTAAGTATCCACATAAATTTTATTACCTGTTCATGTGTATATACATGCATGTACAGGTTTATGCACACACTTTTCATTTTTAGTTTTATATCTGACACCAAGCGTAATTTCCCCTTCTTGTTTAGTAACTACATTTTTTCTCATTTTTTCTTTTGACTTCTTGCAATGGAATTTGGATGGATACTGAGTTCAAAAGTATGCAACAGCGACTCTTAAAAGATTTAAGTCTTTCAAAGTTTTCACATGAAAAGGAAAAGGTTTATCTGAACGTATTTTTCTACTTTAAAAATCCATCAGGTTTAAACTAAAGTTCCATCTACCATACATCGAAACAGTCTCATCATCTTTAAAGAAATTTTTACTCATATAGAGTAAAAAATGAACTTGCCATCTCATACCAAAAAAAAAAATAATAATCCTTAAGTCACTTAGTGTATAAATGAGACCAATGGAATTCATTAAATAAACCAGAGCAATACTGTTTTGTCTGCAGATGTAGAGGGAGCTACAGATGATTTAACATTTCTACTAACTCTAAATCCAGGTAGTAAACAAGCACCTTCCAAGTTCAGCAATTTAATAATTTTTTTTAATTCCTGGAAGCAACAACATGCTTGGAGAAAAAAAAAGTTCATATTTCATTTTCTGGTGTAATTTTCTATGCAGTTCAGGTTAGTCTGAGGCCCATTTCATTTAACTGAAAAACTCCTTTTTTCCACCTAATTTAACAAAAACATGCTAATTTCTACTTACTCCTGAAAGAGCAAAGTTCAGCTCCCAAGCTTACCCAGAGCACAGCAGGTCAGTACCACTGCAACTTGTACATCCCCACACCAGAGAGGCACTGTCATCTTCCCCTCTTTGTCACAACCCCTTCTTTTGTCTATATTTTCATGACTGGATGGTGGTTCTTCTTAAAGAACAGGAAAACCAGATGCAAAAGAAGGTAACTATGAACAGCACAATGCTCACGGTCATTTTTAGCATGTGAGGTCAGCCAGAAAGCCCCTGGAGGCTGGTGTGTTGAGCCAAAGAAACCAAAAGTCTTTAACTTTCAGCCAACAAAGCTTTGCACTTCAAACTTAACACACATAAAAAAACCCCATACAGCAAGAAATCTTCGACCCTGTGTTCATTTTTATGCGGAAGTGGAAATAGCCATCTACAGTATTCCTGGTATTGAAACAGGTAGGCACAAAGACAGGGAGGAAAAACCCCTCCTGAAAACATAGCTCCAAAGAAGCATGACTGTAAGTACCAAGCCCATGCTGTGGTTTGAAGAATGGCTGAAGGACTAAAATAGTTAGCTACGCTACATGCTGACAAATACATTCAGTACATTACCACAGGGATTAGAATTTTGTCTGGCTGTATTAAGTATGTTATTTAATATAAAGATGGGAATAAACCTTGCAATTACATTTTCTGAGAGAGTCTACAAAATGGAATGCTACCAGAGACTATGAGATTCTATATTTTCGGGAAGAGTGCAAAAATGGAGTCCGTGGCTAAAACCAATGTGGTTGAAACACAGCTCTCATTTGTATTAGAAATCACACAGCATTATATAGAGCTCAAAGGCCACTCCTCTTTAGATAACATAATATAAGCATATTGCTGATTGGTACAACACATTTTTCATATGCCACAGGTCACTATCTAACTGGTTAAATACAATTCTTTATGTGTTGTCTATGAGATGCTTTCCCATCCTGTTATTCTTCTTTTCTGCTGCCAAGTCCCTTATCTTTTGCCCATAGCTGATCTTTTAATAACCTTGCAGCTGGCCCTCAAGGCCCTTAGCTCACTCTGGCTAAAGCTAAATAATCAGGATTGCTTACATGTCCACTTTCTTCCAAAAACTCTCCAACACTATATTATGGCAGGAAATAAATAAATAAATCCATTTCAACCTAAAAAAAAACAAGTAGAAAAAACCAATTCGATACACCTACCCAATAAGAGGTAGTAACCCAGAAAGCAGGAGAACCAAGAGAGATGATGCAAATGAGAATTGCAACAAAATATATTATGAATAAGAGAAAGTGGCACTTAGCTGTGTATCAAATTAAATCTGAGCTACAAAAGACAAAGGCTACAACAGTTTTGCCCATCTATAGAGGAATGAAAACTGTGTACTCGGAAGAAGTCTGGAATGTTTACATAAAGAATTTAAGACAGAAGCTGGGTGGGCAGGAATAGTAGGGAGAGGATGGAGGCAGAATGCTGATGTACATCACAGGCCTTCAGAACTGGATGATGGAGGTAACATCCCCAGCTTAAACAACAGCACACTCAGAGTGCAGACACCATGCTCAGAAGGGCTTCATTTAGATTGGATTCTTGTTGCTTAACATGCACACAAAAATATTAAGCAGCAACAGCTCACAAACTGTAGTGTTTAACAAAACTGTAAGATACCTCCCATGACAGGAAACTGTCCTAACCTGGCTTCCTACAAATAAGAACAAGTTACAGGTGACACAAGGAAATACAGCTTTTGGCCCCATATCATTACATGGATTTGGCACACTGGTGAACTGGGAATTACCATTCAAGGTGTCAAAGTCCTGGAGTTTCATCTCAGGAACAAAAGCCTGTGGCATTAAAAGCAGAATAAGGTTAGGTGGAAAAAAGGATTAAGAATGTGTAACAACCTCGTGAGAGCTACAAAATAACCCAGAAGTTTAGTAAGTCCAGGCCTTCTCAAAGGCAAGGATGCAAGAAATTATGTGATCAATGTGGGCTCTAGGGAAACTACGCCAAGATTTGTGTCTCAATAAGCTTCTGTACTGGCGAAGAGGAGGAGGACACCCTAACAAGAATTACACAGCCAGTTACAGCCTGGAGGGAAAGATAAGCACAGCATAAAAGCCAAATGAGCTAATGCTTTGTGGCTATTACAAGGATAGGCTGAACCATTAATAAATGATGAAGGAGGAGGTATTAAAAACTCAAGGAGCTTGCTACACTGACCACCTTTTAAAATCTAAAAGAAAAAATGAAAGAAAGGATGAACAATTAGAATGTATTTATGAAATTATAGAACATTTGTAATATACATGCATACATACATAAACTCACATAAAGATTCTTAGCTGTGACAAGTATGGACAGCACCTAAAAAACCCTCAAAATTTCAGACACCTACAGTGAGAAGCATATGCACTCAAACACAGAGAAATCAAAATTATGATGGACAGCTATTCTCAGTGAGCACTCCTGGCAATACCCACTACTGCAGTTCCATGCTTTTATCTCTATTACCTCAGTAAAGTACCAGTTGATAGCCATTACAAATGGGCCTTAATAATTACAAGTAAAAGCCTTAAGGAAATATAGACATACATATCAGAACCACTCCATTATATCATTTCTTCTAAAGAGTTGAGCTACTGAAGACAAATTAGCAAACAAGCTTAGAAGATATACCCACTAATTCCTTCATGACATGGAATATCTATATATGAAAAACTTACTGAGAACTCAGCCTCACAGAAGAAAAACACACAGAAATTGTTATCATATAAGCAAGCAAATTTTACTCCTCCTAAAAGGACAGTTTTAATAAGACAAGAGAAACCAGTTCCGGACGATGGTTATCTTCTTTCAGATAAAATGAGAAATTGTAAGTATGCACAAAATCTGATGCAGCCCATCAATTTTTTTTTAGAGAATTGTTGTTTGTTGATAAAGATACAGTAGATAAAATACACTTGGCTGTCAGCAAACCATTTGACTTTATGAAATGGTACAGTTTCAAAAGTAATTAAGAAACAAGTTTTGAAGGAGACAGAATACTGTAATTAAAAGACAAACAAACAAAAAGCATATACCGCATCTTTGAAAGTATCTCTCAAGGATGCAAGAAATTTTCTTATATATTCTCTTACTTAAAAATCTTAGTTAATGATGCAGAACAGAAGTAAAACATGTTCTTGAAATCTGTGGATGATACTAAATTTAGGAGTTGCAAGCCCCAGCAAGGACAGAGAAAGTTGAGAAGCAGGCAATTAAAAATAAGGTTCTCCTTGGGAAAGTGCAGCGAAGACATCCAACAGGAAAATAATCTGTAAGAAATATTCAGTGGGAGTGACAATCTGAGAAGCCAAGAAGTTCTTACAAGGTTTGCAGCATGATCTGGTAGCAAGGAAGATTAATGAAACCTTGGCTGCACATGCAAAAAAAAAAAAAAAAAAAAAAAAAAAAAGCCACATCAAGCAAGAGAGAAGCAATAGCAAAACATGCCCACTTTGGGTAGTAGGCAATACAGAAAAAATACTCTCAGAAGTCTGCAGTATTAAAATCGATGCAAATACCATCAGGATGAGACAGGTCTCACTCAGACTAGTATGTGGTAGTAGTTGGACATGATTAAAAGGGAAGGAAAATAGGGATAAATGTCTGAAAGCTTCCTTAAAACAGCCTTCCTAGAGGCCCAATATTACAAACAGACTCACAAGAGAGCCATAAATGACCATTTAAGAAGAGTTCACTTCCACAAACAAATGAGATCAGTAGCAGAAAGCTGAAGACATGCTGAAGAGTCTCCTGCAGGAAACCCAGCAGCCTTGCTCCCAGCACCTCTGCACTGACCCAGAGAGGCAGGAACACAGAAATAGGATAAAGCAGCTCTACACCAAGGCCAAACAATGAGTCCAGGGAGATCTCAAGTTGGCTGAAGGTCATGAATTTCTCAGCAAATGATTAGGTAAATATTTATATTATTTCAAGCACAATTTTCATAACAGAAAGGTATGGCGGAAGGTAAACCTCCTTTGCAGAACACGTGAGCAGTAAACAAGGAAAAGAAACACTATCCATGCAGTCTTAAAATTTGAGTTTTTTTCAGAGTTTTTAAATAACTGTTGTATCTTAACACAGCATGTATTCCAGCTTTCTTCTGCAAAAGCAAAGCAAAGAAACCCAGGCTTCATGGTACTGCACCTCCCCGCAGGTGGCTGGCTTTGAAGTTCACTCACCATGGACTGAGGCTGAAAAGCCAAGCAGGCACAAAACCTCCTCCTCCTACAGAGCTGAGGATCTGTCCCCTCCATGCAAAATCTGCATTTTCCTCTGCACTGCTCAAGCAGCAACACATACCAATACACAGGAATGCCAGAGAACTGCTCAAAGCACCATACAACTTCCATGGCATTTAGCACTGGCCACGGCACCAGACTTTGCCTACCAAGGTGTAATCGTCATAAATTACATACAAGAGCTCTTGTTCTTGGAGCATACCAAGTTGAGTCAAGTTTTTTCAAAAGAAAAATGTAGAGTCTAACTGAAAGGCAGACATGCCAAGCTGCTGCATCTGCTTTGTTTTCCCATTCCTTTCCACAGTGCTTGAGTAGCCAGCCCCGTGTACAGCCAGCCTGGCTCCCCACAGCACGGATGATTTCACTAGCATGCCTAATTCAGAGAACATCACAAGCATATTTAGACACTAAGATTTAGACATTAATACCAGAAGTTTTAAACATTTGCTGTCCTGCAATCACAAAAATCAGGGTTTTTTTGTTTTTTTAAGATATTGCCATCCAAACTTCCTAAGAACAGCTGAAGGTAAGGTAAATCTATATGACTCCATTTTGCCATTTGTGGACCAAGGACACTAACTATCTGACATACGGGTTTTCAAGATGAACATAATTATGTATCAACCACACACACTTCAAGTCCTCTGTTTTCTCCTGTCCTTTTTGTTCAATCATCACTCACTCCAGTTTTTGTCAGAGTGACTGCAGCCTCAATTCTGCCTGGCACATTGAGTTTTCACCATCACATTTCCCAAGGTTAAACCTCAAGGTTTAAAAACAGTTTTTTCCCTCTGACAAGACCTTCTGCAATCGCCCTAGTTCTCAGAAATGAATGAAGTGTTCCCAAAACAAAGCATAGTAAGATGTAGCTAAAAAGAACCTACGTGACCTGCTTTAGAGACAGAGACTACTAAAAATACTGCTGGGTAGGCAAGACTTTTGGACAGACTTTTGGGATCAGGGTAATCAGGTAATTCCTCTGGGATTAACAATATACAAGACTTTTGCTTACCATTTAAAAGATTTTCCTTCAGTGGTATAAAACTACCAAGTAAGAGCAGACAGACCATTTAATAGAGTAGTTATGAGATACAGGATTGGTTTTAAGGGACCTGTCCTAATGTCCACACAAGTCAACGGGAATCCCTGCACCAGCTCACCAGAAATCACAGCAGATACCACTATTAATATAAATACTGAAATCCACTACAGTTATACCTGCAGATAAAAACACAGTCAACACAATCTGGCAGTTTCCCACAGGAAAGCTATGTCCTCCAACTAGTTTTCACTTGCATGGTAGTCTGCAGAGTTCACTTTGCTCATCTTGTAGAAGTACACAAGATGTCTGGCTTCAGAGGATGCTATGAGCAAGGCAGGATCAGCCTTGAAATCCACACAGAAACCACTAGAGAAGGTCCAAGAATCTCCAATGGAAACATACTGCATACTTCAGTTTAGGCATCATCCTTGTCTTTTACCAGTTAGGGACTGCTCAGAAAAAAAGTGAAGCACAATGCTCTGCTTCATCTTTAAATGTTTTCACAAATCTCAATATCTGTAGAGATATCTAATTCTCTTTTAAAAACTGACCTCCCATACAAACATCTGTTAAGGCAAACACCATAAAAAAAGACTTTTTCTGAAATGTTTCAAATTTCCTTTCTGTCTCACAACACATGAACAGCCTCCTGGCCTAGATACCTGTAATAATGTACTAAATTCCTGACTTATGTCCCCTCTGACTGGCCTTTTTCTGGATGCAAAATAGTTCATCTTCTCTCCATGTAAAATCTTCCAAGCCACAGACTATTATTGTCCACCTTTCCAGGCACTTCTACTTCTGTGAAGTTCCCAAATAAAACTGAAATTGCATTTTATTTTTTATTTAGAGTACTACTAAGATCTGAAGAATTTATGCTGCAACAGAAGTATTTTGACCAATATGTAAGTATAGGAAATGTTATTTTTATTACTTTAAAAATTAGTAACATTGATGGAATTATCCTGAGTCAGTCTTTTGCAGAAGACCAAAGAGTTACCCAAGAACAGTTTCAGACATATTAAACCACCCCACCTGGCTTAAGACATTGCTTATATTGTTGCCTGCACTATGCATTCACAAGCATTTCAAATACTATAAATATTTTGCGTCATGCTGTGAATGAGTCAAATGCTGTTTTCCAAACGAAAATAAAGAAAAATACAATCAGGCAATGTTTCATTTCCCACAGCAGCCTTTGCAACAAATTCTTAGCAGCTACAAATAGTCTTCAAAATGTGCTGCACAGGTGGAAGGGGGCAGCTGGGAAATCCTTTGTGTAAGCCCTGCACACCACCACCAGCACAAGGACAAAGCCTGATGGAGAACCAGTGAGCAAGAACTACCAACCAAAGGTACCAGACACGTAGTCCACAATGACACTCAAATGGGGCAACCACAAAGCACTCCAGAGGAGATACCTCTTTAGATTCACAAGTGCTGATTCTGGACACCTGTGCAAAGGTATGGGACTCATGTACAACTTACACTCCTTGCCCACCCAGCACACCCAGAAGAAATGAACACGTGTGGTCTGCACACCTTCAAGGACTCCACTCACAGCCGAGTAACCTCTGTTCCTATCTTTCAGCAGAAGCCAAAAGGTTCATTTGAACTTCAAGTTTCTGCAAGCAGAAGGACATGCACCCAAAACTTCCCAAAGCCCCAGAAGTCAAATTTCATGGGAACAGACATTCAGCATAGCCATGCCAAGGTAGCAACAGTTCCTGGCTATCACTGCACTGGGGCTCTACACCACTAGGACAATTGACCCCAAGGTTCACCCACAGAGCCTGGCTGCCTAGCCAAGAAAAGCCCTCTTGGTGTGTAACATGCTCCAGATGGATTCTGCTCTGAAGATGCACGAAGGAAAGCAGGTCCACCAGTTTGTTCCAACAAGTCAGTCCTAGCCTTGAGAAGAGGCTCTCCAATCCAGAGAGAAGACTTACTCTCCACCACGTATGGATCTCTCGCAGGATCCCAGTTACTGCGTGTGCTGCTGGAGGCCATGCCCTTCGTGGGGCAATCCTAAGCACACCATTTCACAGGGACAGACTGTGACCAAAGTCATGCCCCACCACTGAAAGCAGGAGAAACACCTTTAAGCATACACAGGGGGAGCCAAGGGCAAAGGGACGAGCACAGACACAAAGTCCTGGCAGGCTGGTAACCACCTCCAGGCAAACTGTCACAACGCTGAAAGAAAAGCCAATTTCTTCCATGTGGATCAGAGGAAAAGGGATGAAGACCGTTAAAGACATTTGAAAAACATCCAAAACACTACAACGGTCCGGAAAGAACAAAGACCTCATGAGAAATCTGTCCAAATCCGCTCTCAACAAAACGCAGGTGTAGGTTTGGATTCAGTTTGGAACTGTTATTTCTGGCAGCCTACCAAGGAATAAATTAAAGGCTGCTATCAGGCAATGTGGAAGAAACAACTGTATTGCAAATCACTCATCACAACCTGGGTCCCTAGATGAAGAAATGAGCCAGGGTAAATCCCAAATTTAAAAAAAAAATCAAATTGAGGACCCATGACTGATGCCTAAGCATGCCACAACTCCAGACCACATACCCTGCAAAAAGTAATTCCTGCTAGGGTGGCTGTAGGCATACTACAGGGAGCAATCTCTCCTCAAAATAAACACTTCTCTAAGTCATAGCATAACCCACTGCCTTCACTGAACAGTTTAAACTTTAGAAAGCTTTTGTCACTATGACAAAAATAATTTTAAGAAATGTACAGAGATGTTTTCCATTTTCCACCACTCTGAACATATTTCCATTTACACAGCCTGTTTTACCTGCCTTAAAATTCACAACCCTAACACACACACACTCCAAGAGCTAAACAAAACATGCTACTTTTCTAGTCATCTTCTATCATGAGTCCTGTCTATATTCATACCAACGCTTTCAAAAGCTACCATAAAAGGTTATGTATGTTTCTCCCATAGTAGAACATTTTCTTCCATAAACTATGCATTAATGGCATTAGTCTTTAAAGAAGAAATAAGATTAGGATTCCAAACATTTTAGTAAAGATTTTAAAAGCTAGGACACCAGAAAAAGAAGATGAGGACAATACGTGAATTATTTAATAGCATCACTTGAGAAGGAGCTCTACTGCATAGCTGTGCAGAATAGAGAAGCTATTCATGATCTTCAGCTAGTTAGACACACTGAATTAGCACTGTTTTAAAAATGAATTGCAAAGCTTTCTGAAAAAAAACAACATAAAAACCCAACTAAAATCTAACTTTGTAAGAACATGAAACACTACATAAGTGTTGAAAAGTAGGCCACAGATATTCCATTTACAGTCTTGCAAAAGCAGGGAAATTTTCTATTTCTGTATAAAGTGCTGCTGACCTGCCTGTACTAAAATGATAATGGAAAAAAAAGTCTACATGACATTTTGCTGGCCTGTCCATGAAAGAAAAATTATTATGACATGTAGCACTAGACAGAAGTACTACAGCAAATCTCTTTTGAAATAGGTAAGGTGGAAAGATTTACTTAAAAGATGAAGATAATTACAGAATATTTGGAAATCATCAATACTGTATTACATTTTTTATAAGGCAAACATATTTTTACCATCAATCTCAAGTGCTAGTTCTCTTAGAAGAATTTAAACACAAATCTTTATCTTCCACTCACTGGTCATATATGTCTATGGCATTTGCAAAGTAACTCACTTCAATTAAAAGCAAATCTCTCAGTTTGTACAGTGGCCATTTATTTTTTTTTTTTCCTTATCCAATAAAAATATAAAAACATGGAGATCAGATTCTCACAGACTTTTGGGGAGGCTGATAACAAAAGGAGCATGCATAAGGCATGATGTGTCAGTTTTTAAAACAAATGGACATGTTAGCAAACGTTGCTCTTTTGCACACACTCCTAATGTGCTAACACCTTGAGCAGCATTTTGTACACAAAAGCACCCATTCTAATAGAACAGAAGACAACCTCCTTCCACAGAAGCAGCAGAACTAGCATTTTGCCATTCCCTGGGCACGCAACACCTCCATGCTATCACCCACAGAAGCTACGGGAGAAACTGCTCCAAGTCTAATCCCCACCACCTTCCCTTTCTAGAGCTGCTTTTAAAAAACAATTCCTAATCCTTCCCTTCAGTGCAAACAAAAGTATAAATAACCTCTGCCCACCTGTCCAGTTGGGTGCCCTCTTCACTCCAGAGCAGCCCAAGGCACCAGGGCCGGCTGAGGACACCACTTCTGGGGTTCAGGCAGCAAGGAGAGTCCCAGTCTCCACCATGGTGTGGAAGGCAGCTCCACACGTACATCAGCAGCAGGCTGGTTTTGCAAGGGAGGTTACCACTGCTGCAAAAGGGACTGCTCATGCCTGTTTGGGCACTGCTGCCACTTACCCCGTGCTGGCATGGAGCCCTACCTCAGCACCGTTTGGGATCTACTTAAGCTTGCTAAAAACTGTAAAGACTGCAGAGGAATTTGATAGTTCTATTTTGTATTACTGAGCTGCAGCCTTCCCTAAGTTGATTTAACAATTACCAAAGTCAGCGTAAGCAAAGGAATACACTGACACTGCAGCTGGGAGGGCTGTGCCCCGAGACATCCAAGTTATCTCATGGCTTGCTAGTGGTAAAAAGGAGGACACCTCACTGCCTTCTCTTTGTCCTTACAGTCACATCCCCTTGGGCATTCCTTCACCTATGAGCTGCTTTAATCCACTAACCAGCAGAAAGCCACTTAACTCTTTCCTTGTCCCTGTCCCTCCTTCCCACTCCCCCCCCAAGATATTTTTCTGCTGTTTCAGTGAAATGGCCCAACACTAAAATAGCACAGGATAAGCCACGGCAACTGGAAAAAGAATAGGAAAGCAGTAACCCCCCCTTCTTGCTTTCTGCTTTTTCCAGCTGCAGTGTATCTATTCATTGGTCTTGCTCAAGAAAATGATTTCCATCAAAAAGGCTTTACTACAGAGGGCTTGTCCTATGTTAAGTAAACTGAGTACACAAAATTCATGGAGTTCATGGCAAAGCACAGGACACAAACCTATGAATGGATGTGCTGGGTCGCACTACAGGTCCCTCTAGTATAACACCCTGTCTCTAACACAGCCTGCAAGCACAGGTCTAGAGAAGAGCAAGAACAGGATGAACACATCTGCACTTCCTTCAAGCACCTTTGTAGACTTCAATACTTTCACTAGTGGGGCTCTCTCCTTAGACTGAGTAGTCCCCAGATGACCTTTTCCAGGGGTTCCATAGGCTTACCATCCCTGTGTGAAGAACCACTTCCTCCTGCCAGGGTCCAAAACTGGCTTCCTACAAAGTTCAGGTGATTTTCCCTTGCTCTTATGCTGGGAGATGACATAACCAAACCCTCTTCAAGCTACTCACAGGTCTCTATGGCATCCTTCAACCACCTCTTTCCCAGTCATTTGACATGTAGAAGCCATTCTAGATCTATAACAGATCACAGCTGCATTTCTCCACACTTCTCTTAGCTGGTCTATAACCTGCTTGAGATGGAAAGGTGACAAAACAGTATCTAACATACACACAAACCATAGATTTAGACAAGGGATAATAATGCTCTGTATCTCATTCTTTACTCTTTTCATAGCAAGATCTTATATGCTTTCTTTGATCACTACCAAACACAGATGATAGCTTGATGGAAATACTGCTGGTCTCAAGATCTCACCCTGAATGGCGATAGTCAACCTGGAGTTTTATACAAAAAGTTTAGAGTTCAGACAGTTTCCTGCTACCAATGCAAATCATCTCCTATGTATCTACACCAAGTGCATATATTGCACTTTGTCCTTTTAAGAAGTACCAGAGACCTCAAAAACATGCCACGATTTATTTAAAATCTGCAAATTACATGGCTCAGTGAAAGTGAGCCAGCAATAGTAAGAAATCCTGTAGTTGGGAAAAAAGCTGCTGAAGCACTTAACTACAGAGAGCGTGTAGGATAAAGCAGTCCTAGGAAAAGGACTGCACATGTAACAAGGAGTTCCTTTGGGCTTTGATCTTTTTGTTATTTGAAACCACACAAAAGTTGAGTGAAAAAGGTACAAGATCCCAAAGGAATCAGATTCTTCAATTCTCTGCTGCAAGCTTCTAAAGTTCCCTTTTTATGACCATCTTCACCAAAATAAATAAATCACTTCTGAGTAAAAAAAAAAAAAAAGTAAAAAGGCATTTCCAGTCAATTCCTTTCATGTCTTTCCACCGCCTTGACTACAGTCACATGCTCAGTCCTGACCTTTCCAGATTCTTCTCTCTGCCTCACCACACTTATTCAGACTATCAAATTCATTTAGTGAAACCATCCTATCCTTTCACACTTGACTCTTTTCACAGACAAGCAGTTCATTTTCATGTAGAACCACTTCTAACTTCAAAAGGTTGCTTTGTATCTCAGCTTCTGATGTCCCTTGTTTAAAACACTTTCAAATAAGGATCTGAAAAATGTTGTATCTGGGAACTCTGACTCTTCTCCAACCTTCCTCAAAAAAAAGAAAAAAAAATCCACTATTAAACAAAGCAAGAGGCTAAGCATCTACTCAGGATTTCTGTAGCTTGTCAGTAGCTCTCAGAGCTTGTCCATGCACATCCAAGGTCATGGCCAGCACTCAGAAAACTGAGCCCATGACTGCTGGAATGGATCAGTCTCCTGCAGTTACCTTCACAGGGACACTTGCCTTTACCTTAAACCTCCTCTGAACTCATTCATTTCCACTTACCCATGCTGGTTAGAGCAAGAGGTCTAACAGTGTCAGAAGGCAGCACGACAACCTGACCACCACCCAGTTCCATCCCATCTGGCAGCTCTGCACCCCAAGCAAAGCAAGAAGGCAAACCCCCTCCATCAAACCATCAGTGGAGATAGATAGGTAGATGCCCTACAAAAACATTTGCTCCTCACACGCACACACACACAAGACAGCACTGCAAAACTGAGTGCTGCAAGCTGTTTCACAGCAAACCAAACTATTTTATTTCCTTCCTAATGGCTCAGCCAGCCACCTTTCCCCGGGCAGGCTCAGAGCAATGCTCTGCTCCCTCCTTTAACAGCAGCACCCAACACCCACCCTGCAGCTGATAACCAACCAGCAACCCTTCAGTCCATAAAATGCATGTTTTACCCATTCAGAGATGCTTTGGCAATCATGCAAAACCAATTTAATTAATAAGGTTATATGCTGACTCCTAAGGTGAAAAGACAGAACAGAAAGTGTTAAATTTACACCTTTTAAGCACATCTAGAAACTGTATTTGTGTCCCAGCAAGCTACCATAAAAAACTAATGTAGTGGCTCTACTAATCAAAAAATTTTTCACTTTGACACCACAAATACAGGACAATACTTGTCCACAGCTTATTTCAGAATCTTAAGAACCATTTTTGATTCAAAATATTTTTAACTTGGCAATTTCAGGTGAGAAAACCATAATGAACAGAGTAGTACATTACACTAAATTTCTCATTAATTTTCCTGTGAAGCATTACAGCCTCCAAAAAGCAACTTTTAAGTTAATTACGCACAATTTGGACACTCCAGGATCAGGAATTCAGAACTGAATCCCGTCTAGTCACTCACAAAACCTGTATAATGAAGACACATTATAATCATGCTCTTTTCTTGCTAGAATAGACAAAAAAGTACAATCAGCATTTTTAAAAACACATTTGAATACCAAAAAGGGGTATTTTTGTACTAGGTTTTTTCCCATAGAACCTACTAGCCATATTTCTACCAGAATAGCTTTAGTAATGCATCCAGAAATGCACCAAAATTAAGTTGCAGCACCTATTTTGTCCTTACTTTCCTCATATTTTGGCAAGGATTGGAATTTTACCTAGTCATAAGAGAGAGTTACCACAGATCCTCAGAAAAAAAAAGGCAAGACTATGTGCTTCAGCATGAACACCTGCTCCCCCCTACCTTGAATCTAAGTGGAAACACAACAACTGAAAGCATCACTGGTTTAACATAAATTTTACTTTCTTACGGTAGATACTGGATCAAAACCACAGCAGTTAAAAAGTCAGACAATTTTCCAGCTGGCTGCAATACCCATTGAAAATAAGACCAGTTCAAGATAGAACCATGTCTTTTGTATTAAAATACCAATCAAGCTGCTGACAAAGAGACAAATGAGTTTTTAAACCATTAGTGTATGTTCGCATAAAATTAAAAATGATTCTATAGAAAGAAATTTGGATAACCGTGATATGCCTCTTCCACTGCAATACTTCATTTTGATTTTTTGAGAAGTTATTAAAATCGGGCCATCTCAGCTTGCTGGAATTTCATTTATTCATTATTGCAATGTACAGTTAATGCAGGAGATTAGATTAAGTTTTGACAAGTCTTTTACACTTCTCAGAGCAGCGCTGATATTTCTGCTTAGGTTAGTAACTTTATCACTACCAGGTAACCTTTGTGGTGTTGACAACTGGTAATTAACAATTTTCTTCATTGCCTCCAACCCCCCTCCCTGCCACAGCCAATGCTTTTGCCACCATCTGCATCCCCCCCCCTTCTCCCGGGTTCATTTGCACCCCTAAGAGCCCCCATCCAGCCCCTTTCCCCACCCCCCTGCCATGGCTGCCTTTCAAGTTCACACAAGACATGGCAACAGCAGCAAAACAAGAGTAATCTCCAAATGGAGGAGGCCATCACCTAATCAAATATGACTACCAGGACTGCTGACTGTCCAAATATTTAGCTGCTCTCCAGTGAAGTGGGTCAGGTAGGTTAATCAAATAAGGTTGCATGTCCAGAGGGACTGTCCATTATTTGTATTTACTTCAAGATCTTACCTGACTTAAAGCTCTGAAAAGCTACTGATCTCTGAGCAACCATGAATATTCACATACAAAAATCCAAAGAAGCAGATGTCACAATTCTCCCACATGAGCTGAAAACATAGGGAAGTTCTTCCAAAAAGAAATATTTTTACTAAATAACATGACAAGTCTCTTCAGCACACAAAAGCAGCACAAGCTGATGGGAACTGATACCACCTACACCAGGTTCTTGGAACTGTAACCCATGACTTGGCACGTAACCACGCTGCAAGCGGGAATCTACCTTACATTGTCTCTCTTAAACTTAACAATGGAAAATTATCAGAACCAAAAAAAAAAAAAAAAAGGATGGGCAAAGTGAAGACAAAGTGTTTTCGACACACGATGGAAATGAAAATAAATCTAGGATTAAAATATAGCTTAGTTTCACCGTTTTCTAATAGTATTTGTCTCCATTCAACAAGAATTTATGCACCATTTCAACCTGATAAGAATTTAATTCTAGGTAATAAAGCTTCACAAATTGAATTCAAACGGGGAAAAAAACCAGCATTTCCCAATTATTTCCAGAGCTCCACAACTACAGACTTCAACTAAATGGACAAGGAAAGCTGCCATTACAAAAGCAGAGCTGACATACGACCCCTGGGTACAGTAGCACCAGCAGACACCTCGAATAAAAATCAATATTAATTCCGTACACTTCTGTTCTGAAAATAAAGCAATGAAATTCCCCCATGCCCACCTGCCAAAGGGACACAACTCAGACCAACTTTGTCAGAGAGGATTTTTAAAGTCTTTCTACAGGCATGTAATAGATTCCAAGATTGAACGTGCACTGAATGTTCAGTGAACCAAATAATTCTTAATAGATTCCTCAGGGGAGTTTATTTTATATTTTTAAATCACTCTAAGACCTTGGAATGACAATCTGATTCAGAGAAAAAGAAAGGCTAATGTTGTGGGGTCAGGGACCGTGTTTCTTCCAGGGTTTTTCTTGGGTACTGTGTTTCTTCTAGGGTTTTCCTTTAAGAGGAACAGTTGTGTCTACTTTAATGCCTTGCTATGTACTTTAGAAATGTCTTCATTTCTACAAACCTCAAACTTATAAAATTGCTTTGAAAGCATACACTGAGCAGTTCTAAAGTTCCTCCCTGCAGAAATACTACATAAGCAACTACAGAAAGTTGATCTAACAAAAAAAAAAAAAAAAAAAAAAAAAAGGGAGGAATTAAGTAAGAATGAGGCAGCTCAGCTCCTTCAGCTGCTGTTGCAAAGAGGTAGGAGATGAACAGTGTTAGAAAACCACCAGACCCAGATTCGAAAAGCAAACAGATCACAAATTAGATCAGCTTGCAGCTTTCAGATTAACCACCTCTGGCCCCCCAGACCCCTGAACCAACTCCCACCTTATTAGCAAGGCCCTTCTGGTGTGACAGCAGATTCAGCACAGGAAGCAACTGACCCTTCAAAGGGGAATTTTTTCAAGCTCTGCGATGAAGTACAGAGGCAAACAAGAGGAGAAGCCTCAAGCACTGCCATCATTAGCATGATTTCAGCAGGATTAGGCAGAGCACTGTGGAGGAAAGGCCTCAGACAATGAGTCCTTTCATACATCAGAAACAAAACCTTCTGTTAATCACACCAGAGATGCAGTTTCTTCTACTAATTCCTAATCAGACATCAACAAATAAAGTGAAACACTTATTCTTGTTTTAATTCTACAAAATAAACACAAGTGAATGGAAATGCTCAGCCCACACTGTAAAAATGCCATCACCCTTCTGCATCCCAATGAACGGAGCTGTGAGACACAGGAAGGGCTGGGAAAGGAGCTCTTCCATAAAACCCATCCATGGAGAAGTCCGAAGCAAAAGATCTAGAGGGCTGCATTAACAAGCAAGAGACACTTCAAAGCCAAGAAATGAACTGAGTCGAAACCTTCTTTCATACAAAAGAGACCCTGAACCACAGTCATTAGAAAAAACATCTGGTGTGCTGCTTTGATTTTTCAACATTTAGTCACTGGACAGAAGAAAAAAAACCTTTTTTTTTCACCCCAAAGCACCAAATAATTGCAAATCCACTTCTACATATAACCTGTCATTTATCACCTCATCAGTGACTGCTTGAGTCTGATGGAATTAAACACTCAAGTCAGGCAGTTTTTGTTAAAAGCAATAATTACATTGTTACGAGAATATACAATTAGGCAGTAAAAAACAAAAATAAATCTGCCTAGCAATATTTTAAGCACTCTCACAGAAATATAAACAGTCTGGAAACAAGGCAACATAATAATAATAATAAAAAAATTTTAAATCCACTTCTACCAAAGTATAGCTATTTCTAATTTAAAACTTCACCCACAGGCAAAAATACATAAATTATTAGCATTAGAGTGTTTATTTTAATTACACTGAAAAAAAAAAAAATTCCAAGAGGCTATTAACTCCCTTCAGCTATAAAGAAAGCCAATATCTTGAGAGCTCATCCTTCATTTATAACCAACACAGTTCTGTCAGCCCATCCCACCACTTAAATACCAAAACCAGAATGTCTGCATTTTCTCCTAACATCCAAAACCAACATACAATAGAGGTATCAGCTCAAAAAAAAAAAAAAAAAAGAACTAAAAAACAGCTACTAAGGAGATCCCACCTGGCTCCTTGTAGACATTGTTCAAGAGTATAAAAAATTCACTGGTCTTCAAAGCACAAATCTTCAAAGTTTAATAAGGAAAAAACCACATCTCTTTAATTCAAGCTAACATTTACAAATACTTTCCAGCAGCATAACTGCTGTGCGATGTATTCTGTAACACCATAAAATTCACTGTGCC
This sequence comes from Phaethornis superciliosus, assembly GCA_023637945.1. NCBI lineage: Eukaryota > Metazoa > Chordata > Aves > Apodiformes > Trochilidae > Phaethornis > Phaethornis superciliosus. The sequence continues at coordinate 19,458,629 of JAJQWJ010000009.1, read as the reverse complement.
TGCCTTGAACACCTAACAAGGTGTTCAAAACAATTTCAACTGTATTAAGGACTGTTTTACTGTTTTCATCATTGCAGTCAAGTTGTTGATCCCAATAATTCTGTGCAAGTCATTTTAAGACAAATATTTGCCTATCTATCTAAATGGCTCTGGCCAATCAAGATGCCTTTGGTCACCCTTCAGAAACATAAAAACCACATTTTTTAAATGATGCCCAGCCTTCTGACATCAGTATAAGAGTATGGTAGGCTGACATAACACTGCAGAACTCTCCCTTCTTATAATTAATTTTGGTCTTTATTCCTTCCACAGACATAAGCAAGAGATTGGTACCGAGGTACTACAGTAGCACACTTTATTATCTTTTTGTTTACAAAGAAAATGCATCAAGGTAAGAAACACTGTAGGAGCCAAGCACAATTACCAGAAGTAAGAGCTTGCTGGAGTTCCTTCACCTAGGCACAGGTGTTGCTTTTCTATGTGTTTCTCCCCTGTACAGGTGAGTGATGCCCCTTGCTGCCACACCTCAGCTGCAGACCCTGGCAGCCAGGGAAGTTAACAGCAAAGACAGAAAACCAAAGCTCGATGCTGGCTGGCAGGAGGTTGGCATCGCTGTGCAAGGGACAGTGCCTGCCCACCCAAAGGTGGTGGCAGGGAGGATGCATGCTCACTGCAGTCTCATCCAAAATCCATCTTCAAATAACAGAAAACTATGTTTTGCATCAACCCCAAAAAGCGGCTAAAATGATGATCATGCTATGGACTTGCACAAGCTCTCCTTGTCCTGACCTGTCTGGGTGAAGAAGTGGGATCTGGTACCTAGAGCTGTGCTAAAACAAATGCTGTGGAAGGGGACAGGCTGCAGGAAATTAGGCTGATTGAAGAGCTATTCTAAAATGTCTTTTTAAGAGCAAAAGACCCCAAACAGGTGCCCTACCATAACACTATTTCCAAAGCACTAAGTGAAGTTTTACAAGCTTGGAAGATGTAGCAGGATCCAGATAAAATCAAAACCAACAAGAGCAGCAACTCAACCCAATCTCCCCGATCTACTGAAGGTGACAAACTTCCCTTTAAAAGTTTGTAGTTCCCCATGTGAAGAGGCAGAATTAAAGCAGTACCTTTAAAAGCTGCAGAAATGCTGATCTCCCTAGGTGTAGTTCTTCAAGCCTGCAGTTATTAACTGGAAGCTACCTATGAACATGTCTTTAGTGAGGAGACATTCAATATCTAAAATTCATGTTCAAAACCACAGGCTTCCTCCTCAGGTTAAGTACAAGTTTAAGTATACTTTTACCACAGAATAACACAGATTAGAATACATAAGACTCTAAAGGAATTTTGGCAGTGCCCAAGTACAGTATCAACAAAACCAATGAGAATATATATTACAAAATTATTTCCACGCCTTCTAGTTCTTAAGTTTAAGAGGCTAATTTTCATTGTTTATGGTAATTATGTTTCATATATCGCTGGACTTTGACACAGAAACTGCATTATTAGATTTTGTGTGCATCTTCTAGTCAATTTGTCAAATCTTGAAAATTCTGTAATACAAGTAGTTCAAATACAATGGGCACTACATTCACAAATTAGTTTTTTCCTTAAGATAACTGTTATTGATTCTGCAGCAACTTTGATCCAATTTGGTGAAACAAATGTTATTTAATAAACTACAAAGAAACATAACTCTTGTATCTGAAGAAAAGACTATAAAAAAGGCAACACCACCATTCAAAACCAAAAAGTCACTTTTTCCTTCTTTCCCCTAACTCATGTCTTCCACGTACATAACACCTCAACACCTTCTTAACACATTGTGTATAAAAGAAACCTTTTTAGCACTTCTATAGTTGTTCTTCAAGTTGAAAGATTTGAAGCACAATACCTGCCAGATGAAAAAAAAAAAATTTTATTTTTTAAAATATTTATCCTAAACTCCAAAAAGTAGAGAAGCCTTTCTCATACTTCTCAGATCTAATTCACCTTCTAATTTAACAATCCTAACAACATCCATAGAATCACAAAATCATTTATGTTGGAAAAGACCTTTAAGATCATCACGTCCAACTGTTAACCAAGCACTACCAAGTCCACCACTAAATCATGTCCCTGAGCTCCACATCTACACATAATTTAAATACCTCCAGGGATGGCGACTCCACCACTCCCCTGGGCAGCCTGTTCCAGAGCCTGACAACCCTTTCCAACAATATTTTTTTTCCTAATATCCAATCTAAACCTCCCCTTTAACAACTTGAAGCTGTTTCCTCTTGTCCTATCACTTGTTATTTAGGAGAGGAGACCAACACTTGCCTCACTACAACCTCCTTAAACGTAGCTGTAGAGTGATAAGTTTTCCCCCCCAGCCTCCTTTTCTTCAAACCCAGTACCCTCAGGCACACTTCATTAAACTTGTTCTCCAGACCCTTCACCAGCTTCATTGCTCTTTGTTGGTGCAGGAAATATAACCTATTGCTATAACAATTACCAAAACTCCAGAGAAAGAGCCACACAATCATCCCTCTTCCATCCTTATGCATAAAACCCACTTGAAAAGTAATGGCTTTTCCAAAACACTGTAAGACTTAAGTTTGTGAGGAAACCCAACTGAAGAATCAAGTACCATCCCATGAATAACTTCCTGCTCCTGAAGAGAGAAACTAAAAAGCTCAAGTGTCTGTCTGCCTTCAGCAGCAAGGATGACATGAGAGAAGAATCCATACATTGGAGGGATAAAAACGCAGCTGAGCTATGTACATCTTATAAAACAGAACAGATGTGATCCTTTGAATATCCATGTGCAATTCAGTGTCAACCACTACACTTGCAGGAGGAAAAAAAAAAAAAAAAAAAAAAGAGTGCCCTATGAAGTTAATAGATAATTTCTTGCATGTTTTGTTTGGTTTCAAGCAGTGACAGGATTTCCAGCACTGCTTTTCAAAGAGCAATGCCACATGCCCAGCCTTCACATTTTTCCTCTGTTCAATTTCATCCAACAACTCTGAACTATAAACTTCTTGTGCCAACCTAAATAATTCCTCTCTTTCTCAGTAAGGCTGGAAGAAAGTACTTATCCACTTGCCAGCTGCAGCTGAAATTTTGTGCCAAGAAATAAATGTCTTTTGGGCAGGTCATAAACTGGAAGCTTCTATATCTGCTGAAGGACAAGAATAAGAGTGGGACAACCCTATCCCTTCCCAGATTAATGGCATTGCTGTATTTCAGCTACACGGTGGATTGTATTTAATGCAAGTATCCGAACAGAGCTACTTCCTCGAAGTCCCAAGTGTAGGTATTAGGAGAAGCTTTTGTCAATTTTGCTCTCAACCAGGCTTTTTATATATACTGCTTCTATCATCTGCTCCAAAACCCCTAACTTTTCTTTGTATTTTTCACTTTTAGAAAAGTTCTCGAATAACAGAGTCCTTGAAGGAACAAGACCCATTTTATCAATTTTTTTCTCCAGTAAGTCTCAGGCATTTACACAATGTGTTCAGACTGACATTAAATAGCAATTGCTCCTCTTTTCACACCCTGAGGAGTAAAAGCACTTGCGGGCACTGGTCACTACTGTTCTCCAGAGCAAGGCAAGGTGAAGACCAAGGACATCTTCCTCACAGCTCACAAAGGCAACAATTAACATAGAGCAGAAGGGATAGACTTCATGGCAGAATGTAATAATGCTAAATGAGAAATTAAAATAAAAGTTTGTGAAGAATTTAAAGCCTTCCACTTAGGGCTGAGTGGATACCAGGTTCCTTAGATTTGCAGGCTAGGCTTACCCACAGGGGTTTCACCAGGAACTCTAGCATCCACATACAGGTAAGACACAACATTACAGCACAAGACCCAACACCTCCATTCCACTGTCTTCCCTATGCTCCTCTTTCCTGTCCTTCTCCCAGCTCACACAGGCTTCCCAGATACAGGGTGTTACTGCTGCCTGTTTACATGTCCTGGGTTGCTGGGGTGGGGATCCTCCAAATCTTCTCATAATAAATCACAAGGAAAACATCAAAGGCACAAGTAGAAGTATTGTTGCAGTGGAAAGTGATCTTTTCTTCTCTAACCTACAATCATGTTTTTTTTCCTTCCCTTTCCCATGCTGAACATTATCCTGTTCTCATTTTGGTAGTGACCTGAATTTTATATTCACAAAAATATTGCAAAAACTCTGAAATGCCAGTTAGAAGCACAACGCATACAAATATGTGAAGCTGAATACATGTACTGCTAGAAAAGCAAGTACCCTCTCCCACAGAAAGCAAAAATAGAACAAATGTTAGTAAACGCACATACAGGAATCATGATGAAGTACATTAAAAGAAATAAATGTCTCAAGACATGAACTTGGTTTTTAATATACAGAGTAGTTAAGTATCTTCTTCACAAACAGAGCCAACCAGTGCTTGTTCCCTTTGCTCATTAAAGCTCTACAACTGGTGCCTCCTGTATGCCCAACATGTACCATTTCATTAAGCTCACTTGACATTCGATGAAGAAAGAGTACAAGAAAATTGCATATTCCCTGCCTAAAGTAAACTTGTCATTTAAACCTTGTGTATAGATAGAATTTGATATAGCACTGGCACAGTGAGTCATTCGTCAGTTTTAGAGTTTGTACGACAGTGTTCTTACATATGTTTTGCAATACTTTCCAGTTAGCTACCACCCCATGTAATTATACGTTTTTACTGGAAAGGAAGCATACATTTTGGATTTGAACACTGCACAAAGGTCTGTAGAAACAAAGCTTACCTTTATGGTCAGATTTTGAGTGAAAGGAAATCCATGTAAGGAGCACTCACAAACTGTATGAAAGGTGAAAGTCGAGGCATTTATTTTAAAGGAGGGCAAGTAATGATGGTAAGCATCACAAATATTTCTCAATGGATTCTCCCAAACATAAGCAACTCACATATCAGATTTCTTCAAAAGCTGTTTCTTAACTACATTAGTTAAAACCGTATTCATTCAAAACACCAGCTAGATCATCCAGTAGCCATTATGAGTTCTTTGCTTGAAACTAATAGGTTGATATTACATTATTCTGTGCTGGGACGAGATAGCACATTAAAAAAAAAATTCTCTACAATCGTACCGTCACTTTTTATTTTTAAGTTGTGTAACAGAGCTGAGTAATTTAACTCTCATCCCTGGCATCAAAGCAGCACTGAAAAAAACACTGAAACAGAAGGTTTGTCCTGATTAATACTACTAACAAGATCAGCTCTGACTTTCGCCTGGTGGCATTTAGCTCACTCCAATGCTTTACAGGAAAGACTGTAATTCTTCAAAAGGCCAAGTCTCAACTTTAAGTTGCAGACAGCCCCACGTTTATATCTCTACAGCCAGCTTTTCTAAGCTGCCTATTATTATCCCTTTGTACTATCTAAATTCAAATCAAATGCATCTACTGAATTGTACATCTCTTGCTATCTGATAAAAAGCTGGAGAGAAAAAGTACCCTTCATACAATTAAAGTTAGCTGGTTAAGATTCAAGAACAGGCAGCAACGATTGTAGGTTTTTTCCTCCAAATTGCATATACTATGACCTACAAGAAACATTTTCTGCTTAAAAGTAATACTTAAATGGAGATCTATGGCTGAACGTTATCACAAGGATTGCACTTATTTGACAGTCTGCTATTAGCCAACTCCATTATCGCTATTTGCAGTTTTTAAATGTACAGATTCAGAAGTAACTGTACAAAGCCTCCATTACAAGTGAATTTATGGAAAGCCACAGCAATAATCATCCTCATTAAGCATATCTTCCCACAGCCCTGCATTATGTGGACACAAAGAGGAAAACATTTCTTCTTCCTTACCCACAAGCTTATATCTTTCTCCTTACAATCACAAGGTTTGACTGCCTTCTCTGCTTTTGCCAATGACAGTTCTCATGTTCCCAAAAGCAGGAGTTCAGTTCTAAAAAATAATTAATTAAAAATATCTGCGTACCACAACCAAAGGCAGGTACAGTGTAGGGCAGGTTCTAGTCCATATATCCAGAAACTGGTATTTTCACTGGCAATGTGCATGAGAATAAAATGTCTGTGCCTTCTATTATTTGCTGATGGCCCCAATCAGTATTTACCCAAGACACGTTCATGGACATGTACATGCAAAGAAAAGGGCAGATGACAATATTTGTAACTAAGCTGAATTAGTAAAATCTGTGGAGCTGAAGTGATGCATTAACTCTTTGCCACGAGCTGTTTTAAACCCCTTCACATATATGGTCATGCTGCGTCTTGTTTCAAGGACTGGGACCTGTGCCAGTGATGTAAGCTAGGAAACTCTCATGTTAAGATGGTCAGTTGAAGGTAGAAACTGTGAAATAACCCAGTACTATCACCCACCATACATTCAGATCACAAACCATCCATTGCACCATGCATATCTTACTTCTTGCTTTCAAAGTTCAGACTGCTGATAGTGCACTTCAACAGGCATATATCTACTACTCCTATTCCTCAGCCCAAACCGAACCACCAAGGCAGAAATAATACAATCAGGATTAAAGTACACTTGGTCCCTCCATAAAAGCATTCTCATGACCCTCGCATTTCCTGTGTTATCATTAAGGGGTGAAATGGACTTTATTTAAAAAGCTGTTTCTAAAGCCACACTGGCAGGCTCAGAACAATCACCCAGTAACCAGACACAGAGAGAACTCATTTCAGAACAGGACTTTAGTAATCTCAAATTAAATTTGTCATTTCTGTAACATTTACCTTGAAAAATGAACAAAGATGGTTTTACAAGCAGTGTAAGGAAACTCTATTTGCTCACCATCCCTGCTCAAGCCTTCAGAGACCTCTAAGCCAGCAAACACTCAATGTAACTTAGGTTTGAAGTTTTGATTATCCAGAATAAATCACTTTTTATAGCTCAATTGTACACTTGACGAGCGAACACCTTTAAAACTGTTAATACATAATTCACTTGTTTACATGTGAAATAGATACAAGATTTCAAAACGCTTTAAACCAGCTGCCCCAGTCAGTCTCCTGGAAACAGACCTCATCGTTTCAACAGCAGAGCTTTGCAGGAACACATTTTCGTTCAACAGCGCGGAAATACTTTCTTTCATTAAATTTAATTTGCGCCAGGTATTTCAACTGCTTGAAGTTGGGTTTTAAAACAGTTTCTAGGAGCCGAAACCACCAGGAAGGCAAACACGCCCGTTTGCAGCACTCGCCCCCATCCTCACCCCCGCTCGCCACAGGCTGCCTGCTCCCACCCCGGCCCCTCCAAGCCAGCTCGGACCCCTGGGCGACCCGCGGGGGGCAACCGCCTGCCCCCCCGGGCACCCCCGCCTCTCCCGACCAGCCAAGCAGCCCAACAGGTTGCGGGGGGCGGCTGCGGTGCGGGAGCTGGCCCCGGAGAAGCTGTAGCCGCGATCTCATGGGACGGGGGGCTGGGAGAAAAGAGTGAACCGCACACGCACCGCCCCGGTTTGCGAGACGGCACAGCGGGCGCAGCTCCCGGCCCGCTCCCGCCGGGGCCCCTTTGTTCTCGCCACCCAAGACGCCGCCGCCCGGCAGCCCCGCGCTCTCCCAGGCGGCGGCTCGCCCCATCGCGGGGGGTGAAGGCGGGATCTGCCGCCCCCCGCCGCCGGCCCGCGCCCCGCTGCAGCGCCCTCGCTCCTCCCGGCGCGGAACGGCCAGAGCCAGCCGCGGGGAAACGCTTCAGGATCGCCCCAAGCTTCCTCGCAGGGCAGAAGCACCGCGCCTGGGACGCCCCGCGGCGCTCGACGCTGCACCCCGCGGGACCCGGCACTCACCCCCCCGCCGCCGACCCACCGAAGGCGGACCTCCCGCCCCGGCTGCCCCCGGCGCCCCAGCTTGCCAGGAAGGTCACGCCGCGGCGGCGAGCCCCGCGCCCCCGCCTCGCCCCCGGCAGCGCGGCGCAGCGCCGGCAGGTGCCTGGCTGCTCCCCGCCGACCCGGGGAGGCCCCGCGGGATGCAGCCGGTGGCCACCGGGCACCATGTGGTGGAAAAGGGAGCCCGATACCGCACGGCGGCCCCCGCGGGGGGCGGCGGGGGAGCCGAGGCGGGCGGTGGGTCCGGCACTCGGGGGCGCCGATCCGCGCGGCTCAACAGGCGACGGAGTTTTCAGGCTGCTCAGGAGACGATCCCGCCGCGCCGGGAACAGGTCTCGGAGATGAGGGGAGAAAGCACCGCGGCCGAGCCACTTACCGGGGCTCCGGGGCTCCTCCGCCCGCATACTGCCTCCGAGCGCCGCGAGAGAACCCGCTCCGCTCCCCGCCGACCGCCCGGCGGCTCCGCTCCGCTCCTTCAGCCTCAGCCTCAGCCGCCGCCGCGCGGGACCGCGCTCCGCGCGCGCCGCCGCCAGCCCGCCCCCACCGGGGCCGCGCACCGCGCCCGCCCCGCCGCCAGCCCAACCCAACCCAACCCAACCCAGCCCAACCCAGTCCGCTCCACCGCCGCCGCGCCGCCACCTGCCGCCCCCGGGTTCACCTGGGCTGGGTCCCGGCTACCGCGCTCAGCCTCGCAGCAAGGGGCGGCGGTGCTCCCGGCCGAACCCCCGGTTTCCGTTCCGCTGCAAGGCGGCCTCCGCCGCTCTACTGCCCGCTTTGCAACCCGCCCAGTCGGCCCGCAGCCGGCGGGCAGAGCCCGCCCCGGCCAGGTGTGGGCGGGGGCGGGCGGGGGAGGGCGCGGCCGCGGCCCTGGGCGGGGCGGGGCGGGCGCTCGCTTTGCGCCGCCGGAAGGGCCCGGCCTGGCTGCCGGAGGATCCCGCTCCGCCCCGCCGCTCCCCAGCCGGTGCGGGGGTAGCCGCCCCGGGGCCCCTGGGAGACGATGGGGGTCCCGCCGTGCTTCGGAGGGGAGGCCCTTGCCCCCGCCCGGTGCCTGCTCTCGCGGGCCGGATCGCTGTGCCGGTGGGGTGTCGGTCAGACCCCGGGAAGAAACGGGTAGTGGCAAGGAGCGCCCGTCGGGAGGCAGACGGGAGCCCACTCACCCGCGGGTCTCCCCCGGTCGTGGCAGCGGCGGGTGAGCGCCGCGCTGAGACCTGTTGGAATTTACTATCGCTCTGCCCGTGTTGTGGCTGTCGGGGTTGGTGCAGACCCTGCAGTCAGCGATCGCGCTGCTGCTCCGGCTGCCGAACGACTCCAGCCGGGCCCTCTGTCCCGTTCCCGTGTCCTGTGCTGAGAAATACCACAATGGGGAGGGGGATGGATTTTTTCAGATGATGGAAAGGTCAAGTCATTCCTCTGCTGGAGCTCTTTGTCTGGTTGCTCAGCCCTGACCAGGCAATGGGGTTGCAGTCAGTGGGAGCTCCACACCGGGTTTCTCGGCAGTTTAACCCTGGTGGTGTTGTCCTCAGTGCACTGCCCTGGGGTCCTTCTAGCACTTCCCACCACATGTAAAATTTTTCCCTCCTGATGCGTGTAACTGTGTCCCTTCAAGGATTTTTGCCGATTTTCTCTCATCTTACATTTAGCCAGGGTGGTGGTAGGAGCCAAATAGTTTGCAGAAGTTCTTCCTCTGCTCCAAAGTGCTTGTTTCATGATCTCTGAGGAGCCCTGGGCTTCCCATTCCTGAATGCACTGCTCAGTCCTTTATGTGTCACTCACCTCTGCCCTAAACTGAGCACCTGAAGCCAGACTTGCACCTCTGCCACACAGCATAAAACTCTGACACCAAAAGCTTTTGGTTCTGGGGATTTTTTCACTCCTACTCAGTATCCAAATGTTGCTATGTACCAGTCCTTCTGTGCATTACACAGCGAGGCCACCAAGCTTAGAGTGAGTGGTGCTGGCTGAGTGCCATGCAGCATTGCCAAAGTGCCCATGGGCTCCACTCTCCATTTTAAAATTTGGATCTGCTTCAGGATTATCCACAGCACAAGACCACGGGGAAGCAGGGAGATGCCTACTCCAGAGAAGGAATTCTCAAAGCTGCCGGAGCTGTTCCCCCAGCCGGTGCAGCAGCCATGTTGACAAACTTAAGGTAAATTGTGTCAACCTGACCTCTGTTCATCTTATGTAGAAACAACAGGTTTTTGAAGTTTGTTTGAAAAACGGAAGACTTGTGGCTTAATGCTTCTTTGCTATTCTTGTCGAATGCTTAAGAACCTTCTAAGCAGAGACACTGAAATATTGGTCCAATCTACAGGACAGATTTTTAACATTTTTAGTCACCTAAAGATCCAAGTTCCTGAACACCTTCACAAATCTGGATTCATATGACTAGCACAGAGCTGCCTTATAAACTCTGGATGCCCAGGAGCTTCTAGCCAAGACTTGCAGGTAAATGATTGTCCCATAAGTGTGAGCCATTAATCACCTGAATCACAGAACAAAGAATTTGCACATACAGCTACCACCCAAAACTTAGTATTATTTCTTCATAAACTCCACGCCTTCATGATGTACAAACTCAGAAGGCTATGAATAGTGTGAGCCCAAGAGGCACTGGTGCTTTGTGCTCTGCTGAATATGGGGCAGCCAGTTTGTCACCCCGTTACTTGTATGAGTCATGGAGCACTGTTCTTCGAAGTAAAGGCATCCACTTCCTCAGTTTGCTTAGTACAAGATATGCTGGAATGTTGTCACCAGAGCTGTGTTCTGGAAGAAGGTGTGCAAGAGTCCTAAAGCCTCAAGTCTGATCCACCAGTTTATATGTAGCACCCCATTACATCGCCTCAGTAGCTCTCAGGGCTCCAGTCTGCCCAGCCCATAAGGCAAAGTCTCACTGTGTACTTGTAGCACCTGGTTTGGAGGCCATGGCTCATGGTAGCTCTTTCTTCTCTTTGATCCAGCTCTCCAGAGAAAATGCACACACCCATAGTCTTGCGATGTGTGCCACCTGATAGCCAGCTAGCATATAGATACTGTGGGATGGGTTTTGCTTGCCTTTAACATAATAAGTTGGTAGAAAATCAAAAGATTGGGATTCTGATTTTTAAGACTTCAGAACATCTTCCCTTCTCATTTCAGGTGTGGCTAAACTTGCTAAATACTCCGGATTGAATCTGTAAACTGCAGAGCCTGTCAGAAGCTAGTCCTTTCTCCAAAATGTTTGTTGTTTTGGTTTGGATTTGTTGGGTTTTTTTGAGGGCATGTTCTTGCTGATGACTTTTTCTCACTTGATTTTATAGTAATTATCAATTGTATTATCAGGTCTCCTTGTCTGATTCACAAGTGCCTAGTGCAATGCTCAACTTGGTGCTCATGTAAGATAATACATCTCCATCTGTAGATCTGCTTGACAGCACATCTTGAGGACCATATGGCCATGACTCTGACTGCCCACCATTTTTGCAATATTACCCCCAAGACTCTTTCTATTCCTTTGTAGGGCAGGCTTCTGGTTTGCTCCAAATAGTAATAATAATAAAACCAATCTGTGTTGCCTATTTCTGTTCTTCCCCAGTTGAAAGAAGTGCACCTTCGAAGAGACAGCCCTGATGCTGTTTCATCTGTAGCACTAGGTTGTCTGGACTGGTGAATCTTTAAGCTGAGGTTAATAACCTGCTCTTAATTTTGCTTTACTACAGCTTGCAATTGACTGGAGAAATAAAAGTTGGTATTGTAATAAAATTGTAGTCACAGTGTTAAAGGGGTATTTACTGGTTTCCTGGCCAAGGCCCATAAGTTTTCTGTAAGTTTTCTTTCTCAGGTACTTTTCTGTAAAGTAGGTACAAGTGCCTTTCCCTTTCTGCATCATTCATCTCAGCTGCCTGACCAGATCTGGTCAGCATACGTGCTCTCTCTTACTGTGGCTTTGCATAGTGCTTAGCACAGCAAAGCTCCCCTCTTGGTTGATGCCTTAGAGGTCTTACAAAGTACATAAACATGAGTAATAATTCTCCTAGTTCATCTACCTCCTTCTCCTCATAGTAAACTGGAAAGGTAAGTTCACTGGGAAAAAAACAAAACAAAACAACAAACAAACCAAAAGAAGCACCACCTGATTTCCTAGTGTGTAAATATATTTTTGGCATTATTAAATGTGAAAAGCTTTCTGCTCCTGACTGAATAAAATGAGATAGAGGAAGGCCTGGGAATGCTGGTCACCCAGACTGAAATTGAAATTACATCCTGCTTCTGCTAAGAGCCAAAATCTGGAGTATTAATGGCAACTGTTCCACATAAAGACTCTTCCTGAAATGCAATAATTTGTTCAGAAAAGCAAAATTACATTGTGATAGTTATCCTTTGCAGCACAGCCTTCATGTGTTCAAGCCCCTGAGATAGCAGCTCACTGGTCTTTTCTAACCCTAAATAAATGTCATTGAGGTACTAAAATGTATCATGTGCATGTCAGCTAAAGAAAACAATATGCAAAATACAGAGAGCTTGCCCCTGGAGCAATCTCTTCTCTCCTCTGTGCTTCCTGCTGGAGTTTGCCTCTCTTGCGTTTCTTTTCATTCTTGTCTCTGAGGATCCTTATTTTGCTGGCTTTCGTTGTGATAATATCTGTCCTTGGTCAGTCCAAAGGTTGCCCTGGTGGTCTTCAGCTGAAATCCTTTATGCTTTGGAAGACCACAGGCTTCCAGGCTGCAAAATACTGGCTGCCAAAGAGATGGAGAGAAGCACTAATCACACTAGTATTTGAGCACTTCCTAAGCTAATATATTTATCCTCACAGGATTTTTGTGAGTTTGGAAATAACTACTGTCCCCCTTTTAGAGATGAAAACCAGATGCATGCAGCAGCTAATTGACTTAGCTAATGTCACACAGGAGCCAGCAGCAGAGCAGTGAAATGAGATCAGCTGCTGGCCCCAGTGCCCTGTGCCGGAGGACAGGTTGGCTCAAACAGTTTTGAAAGCCTGGTCGGTGCCCATGGGCTTTTATAGCCCTGTGGAAATGCAAAGTATGAGCTTCCAGAGCATGGCAACCCCAGGCAGATAATTCAAAGGACAATCTTTCAGATCACTGTAACCTAGGAAGGAAGGGAAGGATTTGCTTTCAAATCCAAGCCAGGCAGCAGCACCAGCACCAGCCTGGCCCAGGTTTGTAAAGTGACTGAGATTTTGGACTGGTTCTGGGGAAAAAACATTTTTTTTCCCCTTGACAACTGTTGAGAAGAGATTCCTAATATTGGATCAAAGTTCTTGGCTGATTTCAGCCTTGTCAGAAAACTCATCTGGGGGCTGAGGGCTCCCCTCCTCACTTTCACTCCAGTGTAAGCAGAAGCTTCTGGAAACAAAATTTCAGACCAAACCTTCTTCTTTTTTCATTGTGATTTCTAGTGCTGTTTCCTTTAATAGTCAGTTTTCAGAACACATTGAAAGCATTTTAAAAGAAGCCATGAAACAGTTAAGAGAGATACTAGACATACTAGAGACCATGTTCAGGGACCTTAAGAGCAATCCTGTTTTAAAAATTCAAGTTGTATTTTAAGTATGAGATGAGGAATGCTACTAACACAGGTCAAGTGGGTTTTAATTAAATGCTTGTCCTTTATAAGCATTGAGAGGGAAAAGGGAGTGGCATTGCCTTTATCTTTGCACCAAATTTATAGACCTTGTTAGCAAGGTTAAACTTCTGTGCTGACTAAACTTTTCCACACCCTCTTTCTGCGGATAAAAATCCACCTCAAACTTTCAGCTCACAACCAAGTAGCAGATGAAGTAATGCTGACCCTTTTACATTAAAACAAGGCAAATATCCTGAAATACTCTTCCCCAGCACCCCAAAGAATTTGGCCCAAATGGTTGCTCCTCCCTCAGAGAGCTCCACCTCTTACCAGTTTTTAATATTTCATAGGATTGCAAAGCTAGTGCTTTTCTTCGACAGTATGATTGGATTCAGGTCTGATTGCAGGATGGATTCTTCCCTCAGTTCTGTGCATAGCAGTACCCTCTTGACAACACCCACCTAAGAAAAAAACAATAATTCAGAGAATGGATCTCCCTGGCCCAGCTCTGCTGCAACAGATTACAGGCAAAACAGGACATATATATTAGACTGACATTTATATCCCCAAAGGAGCTGACAGGATTGTTGTTTACCAAATTTTCCTTGTAACTTAGAAGATTGGATCAGAAATTTTCAAGGCTCAATAAATGTGGAGTCCCATATTCTTAATTCAGAATTCTTAATTCAGTCAGCTGTAGCCCTGAAAAGGTGGTGGGAATAAAGTGTAGCTCTCTCATCAGCTAATCTCAGGTTTTTGTGTGTGAATGGCAAGAGTGGCCTCAGAAGGGTCACAGAAGCCCTCAGGCACAGCATGGTTACTAAAGCTCCATTCCACAGCTGAAATCTGCAAAAGAAATCAAGCAGAAGAATTGGGGCACTCTGGTCTTTTACAGTATGGGCACAGAGGAGGGGGTTGAGGCCTGCCCAGTTGTGTATGTGAGAGCTGGGATCTCCTGGTTGAGGTATTAGAGGCTCCAGAGCTGTCCTGACTCATGACAGGCAGCCATGGACTTGGCAGAAGTGGAATTTTGTGCCTGGCTTGTACTTATACCTCTTATAGCCAACAGGGATTTCTCTCAGTGTGATGCTCAACATCCAAGCTCTGCTCAGAGAGGAGGCTGCAGTGATAAGTTGCTGTGCACACACAGGAATGCCTCCCTGCTGGGGCAGGTTGTGGAGCTGTAAAGGGTGACCAGGTTGGGATGAGCACAGGCTCAGCAGGTAACTCCAAGCCTGGAGCAGTGCCCCTCCTCTGGGCTGCAGGACTAACCCAGCACTCACAGGGCAGGATTTGCACCTGGGAAGAGACCAGAATGAGGGATATATGATGCTTAGTCTCATGAGCACGAACAGGAATTAAATACTTCCCAGAATTTTGCTATCCTACTGGGGGACATGCATGTGTTATAGAAGTAAAATAAAAGGATCCCTTAATGATTTTTTTTTCCTTTTAATTCATTCTTTCTATTACCCCCCAAAAAAGAATCTAGCAGGAACCAGCTGTCTTAACAAGTTACTTAAAAGTGCTTTTGTAAAAATAGATGTCTATTATATAGCTTAGTATTTTAGAGGCTGGTGACTGGTTAAACTCCTTTCAGCACCAGAACCTCTTGCTTTGGGCTTCACCCTTCAAATAAGTCTCTGGTTGTCATGATTTATTGTGTATTCTATGGGGCAAGTGCAAGATCTTGACAAGAAAAGATATTTGGATGTTATTTGAGGAGACATGGGGAAAGTCACTTAGCTCAGTGTTTATAAAGAATGGCTTTCTTGTTTTTGAGGGCACCTCTGTTGGAGTAACAGGTGCGGGCTTCAGACATCAGCTGCAAGGAGTGTTTTGTGTATCAGGGAGGTTATAACTTTTCCTGTTAAAGATGGTTGGAATTACAGGGAAAAAATGTTTAAATTTAACTAATGTTTCCATTATGATTCTAGCAGAAAGGTGCAGGCTGTAAGAATAGCAATTGTTTTTGTGGTGCTAATACCAATGTCTTTTCTAAACACTGTTCCTAATAATGTGTTCAGAGAAATGGATGTGGGAAACTGTTTGTGAGAAGTGTGTCCCAACTTTGAAGACTGTCTGTGAGTTTAAGAAAGAGCAAAGAGGTAGGTGACAAAACATTACAGCCTTTGTTCAAATTTGAGAATAAGGAGTTTTGCAGTGCTGTTCAAAGTGTGGTAGAGCTGGGTCCAGTATTCACTCTGCAAATATTACAGACTCGTGTTTGGGTTTGTTTTTAAAATCACTTTGAGATGGCACTTCTCCAATACTGAAGGGATAGGTGCGTTCAGCAAATGAAACGCACTGTCTGAACATTCCTGACCATCTCTTGCCTGCACCACGGGCTTGTGAAGAGCTGCCCAGCTTCCTTCTCAGCTCTCCTCTAAACCAAGCCTTGCCTACCTTTTCTCTTCTGCTGACCCTCGTCCCAGCAGCACTCCAGGTTCATCTATTTCTTCTCTCTCCATCCTTGTTCCCTCCTGCACACACATGCAGACACAAAGCCTCCAAAGCACTCTCCTGCTGAGCACTTGCAGGGCTGAGGCCCCACCAGCCTGGGGACTGGCCATCCCTCAACATCTCTAAGCTCTTCTTGCTCAGACATTCCCCAAATCAAACTTCAAATTAGTACTGAACTTACCCTTGCTTTTATTTCTCTACCCTGCATTTTCCCACCTGCAAGGCTTTTTCACAGACTTTTTATGTCACTTGCCAATTTCCCTTTATATAGGTTCTTGGCCTGGGCTCATGGCTGTAGTATCTGAGCACTTTTCAGTCATGCATGAAATGATGTGACTCATGTCAGGCTTGGGTGATTTGTTCTCTCTCCCCATTCTCTCCCAAGAAAGAGGGCTGTGCCTGCTGTGCTGGAGTCTTTGTTTTGCTTGGGTAAAGTTTCAGTTTGTGAGATTTTTATGTGACCGAGAGGCTGGGGGTGTCACCCACAATCTTCATTCTTTCATCCCTTCAATATTCTCTGCTGACCTGTTGAAGATTTTCACAATTTTTATGTTATCTCTCTGCTACATTCTTCTGATACCAGGAATATTTGGTGTTGTCATATTTAAAGACTAAAACCATCCAGCAGCATTCAGTCTTCTGGTTTTGGGTGCAAGTCAGGTATTAACTATTAGAGGTCAAACTAAGAACTTGCTGAGAACAGAGCAGCCAATGTGTCCCATCAGCTTTTCCATCTTCCTCTGTTTCACCAAGTCTTTGTGGATGCTGTTCAAGGTACCCCCTCAAAATTCACAAAACCGGGAAAGTTGTAATCTTTTTATTCCCTTCTTTTTCATTCTGTTGAATATTAGCAGGAAGATAGCTTCTTTAAGTTGTTTTGTTGGCTTTTTGGTTTTTTTCCTCATTTATACTTCTTAAATACAGCAAGAACTCCCACGTAAGACAATTAAAGACAATAGTCTGATCATCAAATTTGTATTTGGATTAAATGATGATTTCCACTCTCCCTATCCTCCAGCTGGTCCGGAGTAGAAAAGAAAAGGAACAACTGAGTTCAGGAGGAGGTTTGTAATAAAACAGGTGATTTTTAAAAAGCAAGTAAAGAACCTTACATTCTTAAACAATTAGTTTTGCAGATCAGGAAACTGAAGTGCCACTGAAAGTCTCATAAGATAAAAAAGCATCTGTAAAGAATTTGTACAAATAAGTTCCCCTGGGCATTCCTGTGGCACACCATAGTGTTCCACACTGCCTTAGGAATTGGTTTAGAGTAAAAAAAATTTATAAAAATGGAACTGCAAAGAAGGGGACAGTTTCAGCTGTGGCCAGGTGTGGATTTGCTGCAGGCAGCTCAGGGAAAGATGAGCCTGTTCTCCCTCGTGTCTCCTTTCACCCATATCTGATCCCATGTTTTCCATTGCATTAACAGAAGCAGCTGCAGTGTGGATCAAATCCTGAACAGTTCTGGATTAAAACTGATCTGCCAAAAAAAAAAACAAAAAAAAAACAAACAAACAAACAAAAAAACATGTTTTGGTCTTGGTGCCCTTTCCCTTGCAGCTTTGCATGTGCTCACACCAGCATGAGGTGAAGATGAAGAGCCAGGGTGATGGGCAGGCAGAGCCACCTTCCACAGCAGGACACTTTGATGCTTTTGCTGCTGGAGAGCTGGCATTAGATTCTGCAGCAGTAATAGTTTGCAGTGACCTAAATTATATGTAAAATTACAGCCTAATGTAAAGGCTATTGCTTTGTGCCTACTTTGAATTTAAAAGGTTCCCCAAGTTTAAAAAATATATTAATGCTTCCAGCCTCATGACCAAACGTGCAGCATGCTCTGGTTGCTACGTTATGCTCTGGCCATGTAAAGCAGCTGTACATCCAGGTAAATGCTCTGCATTACCGCTGGGGCACGGCACAGCCAGCACTGGAGTGAATCAGGGATATTCTGCGTTTTATTCTACATTGTATCAGAGAGACAAAGGGAGAATGAACCTCGTGCGATTCCTCTCCACCCTGATTTTTCCCTCTCTGAGCAGAGAGGCAGCTCCTCACGGTAGCAACAGTTGCAATCCCCCCCATCCCCACCGTGGCAACCAACCCCCTCTTCTCCTCGTTCCTACCCGAGTCTCTATCCCAATTCCCCAGCAGGATACAGAGCCTCAGCCTTCCCCTCCCAAGCAGGGCACTGGAGCTGAAGGCACCGGAGGGGAACAGGAGAGAGGAGAGAACTACTTGATGGTGAGAATGGAGGCTGAAAGGAGAAAGCGGACACCTGCATCACTTGGGAGAGGTTTGTCTGGAGTGAGGTCCCTTACCCAAGGCACATGATCCGAGGATAGAGAATGAAATAGGAAAGGTCACAGAGGTACAGAAGTTGTCAGCTCTGCCCCCAGAAACCTCCCTCCCGGGGGTTACCTCATGCCTCCAGCCTGCTGCTCAGAGACCCCAATTCCACCGCCCACTCGAGCCTCCCACTACAGGGCAGAGCTTCCCTTACCCCAGCTGTCCTTATCCCAGCTTCCCTTATCCCAGCTGCCCTCTCCCTCTCTGTCCTGCCTGGGAATCCGCCCTGCCTGCTGCCCAGCTGCCGTGCCTTCAGCAGGCTGCAGCTTCGGGCATTCTGCCACATCACTTTGGAACTTATTTAGTCTGTTGCTGTTAAAAATGGGCATCTTAATTTCCAGTCGGAATTTGTCCAGTTTCACCTTTATTAGTTTTTGTTATGCCAGAGAGACCTTTAATACTGAAAGGCTGTAGACAGCCAGAATCCTCACAAGATCTGAGTTCTTCTTCCAGGAACTGCAGCATATGCTCCTTGCAGAGAAGCTTTCCATTTTTTCAGCGTTCCTCTTATAAAAACATCCAAATGGAATTCTATATCTGAACACCACATTTTTCTGAGGGGCAGAGTCATGCTGATGAAACTTGAATGTCTGCCTAGAGCTTTCTTCAGGTGCAGAGATTTTAGCAGAAGTTTCCACACTGTTCAAACTACGCAGACGGGGGTTGGAGCTCAAGCCTCAGCTCTGAAGCCAGGAGATAGTTGTCCAGGCTGGAAGTAGATGCCAGAACCATCACTTTGTTATTGAGGAGTCCAGACAATGCCACAGAGCTTGTGAGCAGTGCTCCAGTGTGTCCCCAGTGCTGTCCTTCCCATGGGTACCCTGCCACGCAAGGAAAGCTTTGAGGAAAGGCTTACCACAAAGTCCCTCAGAATCTTTTTGGGGTGCCTCCTCATCCAACTTGTCACTTGCATCTTATTTATATTGCCCTAGTGCACGACCAGAGGTGCTGTAAGACTCCATATGAAAATGTTATAAAATAAAGCAGAGTTTTTATCGCATAAGCTTAAAGACTGCGTAAGTCTTTCAAATGGCTTTTAGTACTGCCACTTTGACTCTATAGATACAGCTTTGTCACTCTGCCATCATAAACTTCAACTTACAGCTCTGACCACAAGTCTACACTTGGCAATGACAGCCCAGCCAAGAAGGACAGAATCCCTTCCCAAGCTGAAGATGCATAACCCTTGGAAGATAATTTGTATGTGGAAAAACCACACATTAGTGGGATTTGTTGTTTGTATAACCCAAGAACAGTTTTAATTAAACAATAAATCTAAGAAGCAATTAGACAAAAAGGGGTTGAGGCAGAATTGGTATTTTGAGAGAAAGCTGAGATATTGCAGTTTAAAAATCAGCCGGGCTGCATGTTCAGCAAGTACCTGCTACAGCACCTGTGGAAAAGCCACAGTGTGGTGTTGCATAAATAGATGCCTATCAGGCAAGAAGCTCCATGGGTAGATATGTAATTATACAACTTTAAAAAAAAAAAAAGCATAATATTTATACTGCAGCCTGGATTGTCTTCAATCATGTGCATAATACATTTATTTGAAAACATCCTAATTATGTGTTTACCTGACAGAAGGAGCCATTACAATCACCCTGGCATGTAAATCCATTTTAAAAATCTGCCTGCTTTTGCCTTTACCCAGGAGACCAACACCAACTGTACATTTATGATTATTTATATAAACCAGTGAAATATATAAATAATAATATTCTTAAAGTATATTATCAAAACATTCTGGACTTCTTTTTCTCTTAATTCTAGATTGTTGGGTTTTTTTTCCCTAAAGCTTTTCCAAGCAGAGATATTGCGTTTTATATGCAGGGGGGAAAATGCATTCTCTTAACACTCTGGAAATAATAACAAACTCTTTGAAAGATTTAAATTAGTTTGTTCCCTGAATTAAATGTCCCATCTGCTTCCCTTCCCTCCCCAAGCTTCTTCCTGCCACCCCCTGGTGTGTGTGCACATGGGTTTGGTTTGGGTTTTTTTTCAGAGTTGCTTCTGAATTCCAGCAAGCACACAGCTATCTCAGCCTGCTGGGGTTCTTCTGTGAAAATCAGGTTTAGGCTTTGTGCTGGGTGTTGAGCAGGGGCATCATCCCTCCAGGGCAGGTGAAGGGCCAGGTTGCAGCTCCTGCCAGCATAGCACACAGGGACAGACCCATCATAGGGATGTGCTGGGGTCTTGCCTGGGAAGCTGCAGTGAGGTAACAGGGGTTAGAGAAACACTGGGTGTGTGTGTGTGTGTATGTGTGTTTGGTTTAAAATAAGGGCATTTGGGAGAAGGCAAAAAAATATTAAGAACTCTAACAAGTTTTCAAACAGCTGTAAGGGGGGAGGGAAGCAAGTCTGGGGCTCAGCAACCTTGGCATTGTCTTCCTAAATAATGTGGTTATCTGACATACTAGCAAAGCTGAAGGAAATTCTCATTTAAGGCTGACTCACACTGTCCTATATGCACAGGGCTTGCTCTTGCTCTCCATCTCTCCTCCATCCTCTCTCTCTTTTCTCTCTTTTTAGCAAGAAAACTCCAGTCGTATGAAAGAATAGCCTGGCAGCCTTAACTGCACATCATCTTCTCCCTCATTAGAGAGGAAATAGAACATGTAAATATTTTCAAACATGATGTTTTGTTGAATCTTTTTCTGTATCTCATCCTAATCATTAGTTTGCATTTTAGACATTTATAATGAACATGGATTCATTTAAATTTACCCTTCTTTTTGAGAAATATTTTATTTTAAAATTTAAAAAAAGAAAAGGGGAGGTATGGTTCTCCTTGCTGGTGGTGTATCCTGCCAGCCTGATTACATAATCTTTCATAATTATGATGAGCTCGGCAGACCTTTGGTGAGCCATATTATACACTAGAATGACTGCTAATTGCCAGGGGTAAAACCTTGGACCCATTGAATTCAACAGCAAAATTTCTATTAATTTCATTGAGAGTATTTCTGAGACTAACTTCAAAATTGTTAACATCAATATTATTTAATGTACTAACTTAACTGGAAGAAAATTTATTTATCATTACATTATATAGAGGCTAATCAACTCAATTTGTTGAACATTTAAGTTACTTGAAATTTTTAAATCTTCAGGTCATCAGTATTAGGAAAAACAGAACTTCTTAATTTAAACTGACTGAGTTATTTCCTTTTAATATGATTTGTTACGCCTCTGCAAAATGGGCTACAGAAAGCTCTATGGCATGTCTGTGTTTTTTTGATGTCAAGACAAAATGCAAAATGGCAGGACAGATTTGCTAAAAGGCTTTAAAATGTCATCTTAGCTAGGATTTGAGGTCCAGCAGAACCGGTGTAAAGCAATTACAAGTAGCTTAGATGAGGTGACTGAGATGTAAGATGTATTTCAGTCATAATAGCTGGCTTCCCTTGCTGTAGTGTGAAGGGTGGCACAGGACACTGAAGGTGTTAGGGATGGGTGGATGATGCTCAGCTCCCACCTCCTCAGAGAGCTGCAGACCATCTCCACTTCCTGCAGCATCTCCCTGATGTGGCTGCCTGCCACCACCTTGCTGCTTAGCTCCTGTGTGGACACATTCTGATGCCTGATGTATCCCTTCTTTGTGGTCTTCTTACAACAGAATTCACCCTGCCCCAAAGCCATATCTAGAACTGATGAATTTGCCCGTAAGTTTTTTTTAATAAGATGGGGGAAAATTGAGAGGTATTGAAAATCAGAGCTGTGTTCAGAAGTGAGAGAAAGGTCTCACCAGTACTGGGTCATTTGCATCTTTTCTTCCATTTAATTTTTTTTTTTTGACATTACCTTTGCTGTTTGACCAGTATTTTTTGTTGCTGAAAGATAATCTCAAGCCAAAAAAATTTAAGAATCATCATAGAAGAACCAAAAATCCCGGCTAATCTTCATAATTTTTTTAAAAGGAGAATCAGTCAGGATGAAACTAGAAAGCTATGCCTAACATAATTAATTTTTAAACCTTTTTTTCGGTAAGTGTGTTTGGAATGAAAACAATTCTAACGGTAATATTGGTCTATTACTAGAAATGAGGAAATTGTAAAAGCACAATTTTTTAGAAGTTATCATCCTCTGTCTTCAAAGGAAAAGATAGATTACATTGTCAGGTTAAATGATGGTGGGACATAATTAACTCTCGTTGATCATGGAAGGCAATGCATAGCACCATTTTTAAATCAGTATCTTAGATAATTTGTATCTGAGAATTTTGTAGCAGCCAGACAGGAAGCTTTCCAGATTATTATTGTTGGTTTTCAAGAAGTTTTGGAACTAAGAAAAGTTCTGTTAAAAAACTAATGTTTTTCTATTATTTGAGAAGATATACTGTTGTAGGCCCTTCATCTCAACAACGAGCCACAGCAAAATAATGAAATTATGATGCTGCACACTGATGAAGAACTAAAAGCAGCAAATATAGCTTATTCCCATTGAATCTGTGTAAAATATCAAGATAATTTGATACATTTTTTTAATATCTGACACATTTAATTTTTAAAATAGTCTGTTAATACTATCTACAGCTAGACTTCTAGTTGCTTAATACCAAACATTCTCCTTAATAAATTAGAAACATGCAAGCAAACATGCTAAAGATTAAATGAATCAGAGGGTGCCTCCTGGACAGTTCTGGCACAGGTTTGGCACTGTAAAGGTAAATGAGGAATGCTCACAGGAGGAGATGTGACTAAAGAGCTCAAAGCAATCAGTTCCTGGCCATGAACATCTTGAAAGTTTTAGCAGTGAAGAGGAAAGAAAATATAAATTGCTCATCATTATTTTGTCGGTGGCACAAAAATCGTGAAAATACTGGAATGCAGAAAGTCCTGATACAAGATGAAAGAAGACAGTCTGCACCAAAGGCTTGTTTTGGCAAAGTGCCTTCTTCACAGTATGCTCTAAAATAGCATTTGCATTCTCCATCAAAGGCTAAGAATATACCAGAAACCATAAGCTTACACTTAATACTTTTTTATAATATGTATGCAGAATGTTGTACAGTTTATAGAAACCTAAGAACTTGTATTCAGTCACTTGGGCCAGGGAGGAATTAGCTAAATCTGCAATATCTAGGCACTTTTTGGCTTCTGAAAGAAAATTTGCAGACACAGGACTGTGTTTCGTATCCATAAACATTCCTATCCTTCATGAATTTGTTTAATCCCATTCTAAGTCCATTTGTATTCTGCAGCATCTTGTGGCAATAAATTCCACATTTTAATATATATATGTATATATACATGTATGTCATGTAGAAAAGTACTGTCTTTTGTTGTTTTTACACTTGTGACCCATTTCATCTGGGAGCTTGCCAGTTCCTGTGTGGTGAGAAAGAGCAAGTACTTCATCTTGGATCCCTTTCTCTGTATCATTTTTCATTTTCTCCTTAACTCTGTATTTTATTGGATGCATAATCCTAATCCTTCCTTGCACAGGCATTGCTCCATGATTTGCTGCCCTCACAGGCCCCAGTGAGGTTAGAGGGGATTACACTGAAAGTCCTTGAAGACCAAAGAGAGGGCAAGAACAAATACCTTCATGGTTTGTTCTCCCTCCTCCCACTGGTTACAACTCAGGCATTTCCTAACCCACAAAAGGGGAGCCTTTTTCCAGTTGAGGGTATCTCCTCCAGCTGAACTGCCAGTTGCTTTGCTCATGACCCCAACTTCTTGTATTCAAAGAAGCATTGGGCAGTAAATCCCCATCCAGGTTTCGAAGACTGTTCAGGCCCTTATAAATACCTGGAAAAGTTGTGTCAGTTCAGGTTAGGAGTCTTCACCTGTTCAGCCATTCCTGTATTCCTGTGCACTTGGAGTTTTGAAGTGCCCTTGGCACTCTGCTCCTCTCTTTTCCATCTCTGCTCTCTGCTTTTCTGGTTGTGGAGCAGAGGTGCACCCAGCCTGCACGGTGCATGGGTCATGTACTGACCTGATGCTGTTTGCTGCTTTGGTCTCTGTACCTTCCTCAATTATTCCACTTGCTTTTCTGATTTCTGCTGAACACTAGGATGACATTTCCAGGCATTTCTCTGTGATAACCTTGAAATATTTTCTCTGTGCAGTAACAGTTGACTTGTAGACCAACACGTGTACTTGAAATTAGATTTGTGTGTTCTCATTACAGCACTTTGCAGATATCTACATTGATTTCAATGATATTTTATTGTCCAGTCCTTCCGAAGTGTAAGATCCTTCTCATCTCTTCACAGTAAATTCCTGTCTTTTAACCTTGAATAACAACTGTTGACAATTTTTTTTTCACTTCACTATTCAAGCTCTGTGTTTTCCAGATGCCTGGTGACTATGTTGGTAACACATGCTTTCATGCTTCATCTGATACATTGGCATGATCCTGAAGTAGGGAGGGAAGTAAGATGAAGAAAAAAGAAGGATTCGGTGTTGAGTGCATTAGTCAAGACATGGCTGCAAAATGGGTTTAGAGAACAACGGTGATTTAATATGTTTTGTTCTCCACTCTTTCCTGAATCATTCCTAATCTTAGATTCACTTTTTAGACTGGTGCTGAGTGTGAGATGTTGTTTTCAGGGAACCTTCTGCAGAGTGCACAACCCCTTTCATAGTACTAACAGCTCATTTAGGGTCCCATGTTCTATATGTAAAATTAAGCTTACTTTTTTTCCTCCTGTGTATTATCTTGCAGCTACAAACACGGAATTTCATTTTTAAACCCACTGACTCAATATTATGAGTTCACCCTCTACTCTTTGTGTTTAGCTTCATTTCAGGAACCTGAATAATCTCATATCATCTTCAGGCTGTGTCATCTCACTACTCACCCTCTGCTTACAGACTCCTTCAGAAATGTCTTGACAAAACTGTGTGCCCGCGACAGAGTGAGGGAACCCAGCAAATGGTGTTTGCCAGCCTGCTGAGGGTAAGTGGGTGGTGAAGAAGGAAAGTGAGTTGCTTGTGTTGCCAGTTTCCTGCTTTGGGGAAGAAGGTCTCTCCAACTGGCATGAACCATCCCGCCGCCTGCCAGGAGCAGTGGCTGTCACCCCACAGCCACCCTTCCAGGTGTCACAGGTGACAAACAGCTAAGAGTCATCTGCTAAGCGATCCAGACTGTGGCATATAACACAGACAAACAGTATCTCTTCCAGTATGAGCCACAGTAAACTCATTTATCTAAAAACAAAGAAGGCTGACAAATAGGGAATGAGGACTTTGGAAGCTGTGACTCTGAGAAGGACTCACCAGCCTCAGCAGGGGATCACTTGCAGATAAGCTGCTGGCATAATTTGGGGCCAAAAGAGCTGGTGAAACCTGGGTGTATAGAAACAGAGTACTCAAGTGCTGGCCAGGAGATCCCATTGCCTCTGTGCTTGGCTGTGGTTTGACCTCTTTATTATCATATGTAATAATATTTGCATAGCTATATTATAAAGCTTAATTTATTAATCCATATTACAGAAAGCTTTATTATTTCCCTTGGTATAATTATTCCTTTTGATCAAATTTCATAGCTGCTGGGTGACGGGCTCACCTAAATCTCAGCTATTGTCATACATAAGAAATTAATTGAGGCTGGTGAAATGGGCAAAGTGCAATGCCAGCGGGGTGAACGACAAGCAATGGTAAACTACAGCCTGATGATTGTGTGGAGTTTCCAGCAGCTTGCCACAGGGCCAATACTTAGGCAGAGTATTAATTAACTTCTATAGTAATGATCTGCAAATGGACTATTAATAGCATACTGTACGCATGCACATCATCCCAGAGGTGAAGGTGTTGTACACACCAGTGAGGAAAGATAAGTAATACAAAAGGGTTTGAACTTCAGCAGTATGGGCAGGAGCTACTACAGAAAGTGAGCTACACCCTGGAAACAGGCAAGAATTTGAGGGGGAGTCATTCAGACCATGGGGAAATGGAGTCTTGTGTTTCATTCATTCCCGCTCAGTGTTTAAAGATTAATATATTCTGCCTGGTCAAGAGCTCATGTTTTTAAGGTAAATCTCTGCAGGCTCAGGGTTCCTGGAGGGCTCTGAGCCTTGCAAGGAAGTCTGAGTTGCGCACATGGGTACCTCAGGAGTCATGTTTAGTACTTTTCTGCATATTTGAACACCAGCATCTAAAAACCTCCTGTATGAAGCTGCTGCATTACTACAGTGTCTCTTTTCAGGATCATGGCCACAGGACAGCAAACTGTTGAGCTGTGAGTCTGTGAATTCTATGGAGCCCAAAGTGAAAGGGTGTTCGGGTTGGATGATGTGAGAGGAGATAAACAGGAATTCCAGGCTGAAATAAAATTTCAGAAACTTAATACTAACAAAATGTTTCCCGCAGTGATATTCCTACAATGAGGAACCCCTCCTAGCACCAACAGTGGACATGAATGCATGCCTTTGGGAGCACTATGCAGGGAATCCTGTCCACTGGGAAACAAATCAGTTTGGCCACCAAAGAGCTTTAACCTGGTCCTGAGCCCATGAGTTCTTGCCAGCACTTGCTGAAGTGTTCCCTGAGGTCAACCCTGAGTTGCCTCAGTCTCCAACCCAAAATTCTCCATGGGTTTTTGCTGATGTTGCCTTCTACAATACCTCTTCACCACTGTGTGGCAGCACTGGATACTGGATTTGGCCTCACCTACGTACTAGCCAGAATATGCTCTGGATTTATGCAAGTGGTAGTAGGACCCAGAACCCCAAGGAGCTGCCTTGGGGATGGGTCCCAGTGGTCTTGCTGGAGTCTCCTCCCTGCCTTCTTCCCCAGATGGAGTGGGGAGGTACCTGGCCAGCAGCATCCATCCTGACAGCTCCCCCAGGTGAGGCTGTTCTGCAGATAAGACACTAACCCAACTTGCATGGCCCAGTGAGAGCGGGGAGCCCTGTGCCACTGCTGCCTTGGGATGGGACAGGAGACAGTCCTACTTCTGGGCCAGCAGCTGAGTTTCTTGCCCCAGCAAACACACAAACCCTGCAGCTCACAGCATGTCTTGGCTATGCTGGGTGTGATTCTGTCGGTGAGCCAGAGATTCAAACTTGTTTACAATTTCTACCTGCTAGCAATTAGCACTGTGTGAGGAACAGGCTCAAGGACTGCTCCTTGCTATTGTCCCACCTGCTGCATCCTTCCAGCCTCGTGTGCCATGGTGAGCTGAGTGCCCTGCCTGGGAATGCTCACTACTGAGGTCTCCTTAAAGCTAGACTCAGCTTTTCCTCCTTAATTTCAGGCTTCTTGTCCTGCCATCTTCTGAGACTGAATTAAATCCCTTCCTTCATTTATATTGCTACCTTGAAGGTATTTATAGAGCAAGACTGCATCCCCACTGCCTCTTCACACTGCTAATTTGTAAAACGTTGGTTCCTTCAGTCTTTCATAACCATGTACTGGCATCTTTCCTGTCATTAACCTGTATTTCTCAAAACCAAGTGCCTTTCTTCATATTTTAAACAGGGCACAACTTGTAGACACTCACTATGCCATGCTGCCCACATTTACATGTTTGCATTCTGTGGGGAGGCAGAGAGAAGACCCTGGTACAAGGGTACAACATCACACACACGCAGCTGGTGCATATCTGGCAGATGCTCAGACATGGTGGAGACAAAAGAATGAGGTAGGGGGGGACCACCTGCCAGCGTTGCCATCAAGGGGTGACACCAGAGCAGGTGCTGAGTGGCATCAGCTCTGTTCAGGGCTGTTAAACTGTGAGATTGTATGGTGATACTCATTAGCATTGGTCTCGATGCTCTCCAAATATCTGACCTACCCTTCTTTCTGAGGTTCTAGTCTGCTGTTTGTCAATGTTGGGTCTTGCTGCAATCAGCCCATGGCTGTAATGTGTCCAGGCTGCTGTGGATGCACCCCAGGCTGTGCTTAGCCCCCACTGCTCACACTGATGTGAATGGTATTGCCTCATTCTCTGTCTAATGAAACTTTAATGCAAGGGCCAGTCCTGTCTCCTGTAGTAACGTCACTAAAATTGTTCCCAATTTTGAAGTTTCATTTTTATGGTTACTCTCTGAGTCTGTGACTCATCAACCAATTTCTAGCCCACACCACATTCTTAAAATCTGTAGTTTTCATTTAGTTTTTTAGAAAACTTTGTTATAGCCAGAACACTTCTGAGAGGACCAGCCACACAGAAGATGGAGAAATAAGATGCCTAATGAGGACGAACTGTTCCAGCCAGGAAGAAGATTAGTTGTAGCAAGCAGGGTTGGGGCAGGTGAGAGGCAGTCCTGTCCCACCTCCACACCTGCTGAACGTCCCTATGCGTTGCAGAGAGCATGCGCTTGGGTGCCTTGCAGAAGCTGATTATAAAGCAGCTCTGATTACTGCAGAGGTTCCCAAACCAGAAGCTGCTTGTAAGGCTCAAGGTGCCTCCCCCATCACCTTCCTCATTACCGCACATTTGTGTGCTCAACTTGCAAGCTCCCTGTCATTCATCCCGGGTATGAGCTGCGTACAGGGGGAGCTGAGCCAAGGGGACCTTCCCCATCCTCAAGTAACTTCATAACACTGATTCCCCCAGCTTTTGCTCCCCACATCACACCAGCACTCTCACATCTCAGTCCCTTCCCAAAACAAGAACGAGCTGGGGAGGAGAGCATCACATATGCTTCCTGGCAAGGGAGAGAGATGCGCTGCAGCTCAGTGGGTTATCTGAGAATGGTTGTTGTTGAAATTCTTATTTTCCAAGGACTGCACTTTAAAAAGGCTGTGGGTTACAGGTGCTGCAGTTTGGAAAATAAGATGTACTGTTACTCTCCCTCCCCACTGACATCCTGTTCTTTTCAGATTGTGGAAAATAAGCCTCCATGTGCAAAAGCAAAAGTGAAGTGCAAACATACCTTCTCCTGACGTATGGGAAGGGCTGACTCAGGGTTGTAGATGCAGGAAGAAATGAGTGTTACAGGTGGGCTGCCTTGCCCCAAGCTCCCCACTGTTTTGGGGAGCCCTGGGCAAAGGCTGGAGGCTCGGTGAGGCAGTAACAAGAAGTATGTGAGGAGGAGTTGGAGGGATAAGGAGTTTGAAATCCTCCTGCCAGAGAGCTGTGGCCAGGTGGGTAGCAGATTCCTGATCCATCTTCTCAACTTTTTTTCATAATAGGATTCACATTTGGCCTATTCCAGGGCCAGATATCTTCTGTGATGAAGGGAAGATAAGTTTTCAAGATTGTCTTCGGAGATTTCTTTTAAAATTCTCAGGCGCACTGTCTGGACCTGCAGATTTACAATATGTAGGTTGAGTTTTGTCAGGTACTCTTTTACCATCTCTGTGTTTATCCCTTGCTCTTGGCCTCTCCAGCTGCTCTCTCATAAATCCTCTGTTCCCTGCAGAAGAATCCTCAGTTTCTTCATTATCATTACTGAAGTCAGGTGAGAGCAGTTCTCTCCAACCCAAACCACTCTGGAGTCAGCCCAACTCAGCCTTCAGGTGCTGAGCAGATTATTTATTATTTCAGATTTATTCCCTAATTCCTGTGCCCTTCTGTTCTTGTTTTTAAATAAAAATATTAATGCACAAACAGTGTGACTAGAGTGAAACTATCCTCATTGAGGATGTTTAAAATACACAGTTTTAACATATACTGTTGAAGGTATACATTGTTTTGGCATTTGCTCACCTTCATGTGAATCTGATGTGTTCGTATTTTTGATAGATTAAATGAGTAGGTCATGGCTCTGCCCACATTTATGGACTGTATTCTTATTTCTTGTGCCTTAACTCTTCCCCATATTTTTGATTTGATGCTGGTTTTTTATGCTTTCCTACCTATGCATTTCTCATCTGCCATTTTATGCCCGTGGATTATCTGTGAATTCCTATGCTCACCTCCCAGCAGCTCTCACCACAGCACTCCCTGCATCACATCCTCCAGGCAGTCACTGCCCATAGGTGACAGAACCATCCATCAGCCACTTACAACTAAAATAGGGACAGGACAAAGTACCTGACACCAACCTGCTGGCTTTGCCTAGCAAATGGATTGATGAAAGTGCAGCATGGAAGCACCTCCAGGGAGGACCTGGAAAACAAGTTAGTCATTGCTGAGCACTTGCAATGTCCTTCTGCCTTTGGGGAGGCATGGGGGTCCCCAACTCTGCTTGCTACCACTCACCACCAGAATGATAGTGAAACTCTGGATGGCATCCCTCTTCTACAGGAGCACTTGCATGTCACTATAAAAGGATATTCAACCCGGAGCTTGATGTTATTGAGTACTGCCTGTTAACCACCAGGAGTGTGATTCTGAGCAGTGAGCCATGGGACAGAACACAACAGAGCATCTGACACATCCACACATCCAACATGAGTATGTCAAGCCTTCAAAACTGTTTAAGATATTTGCATATATGTTGTGTTGTGGGACAGACTCAGTGCCTCACACCTCCTGAATCTTTTAGTGAGCCTTTGTTTATGGCACACTTAGCTTTGGTGTTTGGTAACTCAAATTTAGATGCTGACAAGAGCAGCTGTATATTACTGTGGTTATAGAGACTGAAGAGAACAGGTAAGTCTGGGTATCCCACACACCCACTGAAGCTGGAGCAGGGCTCTTCCCCCAGGATGCTCAGCAGTGCTGTCTCCCTTGCAGGGTTTCCTGAGGAAGGAATAGTCTGCAACCTATTTCAATCCTCTTTGCTGCAGTGGAACTGGAAGGACAGGGCTTGTTAAGACAGGCTCTACAAAGCCTCCTGCTTCTGTGCTGGACCCTCAGTGGATTTTTATTTCACTGTTCTTAGCATTGCTCGTGTGGGCTGGCCTGCCAGGTAGCACCATTTCTGGGGCTCCAGGAGCCTGCCACTTCCCCTCTTTCATTCAGACCCATAGGGAAGCACAGGGCACAGCCCATCTGTGAGAAAGACCCCATGAAGGCTCAGGTGATGATCAGCTCCATCTCCCAATTCCTGCCTGCCTTTGGCAAGATGATCCCAGGGATGGCTCATGCTGGGTCGATACCTTCAGGCAGGGCCTGTGAAGAGCAGGCAGGTGTTGGGCAGTGATCCCAGGGTGTGCTTAAAGGGTCTCGGTCACCATGGCTTTAGCTTTTCCAGCTTCGCTGCTCTGCCTGCTGAATGCCAGGTAATTTCAGACTGCAGCACTCCTCTCCTGAGGAAATGCTGGCCATAGATTTAGGCATAGATATTGCCAAATAGTATATTGTTTTCATAAATCTCCATAGAGCCGATTTATATCCTAGAGGCTCGACATTCTAATTATTGCTTCTATTTTATCTAAATTGGCAACAAAGCCATCGAAGCTCAGCTCAGAGCGGGTACAGGTAATTCTGCTAGACCAAATTTTGACCTTTTAAAGTTCATACTGAAGTGTCTTCTCTGCTCTCTGCAGTTCTTGCCCAGCTCTTTGGTTCTGCTTTTTTAGAGCCATTGCCCAATTTAAAATAGCAGTCACCATAATAGCTTCAATACATTGTGCCTTAAAGATGTAGGAAATTACTGTGTGAAATATCTCGGGAGCAGGACTAATATCAAAGGGCATTCTCATACTCTTACAACATCCAAATAGCATATTAAAGATCTTGTTGAAGTTAGATTTAAGCTTGTCTCTTCACAGTTTATTTGCTGAAGCAAATGCCCTTCATTTCACAGTGATTTTTTTCCCCTTTTGCTGGGAACTTGCCCATCATACAATGGTTTCACAGAACAGTGTTCATGTGTTGCAGCTGCATTTAAAATGTAAACCAAAGCATCTCCTTCCTTAAGCTGGATTTTCAATGACAGATACAGAATTAGCTTCATCTGAAATTTCTTACTCTTTTGTTAACTGCCAGATTTTCTATATTAGGTTACATTTTTGCTTTTCCCTTTAAAAGCGTGGTATTTTTTTTCTGTTGTGGAGAGATCATTGAAGTAACTGATCTTTGGAGTTTAATGTGGTGTTCCCTTTCCAGGCAGCCTTAACCCAACCAGATATCTGAGAATCCTCCTGGGTTAATCCTATTATGCAAATGTTTCTCCTACTTTGCAGCTGGGATGGTTTTTTTTTAATGTAAATGACATTCTGTGCACCAACCTTTAAACTAAAGAGGGACTTGACTGTTTCAAAAAGTGTGGAGTGGCACAAAGTGAGTATCTCCCTATATGTCATTCTGTGGCATTTACAGCAAAAATATTTCTAATTTCACAATTAGGAGAGGTTCTCAAGTGGTGCATCTGCATAGAATTGTTGGAAATGTGTTACCTGATGCTTGTCTAAAGACAAACGGTGTTCTGCGTTATCCTTTTTTATATCCTAAATGTGAGGCCTTTTTTTTGTTACAGTCTTCTGACTAATTTCCTTAACTATAGTCTCCTATATTGCTTTCAAACAATGATTTCCAATATGGTTTGTGCCTTTCCCAGGCAAGGTGCCTGCTGCCTCCACTCCTGTTTGGCAGCCCATCACCCTGTGCCCATCTCCCTCCACCCCAAACACTCACAGCTTAGGGCAGGGATGGCTTGGAGCAGCACTGCACAGGACTCCAGTTTTAAGGATACATCCCTAAGCCCACCTTCCCACCTTTTCAGACATATTCACCAGTTCTTGTAATTTTTTTTTTTTTTTTGGGGGGGGGAGGTGTGGGGATAGTAAGTTTTTGCCCTACAAAGTTTCAGAGAAGGGCATTAAAACATGATGCATCTGTTTTCACAGAAGCTGGAAGGTAAATAACACCAAATGAATAAGTGATATTTTGGGTGGATGAAGGCATGGGTTTTAATGCCTGGCAATATCAACAGCTTCTGGTGGCTGCAGAGTCATTTCTCATTTTTTACCCTGGAAAATTTCACTGCTTGCTTGAGCATTTTTGCCCTCTGCACGGGTTTGCTCTGCTGACATTCACTGCACGTGCAGTCTTGTCTCTGCCCTCACTGCCAGCAGGCACCCTGGCATGACTCTGCCACTACCAGAGAGAATTATTTTCTGCTTCATTTGTTGCATATTTGATTAAATATGAAATTATTTTCACCTTGCTTTTCTAACAAAACTTAGCAAACAGGGACTCCCGCCTGCCAGAATATGTCTTATTTTGCCTTTCTTTTCTTCATTTTTAACTCTTTTGTTTTAGTAGCAATGCAGCATAAGTAGCTGCTTATTTTGTAGAGAGGGATTTAAAGACCTGTTGGTGCCTGACAGCCTTTTCATGCCCCCATCTTTAGGTGAGAGCCATGTACAGCCCAGCACCTGACCTGCTGCCCAGGCAGAGGTTCAGGTTATTGCAGTTTCTCACAGCCCTCTGTAACTCATTTACTCAATGATCTTCTCTGTACAAGCCTGCCTCTTAGTAATGAGTCACTAAGTTTTCAACAATCCTGTGTTTGAGCTTTAAGGTTTAAGCCCATCACATGTGCATACACTGATCTGCATTGCAATTATTTATGAATAAAAATGAACTTTTCTTCTAACCAACAATAGGGCCTCCCATGCGCCCTGTGACCAGCACCAAGGCTCTGTTCTGGTGTAAAAGGGCTCCATGGCTGCAGTGGTGGCATCAGTCTTTGCTGTCATCTCTGGGATGTTGCTAATTCCCCCTCTCCAGCATGCCTGCTCTGGGGGCTGGCACTCCCACACTCCTCCCAGTGGTTCCCCCCACACCGGTGCCTCCATGCACTTCCCACCCAGTATTTCAGTCACAAACGCTCCCACCAGGCCTCTGAAATGCCAGTCAAATCACAACCATCTTCATGCATGAGAACCCCTCATTCATCCTGCCTATTCCCTTGGTTTCCAGCCTCAACTCAGAGACAGTGCTATCATGGTTTGCTTATTCCCTCTCTAATTCTCCCTCTACTTATTCTCATCACAGACTCATTTTCTTGCCTGTGTAGACTCAGAAATCCTCATCCAGAGCCCTAATGCAATGAGTCACCTCCTCTGAACCCCTTGGACCCTCTTCTTGCCGAGGGCTGCCTGGTGCGGGGTCTCTACAGGAAATCTCTCCAGCAAAGGATGAGCTCAGTTCCTGAAGCAATGCTGCTGTGCTCCCACTGGGGCTCTAGCTGTTGCCCAAACACAGACAAATGAAAAAGCAACTTCATGAAAAAATCTCAATCTTGTTTCCATTTTGCTTGGTTCCAGTGAAAGCTTTTCCTTAATTGGTTTCCGTTTTCAAAATCTGAGCACCTCTGCACACTCCCTCATTTTTGTCATATTCTCTCCACCTGTTTGTTCATGTATTTTCCTTTCCTTGCCCTCTTTTCCTTCTTTGGAACTATAACACAACCCACCTTAAACCCCTGTTTTTCTTATTCTGACATTCCAGATCACCAGGATTCGTGCTGCTTTTTTAAATTTTTTTTTTTATTATTATTTCCTCTTGTCACTTTCCCAAAGTTGAGGAAGTTTGGCACAGTTCCAGATAGAAAGGGAAAAAGTCATAAGGCAGTCCTCACCCACCATCCTTCTGCTCCACTCCAGAGCAGGAATAACTAACGGAAAGAGATGGGGGAAGAGGCAGGGGAAATAACACACACTACTTCCCAACTTTTTTATTTCAACAGAATAGATATATTTGTTTAATATAAAAAAAAAAAAAAAAAAAAAAAAAAAAAAAAAAAAAAAGAAACACCACTAAGGAAAACTCCCATTGCTTTTGATCTGCAGCATTTTTTAACCAAATGAGACTCTTCCATCTTTCAGAGAGAAGCAGGATGCCTGGAGAGGTTCTTGGGTAGGGGCACATACAAGGTGTACTGTTACTGGTGGTGGGTAACACCTTTTTCCCATCACTGTCAGGGTGTAGCCTGGAAGACATGGAGTAGTCACCAGCAAGGGCTCGGCATCCTAGAACACATCTGCAAGGTGTCTGACACTGGTGTGCTGAGCATCTGCCTGGCCCTGCTCACCTGGACTATCCATCTTGGGAAAGGAGGGAGAGAGAAATAAAATCAGTCCTGAGCCACCTCATGTCCCTTGTGGCATTCAGGCCATGCACTTGAGGCCAGCACTGGCAGTCCTGCTATCTCCAGGGTGGCTGAAATACCCCTGGGTACAGAAGAGGTTGTGCATTACAGGGCAACGAAGCCTCGCCAGGACTGAGATTTACCTATTTCACATACAGACATTTGTTCTGCAATTGATAAATCTTTTGCCTTCTCATCGGCTCTTCCAGAATCTTCTGCCATCTTCTTTCCAGGCTGAATTTTCCTAACTTCTGCTTCAGCCTTCAGATCTTGTTCTTCTGTGAGACTGACACTGCTGAACTGTCAGGAACTCTTCTCTCAGTCTTCTCTCTAGCAAGCTGAGCAGTTTGTACAATTCCAGTCTCATACAAGAGCGTATTTTCTTGTGCCTGTATGGCTTCCCCTTGCAGAACTTTGGTGTTCTTTTTAATTCTGGGCACCCAAGTTAGCAGTAGCACCCATAGACATAATTTCAACATTAAAATGAAAAAAGATGAGATTATTTTCCTGCTTTTTGTTTTATATTCTTCCATTATACATTAAGGTGTTAGCTGCTTTCAGCACCCTGTTGAAATGATAGCTCGTGTAGAGGCAGTTACCTGCAATCATTTCTAGATCTTCTGAGTCACAGCTTTCCAAGTCCCATCCTGGAGCTAAAGGCTGTGGTCTTTGTTCCCAGATGCCTTCCTTCACATGTGGCCATATTAAAACATATTTAGTTGGATTATGGTTATTTTACCAGGCAATTTAGAAGATATTAGAGCAGCAACCTGGCCTGCTCGTTATTACCATCCCTAGCAGTCACTGCATCACCTGCAGACTTCATCACCACAGCTTTTTTATCATCAAGTTGATCACTGGAAAAAACATAGATAGTGTTGCAACAGGAACAGATTCCTTGAGGGACCCCACTCAGGACAACTCCATCTTCTGAAATCTCTCTCCTCAGTTGAGGCAGATTTTAGTCCATCTATGCCATAATTCCTTCTATAGCATGTTTGTTTGGCTTTTTTGTTTTGTTTTGTGTTTGTTTTTCTTTTAATCCAAAAGTCATGTAGTAATAAGCAAAATGCTTTGAGGAAATCCACGTTTGTGATATTGTTACACTTGGCTTTATCAACCAGACCTATAAGCTGGTCCAAATAACTATGCCACAAAAAAAACGTAAGGTAGCTGGTTGATGTGCAGGTCTCTGGGCTGTGCCTTTAAATTTTCTAAACTCTGGAGCGACATTGACTTTTCTCCAGTGGTATTGAATTTGCCATTTTTTCTAAGACGTGTGAAACTGTAGCATGGGCTTGAGCGAGTTCCTTCTAGGCTCTTGAGCTTCAGCTGTCCGGATGATCTGCAAATGCTGAATTCGAGATCATGCCTCACATCCCCCATTGTTACAGATGGCAGGATTTATATTCCATCCACAGTATCATCTGGAGATGAATATATCCTCCTGCTTCATTCCAAATACAGAACAGAAATATCTACTAAACATTTCTGCCTTTCTGCACCAGTCACCATCTGCTAGGAGTAGGGAAGCAGCACTGCTGAGTGCCAAGCTCCAGCGGTCCCACAGGGACAGCCCCACACACCTCGCGGTGCCGGGTGGCCTTGGGACATCCCACACACCCTTGCCCAGGGCTCTCCCTCTGCCTTCACCTCCACTAACTGGTGAGGTTCCCTGCTCACCTTTGCCGTGGGCAGGGGGCTGGGGCAGACACCTCACACCCCTCCATCCCCACAGGCCAGCAGGCAGGTGGGCACCACTGCAAATTCTCCACTTAACCCGGGTCTGAAGAGGCCATTACCATGTAAATCATTGCATGAAGGGGGTGGGAGGGCAGAGAATGGGGAGCAGCCTTGATGGAGGAGGCTGAGATAAGAGGGCTCTTACTAAAAGTCAGAAATCTTTCTTTCTTCCTTCCCACCCCTCTCCTCCCCTTCACACACACACACACACCCTGGCACTCCAACGAGCAGCTGAAAGCCAAACTCTGGCTTGCATGAGACCTTTTAGTGAAGAATGCATTTCTTACAGTGGGAGTCAGGGCGGCACCTCTTGTGCCTGTCCAAGTTACTCCCTTCCCTTCCTCTAGTCCTTCTCATAGCATTGAGTGGGATCCCTCTGCCTTCACAACACTAATGCTTTCCTGGCAGCCTCTGGTCCCTCCCGGCTGCAATATGAAGGTCACAGTTCTGGCACCCCCATTTCCCTCTAAACCACACGTGCAGGGAGCCCCAGCACTATGAGGCTGGTGTGAGTGAGATCCTGGGGAACAGATTTCCAGCCTTTTCCTCGATTTTTTTTTTTTTTTTTTTTAACATCAGTGTTCTTTATTTACTTCTTATTGCATATGGCAAAGCCAGGAGAAGAGAAAAAAAGGCAGGAAGTCTGCAGGGGAGAAAAGAGAGGCGTTATTGTGAACGTGTGTTTGTCCCTGGCTGGTGGCACAGCTCCTCCGTGGGATGTGGGATTCCCTGCTCCCAGGGCTGCATGCAGCGGGGGTGGCTGCAGGAAAGGCTGTGCTCGGGTGGGGGATTCGCTTCTGGCAGCAGCCACTGCACTGAGCAGTGCTGGCTTGGCCTGGCTGTGTCCCCCTCGACAGCAACACGGACCCCATTAATAATTAACTGGGTGCAGAGACAGGCGTCACATGTGTAATGACCCCGCAGACATCTGACACTCCAAATGGCCTCCACGCTCGGCCTCCTGCGGCAGGGCTGGCGGCTGAGTGCCACCGCTCCTGAAGGTCATTCCTGTGTCCCTGTCCCCTCCACCTGAGCCCCTCCTCCCCGCACACCTCGCTCTCCATCCCCCCCTCCGGCCGGGGGGCTCTGCACAGGGACATGAGCCGTGGCTTCACTTCGCTTCGCCCTGGGATGGCTCTTGGGGCGATCCACGACCTCTGCAGACACCATGGTGCCAGCAGGAGGGTGGGGGGGCTCTGAGAAATGCCCAAGCTGAGGCCCATCAACAACTGTACTGCTGGGGTTGCTGCTGCCCTTCATCCAAATGCATTTTGCACACAGGAGAAGCCCTCTGGCATGGGCTGGTGGTCCCTGTGCCTGGGTTGTGATGTGCAGCATCAGCACCGACTGCACATGCTGGCTTTGCAGCCCCATGCCTGAGGGACACATCCTTGCAGCCCTTTGAGTGCTCCCGAGATTTTAAAAACATGTCTGGGGTTGGGAGTGACACTGGGCACAGGAGGTCGTGCCGAGGCAGCAAAGAAGCCCTCGGGGAAGGTGAGCCATTGGTGCAGAGCATGACAAGGCAGAAGCCTGAACATCGCTGGGAAGTCTGGGGATGCCTGGGCTGGGGATTGCAGCCCTGTCCCTGTGTCCCTCTGTGATCTGCAGAAGAGTCAGCACCGGTCTGGGTGTTGATAAGGGACTGCTGGAAGCACCAAACTTCAGGGGATCTCTCTGAAGAGACCACCCTGCAGTGATGAGGCACCGAAGTTCTTGGAAGATGAAGGCAAAGGTTCAGGCAGAGGATTAGCAGGTGGGATTAAAGGCTCAGTGGCTCTTGAGATGGATCTAACCAGGCTCTGAAGCAGCTCCGTGCAGTGAGGAATTGCTCTTTGTTTGGTTTAATTACACCTCAGAGCAATTCTTGGCTTGCTGCCTGTGCTCACCTTTCCTGAGGGTCACAGCTAGGGCATCCCATGTATCCCCAAGGGCAGCTCGACTGTCACAGTGTCCAGGGCTGGCACTTGGGGTGAGGGTGAGGAGGCCAGTGGCAGAGCTGCCACTAAAAATTCGTTTGGAAATGCAGAGAAATGCTGCTCATTCACCAAACTTCAGTCATCAGCACAGAGAATTATTTTTAAGCTCCACCCCTTTAAAGAGATGGAATCTGCCACTACCAGCAACTGGGTGCCTGGAGTCTCTTCCAAAGTAAGCCCCAAGACCTGGTGGTGCCACTGGGCTATCTCCCCCCCGTGCCTGCACCCCAAGCCCTCTGGAGAAGACTGCAGGTGCTGCTGAGGCTGTCTGCTCTCACAAACCCTGCAGATACACTGAAAAAGGCAAAATAAGGCAGGAGAGGAGTGATGCCCCTCAGCTCCCACCAAACCTAGCAGCAGGTCTATGCAGTATAACTATGTCATAAGAAAATACTTTATTTTCAACCTGCCAAATCGTGTAATTTGGGTACTTTCCTTGTTTTACGAGACATGGTGAATACTGATGAAAACACCCAGGCTACAGAATTTCTTCTTGACCAAAAACTTGGCCCAGCTCATCACCCTGCCTGGACTATGCAGGGTCCTTCACTGAGCTGGAGCAGTGCTTAGGCCAGGGCTCTGCAGCATTGGTTGCTTCTCTTGATTATGTTTTCTTTCCAGCACCTGTCCATTCCTACCTTTGCCTTCCTGAGCATCGCTGGTGTTTCAGAGAGGAGACCAAAGGGAAGCTGAGGTCCTTTATCCAAACAGCAATTGAAAGCCCTGCATCATGCCTGAACACTGGGGCTATTTTATTGCCATGTGTGGCATACTGGTTTATCCTGCTGCCTTTCACTCCCCCACCATCACCCGTTTCCCAGCCCAGCTGTAGGCCCTGGGGACCATGCTGGGCAAGGACACTGGGGGACACTGAGTGCAGAGAGGACAGAGAGGGGACATGGTGGTAAGCAGGGCCGATTATCCCTCGATGCAGGGTTGCCATATCAACAAGTTCCCCAGTGGAGACATTTGCTGCAGATGCAGCATTTTGGGATGCTGTGATAAAAGCCCTCCAGCTTGCACTGACCCTCCCCCAGCTGACATGGCCCCATGTCCCCTTGTGTGTCCTCTCCTCTCCCTCCCCCCCCCGGGGCTATGTCCCCAGGTATATTTTGCTTTTCCTGGTGTTGCCAGTTTGCAGCCAGCCACCGGCATAGCAGAGCAGATCCCTGACCTGCAACAGCACCTGGCTGTCGGCACAAGGCAGGGTTCTGAGCAGCTGTAGCTGATGCTGAGGGACCCTGAGCCTGCTGCTGGGCACGGGAGGGTCAGATGGGTTGGGTGCCTGCTCCCAAAGCCCTGCAACATCCTCTCCCCTGCAGTGGCAGCAGAGCCGTCACCCCCACCCTAAGAAAGGCAGAAGAAGGGTGCTGATAGGAGCTGCTTTCACTGATTTCAGAGCAGAAAAGGGTGTGATGCTGTGTGTTCCATACTGCCTCTAGCCTCCTAGCCTCTTTTAAGGCCACTTCTGCTCCAGCATTGGTGTTTTCTGGCTGCCAAAATCAGTGAAAAATGCCAAAATCGTTGACAAATGCCCCTTGACTGCTGGCAGAGTTGCAAAATAAAGGCTTCATCTGGGAAAACCAGCCTGAGCAGGAGGCTGAGGCTGCTGGAGCAGGGGGACCACCACCACCTTTTGCTGAGGCTCCTGAGGGGCGAGGTGAAAATGTGGGGCACCCCAGGAGGTTCCCAGAGACCTGGGTTAGGGTGGATGGGAAAGAGGCAATCACACAAGCGGGGAGAATAAAAATCGAAGGGGGGGGGAAGGGTTGGCTACATCCTTGCAGATGAGGGCAGGAGGGCCCCACAGTTGACAAAGCGGCAGAGGGGGAGGAATTTGCTCTGGAGGCACTTGCTACTTCAGATAGCTGGGATGCCGGAGCCGGGAGGGTGTTTACATTCCCGCCCTTATCTGTCCACAGGCACCCGTGAGGCCCCTTTCCCGCTGAACAGGTTCTTGGTGTCTGGAGCCGGGAGCTGGGCGCCAGCACTGGCCCCCACCCTCCTCGGGGTCGCCTGCGGGGACAGGGACGTGGTATATGGGATGGGGCAGGCACGGGCTAAAGCCTCCCAGTTTGCTGCTCCCTTTCCCATATGCCCCACAAATATGTTAAAGGCTGCGGGTCTGCAATGGGCAAGCCCCTGGGGCTGCCCTGCACCAGGATGACAACTGCCCATTTATTCCTCCTCTGCTTTCTCTCTGTGAACCTTTGATCCGTGGCAATACTTTGCCTCTCGCTCCACGACAACTTAATTTCTATAGTAACCTCCTGTGCTGGATCTCGTCAAAAGGCTTTTAGAAAATCTGAATAAACTATGTCGAGTGGTTTTTCTTCTACCCACTCTTTGCTGAAGTATTAGGAGAACTCTAATACAACAAATGAGGCTGGATGCTCCTGTGCAGAAGCTGTGCTGGCTCAAGCTGAGCACGTTGCAATCTTCCTGCCACTCAGGTTTTGATAACCAGCTCCGTCAATTTGCCAAACGGGAAGGATTTTTCCTTGTGATGCTCCTGTGCATCCTGTGCAGGCCACCCCTGCTGCTGTGGTCCCTGGGGACAACCTGGGGACATGTTTCAGGTGAGCCTCGGTCCCGCTCTGGGGGGGGCCAGTAGCAAGAGACAGTGGTTGTTGCAAAATTTTAATTAATGTACAAAAATTTCCTATCTGCAAATAATTCAGACCTTATGAAATTCCAATAAAACCATTTATCACAGCTGGCAATTTGAATGCTGCCAGCAGAACTCTTGGATGCTCAGGGAGTAATTGATAGCCTAATATAATTTTAAATTAGGGTTTGTGTTATTAATTCCAGTCCACTGAAAACACCTCTTTGTTTGGACTGACCCCCACCCCCCCATCCCAGCAGGTGGCTGCCCATAAGCACCAGCTCTGCCTGCTCCTACTGCTCTGCTCACAGTGGAGCTGGGGGCCCCCTGAGCATCCCCCGTGTGGGACCGTGACACTGGGAGCAGG
This sequence comes from Phaethornis superciliosus, assembly GCA_023637945.1. Classification (NCBI taxonomy): domain Eukaryota; kingdom Metazoa; phylum Chordata; class Aves; order Apodiformes; family Trochilidae; genus Phaethornis; species Phaethornis superciliosus. The sequence continues at coordinate 19,416,842 of JAJQWJ010000009.1, read as the reverse complement.
TGACATGACTGAGCATGCCTTGGAAGCAGGGGGGGCTCCCAAACTGGGAGGGATACAGAGAGGCAGTGATGCCAAGAGCAGCACAGACCCACAGGGGTGTCTGAGCATGGCCCCTGTGCCCCTGCCCACCAGTTTCACAAGAGCAGAAGCTGTGAAATGTCCAAATTGGGTAACCTACACTTATGTCACCTTTCGGGGAACGTGGGATCCCCCTCCTTCTGCTGAGTAGCAACCTGCATGTTCCTAAACAGCCATTATAAGCTGCTGCAGAGTGGCTGCTTTTCAGAGGTGGGAGAAGGAAAATGATCCCTGTACTTAAGTGGTCTTAACTCCATAACATGCTTGGAAGCTTGCAAAAGACACCAAGTAGTGAATGCTTGATGACAGCTGAAATGTGACAGCCTTGCCATCCCTCTGCTACAGTGCTCACCAGTGATCCCAGTGACAAGGGGAGCAGAGAGGGGCACTGCCTGCAGCAGGGGGGAGTCATGGGGAGCCTGTGGCCCTCCTGATGCTGCACTGGGACTGCCCACCTCTACCAGGGCTGCCACCACAGAGCCCCAAAGCTGGGAAAGCATTGGTGGTGACATGCCAGGGGACCTTGAAAGGGTTGAGGACAGCTGGGACAGTGAGTCAGAAGAAACTGGTCCAGACAAAGATTGAGGCCAGCAAGATGTGAGGCAAGGGCACGTTTCATGTGGCTCATTACTTAATGGGCATGCCAGGCTTTGAAAGTGCAAAGCACTAAAGAGGTGCAAAGGATTTCATGTTTTAAATTATTTATCCAGTTTTGTTTTTTTTTTCCTCTCCCCTAACTAGGCGCCGTGAGGAGCAGCCGTGCGTGGCCAATTGGAAGCAGTGCTGCTGTGCTTGAGCCCTGTGGGAGCCAAGAGCCCCTGCATGGCAGGAGGGGAATAAATGTGGGGCTGGGTTTCATCAGCTGCTGCTCAGCCCTGCAGCTAGCCCAGGGACACAGACCCTCAGGGCAGGGGACCTTGTCCCTGGCCAGGGGACCATGTGGGACCACTGCCACCCAAGGGCAGCTCTGAGTGCATAGGAAAGGGGTTCACATACACTACACATCCCCCACCTCTGCCCTCACCTTGGGCACAAGGCAGAGTGCAGCTGCTAAAGCCCTTTCTTGGGGACCATCACTGGGCCGAGCCAAAGGCATAATTTGGCTGGGGAGCTATTACCATGTGAAAATCTGGACACAGCCCCATAACAAGATTTGCAATTTGTCCCAGGCAGGCAGGCTGCAGTGTACTTTCCCCATGAGGGGCATTAGGGACTGTGCCATTCACAATCACATTAGTGGGGCCAGGATTCAGCAGCAGGTAATCAAAGTGGTCCCTGCAGACCCCAGACCATCTCTGCGTGAGCCAGGCAGCCAAGAGATGTGGAGGGGCTGCTCACCCCCACATGCTCTCTGGTCACAGCTGGACCAGGCTGTGCTGGGTCCTCATTGCTCCTGGCTGTACTGAGAGCCACAGGATCCCCTTGCTTGGTCACCTGCTTCTCCTTGGATGTCACCTGAACGTGGCTTGCCCTGCTTCTGGCTGTGCTGAAACCCTGGTAGGAGTCCCAGACCTCATGGCCAGGCTGCCTGCATTCACTATTTTATGTTCGGGATCTATTGGTTAAACAGATTTTAATCTACAAAGTCTAGAGCTATTGATACCATGTTGTGCTAATTTGTTAGCTGGTTGTCAAGTAGATGAAGAAAAATTCCAAATATTAAATGAAATGTATTATGTGAAACAGTCTGGGGCTAAGGTCCCATTTCCCATGCAGCATCCTGCTCCCACACAGGGGTCATGGTGATTTATAGGTCTTGCAGACCTGGGTCCTGGGTGCTCTTGGGGTGTGCATTGGCATGTGGGACACCTCCAGCACTCCCTTGGCTCCACTGAGTTGGGGGGGACAAAGGGTTACCCCCCCAACCTGCACAGGAGCTGGGATGTCTGCCTACACCCAGTCCCTGGTCTCTCACCCCTCTGTTCCCATTGGGAGGATTGCACTGCTGCACCCCAGCACCCATGAACCCCCACTCCCCCAGCTTACTGGGTGCCCTCTCTGCTCCCAAGCCTGTGGCCTGGGCTGCACCGCCAGCCCTGCAGGGATGATGGAGGATGTTCTATAATGGGGCAGCTCGGTGAGCGTGGGGAGGTACTGTGCCTGGAAGATTATTTATTTGGTGAGTTATGACTTTGTTTTCCCCTGTGTAAATATCTGGGAAGCGCAGCTAATGTTCTGTGCACAGCCAAGGCAATTACAGCCCTCAGCACAGCCCCACTGCCCCCCCGTCCCCTCATGTAAATCAGCCCCAGTCCTGCCGTGCCCTGTGGAAAGGGTGAAACTTGTATAAAACACCACAGTGAAATATGGCCCACAGCCTTCTGTCACCCTGCCCTGGCCCCACAGGTGCTCTTGGGACAGCTGTGCTGGGGTCACCCTTCTTCCACCTGTACCCTGTGTGGCTCTTCCAGCTGTGACAGGCGCTGCAGAGGTGCAGAGGTGATTTTTCACTTGTGCCTGGGGTTGCTTCTCCAGCTGCAGAGGGGTGGCTCTTCCAGCTGTGCACACATGGCTCTCTCCAACTGTGCAAGGAGAGCTCAAGATGCCCCCCCCTCCCCCCGGGCATAGGAGAAGGACCCCACAGCTCTGCACAGAGGGGGTACAGCTCCAGCCCACTCCTGTGGACAGGAGCAGGCTTGCTGCTCCCATCCTGAGTGCTGCTCGTTAGCACTAACGAGGGAGGGTGCTGGGGTGGCAGAGCCTGAGTGGCAGCAGTGTCCCCTGGGCCTGGGTCCCTCGATAACAGGCAGCCCCGAATCAGCTTCATTAAGAGCCATTGATCTGTTTCCTGCTTAATATATTTTTCATTTCCAAATGTTTTTTTCCAGGCTCCACAGCGTTTGCAGCTTGTACCAATTAAGGCAGCAGCAGAGAATGAGCGCTGCAGCCCATTAATTAAACTTATAGGGGGAGATTAAGTGGCCACTCCATTCTCCCTGGCAGCTCTCTCCAAGCAACAGGCGTGCTGGGGATGGGGAGCAAGGCTGAGCACTCATGTGACAAGTGCCTGCTCTCCCTCTCTTCCTCCTCACTGTGCCCCCAGCCAGCCCTGCAGCCCCCTCCACGCTCAGTGCCAGCCCCAAGCCCACGGGTGTTCACCCAGGGGGGCTGCAGCATCACCTGCAGGGGTTGAATGGGGAGTGCTGGGCTCCTGCAGAGCAGGAGCAGGGTGGGCTCCTTCTGGCTCCACTCAGAGCAGGGATGCTGTGCTAGGTACCTGTGTGTTGGTGCATCCATTTTGGGGAAGGGCGCAGTGCACAGGGGGATGCTACCATGCCAGGGATGCAGCCTCGTGCTGGCAGTGGATCTGCAGCACCCACTGCATGGTCACAGTCTTGAGTGGCTCCTGCCCTCACTGTGGGGTGAAGGGACCCGGGGCGAGGGGTACCCAGCTCCCTGCACTGGCTCTGCCAAGCTGGACATGGACACAGCTCTGCTCCACTCCTGCTGGACCAGCTGTGGATTTTCTTGTGCTCATGGCAGCCCCTCACATCCCACCATCAGGTGCAGGGGCCATGCTGTTCTGGTTTTCCCAGGAGAAACACACCAGTGGGTGATCCTGGCTCCAGGCACCGGCACCACCACCATGGAGCAGCCAACGCTTGCGCTGTCACACACTGTTGCCATGGAGATGATCGCACTGTCACACACTGACATCCTCCTACTCAGGGCACCCAGGTACCAGGTGCCCCCCCTGGCAGCTGCTTTAGAGCTGGTGATGCTGGTGGGCAGTGACCCACAGCCCTGCAGACAGAGGAGATGCAGCAGGAGCTGCAAGGGTGCAGCAGGGGCAGGTCCCTGGGTGCAGGTAATCCACCATACTGCTGAGGGGTCTTGCTGATGAGTTCTCCAGCCACTAATTTGGAAAAATTACAGAAAAATGGAGCTGTGCCCAAAGCCTGGAGCCTCTCTTGAACTGCATGCTAGAGACAGAGCTACTTTCCTCTGGATGGCAAAGGAGAAGGGACAGTACGAAGAGCAAAGACCATGAAGGGAGATGTTGAGCTCAGCAAAGCAGAAGAGACTTAATCTGGGGTCATGTCAAAGAGCCAGAAGGGTAACAGCTGTGTATCCCACATCACCCCTATACAACAGAGCCACTGCCTCTTTGGGCAGGTAAGGGTAGCAGCACAGTCAGAGCACCACCAATTTCTCTCCAGCATTTCACATATTGCCACATGACATTTTGATTAAAAACTTGATCATGAGGAATTAAGAGGATACAGTAGATGGATTAAAAACTCACTCATGGACAGGTTCCCTAAATGGCCTTGTTAATGGGGAAGCATCAGGAAAAGGGCAGTGCCACGAGAGAGAGGCCCTGGGGACCAGAACAATTTACTACTTGCACCAACAGGCAACGTGTGGATGCAAAAACTTTTCTGGCAAGAAGAAGACTTGTGAAATAAGAAGACAATTTTCCACAGCATCACAGCCTCAGATGCTACTGTGAGCACAGCAGAGCAAGATAGAGATTTAAAGAGAAATGGGGTATCTTCCTTCCTAAAACACATTTTAACACAGTTCTGTGGGCAAGGCATGTTAACTCTGAGTTTTCTATTTGCCAGGTTTCTTTGCCTTCCTGTGAGCAGTTGTTCTCAGAGGCAGGAGAGGATGAGCCTGGGGAAAAACAACTCCCATCCCCACTTTGGGATGTCCAATCTAGATATGGGCTGAACCCTGCCCTCTGCTCACCTGACACCATCATGAAGGCAGGTTGAAGTTTAACCAGGGCATGAGGGGTGGGCACAGGGGTTGGCAGAGAAAAGGAGAAAATCTAAGCTTTGCTGGGGGCTGTGTGCCAGGGTGAAGCAGGGATGATGCAGGGTGCTGCCTGCTGGCCCCTGTGGGCTCAGCTCCTGCCTGCCATGGGGCACCCATCACCTGAGTCCCCAACACTGAGGCTGGAAATGCCACTTGTGGCTGTGTGGCTGGGCTGGGGGTGCCAGGGCAGGACCAACTTCCCCACTTGCACTGATACCAGCACCAGCATGGTTGTACCCACTGCACATCTCAGTATGTCTCTGCCTCCTTGCTTTAGATTTAGCAGTTGCTAGAGAAACTAAAAGTTGAGGTTTGAGGAGCATCTGCATTTTAATTAGTAATTATCAGCAGTGCTGCTCCAGTCCAGCTGTTGCCTCTTGGGTCCCTGCCACCACTCAGGGATGCCTGAGCCAGAGCAGGGTTGGGGTCATGGTTCTGCACCTGCCTCATGCCCGGTGTCCCTGAAAGGTGCCAAGAGTGGTGCTGGTGTGGGTGCTGGTGTGGTACCCTAGTGGGGTGCTGTTTGGTGCCCTCTGAGACCCTGATCCTGGCTGCTGGAGAGGCCCCCACACTGCTCACCCTGCTCTCCTCCCTGCACCTAGCAGGAGAGCAGAGGGTTTAGCACTGATGGCACCCAGCAAGTGAGGAGGACTTGCTGAGCAGGGCTCTGTTCAAGTGTGTGTGGGTCCCTGTGTCCCAGCTGCAGCCCCAAGGGAGAGGAGCATCATCATGCCATCTGTGGGCACAGCTGGTTTGGTTTGTGACACAGCAGATCCCTCCCACCCATCTGGCAGCCCCTCCTGGTAATTCCTGTGCTCATCCCTGCTCCTTCACCTGATTAATTCCCTGTGTGGCTCTGCAAGTGCTGCTGGGATGCCCGGAGTGGGGAGACCCATGTGTCCCCCCTGCTTGGGAAGCAGCCTGCTCAGGAAAGAGCCTGAGAGAGAGTCCCTGGGTGCCACAGAGGCCTTGCTGCCCTCTGGAGTGGTGCCCACCATCCATCCCCATGCCCACCCTCCAACCCATACCAGGTTCCATCCTAAAATTTTTGCCATGTCCTGCCCCAAGGCTCCAGAACCTGCAAGGTGGGTGTGGGGCCGAGGAGAGCCCCCACTCTGGAGCCTTGCTCCTGGCTGCTCCCATCCCCTCCCCGGCTCACTGGGTTGGTGGTTCATTTTAACAAGGCTTTTAAGCTTAAGTGCTGCTTGGCGTGACTGAGAGAAATTGATATTTTGAGAATGAGCTTGCAAGGGGCCATGAATAATTCACACCGGGGCGGTTCCATTCCCATAAACAGGCTGCTAAAAAAACCAAACCCGGCGTTTAACAAGGAAACCGATTCCCTTCCTGCAAAGACCCAGAACTAAACTCAGCTTGTCATTAATCTGTCATCTGCAGAAAAGGCCAGTGGTGCAAGAGGAACAAGACCCTGCACCCTTTCTGGAGCATCCCAGGGTAGTACCTGCTCCTCACACCAGGATGGATGGCACATCCCTGGGGAACTCTGCTGGGGTTGCTGGTGACAGTGGCACAGAGGCCATATGAGCCAGGGGACAGCAGCCTGTCATCAGCCTCATTAGGTCTGGTTTGACCTCTTTACTTCATTAGGCTCCTTGCTAAGGGTTACCCTGTGGGATGGAGGGCAGCAAGTGCCCATTGCCATGGCAATGGGGACAGGTGGGTGAAGCGTATCACCCCAGGGTGGCTCTGGGGACAAGGAAGAGATACCTCCAACCCCAGGGCAGGCAGCAGGGGACACGACCTGGCTAGGTGTTCAGGGCAAGGGGCTGGGGAGGGCAGCTGGGCTCAGCTGCTCTGAAATGAATCCTGCTGTCCATCTGAGGAGGTCCCCATGGAGATCTGCATCCCGCAGATGGAGGGGACAGGCTCTCTCTCCCAGAGCACACTGTGAGGGTGAGCACCCGGGAGGCCACAGCACTGCCAGGCTGGAGCACAGTGTTGGCACGGGGGTAATAAGTTTGAACTGGTTGTGAATAAATTTAGGCTGAAAATCAGAAGCAGTCCTCACTGCCAGAGCAGCTGGTCCAGCATGGACCCAAGATGGGACAGCCCAGGGCATGAGTTCAAACCAGGCTGGAGATGGAGCCAAGCTGTGTGCAGGGATGGATGTGTGCCAGCAAGATGACAGCATCTGGGTGTGGGGCTGTTCCCAGATCCCTGTGACCTTCCTCCTGAGTGCACCCACCCCATGCTGGTGAGTTTCTGGTGTCCAGCTTCCAAGAACCTTCATTGCCTGCACCGTGGCTGGGGTTCTCTGTGTGAGCCAGGAGCATTCCCTGTCTGCCCTGGTGCAACTGTGGGGAAGCTGAGACCCCCTTCCCCAAACAGATGGGACAGGGTCATCCACTGCTCCCATTTCTTTCATAGGTCTGTCAAAAAGTGCCTCCATGGTGCTGTTCCCCATGCTGAGCTGGCAGCCCACATCTGCCAGAGCTGCTGCATGGTGACAGCAGTGTCTGTTTGCTCACACTGAGGTTCTCTCTCTCTGGTTGCTCATTACTGGACACCTTCCAAGCAATGGGGATAACATTAATCCAGCTGGTTTCACATCTAGAGTCCAGGCTGGTGAAGGGCTAGGTGGTTGCCCCACAGCAGGTCTGCAGGGGGAGTGGGGACCCCAGGGCTAGACGCTGCCTGGGTTTGCATGGGGATTCTAGAGCATCCTGGGGAGGAGGGATCCAGAGTGGTGAACATGGGCGTAGAGCCAAGCTGATTCAACCACAACCACCAGCACTGAGAGAAGATGCCTTCCCCAATGGCCCAGCCTGAAGGAGACATGTATGCCACATAGCCCAGATGCCCCTGTCCAGGGTCACACTGAGAGTGCTGCTGTTCTCACCAGTGTTGGTCCTGTCTCCCGTCCTGTTGGTCCCCAAGGACCAGGATGCTGATGTCATACAGGGGTTGGAACAAGCACCAGGGCTTGGGGATGCATGCAAAGAATGAGAGGTATGGAGTAGACACCTGGCACCTCCACAGGCTGTGTCTACAGTGGGAGATTTGCAGTCTCTCTGATGGTCCATCCAGGCTGGCAGGAGTCTGGCAGTGTCTCATCATCCCTCAGTCTGAACATGTAGTGAAGGGGCAGAGAAAGCCCCCACAGCACTGCAGCAACACCCTTCACCTTCCAAAGGACCTCCAAAGGCTCCAAGAGCCAAGCAGAGAGAACAGGGAGTGACATAGCACCCCGACCCTGGGAGGCAGGGTGGGAGCCTTGTACTGATGCCTCATCCCAGAGCCTCGGCCCAGAGCCATGTGGTGATTAGTGAGGAAGAGCCCTGCAGCCCTGCCACTGTGCTGAGAGAATTAGTGGTAATAAGTCTTGATCATCCCCTGATGACGAGCACTTAATGTGTGCTGGTTCTGCTATCAAAGTGCCTCTTAAACCCCAATCGCCCTGTCAATAGCGATGGAAGAGGCTGATGGATCCCCAGCTGCCGGGCCGCCCGGACAGGTCGCTCCCAGCATGCCACAGCCAGGAGCATTGATTTCCCACAACTGTGAAGAGGCAAATATTTGAAAAGTGATAAATATGGGGAGCTGCCAGCTCAGCTGCACGTATCAGTACCTGGGATTAAGGCAACGAGGTGAAACTGCCCAATTAAATCCCAGTGAAAATGGCCGCAAATTCAATTTTTCCCCTCACCTATATCCATCCTGAGGGCTTGGGGAGGAGTTGATAACATGGGGTTCATCGATTGGCACTGCTGGGAAGAAATCTCTCTAAATTCAATTAGTTGGGAAAACAGAGGGTGGGTGGTGCAGGGAGTGGAGCTGGGGCTGTGTGCCCTCATCATACCCAGTGGGAGTCACCACAGGGCTGCTGAACACAGCGGTGACAGCACCCATGGGTGCATAGCCCTGGAGAGATGGGTGAGAAATGCAATGTATTGGTGTTTCTCTAGAACAGGGGCTAGGGGGGAGCCTGCCCTGAGCATCTGGGGGCAGGTTGAAAAGGCCCACACAGGACCCATGTCAGAGGTAGGCAGCTGTCCCTTGGGGGTCACCCTGGGTCTGGCACCCCACCAGCATCTGCAGGACACGGTGGCAGCTGTGCTGGGGAATTGAATGTCCCGTTTCCTCTCCAGCACTGATGGCAACTGACAGGGAACAGCTTGTGCAAAGCTCCCTGCGTCCCCAAGCGGTGCCTGGCCTGTGCTGACCTGCACAGAGCAGGCCTGGCCCGTAGGGATGTGGCTGCAGATGCTCAGCAGGTCTGCGGGGGCCGTGCCTCCCCCCAGCCCCTTCCTCCGGGGCTCCAGCGCAGAGGGATGACCCTGCCGGGATGAACAGCCATTACGTCTCATTGCCTTGGAAACCGAGCAACAGCTCTGAGAGGCGTCACCACCTCTTCCTCCTCCTCCTTTTCCTCCTCTTCTTAGCTGAGCCTCAAGGGAAGGAGCAAGGGAATTTGAGGGTTTGGGTGTGCAAGCTACCTGGCTCTCCATTGCTTGCTTCATTGCCTGGTTCCTCCTCTCTGAGTGCAACAAGTCCCCCATTAAAGCACATGATGCTCAAATCAGCATGAGTGATGGGGGGGTGGGGGGGAAGGGGCTGCTCCATCCCCATGTCAGAGGCACGAGGAAGGGGAGAGATGCAGACTCAGTCTGATTGCTGCCACGATAAAGAAGAGAGTTATGTTAACAAATGAGGAAAAGTGTCCCCAGTCCCAGAAAAGGCTCATCAGCTTTGCTTGGTTGCAGAGATGGGGCTATGGGGAGGAGGTGCCAGAGTCCCTAGGGGGTGACAGTCCCCACTGCTCTTCGTGTCTCCCCTGGGGTGGCAGACAGGGCTCCCTGTGCACTGCGAGGACAGGACCCCCAAGGTCAGGAGCAGGGACTCGGAATGTCAGGATGGGGGCCGTTGGGACAGAGGGACCAATCTCCCTGGCACATCAGCACAACCCTCCTCTGTAGCCCAACAAAACCTCCACGGGGCATGGCTGTGCCCAGGGCCAAGCAGTGACCTCTGGTTTGCTCTTCGGGGGCACGGGGTGGGGTGGGGGGACACGTTGCAAGGGCTGGGCCGAGGCTGTCACCCTGGCAGTGAAGGCAGGATGGGGCTGGAAGGTGCTGTGCCATCTGTACACTGCTCTGGCCCTGGGGAAGGTGCTTTTGCCAGCTGCTGGGACCAGCTGCGGTGCTGCCACCAGGCCCAGCAGTGTGCCCGAGCGTGAGTGCTCAGCGCAGCGGTGCGGGACAGGGAGCATCCTCCTCCGGGGCACCCCGAGGGCCGCTGCCCCCGCTGGCTGCCAGGCTGTCGTCACCCGGAGAGCTTGTCCCCAGTGACATCTGTGTGCTGTGGGGTGCAGGAGCAGGAGCACAGCCTGCTGGCTGCCGGCCGCACTGCCCAGCCGCAGACTGGAGAAGGGCCTCACGGAAGGTATCACGCTGGCCCCACGCGAGGCATCTCCACAACCCCACGCAAAGCGTCCCCGCGGCTCCACAGGGAGCATCCCATGGCCCCATGCAGGATATCCTCACAACCTGCCTGCTGCAGGGTCAGTCACTCTGCACCAACTCAGGTCCCTTGCCAAAGTGGCTACTTGTCTCCCCCCCACCCTACCATGAGCCCCGAGCATCCCTGGCTGTGGAGGATGCCACACCCATCATAAGGCAGTGAGTGAAGGGTGGGGGTCTCAGCTGGCTCAGAGCACAGGATCCCTCCATAGCAAGGAGGGAACAGACAGAAGGAAGCTCCATGCTGAGATTGCAGCAGGTCTGGTTACACACAGATGGGGTTTACTAACAGACATATGTGGGCACAGGGACACCATCAGCCAGGACATTGTAGGGAGCAGGGTCGGAGTAGGTCTCTGCCTCCAGATGCCATTTGCCTCCTTGCCCTCCATTGAAGCAGCACCGAGTTGCCTGGTAACCCCCCTCCTTCCTCCTTCTCTCTGCAGCCCAAGGATGAATGTCTTAAAAGTCTGAACTGGGCTGGAGAAGGACAGATATTTTTTAGGGGATCTCTTCAGCCCCAGCCCTAATGTAGGCTTCTCTAGAACAGGGGCTAGGGGGGAGCCTGCCCTGAGCATCTGGGGGGCAGGTTGAAAAGGCCCACACAGGACCCGTGGCAGAGGTAGGCAGCTGTCCCCATGCACAGGGCCCTACTGAGCCTTCAGGATCAGGCAGAGCCCCCGCAGCAGGGCATCCCCTGCTTGGGCTCTCCTCTCCTGGGCACACCGTCCCGGTGCAGCTCTGTACCTCAAAGCTCCTGGGACCTGGGCTGAGAGTTGATATTCTGCCTGCTCCCCTATACACACTGGCAATTAGATCATAATTGTAATATTTGCATATTCATAACAGCTGAATTTAATCGCATTTGCATAATGGTAATGAAAGGGACTTCATTAATTACTGCTTTTTTTCCAGGGATTTTGCATATAAATGGTTTCCATTAGGCAGGTTGAGCTGTGGTGGGTGGGTGCTGGTGCAACAGAAGTCATGTCACTGGATTGGGATGGAGCTGTGAGGATCAGTGACACTGCTGCCACCCTGCCTGTCCCGCTTTGCTGTGCCCTGCAGATTGGCTCAGCCATGGTGTGGGGGCTCAGCCAGTGGCTTCTGGCCTCTGCTTGGACCCAGTGGCTTCTCCTTGCCCTGCTGACCCCACTCCTGCTCCAGACACCTGTCCCAGACATGGGGGCTGGGGTGGGAGCAAGGATGGGCACCTGGGCTGCTGCGGCACTGGGTGTCTTGCTCAGGGTGAGGCCATGGGGGGCACAGAAGGTCATTCCTGCAAGCACTGCTCCATGCACGCAGGGAGGATGACTGCTCCCACCAGCATCCATGTCTGAGGGTCCCCAGGGATGGAGGGAGCTGAGATGGCCTCTCACAGTGGCCGGGGACCACCCCTCTCCTGGCCCAGGGTGATGTAAAAGGCAGTGATGCCTGAGGAGGGCTTGGCAGAAGGGCCAGTCAGGGCCTGCAGATGGTCTGCTGCTGTGTTACCTGTCACTGCTGGGCCTAGGGAATGTGCCAGCTCCAAACCCCACAGCATGGCCCCAGCCCACCCAGCACCTCCCCACCCTCCATCCTGGCAGGAATGGAAGGGCAAGCAGAGGAGCAGGCAGGTGGGAGCATAGCCTAGGGAAACAGGAAAGCCAGAAGCAGCGAGTGTGAGTTGGCGGTCAGCAAATGCAGGTGAGAAAAGTCTCAGCAAAGCTCCGGGTGGGTGGTGGAATGACACGGACCAGGGAACATTGACTGAAGCAAGCAGAGACAAGCACAACTCCAAGAAACGGCCCAATCCGGAGATGGGAGAAAGACAAGGAAGCTGGGGCTTCAGCCTTCCCCTGTTCATCCCCAGGGGGTGAACAACTTCTTCTGCTTCTCAGCCCACCTGTGTACACAGCCGGTTCAGCCCCACGCCTGCCAGTGCAAACGGCAGCTGAAATAATAAACACGCCAGGCTGGGGGGATCTTGCTCCAAACCAGTGCCAAGAAGTACTGGGTTTCAGTTTGATCCCAGCCAGACGCTGCTGTGGGGACAGCCCTGGTCTTGCTGGGACGATGCTCTGGCCACAGGGCACCTCTGCTCTCCTTTGGCTCGGGAAAGGCTTCCTCTGGAGACAGAGCTAGTTGCCTCCTTATTGATGAGGCTCTTTCCCTCCCGCATGGCTGGGGAAGAGGCCTGTGGAATAAATCAGTGCAAGAGACAGATTATGGCAGCTAAAGACTCCAAATGAGATGATAATTGCTGTGGTAATGACAGCGAAGACCTGATGCTGCTGATAAGGAAACATCTCCGCTGCTCTTGGCTGGTGCCTGGCCAGGAGGTTGGCATGTGCACAGGGCTGAGGATGTCCCCAGGGACACTACAGCTGGTCAGCACTGCCCTCCCTGTGCCCACAGCAGGACCCGGGTGCCCGTGGGAGGCACAGGTGCCCACAGCATCCCGGCACTGGAGGGATGGGGATGCCAGGGGCAGGGTGAGGGGGTGTGAGGCGGGCAGCCCTGGCGGGGCCGTTCGTCTGGTTCTCCCGCCGGCTTTGTGTCAGCTCTAATTAGGTAAACTTCTGTATTCATTGTGAGCCCAGCCAGCAGAGAATTCCACAATTGAATTTTAATGCCCTAAAAACACGTTACAATCAGCCTGATTAATTAAGAGATAACTTAACATGGTGACCGGGCTGCAGAGGGCTGTGCTGGGGAGGGATGCCATGCTGGCTGGCTCCTGCACCCCATAGCATGGGGCATGGGGCATGGGGCTGGAGTGTGCCGGGCTGATTCCTGAGCCCTGCGGGGCTGCAGAGGGGAGCCAGGGGACAGGCTGTGCCTGGGGGTACCAGGATGCATAGCCCCTGCCCCCCCAGCAAGGGGAGGGATGAGCCTAGAGCTGGAGCACTGTGGCAGCACCGGCTCTGCAGGGCAGGTGACATGGGGACATTCCCTTCCCTCCCTGGGCCTCACTCCATCAATGTGGACATCAGGGCCCTCCGGAGTGTCCTCACCATGTCCCTGCTCTGGGCACAGGGCCTGACGCTGTGCTGTGCCATGAATGCCATGAGCTTCTGGGGGAACCCTGCTTGCTTTTATTTGTGAGCAAGAATGAGCTGGGAGGCTCCAATCAATTTGTATCTGCCGTGATTTCCGGGGCACTGGTGATGCTGGCTAAGAGCATGCCACCTCCTGCTCTGCCCCTGCTCCCCAAACCTTTGCTGTCTCTGTGCCCAGTCCAGGCTCTGTCCCCACACATGTCATTGCTTGGGGCAACCTCACCACCCACCCAGGTACTGTGGCCTGAAGCACTCCCCAGGGCACTCTCCCTCTGCATCCTGCCACAGATCCCAGCAGAGCCTTGTTAAGATGAATTTCACCGAGTGACCCTGGGCAGGGGGACATTTTGGCCAAAGCCTATCCTGTGACAGTATAATGAATGTAAAAGGAAGGAATCCATAACCATGGTGTAAAAGAGAGGTTGCAACCAACAGGACATAAATCATAGGGAAAGTGATAAAAGGAGACTCTTGCCAGGAGGGGCCAGCAGCAGAGGGGGGGATGGTGACAGCATCGTAAGGCCAAAAGAAATCCAGGCAAGGTGATAAATCCTGCAGCCACTGGAGCTGATTGAGTGCTAATGATCACACAAAAATGCCAGCCACATTTAACAAATATTTCTGGTCTGTATTTGGGGAGAAGGAGGACGATATGCTTGAATCATACAAGAGCGATGAAGCCGTCTATTAATTACTGCTGGGAATGTTAAACAACATCTGCCAGCTCAGCGGGCCCAGGCACTGCCTGTCCCGGCCTCCTCCAAGAGCTGGAGGAGAATTTGGCCTCCTCATTAATTTCCCATGAAATCTTAGAATGGAGAAAATCCCAGCTGGCTGATGGAGAGCCCACCTGTGCCAGGAGCCACAGGGATGTGGCGGTGCTTGGTCCTCACCTCCTCCTCTTGACTCCACCAGGATTTATATCATGTTCCCCCCTGGTTCAATCCTCCCTGATGAAGAATAGCCATAAAGTGGTAAAGGTTGGGCATTTGTTTCCCACAGTATGTTGTATAGATTTTCTTTTACCTGAGTGTTTTTGGAGGCTGTGAGAAAGGACAGGCTGAAAGTGGCAACGTGCTCGCTAAGGCATCCTGCAGAAAGCTTCATCACAGCTTTGGGAGGAGCTGGTGTCTTTCCCTGCATCTCCAGTGTGTTGTCCAGTGCCTGAGATGGAAGGGATGGAGAGGACAGAGGAATGAAGGGGATGAGGGATGGAGAGAATGGAGGGGATGAGGGATGGAGGGACAGAAGACAAGGAGCAGCAGGAGGAAGAGCTGAGAAGGAAGAAGAAAGTGGAGAAAGAGGCTCACACTAGGAAGGGAGGACCCCACAGGACCAGGCTAAGCCCCAGCTATGGCACATCTCTTCTGCAGTCCATCATTAGCCATTTGCAGCCAGGTCCTTCATTATTTGAGGTGGAAACAGGATAAGGAGCAAAGATGGCTGCGAAGGGCACAGCAAACATCATCAGTGCTAAAGCAGGTGGCTCAGCAGCAGAAAGATGCTAATTAAGAAATTATGTCAGCACAGTATGCATGGAGCATGGTAAGTGGAGAAAGACCCATCAGAAGCATGGATCCCAACAAGGAGTCCCCAGTGGGTACTGGGGTTGATGCCAGGTCCCTGAGACAAACCCCTGACAGTGCCCAGAGCTGTGAAAATAGGGAGGTTCAAAAAATTCATGTGGGATTCCTGGCAGGGAGGGAACCTAGGGCATGCCAGGTTACATCACTCAGCAAAGACTGCCCCAGCATGGATGGAGGAGCAGGGAGCTGGGAGGGACACCCAAGCAGGGGCTGGGGGTGACAGGGCAGGGGGTTTAGCCATCCTGGGGACACACTGGCCTTAGGGACACAGGCAAGGAGCAGGGGTTCACTTGGTGCAGGGTCCTGATGGGGAGACTTTTAATCTCTTGGTTCCTTTGCACCCAGAGGGGATGGGCTTGGGGAAGATTGTCTTCACTGAAAAATCAGATCAAAAAAAATTCTCACAGCTGCCTCCACAAGATGCTGTGTTACACACAGATGATTTTTCTCAGTCTTTTTCTATACATAAATAGGCTAGTTTTTACACACCTGTGAAAACTAAAAACCACACATGGCTGCAAAATATTTGAGTGCTTTACAGCAAAGAAGAAAGCCCAGGGAAGAAGGGATGCTGTGGGTGCCCTCTCCCAGACTCTGATCACCTATCATGGCCGTGGGGTGCAGGGGGAGTGGGAGAGATCTAGGGGTGCCCACAAGGGATGGTGGTGACATGCCTTGGGGGTACAGTGCTACTCAGCCACCCCAGCCTACAGCTCCTCAGCCTTCCTGGCCCCTGGGGTGTCAACAGAGCCAGGGCAGGCAGTTAAAATACAGAAAGGTCAATTTAAATTAAAATGTGTTTCATAAAGA
This sequence comes from Phaethornis superciliosus, assembly GCA_023637945.1. Classification (NCBI taxonomy): domain Eukaryota; kingdom Metazoa; phylum Chordata; class Aves; order Apodiformes; family Trochilidae; genus Phaethornis; species Phaethornis superciliosus. Next base: position 19,401,083 of record JAJQWJ010000009.1, on the reverse strand, counting down.
GAGAGACATCCCCTGCAGCAGGAGCTGAAGGATTTATGAGGTATTGGGAGGACCAGTTGGTACTGGTGCCAACTGTAGTTGGCACGGGGGGGGGGGGAGGCTGGCTCATCCACTGCTGCTGGCACTGTGGGGCACCCCAGGCACCGTACTGGGGTGTGGGGGGCCACCCACTGCCTCCCCACCCCAGCTGTCACAGAGGTCAGAGACAGTCTGTGCCAAAATGTCAGCACTCTAATAAAGTGTTCAGGAGCTGCGTTTTCTTTGGGCCAATAAAATTCCCACGTTTTGGCAGGGATGCTCAGCATTCGGCTGCCTTCCTGTACCAGTGCCCTGCTGGGTCCCCTCTCCACATCTCTGGGGTGCATGGGGGCCAGTTTGACCCCAAGCTCATGCCAGCCCCCCCAGCAGCAGGTGCTGGGGGCAGACCTCAGTGCCAGGGTGGCACATGGCTCCAGAACCATAGGTGGCATGGCAGGGAGTAAATCCACTGTGCCATGTCAAGGGGAAGTGACAAAACACCATCCCGCCAAGCAGGAACTGTAGTTATAACAGGAGAAAATCAATGAGACGTTATGAGAGGTATAAAGACACCATTAATGCTTCAACATTGAGCCCATCAGCTTTGCTTGCCATTGGCATTGCAGGTCCATTGCCAGGGCTCCCCAAATTCCTATCTCACTGCCCAGATCTCCCACATGCTGGGCTTGGCTGTGTTTATTTGCTGTCCCCCCAGCTAAGGATTTCTGCTCCCACCTGCCACCTCTCAGGCCTTGCCCTGGCCCAGAGCCTGGCCTCCAGATGGGGATGCAGGCAGATGTGCTGGAGCCATGCTAGGATCTATGCTGGGGATACATGCACTGGGGACATGTCTGCTGGGGATACAGGTGCCAGACCCCGCACAGCTGTCCATCACTGGGGACAACTTGGATTATTACTGAGAGGTTGAGCCAAGCTTCTTATAATTGATTAATCAATAGCCTTAATTGAGTTGAGAGTCTTTAATGGATAGCTTGGTCACTGCTTTCCCCTTTGCTGGCGCTGCCCTGACCTCCCACAGAAAACCTCTGTCTGGGGCAGGCCTCCACAGGTGATGCTGTCGCTGGGCTCTCCCAAACTGCTGTGAACTGCTGGGGCTTGCCATGGGGTGCTGGAGGACACCGGGGTCCCCAGGTGCAGGCGGGCAGGTGAGGCCCAGGCTCAAGAAGAAGGGGCTGCAAAATGTCCTCCACTTGTGGTGTCACCTCTGCCAGCCACAGCACAGCGCTTGGACAGCCCCGGGCTGGGCAGGACACATACCCAACCCGTGCAGTCTGCGAGGGGACAGGGGACAGGGGATGGTCACAGGCACCAAGAGGTCAGAGTGGCACATCAGAGCCACACCGCTGCAGAAGCGGAGATTTTATGGGAAAATATGGGGACAAAAGAGAAAGCGTTCCTTACACAATGAGACACTGTTAGAGACGAGCTCCCCAGGAAACCAATTAACACGGAGCTTCCTGTGTGCCAGCCCGACACCTGCCAAAAACACCTTTCCCGGGAAGGATGTCAGCCGCCCCGCACGATGCCCACCCCGCACCCCCCCTCTGCCAAACCCAGCAGTGGGTCCGATTCTGCCTGCTGGGAGCCTGCGGACCCTTTCGGGCCCCTCGCTTCGGCACCGCCGCGGGTGTGCACTGCAGCTTTTGCAGGACACAGTGACCCAGCCGGGAGCTGACGGGCAGAGGCTCCGTTCCCGCACAGCCCCGGCCGATGGGGCTCGCTCACACCGGGCCCCCAAGCCGAGACCCAGACCCCGCCCCATGCTCTGCCCGGCCCCCTCTTTACCGCCCCAGGCCCCGCCTCCGCCCGCCATGTCGCTGCGTTTCTCCGCCAACCTCTCATGGCTGTTCCCGGAGCTCCCGACGCTGCCAGCCCGGCTGGAGGCAGCCGCGGCCGCCGGGTTCCGGGCGGCGGAGTCAGCCTGGCCGGCGGGCTGTCCGGCCCGAGAGCTGCGAGCCGCTGCGGAGCGGGCAGGGCTGCAGATCGTCCTCCTCAACACCCCTCCCGGTACCGCCGCGTCCCCCGGGATGCCTGGGGACCAGGCGTCTGAGGCGCGGGGATGCTCCGGTGCCGCTGACCGCCCTTTTCGCTCTCTCCTAGGGGACCGTGAGGCGGGGGAGATGGGTCTGGCGGCCGTACCGGGGCGCCAGGCCGCCTTCCGCCAGGACCTGGCCACGGCGGTGCAGTACGCCAAGGCAGTGGGATGCCCCAGGTAGGTGCGAGGCCGTACCCCGCTCCTGCCTGCCTCGGTCCCCCGTCACCCCACAGCAGCAGGGACCCGCACCCGGCGGCACTAAAGCATTCCCGCAGTTCTGTTTCTGTGCTTCCTCCGAGCAGGGATCGCTCTTTGCACCGCTGGGTCTCTCCCTGCTCGGCTGCGCTGGGCAGGAGCCAGTTCAGTGCAGACCCTGCGTGCACTGTTGCCTTAATGTGCTTTCTGGGAGCTGAGCCGCAGCTGTCGGGCACTTCTGTCCAACCCTGTCCTTCCCCTTGGTGGCTCTTGGCCATGCCCCTGCACACCAGTGCCCCGGGTAGTCCTTCTTTTTTCCTCCCCAGTTATACCAGTCATTTCCCCCAGGACACCACAACACTTGCTTTATTAAAGGCCACACTGATCACAGCACAGCAGATGCTGTAAGAGATGCAATTAGCTTGGCACAACCCTCTTAAGAAAACCAACATGGTTCTTTTATTCCATTTACTTTGGATTAGTGTAACCCTTAGAACTGTAGTCCAAAGTTCTGCAGAGGGCATGGGCCCAGCCTGCCAAGTGGCCAGACTCATTTGCTCTCTCTAGTACCAAGCAGATGGAAAAGGTTTTTGTTTCCACTGTACCCCCTCCCCAGACACTTGAAGAGCCTTGGTCTCACCTGGCTGCAGCCTGGTGTAGCCCAGCACTGGCCCCTTCGTGCTGGTGACAAAGCACCCAACCTGCCCCTCTGAGAGGCAGCAGGGCTGCTGCCAGCATGCTGGCCCTCAGGGCAGCCCCAGGAGCAAGACCCCAAGAAAGCTCCAGTCTTGGGGGAAAGAGCTGGAGGCAGCTGGCAAAGAGGAAAGAACCAAGGTTGGGGATTTACAGACAAAAGGTTTAAAGATGTACCTCTGCATTGTGAGGTGGGATGGTACAGGTTTGGGTCCCTGCAGCTCGCTGGCACTTGTTACACCTCCTGCATGGGAGATTGCTCCACATAACCTGTTTTCAGTTGGCAAAAGATGTAATGGATCTGACCAGCTCGAAGAATGGAGCTGCTGCCTGTTACTGATGGCTGTCTCCCTAGGATCCACCTGATGGCTGGGCGGGTTCCTGTGGGCACAGACCGGGCAGCAGTGGCAGGTAAGATGGAAACCACCTTCATTGAGAATCTCAGATATGCTGCTGACCTCCTCGCTCAGGTAAGTGGAGTCCTGCTCCATGGGTGCAGATCTCAGGGTACTGAGGATGGAGAACCTCCCACCAGCCTGGCACAGGGAGAAAGTGCTCTCTGCTGCAGAGGGGACAGGATGCTCTACAGGGTGACATTACTGTTACAGGAAGATATGATTGGACTTTTGGAGCCTATTAACAACCGCATCACTGACCCCCGCTACTTTCTGAACACGCCACACCAAGGTAAAGCAGACATCTCTCCCCAAACACCCATTCAAAGGAGAAGGATCCCCAAAGTCTGAAAGGGAGAAGGTTGCCATACTTGCAGGGAGATGCTGAGGGAGCATAGCTGATAAACAAGGATCTCGTGCCTTTACTATGAAGGTTCCAGCCTGGGGTTGATGGCCTCTCATTTCTTGCACCCGTAGCTGCTGCCATCCTGGAGAAGGTGGGACGGCCCAACCTGAAGCTGCAGCTGGTGAGTCAGCACTGACGATCTCCAGGGCTCTCCTCCTCCAGGGAACCTTGCACAAGCCCACAGGGGAGTCCCAGGGGCTCTGGGTTTTTTATCCTCCCCTGCAGATGTGGGGAACGACGAGGACTGCAGCAGAGCCATCCTCAATTGCTCACTGCTTGAAAAGCTGCACCGTCTCCTCTGTTCCCCACAGGACCTCTTTCACTGCCAGATCATGGATGGGAATTTGTCACGCAACCTGGAGACATACTTCCCACTCATTGGTAATGCCCTGCACCCGGACCAGCTCCTCTGTGGCAATAGGGCAGGAGTGGCTTTGAGATGGAGCCCTAGTGCCATGTGCTTTTCTGTTGCTGGCTGGGGGCAAGAGTCTGTTCTTGGGTCACGTTGACCCATGTCTAGAGAAGGCTGCAAGCAGAGCTGCCCAGGGCAGAGCATCTCCCATTTGTCCTTAGGTCATATCCAGATTGCACAGGTGCCAGGGCGACATGAGCCTGACAGCCATGGGGAGTTGAACTTCCCCTTCATCTTTGAGCTTCTGGAATCCCTTGGCTACACTGGATATGTGGGCTGCGAGTATGCTCCAAAAGGTGAGTGGGGCTGCTGGTGGTCGGAGCCCCACTGGCATGTCCCAGCATGGACCAATTGGCTGGGGATTGTGCAAAAACAGGCACGTCCTTCTGGGTGGCAGGCAGTGGGCATCAGGGTCCCTGCCTTGGGATGAAAGCCCTGCCCAGAAAAGGAGCTCCAGCTTGCCTGGGTTTGCCAGCAAGAGACCTTGTCTCTCACTGCAGGAGGTACCTTGGAAGGTCTGGGCTGGCTGCGCTCATACTGGGAGAGCCGAGGCCTGCAGGATGGTGGGACCAGCAAGGCAGCAGAGTAAACCAAGAAAAACACTAGAATAAAAGTCAAAAGTAGTGGTTTCACAGAGGAGCATGTCTGTCTCGTATATGATGTGTGGCAAAGTTAGGAGCACCTATATCCTACTACCCCCTAGGTCCTGCTGGGCCAGCTCAGGCAGTTGGACCCTCATCTACTCAAGCACTACCTGCAGTGTGACACATTTGGGGATGGCTCAGGCACCACTGTAAGTGACTTGAAGTACACAGGAGCACCTTCACCTCCAGTGTGCAGGAGTTTCCAGGGAGAGGTTTCCACTCCCCTCTGATGAGGGGAAGTTTTCCCAGTCCAGCTGGGACTGGGACTGTGCAAGTTTTCCCAGTCCAGCTCCCTCTGGTGCTTGGAATTGTGGGAAAAGGGCTGTGGGCTTCCACGTTCTGCAGTTCATAAGGTGGCTCTTAATGCCCAGCACTGACCCTGCAGCAGATAGGAAGTGTAGCAAGCAGCTCCCTCACAGGCTGCCCAAACTAAGGTAAAGGGCTGGGGAATGCCTGCCCATGGACACTTGGGACCACCTGTCCTGCTGCTCCTGCTCCAGAGCATGTATGATGTTCCAGTGCAAACCAAGCCATGCCCCTGCATCCCTTACAGGAGGCTATCCACATCCTAGCCTATAGCACATAATTTGAGATCTAGTTCGGTTTATTTCACAGCTGCATCAATGGCTTTAATGTACATCTCCTCAAAACCTTCCCCTAGTCCAGTTCACCCTGTTCCATTTGGTGCTCTCCTGATGAAAGCAAAGTCCAGAAGTGTCACTTCCCCTGTAGTCCATGAGTCTTTCTGCCTAAAGCCAGAGCACTGTGCAGTGCTGCCCCGTGCAGAAGGTGTGCTGTGCATGTTCCTCCATGCCTTCCCAACAGGCACGACTCACCTGCAGATGCCAAAGCCATGTCCCTGAGAGCGGATCTGCTTCAGCCAAGCCACAACAGCCAAGCTCCTGCCATTGTGGTTTGGTTCAAGGTCATTCAGTATCAAACCCGCCAAAACCAGCACACTGAGGGCCGTACCAGCCAGGAGGCAACGATGGAGGTGCACATCCCCAGGCTCCTCAGTTTGGTTCCCATCCATACCCCTAGCAGTGCTGTCTGCAGTGCCAGAGCACAGGTCCCCCTCAGAGGCCTGTGCTTCCCCACCATCACCCGTGGCACCGCTGCGCCAAGAGCTCCGGTGCGTGCATCGCTCCAGGAGGTGGGTGCCAGTGCTAGAGCAGGCCTGTCCAGAGGTTGAAGCAGGCAGTGTTGATAACTGACTCCAGGTGGTGGTACGTGGACACAAGCTGTGGCAGAGGGCTCTCGCTGTTCTGGGGCTGCACTGGGAACGGCTCCCGGAAAACCACGGTGAGGCTCTGCTGAGAAAAAGGAGCAGGTCAGGGGACAGGATTCAGACAAGCACTGTGTAGTCTCTAGGCTAGATGTGGGGGCACTTGCTTGGCTCTGGCAGGCAGATACTAGGAGAAACCCCAAAATGCCAACTGTACTAAGCCAGTGCCTCCTCCTGTGACAGAGCATGTTTGAGCCTCCTCCCCGTTTTCCTGGTGGAAATCAGGTGCAACACTCTCTCACTGCCACTGTCCCAGCCCCCATGCATCTGCAGTTATACCAACCCCAGCAGCGGCCTCAGGAGAGGAGGAGATCCTACTGTGGAGGCAGTAGGACTTCCAGGGAAATTAGAAGGAAATTTCTTCTAAGGTAAGGAGTAGGAGTGCAAAAAATGAGGAACGGGAGGAGATTAAACATAATAACTGCAATCCTAAAAATAAATGCTGACTGCTCCTTCTTATTAGTGACTGTACTGACAAGGCAGGGTAAGGCAGAGGGGAGTAGAGAACAGGGTTCAGAGGAGAAGGCTGCAGGAACTGAAACAGAAGAAAAATATGAACAACTCAGAGCACAGAGTTCAGCATCATGGAGGCAAGACACAGAGACTGGATCTTCTCCAGACACAGAATGCAGCACATCTAGTAGCCAGGGTCCCCTAACAAACTTGTGAAGTCATGAGACCTCTGCAACTGCAAAACAGCAAATGTACAACTATCACTCGAGAGAAGAGAAAGTGATTTCTGAGCATTAACTCTGTCAGCATGCAAGCCTAGAGCTGTCCTGGAGAAAAGAACCAGGAGGAAAATACAGCTCTGTGTTACCAAAGCGATGTGCTAATGCTAAGAGTTCTCTTTGATAAGATAATATTTCTAGACAAAAGAATCATGGTATATCTTGTCTGAGCTTCAGGAAGTGTTTGATGTAGTGCCAAATGGGAAATTTAGGTAAGCTGAAAATTTTTAAAAAGTGAAGATGGTAGTGCTGAAAGGGGAAGAAGTTACAAATAGAGTTCTTCCAGGATAGATTTTGGGACTTATGTTGCCTAGTGCTTTAACGAGGTTGGCACAATGATGATGAGTGTGCTGATAAAATTTGAGGTGCCAATAAAAGAGGGGATTGGAATAATGCAGGAAAAAAAAAAAAAAAAAAAAGCAGCACTAGCGATTTTGAGAGGCCACAGGAATGGGCTGAATGCTTAGCACAAAATACAAGGTGAGGAACACGAAGGATTTGTTAGGAGTCATTGAGAGAGGTGATGGAGAGTCTGTGTGTATCAATATCAGTGCCTCAATGTCCACAACATGACACTATGGGAAGGGCTCTTCACCTTCAGGTGGCAACAGGCACTGAGCAGCCTCCCATCCAGCACCATTTCTTCTGCCTGGCTTTTTAGATAGAATGTGATTTATTTATAAAGGGATCAGTTAGGCTGCAGTCTCTGCAAAAGCCTCACTGTGGACTGAAGCATCTTGTAAATCCCCTGCTCTCACATGGAGCTGCATTCCCCATGCCCCATCCTGCACTCTGCCTGGGGGCACAGCTGAAAACAAAGTATTTTTGCCCTCAAGTCTGATGAAGGACAAGACCTGTGCAGTTTTGCTAGGACCTGTACAGTGCAGGTCCCATTCCTTTCTGTTCAGGTAGGAGCAGCACTGGTGACCCCTCCCAGCCAGACCCAGCATGCCATCACTTTGGACTGAGTGGGGAAGGACTCTATCAGAACCCTATGAAGGAAAAGAGGATCTGCTCATTGTTTTTCAATAAAAGAACAAAGATCTGAAAAGATCAGAAGGAGGTTCAAAAGCAAGCCAAGGAAGGTAGCTCTTCACCTACATTTTAAGTGCGTCACCAAGCAGCAAATCAGGGGAAATCATAGATGCCACAAATTAACCAAAGGAAATAAAGCTGCAGAGGGCTATTAAATAAATCCAAAGGCCACCGCTACCTCAGGACAGACTAGAGCCACTATTTGTCAGGTGCTGGGACAGTAATTGGGAAAGGTGTTAACAAGCTTCTTGCCTTGCTCTTATTCTCTCCAGGGGCACCTGCCCTTTGACAACTGCTGGATGAATCCAGACAGACTTCTGGGCTGAGCCAGTACAGCTTCCCTGAGCTTCCCAAGCTCTTACCGTCTTTCCCGAATGGGAATCGAGAAACACAAGAACGAAGCAATCCGTGAACTTCTGGTTGAGCACAACCTGTCAAGAGAGCCACAGCACATGCTGCAAAGGACAGTACAAACCCAGGGACATGTTGGTGTGCAGGACAAGTGGCATGGTAGAGCTCTAAAGGTTCAAGTCTGCCTGGCTTACAGGTGACAATGCCAAACCATGGGGCTATACAAGCCCTGAGGCTGTGAGTGTGAAGTGTCCTGCCTGCCTGGGGACAGACAGATGGACACTGCTGTAACACACACTGCACCAGCAGCAGAGGGAGAGCAACATCATGACTGTGGCCACACTGTCCTGACAGCACATGCCAGGCTCATACTGCAAGAAGCTGCAGCAGGCAAAGGCTGGGAGAGAGGCTACAGGTGGGTGATGGGCTGTTTCTTACCAGATACTGGGTACCAGTTTCAGCATTTTGGAAGTGCCGACAGCTCTGGGGAAAGCGACTCAACAGCACTTTGATGAGGCTCTGGTACCAGGAGACTGTCATAGTGAGGAAGCATCCCTACAGACATAGAAAATGGCTAATTTAAGCCTCTCTCTATCCATGGCATCAACAGCCATAATGCTACAATAGCCCTCAGACCCAAAATCTGATGCATTCATTACAGTCCACTGAGGCATGCTGGCCCAGAGCTACCCACACTCCACAGAAGGGTATATGTAGCCTCCCTCTTCCCCAGCCAGCTAGGAGCTATGTTCCTGCCTCTATCTTCCCATTGAGCTGGGAAAGATGTGCCCTGCAGGCCCTTCACCCATTCCCTCCCCAGAGCAAGACAGCAGCTGCTGTGAACCATCACTCCCTCCCTGCTGCTCACCAGCTGAGGGTCGACATCAGCAATGGATTTCCCATGCACAGCATCAAGCAGTTCCTCGAGCTCTACCAGCGAGAGCTTGCCCAGCTTCAGCTTGTCAGAAGCCAGAGGCTCCAAGAGGAAGAGGCGCTTCCAGAGGTTGTCCCTGCGGCAGTGGCACTTGGCCAGCTGCACCATGCTGCTGAGCTGCTTCTGGGCTGAGGCCACCTCAGAGGCCAGCAAAGGGAAGAGGGGTGAGGTGTAGAAGAGCCCAGGCCCCAGTTTGACTTGCGTGCCCCCTGCGTAGAACTCGCTGCCGTCCTCCAGGTCCTGCCACAGCTCCCGCTCTGCCGGCTGCTGCTGCCCCAGGCTTGTCTCTGGCTCTGCTGCCTCCCATGCTGCCCGGCCCACCACAGGCTCCAGCACTTCCCGCTGCAAGCGTGGCAACTTCTTGAAACGCCGCATGTCGGCTGTGAGCCGGGGGAAGAGCTCACGCTGGCTGGTCATGATGACGTAGAAACGCAAGCTGAGAGCAAGGAGACATTTGTGACCTGGGGAAGAGCTGCTCCTTTGTCAGCTGGGCTGCAAGTCAGTCATGGGCCTCTCTGTCCCCTGCCCAGATAAGGACAGATACCACACCACCCAGTTGCAAGGACCCTCTGCAGACAGCACCAAACTGGGCTGTGATGTTCCAGAGCCAGTCCTCTCTCAGAACCCTCCTCCCCAGCCAGAAAGCTTTGGTGTCCTGTCTCTTGGGCCCCCAGTGCTCACCGGAGCATGCGTCTCTCAGCCTCACTCTGCTCCTCAAATGGTGCTGCACTGTGACACACCAGGAGGGACACATCGAAGTCATCGTGATGACGCAGACCTTCAGAGTCCTTGTAGGAGCCCGAGCTGGGAGCAAAAGGACATCAGTATGAAAGGGGATCTCACTTTGCTGGCCCAGAACTCTTAGTCAGAAAAAAGCCACTGGGGACCAAGAATTTAACAGGACCTCTCATAAGTGCTACAGGAAATGTCAAATGCATGTGCAAACTTGCTCAGCACCCTTGTTGGCCATCTCAGAAAAACTGGGCAGAACTACTACCTGGCACCATGTAGAACAGTCAGGTCTGCTGGCACCTTGGGGCAGTGTCCCCAGGATTAGGGTGTGCCCACAAATCTCCAGTAGCTCCACGAATTTGCAGCAGATGCACTCACCTGTTCCAAATAGAGACCAGTGCATATTCATTCTGCTCTGTGCCTGGTGTCCCCTTCTTGTTGTCACTGCCCGTGGCCGGCCGGGCCATGCGCAGGGGTTTCATGTGGTAGGTGTTGGCATGGTCAGCAATGTAGTTGTACAGCTGGTGTGCAGTGATCATGTTGGTGGGCAGGGCCAACATGCCTAGTGGAGAACACATACTATCACAGGAGTTGCTTGGTGTCCCTTACTTGGTGTCCAACAAACTATTCTGGGGGCTGAGCTGTAGAGCAACTCTCGTCCCTTTCCACAACAGCAGCAAGGACCTCCTCTGGAGGTGGGCCCCTTATGTCACACTCTCCCTGTCATCTCCCTGGATACTCCCAGAGTCAAGTTTATTTGTAAAGCACTTGGGAACCTTTTACGAAGTTACAGGCAGGTGACCAGCCCCCAGCTGATCACACGTTGAGCTACTCACCTTGGAAAACATGGTTGCGGCCAAATTTGGGGATGTCAGTGTGGTGGGCAATGAAATCCTCCAGGAAGCTGGTGAGATGGTAGCCCTGTCGGAGGGTCATGTGGGAACCCAGCAGATACTGGTGGACTATACGCAGGTGGAAGTCATAGCTGAATGAATGCACGTGCATGAGGTCCCGCACCTTGTCACACTCCTCTGTGAAGAGCATAGAGAGCTGCAGAAGGACAGGGAGTTAAGGCAGAAATGTTAACCAGGCACATCATACCCTGTTGCAAGGTCCTGCTGACAGCAATGTATGGTAGAGCCTGTGCAGACACCCCTGCCCCAACACTAGAGCAGGATGCAGCCAAAAAGCAGTGTGCACAGTGCAAAGAGCAGACCTGCAGGGCTGGCTCCAAGGGGCTTATCAGAACACACCTTTTGGTATGAGGTTCCTGCTGCCCTTGAGCTGACAGCCACGTGGCTGGGATGGAGACATCCTCTTTTCAGCTCAGTGCTGCTCTGCACTACCTAGTCCCCAAGGGGGTACAGCACACACCGGTGCCCTGTGAAACCAGAGAAGCCTCAGCAAGTTCTGGATCTACAGACAAAGACTGACTCCCTGAATGTTCCTTGAGAGCAGGAGGCAGCACAGAGCAGAGCACAGAGGCAGAGCACAGAGATGGGCAACAGCAGAGCTGCTATTGCCCTGTGCTCAGTAACTAACAGGGACCAAGGTAGGCTGCTGGGAAGCTAAATCCAGTGGTGGCCGGTGTGTCACAGCTGTGCCCAAAGGGACGGTCCCTCCAACGCACACACACAGACACACACACACGTGACCATGCCACCAGCACAGCTGCAGCTACTGTGCCAGGGGACAGCATTGGTGAAGGCCTCAGCATTGCCCTCATGTGAGAACCCCATAGTTTTTGTGTCTTTCAGCTCTCTGACCCTCTTGGGCAGTTGACTCACATCTTAATCCTTTGGTTTAAGGAGGGACTAGCTTGGAAAACCAGCAGGCAGGCACAAGAACAGGCTGCACCACTTACATTGCAGCTGCCATAAGCCAGAGATCAACCTGCACAGCCAGGACTGGCCTGGAGAGAGCTTATAGCTCTGCCAGGTGAAGGGCAAGAAACACAAGTCCCCAGGCCAGCACCCAGGGTCCACCCCATCTTCTTCCCAGGCTGGGCAGCCCACTGTGGTATGTGCAGCTATGGAAGGCACTGGGAGGCAGCTCCACTACTGAGTGCTGGAACTGGAGGGGTGGAAGAGCCCCTGGCTCTGAGGAGCATCAGCTGTGCCTGCAAAGCCATTACCTGGGAGTTCACAGACTGGCCCATGGGGATCCGGGAGCACTCCAGTGCGTACTGCTTCACACAGAAGTAATAGCCCTGGAGGAGAGAGCACATGAGCACAGCACGGGCCTTGAGCCTCTCCAGGGAAGGAGAGCATCCCCCATGCTTCACTCTCTGGGCAGAATCTCGTACCCTCTTGTTCCATGTTTTGTTTCCCCTCCTATCTGAACCAAGCCAGCCCAGCCAACACGTGGTTGAGAACTGAACACCCTACCTGGTGCTGAGCCCTTGCATCTTTTCTTAGCCTGCCTCCAGGCAGCTCTTACTGCTCTGAGCCCTGCAGAACCATCCTTAGATGATTCACAGTCCTGCAGGACCATGGAAGAAGCCAGAAAAGACAGAAAAAATTATCTAATCTCTGCTGCACTTCTCCTCATCACCCACTTTGCATCTCTGAAGACTGTCCCCAAATTCCCACAGATCGTATTTCTTTTTTTGTCCTTCCTTACCTGGAAGGCCAATTCCATAAGCACAATCCCACCCGGAAGAGCTCTCTGTAGATGGTAGGTGGCAACAGCAGGGCTGGTGCTCTGGGAAGAGAAAGAAAAAGCTGGAGAGGCTCTGTAGCATAGGAGAGCAACCCACACACCAGAGTGTGAGGCTGCCACAAGGCTCTGTGGCAGAGGTGGAAACAGAGGAGCCTCATCAACTGAGCACTCTCACTGGAGGGAGGAGAGCAGACATGCCAGAACTGACTGTGAAAAGAATTTTAACAAACCTAATAAACAGTCTTCAAGAAAGTACAGCAAACATATTGCTCCTTTGACCTACTGCTTACTCAGGAGAGGGTGCCTTTAGAGTTTGGGAACACTGTGAGCTGAGGGATGATGCTGGGATTTTTGCTTTGGTGCTTTCTCTGCCCTCTCACATTCTTTCTGTCTGAAACTGATTGAAAAGCCAACCAAGAGAACTGCCCCACTCCACCCCACAACTTCCATCCCAGCTTCACCCCTCTAACAAGACATTTACTCACCTTTGGGCTCCCCTCTGCTTTTGGCTTTGTGTAGGAAAAGGATCCTCTTCCCTCCACGCCCATTGCTGCTAGAGCTCGGATCCGGCTTGTGCTACTGGAAATGACAGCAGAGACAGCCTTGAGCAGAAGAGCCAACATCTCCTGTTGTGCCAAGCCAGGGCACAGCTCAGTGTGTCAGCCTTCCTCCAACAACAGGGTTCCCAGCACATCACTGACCTGCGAGTGGTGGGTGAAGGTGGCCGCACCTGAACCAGAATGAAGCCCATGCTCTGCAAGTACTGGATGTACTGCTGCAAGAAGGCATTGCACATCTCCTGCAGCCAGGGCTCCTCCTTCACCTTGCAAGGCAGAGCTTCTGTCGAGTCACAGCTGTGGCTGCGGTCCCTCCCTGAAGCTGTGGAGTCATTTGAGCGGTGGCGTTTCTGGAACAGAAAATGACTTCGTAAGGAGACCTGTCCCCAGCAGGTGACACTCACTGGAACACCACCAGCTGCTTTGGTTGAACAAAGGGCAGATGTTCCTCTGCCAGAGAGCACTAAGAGCAGATTCCTCAAATGCTGTCCTACTGCATGTGCCAAAACACAAGACCCAAATTTTACCCAGCCATGGACTGACCTAACAATACTTCAACAGACTTCAGAAAAAGGTGTTCTGGCAGAAGGGAGTAATTCACAACTCCACCCCCAGAACAGCTTCCACAAAGTTTTAGTGGCTCACAACTAGTTCACACAAGGCTCAAAAGAGCTTCAGCTCCTACTGCTATGGTAAGAGTCCAGTCCCCTTATGGATCTTGCTGACTTCTCGGGATTTACTAGCAGTTCAGTAGCACTGAACAGTAATAGTGTTTCTCTTTAGCCATTTTCAGTTCTCCTTTTAGTGTCCTGAATACTCTTTGTGCTGAAAGCTTTCCTTTCTTGATCTCTCTACTTAAAGCCTTTGGCTCTTTTACATATTTCTATCTGCCCTTTCATTCACCTATCCCAGGAGCACTCTCTCTACCTGGGGTAAAGAGATTTTACCTCTTTTTACCTCTCCAGTTACTCTCTGATCTTCTTTGATTTTCTTTAGTTCACTGCCTTTGCCACAACACGCTTGGTCTCACACTTACTGTCCAGATGAAGGCATTAATACACTAGTAGTTCAGAAATATATTGGAATACTACCCAAAATACTAACACCCTTTCCTGGTGTACTTTAAACATACAGCCTTTTACATACAGCTGTCCATGAACTGAAGAAATCCACTGAGCTGTCTGCTCTATACAGGCAGTTAGTGTACAGTACCGGAGCACTTCAAATTTCTCTTCACAATGTGTTCTGTTTTACTGGGAACCAGGTCCCAGCTCCCACAATACCTCTCATTTCACATGCTACGCAGGTTCTTCTTGAGTTCCTTGTAGTTTTTTTTTTTTTCTGCTCTGACCAATCTGGACAGGTACACAGCACTGCAATGATTGGCATCTCCTATATACCACGATGAATGATCTGGAGATACAGAACCCAATAAACAGCCTTGAAACCCCTGCTGCCAGCTTCCTTAAATTGAATAACCAATTATCCTTTTACTCTGTTCCAAAACCAAAGTGGAGTTCTCATTCTGTGATGATACTTTTCCTTTCTCTTGCGAGTGCTCAATTTCTGTAGCAACCTTGGTTTAAAGACCCTGTCAGAATCCTTTTGACATTTAGATAAATTCCAACAACCAGTTCGTCCCTGCTGATAAACATGCAGACCACGAGTAGTTGGTGAAGGATCTTCACCAGTTAGAGCCTGTCAGGTTGCAACCTGCTCAGGATTCAGCTGGTTTACTTTCAATTGTTCCAGCTATTTGCTGGGTTCAGGCAAGGTTTACCAGGTCTGGCTGCTGAATGCATAAAATCAAGTTTTGCTTCTTCAACAGACCAGTACCAGACAACACTTTCTGATGGCTTTGCTAGACTCAGCCCTGAATTCCCTGGGTAGAAAACATAAGTCAGTCTTCCCCAGGGATGGTGTGGCTGCAAAAGAAAGGCTCTGAGGATCCAAGGATTTTCTCAGTCTCTGTCTTAATAGCATGCAAAGGCATCCTGTAATGCAGGGGTGAGCTTAGAGCAGCCCTGTCTTGGGAAAATATTGCAAAGCCATTCTTTGCCCAAGTGCACAAAGCTCAACACCATTGGTGCTTGCTGACACTCACCTTCCCCTCTACCTTGCACTGCTGGTCAGTCTGAATCTGCTGCCGGAAGGCCGGGTCAAAGAGCAAGGGGGTAGCACAGTAATGAACCAGGCGTGAGGACTGCTTCAGGGTCTCCAGGTCTGCCAGCTGCACAGCACAAGAGGAACACAGTTACAACACATATCCCTCATCAGGCCTGGGAACAAGCTGTTACAACACTGTGCTGTTGCTCAGATGGGGATCAAACTTTAAAGGGAAGCCCCCAGCTTTACAGCTTTTCCAGTGCTGGACAGTGAAGCTCCGTTCCCAAGTCTGGTGCTAGAGTCCAGCAACCCCAGAAGTTCAAGCAGAGAACACTGCTCCATGCCCAAACAGCATCCCCAGCATACACCCTGCCATGGGCAAATTGGTGCACTCAGTGTACTGTAAGAAGGCCTGGGCTGCACTCACACTGATGGGCATGTTGGACTGTGCTGATCTCTGCTGCCAGGTAACAAAGAGGTTCTCAATCTTCATCTGCTTCTCCAGTTCTGGAGGAAAGAGAGCAGCCACAAGAGTATCACACTGCAGCCCCAAGTACTGCTGCTGCCCTTCACTCCCACATTACTCAGGCCATAACCCATCCCCTCACAGTGCCCTCCCATGAGGAGCTCAGAGCTGTCACCCCTGCCAGAACTCTTGTTCTGTTCTTTCTGAGCTCCTTCTCCAGGTAGCCTCCCATGACATCAAGCCCCTTGCCTTACCTTTCCTCTCCATACTTTTGATTTCCAGGAACTGGGCCCCATGCCAAGACACGGGGTCAAAAGGTCCCAAATCAGGTGCACGGGGTAAGCGCTTGATGGTGGTAACGTCCCTCAGAGCTTCATCAAAGGGCACCACATCGGGGTGGAAGTGCAAGGATGGCAGACTGCGGGCAGAGCTGCTCAGGCGGCCTTGCTCCTTGCTAGGTGGGGGGCTGGAGCTCCGGATCAGTGCATCAATCTCCAAAGTGGAGTTCAGGAAAGGATTTGGCTCCTAAGCAAGCAGACACAGCCATGAAAGCCTCCTTACTGACAGCCTTAGAGAAAAGACCCACAAGAACAAAGTAAACCTGATTTTGGCCTTCTGCAGACAATATCTGTTAGCCTTCTCCACCACCAGTACTGAGGAGAACAGGCCTTGACCCAGCACGGCCCTAATGTGCAGTGGGAAGCCTATTCCCCAGCCTCCTTCACCCTAAATAATCTAGCCACAGATAAGTGTTGCCAACAGCAGAACTTGCTTCCCATTCCTTTTCTGGCTGTCTCAAAGAGCAGACAGCAACAGACTGGCTGGACACTACCACAGTCAGACACATGAGCACCTGGGGATGCCTTGCCAACTGGCACACAGAAGCACAGAAATGTCTTCATCAGACCTTTGAGCTGCCAAGGTTCTTTCTGAAGAGGAAAGAACTGCCCTGACCACTCAGGTGCCCTACCTGCTTGCTATCCTCATGCCACGGTGTGTCCATGAAGCAGTAGTGGTGGAAGAGACCCAGCTTCTGGCTGATCAGGCAGTGCACAATGTGAGATCGGGCATTTTGCCACTGCAGCAGGCGAGTAAGTGAGCAGTTCAGGTTGGCCCCCAGGTCTGGTGACCAGTTGTAGGTGTAGAGAGTCAGCTGGAGAGAGAGAGGAGGAGAAGGAAGGCTGAAAAACCTTCTCAGAGAGGGCCCACATGGTGACATGGGCTGCTCTGGCTGGTACTTGCTGCAGCTCCACAGTTTCAAATGGCAAAGCTGGGAGAGTGGCAAGAGCTCATTCACAGCCCCCCTGTTAACAGCTACAGGAGCAGTGGTGGTACTTGCACTGGCAGCACAAGTGCCCAGCTTGATGTGGACCTTGCTGTGGGGAAGAAAGGGTACTCTTTGTAGTCCACAGTGGAGCAGCTGAAGTGAAACACATCGAGGGTTGCTGCCCTCTAGTGATCCCCACAGTGCTGCAGGGAACCACCAGCTCTGCTTGCAGCATGAGCAGAGATCTGCACAGTTTGGAGGGTTCCTTCGTAAGGAAGGCAATTGGCCTACAGCAGCACTCCTCCTCTCCTATTTCTAGCCTTGGGATATTTGGGGACAGCTTGGCTTTCAGGAGACAACAGGCATCATCCCTACCTTTTTGTCAATAATCTCTATGAAGAAGAACCTTTGCCGAGGTGCCAGGTCTCGTCCAACAAGGCTTGGGTCAGACCCTCTCTCTGCTGAGCTGAATTCCATAGCCTCGAAGCGCTGGAGCCCTTTGTGAACTGGAAGGCAGAGTTAATACCCTCACACCAGTTCATCCCACTCTTGCATCCCGCATGCAATAAAGGTGGCCTGACAGGATGTTCTACCACAGGACTGTTCGGCTTGTCTAGAAATCAGCAGAGCAAATATGCATCAAGCAAATTTGAGAATAAGGTGTCAGGAGCTGAAAACAGACAACCCACTGCCCACCTCTGGACAGCAGTCTGTCACAGCAAAGAGGGGAACTCTGCTCACCTACCTCCCATCCCTAGAGCCCCCAGCACAGAGTTCTGTGGAGCCTGGAGAGCCACTCACCCTGTTCTGTGCTGCAACGCCACTGCTGGAAGTTGCGTCCCAGCAGGATGAAGTGTCTGATGGCTCCAGGAAGGGGGCTGGTGCTCTGGCAAGGCTTGTAGGGTAGGAAGGCAGTGCCCCCATGGTAGCTGCAAGGAAGAGCACCAGAAGTGGCTGACAAATAGAGCCATGGGAGAAAGATGCTGGCACAGCTGACTGGTGCTTGCTGGTGTAAACCAGCTCCCTACAAACTGCAGAACTCACCAGATCTGCTCAAACACCTTGACAGTGGTGTCACTTGCAAGGGCAGTGACCAGGCTCACCACTTCCACCAGGATGGAGGACAGGAGGAAACGGGACACAATCTCTGCTGAGCACTGCTGCACTGATGGGCACCCTGTATGGAAGAAGTACTGTAGGACAAGGTGCCAAGCTGTCCCAGAGCCAAGCCCTGCCTGCCTGGGCTAAGGGAACCCCACTCCAGACCTGCTGCCCGGAGCAGGCCATGTTCCTGCCTTGCCAAGGACTGAGGCAGGCAGAGCTGGCAAACAAGAACGTTATATAGAGGAAGAAAAGATGAAGGTTGTCCTCTGAAGTGGGACCTGGACTAAATTCCCTGCATGCCTTGAGCCTGGCACTTTATTCCCCCTCCTTATTCTTGCCACAGCTGGCCCTGAAACCAATGGGGCTCTGGAGAGGTCTGAAGAGAGACAGGGTGTATAACTAGGTAGAGATAAGCAAGGGTTGAAGGTGGATGGCCTGGTGCCATATAAGGACTTGTGCTCAGCTTCAGGGAGAAAGGTCCATCCTCAGCCTACCTGGAGGAGTTTGGACCCAAGATACATACCCAGATGGTTCATGAATGCCATCCACTGCAGGCAGGTTTTACTGAAGAGTGGGTGCATGGTACCTACATCTCCTTCTTCCAACTGGCAGGCTCTGCGCCTGGGAAGAGGAAAGGAAAGCAGTTATACTGGATCAAAGTCAATAGCAGTGAAGGCACAATGGTGCAATGGTGTCTCCCCACCCAGCTTCAGACTTGAGCCTGAGAGGCTCCCTTTTGGGTTTTTTACAGCCCTTGAGCTTGGTCCCTCTGAATCAGTAGCCACAGGGTTGTCAGGTGTTGCCCCACAATGCAGGGAAGGGATCTCTGACAGGGAGATACAGCAGTGCTCCCAGTAATAAGGATGGAGGCTTTCTGTGTGGAAAGCAGCTCCCCTCACTGGCTGTGTAAGGGAGAAAGTGCAAGGAAAGGGGATGTGGTCCAGAGGGTTAAGATGCAGACAGAGCCAGCAGGACATCAGGCTGCAGAGTGCTGTGCAGCAGATGGGAACAACACCCCAGCTGCCTGGCCTGCAGGCTGTGCTTACCTCTGTGCCTGTTCCAGTTCAGCTGTGGCTGTGGCCCGATCCTGGCTCAGATGCTGCTTGACACTCTCAGTCTTGTGCCGCCGCCTTGTGCGAGCCTCTTCTGGTCTCTCCAGCACAATGTCATCAGTAGTCTTGGGGCTACCCAGCTCTGAGGACTCTGTCTTGCTCTAGGGAGAAGGGGGTGAGTTATGGCTGCGCACACACACAGCCCAGCCAGTGCCCTGATCTCAAACTCCCCATGATCAGCCTGGTCTCCTGATCCCAGTCAGATTCCTCCTCTCTGTTCCTCCTGGTGAGACACACCATGAGGACCTACAGGCACTGCTCCCCACTGGTCCCTCAAGATTACCAGCATGTCCCAGAAGCTGCGGCGTCCCAGCTTGCTTGTGGGTGTCACTGGCTCCCCAGAACTGGATGAAGGGGCAGAAGTGAAGTGCAAGGGTGGAGGACAGCTCCTGCCAGTCCCACCAGTGGTGAGGGCCAAGCCCTTGGTCTCAGACATGGTCCTCCTTAGGCCTCCTGGAGAGACAGATGCAGATCAGACTCTACAGAGACTCCCGTTGTGACACTGTGCCTGTGTCTCCCACTGTGGCTGGTCAGAATATGTCTGGAGATAACCTTCAGCAACACCCAGCAGAGTAGATTCAGTCTCACGGAGCAGACAGATCTGTAAGTATCTCTTCCAACCCTTACTTCTATTATGCTTCTTCCCTGATAAATCACACAGTGCAGCTTGCAGAGGGGAAAACAGCTCCCTCCCTCCCAGCCCTTCAGCCCCAGCACAGCCATTTCCTGCAGGCCAGGCAGCAGAGGTGAGGCTGACTGGGAGCTTAGGATTGCCATGCTGGCTGGGCTCTCACCTGCAGAGCTCAGGTCCTCCAGGTCGGTGGCACTCAGGGGGCAAGCAGCTTCCACACAGAGTGGGGCTGGCAACACAAGGAACTCCATGACAGCATCGCAGAGAGCGTGGCGCAGGGCCCCGCGCAGCTTCTCCGACAGCTGCATCAGGCTGATGTTGCCCTTCTCCCAGATATCCAGGCGCACCAGCACGCAGGGCTCTGCAGGAATGGGGCAGTCCTGCATGCCTCCGCAGCCTCACACTCGGTGGTCCTCCTAGGTGACCCAGGAGATGCAGAGGCAGCGGGGAATTGGCAGCTTGTGACCACCCCCTACCTGAATGCAGGGTGCCATCCCCTGGCTGGTGCCTGCTGACTGCAGTCAGGCTTTCAAAGTCGGTGTCCTGCAGCAGGCCCAAGACAGGAGAGGAGGGAGACAGCTTCAGAGGGTCAGGCTTCTCCCCGTGGGTCAGCGAGGTGGGGCTGCCGTGCTCATCCACAAATGTCAGTGCAATGCATGCGATTCCTGTGGGGGAGAGTCCGAGGCAGCCTCCATCAGCCCAGCACCGGGTGCACTCCTACCAGCCCTGCCTACAGCATGCCACCCCACACCTGGGACCATCGTGTCATCATATGGGTTGCACAGTGCCATGGGATAGGCAGGGCCCAGAGGAGGGGACGCAGCCAGAGGAGCGAGGTGCACCCGTGGGGAGCCAGGGTAAGCTGAGTGGTGTTTGGCACAAGTTGTCTCCATCACCCCAAGAATCTCTCTCCTGCAGCATCACAGCAGCTTTTGCCTTATCCTGCAGGAGCCTCCTGGGTTGTCCAGCCCCATATTCAAGGGGGAACTACCTCCATGTGCCTCAGGAGGGCCTTTATGCAAAGAGAACCAGGATGGGGCTCACCATCCCTGTCCTCTTAAGGGACAAAGCACAGTGCCCAGAAACTCTTCAGCAGCCCTCTCCAGGCTATGAAGGGCCTAGAGTCCCTCCAGAGGAAGGCTGCATACATGGCAACTCTTTGCAGATTAGGCTCATGGCATCCTCCCCACTGTACAAGATCTGATCCTGAGGCCTTCTCCATATACTCCTATCTCAAGCAGGATGACACATAGTATTAGCCTGGAGTTGCTGCAGAGTAAAGTTTAGGCCCTTCCTGTAGCCTCCCTGCACTGAACCTGACACACACTTGACAGAAGAGTTCAGAGGAGCACCACATGCTGCAAGGCCTGGGTCACACAGAGGGAGAAGCCCTGATACAGACTGGAGCAGAAACAGGAGATCATTCCCCATGGCCAGATTGCTGACCAAGGCACCAAGGAGGCAACAGCAGGGATGGAGTCATGAGGTCCAAGCCCCATGTTATTACTCTAGATGCTCCCATCCCTTTTCAAAGTCTCCTGACTGACTAAGTCAGCAGTCAGGTGACAGGATGACAAAGCTGCCAAAGGGTGATGTACCCAGATGCAAACCACTTCAGCTCCACAGCATTGCTCAGCCCATACTCTGTCCTTCCCCATCCCAGCAAGGATGGGAATGACACCAGACTCCACTGCCACAGAGCAATCAACTGGACCCAACTGGACCCACAGCACTGCATGGAGGATGGGTGCTCTCCCTGGGCTGAGACAAGTCCAGCTCCAGCAGGTCTAACCAGCAGCAGCCCAGGTCTAACTAGCAGCACAAAGACCTGATCTCCATCATTCCTAATGAAGGATAAGCTTTGCAGCAGCCTTTCCTCCAAGAGATGTCAGATGCAAGGGGGAGGGCACTGGGATAGAGACACGCTCCCAAAGGAGAGAGGTGGGCAGCTCACTTGCACTCACACTGAGGAAAGGAAACTCTACACCTATGAACACCCCTTCACTTGAAGAAAAGTGCAGGAGATGCCTTATCTCAGATGTGCTCTGTAGCTCTGACATGCCTTTTCCCCAGACAGGCACAGGAACAACCCTTTATCCACCAAATAACAGAGAGGTTCACAATTTCCTAAACATCAAAAGTACTGGGGACTAGGACTTCACCCAGAACAGCAAATCTGCCCCATGTGACAGTGTGTACAGGCTCTCCCAAGCAGACTTTTCTCTCTCTAACCAGTGAAAGGCACAAATTCTACATCTGTCTGGCTTGATAGTCAGCTGTGGGCTCACCAGAATGATGTTCATGCAGGTCACTTTAGATTAATATATGGATACTTCCCTAATCCCAGACAGACTCTCACACTGAGCCCCTTCAGCCTTCTCCTCTCTGGTAGGTTTCCCTATCACATCCATTCCTGTAGGTACACTCTGCTTCTGTCCATCTCAAGTGAGGACATGAGAATAAGCAAGAACAATGTCTCACATCCTCCTTATTCTGGGACACACGCTTTAGACAGGGAGCATCCACAGCAGTGCTATCAAGCAGGGCAGGTCAGCAGCTGAGGGAGCAGACTTCTCATTTGCATGTGTTCCCTGAGACAAGGCTGGTTTGCCAAGAAAGTGCCAAGCACTGCACACCCTGCAGCTGGCTCAGTCCCTCTGGGGCAGGGATGATGGCTGCTCCTGCCCCAGAAAAAGAAATGCAAGACTTCCCACCACAGGGAACAAAGCTTCCAGTCTTATTACAGGAGCACAGAGAAGCTGCAATGTAACCATTAAATCACAGCTAAGAGAAAGGTAAGCAACTCAAGAGCTGAGCTCTGGGACTATGGGAAGAGGTATGTTAGCAAGAGCTGCCAAGGACCTTACTGCCCGATGCAATGAAGTTTGGCTGCATACTCATCCATCTCATCCCACGGAGAGGTGGGGTGCTAGGGAGCTGTTACCTCCCATATGTGAGGGACAACGAGCCTCTGACTCAGGCTCACTGAAATACCAAGTAAACTTCTAGTGGTACCTGGCCACTTTAGCCCCTTGGTTAGCAAGGCAACCCCCCACCCCAGGACACAGCCAGAGACAGTGATGATGCTACACCCTGGAGCACAAAACCACATCTGAAACATCATGACGAGTCATCCGGAGGGAAAAGATATCTGTTGGGAGCTGTGGGGGAAAAGGTGAAGGAGTTTTAGAGTTCACTGGTTGCAAGCCAACAGGGCAGCACACGGACCCTCAGCAGCTGGGGAATGCACAGCTGCCATCTCAGGGCAGCAGGTTCTGTTTGTTCATTTATCTAACCAGGAAAAAAGAGAAGGATTAGCCAAATGGACACACACAGACAGACACATAGAGGAGTCAAAGCTGAAGCCACAACACAAGGAAAACAAGAACAGCAGGGACCAGGGAGCTGCACAGGAAAGGGAACTGGAGTAATACTTGGAGCCTCATGTGCTACCTTGGAAGTGGGAGAGTGGAAAGAGGTGCTGCACAAGGTCCGACATGGTACCTACATAACAGAAGAACATCCAGATGTGCATGAGGGGCACGAGACAAACAATGGCCAGGTAACAGACCACATGGCCCAGACAAAACATGACACAAAAGCCTGCTAGGATGAGCCCTATCCAATCCCTTATCCAGCAGTCCAGAGAAAAGAGCAAGGATATTGCACCCACAGCCCATGCTCGGTTCCACACAGCATTCATTCAGCTACACCTTTGTGACAAAGGCTCCAGAAATAATTGTCTGTGATGCCTCCTCCAGCCCCACTGAGACTCTGTGCCCCACACCTATTGAGGTCTTGCTGCATCTTGCCCCCACACCTACTGAAACCTAGAGCTGCTTCCTACAGCAGCAGGACAAGCTTAGCAAATTGCTCTGCGGGAGGCCTTGGTTTGCTCCCACACACATGCAAGGGCATGCAGTTCCCAAGCACACATCCTGCCCACCTCCCAGCCATTTGAGGAACACGCTGCCCTGACACCACCCACCTCAGTCACTCAGAGTGCTCCAATATGAGAAACAGCTCTCCAACACACAGCCCCATACCCTGTTTCAGAAAGGAGATGTGCATGGTACCTTTGCCACCAGTGCCTTGGCCGCCTGGCTTGTTGTACAGATAGAGATCCTGGTCAGGGATGCTCCCACTGTGGTTGAAGTAATGCTAAGGAGAGCAAGGAAGAACAGTGACAGAGACTAAAGAATTTGCCTTAACTGGAAGAGGCCCATGCATGTGCAGAGCCCATCAATAGATCTCGAGCAAGCAATCCAGACCTACTTAAACACTTGTCAGCACAGCCTTGGCCACTTTTGGGCAGAAGGACCCTCATACAGCTCTGTACAATGTTATGTTGCACTACACATCTGGTCTTACCTGCTACCCTTGCTACAGGTAGCTGCTCCTGAACTTTCATTAAAGTTCAGGAGCACATAAACTCACATTTCAGTCCTTACATCTTAGGGAGCCATGCAAGGACTCAAGTTCAGCTTTGCACTGCATGCACAGCATGCTCTCGGGAGAAGACCGTGGGCATGAACTTTGTAGCTGCTGCTTTTTGCACAGCAAACGACTACTTATCTCATAGCAAGGCCTGTCCAAACTTATACCAGGCCAAAGAGGAACAGCTCATAGTCCTGTGAAACTCCTCCAGGCTTCAGTATTCAGCATCAGTTCCTCTCTAACACTACATGGCAGAGCTGAGAACATAATGACTGAGCTGCCCAAACAAATGCCACTAGCAGCAGGTGGAAGCTGAGCAGACTGCTGCCCCAATGCACACCCCTCCTCACCTTGAAGTGGTGCTCCACGTTGCTGTCCGTGTACTTTGGGGTGTGCAGGAAGATGAGCAGGTTCTGGCGCAGGTAGTAGGCCACGGCATGCAGCCAAGGCATGGCAGAGGGTGGCAGTGTGAACTGCAGGACCTCTGTGGGTGGTGTCCCAGGGGGCTGGATAAACTGTACAGAGAAGGTTTTAAAACTTAGCTGAGACCAGCAGGATGCCCTGGGGCTCAGATACCTATCCAAATTATGCCAGATGGCTGCACGAAGGGAGAGTATGGTGGGCACAGACAGCACCCTGAGACAGACAGGGGCAGATGTTCCAGGGGTATTCACAAAGAGGCACTGCCAAGCTGAAAATCCCATCAAAGGGGATCTCCCACCTAGCCTGGAACCCACACAGTTTATACCTCAGCGAATGCTAGCCTGAGAAAGCACTGGAGCAGGGAATGGAATGCAGAAAACTGCCCTGGGGCAGGAGAGGCTGAGACAGGTCAAAAAATGTTATGGGCTCCAAGATGAGCAAAGGAGATATTCAGTGAGGTACCTCCACATCAGCTGGGGTCAGCTTGCAGTTCCGCACCAGCATCACCGTGATGATATCCAGGGTGGCCTCATCCAGGCGTCTGCGCAGCACTTTCACCAGCTCATCTGTGATCTCAGGCCCTAAGAGGCAAGCAGAGATGCAGGCAGCTTTTCCACTCCACTCAGTAAGAGTGGCCACAGCCACGTCTCCCTTGCCTGTTCAGGATGTACCACCCTCAGTCACTTCCCACAGGGAACATATCTTTTCCCACCATCAGTTTCTTCAGGCATCTGTTTCTATCTGTTCATGATCACAAACAAAGGTTGCTACTACAACAGGCAGCTACAAATGTACACCTGCACAGGGAAAGCTGGCATAAGCCACCTAGTCTGCAGGAGTTTTCATGGTGGGCCATGGATCCTTTCCTCACCTTCTCATCCATACAGAATGGAGATCCCCTCTGGGCTAAGGAAAAGCAGCTTGCTTGGGAGGGAGATACTTTCTGTACCCTTCAAGCAAAGAGGGCAGGGACTGGAGCTCTATTCCTCTGCTTTGCATCAGCACAGTCCATCTCCTCCCAGGTGCTCTAACACTTACCTGCTGGAGCAACACCATGGACCATCAGCTGGATGTGCCTGTCCACCTGTCCCACAGGGCGAGTAGAGTCCACACTACGGCAGGAGGCTGTGTCCAGAGAGGAACGAGAACCCTGGAGAAGGAAAAACAGCTGCATGGAAACAGTTTCCATATGGATTTGGGATCCATCATTGTCTTGGGCTGTCAGCAAGGTCAGGCAGAACCCACTCACTGCTGTGCCATTCCACACACCTACAATGTAAATTTTATCTTACACAAAATCCACGTTGCTGGAACTATTGAGTTTCCTTATCTCCAATGAGCAAGAGCATCAACATCTGCTAACAGAGAGCAGCAGACTCACCAGTAGATCCTCAGTGTAAATGGGCTCCTGGCTGCGGGTCAGTGCCAGAGAGCGAGACACTGGACTAAGGGCACTCTCTGCTTCCCACACCTTCCCACTGTAGGTGGTTTCAGTCAGCCTGAATACAGGAGAAAGACATGTCAGCCTCCATTCCTCAGGACAACAGGATCATAGCTCCACAGAAGATCCACATCTTTCTTGCTCTCTCCTGTGCACTTTCCGGGGACTAGTCCTTACAATACAGAATTTATAGAAAAATGGTGCTCTGGTTCCTCCCCCCAAAATTCATCCTTTTCCCTCCCATGTAAAGGTTTAGCATGGGGAGAATCTGAGAGGTCTGGCTTGATATGACTCCGTCTCATCAGAAATCAGATATTTGCTGCTTGGGTCACAGCAGTCCCTGAGGCTGGGCAGACATTTTCTGCTGCAAGGAGCTCTTGGCATGTAGCAGGGCAGGGTCAGGCCAACAAGTCAAGTTGGCTTCTTACCGGAGGTAGAAAACAGATTTAGTGGCACGTTCCTGGTAGACAAACATATTCTTCCTGTTCACCACAGAGAAGGCGTTGAGCACCGAGCGAAGTGCCTGGATAGCTGTGGGTAATGTGGGACATTAGCTACCCCACACACCCTCCTCTGGTGTGACAATCCAGCCAGAAGCCAGACTCATGGCACGCAAAACGAGGGGAAACCTGGGCTGTACGCACCTCGTGAGACTCCCATGTTGGGGCCCATCTTGAGGCGTGAGTGCACGTGGATGAGTGTGCTCCAGACAACATCACAAGCAAAGTGCCCTGGCATGAACTGCATGGTGGCAGCCAGATAGTCCCGGGGCTGGTAGCTCTCCTCTACAGAGTAATCTGCAATGAACACAGGACACAGCTGAGGCCACAGCGTGGAGTCACCATCTTTTCAGTCACCCATGGGCATGTAGAGGCACTGCTGCTGAGGCATCACCAAGGGCATATTCATACCATCTGTGGGCATGACACGCTGCTTGTATGAAGTATAGGGTGTTTCACTCTTCCAGATGTCCTCTTCGCTTTCTGCCACTAGTAATGAGTTGCATATGTGGCTATCATGCAGGTCCTGCAGCAACAAGCGCTGCAAAGGATGAGAAAAGATTGGTTCCATTGCTTGCACAACCCACAGAAGACAGCATGGAGGAGGGCTTGGAACCAGACCAAGTCCCTTTTCCTTTGACCCCCCAAGCTGAGACTCTTCTAGCTGAGCTGGCTCCCCAGGCCTCCTCTAAGCTAGGCCCAGACCAGACAACGACCAAAGGTCTCTTTTCATACAAGCAACACACGACTTGCAGCTCTGCCCCTGCCCTCTGTAGATTTGTTACCTGATTTACAACCCTGCAGATTTCACTGATCTTCTTCACCACCACCTGGTTGAGACTCTGGCACTCCCCTGGCTGCTCCTCTTCTGTCTCTGCTGATGCTGCCTTCTCCACACTCAGGCTGCTTTACAGGGAAGGGGAGAGAGGAGTCAGCAGAGCACCTGAACAGTGCCTGTCCCTGTGTGCCGGGAGCAGGAAAACAGTGGGGAAGGGTGGCTGCTTTCCCCTTATGGAAGACCAGTCTAGTCCTGCAGATCCCCACAACAGGAAGGAGATCCTCTCTGGAAATCAGGGAGTGGCAATAAGGTCTTGGTACAAAGAAACCACAGACAGTGGGATCCTCCTTACCGTGTGTGGTAATAGACCTCCACTCGATCCTGATGGATTTTTATTATGAGCCAGAAATCTGGCATGAGGGGACACCTGGGCTCCTGGTCACTCATTAATGCCTCCTCATACTCCGAGTCACTGCTTCCCCCATCATAACCTGCAATGTATCCTTGTTTCAGCTCCAGGCTGCCTGGCAAGCCAGCCTTCTCCTCTCGCACAGCAGGCTCTAGGAGAGCAGAGCCATTCACCAGCCCTGTCCTCAGTGCTCATCCCATCCCAGGCTCACAGTTCCCCATGCACCCAGCATCTCCTGCAACCCTCATGCCCCCAGATGTGACTGCCAGCATCTGCCCACACACTGTCAGCCACCCCTGCCCTGGCAGACTCACCCAGGTGGTCTGAGTCCATGCTGCCCTGGCTTGACACGAGGCTCTGCACACGGCTGGGACGCTGCTTGCTTGAGCCTGCAAAGAGGAATTGGATCATGGGAGCACTTGCTAAGCTCCTTCACACAACCCACCTGCTGGAGAAACATTACACCACAGGACAGTCAGACACTGCTGGCCACGGGGAGGCAGTGTTAGAGAATAGGGTTCTCATAGCCATTACTGGAGTCACCAGGAGTTTCATTTCATTAATGGTATCAGTGTGGAGCACAGCCCTGTGTGCTGCTAAGCAATAAATTGTCAGTACCCTGGGAAGGAAGAGACCAATAGTGCAACACCACCACTTCTAGTCTTCTTTAACTGGCAGAGGAGTACCAGTCATGATTTGTATGCTACAGCCAAAGTGGGGCCCTTCCTTTCAAAGTTCTTGAGACTGAGGTACATCCTGCCCCCATTCACAGTTCCTACCTTCCCTGCCCTGTGTCACAGAGTCAGCCAGGCTTGCTGCAGATGGTGTCACCAATGGTGATTTCTCGCTGTTGCCCTTTTCAGAGGAAGAGGATGGCAGTGACTGTATGGTTGTTTCAAGAGCTGCCTCCTCCAGGGAGTCATGGCCAGGTGCTCTGCTCTGGTCAAGGCTCAGTGCTTCTCCTGGGACCTGTACACAAGGCAAGACTGCAAAAATTACCAGAAAAAAAGGTACTGAAAAAAATCTAACCCTACTCCTGCATCTTTCTACCTTTTGTCACCAGTGACCCACATCTTCCCACCAACAGACCTCCTCAGTATCCCTCACCTCATCCTGTGCATGGCTGCCTCCATGTATGGGGTTTCCTGTGTCTATCACAGTGCGTGTCTCACTCTCTGGCCATTCCCAGAGACCCTGGGCTTCTTCTGGGAGGACACAGCTTGTATGGTGTAGCTCAGAGCCCTCTGCCTCTGCTTCACTGCTCTCTTCCTGGCCTGCCTGGCCCAGGGCTGTCCTGGTGCCTTCTCCATCTGGCTGCTGCAAGCATGGTGTCCCTGAAGGGTTTGGAGCTGCATGTCTGGAGTGCAGGCGGCTGATGGAGATGTAGTGGTAGTCACTGCCTTCTGCATTGAGCACATAGCCTGGCAGAGCCATTCTTCTGAACTCCTGCAACACAGGGAAGAATCAGCATCCCACTAGCTAAGCTGTGATACTGCCTCAGGGCTTTCTCATTACCTCTTTGAACTTCTCCAGGGAGTGCTCAGGTCCAAAGACAAACTGCAGCAGCACCACCTCACTGTGGCAGCTGGGCCGCCCTTTGGAGTTATAGATATGGGTGGCCACTCTGTGCAGGATGGAGGTGCTGATGACCTGGGAGTGGCGCAGTGCAGACACAATCTCATCATCCAGGAGCCAGCGAATCTGAGCAGAGCAAGGACACAGAGCAAAACCTAGGTGACCAGCATCCTCACAGCTACTCCCTTTCTGATCCACATCCCAGTAAGATGAGGACAGCTTCTCTCATCACCTACATCCCCTCATGTTCTTCTGAATATATCTAAAAAAAGGTCTTTGGATTAGAGGTCTGTCTGTTCAACCCTATCTGTAGGAAAATTTTTGTCAGGGTAATTCCACATTTCTGGGGAGCACCAGATCAACCTCTGTCATTTCAGATGACAGAGGCTGCAGCTTGGAGCAAGCTAGAAATGCAGAACAGCACTTGTGCCCTGTGGCCACCTTGCACCAGTTAGAGATAAGAAGTAGGCAAGGGTGGCTCACCTCATTCATAGTGGCTTCAATAGCCTGCCTGTGCACTCCAGGGAGGTTTGAAAGTGCAGGGTGTCTAGAAGAGAGGAGAAGGAGAATCAACTGGTCATTCTCATCCATGCAGTCACCACCGTGCAGTTCCCAGGCAGCAAAAGGAACCCACAAGGGCTTGCTAGATCTGCAGTGTAGCATACCTCTCATCTCCTGTGGATGGTAACCGTTCCAAGTTGTGCATGATATCCTCATCTGAGCGGAAAGAGGATGGCTGCCCTGGAGAGCGTGTGAAGGACACACTGCTCTCTGAGGTGCATCTGCCACAGGAGAGAGAAAGATGAGCATCAGCTTTTGAGCCAGAGGGGAGAAAGGAATCTCTAGAGAAGGTGAGCCCACGCTGGAAAATCTTGGTTTTCTTAAGGGCTGCTGGAGGCTCAGTGAGAAGAAGAATCCCAAGCCTCAGCACATGGAGAGGACCCGAGACTGGCTGGCTGGGAAGGGCATGCAGAGAGTAGGTATATGACTGGGCCTCTTTCCACCTACCTGTTGTGGAGAATGTCTGCGTTGACAACTTCTATCTCCAGAGGCAATGTCAGCACAAAGATGTCCAGGGTCACACAGAGGTCACCCAAGTCAATGCTGTTCAAGCCCTGGCAGCTTTCCAGGCAGCCCAGAACTTCCCCTGAAGAGAGATGACAGAGAAAGAAAATCAAGAAAAAGACAGTTCTGCTTACATGCATACACAGCCTGCAGGAAGTGGCTGTCCCACACACCAGAACTGGCTGAAGAAGGCCACTATCCTCCACAATTCTTTCATCCTTCCATGACTTCCCCCAGCAAGTGGGAGACCTGGTGAGAAAGCCCTTGTCTGATGCTCAGAGACCCTAAGCAGAGGATCAGAGTCCATACAGGGAGGGCTGGTCCAGAGGGATCTCTGTATAGGACACAGCGTATTTGTTCCAGGGGCTTCTCACAGAGCAGGGACTTGAAAGAATCCCAACCTATCTTTAACCCCACAGCAAGGCTTGCTCTTACCTAGACAAGTTGGCAGGGACTGCACAGGCATGGAGCTGTGTTGGCTACGCAGCTTCACTGAGCAGGTGAGATGTACAAAAAGCGGGGGCATCTCCTGCTCCAAGAACTCCTGTTCATTGAGTGAGTCCCCTCCCAGCACACTGAAGGAATCATCATCCTGGTTCACTGTGTTGGAGTCTGAGAGGGAATCTGTATCTGGGAACTCATGCTCCAGCTTCTCACGGTACTCCACTTCCAGCTCTGGATCACTCTCTGTGGCAATGCAGCATCCAGATACAGGTCCTGTTGACACAGATTCCCTGTAGCAAAGCAGGCCCACATCCCCAGAGACCCTGCCAGGCACAGTCATGCACTGAAAGGTATCACAACTACAGACATTTTCTTCTCCAAGACAGAGCAAGAAAATTTTACCTTCCTCAGCTGCCAGTTCTGCCTCTGATCCCTCCATGTCCTCACTACCTTTCCTGTCTGCCTGATCCCGAGATGCCTCTTCCTGAGACAAAGAGAGGAAGGGCAAATACTAGAACCATGCCACAGAGTGAAGCAGGCTGTTTATGAGCCCCCAGGGGCTCAATCTACCCACGGATCTGCCAGCCCAAAATCCAGATCTGACACCAAACAAAGCTACTTCTCTCCACAAAGACCAAATGCCTGCCGGGGCAGCATCATGCCTACCTCTTTCTTGGCTGATGGTGGACAGTAGAAGAAATAGTGAGGATTTGATGGCACCGGCTTGAAATGTAAACTTCCAATTTCCAGGAATTTTTCCTAAAAGAGAAATCCCAAATGCTAAGCAGACATTCCACCCAGCCCTCCTGCAGGAGCCAGGAGGAGCATCCATGTTCCTCACCTGGATAATTTTATGCAAGTCAGGGTGTGCTTGGCAGGGTTGTCCAATTTCCAGTAGTGAGAGGGGAAACTCTGAACAGCAGCTGGCAGTCATATTGCTCTTTGGCTCCTCTGTGGGGCTAGCAATGTTATGGGACTCCTGCTCACTGTAGTCCTCCATTTCCGCACTGACAGGATTGCAGACAGGTTGGATAGGCAAATCAAGAAACAGGAATAGTTGTATCTATTATCTATCCAGCAAGCATCACAGCTCCACCCTGACAGCCCCAGAAACCCTCCCACCATCTATTAACTTAGATAAGTGCTCAGTCTGTCTGGAGCCAGGCCAGAGGCAGTGTAACCCGGATGATCCTGTGGCCAGGCACTCTGCACCACACTGTACACCTTCCCTGGGAAACAGAAACACGTGTCTGAGTATAGGGACAGCCCTGAAGCAATCTGAATTACCAGCATCCCATCCAGAACACCTCACAGTGCATACCATGCCAGCACCCCTAGGGTCCTGGGTGCAAAGCTCAGGCCCATGCCAAGAAGCTCCATGAAAGGATCTGTTCCTAAACTCAGAAAAAGCAATCTGAGGAGTGGAATGTCACCGCAGTCTAAGAGGTATTCAAATTAGTAATAGATGGCAGATCTGTGTCAATAGCTGTATATCCTTCAGTACTATTTATATAATCAGGACTGGGGAAGGTGATTCATATTATCTTACAAACAAAAAAAGGTTCCCACATTTTTGAATTGCAAAGTAGCACTTGAAGTAGTAGTCATCTGACTTTCCAAACACTGAGTGTTTTCAAAACCACAGCCTCATTTCGATGACTTACAGTACAAGAAGAAACAGAACTGAAGATTCCCCCAAAATGCTAGGGAATTCACAGAAAGGAGACAAGGATAGTCAAGTGCATACAGAGGATAAAGGACCTTAACAAGGTCTTTCTTCAACAGACACTAAGGCCAGTAGAGTACTTCTTCCCCTCCTTAGGTTTCCAGAGGCAATACAAACCTAAGAAATACCCTAACGAACAGCAGAACAGAAATTTAGCATCAAGCATATTCCAGTTCTGCCTTGATACTTCTCTTGTGATTTTTTCCCCAGAGTTTTAATTAAAAACAAAAAAAGAAAATTTATTCACTAAAAAAAGATAACAAGCCTGTTATTTTCACCAGTCAACGATGAACTCAAATGCATCAAGCAGCAGGAGGTGCATAGTATCACTAGAAACAAGTCTGAGAGTTACTTGGAGACAAACTGCCCTCCAGCTTAGGGCAGATGGGACAGTAATGAGCTAAGACTACAAGAGAAAGTGAAAGGATGGATGTCACCAGAGATTATAAAAAAAGAGAAGGTCCTGGTGAACACCATTCCTGGTGGGTATTCCACTGGAAATATCCTACATGTGGCTCTGTTAGACCCTGTCCTTCTAGCAGGCAGAAGAAGATGCTTGAAGGAAGATTTGTCCTGGCCCAATGTTAAGAACAGAAGCTAGACCAAGCCCCTACCTTGATTCAGAGACCAAGATGCCCCGTTCCCTAGAGCTCTGCTCATCTTCTTGCTCCATGCTGCCCAGCTGGAAGCTGGCTGTCTTGGAGTGTGTATGGAAATGTTGGTGGCTCTCTCGGAATGAGCGCACATGGCTGCACACTGTCAGCAGGAAGTTGGTGATATCAATTTCTTGGAGCAGCTCCTCACAGTAGTCCATGGCTGTAAGCAGGTCCTGGGAGCTGATGCTGTGTGACTGCTGAAGGCTCTTGAACAGCCCTACAGACCAAACACATTGCCTGAGTGCCTTGTCACAACGATGCAAGGCCATGAGAGCTGGGCAATAGCCACACACAAGCTCTGACCAAGTCCCAGCACAGAATAGCATTCAGGGCAGGTGTTAGGAGACAAGACTCAGTCAGGACACCCAATGCTATGTTAGCCTGGACTTATGTCAAACCAGAGTGGCCTGGAGATCTGCCACCTTGAATGCAAGAGGAAAAAGTCAAAGAAGGGATCCCCCTCCAGAACACTGCACAGGTCCAGGAACAGCCTATATAAGGCCTATAGGGAATATATAGAGCTATCTTTAAATCCCTCCTGGTGGGAGATCAGTCCCACAGCGCCTCCCTTAACTCAGTATAAGATCAGACAAGAAAAATGAGACACTGCTTTCTTGAAAGAAGATCCAGGGTCTGGCCCCAACCCAACCCTGTCTCAGCTCCCATCACGTCGCTCCTCACCTTTCACGTAGCACTGGTGGGAATGCTCCTGCAGCAGTGTGCAGTAACTCACCAGCTCCTTATGCTTGTGGTCTAGCCAAGCAGCAGCAGGAGGACGTTCCAGAGACTGGGATCTGGAAAAGAGAAGCTCAAGCCTTCAGCACCAGTGAAGCACATTTGAGACTATAAACAGCTCTGGGATCAGTAAAGCAGGGCCCTAGGGCATGTGCAGGCTGTGGCTGCTATAGGGCCAAGCCCAGAGAATAAAGCAGGGCTAGAGCCAGCCT
Organism: Phaethornis superciliosus; assembly: GCA_023637945.1. Lineage (NCBI taxonomy): Eukaryota > Metazoa > Chordata > Aves > Apodiformes > Trochilidae > Phaethornis > Phaethornis superciliosus. Next base: position 19,366,891 of record JAJQWJ010000009.1, on the reverse strand, counting down.
CTTGCTAAGGAAGCTTCTCTGATTCCTGTGTAGGAATCAAGTATGGTTGATAATACCTGAAAAAGATGTCTCGGGGAGGACGGTGTGACCGTGGGCTGACAAGCTGCTCTCGTAAGAGCTCCAAGGAGCAGCTGTAGATGTAAATGGGGCAGCGAAACCGGCGGCACTCCCCTAGCTCAGACTGTGAGTTCTGGCGACAGAAGGAGATGTGTACATCTCTCCGTGAGGGGGCACTCTGGTCTCCAGGGTCACGGCTCACTTCTGCAAAAGAAACAGTTCCGAGATAAAGGTTTTCGATGGGCTCCTTCCCGGACTGAGAGGCCACAGCCCTCACAGCAGCACCCACATGTAGGTATTGGTTTTACAAGCTTCTCATCACTCAAACCTCAGGGGCCTGTCTCACCACCCAACCACTCAGCCCAGTGGCTTTGGCCACACTGATCCCCCTCCTGGGCAGCCTCACTGGCAGTACCAGAGGTTGTGCAGTCAAGTCCCACATACCTCAAGATCTGTGCCCTAAGACAATGTGCTATTGCTAGTGTCACTCTGCATCATGACATAAGAGCCACTGACTTTCCAGTGTAACCCATACTGTCATTCCTAGTAGCTTTTATCTACCTGCAACCTCCTTGCCCACAGGGAGCCAGCCTTAGGCCATGGAACAGCTCACATCACACTCCCTCCCTGTGAACACCATGAAGAAAGCTGTCTGAGGCTTCACTATGCACCCTTTGTCCTGATTCTGCCTGCTGACTGTCAAGCAGGAACTGACAGGCTGTAACAACTTGTTATTCCTTCTACCTTAATCTGCCCAACAGCGTGCCCAGGAATAGCAAGGATATTGACACTAATACTTTAGCAAACTGCTGTCCTAAGGGAGGTACCATGGGCTGGTGTTATGCTGAGGGTAGGTAATGGCACTGCAGCATCCCCTTCTTCAGCCTCTGCCCTGATTTGCTCTGCACAGACAGGTCCCAGGGTTTTCTCTCCAGGTTGACTCTCATCTTTTGGAGGTTTGTCCAACCCACAAGCCACCAGCTTCTGTACATCTAGAAAAAAACAAAATAAAATCACCCTCCATCCAGTGAGAACAGTTTAACTCCTCCATCTACATTCCCAAGATTGCAGATGTCCCTGCTATCTCTGTGAGTGTGAGCAACTCCACAGAGTTACTGAGCCTTGCAGCCTTCACAAGCACCTCAGTGGAAGCCAGACAAGTGCCAATGCCAAGAAGTGGGGACTCTCCCAGACCACCCCATTAGCAGTCTCCTTACTCCATTCATTAACAACCCTACTGGGAAAACAGTCCAATGGTAGCAGCCAGCAAACAAATCAAAGCCACATCCCCTGCATGAAAACACTGTGGACAGCACCACATCCAAGAAGAGAAGAGCAAGACATTCAGCACTTTGCACTACTATATTCATGGTCACATGGTGCAAAAAGACTGGGTCTAGACTCTGATGTTCAATTCTTGTTCCATCCTACAAGATCCAACTCTGCTTCTGCTGTTTTCCTGAGGAGGAACTCGGGACTTCTACCTCCTCTCACACCCCACAGCAGGTGCCTCACCTGAGAAAGTGGCTGGCAGGAAGGTCAGGAACACATGCTGTGGGTTGACCAACTTGGCGTAACATCGCCAGTGTGGGGGACAGGGCCTTCTGGTGTCACTCAGGGTCACTTCATCCTCAGGCATCTCTGTGTTGCCAAGGCTCTGATGAAAGAGCAGAAGCTGGATAAGCTCATAGCATGTGGCAAAAGGCTACCTTGAGGCAGATAGCAACAACACAGAGCAAGTTCTTCCATCCCCTGCACCATTCTAGAGCAGCCTTGCACCAAGAAACACAATACACACAGACAGGAGGTGCTCAGCCACCTTTGCTGGGGCTGGTTCTGATCTCCAGACAGTGACTGCCCATGGTTTCTGAGGGATCTCTGCTGCCTTGCTTCCAGAGAGAGCTCTTAAGAAGGACAGCAGCACAGCAGTACCTGCAGAGTACTTGTGGAGCCAGTCATATCCCTGGTGCCATTGCTGCCTACAAGATGATAGGACGCAGAAGCATCCTGCTGCTCCAGGGCCCCAGAGGCTTTCAGCATTTCTTCTGAAATGGAAGACAGAGAAAACAGTCTGAGAAACACCTGCTGAAGAAGAGACTTAAAAGCAAAGCTCTTGAAAGACCTCAGCCCCCGGTGCCACTGCTGCCACACTGCTGGCTCTTACCTCTGATCATGGGGAGTGTGAAGGGGGGTTGATGACCATCACGATCCCGTTGCAGAACCTGCTCCATGAAGGCCACATGATCAGCATCAGCCATGGGGATCTCCCGGTCACTGAGGTCGTGCTGCAGGCAGCCATGGAATAGGTTTAGTAGCATTTCATTTGGCACAAACGAAGAGTCCTTGGTCACCTCCTCATTCTCTGCTCCAAAACAGAACCATGGAAGCTTCAGAGACAGCATATCCACAGCCACCACCTGCACAAGCCCCCAGGAGACAAGCCTTTGCAAAGTGACATTTCCACATAGTGAGGAGCTTCCTCCAGCACCTGCAAAAAGGCTGGACTGGGAAGTTTTGAGGAACCCCTGGAGTTCCAGCCTCATCAGCTGCCCTGCACTGACTCACCCTGCTATTTTAACTGTTCTGGAGATGTCTGGGACTAAAGACAAGAGACCACCAACACAAAGCAACAGTCTAGGTTTAATGTTTTCAAAAGTGACTCTTTCAAAAGAATAAATTCAAAGAAGACAGCAATATACCTGCACAACCCTGGGGCTGCAGAGATGGGAACAGCAGCACCATGCTATTGAAAGATGCATGGTAGTTCTCCACCTGCTGCCTGGGGAGATGAGCACACAAGTACCCAAAGCCATGGAGGGAAGACAAGAGGAGGCAGGTGGTGAAGAGGTACCTACCTTTTGTCAGCATTAGGAAGAACATTTCAACCTGCTGGCACCTGGGCAACAGTTTCATGAGGTTGAACTGGAACGGGATCTCATGCACTCGAAAACCAGCCCCCATGTCTGGATCTGCAACAAGAACTGGGAATATAACACTCCTGTGGGCACCACTTAGCCCTGCCTCACTGGCCATCTCTGCCTGCATATTGCCAGTCCTAAATGCAGTGTAGGCAGCACAAGTCACACTGCATAGTAACACTGCCCCAGCTCCCTCTGTTCAGGAGGGCAGATGGATACAAAAAATGAATCTGGGAAAAGGCCAAAGTCTGACAGAGGCTGCATCACGTTGTGAGCTACTGACAGAGGGATACCTCACAGTAAGTGTCCCTTGGGCTTACTGCCACTTTCACAAGGCTTTACATAGCTTGGGAACAAAAACTGAACATCAGTGTTGCAGGTAACACTGGTGGAGGGGAACAACCATGCTAGGTGCCAGAGGCAGCCCAAATTACCAGGGTAGTCATGGACAAAGACCCTCCAGCTCTTGGGAGGGTCTGCCATCTGGCAGGCTTCACACTTCCCTGCAGGCATTTCCTGTCCTTTTCCTCAGGAAGAAGTCTCTGCCCTCCAGGCGTTGGGCTTTCCTGGCCCTCCCCCCTTCCCAGGGACAGTGTTATGATCCAATACGGTTGCCTCAGGTTCTGGGATGATTCTGGCTCCCCCAAATGCACCTTGTATATGCCGTGTTATTCACTAGTGACAAGAAAGCAAAAATAGTGAGATTCTGGAACAGACTGCCTGACAGGGGTGCACCCCCCACATATCCCTGGAGTTCTCAATGAATGATGTTAATCATGTCAGGTCAGATACCAAGTCCTGTCCTGAAGGAAAAGGACAGACCAGACCTCCTAATGTTGCTTTCCCTTTGTTGGCTGATAGAACATTCACAGAGGGTCCAGAGATGAACAAGACCACCAGAAAGCAAGCGTCCCACAAACTGGTCTGGAAACTGTGTCTTGTAACTGAGAACAAAGAATGTCTTCTTTTACATCATTTACAACTCCTGTACAACCATCTGTACAACCAGACATACCCTGCCTATCACTGCATAGGTGAGCTCATCTTCCATCTGCTCCAGAAGATAGTCCCTCGCACAGAATTGCAGAATGGTTGATGTTGGAAAGGTCCTCTGCAGGTCATCTCATCCAATTTCTCTGCTCAAGAAGGATGACCTAGTTCCCCCTCCAGCCTTGCCAGAAAGCCTCAATGCTTTTTGGCCTTTCCAGGATGAAGCTATTCCTCTGGCAACTTAGTACAAGTGCAACAAAGTGAACCCTAGACACCACAGTCTAGAAAGTTGCTGTCAAAATACCTGTTCCAGCTTCCAGAATCTCTAACGGGCTTCCAGAAACTTCAGGGCCTAGATGCCTCTTTCTCCACTAAATGTCCTCACATGCTGGACTCACCTTCAGTAGCTTTGGTGTCTGAGGGAGGGCAGACCCACTCCTTGTTCTGGCACAACTGGCTGATGTACTCGAATGTCAGCATGGTGGCAATGCACGCAAGGTCCCGGGGATAGAGCTGCAACAAGCAGTCAAGGCTCAGCTGCATGCAGCACAATTATTACCCCCAAATGCAGGAGAACACAATGTAAAAGCAAGGAGAGGAAACACCCATAATCCCATCCCCCGACTCATTCTCACTCATTGATTCCTCTTTCTCTACCAGCCCTCTCTATGAATCCTTTAGCCTCTTTACACCTTGTTCAGGAGGTGCATTGGCAGGACTGTCTGCAATCCCTGCTCTGGTCCAGTTTGCTTCTTTCCGTCAGAATGCCTCTTGAAAAAATAATTTGTATTTTCCCACCTATCCCAGAGCACCATTACATCCACTGCCTTGCATTCCAGAAGACTTTTCTGTCCAGGAGTGCAGTTCCTCTTTTAGAAATCTTGGGCTCTTTTTTTTAACAGGATTCCCAGCTCTTATGAGTTGCAATAACAGTGTTGCAGTGGACTTTCAACAAACTCTTCTTCCTCCCCAAGTAGCCTATGCCCCTACCCTTTCCAGGACTCACCGCTTTAGGTATTTTCTGGTAGGGCAAGCCATGGAGGTGCTTCCAGTTCTCAGCAGTACTGTGGACATGGCCACTCTGTGGCTCTACCCAACATTCAGTAACCAGGTTCAGTTCTGTGTCTACCTCAATGGCTTCTACCTCTGTATCATTGTCATCATCTGTCGAAAAGCTGGAGAGAAAACATGAGGCAAGTCCTGTGAGATGGCACAGAGCCACAAACCCACTGCAGCTCCTCTCAGAGAGGAGTGAGAGCAGCCACAGAAACCCAAGGCTTGCAGGCAAAGCCCCAGCGAGGCAGGTCTGGAGCTGTGACTCCAGTGTCAGCCCTCCCTGGGAGCAGGGCAACAGCCTCACCTGTCCTTGGTGGAGGTGGAGTGGGGTGGGAAGAGAATGTATTGGACAACACAGGTGTGCTTCTCCTTGCCACTGCTGTTCTCACTTGAGCCATCAATCTGGAGAGGAGACACTGTTTGAGCCTGGACAGAAGCAACAGTCCACACCTACTCAGTGTCCTTCTACACAACATAGCCCCACCACCCAGCTCTGCTGGAAGTGGAATCCTGTTCCAGCCTCAAGAACTCTTCTAGGACAGCATGTCCCTACAGCAAAGCAGCTCTCTAACTGTAGATGAAGACAGGAAAATGCCCAGCCCACAAACTGCTTTACTTCATGGGAGAAGGCAGGTCTCCCTTTACATGTCAAGGGTATGTGCTAGAAGCAGATGGGAGATCCCACCACAGGAAGGTGAATCCACCTCAGAAGAAGTAATGAAGGATTGTGTCCACACTGCAGCACCCAGGCTTACCTGTATGGGCAGCTCCAGCACCATGTTGATAATGCCATCCCCGCTGGATGCAAAGTGGAAACCCTCTGATAGACGAACCCTGGCAACAGAGAGGCAGGGTGACATGGAGCACTTCCCTATCCATACTGCAAGCCTTAAATAAAAGAATGACTGTATCCTTCACCCCATAACATCTTCTTTCCCAAGACAGGGAGCTATACACACAGAATGGGGAGAAGTGACCCTTTGCTCAGTACAACCTGTGTGAAGATCAGTTTAACACCTCTTGCCCTTTTGTACATGTTCTACGACTGCTGTTTTCCTCAATTGCAGCTGCAGAACTGGCTAAAGCACTGGCCCAAAAAGCTCTAGAAGTTGTGTACAGGAACTAACCCCTCTGTACAGCATCCTCAACTGTTAAGATATCATAAGGCCTCAGATACACCCTGCTTTCTCTGCACCCCAGGACTCAATGGAAAAAGCATTTCCCATTCAGATGTGCAGCTTACTCTGTGAGTGTGGAAAGTAGCTGGGCTACAGCAGTGATGGGCACAGCTGGTGCCAGTCCTGACTGGACACTCCAGATCCATCGTTGATGATAGAAGTATCGGGACAGTGAGGCCAGAGTGGAAGAGGCAGTACGATTGGCCACCATAGTGAGTGGGCCAGACACTGGTGGATGCTCCAGGTTGAGAATGAAGGGGGCTCGGTAGTCAGAAGGCAGCTTCTCATACCTAGGAGAGGGCACAAGTGTAGCTCACTAAGGTGGAAAGAATGCTCTGCTTGGGGCAAGAGCTGTCTGGATTCACAGCCTTCTTGATGGTCCCAGGACAGAGCCCTCCAGCAGCAGAACATGGTGAGCCCAACACAGGATGCTGCTCAGACAGCAGTACCTAAATTTACTTCTGCACCAGATTAGTTAGAAATCACCCATCTGCCTGTCGGGCAAGCCCCACAATGCTGTAAGTCACAGCCCTCAGAGATCACACCTGCCATTCCCAGCCATGCAACCCAAGCCCAGCCCAACAAGAACCAGCTTCAGAGCACTCTCATCCTGCAACTGCAGCACCATCCACAGATTCTCCTCCCTCACACTTCCCAGGCCTAGGAGGCTGTGCTGATGGCCTGGATCTCTATCACTACCTGATGAGTAGCTTCTCCAGTGGTTTGTGAAGTACAACGAGGCAGGGTCTGTCTGAGAGGGCTGACTGGGCCCCAGCCACAGGTGGAGACTTGGAGGGAGAACTACTGCCAAACATTTTCCTCTTTGCTTTTGGAGTTGCCTCCTTGCTCTGGACCCTGTGAGGAAAGCGCAGCTGCAAGATTCGGTCCCGTAACTCCTCCACTATCTGTCATGGTAAAACCAAAGGTAAATGTGACCAGCTTTGTTTGGAGATACAAGGTGCTCAAAATAAACTTCTGGAACAAAAGGAATAGAAAACTCCTTAAATATAGAGATGATCAGGAATTAAAGGTCATTTTACTTTTGAGGCCCTAGCCTCACAGATCAAGATGATACAAAGCTCTCAGGACCACATTTTAACAAGGACAAACATTTTTAAAAGTAAGAGAGAGGTCAAAAATAAGCCAAAGACAATTTCAAGGCTGAAGAAATCACCTTCCATAATTCTGATCAAAAACAAATCAATTGCATGCCAGCTTCTCCACAGAAGCAGTCTGAGTACCCATCCTCCTTCCTCCCCTCCTGCTCTCCTCAACAGCCAAGTAAATGTAAACTAGTACACATAAGATAGGGACAGACTGTTCCTGCAGCTGATGTGTTTTCCCAGCTGATGTGTTCCCCCACCATCACGTTCATGATCATTCAAATCAACCTTTTGACCTCAGATTATTTGGTTAGACTAATTTTTTGCAAGATACTTTCAAAACAATTTCCTGGTTACTCTTAGCAGCTCTGAATATGGTCTACCCACACCACCATCTGATGCCCACAATGCCCCGACCTTTGCTTTGAAATTTCCATGGTTGGGCTTCATTTTATGATCTTTGTTCAATGCATTTTAATTTCCACTATCACTGCAGGCAAACAGGAGAAGGACATCTCTCTATCTCCCTCCTCAACAATAATTATATCAGCAACTTTCCTCATTATTTTGCCTTTCCAAGGAAAAGAGTGTCCCCAAACCCATATATTAAGTAGAGCTCTTTTCTGCACTATAACGCCACTTAGGTCTCATTCATAGTTTCATACTGACAACACTGAATTGCTGATGGTGTTTAAGTTCACAAATCCAAGATTTTGCAGTTTTCAATACTGGCCTCCAGCCACCATTGTTTGATAAAGTGTCCACAAAGCACATAGGTTGAAAGGGCAGAGAAAAACAAATAGTTTTGTGCCACCTGCATGTTTTTCCCATCTCACTGCCTGCTACCTATCTGCAGGTGGGTTGCCTACCCCTGGCCAATAAAAACCACAAACAGCTTCTGCTTTGATGAGAAGAGAGCACTTTTCCCATTTCCTTGCCTTGTTCTCCATGACAGTTTCTTTTTTATGATACACCATAACTGTTTGTAACTGTTTGTTACTCCAGTTCTACAATTGTACCCTATATGGAGTCTCACCAAAAACTTTCTGAAAGCCAGTTTGTACCAGGTGCTTTCCTTCCCTTAAACACTGGAAAATTTAAATAGCTCAACACAAAAAACCCTTCTCCTTCAAGTAAGGTGGGGTAAGTTCTATTGCCATCCTCTGCATCGGTGCACTGGGTAGCTAATCAGTCCTATGGCAGGGAAAAAAAAAAGGTTTCATAAGATACAATTTATGATCTATATATAGCTCCTGCTGCCACGATCTGGAGCTTGCCCAGTGCTGCAGGGTATGGTGCCTGTCTCACATCTTCTTCATGAGACAGGTACTGACTTATGATGCCTGTCAGGGGGAACTCCTTCATCAAACCTGTCACGTGGCATTACCAGCCCATGTTGTTGGCCCAGCAACCAGTGGCCAAAGCCTGGATCCCCTAAAGACACGAAAGAGCAGATCTTCCAGAATGCTAAAGCATTTTGTGTTATCTGGGTTCATCATCTCAGAAAGAGATAGTCCTTCCCATGCTTGTCAGCTTCTCCTCACACTAACACTAAAGGTGAGACAAATGATCAAGGTTTAATGATGAATCTCTTGTTTATAATAAAAGGTTCACACAGCTTAATAGCAGGACATCTTTCTCATACTTATTGTTTTACCTAGGAACACTTACACGTGACTCAACCACTAGAGCTGGAGAAACAGTCCACACAGTAACCTCACCTTCTGCATCTGGCTAGGGCAGCCCATTTCTTTCCATACAAAAAAGTTACTGAAAGTCTATCTAGAAGATCTTGAAAATATGAAAATACATTTTTCTCTCTCTGTGCTGCTCATGTTCACATTTTAACTTTAACTCCTCCTTGCCCAAATGATACAATACACATATGCAATTCACCACCTACTGAAGCAGATAGCCTGGGGAACATGTAGTACATCCATCACAGAGGTCCTTACAGATGAGTCAGACGAGTATCTGATGTTTTTGACAGACAGTATTGATTGTACTTTGGTCACAAGGATAGACTAGATAACCCCACAGCTGCATTAAGCAGTGGGAAAAATGTGGTCATGTGACCAGCTGTTCTATTGATCTTTTAAGTCTTTGGGTTTACACCTTTCATAGACTTAACACAGAATTTTTGTCCAAACTGTCCCTTTCTGTTATAGTAAATTCACACCCATATAAGCCTTAACATAGTAGTTACTAGAGGATACACACCCACAGTGTTGTCTGTGTTTTACCCACCACTTCAACTTCTAGAATGTTGCACTACTCTTACCACAGGAGGCAACCATCCAGCTCTCACCTTGTTCCTGGCCTGTGCAGGTGTGCCAATGGGGAATCCCAGCCGGAGAACCATGCAGGGAGCTTTGGAGATGATCCGCACCACATAAAACGAGGAAGGTGTGGGATCCTCAGAGCTAGGGAGGAAGGATTAAGAGACAGGGCTGAAATACCATGGATCTTGCTTATCTGTTGTGTCAGACCAAGTGGAATCCTGCTTTGTAGATCTCAACCATCCCGACAACTTGGCAGCAACACACATCAGTTCTAGCATGCAGAAACCCCCCAGCTGACTTCTCTCTCCCTCTGGGATGTGCCTGGAAAGCAGTGGCAGCAGTTCAGAATACACATGGTTTCATACCCCCTTGCCCTGCTCTTATTCTCTCTTTTAGACATCTGCCGTTGGCCCATCATGGCAAACTGGTCTAACTGGATCTTTGGTCTGGCCATATGCCCTATTTCCCCACACAGGACTGCTTCAGAGCCACTCACCCGTGGATCAGTTTGACGTAGGAGTAGCCCTCCACCAGCACGAAGCTGCTCCAGTCCCTCAGCAGTGAGGTGAGTGCGGAGTGAGAGATGCGGCACTGGATGGTGCTGTAGCGGCCATTGCTGCCCGGCGTGTGGAGGTGCTTGGGCACAGGCCTGCAAGGTGTGGTAAAACATTGTTCAGTTTTTATTCTTCCCCCAGAGCTCTGAGAGACTCTGCTAGATCCATTCCAACTCATCCTCTGCCCGGTACATCAGCCTTATTCCTCCACAGCAGCCAATACCCAAGTACCTCCCCTACCCGTGCCTGCGGTGAGAACCACACACCCTGAGCGCACAGGGATCCTGCTCTCTGCCGTGTAGACAGCACACCCTTCTGTTCTTGCAGTATCCCTCTGTGCAATTTTTGGCTATTATTCACATAAATCAACTAGGACAGGCTCAGGAAAAGCTTTTTGGGAAGATGTTTCTCCAGCCACAAACAAAAGAATGGAATAGCTCCAACTGGATGGTCCACACCCCCTGCAGTCAGGAAATCCAAACCCAAGAGGGACCTCAGAAACAATTTAAACTTCTGAGAACAGCCCTCCTCTTGACAAAGATTTCCTAACACACAGATACTCTCAGAAAAATTAGCCCTCACTATCCACCCAGTCTCACTAGTGAGGCCCTTCCCTTGGTTACAGCCTCCTGCAAGACAGCTGCAGCTCTGCAACTGGGCCAAACTGGGTGCTTTGCTTTCCCAGGCTGGCCCACACTGAGGAGATGAGCTCAGCCCTGCCAGTTACATACGTGTCATGCTCCAGAAGGACAACTATCCGATGCATGTGCAGCCACCTCTGCCAGAAGTTAGCATCCATGGACAGAATAGGCTTCCAGTAGGAGGCAAACTGGGAATGGCTTGAGTCAGACCCACTGTGCTGCAGGGATAGCACCTGCAAAAATTACAGGACAATATTCAGCAAGAAACCATCTGATTCCATCCAGAGAGAGCAGGAATTTCTCTAGCAGCTGAGCTGTGTAGGCCTGGAAGGCTAGCTACACCCCAGACTTTCAGTAACTGCCTCTCAGCAGAATAACTCAGTGTGTTCACATTGAAACAGGCAGTAAAATGCAAGCAAAACTAAATTAAGTTCCTGAAATGTCAGCTTAATTAGGAATGTAACTATTTGGCATCAAGTAAAGCAACTATGGAAAAGTTGGCATATGTAATGGTGTGCTTTCTGATTGAGAGGGGGAGATATAGCTTATGTCAGCAGAGCAATTAAAACACTGATATAACTCATCTGAGAGCTCCCATGCAAATAAGGTACCAGCAATGGGTACCTTATAACTTTATATACCTTATATATAACTTATAACCTTATAACTACAGGTTTTTATGGCAATACTGTGATGCCACCAACTACAGCAGCTCTGCTGACACAGAAATAAAGTGGTGGTTAGCCATCAAATGGGATGCTCCAGATATACTGTGGGATGTATAACCCTACACAGTGAAAATTTTCAAGGCAAACCTAAAGCAGAAGTTAAGCAATAAAATTAATGGGATAATTCTCTTAATTAAAGCTCCCCTAGCTTTGTTATCTGTGAGTAATCTTATATCAATGCCAAGGACACTGTGAGCAGGGAATGTAATATGCTATCACTTTTGCTCAGTGAGCTTCAGTGAGTTTGAATTTTGCAGTGGAAAGTATTAGCTCGTACTTTGTTCAGTTTATGCTATGGAGATGACAAGTATCTCTCTTGTACCTCCCACATGAGTGCTCAGAGCAATGAGCCTGTTCAAAATAGCTGAATAGCTATTCAGCACTTGCTGTATCTTGACCTGACAGTACTGAGCTACATATCACTAGGGCACAAGACTGCCAGCAGCAGCTCCACACATATGAAGTATCCACTGAAAAAGCATGGCAAAAATAATCATGCCAGCCTCCCCATCAGTGTCACACATCACTACAGGAGATGACTTCACACTTAAGAGACTTGCTGTAAGGCTCAGAGGTGTAGCAGCAGCATTAAAGACATAGGGTGATGTCTCAGAGAAGAGTTAAGTATGGGATGGGATGTGCACAGGCACTGCACCTGAACTCTGTTACTGAGCAGGATTAAGAGCAAGAGGTGAAGCTTGAATGTTACAGAAGATCTTGATTGCCTGCTAGGACTGAACAGGCAAGACAGAACAGGCAAGAGGGTCAACCTACCCCACATTAAGTAGGAAAGAGAGGGAACATACCGGAGTGGTAGAGCCTGGGGGGATGTAGAAGAGGGGCACCCCGTTCTTGGTGCTCTCAGGAATGGTGAAGTGTTCTGGGACTGTGTCAAAAGACTGCAGATGAACCAACATCTGATCTGTCTGGTTGATGCTGGAACAGAAGCAGCAGTTAGCTACAAAAGCTCACACTCAAACCTTGCTGCTCAAGTCAGTCCAGTGCCTGCACACACAGCACTCCCTACGTAAGGGAGAAAAGCACACCAACTTCCTATCTCTCCAGAGTAATGCTGGGATGGAATTCAAGTGTAACAGCCTGGAGGATGATCAGAATTGGGAATGGAGTGCTAGAAAAGGAATCTGCCAAACAGTAGGGAGTAACAGTCACCCAAGAAATTGTTATATCCCACAGGCCCTTCAGTCCTACAGACAAGAGGTGTTGCTCCTTGAGTGATGATGCAGTACAGCTGCAAGGCTGTGCTGTAAGAACACACCACCTCCATGGGATGGCAGTCAGAGTTAAAGTTTGCATGACAGCCCTGGGACTCAGAAGCAAATACATTCACCATGAAGTGATCCCTACATCAGAGACCACTTCCAGTCTTGTCCTTGGCTAGGTCTTGGTTTGCTGACAGTCAGGCCTCCTCCTCAGAGCATACTCCTTTGGGATCTTGGGCTGGGATAGCCACCCGCGTAGCATGCCAAGGAAGGAACACTGGACACTAGGAAGAGCTGAGGGTGTTCCAGCTCACCTCTGCAAGGTGTTCCAGAAGCGCCGGATGACCGTGGTGCGGTACAGACTCGTGATAGGCTTCCTCATGGTGCAACTGATGTCGTGCAAGATGTCATAACTTCCCTCCATCGTCACTTCCACCCACGTGCTGCGCTTTGATGGGTCCAGGGGCCATGGTGTCACAGCTAAGTACTCTATCCTCATGTTATGCTTCCAAAGTAGCACTAGCTTCACCTCCAGCTGAGACCCACCTACATAGGAGCAGAGGAGTAAGTTCAAGTGCTTGTTTGATATGCAGCTTGTTTGTATCTCTGAGCAGCACTCCCAAGTACTGCGAGATTGATTGCCTGATTGCTATGAGAAGGACAAAGTAATCTACAGTGTTAGCCCTAGCTGAAGTCTTCCTCCTCCCCAACAGAGGGAGGCTTTGCCTACATAGTAGCTTTTATTGAATAGTTCTCTAAATGTGTATCTAGCATATACACTAGAGAAAGCAACTGAAACTTAGAGGAGCTGCTGACATTTGCAATGGGCTCTGCTCTTCAGTCTCATCTTTGTTTACAAGAAAACCTGCAATGCACAGATGAGGAGGGCCTTCAAACTATATACAGTTTTTTCACCTGCAATCTGCAGAGTTAATCTATCCCAATGCAGAAACATGGACATGATGGGCCCAGATCACAAAGAACCTGGAAGGAGAGGCCAAATTTTTGAATTAAAATCCATGCTCTTCCAGCACAGACAGTATTTCATGCAATCTAGAATTTCAGACATCAAAAGCTTCACACTATTTTTATCCTCTTGCCCTCCCAAAGCTAAGTTGTTAAGAATGTTCAACTATTCTTCAAACTGTACATTTTTAACCTATTTTTTAAGTGGGTCATTGCATCTCTGGCAGATTAACACAGACACCTGACAGCAAGGCTCACTGAGCTAGAAGAGTAGAAAACTGTCACAGTCCTGCTGACTGTGCATGTGTATTTGTATCAAAACAACCCAGGGAAACACATGACTTTCTGTAACACTGCCACGCTGCTGTTTCAACTGCTCAGTCATCTGTTCTGATGTCCAGCCTGCTCTATAGTTTGCCAGACTTGCAGCATTTGTGAGATAAGTGATTGGATGTGCTGGAAACCGTCTGAACAGGTCACCAGCCTGGATCCTTGTTTCCTGCAGAGTTGCATTTGCTGCTGTCACAGGCACATCATGCCATCCCTTTCACAGGCTGATTACACACCATTTTAAAGCCATCTTGCTTTTTGCTCCCATGGTCCCTGATGGGAGACTCCCTCAGAGTTGTCCTTCCCTGTCAATGCTTGGAAGAAACCTTCCAGAGTACAGTGATTGAATTATTTTATTCTGAGCAGCTTAATTTCCATTACACCAACAAAGAGTGTGCACCAAAGGAATAAATCCTTACCCACTTTCAGTGTTACTGTGCAAGTTAAACCAAGCCAAGGTCATGAGCTTGTGACAGAATATCCATTCCCCTTAACAGTCCCAGACCTTCCTGCGACTCAAGAATTCATTTTTCCTGACGATGATCACAGGTTTACACTATATTTCACCTGTATTTCACCTATAATAGTATTTCATTCTATTATTTTATTTAATGTCACTAATATTTTCCACAATGGGTGCTTTGTGTTATTTTAAATGCATTTGCCAGGTTTACACTATCTGTTGTTTCCATATGAAGATTATGCAGTTTATCAGAGGCTAAAAAAGAATTTATAAATTTGTCTCTTTGCATTTCATATTGTCACATCCCTCTTACTGCTTTTCCGCTGCTTTCCGTCCAAAATCTTGGTTCTCATAACAGTCCTTCTACCTCACTAACAGCAAACATGATAAAGTACATTCCCACATTTTTTGCCTAGATAATTAATGAAAGCATTTCCTACTTTCACCTCTGTTTCCATTAGTCATCCCAGCTTTACTCCTACAAACCAACACAAGCAAAACTAAAACCACAGGCAAAATATTTGCTTACCTTTAAATCATACCTAGATGAATATTTGGCTTGTTCTTACTGCAAAGCAATCTATTTCTGGTTCTTGACTTTAAAGCTAATAAAAGATTTTGTTGCTTTCATTTCTTTCATAAAGGCCAACTGATTTCTAAAATTGTTTTCCCAATTCCTGACATTGAGAGCAGCTGTTCTCACTGGCCAGTTTATGCCCAGCCATTTTTGGTGCTGGACTGATTGACAGAGAAAGAAAATGTTTTGCAAATTGTCTTTTTCAACACAAAGCAACATGAAATGGTCAGTAAATTTGGTTGGGTTTTTTGGGTTGTGTTTTTTTGTTGTTTTTTTTTTTACAGGGCAATCTGGACACTGTCCCAGAAAGAAACACAAGCTGAACTTTGTTGCACAAAATGGCCTTATGACTTCTCTCTCTTTTGTACCTTCCCATCCTCCTCCTTTCCTAAGCACTTCTACATTCCTCACTAACCATAGTAGCCTTCTAAATGACTGATGAAAAATCAAATAGTGAGGGTAACCAGAGCACTTACAAATATCACAAATAACTTCTCCAGGCAACTCTGAGCACAAAGCTAGCTATTTATTCTATTTTCCCTTTGGTAAGGTGAAGCAGAAAAGCAACAGTGTTGACGTCCACAACTGCACTCTTTCCTCTTGCTTCACAGCCAGCTGGCTCCTTAACAGCCTTTCATTTGCAAGTTTTGGCAAACCCTTTTGGCAATCCAGGTTAATTAATTATTTTGTTACACACTTCTCTAAAGAATAGCCCAGAAAACCCCGATTAACCAAACAGACTTTGCCTTAGCAGACAGTGCTGAACCTCTTTAATTTCTGGATTTTTTGTAAATTCTACTTAAAGATGTTAGTTCAACAATTTTTTTGATCACACTCAGCATCTCCACAGAGTATTTAGCCTTTCTAAAGTGCAAGTAACATTTTATCTGCTACTATTCTTAAGGCTGTATAGAAATATTGTGCTTTGGTAGCCAAGACATTTAATCTTTAGATTCCTTCTAAAAAACTTCATCAAAACATGCAGAAAGTCTTCCTCCCTCAGCTGCAAAGAGACAGAGATTCCTTGAAGGAAAAAAAAAAGACAAGAAAGGAGAAAGGGCAGGTTGTGTATGTTTACCCTATTCTTACTCTTCCTTGTGCATCTGCCCATAGCTATTCACCACCAAGGGTAACTCTGATCCAATGCAGCTGCTCTTCTGCTCTCTGCTCCTGTAAAAATGGAAGACCAATCCATACAGCATTCCAAGGGTTAAAAGGCAGCAGAAAACTACCTCGAAGAAAGTGCAGGGAGCATGGTGAATATGTGGTGATATTTCTGATACATTCTTTCAAGATCCATTTCCTGCTTTACGATAACCCGAGTCAGAGGTTGCAGTTGCATCTTTGTACAAAAAGGTACAACATCAACTTGTCTGGTTGGTTTTTGACTGATTCACAGCTGCTTCTTCTATACTTTCTACACAGGACTTCACAGCCACCAAGAGTAGTTCACCATGCTCCCAGATTAAAGAAATGCACTTTCTCCACTGCTGTTCAAGCTGTACTTGAACTGGTGCATAGAAGGATAAAAGACACACTACTGAGCACAGCTTGCACAGGAACCGACTTGTCAGACTGTTTCATAGATGTTCCTAGAGAAGGAGAGTGCAACAGACCTAATCTGCTCGGATTTAAGGGAAGTTTCTCATGCCACACCTACAGAGGCTTAGTGAAACAGGAGGTTAGTGAAAGCAATCTACAGACACTGCTAGAAGAACTGTCTCAATGCAAAATTTAGCAGATTCTTACTTTTAATAGAAAACTTGTGAAACAATAAATGAGGCATATTTCTTTAAGTCCTACTTTAGAAATTATTCCACCTATTGTGATTGCTAGCAACCCTCACGAAAGAGCTGGTTTACATCCACTCAGTTTATAAGAACAATCAAGCCAAAAGAACTGCAATTTGCAGTCAGCACACAGGAACAGTAAACTGAACTAAGTAAATTAAGACTACTATTACGTGAAGATTAGTACATTAAGGACAACTAAACAAACAAAACCCAATAAAATACCCTCAAGGACTCATCAGGTGGGAGAAAAGGTGCATGAAGGATGAAGGGACTTCCACACTAACAATACAAGGCAATCATGCAGAAAGTTCAAGTACTTCTTGGTCTATCAGATATGGTATTTTACTTCAGAAGCTAGGAAGTACTAGAGTTACTGATCAAGGCACTGCTAAAGCCACATTTACAACACTCTTATCAACTGCTTAAAGTTGATAATACATATGAGACCAAACTGTGAATAGCAAAAAACTTGGGGGAGGGGAGTGCTATTAAGATGAATAAACAGAATGGAACACCTGCTGAAGAAAGGAGGCTGAAACATTAGCTTGCTTAACCTGACAAAAGGAAGGTTACAAGAAAAAAGGTATTGTTATTGAAGATGTTTGTGAAATACTAGAGAAGGAGGATAAACTTGACTAAGGATAAAAAAGTCACACAGGTCTAATTTTTTTCTGAGTGATTTTAGAAAAGAAGGCAGAGAAAGATCAATGAAGCTCTGGGACAATCTGTCAAGCAGACCAGTGGAACTAAGATACACAGTTTTTAAGGCAGATCACAGAAAATTCATGGAACACATCATATGGCAAGTTTGGAATTATTTTGTAATTATGTCACAGGTTTTGATTTTCTGGTATAAAATACATTCTGTGTCCTAATATCCCCAAAACAGTAGTGAAGACACTGTATCACCACGTGTTGTACATGTTTACACTGAGTTTTAAGAATCCCACCCTCCAGGCTTTCTGCTGGTCATTGCAATGATCAAGAGTAATTTCTCTTGAATTTTACTAGCAATTCATTACTTGCATTTGGATTTTTTTCCTCTCCCATTCAGTTAAAGTTCTACTACTAGTCACAGCTGGAGATGGAAAGTTAGGTAGGGTTTATTGGCACCCCTTGGGATATTCAAACCCCTCAAGGTCTCCAAGTCAGTGTCTTGGTCTCCCACTCCAGGTGCCACAATCTCTAGAGTCACATGAAAATGAAAAGGACCACTGGATGATTTCATGTTCTTCTAGTATAGTTCATGGTCCTGACTGATCTTCCATTTTCACCTAGCAACATCCTTGTTTCCCTCAATTTCTTCCTTTGGAAGACTGTAGCTTGGATGAATTAAATTTGTTGCACCAAATGGCTCAACTTTGTGTTAGTATTTTGGAGCACGTCTAGCAAAGGACTAGAAAGGAATGAAAAAAGGAGAAATATAAAGGAAAT
The DNA here is from genome assembly GCA_023637945.1 of Phaethornis superciliosus. NCBI lineage: Eukaryota > Metazoa > Chordata > Aves > Apodiformes > Trochilidae > Phaethornis > Phaethornis superciliosus. Next base: position 19,348,601 of record JAJQWJ010000009.1, on the reverse strand, counting down.
CCTAGAAAACTCCACAAACCCCCAAGTTCTGTTGCTAGTTTCCCTGCAATTGTGGGGACTCATTTCCAGCATACAGGAGGTCACAGTTTGCCTGCCCCTCTCTAGGCACCTAAGGCCAGAGGATGAGCCTGACAAGTGGGCATTTGCACAATACATGACAGTTCCACACCAGGCAATTGTTTGCGAAAACAAATTTAGGGTTTGGAGAAAATGGCTCCTTCCTCCACAATATCAGCCACTCTGCTGAGATGGCAGACCATGCATTTGCCTCTAAAGAGTTGAGAGCAGAGTCCTATCCATGCCTCCAGCCCCCAGCACAGAACAGTCACCTTTTGTGATGTTGACCTCACGGATGCTGTAGCCCTCGCGCAGGCGGACGGACACAATGCTGACGAGGTCAGCGTGCACCTCCTTCTCAGTGTGCTTCTTCCTCCTCATTGCCAGAGCAGGGTTGCTGCTTGCAGAGACCAGGTGCTCATTGAACAGCCTGTGCTGGGACACTGCAAATGGGAGAGATGGGGTTTGTGAGGGAGCAACTCCCCTGCTCCTCATTCTGCACCAACAGCCCTCCTGCTTTATGAAAGCTGCCAGGAACACTCACTGGCCTGAGGAGCAGCACATTCCTTCAGGCACCACTTACACCCACTCCTGATTCTGCAATGCAGTAAATGGGTCCACTAGGGAGGCAAAGGGCCTGGGAGAGGGGCAGGGTGGGGTTGTGAGGTCCTGCTTCCTCTGGGACAGCCTTTGTGACAAGGCACACATTGGAGTTACACATTTAGCCCAGACAGGCAGACACTGCACAGCTGGTGCAACAGTCATACAGCAAGCTTTTGGGCTTTACCCATTTCCCTGCAAAACCTTGAACTCACAGGTGCTTTCTGAAAAATAGTCTTGAGTTTAAACAACTAACACCTGATCTTTTTAAAATTCAAGTCTTCCAAGACCAGGTTTCTTCAAACTTGTCACTCTATGTGGCTTCTGCTGCCAAGTTACAGAAAGCACAGACAGCAGCAGCAGATTGCCAGGGCATGAAAAGGTGTTTCCATGTTCTACTGGCAACTAATCTCACCTGGCATACTCTCAGTCACTAATATTCACAAAATAAGAACAACCAAGCGAGGCATATGAGACAGTCCTCAGGGGTGTAGTTTTTCCATCCAAACTGCCACCTGCAAGCCCGATTACGGACAAGCTCTTCAGAACCACCCCCATCTGTGTGCAGGAAAGGTCAGATGAGAGCTTCTGAACCCCTCCAAGTTCCAACAGAGCAGGCCTGACTGCAGTTTTCTGAGTGTAACTCACTGAAAGGGGAACAATGCAAAACAGGGCATTAATTTTCTCTGATCCACCAATTTCCTGGAATTAGAAGGAGAGGCCTGCAGATAAGGCTGCATGTCCCAGTAGAGCCCAGAGTCTACAGGAGCCACGACCCAGAGTGGACAAGGGAGAGTATTAGCATAATCAAGACCAGGGGAGCCACCCCAAAGAGATATCCATCTGGTGGAAGAAGGACATCAACATTCCTCACCACAGTAGTATTCTGGATTCAGGGACTCCCCAGTCCGCAGAAAGGAGTATAGCAAAAATGCCTTGTGGTACACATTCAGATCCAGGCTCAGGGGATCCAGCTCAGGGCATGTGGAGAGGTAAGCACCAAAAGTGGCCATGGCAATGAATTTCATCAGTTCCACATTGGGAACGTGGCCAAAGCTGCAATCATAGGAGTAGACACCTCCCACCTAGGGGATGGAAAAAGAAAACATCTGAGAGAGCACAGCAGTGCTGAGGACAAAGCAGAGGACCAGTAAGGGCCTCAAACAGACTAAGAACTCCCCTCTTTTCCCCTCTGGAGGTGAATGTCACCAACAGGATCCCACCTTCCTCCTCCTGACAGGCAGCAGCCCCCATGCCCCTGCTAATGGCAGACATACCTGTACAAAGGAGCAGGCCACCGTGCCACTGCGGAGCTGGTTGAGTAGAGTCTCACACACAGCCACGTCGGGGACACTCGTCACACCATCCGTGATTATTATTATACCTATGAACAAGGCATTATCTTAGTGTATCTTCAAACTCTCACGGTCTATCCACCAGAGATAACATTTATGCAAGACAAAAGTAGAAAGGAAAATCCTGAAGTTGGTTTTGATCTTCCAAGGTGTTCTGAAGCTGACCAAGCACAACGAAGCCCTCAGGCTGGGCACGACTCTGCCTGCCCTGGAGGTCCTGAGGAACCTGGAGGTCCTGTGATTTCCTGAGGGAAATCACAGTTGTGATTTCTCACAAACTGCCTCATGCTGACACATTGCACGTGGTGCAGTGTTCTCCCCACTCTCACCACCACCGCTAGCCCACAGAGCACAGAGCAAAAGCTGCTATTGAAATTTTACCCCTTACAGAAGGATCCATGCACCAGCACCTATAAAATTAACCTTGGCTTAAGGCAGGAGGAATACAACCCTTCAATAACAACTGGGCAAACCTTAACCCAGAGGATGAAGCCAACCTGCACTGGAGTTGGAGGGCAGCAGCTGCAGTGCCAGGATCCCCTGCCGGACCATGCTGACGAGGCCAACATCAGCAGTGACAACAGACACACTGGGCTTCCTCCCAGATGACTCCTGCACATCACCAGAGCTCTCTTGGCTCAGGGGTGACAAATCCACCTGTGAAAGTTAAAAAAAAAAAAACAAAACCAAAACAAAACCCATGAGGGACAATGGGGCAACTTCAGCCTAGCTCTGCTTCTTACCCCCAAAAGCCATCAGCCTAGCAGCCCCATGGTACTGCTGTCCTAGAGCATTTCAGCAGACTCCACTTCTAGCTCTAATTTCCAGGTGCCTTCAAAGTCCTGGTCACTTGGGTTCCTTAGAACAGCAAGGCAAGGCTGCTCAGGGGTGGAGGAAGGGGAGAACATGCTCAGAGCTCTATTACAAGCTGATTTCTCACAGAAGGAGGAAGATGAGACACTTTGGTGTCACTAAAACTTTTATGCAGACCAAGGCAGTTCCCAATTAAAGAGATGGTATGGCAAGTACCTCTTTTCCTCATTATTTAGCAGAAGCTGCAGGTATTCAACATCTACTCAAGTAAAGCCCGGAAACCCTTGGAGAGGAAGAGACAACTATGTCTTGCTTGTGAAGTGCTGCCACAGAGTGGGGGTAAGGAGCCTTGTAAGGACAAAGTCTAATGCTTAAACATTTAACTCTGCTCAAACAGCTCTTGTTATGCAGGACTAATATAAGCAAATATGGGTAGGCTTCTTCTGCATCTGCTATGAAAAATATCCCTCAAGCAAAACTTGATATTTGTATAATTACACTGGTGAGGAACTTAATATGTCATAGTCCCCTCATCTCCAGAAGGCTCTGGCAGTTCAACCCTGCAATAAACTATTGCTTCATTTTTATTGCTAGTACAGAGAAAGGGCAAGACCCTCCCCTGCAAAGCTACAGATTATGGGAGCTGGCAACATAAGATTAAAACTAACAACACTTTTGTTGCACATGAATGGGAGTAGTCTGTGGCTGTGAGCAAAAAAACTGACTGTCTATTACTTTTATTTGCCATATGTCTTAGATTCAGATACTTGTTGACAATGATACAGGAAATGCAACCTCAAAAGTGAAAAAAGTTCCAGTCCCTGTGCTTCCCCTGGGGCCTCCCACCTCCACCCCACAGCCCATGGCAGGACTCGTCAGTCCTTCTGGCCTGCAAATGCATCTCTTTCCCCCATTTGCATGGAAGAAGTTATAGGGTAGTTCACCATTCCTGCAGAAAGCAAGAATGCATACAAAGAATTGTAAAAACAAAAGCTGGACAAACTGGCATAGGTATTTACATCCTGCAGTCTTCTTTCTCTTTCAGGACTGACCATTTTAGCATTCAAAGATAGAAATTTCAGCTAGAATATGGGATTCAAAGCATTTTAGATACACAAAGGCCATCAGTAGCCTCTTGCTCATCTGATTTTGAGGCCTTTTCTTCCCCCTTTTTATTGTCCAGACTCTAAAAGCTAATGTTATATAAGGATTAAATTACCTCAGCCAGGCCAGTAAAGCTTTTGACTGCAAGAAGGGTGCACACAGATATGAACATGACTCCTGTGTGGAAGTGGCAGTATGTGGCAGAAAGACAATGTAAACTTCACATTCCTCATTTCCAAGATCAGAAGAGGTGATCTTGAGAAATCCATACACATTCTGATCCCCACAGAGTTTCACTTGTAATTTTATCCTAAGCTATATTTTATAGTGCTGTCATTAACTTGATGATACCTATGTCCATGGCTAATAAACAGATTCTGACACAGCTCCCAAGGACTATTAGAAACTGCGCCTGCTGTTTATTCATTTTCATGGTCAGTTTCTATGGTAACAACAAAGTACTTTCACTCAGGAAAGGTAAAAAGGACTTTGATGAGAGGGAAAGCAGTTTGTCCTATGATGTACAAGAAGCTAGGCTGCTTTACTGCACAATAATCTAGGGCCAGGTGATCTTTCTCAACAGTTCATCTAAACTTACTGGTTCTGGTTTCCTCAGTGTTCATATCTCATTTCTGGATCCCACAGTTATCTTACAGAATCCTTTGCTGTTTCTTTTCCAGACCTATGTCACACCTCCTCTTGCCACCACCCCACCCCAGACCAGCTTCAGAGTGCAAATTTGCAGGGAGCCAAGAAAACCCAACCACCTTCCTTACCTGTGGTTTGGGCTCGTACTGTTGCTGCAGCACCTCTGCCACCTTGTTCTCAAAGGCACATAGCTGGGTGTATACTTGGTGCAGAAAAGCCTCTCGTTTTGTCTCATCCAGCTGACAGCCCTGGAATAGTACCTGGCCCAAGGACACATATTTCAGTCATCCAGTTAAGGTTTTATAGTATCAGCCCCCAAAATGTCACACAGGGTCCGCAGGGTGAAGTTCAGGCAGGTCCCTGACAAAGCAGGAATACAGCACATGCCTCTCTCTGCTTGCTATTCCTGCTCAGGGCAAACTGCCTGGGAGCAGTGGTGTCTTGTGGCATCTGCAGTGCACTCTACAGCTCACATTACTCTTTAGAAAATCTCCTTCTTAGGCAAGAAACTTAATTTCACACCTTCTTCCAGGATAAGCAGTTATCAGAAGTGATGTAGGATCCTTGCTAGAAGCCATTAAACTTGGGTCTCATGTTTCTATGGAAGGACTGTTTGTTTTTATCTAACTGAGCTATAGACTGATCCAATAATCTTCCAGTAAGTGGCTGGGTAAAGAAACAGCAAACTGAAATGAAGACTGGACATTTCAGAAAAGGCTGAGTGATGTGACAGAGTGAGCTTGCCACCACAGAAACTCCCCAAGCTGAAAGGTGTGACACCTGTGTTTACAGACACCATCATCATACAGGCAGTCCCTGCCCACAACCAGCAGAGCAAGAAGATACAACATGCAGACCAATAACAACAGGCACCTGTGACACTGCTTGTTATCCACATTCCCTCACCCTCAGATCAACAAGACCTCACAGTGACATATATGTAATAATAAACTTACAATACAGACAGGCTTTCCTGGATGACTAATACACATATATGCTTTCTTTCATAAAAATTAAGATAAAGCTTATCCAGATGGAGCCAGGATTTACAGTTCTTGGCCTCATAGAATAAAGGGGTCTTTGGAGAGATCCAGAGAAGAAAAATAGCAACATCAGAGTGTTCAATTTAATGTAAATAGAGGAGACACTGAGGCAAAGCATGATGGTGTGTGCAGGACAGCCGGACAAGACAACAAACAAAACATCACCAAATGGAGAAATCCCTGATACACTTTCTGGGGAAAGGACCTCAGAATGGACCAAAGCAAGGGCTGTGCCCCTCAGCCATGATCCAGAGGATTAAAGGCTGCAGCCTCACAGAAGCCTTGGGCACAGGTGGGCCAGGGAGAGGGAAGGAACAAGCACAGACTAACAGGCTCCTCCTGTTACTACCCACTTTATTTGGTATTAGGAGAAGGATGAAATACACTATGAGAAATGTGAAAACAATGTGAAATCACTGTGAAGTGGAAGGGATCAAGGATCCCTTTGAAAACCAGACTTCAATTTCTCAACAGGCCATACCAGACATGCCTGAGTTCAAGCAAAATCTCATTGATAAACTTAACACAGGGGCCAGCTGCTCACTCCAGTGAGAAGAAATATATTCATACTAGTACAAAAGGACAGCAACATTTGTAGGAAGAGGCAATTATCTTTAAATAAGCCACTGCTACACGTCTGGAGTTGAAATACATGCTTTTGGGCACAACAGTTTTTCTTGAATGCTACAAGCTAATTGCAGCAGGCCAAAACCAATTAGTCAACAGAAATTAAAACAAACAAACAAAAAAATAAAATAGCACATACTTGAAATGAGGGAAACATTCTCTATGGCCCAATTCAGAGCCTTTGCCTGTGGGTGGCATTCTATGCTGTGCCCTACTTCCCCAGAAGAAACCACTGCTTCCTGCTCAGAAAGGAGAAGCTGTTTGCATACTCTTCCTCACTGCACCAGGCTGCACATTTCAATGAGACAAGTCTGCAGAGCCCAACTACCACATGTCCCTGCTTTCCTCTGTCTTCCCCGGAAGCTGCTCATTCCCCAAGCTGTGCCAAGGGACTGAACTTTACCTGGTGTGACTGAAGGCCAATGATGGAGGAATAAGCCTGGATAGTGACAAAGATCTCTGGCTGGTAGATGATGTCTGAACCAGGGATACGAAAGGGTTTTAACAATCCCACCAAGCATCGGGAGAGAGCATGAAACACTTCGTCAAAAATAATCTCCCCTGTTGAGTCATCCTGCAGGAAGAAAGAAAGGGAACAGCTTTTTCATCTTCTAGGACTTTCAGTCTCATCGCTGGTTGCCCCAGCATGCATACCCAACAGCAAAAATAGATTTGCAAAAGTGGACTGGATTAAAATGACAGCTCCATGTAAACAAAAGCCACACACTCAGCATTTGGTGGAGAAACAGGATCTGCCATTCTGCTGCCTAGTGAGGAGCACCACGTGCTTAGCTCCTGGGAAAGGCAAGGCCTCTGCAGAAGCTAAGAGTAACACAGAGAGGAATAAGCCTTCTCAGCAAACAGAAACAGAATCTGCCTTTGGAGGCAGAACACAGCAGCAGTTTCAGCACTTACCACAATCCCTGTGGAAGGGCTCAGGTCCAGTTCAATCACAAATCGGTACTGGCGGGCCAGGAAGGTGACCCGTGTGGAGGGCACAAGGAGATAGGGCCTGGGCTGGACAGGCTCATCTGGCTGCCACCCGTTAGGCAGGATGCTGAGCACATCAAGTTCATTTTCTGACTTTACCTGCAAGAATAAGAAATGGTAAGCAAGAGAATGACAAGCTGAGGAAGAATCAGAGAAAGGAGGTAGAATCTTCTGCAGGGTGCAGCTAGGGGCTCAGGAGTGGCAAAAAGCCAACTTGCCACATCAGGCCGCGGTGACACCACCCAGCCCGAGGCACCAACTCACCAGTTCGGGTTCGGGCACGGCCCAAATGACCTGATGGAGCCGGCTGAGGACCCAGGCCAGCCGCACGTTTCGGGAGATGCGATAATCTTTCTTCATCAGCAGGAAGACGTGCCCAGCTTCTTCCACCTGCGGAGGGAGCACAGCGGCCCGGGCCACCCCCGGGAGGTCACCCTGGGGCTCAGCGGGCTCCCCGGGAAGGCCTCTCAGGAGGTCACAACGGGAGGGCCCCCAACCCGGACCCCCGAGCCGCTGCAGCCCCACACCCCTCTCCTTCCCTCACAGGCCATGCCAACCCCGCTGCTCCCGAACCCCGCTTCCCGCCGCCGCTTGATCCCGACCCCGCTCCCCGAGCCCTCCTCCCCAGCTCATCCCGACACCCGGCCCGGTCTCACCTCCGCATCGGGCCTCTCGGCGGCCGCCATGTCGGGCGAGGCCCCGCCCCGCACCCTCTGACCCCCGCCCCGGCTCCTGCCCGGCCCGGCCCGGAAGCGCCGCTCTCCCGTGGCAACGAGGCGCCGCCGCCATGCAGGTGAGGGGCGCCGGGACGGGGATGAACGCGGCCGCAGCCCGTCCGGGGTCACCGGGGAGCGGACCGGACCGGACCGGACCGGCTCGGCTTTCCCCTCCCCGGGGAGGCCCCGCGGACCCGCCCGAGCCGCTGCCGGGAGCGCAGTGCGGCCTGCGGGGCCGGGCTCTGCCTTCCGCGGCCTCCTACCATGGGCACGCCGAGCTCCGCCTTGGAGGTCGGAGCCTGAGGCAGTGGCCAGCGCTGCCCCTGCCGCCCATTTCCCCGTCGGCCGCGGCGGTGATTCCTGCCCGCTCTCGGCCCCTCTGAAGCAGCCTGGGTGGGCGGGAGGCTGAGCTGCCCCGCCAGCCGCCTCCTTGCTGCGGGGACCCCGGCGCCCTCTGAGCCCGGGCTGCGGGCCCTGGGAAGGCAGCACCGGCCCGGCAGCCTGGGTTTGCTGCTAACCGAGCCGCCGTCACCCAAAAGAAATTGGGAGAGCAAAATGAGCTCCAGATGACACTCTGTATGAAGTATTGCTAGCGCATCCCTGGTGTTTTATTAAGCCTGGAATGAATTTTCACTGATGAGAGAAGGATTTGGTTCCTTTTCAAAGCACTGTGAGTTTTTGTCGTTCACGTCCGATGGAAAAGGAATTGCAGATCTTAATGACAGATAAATGGGCTGTATAGATCCACCTGCTTTGGTTTGAACCCACTCTGTTGGTTTCATGCAAGTCCCCTGGCTATCCTACAGGATAACAAAGTGATAATGGATTGAATGGATTGCTCTGCAATTCCTCATCCACTGGGTTTGTTATACTGTCTCTCCTTGTTCTAGCCACTTGCACATGCTGGTCTTTGAGTTTGACCACTGCATCTATGGAACTGATTAATGTTCTTGATCATCCTTATTGGCTTTATTTGTACATATTCCTACTATATCCTTTTCAGTTGGAGGGACAACAAGTGCACAAAATGTTCAAGACAGAAATGCAAGAGGCATGCATTTATTCAATGACATAATGATGCTTCAGTTTTTTGTTGCTTTTCTCATAAATCCTATTATTGCTTTTACTTTCTTGACTCCTTCTTGAGCATTTGGCAGATGTTTTTATGGGTTACCCTCAGATAATCTCCAGGTCTTGTTTCTGAGTGATAATGGTATCAGCTCAAAAAATGTAACTGCGTATGGAAAGTCAGGGTTGGGTTTTTTTCCCTCCTTTATTTTGCCACTTAAGTAGCTTTACATTTCTGAATTTCTCCTTTACCTCTCATTTAAGCTGTATCAGGAGGTCCTCCAGCAACCCCTCCCCTAAGCCCTGCGTTTACTGTTCGGGGCAATTTAGTATTGCTACAAAACTCCTTAAAGCACTACTAAAATGCAGGACACACCTGTGAGAGGCACAATATTCCTTGGAAACACCAGTCAGTCTTATTGCATGCATGCTTTCCAGTGCTTACATCTGCTTCCAGCTTCTAATGGCTTTAGAGAGAGCCTAAGGAAGAAGGAGGCTTGGAATACACTGCTGCTGTAAGAGCAGTGTGTGTGCAATAGGATTTCATTCATCCTCTTGAGGGCTTCTTGGATAAGCACAGGCAGTGGGCCAGAGGACTGTCATGGGTCCGTAACCTGGCACCCTGGCACTAAAACACTGGCTACCAGCCCAACATGTAATACAGGCGTTAGTTAATCTTCTTGCACAAACACAGTGTACACAAACAGTTGTAGACTCATTTCTTAATTGCACAGGAACTGACTAGCCCCATCACAAGATGGAGGAGAGAGCTTTTATCCCAAGTGGGACACCCAGCAATCCTCTCTCTGAGTCCACTCCATGGACCAGGGATCAAATTTTTAAAAAGATGACTCAGCTGTTTCTTCTAGGTGAAGTGAAGTCTGATCAGTGATTACCCAAAAAAGCCTTTGTAGTCTTGTCAGGCTACAAATAAAATAGAGTAATTTTGTGTTCCCGTGAACATGGAGGATACCCATGCAGCTCACATTTGTGCAGTGTATTTAAAGAGAATAACAACAAACCCAGTATCAAGCGTGCCAACAGCCTGAGTCACCCTATCTGTTTTCCCAATCGGCATTCCCTTTCTATTGTTTGATTGCTTTGTCCCACCCTTCTCACAAATTATTACTGTTCAGCTCTCAACTTCCATGAGCAGTTCATTACGGCTGTCAGTTTAATTATATTTTGTGCAATACTGTAGTATGAATAGCTTAGAACAGATAAGGTTCTAGAGGGTTATTGCAAGAGTCGAGGATATACATTGGTCTCTTTGGCAACAGATCCCCTGCCCTGACGCTTTGTCTGTCACCATCCTCACCCAGGGATGTCGGTGGAAAAGGTTATTTAAACAATGTAATCCAGAGCAAAAGGCAGGACGTGCTGTGTGCGTGTGTTGGTGTGTGCAGTCTGGGTCACTGAAGGGCCTCCTGCAGCCAGTTAGGCGTGAGGAGAAGAGGAGCTGGCAATTTCTTTAGCAGCTGGAGGTAGCACTTGGCAGGAAGAAAGTAAAGAATGAGGTGAAGGGAAGAAACTGGTGTGTTTACACTATGGACCTGATACTCACTTTGCAAAGGCTGTTTTGGATGAAGACATTCCTGTGCCCACATCTGCTGTCAGAAAAGACTGAAGAAATAAATGCTAATCTACTTTGAGCTGGACTAACTTAAACTGCTGACAAAGGTGGCGTGAACTAACTGCATGACTTTGCCTGTGGTAAAATGCAGCTGTGATAATGTCTTTACTACACTCACCTAGATCATAACTCAGGCAGTGAGCCAAAGGTTTGTCTCAGGCACAAGTCTCTTAAGTGTTCACAACCAAAGGGGAAGGGGTCAGGTAAAACCATGGGATTTTTATCTCCAGAGTCTTCTGTTCCCCTGAAAAGGAGGCTCTCTGTAGGACAGACTGGACTATGGATGCATGTGTTCAGATCCACAACACCTTGGGAAAATATTAAGCTTTTTCCTTATCCCTTGTCTTTCCTGCTTTATTTTAGAGAGAGGAGAAGCAGCTGGAGCTGACCCTGGAGGCACTCATCAGTCAGGTAGCTGACCTGAAGAACTCCTTGGTCAGTTTTATCTACAAGCTGGAGAATGAGTACGACCGACTCACATGGTAAGGTGTCTCACAGAGCTGAAGACTGCTGGAGCTGCTCCAGACTTGGCTAAAAGGACTACAAATTATAATTAAAAAACATTAGCCTATTGTCAGTAAGTCTAAATTTGCTTTCCACATTTCTGCTGGAGGAACCACTACACGTCTTCCATCAGAAAACATCTGAAATCCATTGGTTTCATGCTGTATAGTTATAGAGTCATGTTAGTACCTTTTAAGCTAGACCCTTTATGAAAGCTAATGAAGTTACTTGCATCTTCAGTGACTAGAAGCTTCTTGGCAAAATCTTTTACAGACCTGCATGCACTATAAAAGGAACAATGTTTCTTTCTGTATTTCCTGACCTTTCTGGCATTTTCTGACTCTGGTATAAACAGAGCTCTTGTGTTTTGCTGATATTGCATGTTTTACCAGACAATTTGAGAGACTTAAAAGGTGGCATTCTCCTCCTGATGGAACATAAAGATGTTAAATGTACAGCATAATAAACTATACAGTATCTAGACAGTGCCTGCTACTGCAGCAAAGCTTCTCAGGCAGTTAGTGTTTATAGTTAATGTTGCAGAAGGCAGGAGAGGTGATGAATCCCCTAGAGACAGCACACTGAAGGAGACATCATTGACAAGATTATCAGGTGTTTTTTTTTTTCATTATTCGTTAATCAGGATAGCCAAGCTATAAATACTGGTTGTACTGCTTAGGAGTTAAATTGTTTCTCTGTCCTTGCTCTGGAGTTGCACTGGGAAAGATGATGATAAGGAAAGCATTGCTTCTGTGTATGTTACTCAGACCCCAAAGTATTGCCACTTTGAGTGGTTCTGTTTGTAATGTCCCTGAGCTATTTGCAGCATTGTGTGTAGGAACTGGGACTTGTCCACACCTGCACGTTCAGCCCTAGGTTTTACTGCTTACTGTCCAGAGTAGAGTGATTTGAGGCATAATAGTGATATTTCCCCACTTCCAGGCCTTGTGAGGGAAGAAGAGATAAAAGCCACCTGTGGTATGCCTTTCCATGGTCTGTCCTCTTTATTTGCTTTCCCAGGCCTTCAGTTCTGGACAGCTTTGCATTGCTGTCAGGGCAGCTGAACACCCTGAATAAAGTGCTCAAGCATGAGAAGACCCCACTGCTGCGAAACCAGGTTATCATACCCCTGGTGCTGTCTCCAGACCGTGATGAGGAGATCATGGTAAGCAGCTGCCCTCTGAGTGTGAAACCTGGAATATCAGAAAGTATTTGTGTACCTGCTCCAGCCTTCCATTCCTTCTGCTTGGCATTCCTCAGCTCTGGGTGTAGAGAAGCAAAAGGTGGTGCCTGGGAGATGCTTTCCTGGAGGAGCAAACCTGGTGAAGCATTCACTGGATGCACTTTACAGGAGGTGTTCCCGTTCATAAATTTGTTATTTTCATGATGTTGGGGTTGAAAGAGAGTATTTTGTTGTGTAACAGGGAGGTCTCCCTGCAAACTCGTGTTTTTCTGCCATAGCTGTGCTGTTTTTGTCAGATGCTTGCATCTAGATTTGCACTGTTTGTCCTCTGGGCAATGTCAAGTGTGTTGCAGAGCCTCTGCACATGTTGGAGGCATGATCTGGCAGTGTGTATCCCCTGCTTGAGTGAGAAAACATTTCAACTCCTCATAGCCATGCTGGTGGGATTGCACTGCAGACCCCTGTGGGTGAACAAACAGGCACAGTGCGAATTTCTAGACAATATGTTAAAACTTCCTAATGCTCCCCAGATCAAGGTTTCCCCAGAGCGTGCTACAAGCCTTCTTCCAGCACCATGGCCTGTGCTCTGTTTGTGAGCTGTCTGAGTGCTGGGCTTGAGGAGGAGGCTCTGAGCATCTCTTGTCCAACTATTCCAGCGGCAGACGGAGGGGCGTGTGCCGGTGTTCAGCCATGAGGTGGTTCCTGACCACCTTCGGACTAAGCCTGACCCTGAGGTGGAGGAACAGGAGAAGCAGCTGATCACTGATGCAGCTCGAATTAGCCCTGATGTGGCACAGGTAGGTGAAGAAGTTTGATACCTCTGCCTCTTAGTCCTCAGTATGAGGCACAGGGTGTTTTTTAACTTGGCTTCCTTCACCCCTCCATCTGACGGTTTTCTTTTTTGCAGTGTCCTTTGTTGTCTGAGATTTCTCCAGTGTGCCTTAGCTGAGCATTGGGTTTCTCCACAGTTTCTCCCAAGAGGAGTCAGGAGCTCCACAGCTCCAAAGCAAGGGTGTCCAGCCCACTGACTGGTCTATCAGAGCAGTCAGAGGAGGCAAAGGCTCTCCCATCCCCGTAGTCCTCTACTGCATGCATTAGCAGTGAGCTCTCTAGGCTCTGCTACCAAACTGCTTACATGTGGTTACACAGACCCTGGAAAGAGAAAGCTTGTTCATTTACTTTGCTGACTTGTACTGGGTTGGAGGTGTCCTGATGCTTTCTGATGGTTTTCATTTTGCAGAAACAGATCCAAAGTCTGAACAAAATGTGCTCAAATCTTCTGGAGAAAATCAGTAAGGAGGAGCGTGAATCTGAGAGTGGAGGTATGTGACTGAGGTGGAAGTGGAATAAAATAGGTAAATCATGAGTATAGGTAAAATCAATGAGTAGCCTAGGCAAAAGCATTTCAGAAGATGTGGGATGGGCTGTCTTGGAGCCCCCTCATTTGAAAAAGGGTCCTGCAGGTGCAAAGCGTTCTGCTTGTCTGACCTGTGCATGGCAGGAAGGTCATTCCAACCCTTTGCTGTATCCTCCTTTGAACAGGTGATAAGTATTTACTAAGAAAATATCCCAGTCAATTTGGATTAATAAAATTATCTGTGAAAATGCAATGTCAGTGGATGGCAAACCCCATTATCAACATTCTGTACGTGTCCACAACATGTTTGTTGTTGAGCTTTTGTGTGATGTCCTCTGGATGATGGCTGCTTCAGGTCATGGTCAACTTTTTCTGGTTCTGACGTTGGACATCCTTACTGTATTGGTCTCTGCCATCAGCTGTTCCTGGGAGTGCTGTGCACAACTCAAAGGTAGTGGTTTGGTTTGGGTTTTTTTTTTTCATCTTTTGACACAGATGTAACGTAAGCAAGGAGCCAAGCACAGGTTCTGTCTGGTTTCTGGGACTGACAGTATAACTGGGCAGGTGTGTGGTAGAAAAAGTTGCAGACACCGTGCTGCTCGTGACCCTCTGAAGGAGGATGTTGCCATTGCTTACCTAAGACACAGTGCTTGTTACCTGCCATAGGATTCAGCATAGAAGATCCTTTAGTGGGAACATTCTAATGGGCACAGAGGAGTTGGCTCTTTCTATCTTCCTTCCCTGAGAAGTGTATGTCCTGCTCTCAGTGAGGAGGCTCTTAGATCACCACTGTCCTTAGATTTTGCAGCTTCTTTGACCTCGCTGAGACTCCTGAGCCTGCTGGGAGCTGATCTCTGTTACATGCACCAGAACGTCAGACAAGTGAATTCAGGACCAGCTATGCTTCTTTTTTACATTTGATTGCTAAAATCCTTTAAATAACTTCTTTTTCTACAGGCTTACGACAGAACAAGCAGACTTTCAACCCTGCAGATACCAATGCTCTGGTAGCAGCTGTGGCCTTTGGGAAAGGATTGTCAAATCGGCGACCCCCTGGCTCTGGAGGATCTGTCCAGTCAGGTCAGCCAGGAGCTGGTGCCATCATTGCAGGTGCTTCAGGCATGCAGCAGGTCCCCATGTCAGGTGCACCAGCTCAGCAGCAGCCAATGCTGGCAGGAGTGCAGATGGCACAAGCTGGACAGCCAGGTAAATAAGTTGCATATCTGAGAGTGACTGAAATGCATGGAGCAAGAAAGACAAATGCAGATGTAGAGATCCTTCCCCAGTCACCTTTTAGATATAACTGATTAAGAGTTTCTTTTCTGGCCTTAATAACATGAGTCAGGTTGTAACAGTGGAGTAATACTTGCTGAAAAGTAGCTCAGAGGTTGGAATGGATCTCGGCCATCCAGCTTCAGCTTCTTAGCTCTCTTTGCAAGACCATTTTAATAGCAGACTTCTTGAACATCAGAATCACTATGGAGGGAGATCACAGTGTGGTTTTGCAGGGATCTATGCTGGGAGTTTTACTGTCCAGTTTAAGTTGCAGGTAGGTAATAAAGTGGAGAAGTTTGACGATAATAAGTTATGTTAGGTAAGAAAAACCCAAAAGCTGTGTGTAAAGAGCTACAGAATGATTTCACATACCAAGTGACTTGGCTTAGTAACAGTTGATTACATTTGTACAAAGTATAAAGTGAAACACAAAGGCATAGCAATTTGACTTGACATGTCCTGCACCTGGGATTCTGGCATAGTTACTTGTATCTGGGAAGTAGATACATGTTGCAATAGTTCTGCAAAGACAGTAACTGCGTGTTCAGTTGGAGCAAAAATGCAAACCAAATGTAGGAATTAGGAAAAAAAGGAACGGAGAAACAGAGAATATCACGAGGTCTTTGTATAAGTCCACTGGGCACCCACACCTGCAATATTATGTGTAGTTCTTATCTCTGCTACTGGGGATGGCTTTGAGGCAGGGAGAAGAAGCCTATATAAAAGAAGCCTATAAAATCCCTGCTTGCATACAGCAGGTGAACGAAGAATGATTGCTTGCTGTTGCCCATGATACAGAAAGATGGATGAACGTGTGCCAATTTAGTTAATGGCTTATAGACTCAAAACAAAAGGGAGACACTTTTCACAATACTAAATAATTATCGTGTAGAGCACATTGCCAAGCGTGTGTAGGTACCTAAAGTTTCTATGATAGAAAAGTAAATAAGCAGTTGAATTTTGGGATGAGAAATCAGTTGACAGGTAGTCCTGAAGACACCATATCTGACTTGAAGTACCTGAGCCACAAAATACTGGAGTCTGAGAAGGTGCCCTGCAGCAGCATCACTGCATGCTTGCCCTGTTCTGGTATTCCTCCTTAAATATCCTCTGCTGTCAGGAAGGGACAGCATCTAATACATCGGATATCCTGATTGGTGTAATGACTGTTGTTCAGAAATGAACTTGAGCAATAATATTAATCCTAAGTTAATTGTGTTCTAATTTATGTTAGAATTAGAAAGTCATTTCCACTGTGATTTGGAAACAGAGAAGGACCCTGTGATTTCTGGGTGCATACCCACAAACACTGTCTCCTAGTTTTGTCTGGTACTGTACACTTATTGTTAGCTGCTGGTACACTGTCTTTCAACACACTCCTATGTGTGACTGGTATTGGTAAAGAATAATAATACCCAGGAGGTGGACATGGTTCAGAGAAATTAAGAGACCTGAGAAAGGCTTAGTAATTTAAATATGCACCCTGACTCTAAATAATGATATATGGAAGGGGATATAGGCTCTTGGGTTTGCCTCTTTGGAATAAAAGTGGAGATCAGCCTGGTCCTTTTGGGAGTGCTGCCACCACCTACTTCTGTGAGACTGAACAAGTACCAGAGTCCTGTAGGAGCCTCCTGACAAAGAGAATGACTTGTTTAAAATGGTACAAAGATAGAATCTGAGGGTATAGCAGGGGGACACAGGAATTTTCAAGGAGATTTCTCCACGGAGAAGGATGCCAATTTGTAAAAGAAATTGTTCTAGGTCAGAATATATGGCTGGAAAATGCTGTAGCAAGTGAGCCTAATGTGGTACTTGGAGTGGAACAGGAAAAGCCCAGACAGAGTTGTTGTGAGTCTTGCATGCTCCTAAGCAAATGTCCTCTCTTACATCTGATTTTACACTGCTTTTTTTCTTTTTTTCTATCTCCAGGAAAGATGCCAAGTGGAATAAAAACAAATATCAAGTCTGCCTCAATGCATCCATATCAGAGATGAGCTGAGATGAACCAGACCCAGGAAACAGCAGTTACCAGCATTGTTCCTGTTGCAGCCACCACATATGGATTCATTGTAGGACTTCCTAGTCCTTTGGCACACACCATATCCAGGGAGCTACAGGTTATGATGCACTTCCCCAGGTTTTTA
The DNA here is from genome assembly GCA_023637945.1 of Phaethornis superciliosus. NCBI lineage: Eukaryota > Metazoa > Chordata > Aves > Apodiformes > Trochilidae > Phaethornis > Phaethornis superciliosus. Next base: position 19,331,481 of record JAJQWJ010000009.1, on the reverse strand, counting down.
TTTAGTTCTGGGTGGCTTGTATGGAGCTGCTAGCAACCATGTGTACTTCTCTGTGCTGTCAGAGCAGAGGACTTTGCTTCTAATAATTGATACCATCTTCTTCAGGTCTGGCCTGGGAATACCCACCCTTTCCTGTTAGAGAACCCGAAAACCTTCATGGAGCACTCTGCTCCTCATTTTCACTTGTTCACTCGGGATGTTCTCTCTTTACTCCCTGTTGTTGAATAAAGACCTTGTTCTGCACACTGTGAGGCATTGGTGTCCATCTCTCATGTCACAAGGACTCATTTCCCTTTGGGTAAGGCTACAGAGCAGCTCGGTCTAAAATACACAGGAAACATTGGAGGCACTGAGCTGGAGCTGCAGGCTTACTCTTAAAGAGCTGTTATAAAGTGAGTCAGCAGGGTACAATCATAAGCAGTAAACATCTTGTTCATTGTAAACACATTAGAACTATTCCCCAGAAAGAAAAATACTGGGAAAGACTGTTACAAGGCCCACAGCAAGAAGGGAGCATTTAAAAACCAGAGGCACAGAGCTTTTGTGCTATGATACTGCTGCTGGATCTGATTTCACCTCCATAGCTCTCTGCTTCTGTCTAGGAAGTTTCTTAGCTACTTCCAGACTAATTTGTTGCTTCAAAAAGGTATTTCAATCTCCTCAGGGCTATGGCACCCACAAATAGGCCAGGCTGTGAGATCTGGCCCATTTCTCTTTGGAGCTGGTCACTGTGAGGCCACCCCTGTTCTACTTTCTGCCTTTGAGATGTAACATATAATCTGTCTAAGGAAAGATTCCTTTGGAGAAAAGGGTGGGGAACACATGCCCACAGAACATGTCACTACATACAGCACTGTCCCAGAGATGACCATCGTGCCTCTTGCTGCTCTTGCCTGGACTTCCCTTTTGACTTGTGGTGAAAGCCAGCACTCTGTTTACTCAATAGCATCTGTCAGCAATCTTATGAGTGAGGAAATCTTCACTCAGCAGATACAGCCTGCAGCTGCCCCTGCACTGCTTGTCTCTGAGCTAATCAGATCCAGCTTATTTGTGGAGGCTGTGAACCATTCTCCCAAAAAAAACCTTCCACAAGGCTGTGGCTAGTGCAGTTGCTGACCCATTTTGATGTGCCGGCCCTTAAAAAGCACAGAGCTGGGAAGTAGAAAGTTCAGCTGGAAGCACAAGCAGATTGTACAATAAATAAAGCTGTTCCACCTATGAATGAGCCCAGCAACGTGACCAGCCTAGCCAGACTGATGGGGTTGCTTCTAATGAACATGGAGCTCCCAGCTCTCTCAGGAGCCACTGGCTGTGGTGAGGAGCTGGTGTGAAGGCAGAGGCATTCTGTCTGTGCAATGCTTTGAGCATGATAGCAGGGAGCTGGAGTCTACAGGGCTGTGCCCTCTGACGAACTGAGCACACTGGCATGGCTGTTCCCTGCTCTGTCTCATGTCCCTGCTTTGGTTGGGAAGGAAGGCATAAAACTGTCAGAGGAAGGCGTGTCAGATCCCTGACACTACTCATCCACAGAGACTTAGCTCTGGGGTACTGCTTCACTTCTTCCCCCCGACTGGCTTCCATATAAAGCTGGAACATCAGGGCACAGCAGTGCCAGGGCCAGCAGCTCACTGGGGTGATTCAGGCAGCCTGGGACACAGGCAGAGTGTGGCTGCCTGCTACCCACACTAACCTGACTCTCCCAAAAACGCCTCCAGGGGGGCAGGCCAGACCTTTCACACACTTGGATGGGAGGAAGGGAAATACACGCAGGGTTTTTTCCATAGATTAGAGCCGGGGAGGCCAGCTGGGCTTGCCAGTGTAACTTCCTGCATGACACAGGCTGCCCTGAATTAGTGCTTGTGTAAATTTGAGCACTGTTATTAGGAAAACAGTTGATCATGAACTGATAGTCTCTTCCACAGTGGTTGGCAGGTTGTTCTAAAGGTGCATTTTCTTATTGCACTCTACAGTGAGGCTGCATTCCTTCAATTACCTTCAAGTTGCTGGATCTTCAGAGAGAGAGTGAGCCTGTGAGTTATTAGTCCCAGACAGAGGAGTCGGAAATTATGATTAAGCTTTCCTGATCCTTTCTTATTTTTAATAATAATAAACTTCACTGATGAAAGTCCTTTTTGCTTTAAAGCATATTTTCCATTTTCCACTTCTTGGCTGATATAGAAATCTTCTTATGCATCTGTGTCCCTTGGGACACTGGACTAGGACATGCTATACTGATTGTGGGAATGTGAATTCAAATACAGAGTGACTTTAACCTCTTATCCAGTCACTGCCAGTGCTTGAATGTTTAAACAGGGAACCAGAACAGGTCTTTTATCTATAAAGTCACAGTGAAAATTCATGGTCCACTGCCTGTTGCTGTGGCCTGTAAGCCCAACAGGGATTCACCATTCCTGGTGTACTGTGTCAGAACACAAGTACAGCCCTGCCAGGGCAGGGCAAAGGCTCAGTGTGTGGCAGGGGCTCAGCAGCTGCTCAGATAAGAACAATCTCCCTGCAAGCATAGGATGTGCCTTCACACTGAGCTCACACAAGAGCTCCCTGCCCTTGTCCAACCACTTTTTTGAACCTGTCTCTTCCTAGTAGGATAATTTTGGAAAGAAGGAGCCTCAGCCCTGGTGTGGCAGTTGCTGCCAGGCTGTCCGGGTCCCAGCTAGGGCACAGGATTGGGATGGAGAACATGGGCACTGGTTTGTTCCAGCCCCCCAAGGATCCCCTTAGTGCCAGTTGGAGTCTAATGTAGAGGATGGACACCTTTTGTTGTGTGGCCCCACTGCCCCGAGGGGTCACAAGGGCTCCAGATGCCTGAGGTGCCCCCAGCTCCCGTGACAGCACGGTTCACCTTTACTGTCATGACTTCAGTTCCTTTAAGGTCATTGTCTTTACACCATTTAACTCTCCCTGCTAGAAACACATCCTCAGTGCCAATTCCTAGGGAGCATCTCCTCTGCTGCCTTGCATTTGGCCAGGATGCCAGCATTCTTGTTCCTTGATCACACATGCCACTGTAGCAGCCAGCTCACTCTCTGATATTTAAGAATATAGAGTGCCACAAAAATTACCATGCTAGTTTGGCAGGCTTATTCTCTGTAATCCCTGATGATTAGTATTTGTATTTCTTTGCTTTAAGTCTCTATCAATATGATCACATATTTTTCAGTCATTATTTAGTATGGGACGACTGTCATATAGACACACCTGTTTACGAGGCCATCCTGTTTACTTTTGTAAAATGCTGGCACAACATCAGCTTGCTTGTTCTCTGGATCTTCTCCAGGCTTCCTTTACTTTCTGAATATCACGATTAATAGTTTGGATTTTTTAAAAAGAGATTTACTTTTAATATATATTTTGATATGCAGAGGCTGAGCTTCTGACATTTGCTTTATGCAACTGCTGTTTAACATCTTCTGGAGTTGCTGTTAGAGTGGAAGGCATTTCACCCTTGTGACAGGAATGCTTCATCTGGCTTCCTCACAAACGCAGGAGCACAATATTTATTGCCTTTCCTTCCTGCTCAGCTACTCGTAGTCCCACCTTTCCCAGCCCTTATCATGCATCCAGCCATGCTGGGTAGTGTCTGCAGCCTGTCCTGCTGCTGCCCAGGGCTGGCTCATCCCTGGAAGCTGTGAAGCTTGGCATGGTGCCATCGTTTCCCTGTATCTCTCTGCATCCACAGATCAGCACAGATTATATCTGCCATGTGTGTATGTTCTCTTGTCCCATCTCCAAGTGGAGATGTACACACAGGTGGCCCCTTTTGTTTAAGAAAGAAAACATCACACTTTTGTTTGTTTGTTTGTTTGGTTTTTAACCTACAGATATTTAAAGTAAGCGTCATTAAGCCTTTACTGTGTAGGTGAAGTATGTCAGGTGTGAGCGGAAACATGACCAAAAAGACTCACAGGACACCTGAGGGAGGGGAACCTCTGCAGTTCTCCACTCTCCATCAGCTAAGGATGAAGAAGGGATCTCAGCATGGGCTGGGAGGCTGGTTTCCAACCTGCTGCTAGGATAGAACATTTCTGACAGAAACATTTGGGACCAAAGGAGAAGTCTTCTGGTGATTGGGCTGAGGGACCCTGAGCAACATAATGTGGTGTGTCCTGCCAAAAGACACAAAGCCAAGTTTTGCATCTGCATCACTCCCAAGGCATCTTCACCTGCAGCTTACATAGGAGGAACAAATGTATGGAAATGGCAGTAAAATGTGTCTGAACCAGACAGTGGAAAGCTCAGAAACTGCTTGGAAGTCAAAGGTACAAACAGACAGAAAACAGCAGAGTGATGGAGGCAGAAACCCCAGGCTGGGTTTCTGCTTTCCCTGGGGCTACTCCCATGAGCTTGGTGTCCCCAGGGAGCCAGATCATGTCTATATGATAGTAGTGTCTACAAATGAATATACAGGCACTTTGGAAAATCCCATGGAGCTTCTCCTTTCAACTGAATGGAGTAAATCTTCATCTATCTTACAAGTAAATGTTACTGCCTCACATAGATCCTGTGGCAGTAAAAGTACATGCTTGAGAGACAGGATGGTTGGATGTATTTGTCATAAATGCCATAAAAACAGTTCAGGCTGATGTGACTCCACAATTTATTTATTGTCCTTACAATAATGTAGCTCTATGGCTGGATCCATAAACATTGCCTTGGTGGAAACTTGCACTTAGAAATTAATGGAAACCTTCTGCAGTTTCCTCAGAGGTAAATCTGTCCATAAGGGAGTGCCCAGGAGTAATGCAAAGTGTGCTGGCTGCAAGGCCCTCTGAAGGAGAAGCCTTGTCTATTGTGTGTATGTGTTTTTTTAAAAAAAGGAAATTACTGCATGTATTTTTCTGACTGAGATGCATATTTTCCAAAGTCAAAGATCAAGAGCTGTGGTTCTGGCAGTGGCTATCTTGTCACTGCTCCTCAGATTCTGTCACTGATTCACATGCCTGCTGCAAAGCTTCTCCCTTTGCTACCATCGTGTTCAAGAAGTTTCTGCACCAAATTAGCTCTGCTGCTAAAGCCCCTCTGTGTTTCATGGCACAGCAGCTCCTTTCCTCTGGGTGAAGGCTGTGCCACAGAGTATTTCTGGATTCTTTTTTTCATTGAATGTTTGCTGGCCATGCTTTGGGCCAAAGAAGCATCTTTTCCATCCTCCCCAGGGGTGTTATTTTGGAGCTGCAGTGTTTCCCAGGATGCTTCTCTCTGGAATGCAGACCTCTCCCTGCTATTCCTATTGCCAGATGGCCTTGGTGGGACATGTCTGTCTCCCAGCCTGGCATGCAGCACAGAGGTGTGCTGTTCCTGCAGGAAGTGGACTTTGAAACATGCAGCAGATGTTTACATGAAGTTTATTTTCAGCATTGATGTAGTACTGAAGCCAGGGTCCTGCTGTGTGGGACGAGAGATATGACTCCTGTCTTCTGCTCTGCTGCAGCAGCATGGCAGGACTTCAAAGTACTGCCTAAAGAGCTAATGGCAGTGGCTAATACAGGACCAGTTTGTATACCCCGAGAGAAATGCATTCTATGTAAGTGGGGCCAAGGAAACATAATTTTGGCTGCCTTGTTTTTGTATATTTAGGTTCCCATGGGAACCACAGCAACAGAATCAGCCACAGTCATCGTCATCATCATCATCCCTGTAGCACAGCCTGTTTTGCTCCAGTCAGCTGAACAACACACCAGGACGTGACTCCGTTGTGTGGGGCTCTGAGGGAGCACACACCATGTGCAGCCCTGTGCAGAGCTTCAGGATGGGCAGGGAGGTGGTCAGGGAGGTGGGCAGGGAGGTGGGCAGAGAGGTGGGCAGAGAGGTGGTCAGGGAGGTGGGCAGAGAGGTGGTCAGGGAGGTGGGCAGGGAGGTAGTCAGGGAGGTGGGCAGGGAGGTGGGCAGAGAGGTGGGCAGAGAGGTGGGCAGAGAGGTGGGCAGGGAGGTGGGCAGGGAGGTGGGCAGAGAGGTGGGCAGAGAGGTGGGCAGGGAGGTAGTCAGGGAGGTGGGCAGGGAGGTGGGCAGAGAGGTGGTCAGGGAGGTGGGCAGGGAGGTGGGCAGAGAGGTGGGCAGAGAGGTGGGCAGGGAGGTAGTCAGGGAGGTGGGCAGGGAGGTGGGCAGAGAGGTGGTCAGGGAGGTGGTCAGGGAGGTGGGCAGAGAGGTGGGCAGAGAGGTGGGCAGAGAGGTGGGCAGGGAGGTGGGCAGGGAGGTAGTCAGGGAGGTGGGCAGGGAGGTGGGCAGAGAGGTGGGCAGAGAGGTGGGCAGAGAGGTAGTCAGGGAGGTGGGCAGGGAGGTGGGCAGAGAGGTGGGCAGGGAGGTGGGCAGGGAGGTGGGCAGAGAGGTGGGCAGAGAGGTGGGCAGGGAGGTGGGCAGAGAGGTGGGCAGAGAGGTGGGCAGGGAGGTGGGCAGAGAGGTGGGCAGGGAGGTGGGCAGAGAGGTGGGCAGGGAGGTGGGCAGGGAGGTAGGCAGGGAGGTGGGCAGGGAGGTGGGCAGTGCTGCAGTACAGCCCATGGGCAGGGACAGCCCAGGCAGGAGTGACTCACACACTGTGCTGTCTCCTCTACCCACCCTCACTCTTAACTGTTTGCATGCACTTACGTAGGCAATTACAAAAACAAAAACAAAACCAAAAACAAACAAACAAACCCAGAAATGCTCAGACTCAGACTCTGAGCACGCAGCTCCCTCTCCTTTGCCTCTTTGTGTCCTGTGTTTCCTGCTGTGCCAGGGAGGTTTCAGCTGTATATTGGGAAAAAATTCTTCACAGAAAGGGTTGTCAGGCTCTGGAACAGGCTGTGTAGGGAAGTAATGGAGTCCCCATCCCTGAAAGTATTTAAAAGATGTGGATGTGGTGCTTAGGGATGTGCTTTAGTAGTGGACTTAGCAGTGCTGGGTTAGCAGCTAGACTTGATGGTATTAAAGGTCTTTCCAACCAAAACGATTCTATGACTCTGTGTTTCTCCCCATACACAGTGCAGGCCTGAGGACATCCAAGCAGACTTGTGATGCTCACCATCAACACTTTTTTGGAGAGGTGAGTGTTTGCAGAAAGGAGGCCACTCTGTTCTCTGCCCACTATCTTGGAGCAGTTCACTGTGTATCTCTGTTTCCCTCCTGGTTATTATCTGCCCTTTCAAGGCAGCTCCTGGCTACTGGGGAGAAACACTGCAGCCCCTCCCTGTGGGAGTTGTCCCACTGCTGCTCTCCCTGCCCCTACACCCCTTGGACCTGCCAGGGAGACATGGCAGCTGAGGGTAGGACGAGCTATGGTTTCTCTTATCCCTCAACTTCCTTTTCCTGCCTGCACACCATGGGTCTCAGGAGATGCACTGTGCTGCTGATTGCACCGAGAACCTCAGAAGCAGAGAAGATGCCAGGCAGGCTGGGGAGAGGACAGTTCCCCTCTGGGGAGCAGGCAGCATCCCCTGCCAGCCTGCAGCTCGGACAGGGAGGCAAAGCCCAGCCCCAGCTGGAGCTAAAACACGGCCTCATTTCATGGCAAAACAATCCCTCTTTGTGTGGCCTGTTCTCCCAGAACAATCCTCTGCTCTGACAATGTCCTTTCTGTGGCTTAACCTCCACAGAGCAAGCAGCAGTGTGCTCAGCCCCATGCCTGGCAGCTTGCAGCACTGCCTGCCTGCAGCCCTGCAGCTGAGGTACAGCACCCCTGGCTTGGGTGGCCTCTGCTTGGGACTTGGTGTCCACTTTAGGTCGAGGTAAAGTCATCTCATCCCAGAAAGACCTCTAGCAAAACCTGAGGCTCTTAGAAGGTGTTTTTCTTCGGTTTTGTTCACTGCAAGGAGATGCTTGGCACTGCTGAACCACACACATCAAGAGGGCAGCCCAGGATGCTGTTGTGGTGTGTGACATGAGGGTGTCAAGTCACCAAATCTGACTGTAATCCCAACTGCCCGCCGGGGGTGGAGAAGTCACTGGGCTTTGCCAAGCTCTCTCAGGCTCCAGGCAGTCTGGGGCAGGTTGCTGGAGCCCATCCACTCCTCTGGGCTCTAAATCACAGAGATAAAACTGAATGCCTTCAGATGGAGAGTACAAGGATTAGTAGCACCAGGCCTTTCCCATCCCCTGCATTTTCTCCCTTCAGGAGCATGTGTCCATGAGACAGCCTTGAAAGGTCCCTGAGATAAGGCAGTTTTCAGGTCCCTCCCAGAGACAGAGCCCACAGAGCTCTGACATGGCATGCAGCACAGGGACAGCCACAAACGCTTGCACTGGTGACCAAGGACTCCTGTTGGGCTTCACATATTGGAGCCTTCAAACCTCTTGACTCTTTCCAGTGTCTCACCATTCTATTCTGGGCCTTGAGCTGGTCCTGCTGTGCCTGCTGCCATGCAGAGGCACTGAGGAACTGGCTTCACCAGGCTTCTAGAGTTCCCAGGCACCTTGCTCCAGCCATGGCTCTGCTGCCTGTTCCTCACCCAGGATTCACGTGGGTTTGGAACACCATTATTCCATAAAGTTGTCCTGTAGGCCAGATGAATAAATGGGATGTTTTAGCAGAGCTGGAGGGGGCTGTGACACTTCGGGCATGTCTGTGGAGGTCCCCAAAGTGTCATGCATTGCTGAGGTGATGTTGTCAGTCTGTGGAGGCAGGTGTCAGGGTTCACAGGGGAGAGGGTGCTGGCTTTTATGCAGCTTATAAAGAACTATTATCCTGGCAGGAAACCACAGTCACGCGTGCTGCCCACCCCAGCTGGCAGGCAAAGTCCAGCAATCAAACACACCGGGGGGAAAATCTGCCATCAAATCTCCAGCACACCACCACAGTGCCTGCAAGCTTCTTCCTTCCCTCTTATCTTGTGGTAAGCCTTCTTCCAGATGATGCTTTAAAGTAAAACTAAAGCATAGTGTTACAGCAGGGATTTGGGGTCATTTTGTGCCTGCTGGCTACAGAAATGTTGAGAATTGTTTCCTGGTAGCTTGAGGGGCTCCTGGGGACTTTGTATTCCAGGACTGAAGGTATTTTCTTGTCTTCTGGCTGAAGAGAACAGCACTGACACCAATGGGCTAAATGGCCTTTACTGCCAAGATGATGTAATCAGCATAAATAACAGACAAAGGTTTGCATAAGATGAGTCACTTCATGTTGATATCAACTGTGGAAGGAGGCAGTACATCAGCCTGAGCTTAGCAAGGAGTGCATGCTCTTGCACAGCCTATCTGCCATCTCCATTTGTTGAAATCTTGAGCCCACATTACAGCATTTAATGGTCCTTTGAGTAATGTCATACGTCTCCACTTTTAGTGACCATGAAAGCCTTGCTTTATACTCTCAGTATAGACACAGGTGGTGCAGGAGCATTTCTTGGAGGTTTTGGGGCTGTGAGTGTAATCAGCTTGTCATTTTTTTGTCATGGAGTCAGAGAGGTGTGCAGCAATAATGTGTGGTTGGTAGTGCTTTAGGATTCTACCTGAGGAGAAACAGAGAAGAGTTAAACAACATTAGAAAGACAGTTTATATTCAGTGTTTTTACTCCTTGCATCCAAAATTGCAGGCTTTTCAGGATCAGAAATAAAAGGGTGGGAGGATCTAGATATCATCTTTTCACTCCCCAAGCGCAATAAGGTAGGTTAATTTGTTAACCATGTATGTTGAAGACATTACTGAAAAATTACAAGGCCAAGTATGAATGTGTTTAATTTCATTAAATCAATTTGGCCTTTTTATTATCTTTTAGATTTTGCAAGTTGAATGTCAAAACTTTTGCCACATGAAACACTTAAAATTTAAGTTCTGAATATTTTTATTAAAATAAAAGTAAATTCATATCCCTGCTGAGCTTCATCATGACTCTAACCCACTCTTCAAGACTGTCAGGAGCAGAGAAGGTGCAAAACTGAGAAAATGCACTGGCATCTCTCATCACATGCAGAAGAAATAATTACTAATCCCTAAGGTCATAACCTTTCATTGAACTTCATTCCTTTTACATTGCTTAGTTCCTCCAGACCTTCCCATCTGATAGCCTGATAATCCTCTGCCCTGATGATGGCTTCCATCTTTATGCCTTCAGCAAGTTACATTAGTGCACACCTGCTTTTTGTACCAAGACAGAGCAACAGGGAGAAGGAGAGGGGCACCTGGTTCTACAAGAAGCAAAAAGAAAGGAGAAAAGGACTGGTGGCAAGAACAGCAGAAAAGAGGAATGTATACTCACACCCATCTCTATGTTGAGAAGGATCAGCAGGACTGTCCCCAAAGCCAGAGTGGAAATGGTGTGTTGTGCTCCAGGACAAGCAATGGAAGGAGGAGCTTAAGTTTCTTAAATTGGAGCATAGTACAGCCCAGGCTGCTGCAACCAAGATCACAACAGCCAGATGGTTTCCTGAATCACAGGTGAAGAGTTAATGACCTGTAGGGCTTTGCCTGCTGCAGCAGGGACACCCTGATGCAGGCATGTGACAAGACCATCTCTGGTTCAGCAGTCCAGACTGCAGGCAGAACAACATGCTTGGCTGGCTGCAGACAGCTTCCCCCCCAGATTTCAGGTCATACAGGCAGAATTCAAGATTGAAGCAGAAGATTATTCATTTATAAAAGTCTCTCTAGATGCTCTGGGAACATCAGGCTGTACACAAGAGGTCAAATCACTCTAGCTTTGTCTCCCTCACCGTCACCTCCCTTATTTTTCAGGGATTTTCTTTGCTACCTGTGTACTTTGTACCTGTAGTGCTTGTGTTACCCTGCTTCCAAAGAGGTGGCAGGGCAGAAACCCAGGTCCACAACATGGGGTGGATTAGTCAAGCCATTGCTGGAGGCCTGTCCCCAGGGTCAGGAGGGGACTCTGCATCACCCCCATGGCCAGCTGTAACTGGGTCAGCACAGCACTGGACCCACTTGTCTGCAGCTGGGGTGGCTCAGGCAGACTGGGGCCCTCGTGCCAGCTGGAGCTCCAGGGATGTGGTGGGAAGGAGGAACACTGAGGAACTGCAGATACCTGCTAAGCAGAAGCAGTTAGAAAAGGCAGACCTGCAGACAAGAGTTACTCATTAAAGCAAGTGAGTGTGAAAAGAAAACCTAACAAATAAAGGAGAAATTAAGTGGAAAAATATATTTGATGTGTTGGATAATTAAGGAAGGAAACAAAAGATGGGGTAGCAAGGCAAAAACAAAGAGCAAATACCCCATAGGAAAAATAGTGGAGACAGCAGGCACAATGGGTAATGACAAGCCAGGACTGAGAAGAAAGAAATTCCATTCAGAGCAGAAGAAGAAGAGAGTGACCTGGAAATTTATTCCAATAGCAGGAAGAGGCTGGGCTGTGCAATTTGGGGCTTATTGTTAAAGCTTGACAAGCCTGCCAGATAGGGTGGATCTAGGGGAAAGAAGGAAAGCCTGAAGAAAGGTATGAGGTGTGGGATATAAGATTGAAAAATATCTAGAAGGGAGTGGGAAGGAGTCTACTGGTAATATTTCACGACAAAGAAAGTATCAAGATTTCCTCTGACTTGGACCACAAATCAACTAGAAATAGATTAATGGTGCAGAATAAAATGAGGACAAAAAAGAAATGAAGAATAGCAAACAAGACTGTTTCCTATACTTAATAAGAGAGAAAGAGATACAGTGAGCTGCAGGCCTGCCAGTCTGATGTTAATAGTATTCAGTTGAAGAGTAGCACAGCACATGGACAGCACATGGGAATTGGGATAAAATGTAGTCCATTATGTCTGACTAACCAGGTAGTTTGAAAAATCTTTCTATAAAGCTGTAGGATCTGCAAGGACTCCAGGGAAGGAGCTGTGAACCTTGGTAGATGTTGGGACAGAAACCGGCCCAGGAGTTGCATGTGGGAAGGAATGTTTAAGGTCACCATGAAAGGAGAGCCTGGTGATAGGGGGCACATGAGGACACACAGAAGGTTACTGCTGAGGTGCTTTGTGGATGTTCTTATAAACTGATTTCCTTAAGGACTGGCACAAATAGTAAGAGTATTTGGATGAAATTTTACTGGAATGCAATGTTGTCGTGCACTGGCAATGTGGAAGCATAAATGAACACTGTCCCATAAAAAAGTTGTGTAAGTCACCAGGTGTACAGTTCTTTACTTGATTTAGGGGATTCTGTGAGCTGAAAGCACCTGAGAAGAAGACTTACAAGAGTAACCAGCAAAAGAGTAACTCTGAGTTGTCACTGCAAAGCAGGATTGGCTAAATCAAGCTGGGGAATTGTCACTGGATGAGTGCAGTGATCACTTCTGGTCACTTTGCCTTCAATGAGGTAACTTGAACAACATCAGGCCAGAAGAATTACCCTGACAGGGACGGGCTGGCTAGTAAGAAAATGCTGGAAAAACTCGTTTAGTCTTCCATGTAATGGATCAAAGGGAGATGATTGCTGTCTACAAATACATTGGACCATAAATACAGGGACAAGGACCTATGTAAGATAAAAGACAGCACTGGCATACATAATGGATATTAACAGGTTGTGCATCAGTTTAAGCTGGAGATGAGAATGTGATTTCTAACAATTAGAACAGTGAATTCTGAAACCGCCTTTATATTAGACGAGCATGAGCCAAAGCCCAGCAGCTTTTAAAGATGAAGCTTGGTATGTCTGTGAAGATAACATGCAATGAAGTAGTGCTGGAGACAGCACACAGACAGACTTAATGTCTCTGGGGTGCCTTTCTGTCCTGTGTCACCACATGCTCCTAGCAGCTGTTGTGGTGTCACTGGGAAAAAAAATAAGCATACATACTATTTCCTAGTCTGTAGTTGGTTATTTCTTAGAAGTGTGAAATGAGAAGACTCCACCTACATCGTCAAACTTGAGAGCCTCCCATTGACACTGAGGTCCTGTGAAGGCACCAGTGCATGGCTGAGCAGGAGGCTTCACTTTGGCTCCAGATGACCCAAGCTTTGCTCAGCCTCTCTGCCCACCGTGCCGCTGCTTTGCCTGCTGGGATGGACTGGGGTCACGCTGGGAGAACCTGCAGGAGGACTGGTTTGAAAGAAATGTCGAGATGGAAGTGCACTGAGAGAGCATCAGTTCCACCTCTCGAGAATCAAAGCAAGCTGAGGTCAGCCTGAGAGCGGAGCCAGAACCCACTTGCCTCCATTTCCCTCCTGCCCTCATCACCACTCTCAACCCAACCCTCCACACCCCACCCAGCCCCTGCCCAAACCCGCAGCCTTCCCCCAGCCATTATATATCTTTTCCCCTCCTCCTGCTGCCCCTCCACCTCCTCAGACAGCTCCTGCTTTCCCCAGAATCACCCAAAACGCAGCACCCCGCACCCCGCACCTCCCTCCCGCAGCAAAACGTCAGAACCTGCGCTGCCCCGGGCCCAAAGGCGAAGCCGGCGTGGGCGTGGCCACGGAACGGGCGGGGCGCGTCTCCAGCGTTTCCATTGGTCCAGCGCTGCGAGATCCACCTTTTGGGGGCGGAGTCATCCCTCGGGACCAATGGACAGCGGCGAGGGGGGTAGGGCAGCCCTATTTAAGGCCCGGGCGCCGGTGGTGGCGGGCAGAGCGGGGTGCGGCCGGTGGTGAGTGAGTGCGTGCGGCAGCGAGGCCGCTGTGCCCACGTGCGCGCGGGGCGGGGGGAGCCCTTCCGGAGCGGAGCGGGGGGTGCTGGGTCCGGCCCTGCCTGGGGCTGCTGAGCTGGGGGTGCGTGGTCTCTGCTAAGGCAGCTTCGGGGTTATCGGGAGGACGGCTTGGATAGGAGGTGTCTTGAGCTCCCGTGGTGCTTGGGGTTTGGTGTTGGTGTGTGCTGGAGGGGCTTTTGGGGCTGCTTGGCAAAATCTGTTGTGGGGCAGGGGAATGTTGAGGCCGTCGCAGTGTGAGGGTGCGTTGGGGCTGAAAGTTTTCCTACCAGGGGTGGTGGGCCCTGCCCCGGGGAGGCCATGTGCCACCTTGCCACCTGCTGAACAGCCTGCGGAAGGGGAAGAGGCTGGGGGGGAGGTTCGTGTGTCCGTCCGTGTCCGTCCGTGTCCGTGTCCGTCCGTGTCCGTGTGTGTGTGTCCGTGTCCCGTCACTCGGGATGCTCAGGGCATGGGAGGACGTGGGTGGTGTCCCCCTCACCCAAGTGGTGGAGGGACGAGTCTGGGGACGCCGTGGCCTCATTAGTGGGCTGGGTGTTGCGACATGCCCTTGGCAAGTGGTGAGGCTGGGTGCGGCTGTCACCAGGCAAGAAGGTGCTTTGTGGGGACTGTCACCCCTCCTGGAGGGGGAACAGCTGTAACAGCAGCGGGGACAGCGCTGTGCAACCCTGCCTGTGTCGGGAGGAGGCAGAGAAGCGGAGTCCAGGTTGGGTTGTTAAAGTGGGTTTTAAAAGCAGCTGGATCCCGATGGTGTGAGGAGCTGCGCTGCTTCCCAGAGCCTCATGGCTGGTGCACTTCCTATCCTAAAGCTGGGCTGCTTCGGGACACTTGTATGCCAGGCCCATCCCTCGGTACTTGGTGCTCTGTGCTGGGGATGCTTTCCCAGGCTGCCAGGAGGCAGAGCTGCCTCTCCCCGCCGGCTCTGTGCCAGGGGACGAACACCCTGGCCTCCTTCCCGGCAGGTTTTTGCCTCTCCGCCGTGCCGGGGCTCCCTCCTGTTGCTGGCAGAGATGGGCCCGGAGCCAGGGGCTTGTTTCCTCTCTGCACAACTTCGGGGAAGGGATCGCCATGGCAGCCTTAGTGCTGCCGCTGGGGCTGGGGGCAGCGCTGCGGCTGCTCCGGGCCTGCCCCGTGGCGGCGGGTGCCTGGGAGGTGGTTTGAACCCTCCGCCCCTGGCACTGACCCCGGCGGCAGTGCGGGCCCTTCCTGCGGCCCGCCGGGGTGTCACTCGGCGGCCCCTTCCCCGAAGCCCCGGCCGGGCGGCATCCCCGAGCCCGGCTCTACAGGCCCCGTTGGCGGCTGGCCCGGGCCGTAGCTCCGCGCTTCCGGGGCCCGAAGCGGGGGTAGGCCCCGCCGCGCCCCACCCCGAGGCCGGGCCGGGAGTCACCCGCTCCGGGGCCGAGGGGGGACGGGACGGGCTGGGCTGGGCTCCTTGCGGGTCATGGGGCTGGGGCCTGCTGGGGGTGGGAGTAAGGCCCGTCCGGGGCGCTGCCTGGGCCCTCTCTCTGCTCGGCTCTCGGGCACCCTCCGTGCTGCTGCGGCCCCGGGGCTTGGCCCTGGCTGAGGGCTTGGGGGAGCCGTGGTTTGCTGGGGCTTCATTGCAGCGAGCAGGTCGTGAGCAGCCTCCGGTGGCAGCACTTGGCTGCTCGGCAGCCCCAGAGCCTTCTCCATACGCAGCTCTGGGCATCAATGTACCATTGAGAGGGCTCTTCCCTCCTCCTCCGGGCAGGGTGGCAGTACCAGGCCTCCTCCGCTCCTCTGACACAATGTTAGCTTTGAGTGCCCGCTCGTGTAGGTGCTTGGCCTCCCTCCGGGCCCTGGCTCTGGAACGCCGGTGGGAGGAGAAGGTCCCTGTCACCCTCCTGGTGGCAGCAGTAGCCTAGCTACAAGCTGACCTCAGAGTGGTGTGCGGCCATGCATGGGGGGGTTCCAACTGCAGGTTTAATAAATGTGTCCCAGTGTTCATCAGACCTTCCACTGGCAGCGCTGGACTTGGTCTGTAGATCTCATGTGGGCCTGTTCCTCGCTTGTAGAGAAGAGGAAAGCAGCTTCTTCTGACCTCTGCAACAGTCTGAGGCAGTGCAAAGAGCCAGGCACTGGGAGAGGAGGGGAGGGGAGGCTTTGCGGGTGGCAGTCTGCGTGCCTCTGCCTGGCTGCTGCTTGCAGAAGGATGGTCAGATCCCTCTGACTGACTGCCTTGGTTCTCAGGTCCTAAGGGGAGGAAGAAGCAAGGTGAATATCCTTTCCTTTGCTCAGTGGGCAGGGTGGGATAACCCTGGGTACCTTCCCTGCTAGTGCATTCCCTCAGACTACATTTCCTTTTCAGAGGCCAGGATTGCTGTGCAGCAGGGCACCCATCCTGCTGTGCTGACCCAAACTGACCACCACCTCTTTTGCCAGAATGCAGCGAGGGCAGATTCTTGTCTGGATGGAGCTGACCTTTCCACCAGACCTGCTGGGCAGCTTCTTGAAGGTGTTTTAGAGTTAAACAGTTGGCTGAGGCCTTTGGGCTTTACAGACTGCTGTGTCTTATCTCTTTACTAGGAAGCCTCTCTAGGTTGTGGGTGTGAATTGCTGCTGACAGTTTGTTCCTTTGAGAAATAGTACAATGCCAGCTGTTGCAGCATCATCTTGCTGTTGCTGCATCTCACTGTGGGGTTTAAACTATCCCACCCACACAGCCTGGGCCTCTGTGTTGTATTCTCATCTCATATTTCTTGAAAGTTTGTTACATGGGGGGGGTTATATGGTCCTTTGGGGTAGAAATGTAATGAGAGAAAGCACTGCTAAAACTGAGGCTAATACAGTAAAAACTCAGTCTGGTCCAGAGATCTTGCACCATGTTTGTGAAGTGAAAATAAGTCAGTTTATTTAAGATACATAGTGTCTCTGTTTTCTGCTGGTGGAGAAAAGCTTTGTACCCCCAGGAAACTCTGGAGATGGCATCAGAAGCAGGTGCATTGCTACATGCTTGGCTTGGCACTGTTGTTGAAGGTTGTGGGTAAATGTTTTTACCTTTTCTGCTGGGATTACAGCATAGGTAATGCTCAGATGGAGATCCTTGCTTTAGGAAGAGGCTTAAGAGTTGGGAGAGGCTTAAGAGATGTTGGGAGTGGTGCTTGTCATGTCCCAAGAGATCTTCTGTGTTTCTGTACTGTTCTATTGGATTTGTGCTAGCGTGTGCCCCACTGGCTGTTGGATGGTGGGGAGTTCTTGGGCTGGAAAGTCTGGTTCTTGCCAGTCAAACAGGTGAGGCAGCCTGGGCTCCTGCAGGGAGGAGCTGGTCCCCAGGAGCCAGGGCTCTGCCCTGCAGGAGTTGTGGGGCTGCTGTTGCTCAGAGATGACAGATTAGAGCTGCCACAGCCAGCTCCCACTAGCGTGCCTGTCTCTGGATGTGATCTGAGATTTCAGTGGCTTGGGACTGGTGGAGGTGGCAGCTGGGTCTATTTCTTGATATTGCCCAGTGTTGCACGGGGTAGTTAGTTTATCTGTTTAATTCTTCCCTGTGGTATGGATCAGGGTGCTAAGCTGTCACTGTGGCAGTAAGTTCTTCAGCCTTGCTGCAAGGAGTGCTCTTATCCTGTGGATCAGATCAGCCAGTTTGCTCTTGTGGCTTGGTAATAGATTTGCTCTGTGTGTAGAGTTACATCTCATGCTTCTGCTTAACCCTAAGAGGCCTCATTAAGCCTTAGGCCTAATGGAATTTGGAGTGCTTCTGCTGCCATCTCTCTGGTATTGCCAGTGAATAGACTTTTCTTGTCAGAAGGTGGTTGTGTGACTGTGCTGCCTTCTTGGTGCAGGGGGGCAGAGCTGTCTGAAGCAGATGTCAGAGTGATTTCCAATCAGTGACCCATTACCTCTATGAGAAGTGGTTCTGGATTCACACTTGGTCTTCTTCACCCGTCCAGACAGAGCTGTTGGAGGGATTTCAGGAGGCTTTCTTGGTGCATTTTGCTTTGTAGGCTTCGAGTGTTTCTCTTGTCCTGGTGTGGCTGTTCAATTAATGTGCAGGCCTGGATGGGACAGAGCACAAGAATCAGTACTTGTGTAATGATTAGACACTGCTGTGGGAACAGAGGTCAAGCCTTTTAGTGAGGTACTTGCATAATGATTAAAACCAGAGATTAATGCTCTGATACTGTCTGTATCACCTACAGATAGGAATGCTATGTCCTTCTGCTAGAGGACTTTGGAAGGCTTGGCCTGTATCTAGAAGCAGGTGTCGGGAGCCAACTCTGCTTGAATAACCCTGTCTTCCCCTGTCCTCTGCCTGGTTCTCTCCTGTTCAAGTACTCTCCTCTGCACCCTGGGAGGCCACTGGTTGCCATCATTTCAGAGAGGGAGCACAGCCATCTCTATCATCTCTGCCTCCTCTTCCTGCCTCACTTGGTGCTGCATGAGGGAGTGGATGCAGCTCAGTGTTGCTCTCTTGGAAAGGAAATAGTGTACTTTCCACTCCTGAAGGTATCTCACCCTGTGTTCTCTCCCTTCACTGCTTTATTCCTTTGATTCTTGTGATGTCAGGCATTCTGCTTAATGTTTCCTTTTCTCCAGCAGCTGTCATCTGTACCAATGCCACTGCCCCAAATACACATCCACCAGTGTTGAATATGTTAAGGAGTAAACCTACTCTAACAATTGCCTGATCAGCTTGGGGAGGTGCTGGGCCTGAAAGTTATGTATATCAATCTTTTATTGCAATGTATGCTCCTGTGAGACCTTGAATTCTGATAAAACCACCTTGGAGTTCTGTGCAAGGTTGCCAGTACCCTATTGCAAGGGACTTGCTCCTTCCTCTGGATGAAAGCTTGCAGGGTGCCACACTAACTGCCCAGGCTCTGCAGAGTTTGGCTGCTAATCTGGGAGTTTTCTCTTGCACTCCCTGCTTCCAGCAAGCATGGGAAGGGGAGAGCTTAATCTCTGTTTACAGGATGCTATCCAAAGGCCTCAGGGTTTCACAGCCACTTCGAGAGATAATGGTAGGGTATTGACACACACTTCAAGATGGGGAAACTCCTTCAGGTCACTTCTTAGCACTTTGTGCCAGGAACAGCACCCAAGCAGTGCAGCTCCCACACCAACTAGAACAGCAGCGCTTGCAAGAACTGGTACATATTAAGGATTTGGGAGCTTGCTTCTCTTCTCTTCTCTGAACACAATCCTCCTATACTGACTTCAGAGTATACTGGTGCAGAGCATATGGTACCAAGTCTGTTAGCCATGTCTATTGACCCTCAGCATGAAGTAGTTGAACCACAGGAAGGGACAAATAGGTGTGATTCAAGTGAGAGAACTTACCTTGTGTTGTTAACATGAAATTTCCTTGTAGAGTTTTTAGTTATTGTGAGCTCAGAGTTCTGGGACTGTCTCAAACTCTGATCAGAGTCTGTCCCTAGTCTTCAGAACCCAGATGTCAGGCCAGGAGGGCTCTTCTTTCCTATTATCTCCCAGTATGGCTTTCCACACTTGAAGCAGCAGCCTGTACTCTGCTGCCAGGCTGGTCTTGTGTGCCCTGTGAGCTGGTGCACAGGGATCTCTTTAGACTTTTTATTTTTCAACTTGCAGGGGAAAAATACATGACTTTGTAGCATGTAGAAAACAGTGCCTTAGCTGGGTCTTCAGTGCAATGACAAACTAACCAGTAATAATGCAGCTGTTCTTAAATACAGCTCTCCTGTTGAGTGCTCTCTGCTGCACGTGCTTGAGCTGCTGCCCCAAGATGCTGTGTGAAGTGAGTGTGTGTTGGTTGGTTACAGGTCCCTTTCCCTTTTGTCTGGGCACAGAGCAGCAGCAGGAGATCCAAATACATTTTTTTATGCTTTATGGTAAACTTCAATCTTAATGATCCCACGGCAGAGCTCATAAAGAACAGTGCTGGGGCTCCTCAGGGCTGGCTTGCTCTGCCTGCCTTGCTGCTTGTGGCTTGTGTGGGGCAGACATAGTTTTGTGCTCCTTGTCTTGCTGGATTTACTTGTGCATAAGCTCAGGAAAAATTCTGGAGCTGTGACTGACAGCCCTCAGTGATGGCTTGAGGTGCCAGCCTCAGAGTTTGCTGTGTGCTTCCCTGTCTGTGCCTGGTCAGGGGCCAACAGACCCTGGGTTGGTCAGGCTGCTCTTCCCTAGTGACAGCTGCTGCTGGGAGATGCCTCTGAACCACTGGATGCATGGACCTGTAAGGTCTTGCTGGATCCCCCAGTGGCTTTGTGGAGCTGGGCAACTGCTGTAGTGAGGAGCTAGGAGAGGAAGATGCTTCTTCCCAGGAGGCTGCGGAGCTCAAAGATGCTTCGGGTAGCATCTTGCAGGTCAGGGATGAGGGTTGGTTTGATCTCTGGCCAGTTGGTTATCTCCTGACCTCTGAGGGGTGGTTCTCCCTAGGGAGCCCCACAGGGGCCAGCCCTGCTTTAGCCAGTTGAGCAAGGGCCCTGTGCCAGCTCTCCCTGGGGTGATAGCTCTGTGGTCACCTACCAGACTGTTTTGGTGATGTCTGTAATTAAACTACTGGGGAGATTAGGGTGGCTTGCTTTCTCACTAGTTACAGGCCTGATACCTGACTCAGATGCTGAAGGGGTAGGAGTGCTGGATGGCTGGCACAGAGTCTGTCTGTTGTCAGTGGCTGCTGGGGGGGGGGAGATGTGCCCTGTGAGGCTTATCACAAAGCCAACAGGGCTGAGCTCTTACATGTCAGTGTCACAGTTCAGTGCTGTGGTCTGACTGCTTTTGGGCTTTTGGGGCTGGCCTTGGTGCTCTTGCTGAAGCTGCACTAATTAGCTGTATGGCTTGTTGGAAATATGCAATCTACACAGTATCTAATCCTTGATGTTGGTTACTAGGGTGGAATGTGGCCTGATACTCTGTTTACAAAGAGTGGGAACTTTCTTGCCGAGATGAAGTGACACCCTCTTGGTGAGTGGTGGGAAGGAGATGTGTTGCAAGGTCTCTAGATGTTGTGCAGGGTGTGTTTGGGCCTCAAGGGTTCCTGGTGCTTGGGGATGCTTGGACCTGTTTGCTTTATGTATCTTAAACTGTTCAAGACTCAGCTTTAGGTTCCCTATTACCTCCCAGTTCCTTGCTCAAGAGGATAAGGATCTAGGAGGACTCTGTGAAGAGCAGAGAGGCTCCGACTGCAGAGCTGTGAATGCCTGCAGTGTATGGTGTGCAGTGTAGCATGCAAGGCAGTAAAAGCAGATGCCTGGCTGGGTGGTCTACCCCTCTAAGAGCAAGGGGACATCAAGTGCTGGTGTGTACTGAGGAAATGACAGGAGTGAATTCAGGTTCCTTGAGAATTACTGCTCTATGTTGGAAAACCTCTGGCTGCAGCAGAAGGGCTTTCCTAAAGCCATCACAGCTTAAGAAGGCCACTGCACTTTGCATCCTTCTGCTTAGTTAAGGCCATGGTTGGGCCTGCTCTACAAGCCCCACCTTGGCAGCTGAATTGCCAACAGCCCAGGCCCAGTGGCTGTGCCTTGGGAGATGGAGGAGAGTGAAACATCTGCATCAGCTCTCTGAGCAAGGCACATTCAGCTTCTGGCTAATGCAGGACCGTGAGCATGCCAGTGTGGATACCAGGTCTTGCAAAGATGTCAGAAGTTCTCTGAAGATGTGGTTGCTCTGTTAGCTGAATGCAGTAGGATATTGTTCTGTTGAGAGAAGCTGTAGAAAATGCAGTTCTTTTCATAAGGGCAGGTAGCATAACCTTGCTAGTTCTCCTCCCCCTGGTAAAAGTCCTGGTGCTTACCCAGATCCCATGTTCTGGACAAGTCCAGTGCCTCCCCTGTCACTGCAGCACATAAGGCTGCAGGAGTGCTGTCCTTCACCAGACCCAGCAGTAAGAGGGACTTGTTGGTGTTCATGCTGGTGGCCACTCCTGTGCTAGTGCTGGGTTGCAGCTGATCCAGTGCTGATGTTGTCTGTGTTCAGCCCATGGCTGCTTTGTGCAGCCTTCAATGGGTCTGTCAGGACAAAACTGCAGCGTGAGTCTTACCCAGGTCCCCAGTGTCCTAGGGCCCTGAATTTTGTTTGATATTTTGATTGAATTTTGTTTGTTGACCAGTGGTGCTGGGGCCTTGCTGGCACCAGGGTCAGCAAGGTGTCTGAGCTCAAGTGTTTCCCTGCAGTGTGAGATGTAGCCCTAAGCTTCTGGGTCACTGATAATATCTTCTCATTGTTGCCTGCTGAAAATAGGCAAGTGTTCTGCAGGAAGTTTGTCTCTGCCCTGGGCCTGCAGTAAGGCTGACTCATTCAGCTTGATAAAGCTAAGCACAGAGCTTGAGCAGTCAGGTACTTGTGCTGGGAACTAACTCACTCTTGAGGGCTCCTCAATCTAGCAAATAAAGGTGTAGCTGGATGTAGTGGTTGAAAGCTGAAACGAGACAGACAAGTTTGAAGCTTGCTCTTACCCATTAAAGCAACATAAAGCTCAGCAGCTTTCAGGACTTGGGAATGCTTACTGTTTCCCACAGCTTGAGCCTGGAGTGGCTCTCAAGGATGCTATGGTTCCTGCTGTGCTTTTCTGGCCTCTGCTGCATGTGGAGAGTGGAAAATCTTGGCAGTGCTTAGGACCTTAAATATTTACTTCTATAATAGGGATACTAAAAGTGAGCATTAGTTGCTATTAAACCTTGAGCTGGGAAGGTGAGTATCTGTTCTGCTGCTGGTGCCCCTGGAGTGTGGAAATCAGTCCTGAGTGGGCTTTGCCCTGTTGCTGCAGCTGTCTCCAAGGGGGCATAAGGAACCACCTTCTGTGCTTTCTGAAGCACATCAAAACTTCTTGGGTTCTGTCCTTAGAATGTGTGGCTCTGCAGGCTGCTCTGGAGCCTCTTTTGGAGGAATGGGTGTTCTGGTGGGTGTGGGTGAAAGGAGAGACCTCTTGCCACTCCTGTTGCAGAGAGGTTGGGCAGCTCTCCCCATGCTGAAGCAGCACAGAGGGTATGACTGGGCAGACACAGGGCCAGGACTGTGGCTGCACTGAACTGCTTTGCAGAGATAGGTGTGCTGGAATGGGGAGTGCCAGGTCTCTGGAGATTGCTTGCCCATCAAGCCTGTTGTGTAGGTGCTTGATAGCACTGCACAGGTGGTGTCTGCTGCTGTCCTGCCAGGGTCCCAGCTAGAGCAAACAGTGCTTTGCTGAGTTCTTCCTCTTGCTGGGAAGCTGAAGCAACAGTG
The DNA here is from genome assembly GCA_023637945.1 of Phaethornis superciliosus. Classification (NCBI taxonomy): domain Eukaryota; kingdom Metazoa; phylum Chordata; class Aves; order Apodiformes; family Trochilidae; genus Phaethornis; species Phaethornis superciliosus. The sequence continues at coordinate 19,308,754 of JAJQWJ010000009.1, read as the reverse complement.
CTGGTGCTTGCTGGTGAGAGCTTGTGGTGAGAGTGGGTGCTGGACACTCCCAGCTGGGACCTTGCTGGAAGGAAGGTTACTTTGGCTTCAGCCTCTTGGGGCTATTGATCTGGGAGAGTCTGTGTGTTTCCTGGTGTCAGCAGCAAGAAACCTCCTGGGGAAACTGGGCTGGGGCCCCAGGCCTGTGTGTGGGCAGTGATTCCTGTGCACCTTCCTGGAGGAAGCAGTAGGTGGAGCATGTTTGGTAGCAGCCTTTAGGAATGTCTCCCTTGCAGGTGGGTGAGTCAGGTGAGGCTGGGCCTGTGCTCTGCCTCCCTCCCTGGCGTCTTGTAGGTTGGGGAGAGTGTGGGAAGTACAAGGAACTGGGTGAAGGTGTTTCAAACTTCCCTGCAGTCACAAGAGTCTGAGCCCTTCCTGCTTTTCTGGAGGGCATCTGGATTGCTGGCTGGTGGGGGCCCTTAGAGTGGGGAGCACCAGTCCTTCCTGCAACCTTGTATTGATTCTCCTGTGGGTTTTCCCCCTCACTGGGGATACTGTCCCCTGTTTAGAAGGACAGTGGAACTATTTTCAAGTGGGATTCACCTAGACTCCACAGTGCTGGGTTATGGAGTGATAGCTTTTGTGAGGGGGGGATGTTTGTGCAAGGATGTGAAATCAGGAACTAGGAGGTCAAAGTGGTGTTTGTTACTTAACTGGTGGCTTTCCTTCCTCATGCAGTGTGTCTACCAGTGGTGCTGGGCTGCTTCTCTGAGGAGAATCAGTGGACATGAACCCAAAGCATGATCATAAAGGCACAACTCTGTGGAGACTGTGGGCCAGCTCTGCATTTCCCTTGGAGATGCTCCACTAGGGCCAGGCAGACCAGTGTGCTGTGTGGGTATGAGCAGCAAAGGTGTCTGGCAATACCATGATTGTGGGTGATAATGTTGGTGTCTGTACAGCAGAAGCAAGACTTCAGGGTCTGAAGGTTGCTGTGGTTGGAAGCTTTCCTGTCTGCCTTGACATGTTAGGGTCCTGCCTTGGAAGGACTGCTGGTGGTGGATGATGGGGGCTAACACCAGAGCTGGTGAGAGGGCTGGGCCCAGTGAGGAGTAGGGAGTGTATGGGATTGTGGATCAGCTGAGAGCAATGCTGGTCAGATACACAACTGTACTTTTGAAGCTGTGCTTGAAATTTGCTGACCTGTGGGGCTATGCTCTGTGGACTGCTTTCTGGGGAAACAGCGGCTTCATCTGCCTTTCCTCCCCACAGAGAAACTGCCACCACCATGGAGGGGATTGTGACCATGTATCAGGACTTCATGAAGAAAGCAGGTGAGTGTTTTGCTCTGCCCAGGTGCAGGGCAGGTGGCACTACATGCCTGACTGTCACAGGAGGCTGGTCTGTCATCCCTGAAGCAGTCTAAGTCTAGCTGCATCCTGCCTCTGCCCTGACACAGATACAGTTCTGGGTTTCTAGTGCTGCCTGATAGGAAGCTGTCTGACTTCAGTGCCTGTGCAAGCCCTTTTGGGGCACCTGTGCCCTCCTGGGTAGAGGGTCTTCAAGCTGCCCTGCAGTGTGGCTTCAGTCTGTACCTTGCTGCATTGGGCTGGCCCCACCAGCATCTGCTCCCAGCTGTCCTAGGGGAACAGGATTGCCATGTCCTTGCCTCCTCTCTGGCAGGAGTGTTGCTGGCAGCAGAGAAGGGGGGGATGCTAACTGCTCTGCACCATGGCTCTCCACAGACCCCCGCATTGCTGATTATCCACTGATGCAGTCCCCGTTCCTGGTGATGGGCATCCTGCTGGCATATGTCTACTTTGTACTATCCTTGGGTCCCCGGCTAATGGCCAACAGGAAGCCTTTAAACCTGAAGAAGTTCATGGTGCTATACAACTTCTTTTTGGTGGGACTCTCACTTTACATAGTCTATGAGGTGAGTTGGCAGTAGGTTTTGTGTGGTGTATATGAAGCTGCCTGTGCAGGCTCTGTGGGTGATGGGAAACCCTTTTGCATGCTGTTCTCTGCCCTTCTGGGCAGGGTTTGGGAAGTGCAGTGGATGATGTGTTGGGCCTCACCCTGATGATGCTCTTGTTGCAGTTCCTGATGGCAGGATGGCTTACTGGGTACACCTGGCGATGTGACCCTGTGGACTTCTCACAGGACCCCAAGGCCCTCCGGGTAGGTTCTTGCTTCTTCCAGTGAGTGGGGATGGCCTTTAGTGCTTGTGTTTGGACAGCAAGCTCACACCTACCTGCCTCACTTGAGGCAAAGGACTTAGTCCTTGGCTCTGGGTTTCACCACAAAGTTCCTGTGTGCAGACTGGTTATGTTTGGGCTGAGATGAGTCTCTAATGTCAACCTGTTCTGTTCCAGATGGTCAGTGTTGCTTGGCTCTTTGTCTTCTCCAAATTCATTGAACTGACAGACACGGTGAGTGAGTTACTGAGGTGCCCTTGTCACTCACTCACTGCATGATGGGCTGGGAGTTGGGGCCCAGTGTGCTTGGTAGGTGCTTTCTTCAGCTCTTCCAGTCTGACCTGGCAGTATTTGTCTGCTATTGCATTCCTGAGATCAGAGACCATAAATTAATGGCCCAGCCTTCTTTAGCTGCACCCAGGGATGCAGGTCCTTGATGCTGTTGGGCTTTCATTGCAGGTGATCTTTGTCCTGAGGAAGAAGAATGAACAGGTCACATTCCTGCATCTCTTCCATCACTCTGTTCTGCCTTGGAGCTGGTGGTGGGGAGCAAAGTTTGGTCCAGGTAAGATGAAAACTGTCTGGGTGTGCTGCTTGGGGAAAGGGTGGAGTTAACTCCAGGATGCCAAGATGGATTTTTTGGCCCTGCTGGGCTCCTAGTAGTTCCTTGTAGTGCTAGCTGCTGTGGAGGATTGACTTATGCTAATGGAAATTTGTCTTAACAGGGGGAATGGGCTCATTCCATGCCATGATCAATTCCATGGTGCATGTTGTCATGTACTTCTACTATGGGCTCTCAGCAGCAGGACCTGCCTTTCAGAAGTACCTGTGGTGGAAGAAGCACATTACAGCCATCCAGCTGGTGAGTCTGCTGTGGAGCAGAGCGTATGGCCTCAGCCTCTGATGTGAGGAGCAGGCCAGCCCTTGTACCTAGGCATGGTGCAGCCAGCAGCTGTAGTTGTCTCTTCTGCAGATGCTGGGTTTCAGGGAGCTGTGGGCCTCTGTCAGCACCCTTCCAGCCTGGTTAGGTTGTAGTGCTGCTCAGCCTGCTGCCTCTGGGCTGCTGGGAGGGTGAGAGGCACATGCTGCCTTCAGACCTGTGCCTGCCCATTCAAGCTGCTGCTGACTCTGCCCTCCGCATAGGGATCTCTACTTCAGAGTGGGAAAGGAGCCTATTGGTTTCATTTGGAGAGGTCTCTAGTGGGATCCCTGACCCCTCTCCCATGAGTAACTTGTCCCTGCTTTGCCTTGCTCCCAGGCGCAGTTCGTGATTGTCTCTGTCCACATCTCCCAGTATTACTTCATGCCCAGCTGTCAGTACCAGTTCCCCATCTTCATCCACCTCATCTGGATTTATGGGACCATCTTCTTCATCCTCTTCTCCAACTTTTGGTACCAGTCCTACACCAAGGGCAAACGGTTGCCCAGGGTGGCTCAGCAAGCAGCCCAGCACAACGGTAGCAGCATCCATGAGAATGGCACGGTCACCAACGGCAAGATCAAAGCCAACTAGAGGGCAAGGCCCTCCCAGAGCCAATGAGAGCCCCGGGGCAGAGGCAGCTGGGACCTGTTCCCCTGCTCCTGGGTGCCACTAGCCAAGTCAAGTGCCTACAGACTGTTGTACCCCTGTGCCCAGCCCTCCTGTCCTCTGTCTGCATGCCCAGCCCCTCTGCTCTGAGCAGCCGTGGGCAACTTCTCCTGCTCCTGGGAGGGCTCATGCTCAGTGTTGCTGAGCAGAGAGGCAGCTGCCTGCATCACAGCTGTGGGGCTGCAGTCCCATTCCAGTGTTTCCAAAGGATCTTCCCCCAAGTGCCTACATCTGGCCCTTCTGCCTGGGGGCCATTTCCTTCTGAGTAGGACCAAAAGAAGAGACCGATCCCTGCCCCAGTGCCCTCTCCTCTTCCCTTTTTCATCAGAGCCTGTGTGGATGAGCAGACTTGTCCCTGGTTGCTTGCTGCCAGCCCAAGTGCTCCTGCTCTACCATGCCTTGTGCCACCTTATTCCATGCCACAGTGCTGCATTTCCCTTCTGATGGCTGTGTGCCCAGATGGGGGGACCCTGCCCTGGTGTATCTGCTCAGGTGGGGTGGTGGAGCATGCAGGGGCAGTGGTATGGGACTCAAGGGCCCAGCTTGCCCAGTACAGTACACATGCCCTGTGCCTAGTACACAGCAGGGGTTGTGACAGCCTGAAATTCCTCCCCCCACAGCAAGCCCAGGTTGCCTTGCCTTCCAGTGCCTGGGCTGGGTGCTTAGCATGTGCTTTAGCCACACTTACCTGATCCTGTATGGCAGCTGCTGGCATGCCCCACAGTGGGGGAGGCCGAGCCTAGCCTTGCCTTGGACCACTTCCACTCCTGCAAACTCGACTTGAGCAATAATTGCCCCTAGAATTAGTACCTGGGCTCTCCTGCTTGGGACCAAGCCCTGCTCTGGCCCAGCATGAGTACAGCAGAGGATGGTTGTAGTGTGCCCTGCTGTGGTGTAATAGTGAGCACCTCTGTGGATCCAACTGAGCCTGGTTGAAGGTGTACTCTGCCCTATAGCAGGGCCATGCAGTAGCTCTACTGGGCCTGGTGCCCATCACCTGCTCTGGCTGTAACCAAAACGATGCTGGTGGCCTTGAGGATGAGGTGAAGGAGCCAGACCCTGTCAGACTGGGCTGCTCTTCTATCACAAATAAACAAACAGAAGGAGAAATGGCTCTGCCCTCTTGTTTTTGCTGGCTTGCTGTGCTTGGAAGCTGTTCCAGGTGCATGGTCCCGCCCAGTGTTATTGGAGGCAGGGCTGGGAGAAGCAGCTGGAGTAGCAGGTTTGTGTCTTGGAGGGAGAAGGCGATAGCAGTGTGCTGATGAAGCAGATGGCAGATTGTTTCCAAGTGCTTTAGTAGAGCTGTGCTGAGGGCAGGAAATGTGTCAAGGCTCCTGTTGTGAAAGTGGCTCCACCCTGCTAAAGAATGGCTGGGGTGGAGTGCGGGTGTAGACCAGGAACTGGGCCAGCTGCCCTGGAGAAGCTGCTGCTTTTCAGAAATTCTGAGGAGCTGAGGTGCAGCAGAGCAGGGAATAGAGACCCTGGAAGCCCAGGAAATGGGGAAACAGTGTTCTGTTGTTTTGTGCATCTACTGAAGCCAAAACTGCTGCCATCTGTGATTGTCCATGCAGTGTCTGTCCATGCAGAGCACGGATGAGGCTGGTCAGAGGGAGGGTTGTGTTGTGGTTGCCTTTCTCTTGCTCCAGCCAGTGTTCCTGGCTGGGCTCTGCCCTCCTTACCACCTGAGACAGTCTGCCTTCCCCTCAGTGCTGCTGAGTTCCAGTGCTGCCTTCACCACCTCTGCCCAGGGCCCTCCTGAGCAGGGGCAAGCCTAGCTGCTGACTCAAGCCTGGGACGAGGGGTGGGTATCTGGCTGGGCTGCCTGCAGCTGGGAGGGGTGCATTAGATCAGATCAGCAGGCCTCCAGGAGCTGAGTTTCACTGTAGGTTTGATTGGGGTGTGGGAGAACTTCAGTGGGTGTCCAGCCCAAGCCTCAGAGTGAGGAGAAGCTCTGTTCACCCTGTCTGAGCTGCAGTGCACCTCGGGGCCATGCTCTGAAATGTAGGAAAACCTCTACAAGTGAACTAAACTGGTGTGACCAATGGGCCTAACTGCACATGGGCTTCACCCTGTTTTTACGGGCTCAGTGCCCTTGTATGTACAAAACCTTAAAATGGGATTTGGCTATAGTGTTCTCCAAGCTGGTGCTGCTGCTTTGTGGGCAAGGACTGGCAGGAGAGCTTATTCTGGTCCCTGCTGAAATGGTATGTAACACTAGTTCAGTACTCAGAAGTCACCACTGCAGGTGACAGTCCTGTCTAGCCTCCTTCTCCCCTCCAGCTGACTCTTACATAAAGACAGGACTGTCTTTGCTTTTTTCCAAAATAGTAACAATACTTTAAACTACTTATGCTTGGTATTTTAAAGTGAGCTGTTCCCTTTGTGTGCTCTGTTCCCCCTTCCTCCAATTGTTCCTGTTGTAATCTTTATGTGGGTTTGTGATTTATACCCTGTCATGGTCAGTCTAGGCTGCTGCTCTAAGCTGGATTCATTCCTTATATGGCAGCATTTCCTGGGTCTGCTGGGTCAGCTTCCAGCTCCTTCCTCTGCTCCTCCTCTCTCCAAGGCAGTAGGACCAGTATGGGGCCAAAGGGAGACACTATACTATCATCACCCTCCAGTAATGCTCAGAGGTCTTTCAAGGGGTGTATAATGCACAGCTTCTTGGGGTGGATATGTGCTAAGGAGAGAGGCAAGACAGGCTCTGTCTGAGAAAGACAAACTGTTATTACAGGGGAGTGAACAAACTACACCAGCTCTTAGGCATGTAAAATCTTCCTTCCAGGGAAGCCTTAAACTGCTCTGGAGCCACAGAGCCTGTCTGTGCTAACTCTCAGCATTAAGCTGCAGGGGTGTGGGGCAGGGCTGCTACACCAGCAGCACAGCTCTGGGGCAGAGTCAAAATTTGCATGTGGGTTCCTGCTCCCTTCCTCATTAAGACCAGCTGCTGTCCTAGAATTTGCTTCTGAAGAGGAAGGAGAGCACTCTCTTCTTCCCCTGGACCCCCCCTTGCCCTTCCATAGGTGGCCAAATGGGGATGCACCAACAGCCTCCGGGGCCAGTGCTGGGCTCAGCTGCTGCAGTCTGGTTTTGGGGTTGTGCCCCCCTGCACCCAGCAGTAGGTGTGGTGCTGCTGTAGTGGGTGTGGGGTGCGTTCAGGCTGGCCTTGGCAGAGTGCAAGTTGCTGCCAACAGTGCCCCCTTGAAGGATCCAGCTGGCTTAAAGCTCAGGAGGCAGAGCAGCAGCCTGGTGCCAGCTACACCATGGCACCATGCTAAGAGGAAGATGAAAATAGTTACCAGTAATCCACCCTCAGCTAATCACAGGCTGGGGGGAGGAGCAGGCTTTGGTGAGAGGCTTTGCACAGGCTAAGGTGCCAATAGTCAGCTGTGCAGTGTCCCTGGCAGCCCCTGGCTGTGCTGGTGCAGTTGGACAGACATGGGTTTGATGCAGCCCCCTGACCTCAGACACTGCATGGTGGCTGTGGCCTTGTTGGCTCTGGTCAAGGCTCAAATATGCTCCCTGAAACTTGTGCCAGCACAACTGAGCCTGGAAAGAAAGCATTTTTCAAGTGAGGGGAAGTCATGGTGCACCATACCAAATGTCAGCTGAGCCCTGCTGCGGGCTTCTCTGCATGCAGCCTCAGCTTGGCACCAGGGCCCCCCCTCAGCAGGAGGGAAGGACAGATAGGGGGGCAATGGGATCTATGACTAAGAGCTGTACAGGGTGTTGATGGTGCTTTGGGTGCCTCATGCAATGTCCAAGCTCACTGTGGCAACATAAACTAAGCTTTAGTTTTTGCATCAGATTTCATGCCATTGCCAGCTCCTTTCTGGCCTTGGGGGTGATTACAGCTGTTCCTGCATGTTTCCAGCCCCTGCCCCCCTTTTATTTTCCTCAGCAGCATTTGGTTTCTAAATTCAATGCTAACTCTCTGCAGAAATAACTATTCTACCCTAGTACCATGAAGAGCAGGCAGTGTTGGCTGCAGCACAGAGGCTGGGTGTAGCAGAACAAGGCTGACTGCTGTGTGCAGCTAACACTACAGCTCAGACTGCCAAAAACAAGTCACCAACCTGCTCTGGCACAGGTGATCACTGCTGGTACTTGCCTGCAGAGGCACAGTAAGGCCCACCTTGCCCAGAGAGGCAGGACATAGCAGAAACTGGGGACACACATCCACTGAGCCTTGCTCCTTCCCCCCACAGCTATCACCAAAGCAGCAGCAGCTGGGCAGAGCACCCTCCAGTGCCAGGGGCTGGTTTAGGGTAGCTGGCTCATGGCTCTGGGGCGGCTGAGGCAAGGCAGGGATCTGTCCACCTCACCCCCAGTGCTGGGCTGGGAGTTTTGTCACTGATGAGGGATGGAGGATGAGGGGGGCACCCAGGCTCTCACCCTGTTATAAAGGAAACCAAGAATACAATGTTATGGTGGCCCCCTCTCTCCCCCAACACCATAAGGCAGTATCCAGCCAGAGAGCCCATGCCTTGTGTCTTTCAAGGCTACAGCTTCCCCCTGGGGTGCAAGCAAGACACAGCCCCCTCCCTCTAATGGAGCTGCACTTGTGGTCAGCCTTAAGATGTGGTGACACATCTGCCTTAGCTGGGACAGATACAGAAGTACAGACAGTGCATAGCATTCTTCTCCCAGGACTTCAGGGCTGTGCTTGGGTCAGGCTGCCTGCAAACTGGCCCTCAAGAACAAGAGCTCCACCATTTGCCCAGATCACAAACCCTAGGAAAGAGAAGCTTAGTTCTGAACCATAGCTGATGGTGAAAAGTCAATTAAAGCACTTTATTAACGTTTAAAATACTGTACAGTATTTAAATACAACTTTTCCCCCTTCCCACATCTCACATGCTTATCGGATTCCCTGGTGAATGATGCTGCTTTTGGCACTGTTTGCCTTCTCTTTCTCCTTCTTCTTTATGGGGTCCATCTCAAAACAGCGCCAGAGACGCAGTGTTTCATCAGCAGCTGCCGAGGCCACTGTTGCACCGTCAGGGCTCATAGCCAGGTTCAAAACCCTGGCAGTGTGACCTGAGGAGGAGGTGGGCAGTCAGAGCTGGGCTGACCTGACTCACCACATACCCTGCTCCCACCAGTGATCCAGTTTGCTTCCATATGCCCCGAGAGCCCCACCAGCTTGCATAGCTGTCCCCCCACCATGCTATAGCAGCATGAATTCACACCCTAGGCATGCATTTGAAGTAATGATCTTTCTTCAGCAGCCCATGGGAGTGCCTCCCTCTAGCAGCATGCCTCTGGACACCATTCTGGAGTGATGCTCCATGGGTCTGCTTAAACCAAGGATTAGAAGTGCCTTCAGCCTCTAGCAGCCCTCCCTTCCCCAGGCAAAGGTCCCAGCCTACCTCGCAGCTCAGTGACCTTGGCCATCGTTGGATACTTCCATACAACCAGCTGATTCTGTGCAAAGCCATGGCCTGAAATGAACTCCTTGTAGTTTGTTGACCACAGGATGGAACAGACCTGGGAGGAGGCAGTAATGCAGGTAAGACAAGCTGCTTGTGCTGATGCTCACCATCTGGAGATGAGCATGGTCCTTCTCTTTTCCTGTGCCTCTGGGCAGCAGAAGCCAGAACCTTTCCATTGGTGTCCTTCCAGAAGATGTTTGTCACCACATTAATGTTCATTGCTCACCTGAGAATGGGCATCAACAGCACTCAGGCAGGAGCCAGAACAAACATTCCAGATGCGGATGTGTCTGTCACTTGTCCCACCTCCAGTGGCTAGAACATTTGACTGCCATGGACACCACGCCACAGCCTGAAGAAAGAGTTAATTACATGAGAGGCTGCCTGTACACAGCCAGTGCTGCATGCCTGCCTTGCACACAGACACATGCCCACCTCGCTCTCTGCATCCCCATACTCACCTTGACAGCACCCTGGTGCTGAGTGAAGGTCTGTACAGGAGCAAACTCTCCACTGTCCCCCTGGGTGCATGGCCAGATATTCACCAGGTTGTCATTGCCACCGCTGGCCAGGTAGCGGCCATCTAGAGACCACTTGAGTCCACACACCTCTTGCGTGTGGCCGGCGAGCGTGGCCACATGATGCTCAGCCACTCTGACATCATGGTGGTGGATGTGCCCAGTCCGTGCCCCGCTGCAGAGAGATGATTTACAGGCTTAGGCCTTTCACCAAAATCCATTCTTGTGCTGGTGCACAACTGCTGAACCTGGCACTGGTTTCAACCAGTGCCACCAGCATCACTGGCCTGTTGGCATGAGTGAAACATCCACAGCAGCTCTTCTTCCCAACTTCAGCTCAAAGGGTAAGAGAGAAGAGAGGCTGTCTCACCACAGTCCCACCAGAGCAAGCTGGGTAAGAATCCCAAGCCAGGACAAACTCCTCTCTGGCATCCCTGACCTGCACCACGCACAGATCTAGGATAGGACTCTGCCCTTCACCTACCCCCACCCACTGCTTTACCTGGAGAGGATGTAGCTGTTCCAGCTGAGGGAGCCCACACGGGAGGAGTGACTGGTCATATTGCGGAGGCGTTTCTGCTGCTGGATGTCCCATAGCTGGAGGAGCAGAGCAGTAAGTTTTCCACAGGATGAGGAAACCCAGCCCTGTTGCTTTGCCCCCCTAGGAACCTCATTTCAGAGGCTCTGGCATTCAACCTTGTCAGTGTGGGAGCAGAAAACAGTTTGTACCTCATGCCTACAGAACATAAAGTAACCCCAGATGTCGGCCCCAAAACCAGACTGCTGCTGCAGTTGGTCACTGGCCATGGCTGCACACCCTTTCACACCATCAAGACAAGTCTGAGTGCATTGCATCCTCCTTGTGCTAGCCAAGCCTTTGTACCAACACCCCACAGCTGGGTACCAACACCCCACAATCCCTAGACAACACCTCTGGTTTTATTTCTGCACTCACCTGGACCTCAGCATTACTTGTACCAACAGCAAGGTAGTTTCCTTCTTTAATCCATGATACAGAGGAAACATAATCATCTGGATGCTCCATCTGCAGCAGCTGGATAATCTCCCCCGTGGTGTGATTCCATAGATAAACAGAGTTGTCCAGAGCCACTGCCAGGAAGTTCTGAGAGCTCCAGTCAATGAGATTCAGGTCTACAGTTTGGAAGAGCAATGCAGGTCACACTGTGCTTACCTGGAGAGCCCTGCCCTTAACCAGTGCTGACACCAGGTCTTACCCCTGCACCAGGGGTGCCTGTGCACATACAGATACAGCTAAGGGACAGCCTTCTAGGTGTCACCATGCCCAGCTAACGGGGTCAGGTAAGCCATGATCCAAGTCACCTACACAGTACTCTGGAATTACCATCTCTATAAGGCTACAACAGGGACACTCCAGAAGTGGCCCATGCCAAGACACAGAAACAGCACAGTTGGAGCTCTAGTTCTTCAGACCAGACTGTCCTGGGAACTGCACTCCAGTGCAGAACGATCTCAGTGCCCAGCACTCAACACTGCAGCCTACTTACAGTAGTCATTGCGGATCTCTGGCGCATCCAGAATCCGATCTGGCATTGAGGGAATGTATCTGCCATTCTTCCTGCTGGATCCAGGTGTCATTTTCTGACTGTAGAGCACTTTCAGGTTATTCTGATAGCCTGTGTGCAGAGGAACAGATTTTGTTAACGTGATTTACTGTTTGTTTCCTCCCAGCTAAGCACTGCTCACCCAACTAGAAATCCTTTCCAGTGACAAGTCTTGAGAAAAGAGGTAAGCTTAGAAGGACACAGTGTGCAACATCACTGGAAGCATGAACTGCTGCAATGGGGTGAGCTCTGATTCCCTAATTAATTAAACAAGTTTAACTGACAAACACTTGTTTTTCTGTATTCCATTATGTTTAGCAACAGTTAAGTTAAAGTGCACAGCAGAGAGTCTGAAGCTTTTACGGACCTCAGGAAGGTTTGCCACCTACAGTACAAGTGAGCAACTTGCAGTCACTTCAGCTTCTGTAAATGAATTCATCATAGATGTTATGCAGCCCTTCAAACTCAGGAAACCAAGGGAGACTCCAGTGTGCATGGGAGCTCTGAGAAGCAGCTTGTTGATTTCATGTGTCTGACACAGGGCCTTCATCTTGCTGTTCCCCAGCCCAGATCTCTGCTGCTGAGTCAACTCTCACAGCCCCTGTATCTACCATACCTTCTGGAGCATTCTGTGGCTTTCCACTGAGGCGGAGGATCTTTGCCTCTTCGATATCAAAGCCATTCAGATTCACTGCCCAGGCTTTCTGTTGCTCCTGCAGAGACAAACCAACTTCAGTGAGATGCATTTGAAACACAAAGCTCATGCTGCACTTAAAAACGGTGGCTGGCAGAGCATACACCTAAGGCCTCTTCTCTCAGAATCAGGAGGTGTATGGCTGTGCTGCAGACAGGCAGCTCAAAGTAGTTTTTCCTTCGACAATGGCTCAGAGTTCTGTTCACATTTTTGTACATATGTGGGGCAAATTCAGCATCATTTCATTGCCAGTGTGGAAAAGCCACAGCCACAAGGGACCAAATGCTTCATAAACAGCTTTCAGAACACAATGTACACATTCCAGAATAGTTCTCCATCTAGAGATTGTCCTAGAATAGCTACCACCAGCAGTTTGTGCACAGGGTCATAGCTCTGTGTCTCTGTAGCCTGATATATTTTAAATCTCACTAGCCCAAAGTTGAATTTTGCTACCAGAAGCAGCACAGACTAGAGTGAGTGGAAGTAGAGATGTAAGGCTCTGTGATCAACTTTGTGCTGAGGGAAATGTCCCTACAGAGGTGCTACACTAAGGCTCCCCTGTAGCAGCTGTGTACCTGTTCCATTCACAGGCTCTACAGCTTCCATTTCACCCCAGGCTTCTGAAGTCCAGAGCTAGAGGAAGCAGTGGCCGGGGCTGTCAACCCTATGTGCCCACTTGATAGCACTTAAAGCTTGCTTCTCTGTAAAAAACCAGGAAAGACTAGGTCTTTGTTAGTGATCATCAGAGTAACAGTAACTTGGCAACATGCTCACCTTCTTGGTAGGTGACTCCTCAGCAGGGTCATTTTCTTTGGTTAGGAGGAAATTTGCCATCTCCATCTGCATAGTGCTGCGGTTGGGAATATAGCGATCTCCCCCGGCCTTTGTTGGGGTGTTCTGGATTTTGGATCCAGATTTACCTGTATTTACATGCATTAATATTGTTTTACAGCAACTGAACAGCCTGTATTCCAGCTTTCAAGAGACAGCAAACCTGGCACTCTCCCGCATCACAGCTACCAGCCAAGTTCCAGACCAGCAGGACTCAAGAGAACTCATGCCATCCAGTCACAACTAACTCATATTTATGCCCCCTCCAGTATAAGGCACTAAGCTCTGGTTAGGGACTGCCAGGAGAAAACTCCTTGGCTCTAGTGCAACAATTCCAGAGTTCAGAGGTAAGTGAAGGACACAAAGTTACATCAGATAAAGCTGTCAGCAGACAGTCCTGGTCACTTACCCCAACACAGCTGTGCCAAAGCTCAGCTGAGGGCTCAGCTCAGCAGCTGACTCAGCCCCACTGCACAGACTTTAGCCCACCTCATGGTGGGGAACTCTCAGGAGTCAGGGCAGCCCGGCACAAACCCCAGAACCTCACGGCTAGAGGGAACCATCCCGGGCGACGCTCCTCCCCCCACTCACCGGGTGTTTTGGACGGCGTTTTGCTGGAGCTGTGGGAGCGATTGGCCGGCTTCATGGGCGACAGGACGGTGGCAGGGCTGGGTACGGGGCCTCCGCTCTCTTTGGCTTTGCGCTGCCAGCGGGCGGGCGGCGCGTTGGGGATCGGCGTGTCCAGCTTCAGCAGCCCGTGCAGGTCCGCCTCGAACACGAACTGCGCCATGGCTCTGCGGCCGGGCGGGCGGCGTTAGCGGGGCCCTGAGCAGGGACACCGGGCGGGCTGCAGCCCTCCTCCACCTGAGGGTCCCCCCCGGCCGCTCCTCAGACCCGTCTCCGCCACATGGCCCGCCCGCCCCGGCACCTCTTCACACACATGACTCCCCCCCTCCCCGGGCCTCTCCTCAGACCCCTCTCCAACACGGGACCACCCCCCCACGCCGCTCCTCGGGCCCCTCTCCACCACACGACCCCCTCCCTCTCTCCCCCAGACCGCCCCCTAGAAGCCGTTTCTCCGCACCCTCCCACCACTACGTCGCGCCTCAAGGCTCCCTTCGCCACCAGAGTCTCTCTCAAGGTCCGATTCGCCTCCGAGCTTGCCTCCCACCCTCCCCCCAACCGGGCCTCCGTCTTCCCCGCTCCCCATCGCGGGTCGCCACCCCAGCCCTGCCCGCCCCTCACCTCCGTGCTGCGGCCAAGGCTCACGCAGCCCCACTCCGCGGCAGCATTTAAACCCGGCACGGCCGCTCCTCCCATTGGCCGCTTCAAACCCAACCGCCGCCCGCTGCCATGGCGACCACCGCGCGCCGCACAGCGATTGGCTGAGCCACGGGGCGAGATAGGACCCTTCCCTCTCCCGCCCCCCCGGCCCCTCCAGTGGGTGGGTGGTGGGGAAGGGGGTGGAGCTGCCCCCCTCTGGTGCCCCGCCAGGACAGAGAACCGGGACCGGGAGCGGGAGCGGGTAGCCGTGAAAGAGAGGGGAGGCCGGGTGTTTGGGCGTCTCGTTTATGTCGGTCGGGGCGCGGCTCAGGATGGCCCGCGCGGGTCCCATCCGCTCATGAGCAGGTAGGACTGGTTGGCGATGTCGGTGCTGGGCAGCCGGCCGGCAGCGTGCTCCGGCGGTGGGGGCGACGCGTCCCGCTCTTCCCGCGGGCCCGGCAGCACCTCCAGCAGGCAGGGCAGGACGGCCTCCTCCGGCGGCTGCTTGTAGAAGGCGCTGGCCTGGGGAGAGACAGTGGGGGGCACGGTAAGGGAGGCTTTTCGAGCTGCCCCCGTAGGGGCTCAGCCCCGGGGGTGCCGGTCCAGCCCCCTGACCTGGCTGTGCCTGCCGCTCTCCTGGAGGAAGCTGCCCAATGCGCGGTGCAGGTCGGGGACGGGAGGCCAGAGCTTCTGTTTCACGTTGCTGGGTGAGGGGAAGGGGTCGTCGAAAGCAAACAGCAAGTCCTGAGGTGCCCTGACGCCCCTGGGCAGGATGCTCATGCCTGGTGCTGGACTGTCCCTCTCCTCCCTCCCTCCCTGGCCCGGGCACAGCACTTACCTGTAGAGCGAGGGGAAGGTGCACCGCAGCCCCAGGAGCACTCCCGTGAGGAGCAGCGGCGCCACCGTAATGCTTGGGATGATCCAGCCTGTGTCGAAGGAGGAGCACTGGGACTGTAGCCCCGACTCTCCACCACCACTGAGCCCTTCATAGCCCTGTCACCCTCTGCCTAGTGCTCCCCGTTCCATTTCCAGTACCGTGGATCTTGTGCCCTCCAGACATGTACTCCTCTGGCTGCAGCCTCTGCCTTTGCCTGCCCCTTACCTGCACTGGCCATGGTGTCAACCACAACAGGTTTGGACCAGGCACTCCAGCTACCCCGGTACCATGGTCCACTGGGCTGGGCCCGCACCTGGGCATGATAGCGGGCACCTGGCTGTAGGTCCAGGACTTCTTTCCTGGCTGCCTGGGGGACCTGCAAGACCTGCAGGGCAGATCTGAGCTGGAGATGGTGGTTATTGCCGGGCAGCCAAGGGGCAGCACTGCCGTGTGCCGTCCATTCTGCCTCACCTCACACAGACCGCTTGCAGGCTGTGGAGGTGGCGTGGGCTGCTCCATAGAGACCCAGCAATTCCTTACCTTCCAGTCATGGCTGTTTTCCATGGCATAACGGACCTGGTAGTCCAGCTGCTCTGCCAGCACCTCCAGAGGTGGCAGCCACTGCAGGCTTAGCTGTCCCTGTGACACTGTTGCCTGCACCAGCTGCGGGGCATTTGTGACCACTGTTTGGGATGGAGACATGTTGCTGCCATGGAATGGGATGTGGGATGCTGTGACCCCTGTCAACCAGGCATGGACAAGAGCAGAGGCCATGGTGGTGCTGGGACTCACCAGCCTGGTGCAGCCAGAAGGGCTCCTTGAAATAGCTGAGTGTGGGTGGTACATGGAGCCGGGTGATGTTCACCAGGACAGAGATGGCGCTGCCAGCCCTAGGCTGGAAGGTGCAGGTGTGGGTGCCCTGTGCCCCCACACTCACCTCCTCACACTGCTGCCATGCATCTTCCCTGCATGAGGAGCGGGGAGCCAGTCAGCCCTCCCCTCAACCACTGCCTAGGGATACCCTCTCGCTGCAGTCAGTGCTGCCTCCCTCGTCTCACATGCCCAGAAATCCCAGCTCTGCCTATACTGAGAGTGGCAGCGTGGCTGGGAGCAGTGGTGGGGAGGTGTGAGGTTGATGGCTGTAGGGTAGGGCAGGGTACAGAGCCAGGTGCAGAATACTAAACAGAGCTGGTGGTCCCTGGGATGTGTTGCCCCTCCACCTGAGTGGCATGTCCCTACCATGCCCCTTACCTCATGCCGACCCCACTCGGGGGTGCCTGGTAAAAGAGCTGGTGGGAGCTGCCTGGTTCTGTGGGGTCCCAGCTCCACTCACAGCGCATGTGTTGCAGGTCAGGGGTGCTGCAGCACAGCCCGATGTCTCCTGGGCAGGCAAGAACCAGAGCAGGGAGTGGGCTGCTTACCCCTAGCCCCCCAAAACCCAGGTGGTGCACTGTGCCCACCCCAGGACTGCCACCCCTCACAGCCCCACATGTGGGTGCCTCCTTGCCATGCCAGCCAGCACCTTGGTGGTGGGGAAGGCTTCTCACCAGAGGAATGGGGTGTCTCTGCAGCCACTGCCTGTGACCAGGGCCCCCAGACGCCATCCAAGGAGGTGCCGTCGGGCTTGCTGCGCACCTGGATGTGGTACCTCACTCCTGGCCGCAGGTCCCGGAGGACCACCCAGGTGTTAGCCTGGACCAGCCCCTGTAGGAGAGGGGCCAGGCTGGGAAGCGGCTGTGGACCCTCCAGTTCCCCTGCCTGTTCCTGGCCCCTCTATCTACCTGCCCCACTCCCGGGGAGGCTGCAGCTGCCCCGGCCGTGGGTGTGTGGGTGCTGAGAGATGGATTGATGGAGGGGTCCCGTGGGCGCTCCCCATTGGAGTCCAACATGGTACTGCATGGCATCTGTGAGGAGCCAGCAGGGCAGAACCGCACCTCGTAGAGGAAGAAGTTCAGGTAATCGCTGAGCGGTGGCTGCCATGACACGCAGAGCTGCCCCACATCCCCAGCCCAGCGGGCCGTGATGTTTGCTGGGGGAGCGATGAGACCTGTGAGGAATGAGCCGGGGTGTTTGCATCTAAGCACACCCAGTGGACCCCCAGGGCTGCCTCCATGCCCAGTGTGCTGCCAATGCCTGCTGGCAGGCAGAAGTGCAGGGGACTCGGGTCTGGGGGCTGTCCTGGTGTTGCACGGGTGTTACCCAGCAGGAGGGACTCACCCACCGCATCCACGCTCAGCTCCCGCCAGTACTTGGTCTGGTTGGTGGTGGCATCCAGGACACGGAGATGGAGCTGGGTGAAGAGCCGCACATCCTGGCTGGGGAAGATGCAGACGTGCCGCATCCCACCGGCCCCGTGGTGCCATGTGGAGACCGTGCATGCTGTGGGCATGTCTCTGAGGGATGGAGAGCAGGATCTTGGAGCCCCCCATGCCTCCTGCCCAATGCCAGGCTGGAGGAGGGGGGGGACCTGAAGCACAGCACTGAGACCTTGGTGTCATCAGCTCCTTCCCTGTTCCCCCATCCCCTGCAGGGTACCACCTCCGTGGCTCTGAGGGACAGGCACAGTCCCAGCCCTGCTGCAGGGTGTGTGGTTGCTTCTATGGTACAGAGCTCCTGTGGGCTCTCCGCCATCTCTCCTTGCAATGGCATAGCATGGAGAGCTGTGGCACCCTGACCCTGTTGCTCTCTGTGCAGCAAAGAGAGAGGCTGGGTTGTGGCCCCACCACCTCCTACCTGCTGTACCAGTAGTAGAAGTGGCACTTGCCGCTTGCCACCTCCTCATCCCAGAAGCAAGTGAGGTCCTCGAAGGAGCGGGAGAAGCAGAGAATCGTCTCAGGCACCTCTGCCAGCAGAGCAGCATCTGGGAGGAGCGTGGACATGAAAGATCCCTTGGAATCAAACCTGGCCCTTGCCCACCTGCATGCCCGCTGTCTGGTTTGCCCCTCAGGCTGCTCTGTGCAGGCAGCTGGGGCAGTGTGGGAATGGATATGGTGCAGATGCCCTCTGCCAGCTTGGCATGGCAGGGAGGGATGCAGCACAGGTGCCAGCTGATGGCTTGCACTGAGGACCTGGCTAGCAGCACGGTTCACCACCAGCCAGCCCCACCACTCCCCCCTCCTCAGTACTCGAGGTCCTTTGGAACAAACAAACAGCCCAAAATAGCCTTGTGGCCAGAGAGGGGCTTGGGGCCTGTCCCCAGGGATCGGGGGGAAGCACCCCTGCTCATGCCGGAAAGTGCCGGAAGTGAGATAAGGAGGAGCAGTGCCCCAGGGAGAGGGAAAGGGCCTTGGGGCTGGTGTAGGAGTATGTGGTCCTGAGATGGACAGGATGCTCCTACCACAGCCTTGGGACTATTTGGTCAGGGGGGCTGTGGGTTTCTCTGCCTCACTTAGCAAGCCACCCTCCTTGGCATTGCAGGGATGAACTGGAGCATCACACCCTGCAGGATGTCCATCCGAAAGCACTGGTGGCTTTGCTGGCACACAGGTGCCCACCTCACTGACAGAGAAAAGGGGACAGCACCAAGATGCACATGTGTGAAGCACAGGGGTGGCCTTGCTGAACTCAGTATTGCTCCAGCACCCCTTCTCCACTTCTGCCTCTGCAGTGGAATCTGCTCCAGCTCTCCTCCTCCTCTTCCTGTTTGGATATGCTCTCTTTCCCAGGGGCTGCCCCCAGCTACAGGACCCTAAAACAAGATCCCAGCACCTGACCCTGCTCCACATGCTGAGTGCATCCACTCTATGTGATACCTGCCCTGTGCTGCCAAGTTGAGCTCTCCCTGGGTGAAGAATAAGGGACAGTCCCCAAATGTCCTTGCCACCTTCTCAGTATCCCTCTGCTCAACCTATCCGTTTCCTTGCCCAGGCTCCCTATCCCAGTTCTTCTTTTCCCAGCTCACATCCCCTCCCTGCAGACCACAGCCCCTCTTCCTGCTCTTCCCTTTTTGCACTCCATTGGTCCCACATCAGGCCTCATGAGGCTCTGTGACCCCCCCCAGCTCCCAGCACAAGGGGATGGGGCAGCCAGGGCCCAGAAGCCTGGTGGCACGGGGATCTGTGACATTGGTGGAAGACCACACTGGTCCTGTGGGTAACCAGAGCATCTTTGCTGGGTGCAAGCTGTTTCCTAGGGAGAGTGGCCACATGGTTCTGCAGCCCTCATCAGCCTTACTTGAGGCATGATGGTGCTGCAGAGGCTCTGGGCAGAGGGAGGATGAGTCCAGCTTGGTTCCTCCCAACACCCCTGCAGGGGTGACTCAAGAAATGCTCCTGAGCCCGCTATGGCCAGAGACCTGGGATGAGGCTGGAGAGATGAGCATGAGATTGACAAGAATTTGTTCAGTTAATGCTTTTTATGGTGTTATAAAAAGTGTTAAAAGGGCTAAGGAGAGGCTCAACGAAGGCCTGAAACTGGAGAAAGCTGGGAAGCATCTCAGCCAGGCACAGTGAGCCAAGCTGGGGCCAGCTACTGGCTGAGCTGATGATTCTTGGTGGGGCAGATAGATCTTGACAAGTCTGTCTCAGGAGCATTGGGATTAGCCCAGCAGTGCCACAGCATTACCTGCAGTGCAGAGTTGTGCCATCAGATGTTAGCTTGAATTTGGCTCAGACCCTTGTTATGGTAGCTTCAAGAGCTTTTGATGTGCAGGGAGTCCCTCTGCCACCTGTTCAGGGCTGGGAGCTCCAGGCTGCCATCCTAAAGGGATGCCTCAGGGCAGCCAGTTCCTGCCCACAGAGAGCAGGGATGTCTTTTTGCTCCAGGCACCCCAGGCTGTCCCATGGGTGAGAAGGGGGCTCCATTGTCCACACTGAGCACACCCAACACACCCTTCTGGGATGCTCCCTCCCCAGCCCCGCAGGTTCTGGCTGCTCTAGAGTTACTCCCTGCCCACACCTGGTGTGACAACTCCTCTCTGTCCCATCCCTTGCAGGAGAAAATGGCCCCAAAGACCTACCTTGGGATGTCACTGGCTCAGGGGTTGATGGCAGGCTGTGGAGGCTGGTCAGGATGGCGGGGAGCAGTGAGAGCAGCTGGCCCCGGCGCAGGCAGGCTGCCATCCTGCATCCCATGTGCCGGGGCCAAGCGTGCCACGTTTGGCCCTTTCCAGTGCCCCGGGAGCTTCTGCAGCTCCTTCAGGCAATACCTTTATCTGGGAAGTGATGGCTGTGCAGCTCAGGAAGCCTGGCTGGAGGCTCCCCCCACCCCATCGCCGGCACTTCCCCGTGCCCAAAACCACCGTGCCGCAGCCCCTCCGCCGCCAGCCGCAGTGCCAAGAGAGACTGCTCCTATCAGATAGGCAGCACGTCCTGTCCTTGTGGCTACCGGCATGCTGGGAGGCTGGAGTAGGAAGAAAAACAACCCCTGAGAAGCCAAGGAGGCCCCAGTACAGGGCAGGGCAGGCTGTTGGGGGCTGCAGACACTTGGGAGCATGGGGCTCCTGTGGCTGCTCTGTCTCCGTGCCACCCTGTGCCACCTGGCACCGGTCTGCTCTGCATGGCCCAGTGGCATTGTCCCGGTGGCTGTGCTGGGAGGAAGGTGGCAGGCACAGGGGACACTGGCCGGGTCTACATGGATGCTAGTTGGTGCTTGTGAAGGAGCAAAACTTCTGTGGTGGGGTCCTGCAGGCATGCTCAGCCTCATGCCAGTCCACCACTGCTCCTAGAGGGGTGTCCCACCCTGCTGGAGTGCAGCACTGAGGCACAGCCTGGGGGGCACTAGTTAGGATGCAAGGAGCTGCTCACACATGCATCCTCACTGAGCCAATGATGGGTTGTTGTCTCCTTGTCCTGACAGCACCAGGATCACTGAGGGGAGAAGAGAATGGCCAGCAGCAATTTGTCACAGTCAAATTTTGTCAAACCAGCCTCACTTCCCTTTCCATCTGGCTTTGCCATCAGGGAGGGAAAAAGCAGAAAAGCCCTTGGTTTCATCAGGGCTGATGATGCTGCCTCAGGTGCTGTTCCCAGCTGGCAGCAGAGGGGATGCAGGCAAGGGGGCAGGGATAGGGGCAGTGGCACATGCTGGGCTGCCTGTGAGGGACAAACCCCATCACTGCTTCATCACTGGAGACATCAGTGATGGGACAGAGAGGCTGCTTATGGGTGGCTGCATTTGACACCAAAGAGCAGTAGAGGCCAGAATGGGAAATAAGAATTGTATTGCCAGGGTTGAAAGACCTGGAGAAAAAAGACTCTGCCCAGAAGGGCAAATTCCAAATACATCTGCCTTGGGCTGAGATAATGGGCTCTGCTTTTCTGTGGACTGTAGAAGATACAGGGGCAGCTGATGGCAGGCTGGAGCCAGAGAAGATGAAGCCCCCCTGCTGTCAACTAAATAAACTGCAGTCGTGCAGGATGAGCGACCACAGCCAGGGGCAGGAGGGTCAGCACAGAGCCCAGATGATCCTTGAACGGACCAGTACTTGGGACAGAATTGCCCCAGCAGCAATTCTGTGTTTGAGCAGGCTGGTCGGACACGATGGTCCCTGGGCAGGAGCCAGCTGGCCAGGGTGGGAAGGGTGCAGAGCCACACAGTGCTGCAGGGACATTGGCCACTAGAACAGGGCTGTCCCTGTGAAGAGTGGCTGGTTGAGGGGAAGCTGCAGGAACAATTTTTAAGCATGTGAGAGGCAATTGTGCAGAGGAAGGACATGGTCCATTTTCCATGTGCCTTGGGGACAGGCAGTCTTAAATTGGATCCCCATGGCATGATGAGATCTGGGGATTGTCTGAGGGTGCTTGGAATCCCTGGGTCAGAGGACCTCAGCAGGGACAGGATACCCAGGAATGTCCACAGTGTGTCAGCAAACCATCGGGGCCCCACATCCTTCTCCCAGGGGAGAGAAGTGCCATCAGTCAGTCAGAGCTTCAACCCCACATCCCCTCCTATGTACAGCTGCCCATTGCACTACGTTTATTGTCCATAAGTCAGAGCTGGCACCTCTGAAGGGTTACCACAGAGCTGGAGGCTGTGCACAGCCAGTGCTCTTCCTTGTCTCTTTGCTTGGCCCTGTCCCATGCCAGCAGTGACATTCACAGCCCTGCTGGCATCACTTCAAGCCCAGAGCATGCTGAGAGTTGAAGGGCAGGCAGCTGCTGGTTTGCTTCTTCCCTTCTCACACCAAAGCTTGAGCACATGGGTTCAGGCAGTAGCACCCTGGCTCCTGAGAGAGCCCCTCTCCTGCCAGCTCTGCTGTAAACACCATGTTGCTGCTTGTCCTTGGGGGCCATCCCATCATGTCCCCCAGCACTATGGAGCTGTGTTGATGGCTGTTGATGTGCCAGCGTGGCCAGCACATGCTGGGTGGGCAGCCAGGGAAGGGATGGCACAGTCCTGCTGTGGGGAAGGCACTCTTGGGAAGAGACACTGGCATTTGGCTGCGTGGCCCTGGGGAGGATGGGCAGTCCCTTGTCCCCACAGCACTGTCCCAGCAGGCTGGGGCCAGCATTGCCCCTCTGTGCAGTGCCAGTGTAGCCTCACGCCTCCTCGGCGGTGGCATCGATTCCCGCGTAGGTGAAGTTCTCAAAGAGGGCCATGTTCACGTAGGCCTGTGGGGGAACCCCAATTAGGAGCTGGCTGTGGTGGTGTTCCCATCTACCTCCCATCCCTGCTGGCACACTTATAGGCACTGTGCCCAGGGGGATCCCCACACTCCAAAAGAGATGCTGAGGCTACCTCCAAGCATGGTAGGGGTCCCATAGATTCTACAGCTGGATGCCTAAATCCTCCCAACCTCCCTCCAAGGCATGCTCCAGCATGTTGACAAGCTTGGTTCAGGGCAGGTATCCCTCCCCCTGACCCAGGGCAACACCCTGCACCCAGCTCTGCCACCACTGCCACTCACCTTCCTGGCCTCCAGCATGCGGATGAGCTGCATGGAGATCTGGGCGAAGGGCGGGCGCTCGTAGGGGCGGTCACGCCAGCACTGTCGCATCAGCTCATAGCTGGGGGCAGAGAGAGAGTTGTGGCTCAGTGTGCATGGGGGGGAGAGAGGGTAGAAAAATTGTTTGTGGGAGATGGGGGGAAGTAGACGGGAAATTAAAGCTCAGTAAGGGTGTTTAGGGTGTAAGACCTCAGCTCAACCCCCAGACACAGTGCAGAGCAGAACCAGGCAGGAGCTACCACAGGTTGGTGGGAGCCCTGTAAAGCAGAGGGGTCAGGGGACTGTGGTGTCACCCCCAGCCAGGACTCTCTGCCCACTTACACCTCATCATCACAGTTGCGTGGCTTCTCCATGCGGTAGCCCTGGGGCAGCTTCTCATAGAGCTCAGCGCACGTCATCCCGCAGTATGGTGTCCCACCTGTGGCCAAAGACATACAGCTGGCTGTGGCAAGGACAGTCCCTGGGTGTTCCCTTCAGATCTGCAGGAAGACCAGACCTGCAGGGACCCAGGTGTAGGCAGGGTACAGGTAAGAGCCTTACCTAAACTGACGATCTCCCAGAGCAAGACGCCAAATGACCACCTGAAAGGGCAGGAGCCAAGGCTGTGATGGAGCACCCAGCCATGACTTGTTGATGGGCAAGGGGCAAAGCCCAGAGTGGGGGGGGGAGACAGGGCTTGGGCCGGGGTCCCCAGGGAGATGCATCAGCATCATCTGCCATTGCAGCACCCAGAGCAAAAGCATCCCTGTGCTGACCACCTCAGAGAGGGATGGGGGTGGCTGCAGCCGTGCCCCAGCCTTGGTGGCCCAGCCTGCAGGACTTACACATCACTCTTGGTGGTGTACACGCTGTAGTTCAGGGACTCAATGGCCATCCAGCGAACAGGCAAGCGGCCCTGGGGAAACAGAGATCAACTGTCAGGGCAAGGGGGGGGATGCTCTGTGGACAGAGGACAGCTGTGACCCATCCAGTCCCAGTCTGGTGGGTCATTCCTGATGACAGCAGGGTCCTGCCTTCTGCATCAGTGCAGGTCTCATAGAGATGCATTGCTCCTGCCTTACCATTGTCTTCTTCACATAGACCTCTTCCCCTCTGGAGAGGCCAAAGTCGGCAATCTTGGAGGCTAGGTTTTCTCCCACCAGGATATTTCTGGCTGCCAGGTCCCTGTGAATGAACTGGAAAGGGCCAGCAGTGAGCAGGAGCCATCTGCTCCCTCCTGCTGGCTTCAAGGGTCTTGTGCCCTGATGGGGAGTCCCCAAGCCCCAGAGGAATGATGGTCTGGGGGGTCTTCCTGGGGATGTACCTGCTTCTCACTCAGGTACTGCATCCCCTTAGCCACATCTGAAGCAAACTGGAGGAGCTGCTGGGAGGTGAGGGTGGAGGCGGTGCCGTGTTCTTTGGCAAAGGCTGGGTCTGTCTCCAGAACTCGGCTTTTGCGGAGGAAGTCAAGGAGGTTTCCATAGGGAGCATACTCAATGGCGATGTACAGGTAGCCTGGGGGGCAGGAGGAGGTTGGGCTTATGTGTCTCTCACCAGGAAAAACAAATACACAGGTAGGAAGAAGCTGTGGGATTGGGAAGAGTAGAGAAAGGGACAGCCCTCACCTTTATTCTCACAGGCACCCAGCAAGTTGATGATGTTGGGGTGATGGCCCAGCTTGCACAGCACCTCCAGTTCCCCAGCAAAATCCCGGTGGTCATTCTCTGAAGCAAACTCTGGAAGCAAAGAAAGAATGGACACCTGAGTCCTAAAACAAGGGCCCTTCCTCTGCTCTTCCTCTGATGGCCCCTGCCCTTTCTCAGGCCTGACCATGGCCCAGGGGTCAGCCATGTCCCCCAGCCCACCCTGCCCTTCTCCCCACACTGCTCACCTTTGAGCATCTTGATGGCTGCATTCATTTTCAGACCATCCTTTTTGATCATGGCCCTGATGACCTGCCCAAAGTTGCCCTCCCCAATCATGTCCTCAAACTTGATGTCTTCCCACTCCAGGATGGGGTAGCTGAGGGGCTCAGGCTGTGGCTTGGGCCGGCGGGTCAGGGTCAGGGTCCCGGAGTTGAACTGCAGGATGGTCTCTTCCCCCTGGCAGATGGGAGTGGGTGAGGTTAGAGGCACCGGGCACCCCTCTGCCTGCACGGCAGTCCCGGCATGGCAGGCATCATGGGCAAGGGTGGGCTCCGCACCCTCTCCGTGTGGAAGTGAGGTCTGGCTGTGTCCGGACTGGAGGCTACAGAGCGTGACCTGGATCGGGCCGGGACGTGGGGAGCTGGGGACACAGTCCTGGAGGGGCAGGTGGCACTCACCGAGCCAGACTGATACGTAAAGGTGCGGCGCCGGTGGAAAAAATTCTTCTTGATGAGGAAAAGTGCCAGGAGGGCAAAGAGGATGGTGAGGCAGGTGACAGACACGGAGCCGACGATGGCCAAGAGCAGCTGCTGGTCTATTCCTGCCTGCTCGGTGCTCTGGCTGCCCAGGCTGGGTGGCACACTCAGCACTCCTGCCAAAAGGAGGGATGGGGTGTCGTGGGTCATGGTTCATGGCTTAGCACTTCCCAGGTTGCATGGGTGGCCCAGCACAGAGACTGCAGCCCTCTGCCAGCACCTCAGGACCTCATGAGAACACCACGGATGCATCCCGAGCTCCTGAAGCTGTGGTATCATGTGGTGAGGGTGTCACTGCCTGGGCCCTACTGCCAAACCTTATGGTTTTTGGACCTTCAGCCAGATCTGGGCCTTGCCACCAGCTCCACCCGTACTGACTCTGCCCTGCTTCTCTAGCCCGTTGCACACTGTGTCACCCTCTGACCAAGACAGAGCCATTCTGTGGATCCCCTGCTGTCACCATGCCACCCCTGCCCCATCAAGACTAGGAGAAGCAGGATTTCTAAAGACACAAATATTTTGGGTTTGGGCTGCTGCTTCAGCACTGCTCCAGCCATTCTTTGCTCACCCAGATGCCAAGTCCATGCCCCAGCAGAGTCATGAGCCTTCTGCCTGCTGGGACACCCCACTCACCATCTCCCAGGGTCTTGGCTTTCACGGGGTGGCTCCACTCCCCCGGAACATGGGAATTGGCCCTGACACGAAACTGGTAGCTGGTGCTGGCATTAAGGCCCCCAACGATCTTGGTGGTCTCTGCACCACTGTCAGTGTCAATCCACTGGGGCTCACTGGTGCCCCCCACCTGCTGCAGCTCCACGATGTACTTGGTGATGCCCCCATTGGGGTATTCAGGGACCTGCCAGGAGAGCCTGACGGCGCTGTCAGACACAGACTCTGCTGAGAGTGAGCGTGGGGAGGAGGGTCCTGAGACAAGGAGAAGAGACAGTCAGCACCAGGATGGGGCTCTTGGTGCTGCAGGAGCTGAGTTCTGGTATGAGGACCAGACCCCATAGATGGCCATTGTCAACCAAAGCAGTGTCAGGTTTGAGGGATCTCCAATGAATCCTGGTCCCTGCTTAGATGGAGGCAGGAAAAGGTGGACATGGAACCCAGGGCTTGGAGCATCATTCCAAGTATAACAATGCAGCAGAATTGCACCCACATATACTACCAGTCTCAGGCACCACCCAAGCTAGACATCTCTGTATTGTCTAGCTCTTGGGATATTTTCTTTCTTCAGCCCTCCCTCTCACACAGCAGGTTTTGAGTATCTTACCGTTCCCACCACCTCCTCTGAGCCCTCTCCATCCCACTCACATCCCTAAACCCAAATCCCCAAATCATGCAAAGCTCTTACAAGCAGCAAGTGGGGAAACCATCACACCCTCCAAGCCTGATACCCACATCCCTTCCAATGCATGTGGCCTCACTGAAGGCCTCACACACTCCTTCCCCCTTGGCTGCCAGAAATGTTGGTCAGGATGATGTTCTACCTCCCCATAGTTTCCTCCCATGTTGAGGTCTACACACATGTGCATGCCCCTAGGAGGGGCAGCAGATCTCCCCCAGGCCCTAGTTACTGTCTGGCAAAATTACCGAGCAGTGAGGTTAAAGTGAACCAAAGGGAAATAAATTTTTTCATGCAACGTATAATTAAATCAAAGAACTTGTTGCTACAAGGTGTTGTAAAAGCCACAAGTATAGATGGGTCCATCAGGGCTTGGGCAAGGATGTGGAGGACAGGTTTGTTTGCAAGAATCACACATGATAGTCTGAATGTCATGTTCAGCTTTAGATGTTTCTCAGCAGCTTGGTGCTGGAGGCTGCAGGATCTAGCAGAGAAAGGACCCCCATTTCCCCCAAGCAGCTGTTCATGCACTATCAGAGGTGGGATACAGAAGCAGCCAGAGCTGGGGATGGTTACTGTTACTCTGATAACTGATGCATCATTGTAATGCCCTGTAATAACTCCCCGTGAGCTGTGGGACTCACCTTTGCTGTTGATCATGACCTTGTAGAGGTCAGAGGGGGGCCCCAGGCTGGTGCAGTGGTAGACCAACACCTCCAGGCCATACTCCTTGTTGAACTCTAGGTCACCGATGCGGGCGGAGAGCACAGAGATGGATGTGATATTTTTCTCAGAGACCAGCCTCCTCATGGAGTCGAAGAGGTGGACTATGAACCCATGTGCTGGCTCGTGGTTACTTGGCAAGTTCCAGTTGACATGAAGTGTGTTTTTTTCCTCTATGGACCAACCTTCAATCACAGGCTTGACTGTGGGCTCTGTGAACGAAAAGTCAGCATAAAGTCAGGAACAAGATTAGGGGTAAGGTCAATGTTAGGGTCAGGGTGTGGGAGAAGGAGAGGGGAGCTCACCAAGGCACTCAGTCACCATGATGGCCTCAGGCCCCTTGCTGCCTTCCCCCCCGGCCCCTGGCCGGCTCAGCTGCACTTTGACAACATAAGCAGTCACTGGGCGGAGGTTCATGAGGGTGATGTTCTCACTGTGGTCAACTGTTGGTCAAGGGAACATGTTAAAGTCAAGGGAACATGATCCACACTCTTCCTCCTCACTGGTGTCCTCTGTGGTATCACTTCAGAGGTCTCAGGATGGAGACCTCTTCCCCCCTCAGACCTCCACTGGCTGGTGCAGCCATCCTTTCCTGCCTGGGTCTTGCCTGGGTCTTACCTGTGTCCTCTCTCCCCCAGTAAACACCTACCCACAATGGATGACCATGCTGAGTTGTCATCCTTGGGCTTGTAGAACAACTTGATGGAGACAATGGGTCCATCACCAGAGAAGCAATCCACAGGTGACACCACAAGTTGGCGGCTCTGCTTGGCCAGCAGCCGGGGAGGGCTCAGGGGTGCTGGTGGCACTAGGGGAACAAGGAGGGAATGACACGAGTGGGACCAGGAGCAATGAGGAACTAAGTGTGGAGACATCTATCACCTCTTGGCTCCTGCCAGCTTTGTAAGGGAAGTCTTTTGACAACACCCAAATGCATCGGCTGGCACTGTGACAGACAGGTGCCACCTAGTCCAGTGGTGGGGGGTTTGGCGTTCCAACACCATGCTGTCAGCCTCCCCCAGCAGCCCTGGCTCATCCCACTCATGCCACGACCCTTTCCTCACCTCGGATGTTGACCTTGACCTTCCGGCTGTCCTGGCCCCCAGTAGTGGAAACCCGGCATTCCCAGAGCCCCGTGTCCTCCTTTGTCAGGCGTCGCACCTGGAACTCGCAGGTGATCTGCCCCGGCTCGATGATGGCTTTCATCAGCTGTGGGCACACAGGGTGCTGTCAGCCCCTGGCTCCCCATGCTGGCCTGCACCTGCTCAGCAGACTGATGGGGACACGGGTGCTTTTGGGGGAGCTGGCAATGACGGGGGGATGGGGGTGTGTGTCAAAGTGTGGGAACGGCGGTGGGAACGGTGTGGGGTGAGGTCACGGGGTGGTGGGGACTCAGTGTCAGGCAAGCAGCAGTACCTTGAGCACGGTGCCATCGGCCTTGCGCAGCTCCACGCTGTCGCTGGCAGGCAGCGGGTTGCCGGTGGCCACGCAGCTGACAACGGGCTCAGAGCCCAGGTTGAACTCCAGCTCTGAGGCCAGTTGGATGATCTGGGGAAACCGGTCTGGCACAAAGAAACCAACATTAGGGCTCCCCTCTCCCCCCATGTGCAAAAGAGGCTTCTGTCTTTCCTGGGTACCAGTTTGCAGATGGACACTGGTACTGGGGTGTTGCTGTCCAGCCTTGATCCCCACGCCCTGTATTGGGCCAGGCAGCAGTCTTGGTACAGCTGTTCCCAGAGAACCAGACTGGATGGTCCCCTGGCAGTGCCCCAGTTTCCATAGGGTTCAAGGCTATTTTTGCAGGCAAGAGGTGCTGCTGACCAGTCTGGCGAGATCTCCCAGTGCACTCCTCCCCTTACCAGGAGGAAGGATCCAGAGCCAACCCAGAGGTGGGAGACAGAAACCAACCATAGCCCCACACCAGCCTCACCTGACTTCTCACAGTGCTGCCCATGCCAGCCTGCGGGGCAGACACAGCCACTGAAGCGGTTACAGCTGCCTCCATTTCTGCAGGAGCACCTCAGGGCACAGTTGGGGCCATAGTATCCCAGGGCACAGGCTGTGGGAAGAGGAGAACTCACTGACACCTCCAGCCGTGGCACAGGGAGGGCATCAGACAGTGGAGGCAGAGTCCACAGGCAGCTGGGGCAGGCAGCAGCCCTGCTCAGCTCACACTGACTCTTATGCCAGAAGAGGTTTGCAGAGGCCATTGAGGAATCCCAGGCTGGATGCTGGGATCCCCACATCCTCATACCTTGGCTGCAGCGGGAGCCACTCCAGCCCGAGGCGCAGGAGCAGCCATAGGGGTCCGGCAGGCAGAAGCTCAGCCCCTTGCATCCCTGGGCTCTCTGGCACGTCTCCTGGCAATTGCGGCCAAACTGGCCTTCACGGCAGGCTGGAAAAACAAGGATGGTCTGTCCTCACCCACTGTTCACCCCCACACTGCTTGCGCATGGCATGGCACCTGCTTGAGTGCCCTGAGCCCTGTCTTGCCACCATGAGCAGGCACGGGGGTCCTGCAGAGAAGGTAGGTGATCCCATCCTGCTCCAGAAACAGGGACCACAGAGACTGGGAAGGTGCTAGGGATGCATGCAGAGTTTCTGGCGATGGTACCCAAGCCTGGGGGTGCAGCAGGGCCCTCATGTGTGCCCTGGGCAGTGCTCCTGCTACCTGGCAGCCCAGTACCTACCTCGCTCACAGCGGGTGCCCATGAACCCCGGAGGGCAGATGCATTCGCCAACATGATCGTGGCAGATGCCACCATTCAGACAGTCAGGACAGTCCTTCTCACAAGATGGTCCCCATTTCTTTGCAGGACAGGCTGTGGAGAGAAATGAGGGGGCTCAGGGTGGCACCTGGCCAAGGGGCAGGGTACGGCTGCCTGACCCCAGATCCTGGGAAGCCTGGGCCCTGCTCACCTCTCACAATCAGGCGGTAGAAGGCACTCCACAGAGGGCTGTCCCCCATGAATGTGGCACTGTAGACCCCATTTTCACTGACACTGACGTTGGGGAGTGTCAGGGTGACGAGGTCGCCCCTCACCTCGCCCCGGTCTGTGGTCTGGTAGTAGGTGCCTGCAAGAGGACAGAGGGTGACCCGGGGGCCTCCACTCCTGGGGCTGGCACCAGGCACCAGCTGGGAGCAGCCCTGGTCCCAGGGGATTCCTGCTCTCAGGGTCACTTGCCATTTCTTTTCCACATAACATCTGTCTCCTTCCTCTTGAGGACCTTGGCAGAGAAGGTGGCTGGCTCAGCGATGTTCACAGACTGTGTGGCCTTCACTGGGAAAAGGTGGGCTGTGGAAGAGGAGGAGGACAGCAAGCTGAGCAGTAGTCAGCCCCCAGAGCACTCATCCCCAAGGGCAGCACCAGCCCCCCAAACCATGGCCCCGGTGCAGCCCAGCATGCAATGCAGGTTTGTGTTGGGATGTCATGATGTGCTTTCCCCCAACCCTGTGGGGGAGCTGGGATCACCTCAAGTCTCCACAGGGACAGGCTCTTCCTTCCCAGCCCCTCCAGCCCCCATTGGCAGACACCAAGGAGTGGGATGGGGCACCCTGTCCCACTGCCAGCCCACCAGCCCCAGCATGGGATTCTGGTGACAGCAGCCTGGGGAGGTGACAGCTGAGACAAATCTGAATGTTGCACCCTGCTTGCTGCAGCCCAGGGAGCTGCAGAGTGGCTGCAGGCAGCAACAGCATGGGCTGGTGAGGGCAGTGAGGGGAAAAAAGTCATGCAGAGACCAGCGAGCCTGTCATGGCTGTTTTACTGATTTCCCACGTGTTGGAGAATGCAGCAGCAATAAACTCTCCTCGCATTAGAGAGAGTCATCCGGAGCCCAGCTTGGAGCACAAACTGAGCTATAAATATATTAAGACTGGGAAACCAAGCCCTGGGTGTGCCAGGACAGACACAAAAGAGGACACAGGCGGGTGCTGGCTCTTGGAGCATACTGGCTTGCACACACTAAGAATAGACATGTCAGGTTGGAGCTAAGTCACAATGCAGCCCTGCATCCTGCCCCAGCGATGCCAGGGGCCAGGAGGAAGCAGCACAAACCACAGATGCCTGGAGAAGGGCACCACAGGTCACACATCCCAGTAAATCTCCAGATTTGACTCCCTGCCTTCATCGAATTGCAGCCCAGGAGCTTCCTGACTCAGGTATTATCCTTCTAATTGGGATTTTTATACCAAAGACTTTGCAATCCCTTGCTAAAGGGCACACAGATGTGGTCCCTGTCCTGCCTCACTCAGGCGAGTGAGAGCCAACACGGCCCCATGTGCAGAACTTTTCATTTCCTGTGCTGAATTATCTCTGCAGCTCCAGTACTGCTCAGGAGTGTCTGCAACCCCTCCCAGGGCTTGTCCCTCCCCAGGCAGCTTGGGGACAGCAGCTGATACTGCCATTTGTTCTGTTGTTTGTAACCACATGGAGTGGCACAAGTCCTTGCAGAGACGCCCATGTGACAAGATCCAGAAACTAACTTCTACTCTTGCTCTATTTTCCTAGTTATTTATTTAAGCACATGGAGACTGCCTCTGCCACTTTTTGGGTGCAGAGTTGTTCCTGAAGAGCTTTTTAAAAGGAATTTTCTTTTATCTAGAAACCCAAGCAGACAGTGCCAGCCAGCTCACCCACAGCAATCACGGCTGCCACCCTGGAGACCTTTCCATGGAAAACTCATGCTGGCTCTTCCTCGTGCACTACACAAACACAAATTCCGCTCTTTATTACAGTTCCTACTAGCTTGCCTGATTCCAGTTTCAGTAAATAGATCTGTAACTCCTGACACAGAAAGCTTTTAGGAAAGTCTGGTATCCCAGGAGCAGCCTCACCAACCCCACAGCTCTGCTCATGGCCAGGCTGGTCTGGCAATGCTGAGCTGCTCTGTTCCACTGTTCATCACCTGTCTACTGCTGTCAGCTCTGGTGTTTTAGACATATCCCCTGTGAAGTTTCCTGTTTCTCTATTGTGCACATGGATGCAAATATAAAAGTATTTTTTTTTTTTTCTGCAATGGCCTCTTTGGGTATTTTGAAAAATAGTTTATTGCCAGCTTTAAATCCTTCTGAAATTGCTCTTCATGGCCTTTTTGATTTGTTTTACTGTATTTTTAAAGCAAAACTTCCAAAGTTTATCATCCTTCCTGTGTTTTTCTTTGTGTATGACCTTTTGGAAGACTCCAGTTTTCCTCCATCAGCATTCCCCACCTGCTGCTTCATCATCCTGGCCTACTTTAGTGCACTCTTGGGATTAACAAGAGGGAAAATACATGCTGAGCCTCCCCAGGAGGTTCTGTACACAGCCTTCCTTCTCACTGGAAAGATCTATTTTTTTTGTTTCTTTTTTCCTTTGATCCATCTTCCTCATTTTTAATTTTTTTCTTTTTATTACTTCTCCATCTCTAAATTGAACAGATCAACAACAATTTGCTTGGTAGTCAGAAAAAAGACACTTTTTTGCTCTTGAAACTCCTTCAGGGACTTCAAGCTAGACACTGGCCATCTCCTCCATAGCAGTATTTTGGCCTGGCTATGGTGAGCCAGGAGCAGAGGGCTGGCTGAGGCCCCTCCACCATGGGATGCCCCATCATTCCAACAGCCTCCTGGGGACTGTCCCCTACTCTAGTTAATGATTTCCAGTCCCCATGGCCTCCTCCAAGTGTGCACGGCTTCCTCTTGGACCTTGCCCTTCTGCCAGGCACTGTTCCCATCCCAGCCAGCTGCCCACACTGCCACCTTTCCCCGCACACCCCTGAGGGGCTCAGCCACGCTCCTCCAGCTGAACATCCCTCCCCTCTCCACCCAGCAGACCCCAAACTTAGCCCCTGGGTCATTGCTGTTCCCCTGCCATGCCTGCTGGGAGCTGGGAACACGAGGCAGGCAGCTCTCATGTGGACCTGGCTGGCAGGATAGGGTCTGCCCACCCTCCCCCCCACACTTTGCTCACCATTGTGGCTGTTGTGCACATAGAACACCTGGGCCTGCTCTGTTGGGGTGCGCCCCAGGCAGTAGAGGATCCCCACCAGGTCAGCCATGGAGAAGCCCCTGGCCTGGACTTGGTTGCTGCGGTTGCGGTAGTTTTGGAAGCCTGTCTTGGGGTGCGTCATCACGATCTTGTTCTCTCTCTCGATCTGCAGATAACTCACATCGCGCTCCCCCATGACGCAGGAGAGGAAGAATTCGGAGTGAGACAGGCTCTGCACGTTGGCGATGAGGGTGATGTCCAGAATGGCCCCTGGTGTAGGGGAGCAAGAAGGTGTGTCATGGCCAGACAGGGCCAGAGATGTCCCAGCTCTGCCTCAGAGCCAGACCCACTTCATCCAGATGTCACCCCCTTTCCAGGACATTTTCCATGAGCCCCACCCCAGCCCAGGGCCCATGCCAGAGCACAGCCAGTGTGGGTGCAGACCCACGGGGCTGGCACAATGAGCATTTCCACTCTCCTTTTGGAAATCCCCACGGGCTCAGCCCCCTCTCACCATGAGTCAAGTGTGCAGCAGGATGGGGGTCCCAGGGCCCCTCTCCTCCCACAAGGTCCCCACACCCCAGCCCCACGTGGGGAGAGGCAGGCAGGGGAGGGCACTGCTGCTCTCTGAGGTCTCCAAATGGCTGATGACAGAGGAATGTATTCTCCCTACAAACCCTGCTCTGATGGCGCCACTGAGCTCCCAAACTTGCCTCTTCCCACCAAGCCTCCACCGGAGCAGGGGCTGCTGCCTGGGGTAAAGGAAAAGGCGCAACTTACCTGCCAGCCATGGAAGGAGAAGCAGAAGATAAACAGGGAATCCCATGTCCTCGGAGTGTGTCCTGAATCTGGCAGAGGTCAGAAAATCTTTGGCATGTCCCACCACGGGGGTTGGAGCTGAAGGCCACGGCTGCCTAAGAGCTCTGTGGGAGCAGCGGCTCAGGACTCCTGCTCCCTGCCTGTGTCTGCCATCTCACCTCTGCCCTGGTGCTTAGCTTCTGGGGCAGCCAGAACCACCTCCTCTTGAGCATAGCCCGGACACGGCGAGGAAGATGACACGTCCCCGCTTTTTCGGTGTCCACCCAGCTGTTCAGGAGCAGAGCTTGGTGGAAAAAAGGCCACCGAGGTCCTCTCTCTGGTGGCGGCTCTCCTAGGGAGCAGGGACCCACCCCTCCAGGCTAGGGATGCGTGCTCAGGACTCCCCGAGCCATGCTGAGCCCCCAGCCCAGCCGGGCAGTGTCCCGACCCCCCTCCTCGCCCCCTGTGCAGAGGGTCTCATGCCCCAGCCTGCCTGGGCGGCAGCATCTCTGTCCCCTCGGCACAGCCGATGGCTGTGGGAAGGGCTCTCTGGAGTAGGGAAAGGAAAGGGGCCAAGGGGCCGTGGCTGGTGGCGGCGGCGGAGCCAAATCCTGTTTCCCATGTGGCGTTTCCTGCTCTCCACCCATTGTTTGGAGACGGCCCTGATTCCAGGAGCTGGCGGGAGCTGCCTCACACAGTCTCTCCCCTGGAGATCAGTGTGCAGCGATGCTGGGGCCGTCCATACCTCATGACACCTTGGCCTCCTGCCTGAGCTCCATGTTGTGCTGAGGCCTGACTCACCCCTGCAGCCGCCCCATGAAAGGGGCTGAGTGGGAGCAGAGGCAGGGCAACAAATAGCCATCCAGTCTGCCTGGGAGGATGGCCACTGCTGGGCAAGAAAACCCTCTGTGTTGCACTAATGTCTCATTCCACGTCTTGGAGGAAGTGGGAAGCAGCAGAAAGCCTGGTTTTCCCTGAGGTCTTTCCCATTTCTGCAAAGCTCTCCTGGTTTCTGGTGGGCTTCAGGCTCTCTGCCTGGCAAAGGAAAGGCATTCCCTAGGAAACCACTGTGAGCTTCACTCACCAAACCTCATTCTGCTTTACAAACTGAGCTGGTCCCATGTGAAATCCAGGGCTGCCAGGGAGCAAGCCTCATGTTTTGGTGTGTCTCAAGCCCATGCTGTATCCGGCCAAAAATCTAACACACACATGGAGAGGAAGGGGAAATCCATTCATCGCTTCCGACTATTTACAGTGCACTCTGGGGCCGTGTGGTACCCCTGGCATGCTGAAGGAGGGACGGCAGTGGGCAGGGGCTCCCCCAGCTCAGCCACCCAGCCATCTCACAATAAGAGGGATGGAGAGGTGCTGCAAAAGATGGACACCAGATGATGCAGCTGCTCCCATTTGTCTGGAAGTAAGCACAGTGATTTGCTATGGGCTGTGCATAGGTGAGAGGCTTTGTTTTTGGGAGACCCGCAGAGCACTTGAGGCACAACCATACTGTAACTGCAGAGCATGAGTCTGTCCTACAGTGGAATGTGCAGCTTGTGGGAAGCTGAGGCTGGTCCCTCCTACCAATTGTGTACTCCTGGGGAATCCCACACCCCTATTTGCCTGGTTAACTTCCAAGCTCATTTACAAGTCTGTTGGGTCAGGGACTCATCTATGTACTCAGTACAGCCACAGGAAAGGGAGAGACACACAAATAGATATATCAATGGCTTCTTCTCCTACTTCACTGGCTGTAGAGGCCAGGCACTCTCAGAACAGTAATTGCCATTGTGCCACTGTGTGCTGACATGTGCTCTGCCTGGGGAAAGAACTTGTTCTGTGCTTCCCCAGCAGCATGTAGAGCTGGGAGTTACAGTGCATTCTGACACAAGCACCTGTTTGATCAGGATAATTTACACAGAACAAACATACTTTATGGGAAGGCTTTGCAACTGCAGGCCCTGGAGAGTGCTCCTCCAGGGAGCATAGCATGGCTTTTCTCCCTTCCCAAGGGGAATCAGTGCATTGTCTTGTTCTTCTGGGGAATGGAAGGCATTTGGGTCAGCTCTCCACTCCGAGTGTCCAGGAGATGCCAGGGATCCACTAAGGGATCTGACCCAAGCTGATTGTCCCCTTGCATTTTTCCTAGGAACACCTGGATAAGAGATGTCTGTCTGTGCAGATCCCTTGAGTTAGAGGTACGGTAGGAAATCTCCCTGGAAGGTTTTGTGGGGAGACAAAACCAGGACCCTACAACTCCAGTTTAACCTTTTGTATCTCCAGAGAAGGAACTATAGGGTTAGATGTACTTAAGCACAGCCAAAGCAGTTCACTACACTTGCTTTCCTGCAATATGGAAGCGGCCTAACCCACAATGCACTGAAAGCACCCGAATTTTTGCTGAATTCACAGACCTCAACATTTTTGCTGAATCACAACAGACTGGAAAAAAATAGAGTTACAAAAATACCCCTTTTTGTTATCGTTTACATGTTCTAATGCACAGCACCACATGCCAGAAACAATAACGCACCGATATATTTCCTTCTAGGAAATGCAAACGCCCTGTGAATCTACTGATGGGATGGGCTGCCGCAGCAACATCTTCTAGCCCTGCTTTTCTGGCCTTTTGTTTTGTTTTGCGTACCCACAGGGGAGGCCCTGCAAAGACAGGTTAAGGGCTGCTGCTGCCAGACATAAGAGCAGCCGGGAAGGAGGTGTTTGAGCATCCCCAGCATGCCCAATTGCATGGGCAGGGCAA
This sequence comes from Phaethornis superciliosus, assembly GCA_023637945.1. Lineage (NCBI taxonomy): Eukaryota > Metazoa > Chordata > Aves > Apodiformes > Trochilidae > Phaethornis > Phaethornis superciliosus. Next base: position 19,271,930 of record JAJQWJ010000009.1, on the reverse strand, counting down.
CTGGAGAGCAGGCAGCTGCCTGGCTGTTTGCATCCACCACACGCTCACAGGATGAAGGACAGGCTGCTGGGAAGGCTGTTCCCTAAGGAAAGGGTGGGACTCATGGCCACTGAAGAGTCCCTTGGCAGCTGTGGGAAGTGGGGCTGTCCTGCCCCTACAGGGGTGGAAACTGCAGAATCTCAGTGCCTTTATTGGCAAGAAGCTTCTGATGCAGAGTGGGGGAAGGAATGGGGAGGGAGAGCAGGGAGTAGGGAATGGGGAGCAGGGAGGAGAGCTTGGGGTTCCCTCCAGCTGCAGAAACAAAGCTGGTAGTGGACACTGCCAGTACCTTCTCTGCCCAGACAGTGACTTTGCGAGCCCTCACCTTTTCATCTGCTCAAGCACATCCCGCCTATGATGTGCCAGCAAACACCTGTAAGATGCTGTTTGGACATAATATTCTAGATTTTCATTGAACCCATGGCAGAGCTGTCAGGGAGCATGTCTGATGAGTTCCAGGTCTGAGTAGGGAGTCCTGGAAGCATTGGGTCACCCTGTGGGACCTTTTTAGCCCCGGGTGCTTCTCAGGGAAGTCACATTTTTATTCGTGACTCCCAGATGCTGAAAAGCCAACTCCACTAAGCCACTGCTGTGCCCAGGAACCTGCCTGTTTGCTGCACGTTTTAAACACCTTTCCTCTTGCGCCCCAGTGAGACTTTTACTTGCTTGCAGAATACCTCCCTTCTGCCTCAGCTGCAACTTCCTCAGCCGTGCCTTGCTGCCTGCCCCTGCCCTGGGTGTGTGCAGCGGGGCACAGGGGTGGCACAGCACCGGGACTGGGCTCATCCCACCCTGCCCCAGCACGACCCTGCCGGGGAGGGTGCCACGGAGGTGCCCCCTCCTCCTCCTCCCCAACCTCCTCCTCCTCTGACCCCCAGAAACTCCCGGTGCTCCGTTCCCACCGAGGCAGCCCCACGGCACCCCACGGTCCACCAGGCCGATGCTGGTGGTCCCCCGGCCCCCCGTCACGAGTGGCAGCGGGGTGGTGGGGTGGTGGCAGGGCGCGGTGGTTAATGTGTAACCGGTGCTGCCACCTTTCACCCTCCCGCAGCCACCCGCAGGCAAGCAGGCAGGGAGGGAGCGGGTCCGGGTGGCAACCGGGCCGGTCCCGGGGGGCCGGGGATCTGCGGGGGGCGCGGGGTTCGGCGGGGACCCAGGGCCGTGAGGCCGCGGCCACACCTCGCCTGGCACGGCCGGCTCCACCGGCTTCCCAGCTTTCAGTGAGGTTTGTTTTTCTGGCTGGCAGTTTCCTGGAGCCAAATGGCTCCTGCCCGCCTTCTCGGGGTCTGCAGCCTCCTGTGCGCCTGGTCCGTGTTGATGGGACACCCCTGCAGCCTCGACCACCACCAGGTAGGGGGGCGAGGGGGCTCTGGTGTGGGCAGTGGTCAGTGTCGGGCAGGAGAACCTCATTCCCGGTCCTGCCAGCACGGCTGGAGTGGTGGCACCATGTGCAGGACAGCTCCTTCTCTGCACAAGTTGAGACATGAGGAGCTGTGGTGTTTCTGGCTCTAGGGGGGTCTCTGGGCTGAGGCCATAACGTGGCACAAGGAGTGCTGCATGGTGAGCAGCAGTGAGACACATCCCCCAGCCCCTCACTCCCTTCTCCCATGCAGTGATGCAGTGACTGAGCCAGGTCAGGCTGACTGTAGGGATCCCCGAGCACATGGCAAGGAGCAGGGAATACAATTCTTCCATCCCATGGGGACAGGTGTTGCAGCCAGCAGCTTGACTCTGAGGGGCAGGAGCTAGAAGGAGGAGGGAAAAGTGTCTGTCATGGGCGAGCAGCACCAGGAACTCAGATACACTCTTAAAACATCTGTGCTGTTTTCTGCAGCTTCCCCAAGGCCAGCTCTCTATGAGCTTGGGACAGGGCCTGTGCAGTGCCCCTGTGCTTCAGCTCCATTATAACCCTGTCCTCTGCAGCCTAGATTTATAAGGGCACAGCTGTTTCTCTATCAAGCCAGGGACAGCAGGGCCTGACAGGAGGAACAGGCCCTGGAAGGGTGGAGGAACAGGACAAAAGGAGAGGTGATCGCCCCAGAGGCAAAGAAACAGAAAGTGCAGCTAGCTGGAAAGCAGCCAGACTTCAAAACTGGAGACTGCAGCCCCCAGCAAACTTCTAGCATGGCATATCTGCCTGCAGGGCCCAAACACTGCATCAAGCAGGAGCCCATCACTGCCCAACCACGGTCCCTTTGTACCAACCCTGTCTGTCTGAGCTTTTCCTTTTTCCAGTTGGCTGCTCTCAGTCCTGGGCTGTCCTGGTCCATTTTTTCCCATTTGTACTGACCCACACCAAACTGGCAGCTCATGTGTTTTTTACAGCTATTCATGGCTTTTTTTTTTTAAAGTCTGCAAGGGTAATTGATTAAGACAGTTGAACTTCTGTGAAGTCTTGCTCTAGAGATCCTCTCTTGCACAGAAAGCACATCTCAGACACCATCTCTTTCCCCAGGGATGGGCCAACTGCAACAGGAAGAACCTCCTGCATGCTCCAAGTTCCCTTCCAAGAAACATTACTAGTCTGGACCTTTCCTTCAACTCCTTGGTTGTGCCCCATCATGGGACTCTATTGATGCATTTCTCTTCCCTGCACTCCCTCAACCTCTCCAGTAATGCCCTGCTGTCACTGGGCCCAGCAATCTTCTCCAACCTTGAGGCACTGCGTCTGCTGGACCTGAGCAGCTGCAGTATCACCTCCCTTCATGCGGATGCTTTCAAGGGCTTAGGAAACTTGCACACACTGCTCCTAAGAAGTAACAATCTGCAAGAGCTTAAGGTCCCTTTCTTCCTACCACTGAAGGCTCTTTTCCACCTGGACCTGCAGCACAATGCACTGGTCTCTGTGAACACTTTGAGCCTGCAGCTGATGGAAGCAGTCCCGCAGGTCCAGCTGGAAGGGAACCCCTGGGTCTGTGACTGTGCCATGCAGCCTCTGCAGCAGTGGCTACAGCGCAGGCAAGGTGAGCAGGTGGGGGGCAGGTGGTATGTCTGGAGCAGGAGGAACCCTGGGTGCAGGAGTCCCACTCAATCCCTTTGTTCCAACATCTGGCTCTCCATGGACCTCTCCCACCCTGTTGAGTGATACAATGAACATGTGTAATTTTCTTGCTTGAATTTACATGATGTAAAAGATTTCTAGTAACAGCAGACAGGATGATTTAGCCACTCTTCTGGGAAATATGTAAGTCCACCTTTATGTATCTGCATGCAGTGACCATACTTTTATGAGCTGCTGAGCACTTGGCAGCTCCTCCTGTGGAGCAGAATCAGGCTACAGCTTTCTGATCTTGGCTACCAGTTGAGAGCCTCCGTGTGGCAGTGGGTTTTCTGTTAGTGTCCACGGAATTGTCATTATCCAATTAAAAAGCGACTTGTAATAAGGTCAGACTTGCATAGTTCATTAGTCAGAAATTTTTATTTGCTTGTGCTTTTCAATATGCTGAGGGCTGGTGACACTGGAGGGCAGAGCCAGGAGCACCATGGGCAGGAGCACCATGAAATGCATCCCACCAACCCAGGAGCAAGCGGGGAGTACCTTCTCTAAAATGGGGAGGATGGATGAAGACCCCCAATCTCACTTTAGCCCTTGTGTCTCCCAGCTGTGCAGGTGACCTGTGCATCACCCCCAGGGCTGCGGGGCTGGGAGGTTGCAGCTCTGGATTCCCAGGACCTGGGCTGCCAGATGAAGCAGCGATTTCCCCGTGAGGCGAGCACGGTGCAGCAGATCACAGCGTCCCAAAGCAACAGTAAGTTGTGTGCTATGGGCCTGTGTCCATAAGGTCTGGTTCCCTTCTGCCTTCCACCACCCCAGAGGGGACTGCAGGTGGAGACCCTCTCCTTTGCCTTGTAGTCCCAGGGGCTCAGGCTGCCTGACCACTGCTGGTGAAGTGGGTGGGTGGCCACCACCTGAAGGTGTTTGCTGACTTTGCAACAGAAAAGTTAGCAGATGCCACAGGGCCATGCAGAACACGGGGTCTGCAGTGATGGGCAGCAGTATCAGACAGCTGTCGGGCAGTTTTCCCCACAGTGTGTACTCACCTTTGGTAGCTACTACCCCTCAGTGAAGAGCATTTATGTTGCTCCTAATGAGAGCAATGTAGTGTTGGCTACATGCCACAGGCATGCATGGGACTAGATGCTGAGGAGTACCAGGTATTCCATGGGCTGACCCACCATGCCCTGATGTGCCTTTCCTTCACTGCAGCCACCACACTGCCCTCTGGGAAGGGGGGAAGGAGCTGGATTTACCTGGTGGGATTCCTGGTGTCAGCAATTGGCATCTCCATCCTGATCGCACTGGCTGCCAAGTGCAAGCTCTTCCACAAGCACTTTGCCAGCTACCGCCACCGGCAGCTGCCTGAAACCAGCTCAATCGGAGGCTGCCCCATGGAGGATGGCAGTGGTGAGAGCCACCCCATGCCTGGTGCTGCTGATCTGCAAGCTGAGGATGATGATGGCTTCATTGAGGACAACTACATCCAGCCAAGTGAGCAGCTGTCAGAGGAAGAGGAGCGGGAGTTGCATCTCTCCATCTGAGCCTGCAGTCCAGCCACCACCACTGTGGCCTCTTGCTGTCCCTGCCACCTTTGTCCCCTTCCTGCCCTTTTCCACCTGCCCTCATCTTTTGGACCCATGTGTCTGGAGCAGGAGAAAAGGGGTGGAGAGCAGGAGGAGAGGGAGTGAGTTGGGAATGGTGATGGAGACTGTAGGCAGCCATCCTTACAGTGCCCCAGCATGATGTCAGTTTGGGTTCACTGGCACAGGACACTGGATTGACTGCTGCTCTCCAATCCTGGCTCAGATGCTGAAGCTGAAGGAGATGGTGCCTATTGTGCCTGGGCAGCCTGGTTGGGTGGGAAGAGGAACCTGCCCTGGTTCTCCCTGCAGGGTCTCAGCCACTGGTCCTGCTTCCCTGTGGAGCCAGACCCACCCATCCCTCAATGTGTTGTCACTCCAGGGTGGGATTAAAGCATGATTTAACCCTGCCTCTACCTGTGATGGTTTGTTGGGGCTCTCCCAGCAGCAGAGCCGGAAGCAGATCTCCAACCCCACAGCTGGGGTGTGGCTTTTGTTGTATGTGTTTTCTAGGGCCATAAATACATTCCTTCTCAACTATGACGGTGAGAGAACAGGTCTGTGGCACAACTGCTGCTGTGCAAACGAATCTCTTTACCTGATCTGCTGCAAGCAGCCCTCGTGCATCATCACAGGGTTTCTGTGCACATCTCTCCCGCATTGCTTCCAGCTGTGATCCTTCCCAATTTTCTCTCTTCCCTCTCCAGCAAGATATGGTAGAAAGACACATTTCCCAGACCAGTTCTGCAGAACTGAGCAAACTTGTTGGCAGCACCAGTTGTGGTGTCAGGGAGGCACGTGCACTGGGGCGAGACAGCCCTGTCCCCTGGCAGCCATTACAGAGTCCTCTCTGTATCTCTAACCCTGGAGTTATACCATCGTTATAATTTTTGCATTCCTGTCATCTCTGTGGTACGATAAACAGCTCATGAGACATGAGTAACTCCATGTTGTTTCTGCTGTAGCAGGTTGTGCCTGCATGGGTCACACTGGAGTTAAAAGCAGGGAACAGCAGCAGCATTCGCCCTTAGTAAGTGATTCACAAGGTTGGTACCATTCGCTTGGGAAGATCTCCTAGGGCACAGCCTGGTCACTACTGCCCCTGATAGCCCAAGAATGTCTCCATCACACTCTAGAGCATGAAGCATCACCACAGCATTTCTTGCAGTTCTGCCACATGGCTAATTCCCCCATCCTCAAACCTCCATTTCACTGTAAAATGCCTTTTTATTTCTTTACTAATTGAGATATTTATAGAACACAGTGTATACAGAAGTAAATAATAGACCTCAAAGAATGTAATACACAGGGGACAAATGGCTTAGGCACTGACTGGGTGATACAGGCCAGTGAGTTAAAGCACCTTCCAGAGAGGGAATTTGCTCTTTGAAGCCAGAGTGAAACCTGCTGGCTTGTTTTAGTGATCTGCCAGTTTTTGCTCCTAAGTGCATAAATTTCTAAACTAAGCTTTAATTTTGCAGTTACTATCTTCAATCTATGCTGTAATTTTTTGAAATTTTTAATATATTTTAGGTCATCTAGGAGACTTAAATCTGAGGGTTGGGAAAATGCTTTTCATTTATTTTTTTGAAAGGTATTTTCTGGGCTTTCAGTATGCTTTTCAATCTTATGAACTCTTGTGAGATGCAGTATTTTACTTCTGGTCTCAGCAATGTCTTAAAAGAGATTTAAAAATACAACTGCTTAATGGTATTTTAGTTAGACTTATTTATTCAGAATCTCACTCAGTCTCATCCCTCGGTACCTAGTGGTGGGTTTCTTGTCTACTTTGACTCTGTTGGGACACTGGTTCTCAGGTATGCAGGGAGCCTCCATTCTGTGGCAGCCCCTGTTCCCCTTCTCCAGGCAGCTCTGGTACAAGTGGGCAGGAACCTGGCAGCTGCTGCCAGGAGAGAAGTGGGGGAAATTCATCTGGCACACAGAGCTGGGTATACAAGGGGGTCAGAGCAGAAAAGGAGGAGCTTTCTCAAGACAGGGTCCCACCAGGAAGCTGCCTCAAGGGCAGAGGTTGCTGCTGGCAGATGGGAACAGGAGGAGGTATGCAGGCAGACTGGTTCCAGGCTCTACCGCAGGACGAAACAGCTTCTCTGTAAACAAACCATCTGGCACTGAGGTAACTCAGGAGGCTTTTTGTGCATCCTCTAGAGCATCTTTCAAGGGCACGGCAAGATTTTGGGTTCACAGAGCGGTAGTAAAGGGGATCAGCTCTAGGTCCTCAAGCAGAAGGAGATGGACACACACCTGGAGGTGGGAGTTACATATCAGGAAATAAGTGACTGCAGAGTGGGGGTTGTGGTGGCATTGCCATGCTAGCTGATGAGCCAAAGCCACAGACACAGGAGGGACCCTGGGCTGTCATGATTTCTGCCCTGAGCTCAGCATGAGCAGAGGCCAGCTCTGCACAGCTCTGTCACCTCCTGCTGCACAGAGGAGCCAGCACTCAAGCATCAGTCTTCAAGAGAGTCAGCTTCTGTAACACTTTATTACATATTTCCACACACAACACGAGAACCAAGAAAGGAGCAAACCAGCACTGCTGCTGCAGGAGGTGAGCCCGTGACTGGGGCAGCTCAGGCACTGGCCACTGGGCAGCCAGACACCCACACTGCCACCTACAAGGACAGCCGGACAGTAGCTGTTACTTCCTCAGCTTGCTGACACGGCCCCCAAGCATCCTTTAAGGCACTATTCATGGGCACTTGGGGCACATTTTGAAGGGGCTATGGAGAAGAGGATTCACAGTGATGCATCTTCAGAGAAATGCCCAGATGTGCAAAACAGCTGGTGTGCAGGCAGCTGTGGCCTGTTCACACCTGCAGGTTGGGGGATCTAGAAATAACCACTAAAGTACTGATGCAGGCAGAGGTGGAGCAGAGCAGCAGCAATGGCCATGTGCAAAACTGTCCATCTCTGGCCTGTCTCTCTTCTGGACCTGAGGTCAAACAGCCTGAAGGGGAAGAACAGCTCTTTGCTTTGCAGGGAATATAGCACAGAAAGATCTTAGCTTAGTAACATCCTCTGAATTCTTGGGCAGATTAAGGGAAGTGATGCAGAGAGATGAGGAAACAACAGTTTAATAAAATCTATGGATGATGTGAAAATGTCAGAGGAACATGTAGAAATAGCAGAGATCCAGAAAAGAAAAGCCAAAAGGATGTTCTGCTCTGGGGAAGTAATCCAAGGCTTCCAGGGTGACCAGGAAAGCCAGCAGGAGCAGTGCAAGAGTTGATGAATACAGCAGTTCCCTCATGCAGTATGAGTGCATCAGAATGGTGTGGTCTGGAGCAGCAAAGGGATGAAGCCCTCACTGCCCATCACATACGTGGTGAGGTTCGCTGATGCTGATCTCTGACATTGCCTACAGGTGATTCGTGCTGTTACTCAGGGACTGAGCCACTGTTCTCTTCCAAATAAATTTGCTACCAGGCACCAATCAATAATCGCTTGGGCTTGTTCAATTACAGAGGGAACTCAGCAAATAATGTGCAAAAATAACGTCTGAGGCAGAGCAGCTCAGGTGGGGGGGAGATGGGAGCAGACAAGGAGATGAAGAGGAAGCTGCCCAGGAACAGCTTTCCTAGGAGGTTAGGATTTGTGTCCATGGAAAGCACAGTTAAATGGTTTGCAGGTCTACAAAGCAAACGGGAATTTTGACAGGTAAATTAGCTTCAAGTCACAGGAAAAGCTCCTGGGGGTGAGTTTTTAGTCTGCCTCTGAGAAAGGCACCTCAGTGAGAGAGATAAAACCTGTTGAGATAAAACAACAAAAGGGCTCCAGGTAGGGCTCAAGCAGTAGCAGAACTTTTCTGCCCTGCAGCAGCTGCAGCATGTGGGAGACAGAAACAGTAGGGAAACAGGCAGAGATCAGTGTGAGTTGCAGTGCTCCTGTGGCAGCAGAGGTGCCTCTGCCTGGGAATCTCCTGTTGAAGGGTGACAGTAATTGCCCCTCACAATCCCCTTGCCAGGCAGTGGCCCCAGCTCTGGGATTTGGGCATCCCCTCACCATCCCCCAGTGAGTGCACCTTGCTGGTTGTGGCTCACGTGGCTGAAGCACACAGCTGTGATAACAGAGCCCTGACACAGTCCAGCACTGAAAACCCATCAGGACCTTGAAGCCAACACTGATCACCCTTTTGATAAACTACAAAGATGCTGGCCTGCAGAAATGTGATACTGGCAAAGAACCTGGTATTGCACAATACAAAGGGCATTTCATGTAAGGTCCAGTCACGCTGAGGGCTCTAGCACACAGAATCCCATGCAAATCCCACCCTCCCACAGACACACAGGTGCTTTCTTGGGAAAGCCCTTGCAGCTCTACCTCCCTCTGAGTGTCCTCTACTTGTGCTGCATGCCTGCTGATACACACAATGTTTCCTGCCATTCATCAGCTGCTACAGGCTTTACTTTTGCTCAGGAGCCCTGCAGGCCGAGAGCGAGGGGATGCACAGCACGGAGCATGGCAGCACGCTCAGGGTGTACACATCTTTATGGGTTCAGAGGCATGAAGTGCTGGTGCCAGCTGAGATGTGGGTGCAAGCTGGTGTCTCTGCACAGAGCACAGGGTGCTTTTGCACCACTCACGACCGCAGCCTCTCCTGCCAGGAGAGCACACAACACAGCCCTGGGAACTGCAAGAATTAAAGCAAGCACTGGGATCCCTAGAGGTATGGGATGGGCTCACCTGGATTTTGTGACAGGGTCACAGCTGGGCAGGCAGCCTCTGTCACAGGAGGCTTAGTGAAGAAAAACACCATCCAGGCCAGCAGCACGCTCCAAATGAACCAGGTCAAAGAGCCCACCCAGGCACTCCAAGTCCCTGCCGTGCTGTCAGCCCAGGGCAAAGCACACACCAGTCACCTCCAAAAGAAGCACAAGGCACAGTACAATCCTCATCCTTCCTTGGGGAAAGGCTGGCATAAGCCCTGCAGACGGGTCGTGTCCAGTGAGGTTCATGCAGGGGGTCCCGGGTTAGATCAGGTTGGCCATGCTGGATGTGGGAGGAAGCCTCCTGTTTGCAGCGAGGCGGCCGGAGATGGTGAAGATGCGGATCTCACCGGGCTCCAGGGTCCGAGGAGCAGCCTGGTGACAGGAGGTGCAGAGAAGGTAGAGCAGCAGGCAGAGCAGGATGGCACTGCCAGCAGTCAGGAGGACAACCCCGCTGGTGAACATGCTGGCCAGCGGCCGTGCAGGGCTGAGCTGCATGGTGGTGGTGGAGAGGATGGTGAGCACGACTCCGCAGACCACCAGCACCAAGGCACTGAGCAGCAGCACCAGGCAATCTGAGAACCCCCCGCTCTTCAGGAGCTCAATCTGGTCCCGGCTGCGGATGCAGTTCATGTCCTGGATTGCAGAGCTCAGCAGCTGCTTCAGCAGCACGAGCAGAGCCAGGAGGCAGAGCGTGGTGCCCACAGCCAGCCGCCACTCCCCAGACCGGCTGCTCGTGCTGTACAGCAGGATGATGCCCCCGATCCCACAAGCTAGGATCAGCACCACAGCCATCCCGTAGCACAGGATGGACTTCTTTGGGTCCTGGAACCACCAAAGCTCCACATGTTCCTCCAAGATGTTCCTCTGGATGTGGTCTGCATCTGCAGGAGTGCGGGGACTGCTCATTTCTGCCAGCTCTGGCATGGTGGGTGGCTGCATGGGGGGAGCACAGTGGGATGGTTGTACAGATAAATCTACACCCTTACAGCAAAGTGGAGGGTCAAGGCAGCAAGAGTTGTGAAGGCAGCTGCATTTCTCAAGCAGGAATGCCTCTGTCTCATTCTTTGGAGCCTGCTGGAGCTCACTTCTGCAGCAGTGCCAGCTGAAGAGCTATGGTCCATGCACTGGGGGTAAGCCCACCCCCCTGTCAGGGCTGCAGGACATGGTGGAGCATCCCCAGTGCAGCACAGTAAGGAAACAACCAGGGCTGCATCCTTTCTTTCCTGTGTTTTTAATCTGAAAGAGTCAAGAAGAGAAGACATCATTAAACAGAGATCCTGCTCCCCTGCACAAAACCATCCCCTGCCAAACCCTCGGCCTTGGTTGCTCAAGGCTGTCCTGCAGACCTTCCCCGGCCTCCCTCACAAAACCCCCATGCATTGGAGCATGGATCAGCCACATATATCTTCCCAAGAGACCTCCAAGAGCTGCAGGAGAACATCAGCCTGCCCAAGACGAGCCTCCTGCCTCCCCAGCCCCGTGTGCCCCGCTCCGAGGCTACTGGCACATTGCTGCCTGCAGGACTCTGCCTGCAGCTGGTGCTGGCAGCAGGGCAGGGACAGAGCAGAGGCAGGTCCCTCCTGAGATAAAGCCTCATTCACAGCTTCAGCTTCACATGTTCCCTCATCAGCATCAGCCTCTTGTCACCAACTGGCTCTGCTGGCCAGAAGGACTGGGGGAGGAGGGGGTCAGGACCAGGGCTTAACCCTTCCAGTCCAGCTGTTGGAAGAGTAAGAGCTGCACTTGCTGCATATCCTCAGCAATGTCCCAGCATCCCCACAGCATCCTAGCCCTCTTTAACAGTTATCTGGGTACAGTTTTACACCAAGAGAGGAAACCACTTGCATTTCTCTCACATGAAGTCATGCTCCACCATGTGAGTACTCCAGATGGTCCCTGAGCACCAGAGGGTCCCTCCAGCACAGATAGCAACCAAAGCAAGGAGATGTGCTGGGGATGGTGCAGGAGCATTTCAGGTATCACTGAGCCCTTGAGACATGGGATGGACTCTGGAGATGCCCAGACTGCTTCCCCAGCAACCTCCCAAACAGGATGACACAGCCATGGCCATCATGGACAAACCACTCAGAGTCCCACAGAAGTCCATGTTGGGGACAGGAACTGATGCAGATCACCTCTGTCAGAGCTGTGTCACTTCTTCTGGATGAAGGAACAGTCACACAGCACCCTGCCTGCTAGAAATGGCTCTCCAGGAGCCCATCAACCCATGCCAAACACATTCCATCTGCGTCTGTGCCCTCCTCTGCTCAGCACTGAGACTCTGGGTTCATCATGGACACGTAGGGAGGATTTGTGACCTCCACGCATAGCAACTCTGCATACACACCAAGGTTTTTCCCTCCCACAGCTCTCTGCATCCTTAGACTATCTCCAGAGACTGCATCCCCTTATGGCACTGGTTTTGCTTCCAGCAAACACATCAAAATCCCCTCCATGGGGGACAAGCCAGCATGGGGTGGGGGAAGGAGGACAATAGCGTGGAGGTGCCTGAACCAGACACCGCCTGACAGTGTCAGGCCAGGCTCCTCCTGAGTCACTCCCCGGCTGTGATGGAGCATGAGGTCACCCTGGACTTGGCTTGGGGCTCACTGCCAGCTGGCAGCACGTGTCCAGGAAGTCTCTAACCACCACGAGACCCAGGGACCCATTGTGCCGTGCACTTCACACTGTGCCATCCCCCTGCATGGCTGCTCATGCTTGGGCCAGGAGTCAGCTGGGTCACAGAAGCCCAAGCTTCAGAGGGTATAGTTGCCTGGAAGCCTGTGAGAGAGCTGCAGCTCTTGGCTAGAGCTAGAATAATCAGAAGGCATCAATTAGGGAGGAAAAAAAAAAGCTGTGGTTAGTAAGCTGATTTGTGCCTGCTGGGACCCATTTAGATTTTGTATGAGACAGCAGATACCTTGCACTGTCCACATGTGCCCAGGGCACAGGTCCTTGAGAAGGTGAGGATGTCACGGGGCACTTTCAAAGTGAAGGAGTGAGAAGATGTTGAGCCTGGAGACATCTCCCCAGTTTATGTAAAACATCTTGGTGCTAAGCACTGCTTCCTTGGGGATTAGACTAGGTGATCTTTTGAGTTCCCTTCCAACCCCTAACTTTCTATGATTCTATTGGTTACTTCCCTTCCCCAAGCACAGAAGAGCCTTATCTCCTCCTTATCAGCAAACAAGTGAGTCTAGTAGATAGCAGGTTAGTAGATTAGATCAAGTTTTTGGAAGAAGAAAGCGTAAAGCTTAGAGAAGTGCAGAGTCTGCGGTCTTCTGCTGCTTGACTGAAGCTGCGCACACAAGTTGTGAGTCAAAGAGTAAGCAAAAAAACCACAACTGCACAAACCACAGTCAGGGAAAATGCAATGAAAAAATCAAGCTACAGCACTTTATGCTCATGTTACTTTAAAAAATTTAACAATTTTATTTTTATTTGCTCAGGAAAAGGTGAGAGATAAAGATAAAATTAGCATCTACACTTGCTTGGGTTTCTCCAGAATCTGAGGGTTAGTGGAGGACACACAGCCCCTCTGGGATCATTCTAATGTTTAACCATCCCACCATGGGTAAATTTTCCTTAAAGCTAACTACAGTTTCCCATTCCTCAGCGTGAGTGCATTGCCCTTATGAAAAATCTGATGGTCTTCATATGATAAACTTCAGTTTAACAGCCCTATTCTGGGCTGTCATCTACCACTTCTTGGAGAAGGGGTGAAACTAATCTCACAACTATGATTTACAGTTTTCTTGGCTTGATTCAGCACAACAGTTTGCCCAGATCAGATCAAGGGAAAGGAAGGAATGTAGAGACACATCTTTCTCTCTGAGGGATCCTTCTCTCCAAGGGAGAAGGACAGCCTTTCCACAGCAGTTTCCCTTCTGTAGCTCTTCTTTGGGCTACCTAGTCTGGGATAGATTATAATACAGACCCTCTGGGAGCTTAAGCCCCTTAGCCCAACAGATTAACCAGTCTGATAATATCACAGGTCCTTATTCTCTACCATTTACTTACTACTGAACCCAGCAGCTTCAGTATTCCTATCACTGTATGCAAGAGAAAAAAGAGAAGACCAGCCCAGCCACACAATGCTTTCTGACTGCAGGTCACATTTCAGGAAAAAAAATGACATGCTATCCTTCCCCATTGCTGTCTGGCAGCTGGGGAGGAAGAGCAGGAAAGCACTGGGAATGCAGGAAAACAAAAATGCTCATGTTTTTCCTTTTCATTGTGTTTTTTCCCCTATACTGTCAATGTTTAACTGAGAATCAAGGGTCATCATCAAGTGATGCCTGGCCACTCCTGACTGCAGGTGTGGGAGACGCTTGCTGGCTGCCTGGGAATGGTATATACATTTGTTTACTTATGTACTTTAAGTGTCTGACTGATAGCTGACAGGCAAGAAAGTGTATGTTAATTAACAGTTTCAGTTCAAAGCCATGTACAACTCAGCTGTAGAAATACTCCTCACTTCCCTTCTCTTCCCCAGCCCAGGGTAGACCACCTGACATTGCTTACCCACAGTGTTCATGAGGGGAAGCCTTTGGAGTGGGTCAGGCTTCTGCAGCACTTACAGCCTTGGAAAGTTTTTATACAGCTATGTGAACTTTGTAAGCACCATGGATACTGAGAGAGCCTTGTAAAATTTGCTGTAAAATAACAATACATAGATGATTTCCATGAGCAATCTAAATGAGAGCAAACAGCCTTGCAGTCTCAGATACATTCCATCTCCTTCCACTGCTTTTCCAGTCTATCACAGCTTATTTGCTTCTTGGCTAGATCTGGTCATAGCCTGTTTGGGATGGAGTTGCTACCACTTGGTGCCTCCCAGAAGCCTCTAATCCATAATAGACATACATATTTTTCCACGCATTTGTGTATTTTTTCAATCTTCCAATGCTGGAAAATACCCTTCTGGTATTAACTTGGCCAGCCCTGAATGGTAGTAGTTTCTTTCAACTGAAATAGTCCTATCCTATCCAATCTATTAACTCCCTAAATCCCTAGAAGGTTCAAAGAGAATGAAGCTCATATATCTTTACACCTGAATTACTGCCAATACACAGATCACCAGCTCTGATTGTCATGGTGCTCAAGACCCAACTGTACCCCTGCAAGCAGGGATGCTGCTGTCCTGGGATGTGTGGGAAGGTTCCCTCTCAGGAGTGAGGATAGAGGGAATTGGAGTAATGGGGGTTTATGTGGTATCTGTCTGTCTCACCCAAAATCTTAGCAAGAGATCCACAGTCCTTTGGCTCCTACATCACCAATTCCCACAGCTCTTCTGGGGCTGCTCAAAATCCAGGCAAACATATGTCTGTGGGGAAAGCCAACCTTCTCTACCCTTCCAGAGGGATTATGCTTACCCAGAAGTAAGCATCTGTCCCATCAGTGCTCCTGCCACCAGACATCATTAAGGAAGCTTTGAGGAAGCCCTGGGTGATGGGGGACCATCCCTCCCTTTCGGCAAGCCTAGAGGATCTGGCTTGTTGTAACAGGATCAGCACACAGCTGCTTTTTACAGAAATCTAGATAGCTTTGGCATCTCCGTTATAAAGTTTCACGGTTACCCTTCCTCTCTGAATGCACAAGAGGCATCCATCATCCTGACTCCATGGAGCCTGTCCTGATGCACCACTGCTGAGGAAGGCCTGGGAGTCCCAAGGAGACAAGCAGCTCCCAGGCCTTACGTACCAAGAGGAAACAGGATGGCACAAGGAAGAAATGATGTGGAGGCAAGAGGAGGAATCACTTAACAAAGTAGGTCCGAAGCCTCCCCCAAACCTGCCAGCAGCTGCTGCTGAAGCCCAGGGCCCTTCCCGCAGACGCTCGGCTCCTGGGGAGGGCTCACTCACCTGCAGCAGAATGCCCACACACCACAGCCCAGCGCTCTGCCCTGCTCCTGGCTGGCAGCAATGCTCTCTCCTGGCTTTCCTTCCCACTGGATTGAGCTAACAAGGGATCTCACGGGGAATATCTCTTCCCTTCCTCCGGCTGCTGCCTGCTCCCCTTCCCGGTGCGGTGCGGTGCGGTGCGGTGCGGGCAGGCTCTCCCCGGGCAGGTGCATTCCCCAGCAGGGTGGCGGCTCAGGAAACCTGCTGATGGCCTGGAGAAGATCCAGAGCTGCGCCGGTGAGCAGGCGCTACTCCTCCCTTCCTCCTTCCCCCCTCCCTCCTTCCCTCCCCGGGCAGGATCTGGCCGCACACCGATCCTGGAAGGTGGCTCATTTCCTCCCATCGGGAGGTGAAGGGGGTGCTGGAGCCAGGGAGCAGCTCCCGGGCAGCAGGTGAGAGGAAACCTGCAGCCATGTTGGCAGCACCAGGGAAGGTTTGACCTATTCAGCAAATCTTTGTCATGAAATAACTTCTGTGCTACTGTATAGGCTATGGGATGATCCTGGTCTCATCAGGACTGGATCTTTGTATGGCATTAGTCCAGGCAGGCACTTCGGTCATTGTGGTGCCATCTCCCCCATCACCAGCCAGCTTCAGTTCCTCGCTCCCAGGGACACAGCAACATTTGCAGACCCTACTATAAAGCAAAGAAGCTGACTTCCTGGTAATCTAGCAGGAAAACAAAACCAAAACCAAAAAACAAAGTGGCCATATTGAGAGGAGCTTCAGAAAGACGACTCATTTGAGAGAAGAAAGGAAAGGGGAGTAGCAGGAACACCAAAATCAGCAGGGGAATGGGACTCTCAGCCAGAGTGCTTGCTTTTTTCTTTGTGGATGGGCTTAATGACAGCAGAGGGATCACTATTGTAAATCTGAGCAGCAGGAAAATCTCCTAGGGGATGTAAAATGAACAGAATGGGGCTCAACAACAGCTCTTGCCTAACTAATGGAAAGGAGGCTTGGTTATTGAACCTTATACCAGTTTTTTAGCAGGCTATGAGACAGGAAGCTTTGGGAATTATGACAATGACAGCTTCAGGAATTCATCTGTGTAAAATCTGACAGATCTCTCAAAACCTGTGAAATATCATCTGTCCAATGGCTGTTGTCCTAAACCTAAAACAATAAGTGATATGTGGTGGATTTCCCTATAATAACAGTCTTGAACAATGAGCGTGCCTCTACCTAGAAAAACCTTGTCATTTAGTTGGGCCAGTTAACAAACACATCATCCAAGAGGAAACCTTATTCAGCTTGAAAGATAGCCATATATTCACTTTAAATGTGGGCTGTAGCTTTATATGTGCATATATATACTTCCCAGCTCCTTTTCAGAGGTACCAAGAGGAGAAACAGAAAACACAGACCAGGAAGGGATGAAAGTGGAAAATGTCCTTGCACCCTGAGAGAATTCAGAAAACCATTAGCATACAAAACCATAATCCAGATACAACTTCATTTTGAAAACATTTCCTCAGTATATGTGTGGGAGATTGACCTTGGCTAGTTTTCCCAGTACAGTAGGGGCCTGTACATCTATTTTTCTTCCAGCAGGTCTCTGATAAACCTCACTTGTAAAACTCTGCTGTGCCTGACTTTCAATGTTCAGCCTTTACAAACAATATTTTAGCTGCCTCTTAGCTAGTAAGATAAAGTTCAAAATCCTCTTGAATCTAATTTGCCAGCTGTCTACCTAAGCTTCATCCCATGGGCCTTGTATTGCCTTTCAAGTCATATCAATCACCACTTAGAAATAATTCTTTACCTATATATGCTGCTTCTTTTTATGGTTCGTCTTTTTCAGAAAGATTGAGTCCACTTCTCTAAACCACAGCTATTAAAGCAGTGGCTTCTAACACTCAGTTTCTTCTGACAGAGAGAAAATTATACCACACAGGAGTCTAGCAAATTAAAATGGGTGTGTTCTGAAAATTTAAGAGGGAACTAGTTTCTAAAATATTTGCTAATTACATTAATTACATCTTCTTTCTGTACAGGAAGTATCAAGATGATTATACGGGGTGAAGAAGAAAGGATGTTAAGCTAGCACATTAACAGACCAATTCCATCCTAACTTCTTCCATTTGTTCCTGTGAAACCTCTGCTTCACACAGGTTAAAGCTACAAAATGAAGAAAGTGACTGTAAAGAAACTTAATTCACAAAGCATTCAGCTGAACTTTCCCAGGTCATTGGAGCTCAAGGACCCATCTGCTTTGCCTGGGTGTTAGCTTAGCTATGGGTCTGCTATCCCTAATGGTAATACAGCTTACATGTTATCCAGCCTTGGCATCACCATTTTCTGTATAATATTATTATTAGTATGTCAGAAGCGCTCATCATTTCTCTACAATTCAGGATAAGAAATGGAAACAGTATCTTACTGGCTGTTACAATACCATTCAGTTCCATCCTCAAACAGTAGCTTAAACTTCTGTTATATGTGAAGTATTCCTCAGTGAGACAGCATGTCAGGTACTGACAACAAAGGATGAAAAATTAACTTCTTTCCCCCTCATTATTAAAGGAACTACTCCCTGCCTTTTTCTATACATGAGTACGTTACAGAGTGATTTTTAAGGAGAGTTTCACTAAAAAAAATAAACAAAAGGGATTGCAGATGTTGGAAAAAAGACAAGTAAAGATTAATCTATCAGTTACAGGAGAGCTGTGAGGTAAGTTTTGGACTTTACGCCATATTTTGGAGTCTGAAACTGCACGGCCTTTTTGTCCTGCAGAAATGATTGCAACAGATATCTCTAGACAGGAGACAGAAGCCTGAGCAAGGGCCCAGCTCAGGTGTGTGTGACCATTACTTAGAACTTGCCCTCACAGGGCACTTGATTTTCAGTCTGTGACTGGATACCTGCTTGGAATAACACTGACACCTGTCTTAAATACAGGCAGTCCTTTGCATGGACATAGACAAATCAAAAAAAAAAAAAAAAGGCTGATGTTCATTTTTGCAGCACAATGAAACTAAAGTAGAACCCTAGCAGAAGATGCTTACAGAATTTTATCAGTTTTTCTCACCTAGGACATGTTATTTTTCAGTAGAAAGTACCTGCCATAGCATGAAGGCACAAAGATCAGTCTTGCACTAACACAATTTTATTTTTCTTCTCTTGGCTCCTACACCTCATGGAAAGGACAGACATGAGGAAAGCAGAAGGGAGTGAAGGGTGGTGTCTTGTGTTCAGAGCAGTGAGTGCTTCATAAATGCTTCTAATGGAAGAGTACAGAAATGTCTAATCTATGCTTTTGCATTTCAGATCTTGCTAGGAGAGTATAATAATATGAGGTATCCATGAACCAGGTCACTCTTGCTGACTCCTGTGGCTGCTTTCCAAATCCATCCGAGGAAGGTTTCCATCTAAGAGAGGCTGAACTGCAAGGACTCGTCCCTTCTCGATTTGGTCTCGCAGGTATTGAATTTCTAGCTGCTGCATTTCTATGATATTCTCATGTTCCTTCTCTGCATTCAACCTCAGGACAGCTGGGCTGGGCAACAGCTCACTGGAGGGAGCTAGAAGATAAAATCAAATAGGATAGATCTGAATAACAAAGGTCCAGCTTGCAGAGCTCTTTGGCATGAACAAGGAAAGATTTCTATCAGGGCTGAAGAAGTAGAGCTAAATAGTAAGATTCTGCTGTATTTAGCAGCTTCTACAGCTAATATTAATATAACAGGTACCATCAGACAGACAAGCTGGAACAATATGAAGACAGTAACAGAATCATTCACCAAGGAAAAAAAGAGCTTCTGGAATGAGTACTAACAATATGGAAAATATACAGAAGCATTATTCACCTGTGTCTTGAATTGATTGCTTTTTCTTAGTTAATCTTAGTGTTGACTGGAGGTCATGCACCTGAATGTGGGCCTCTCTCAGTTCTTGCCGCAAGACATTTATTTCCTTAATCAGACTCACATTTTCCTGTAAAAACAGCATGTCCTATCAGGAAAAGCATGGATACTGTCTAGCACGGAAATATGTATCCCCATATCCCTGGGAAGGACACTGGAAAGTACAAAATCAGTATCACACAGCAGAAGATACTGCATATTTTTTTTGATCTAGGACAATCAGTACAGCACACAGCATTTCAGATAAGGCCACAGTAGATCTGACAGAAAACACAACAGTATTCAAATCATATTAGCTCAAGAAGCTAATATTTGTTTTGGTTTCCTGACTGCAGCTGCACTCTGAGGTATCATCTTCCTTGCCACAGGGAAGCTCAGGTCCCTTCCTTGACTGATCCAATTAATTCAGAATTAACATGAAGAATTCCCATTTCTCCCTCCAGAGTGTCTTATTTTTTTTTTTCACTCACCACCATGTGTCTGTTCACTTAAATATTCTGTATCTCCTTGCAATTTTCCAAAGCCTTCTTCATTAGTTCTGACAGACATCACTTTACAATACTCCTTCCACATTATTAAGAAATACATAAAGCCTATGGAGACTTGATATATCTACTCATGCTGCTATGAGGAAACGTTTTCCATGTACTCATCTTTTGTTATTTTTTCAGCCAGTTTGCAACCCATAAAGGTTTAATCTTCTGATTTTTTTTTAAAATAGTCTACCACAAAGCATCTTGCTGAAGGACTTGTGAAAGTACAAGTGAATGTACTTTGCACATTGTTTCAACACATTCAAATATTTCAGCAAAACCACTATGGGTTAACACTCGATAAGGATGGTAAAATGCTCGTGATTCAGAAACAGAAGCACCATTAATGGAATATTTCTTGTCTGAATTAAAGAGAGGTGAAAGTGTATATTTGCCTCTAATAAAGACAATGAAATACCTTACCACATCAACAGCTAGTGCAAATGTTAATCAGCTACCATCATACCTGAACCAAGAATAGCAGTGATTTCAGCTATCTGTGGTGTCTTTTAAGAAGTGTAGAACACAGCACCATTCCAGTCCCTGGAACTTCATCTCAAATGGCAATATTAAAAAAAGATAAATGGTCAAAAGGCATGCTTTGTGTACTTCACATAATGCCAGTTCCAAGCAATAGGGAACCCAGTAAAAGAACAGAAGATAAGAAAAACAATGAATTATATTTTCCCACAAAAAGGGTGTCTTCAATTCTCAATTTTTTTTTTTTAATGATAACTCTGGTTGATAAAGGTAATTATGTTGCCATAACAGATTTATGTAAGGCATATGATTCCATTCCTCATATTTTACTTCCAAAGTAATGGCACCACAGAAGAGTCAACGTAGCAGAAACAGGAAACTGAAAACTGGCTGGTAACAAAGTACAACACTTATTGTACACAATTTTGTTCTAGTTTCCCCTCAGCTCATAGTCACCACTGGAGGCAGATCGTGGAAGGTGTTACAGTCTGAACTGGTTGGGCAAGAACTGTTGATCTTTCAGTGGTTGTGTTTGACTCTTAAATGCAGTATGAGCTGGTGAGCTTATGCAGCCTACTCTGAAACCATATTTTGTTGACTCTGACTTGTTTAATTCAAGTCTTTAAACACAAATGAATTTTTATTGCTATGTATTTGATCCTGAAAACACCTCTACTCTACTATGCAGAGCTTGATCCTAAAAACAAAACATGAGGAGGATGACTTAGGCAAGAAATAGTCAAGAAGGTGTTCTTTCAAGGTTATGCAACACCATTTCTGTTAGGCATACTTTAATCATGAACACGTTCGTAAGTTCAGTCCAAGTGGATGAATGCTGATATCAACAGAAGATCTTGCTTTGGGTATGTTAGATGGCATAATACATAGAATCCTATACAAGGCAGTTTGGACTGTGTAGAAATGTCTGTTTTTATCTGCTGGGTGCTAAAAGGCTGCTGATCAACACTAATAGTTTTCTTCTGCAGCAGCATGCTGTCCAGAGACATTAGCCTTTAATTCAATCTCTGCATTCTGACAGAAAGCTTGCACTGTAATTAAATGATCATGCAAACGATTAAAATGAGTATTCATTGCAAAACTCCTTGTTGCAGAATGCAGTGACAAAGTACCAATAGTTTCAGGAAAGGGACTGATAAAACATATGAAACATATGGAGGATGAGGCCACAGGTACAACTGCATATGATGTCTGGATGAAATCTACAGCCTCCTAAGTCCCCGTAGTGCTGACTGTCAGATGCAGGTAGGACATAGAAAAAAAATCACCCTACACATGTTTCAGTTCAAGCAGTTACTTCAAGATTATTTAGTAGATCTGTTCTTATGTGCAGAAGTGACCAAATAAGCTATTACAAATACAGAAGGCTGGAGGGAAAACAGTCTAACAACAAGCAACCTGCCAATTGGTGAGAATAAATAAAATTATCTTGACAGCTCTAATCATTGCAGCAGTTATTAGTGGAATGTACCTATGTATAGTTACTCAAAGAAAAATGCACAGCTTTGAAAAAGTAAGCTCAGCTGTGGAATAATAGAAATACAGAGCTAAAAAGCAGTCAAGCTGTCATTTACTTTTTCAAAGCAAGGCCTGACAGAAGTTTGCCTAAACTAGTCTTAAAAGCTCCCTCTGAAGGACTGGAAGACCATGATAATTCCTCCTGGCTGTAAAGTCTCATTAATATACTAGACTTCAGAGAACTGATTTTTCTTTGAAGAAACCAGGCTGGTTAGAACCTTTGATATCTTCATCTTCCAGATGTTTTATTAATTCAGTTTTAATCATCATTTCATGTTATGCTTACTGATCCAACACATCAAGTATTATCATTATGAGCACCATCTGTCACCCAATTCCAGCAACGAAATTCTTCAGGTTATTTTTCTGAGACCATATTCTTTTTTTCCAAAGGTAACTCACAGAAAAAATAAAAATAAAAATAAAATGGATCCAGGGAATATCATTGATGCCTGGGCCTGGAGGAGCACTATGAATAAATAGTAAAGACCAGAAGACTTAGGAGGGCATTAAGGTCTAATGATCCTGAGGAAGCACAATAAAGCAACAATGAAGAAAGGGCTAGTGAGGGGAAAAGGAAATGCTGACTGAGCAGAAGGAGATCATAGTAAGAAGAGACTGTAAAAGAGTTGTCTTCCCAGGATGTTTGCTGTGGGGCTTTAGATCCTCTCACTCCAGAACAAAAAAAATTGGATCTTTGGCCCCAGCAGTCTTTTGGCCCCAAAAGCAGTCACATGTTTACTTTGCTCTGTAAGAAATAAAGATTCTAACCAAGAGATCTTGGTATGACTTGGCATAGTCCTCCTGGGTTTCTGAACATCCGTGTGAAAAGCAGAAAGTTCCTCTGAATTCAGGCCAGTAGGCATGGGACTGTGTCCAAAGAAAGTATCCTTTTCTATTTTTTATTTTCTTCCTCAAAAAGTGCTTCCTAAACACCACCACACAGCAAATACAGGTTGGCACAAATACAGGTGCAACCTGATTATGACAGAAATTATAAATACTGTTTGAAATAAAAAATAAGTACATTGGTTATTTTAAAAATATCCAGGCAGCACAGTATCCACAGACAAGTCAATGCACAAAGAATCCACAAAAACCCTGCAATTTCTGACTTCAGAGATCTTCGACTTTTACATCTGGAAAATTATAGAACTTTAGTTGCTCAATGAATATTATCCTTTAATGGAACAACTTGAAAAATGTATGAATTTCTGGTGAGGAACCAAAATTGTTTCAAAGTCTTAAGAAAGGAGGTAAGGCTACTAAAGTCTCTTCTGTACAGCTGTTTCCTTCTTCCCTCCCCATACCACAAGGAAAAGGCTTATTACCTGCATGATGCGCATGTAAGCAGCTTGGTGGATTTTCTGATCCTTCACTAGATTCCTTTTTAAAGCTGCCAAATTCCTCTCAAGATACTCGCGCTGTCTCATGTACTCCTGCTGCAAATCTGTGTCTACATCTTCCAGCTCCACCTGAGGGGGCACAATATGATGCCTCAGTAGTTACACTACCAGAGAAATTCATTTGCAAGGAGAAGGGAAAGGCCTGACTCACCGTGTCTAACTGCTGCACATACTTTGTGTATAGCTCACAAATCCCATTCTTCAGTTTTTTTGAATCCTGAATGAAGCCCACACAGTTATGAAGATCTGTTTTAAATCGTGTGATGAGAGATTCCATATTTTGCTTCTGCAAGAATGATGTAGGTAGAGTTTTTACTTGGCTCATCAGAGCACCCTATCACGTTCAATTTTCTAGATAGTAGCACAGGTGAAAGCTTTTATGTACTTTTCTTCCACTTAATTTAAAAAAAATATTTCATTAAAAAATGCTGAGGATGTGAGTGCTGCATATCAAATAGCATCAATAAATTTCAGCAGTAATATTAATCAAAGATATTTGCATTAGGCAATGTAAGTGCCAGCATCCAGAGGCCTCATCTGAAAATGAGTGGCTTATTATCATGAATGCTGTACCCTGCTGTCCTTTCCTAAATCACATACACTCTTATTTAGAAACAACACAGTTAACGGAAGAAAGCAAGGGATAAAACTTGTATTAGACATATGCACAACTTCATGATTCAAATCCAGATTAACTTTTTGGTGTCTACCAGGCCCCTTTACCTGCTTCAGCAGTCCTGCACTGCCTACTAAGCTCCTTCACCTTTACTTGTAGTCCCTTTTCCTTCCTCACATCTTACACACCTGCTATCAAACAGAAGGACCCCTTGTCTCCTTTATTAGTAAGCCCAGCCTTCATTTCATCCTACTAATGCCTATGTGTCAATGCAGGTGGTAGCCTATGTGCTGCTCCTGTTTAGACCAATATCCCCAGATTTCAAGTTTGGGCAGGAAAGGGTAGTCAGGTAAGCCTTTACTTCACTGCTCTGCTAAACACATAGGAATATGTGTTGATTGAGCAAACTGGCACATAAACAGTTTGATTTTTTTTTTATATCAACTCTCTAACCTGGTTGCAGCCTTCTAAGTTTTCTGCATTTGTCCCCGCTGGTCAGAGATGCTCCTGTCTCTGGATGCAGCACCCCTGAATTACCTCTTTGCTCAGATTAATGTCTCTGTAGTGCTCTGTCCCCACAAAGTTCAGTATGTAGGACCTGCAGAGTGGTTGTACACCATACCTTCTGCCTCTCTCTGCGCATCTCTCGATGAGTTGCCTTTAGTTTCTGCTGCAGTTGTGTGATGTTCAGCTTCAGCTGTGTGGTCTCCTTGTGGAATCGTTCCAGTTCCCTTTCCATCTGAAAGGAAGCAAGAGCAGGAAATCAGAACTAAAAGGAAACATGAAAAAAACAACACATAACAGCAAAACGAGACAGTGGAAATACAGACTTAAAGCAATAGGTCCCCTTCAAGTGTAATTGCAACACGAAAAAAGTCAGGTTTGGAACAACACTGCCCCCTGTCAGAATATAGAGAAAACACAAAAATCGGTATTCAACTTCTTTTTGAATTACAAGTATTTAAGCGATGTGGTGCCCCCTCCTTTCTTTGACCTGAAGTGAAGCTTTACTGTTCCATCTTAGTAAAAATGGGTGAGAAAGAAATTAACAGTCAATACTGAAAAGATTAAGTTTAATAATAACAACCTAATACCGAAAAGAAACAAAAGCATTGAAAAGCTGTGACTACTTATATAGAAGACAGGGGAAAAAAGCAGTAAGAGCACAAGCCAGAATTTACTGCCATAAGATGGTGAACAGAATAGAGAACAGGGCACTCATCATGCAGGTCTAATGTACTTAGAAATTGTTAATTAGTGTGTATTTTATTTAAAAGGACTTTGTTCTCAATAAAGAGACTTCTGAAAACTAACTGGTCACTGATTAGATGTGTCACAAGAGTCCTAATTTGGCTGAGCTAAAGGTACATCTATGGAGAGATCAGAGTAAGCTTCTATCATTGAAAAGTTGCCTTCATGAATCTGCTGTAAGCTAAGTATGAATACATGGAAATTTTCCACAGACCACCTGGTGGACAGTAATTTGCCCATGTACCTAATCCATTTGCATAGTTATCTGCATAAATCTGAAACTTTTCTGAGAGAAGTTCACTCTCTGTTTCTCTAGATCAGTAATGTCAGTGTCTTGCAAACTACAGGGTATATGGAGGGCAATCACATAAGGATAAGATCTTTTCTTATGCAAAATTGATATTGCCCAGTGTTTAGGAATCAATACTGAAATAAGAGCTCAAATAATTGTGTTGATCACTGGTAGCATGTGATAGAAATAGAAAATTAAATAGCAGCTATTGTGCACAAATGTTTTTTATCAGCTATAAAGATGTTGAATCAGTGCTGTGTCCCCTTCAAAGAAGTCAAGGAACAAACAAGGGTGGAGTCCTCCATGGGACTTGCTGGGTCATCTTTGCATTCAGACAAAGGGCTTATTAGCAGAAGACAAATGAGAGGACTACTCACCTCACAGATCTGCTCCTTCATTGTTTTGATATCATTTTCACGTGACTCTATCTGTTTCTTAAACTCCTCTATTCTGTAATCCAGTACAAACTTGAACTTTTCCAACTCCTGATTTTTCTTTTTTAGGTCATATATATTCTTCTCCTGGGAAAAGTAGACACAGAGGTCTGAATCAGACAGAGAACTTTCAGACAGGTCCCTAAGATGAGGCACAAATAGAGCTGAGGTAAAACCAGCAGTCTCAGATCAAGTGGAAGAATGGATTTCAGCTGCACATCTACACAGACTTGGTGGGCAGAGAGCCATCTGCAGATCCCAGAACAGGGACAAGAAACTCAACATCCTGAACTCGAGCTCCCTGAGAAAAGCTTAGAATGTCAGGAAAAAAATGAAATCCCAAACTAACAATCACAAATGCTTTGTTAAAACTGAGTTTCCAGTCATTTGATACTATTGCAACATAATACTATTAAAATAAATATCTGTATGAAATTCAGGGAGGGTGAATTTGATTTTAGACAATCGTCCAGTTTTTCACCTTGTCTTGGATAGTATTGGCTCTCTCTTCAATCTCTGTTTTCAGTGCCAAGATGTTCTTCTCCAGTGACTTAATGATGCCTTGCAGCTTCTGCTGTTCCAGCTTCATTTCTGCAAGGTCCCTGTTTCGCTCCTTGAGCTCCTTCTGTTGGCTGTTCAACTGGAGAGGCAAACAAGTAAGAAATTTACAGTGTCCAAAGGCTGTACACCACTTAGCCATCCTATTCTGTAAGAGACATTGTAGACAGTGTGGGATAAAGGATAACAAATTAAGCTATGATGAAAGAGCACCTGTAACTCAAAAAGGGACTGAATATCCACTTTTGCATTTTCTGTATGTTCTGACAGAATACTCAACCAAGAATATTCACTGTACTATAAGAAACCAAGGAATTTGCATCCAGAAGCAAGGAGGGTATGGATACTATACCCAAGCATCAGTTAAAAATAACACTCAAGTAATGGAAAATTATTTTGAGGTGATCACCTGTAATACATCCCTAAAGATGTCAAAAGCAGACTGTAAGGGTGTCTAGTTCATTAGGTATCCTCAAAATCTCCACCTCAGTACTAAGATCTGTGAAGCCAAGAAGATCAGAACCAAGGAATGGCACTGGTCACACTGTGAGGACCCATGAAGAAATGACTGCTGTCTAAAAGACAAGGGGACTGAAGACAGTACCAGGATAGTAGAAGTTATGTAGGAAGAGAAACTCTGTTTCCAGACAGACACTGAAAAAACTGAAGAGAAAATGCCCCTCTAACATCGTTAGGCAAATGTAACTCCCAGCCAGTAAAAAAACTAAAGGGTTTTATGCCTTCTTAAAAATCCTAGGAGTAAAACCAATAAAAAATGATGATGCATACAAAACACAAAATATTTTTTGCATTGAATGAAGCAGTGGAAGTATTTTTCTGACAAAGCAATGCATTAGATCTTGGAAAAATGAAACGGTTAATTTCTTTCCCATCACAGGGTGAATGATATTATTATTTATAATTTAAAACTATGCCAGATAAAATAAAGTGTATTAATAAAAACACACCTCCTCTATCATCTACCTTTAACTATATCAGCAGTACAATTATCACTCTGATGCTTCTTCTGCCCAAATACTCTAAAACATTAAAATTGATACAAGCAGGGGCTACTGTGTTCAGATGAAATGCCACATATTTAGACTAAACTGACATTCCACTAAACACATTCAGTCACTGGCTACAGGTCTCCATGTGAAGATCCAATCCTATCACAGAATAAGAGATACCCTTTTATTCATGATTCCTATTTCTCCTTTCAGTTGCAGGTTTGATTCCTTTTCTTCAAAGAGTTGTTTCTCATACTTCATTTTGATTTCCAGGATTTCTTGGTCTTCATCTTCTTCAATCTGTTTCCTAATCTCTTCATGTATTCGAAGCTGCTGCCTCATATTCTCCTCTGACTGCAGTTAAGGAAAGCAAACATTACAGAAGACAGCAAGAGATGAATAGAGAGGACAATACAATTGCAGCATTATCATTTATGATAACTTATCTTCATAAGGGATTCAAGTAGCTTTAAAAACCATTAACACAAATCTAAAAAAAACTTAAAAAAACTTAAAAAAAAAAAATAAATTGTTCTTAAAGCTTGCATGATAAAATTAGGAATCTGGCCCAAACACTAGCACCAGCAAACTTATTCTGGCAACAGCAAATGGAAACAAGAGTAATAATTGGGAAGATCTTTTAAAATAGCTGTTTCTGATGCATTAGGACAAATAATCACCTAGGTTTGCATCAATCTGTATTCACTGTATGCCTCTCTTCTAACATTTATTCCTCACATTCTTTCCAAATTGCTATTGCAAGAAAGGGCTGCAAACGGTAATGCTGATAGAATGTATTGACTTCAGATACAAGCATCAGTTATCTGGCTGTCCTTTGTTAAACCAAATTTTTGACCTCAATGTGAAGGCTTTTTTTAAGTGTTCAGGGTATTTGTCTTTGTCCCCCCCTATATTATGCAGGCAGGGACCTCGGAGGCTCTGGAAGGGAATTCACCATTTTAGAAATGTTATCTTTTCATTAGAAGAAAGTGATTGAATCTTTTTTCTTCAACTACAGCAAATGTAATATATATATATAAGTATATATATAATCTAACCTACATTAAACAGGAATTCTTTGATATAGGAGAAAAAGACATGAAGCTGAGAATGCTCAAGGATGTTAATCTTAGCAGGTTACTTACTCGAAGTATGATGATCCATAAAGTTGGTATTTCAGCTAGGTTTTCCTCATTACTATTCTGCCTGTTGACATATTTCCCCAAGGTTACAGGCAGATTAGGATTTGTATGGAGGGAGCCAACAACTCCTCTCCTAGGGAACATTTTATCACAGTTGGAGATAAATTTAGTCAATAATTAAATCAGCGATTAAAGTTTCCTACCTCTTCCAGTAGGAGAGATTTCTCATTAAGTTTTTCTTCATAATATTCTGTTAGCTCCTTCACAGCCTTGCTTTTGCTTTGCTCCAAATCGTGCAGTTGTTTCTCATATTCCTCCTGAATCCTCTTGGATTTCACCTGCAGCTCCTGGTATTTCTCATTTTCCATTAAGAGTTTCTGATTACTATCAGATTCTGGTAACAGGAAACACATGGAATGGCTAAAACTAATAGAAAAGAGAGAAGTATCCTATCTTTCTAGAGTCATTAATGTGATATTCTCTACTGTCTTTTTCACAGCTTTTGGAACAGAAGCATTTCATTGCTCTCTTCATCGGAGGGTTTAAACTCTGTGGCCATGCAGGAAAACCATCTCTTGAATTTTCTGCTCTTTCTTTTACTTACCACTTCACTAATAATGCCTGTTCCAAAGCTATCACTCACCTTTCTTACTTGTGTCTCCCAATATTCTACTGTATCACTGCTTGCTGCCATCTGGACAGAATGTAGTTCTGTTCCAGCTTGAGCATGTCTAAAACCTTCACCAAAATCTCCTACTCTGCCATTGTTCATACGCTGTATGAGCAGGCAATGAACTAATTTATGGGTGGCTTGATTTTTTGGTACTAATTCCCAGTATTTTTTTCTTTATCTTGATTAGGAATTTGGGGTCTATGTTATGTGGATTGTACATAAGCCTCATTGCTGAACTGACTTCACTATGTTTGCGCAGTGAGCTACAAGATAAATGAAGAAATTACTAACCTCAAACCCCAAACTTTTAAGATACAGTGCCCATGTACATGTTCTCATCATGATCATGTGTGTGGTGCAGTTCAGAGAAATGTTTGGTCTGCAATACCTGCATGACACATGCATTTTTCCTTGTACTTCTACTCTAGTAATCCCTCCCCGTCACATTACTTGCTATGAAGCTAATACACTTCCCCCAAATTCTAGTTGTGGACACTTGTTATAGTCTAACCTAGCTGTTGGACCTCACTGGCCTGTTTATTCATTAGCTCAGACAGTTGAATCTGGTGTTGTAGATCCTGTTTTTCTTTCTCTGCCTGTAAAACCTGGGGGGAGAAAAAAAAATTAATTTGAAACTAGGCAAAGCAGTGTCCAAATTGATTGTGCTTTTGCCCATGTTGGGGAACACATACACAACAGAATTTAAGTTTGAAGTCTCTCACCAAAATTCAGATGGCACATGTCATGAGGTCAAATTTTCTCAGAGATTACTTTGTTTTGACAAGTTAAAAAAATATTGAAAACCAAGGGAAAGTAGCAAATGGAGTTTATATAATACAGGCCACTGTATTATCATAACCTAACAAGAGAAGTTCGTGAGCTACAAAAGGCTACACTTATTTGTATGTGCCTGCCTGAAGAGAATTTGCAGTTCCACAAATTGTTGTCCAGATATTACAGTTCAAGCTGCTTCCTGTCTCACGTGAAGCAACCTTGAGGTCCTAAAACACTGACATTTGCATAGGATGACATATGTGTAAGCAAAAAGGAGGTCTGAATGCCCAACTACCACTACAAATTATATGATCATCTAAAAAAGCAGAAAGAAATAGAATAAGAAAATGGCTCAGAAAATTCCGAGAATAGTTGAGCATTGTACTGTAGGTCAATTTTTTTCACTTTCTTCTTATAATAAGCAGAAATACTCCATTTGCATGCTGGACACAAATACGAGAAAAGTTAGCCCCAAGCTTGTCTGTCACTTACTTTAATCTTAACACATACTGATACTCAGACAAAAAGTACAACTTGCCTACCTAAAAAACTATTATCCACCTTCAAAGGCATTTCCTTACAAGCCTATAAGCAACAAACCTAAACACATTTTAGTTTAGCTGACATTATTATCATATTATAGCCAAGTGCCATCTATGAAAACACCTGAAGAACTTCAGAAGAAAATCAGAACAGGCAGAACACAGGTAGAAGAATCAACAAAAGTGAAATGTCTTTCTTGTAAAAGGTCAAGCTGCACAAAAATGAGGAAAATAGAAAGTTAAAGCTCAGGTTACTTAAATGCAAAAACCACAATAAGAAAAAGCCAAAGAGCCTGAGGAACTATTTGAAGAAAACAGTAAAATTAATGAATGAATAATTAAACTTAAAAAAAAAAGTATTAAAAAACCTATTTATAGAGCCAAAAGACAAGAAAGGTATAAAAGGAGCCTTTGAAAATGACAAACCCATAAAATAATAAAACTAGTAACAGTACTGGCAGGCTTTCACACTGTAATCCTTCTTTATGTGGAGTCAAGCTGAAATACTGCTTGAAAGGAATTCATACAACTCAACAAAATAAGCAGTAACAAATCATCAGGATGGGATAATACTAATCCAAAAGCTCAAAAAAGAACATGAGCTTGACAGAATTGAATCATGTGATATGTAAGCTCTCACTTCAAGCCTTCTTAATGCCAGAGAAATTGCTATTGGATCACTTGCCTTCAACTAAAAAGGGCATAGAAATACAGCAAATTACAGGTTAGCAATTTGGATTGTGCACCAGATAGACAGAATAGAATTAACAGACACATATAAACAAGACACTAAGAGGAATTACTGTGGCTTTTGCTTTTCAGGGAAGTCCTGCTTCCTGATAATAAAGAAACCAATAAACATATGAAGACAAGATACCTCAGCAGATGTTCTTAAAAAAACTAAGCAGACAGGGCACAAAGAAGGTGGCATTAAGAAGAATAGTTGTTTGCAAGATTATATGTGATGGAGCTTTTAAGGCATGGTCCCATTTCTACTGAAGGGTGATATAGCTACTGATCCTTTGTCTCAAAGCAGCATTTATTGCTGGAACTGTTTTTGTGTGAAGAAGGTTACAGGCTACTTAGGATAACTCTTGCATCCCCTTGTACTTACAAGAGACTTGACTTAAATGTAGCTTCATGCTTTACAAATATCAATACATGATACTTCAAATATCCTTGTTGTAAAGAAATGCTTAATTTTTCAGATGGTTTATGACATTCATTCACATATAATGCAAGCAGGAATTCAACTTTCAGTGAGATTTCTTGGTATTTGGTTCTGCAATATGAATCATACCTGGTGTTTGTTTTTAAGGGAGCCTACTTCCTGAGTGAATTTTTCTTCTAATTCCTTGATTTTATCATTACAGTAAATGTCCTTAAGATATAGCTGGTAATGACTTTCTGTCTCTAGCTCTTTCACTTGAATCTGCAGGTCTAGTATTGTCTGACTCTGTTAGGACACAGATAAGAAAATTATTTATAAAACAGAGATTATTTGCCATTAGCAACAACTTGTTATGGATGTTTTCTGCGCATGCACGTATTTATGAAATACAGTCTTTGCAGAGAATGCTCAGGCAGACAGAAGTAATCCCAAAAGTAAACCATAAGTGGTTTACCAGGAGTCCTATGGTTCATGTTCACAAGTTGCTCCTCCTACCTTCTCTTCTATGTCTGATCTCATGATCAGCACTTCCTCAGCATACTCAAAATCCTTGTCCCATTTCAGCATTCCACCTTCTTTTTCACAGATTTTCCAGGTAAATATAGAGCCATCCTCTGAGGCAGTCAGCAGAAATAGGTCATCATTTGTTACAAACATCTTAGAAAGAAGAGACAACAAAGTAATAGCAGAGATAAGGAAAAATGGAGACACACTGATTTTATACCAATTTTTTCTCCCTGATCCCATTTTGATTATGTCCTCTACTCCTGCTTCACCCTGGTCCAGGCAACAAGGGAAGGGAAAGAAAAGGAGAACACATTAAGACACTGGGTCTCCTGCTCTCAAAGCTGCAGGAAGATTTTTTAAAACCTGGAAAAAAAAAGACTTTCTAGACAATTATAGCACAGACAGGCAATTATATGACAATTGCAAAGGTCTCTAACTTTCTTCTTTAAGAAGTTGTTTGAGCAACAGTTGACTAAATGTTTTCTTTTGAATCTGCAAATAAGCCTACCAAGAACCATCTGGTAACAACTGCTGTCACCTCCTCCAGGCCTCCTGTGACTGCATGGCCTGGCATAGAGTACCTGGGAGCTGACACAGTTTACAAGTGAGGTACAAATAGAGTTCCAGTGACAAAAGTTCACAGCCTGATGTTGGGCTGTGCAGCTCTAAGCCAAGGTGCTGCATTTGACAGTGATACTTAAAACACTAACATTATGTCTAACAAGACAGAATATCCTGCTTCCTAGAGAAAGTGTACTGAATTGTTCCATGGATAGAAGCTCTACTCACTATGTCTCCACCTTTCAGGTGCTGCTCTTTAGCCTTTTAGAATCATGGTTAGCAGACCAGTACTGCAATCTTTTCTGCTCCTTAACTGCAGCAAGTTACTAAATACATTTGAAGTTGTATAACTTTTTCCAGAAAAAATCCAAGTTCTCCATCATGGAGATACAATGTTACATATTCTGCTGCAAAACACTTTTTTAGCCAACAACAGCTTATCCAGTGATAGCTATTTCTAGAAAAGGGACTTCTATGAAGACTGTAATATTCATTCTCCACATGCAGCCTCAACCTTAGTTTTAACAGATTATGCTATGAAATAGGAAGGAGAATCAATGCTAAAGAAGACATGTACAGCTGGTATGGGAGGGAAAAGAAAGTACTCCACATTACCTTGGTAACAGCACCTGCATGGGCCTGATACTCGCTGAAATCCTTTGTCAAAGGCAATGGGTATTTCATAGCTCGAATTGACCCCAGAGATGTACCAACAAATACCATATGCCCAGAATGAGAAACAGCTACTGCAGTATAAACAACATCAAAAGCAGGAACCTCATGCTGGATCTGAAAAAGCAAACACCAAACCGCACAGGACTCTCACATTACGTTAAGTTTCCCCATACTATTTGATTGCTTATTGCACAAGCAATTGTCATTCCTTTGCCTGTACCAAATAATGCAGTTAAAAGAATGTTCACAGCTACATGAACAATAAGTAAAATTAAGCTTTATATCTATGCAGTCTTAAAATTTTAAGACTAGTTCCACAAGTTGATCACTTCTGAAAGAAGTAATGGTTACCACATACAATAAGACATAAGACCACAAGAAAAGTGTCAGCAGATATTGGGCCTATTAAAACCAGAGTAATTTCTAACTACCAAACCAAGGATTAATATCCTCCCCTCAAGAACTTATCAAAATCCCAGAGTGCTTGTTGGCTTACCGAAGACTCTGAAATTTCTTTAAGAGTTTGGTCAGATCCAACAGCAAAGATGATTTTGGCATCAGAAGAGAGGGCAATGCTGCTGTAGATGCAGGACTTGAGCAAACACTCTGACTGTCTTTCACCTGTCAGCAAATTCCACTCATACACAGCACCATGTGTGTCACAGGAGAAAAATTTAGCATCATCTGTGCTCCATTTAATTGCATGTATCTGGCAAAAGCAAAACACAACAGGGAGCCTGATATGCAAGTTACAGACATGCAGCCTGTAGTAATTTTCCTGGTAAATTAATTACACCTCTGGAATCATACTTCTAAGTCTTACTTAAAACCCCCTACGTGTTTTTCAACTAATCCCTTCAATTTAAGGATAGACTTTAGATGTATGTAGAACATGCATGAGTTGACTTCCAACCAAAGAAATTAAGCTTTTGTATTTCTATTTTTAATGTTTGGGCCCATTTCTGATCCAAAATTGTACTTTACCTTTTAAAATACATCGTACAGACTAGTTCATCACTTAATATGTTTATTGTACAGAATTTTATTACTAACCTTCCCACTATGTCCTTTCAGGTTACTAATGTTCTCAAAGGTGATGCTAGAATAAATCTGAATCACATTTCCATTAACTGCAGCAAAAAGATGGCCTCTGTTACTGAATGAGCACTACAAAAAGAACATAAAAACTCATTACTGTGGATGTACTTGATAAAAAAAATTAATGCATTTAATTCCAATGATATTGTCTAATATCCACAACATAATTAGCATCCTACTACCTTTTTAACTGGTACTTTCCTCTGTAAAATTCAGTCCTTGAGTATTTTTGAGCAAAATAGCCCTTCAACAGATTCCCAGCTCCACAGTTATGCATCAGCCTCCGGGCTCATTTCCAACAGTCAGAATCCTAGTCAGATATCCTAATAGTCAGATATCCTAATAGTCAGATATCTTAAATCCTATTAGGAACTACTGAAGAGGTTTCTGTCTTCTGTCATGTTCTTCACCTCTCTTCTCCCTGTAACTCCCCAATTAATTTTTGCATCACTCCTTACCTCTCTACAGTTTCTCACAGCAATCTCCTTGAAAACATGCATGTCCTCATACAGTAGACTTAGAAATCGTAGTTTGCCAGAAAAACCAACCAAACAGAAAAGGCCAGTGGGATGAAGTGATACTGTGTATGCTTCCTCCCAGTATTCCTTATACAGCTCCAAAGTGCTGAAAGAGAAAACCATTGTGCAGTATGGCATAGTACAAACTCCCTTTGCATGCTTGACAGGACATTAGCTTTGTAATATAATGAAGAAGGTAAATGAGCCATTGATTGCACACTTACACAAACATCTCTTCTGAGATTAGTTTTTTTCCCACTATCCCTCTATAGAACCTTAAAAGCTGGAGTGATTTTGCTTAAGAACTATAGCTATGAAGCAGGAGATGAGACAGCAATGTCTTAAGACAAAGATGAATAAAACATTTCTGAACATTTTTTTTGCCTATAACACACAAGAAGTCTGATGGTTTAATAGAAATGGTTTAATAGAAACCTGGACTCTTTTGGCACTAGCTTTAAGGGCACTGCATATTCACATTCCCCAAATCATGTCAGTAAGACATCCTACACCACACAAGAATTTTACCAGAAAAACACTCTCATTCACATGAGATTGCTGCTGCTGCCTGCTAAATACAATAAACACAGAACCAAGAAGTAATAACAAACACAAAGAACTCTTTACTTCATCTTGTAATTCCAGATGCGGACAGTTCTATCCAGGGCACAAGTGGCAAAAATGGGTTTCCAAATACAGATGTCCAGACCAGTGATCGAAGCGGAATGCAATGGGAAATTCAGATATGCAAAATAAGCTGCCTTCTCCTGAGAATCAATGAAACCATAATAAAAATCACAAATATTTTACTGCGGGCAGTAGGCCAGGTAAGAAATCTGTCATAGGTATTTGCATACACTAATGAAATACATTTGAAAAACCACTTAATCCTTTGAACCAGTCTGAACATAACAACATGAAACCATAAAAATGTTAGAATCCGTTTCAACTTCATAACAAATAATCAAGAGAGTGATGCAGGGAAGATGTAGGTTCCATACTGCTAATACATTAGATGCTGGAAGTGAAACACGAATAGAATTTTAGAAAAGGCACCTGTAACAACAAAGCCCTTTGCTGTAGAGATCTTTCTGTATGGTTTCACACAGGTTAGGTATTTAACTCCATGCAAGTCTATTTCATAGCAATACATTTATCTTTTTTTCTTTTTATTATTTATATTCCTTCAGAAAAGAGAATGCTTTTCATTACTTTTGTCTTTCACAAAGAGGTTTCACTTCTAGGATTTCAACAACTGCTATTTTAGAGCAAAATAAGATTCCCATGGCTGTTCTGGCTTTATCATTGTGTTAAAGTTTCCGCATATCACAGTGGAACATAAACTACTACAGTTACATTAAAAATCTCCATGTTAAAGACTTACTTAAGTGCTTCAACAGTGACACAAACATAACCCCCTTAAACGGACTTAACAGTGTCCTCTGCTGCACAACATCAGGTATTTATATGAATGGGTGTCTGAGCAAGAGCCTACTGAAACACAGCTCTCAGAGAAGCATGCAACGGGTTCAGATGCTATGTTAAGGAATTCATGAGAATGCATCATGGAAAGCAACACTTACAATACACCCCTTGATGGACATGATGGCTGTGGAATGTGGTAAGATTGCACTCACCTTTGTAAGGCTGGTGGAGAGCATAGTAAACATGTAAAGTTGATTTTCATTTGTGTAAGCGACAATGGTTTCTTCAGAGGGGCTGAAGCATATACATATAATGTCTTGTCTGCCTGACTGCTTTGGCTCACTGGTGAACAGGCCCTGAGGAAGCTGCAAAAGAAACATCCCATGGGATATTGCAGGTCTTCTTGTTTTAGTAGTAGGAGTGCACATACTTTTGTTACAATGCTACTCTAGTAAGCATACACACAGTATTAGTAAGAAAACTTGGATATAGTACATAATTACTGTAAGGCAGGGGATAGAGGCCAGATAATGCAACTAAATCTATTGCACTACAGCAGACAAAAAAAGCATCAGAGGACATTTCAGCAGTGTTCTTAATGGAAATGGTAGCAGAAAAACATTGAGGGAAAAAAAAACAACCTAGCAAATGTCAGAATGAAAACTGTCTGAAAATTGTGACCTCAGAACAGCAATTCTTTGCAGTGTATCATTCAGGTTGGTAACAGTTTTATTACAGCATCTTGTGCATAGGAAAGATCTGACCTTTTAGGCCAGAGTGTGAAAACTTGACCAGATCATCAGAGTCAAATGTTCTTATCTAGTGACTGCAGTAATTCAGTGCATACAGCTCACTATAGAACAGTTAAAAATCTTATTAGATTACTTAGGAGTGCATAAATCTCATAACAGCTATAATAAATATCAGAGGAGAGAATAGCTTTGCCTTGGAAAAAAACAAGCAGCCTAATTCTTCCAAATTTATGTATACTCTTTCTTTTCCCCAAAAGTCTCCATAAATTCAAGTTTCTTAAAAGTTGCTGGAAGTTTATCAGGAAAAGCACATTTTACTTGTGAAAACATGCAGATCTACCTTGCAAAAAGACATCTGCCCCTGACTTTTAATGTGACATTTAGCAACTCCCTTTCTTTTGTCATCACTGCGACAGCCAGCCAATACTTACAATGTAATTTAGAGATGTGCTAAAAATTAGTATTAATAACTGAATCAGAATCCATCCTCCCCACACACACGCCCACCCCATAGAAAAGGCCTCAGATCAATAGTTGCTTGGAAACCTTTTTTCTACCTACCCATATTTCTTGACTCTCCTTGTAGACTTCCTCTTCTTTGGTCTTCTCAAACAGAAGAACAACTCCTGGGCTAGCTGAACATGCAAAGCCTTTGGAATAAGCTGCAACTGCACATATTTGAGGCAAAGAATCCTTTTTTAAACCGTTATCTTCAGAGGCCAGTACACAAGAAA
Organism: Phaethornis superciliosus; assembly: GCA_023637945.1. Taxonomy (NCBI): domain Eukaryota; kingdom Metazoa; phylum Chordata; class Aves; order Apodiformes; family Trochilidae; genus Phaethornis; species Phaethornis superciliosus. The sequence goes on along the minus strand of JAJQWJ010000009.1, from coordinate 19,234,125 downwards.
CATCAGAAGAACTGCAAGGAGTAAATGAATAAAGACTTAAGAATAAAGGATGAAGCAAAAATGTTTATCAGCAGCAAGTAAAATATTACAATTCATTTATAAACTGTACAAGAAGGAAATAAGTTAGTGCCTTGCAACCAATCTGCATGCACAAGCATTAAACTATTAGTAAAAGTACTTAACAAAGATTTACCTCTCATATTCTTCTGGGTTTGCATCTTCCTGTTCCTTGGGTGGTTTTTTGTGCTCTACACTTGTCTCCCAGTGGAGCTGCCCGGTTTTAAACAAGGTCAGTTTGCCTGTGTCAGTGCCACATAAAACTTCATCCTCAGACAGCCAGACATGGCACAAGTAGTTTTGTGGCTCTTCCTTTTGTGAATTCGTCTGCTTCAAAGTTTCTTCACTGTACTTAAAAAGTTTAAAAAAGCCATTTCCAGAGATACAAACCTGTGCGTTGTCATGAGGACTAAAACTCACCTATGGAACAAAAGAGAAAGAAAAATAATTTTAATACAATTATGTTCACAAACAAATATTAGGCTTGTTCTAAAGATTTTTTGTACCAGGTTCAGGAAAACAAACAAGGAAAGATGGTTCATAGAAACATATAGGAATACAAAAGGGACTAAAAAATAACTGTCATAACTACACATTGCAATTTTCCACCTACAAAACTGTGTATATCAATTTTACAGGGAACTCAATACATGAATTCTATTAATCTAAGACATTGTTTGAATCATAAGGCAACACCAAAGAAGTTTTCTGGGACTAAATGACAAAAGCAAGGCAAAAATACATTTTAATGCTGATTAGCAAGTTTTTCAGGTAGTAATCTTCCAGAAAAGTGGGACCGTTCATTCTTAAAAGACAGGAATAAACTCTATTCCTGTATTTCAGGCAAATCTTGCCAATTTTACATGTTATTTATTTGTGAAAACAGTGGAATAACCATCTCAAGACTCAACACAAAGGACAGCAGGGGTAGTTAAACCTAATTTTTCATGTTTACCAGGGTTTTCGATAGCAGTTATCTTTATAGTCACTCTCCTCTTGCTAGGAAATAGTGTCAGTAGCCCACCCAGTACCTGTCTTGTAGCTATACCCCAGAAAAAATGGCAGCAAGGGTGTAGCCAGCCCACATACTGAAAGCCCCTTACCTCCCTGCAAGAAAGATACTGAAAAACTAAATCCAAAGCAGGATGCAGGAATTGTTTGAGTGCCATCAGCCTCCTCCTAGCTACTCTTCCTGGGCATATAGAACAGACTGCAAGAAGGGAAATATGCACCAGCATGCCAAGAGCTGGTTGCTCAAGGCCCATGCCACAGATCTCACGTGATGTAAATGAATCTCATGTGACATGAGATACGCACACGAGAATATCTATTATGGATAGAAGCAAAAATTCATTTCTCTCAGTGTCCTACTGCGGATTAAAGCCGACAGCACATAAAATCTACACTGTGGAGCCCTCTCCTCCCTTTCTTGCCCTGGACAGAAGCCACAAAACCACAGAAAAAAGTACAGGTGCACACATCCTGGAGATTGAGCTTATGTGCTATGGAGACTGAGCTTATGTGCTATGGAGACTGAATTTATGTGCTATGGAGACTGAACTTATGTGCTATGGAGACTGAACTTACGTGCTACCTGGCACCCAGCACAAGTTGAGCTAAAGTCTAATCCTGCCGTCCACCTTTTTGAAAGACTGCAATGGGCTCCCAAAGAACCAGTCATTTGTGAAGCCAAACGGTAAAGGCGAGCCCCAGAGCTCAGTTTTGGAGGCAGCTGCCTTCACCCCCGTCCCCTGGCAAAGGCAATGGGCCCGGGGCTGACACGGGGCCGTTACCTGGCAGACACCGCTGCCCGGGGCCTCGACGGGGACCTCCGCCATCAGCCGCTTCTTCTCCCAGAGCCAGCAGGTGAGGCAGCCCTGGGGAGGGGCCGTGGCGGCCGCCAGGTACCGGCTGTCGGGGGAGAAGGCCAGGGACACCGCTTCCCGCGCCGGCAGCGTCTTCCGCCGCCGCTCGGACGACAGCTCATAGACGGTCAGGACCGGCTGCTCCGCCACCGTCTCTGAGACAGCCAGGTACTGCCGGCAAGGGCTGAGTGCCAGCGCCTGCACGCCCCGGCTCTTCTCGGTGCCTGCGAGGAGGAGAGGGGTCAGGACAGGGAGAGCCGCGACCGGAGCTGGGGTCGGGACCGGGGTCGGGGCCACCTGGGATGAACTTGTGCCATTTCTGCTGGAGGTGCAGCTGCAGGCAGCCCGCCCCCGCCGCGTACAGCACGACCTGGTCTTCCACGAAGCAGACGCCGCCGGCGACCCGCGGCCGGCAGCCGAAGACAGCGACGGGCTCCACCACCGCCGCCGCCATGTGGCCGCTGCCGCTGCTGCCGCCGTTGCCGTGGCAACCGCGTCCCCGGCGCTCCCGGAAGCGGCGGCGCGCACGCAAGCGGCCGGAAGCAGTGTGGGCAGCATGGCGCGGAGAGACTCGTTCTCCGGATCGGACTCCGGCTCAGAGGACTCCTCTCTCTCGGACTCGGAGGTGAGCCCGTGGCCGCCGTGACCGGTGAGGTATCCCCCGGTAGTTGCCTGGTGTCCCGGGCGGCGGCGTGGTCTGAGCTTTCCCTCTCCACAGCTCCAGGAGGCCTTCCGCAGGGGCGAGCTGAAGCCGGGACTCAACGTGGTGCTGGAGGAGCGGCCGAAGCGGCGCAACGACACGGTGAGGGGGGCTTTCCCGGGCAGGGCGGGATCCTCGCAGCGAGGCTGGGGTCAGAGGAGCCCCCACCGGGGCCGCGGGTGTTGGGACAGGGCAGGCCCCGGCTTTGGAGAAGCAGCCCCCGGGGGGATTTGTATATTCGGCCCTGTGGGGATGTGCAGAGCTGTGCAGAGCTGTGCTTCTTTCGCAGGAGGGCCTGAAGTGCTGCCTGTCCGAATTCCAAAAGCAGCTAGCTTGGGTGGAAAGGCTGGATGTGACTTTGGGCCAGGTTGTGGATCCCGTCTCGCAGAGTGCTTCAGACAAAGATGCTGTTGACCCTGAGAATGATTTCCAAAGAGAGATGAGCTTGTAAGTGCCAAAAAGGGAGATTCCTTGTCGGGTCTTGGCATAGTGCTGCATGCTGGGAGCCCCCCTGGTGTGCTGCGGGCTGGCAGGCTGCAGGGATGGCACTGGGATTGTGCCCACTCTTGGGGCATGGCTTCTACATCTGATGGCTCTGCATGTTTTCAAAAATAGCTGCAAATGAATGCTGATACATTTAACTTGTGACTGGAAATGATTTCCCTCCATGCAGCTGAGTGCCATCCTTTGTTGAAAAGTTGGTTTTAAAAGTTCCTGGGTTGCAGCACCATGGCTTTAACGCAGGATGTGGTTTTTTCTTTGTCGATTTGTTTTGGTGTTATTGCAGGTCTTTTGCCTTGCCTTTTATAAGCCTATGTGTAAAGCTGTAGCTGGAAACTAGATAAACATATACGTGCAAGATACAAACATTGTGCTGGCACGTAAATTCCTTTTTTAGTAGCACTGAATGCAGTAGGGCACAGCATGTTGGTGTAACTCTAAATCAACGCTTCTTAGAGCCCAGAATCAGCTAATTACGTGGGCAGAGTTTGTCAGTGCTGTGAGATGTGACAGAGGAGGTGCTGTGCTGTCTCCCCAGCTACCGGCAGGCTCAGGCAGCAGTCCTGGAAGCCCTACCTAAGCTGCGTAAGCTCCAGGTTCCTACTCGAAGGCCGGACGATTACTTCGCAGAGATGGCCAAATCAGACCAACAGATGCAAAAGGTATGTGCAGTGAATTAATGGCTTTCTTCCCTGTGTTATGTTTTCAGCTTAGCTGGTATTAGGGAATAACTTTAAGGTGTGGTGCGTGAATACTTGGCTTCATCTCTTTTAACAAATGCCTGTCACAGCATTTGTGTTTGAAATTTTGTTTGTGGCAGGAAATTTCTTCCTGTTTAGGTATTTCGGTGTGGTGTAAACCATAAGAGTATTTTTCACATTTTGTTCTGAATGTAATAAATGTAAAAAATTAAGACCATACGTGTGACAGGGATTGTAAAGTTGCTTGTGTTTGTGTTCTTTAAGACTTGCTGTCAACTTTGGCAATAACATGATCCTTTTTCCCTACTTAAGTATCACCCTTTGTTTACACCCAATGTATTTTAATTCTCTGTGTTTTTTTAACTGTGCGTTACTGAATTAATCTATCATAAGTAGTAAATCAAATTTGTGTAGGAAATAAGAATTTCAAAAACTTTCTTCCTGATTGTGGTCTTTGTTCAAAGTGGAACCCTAAAGACTGAGGTTGGTAGTTATCTTTGTGCTGAGGCTTATCAGTTCTGCACATCACTGTTACTTCATTTTACAGGCTTCTGTTTGAAGAACACAGTTTTTATCTCCTAGTGCAGTTGCAGACTGCAGATCTGTGTGGGAATCTTTGTAATCCCTTTTAATGTGGCATACTTACAGAAATATTTGTGAATAAGGAAGGAATGAAGATGATTTCTGCGGCATGTCAGTAGACTGACAAGGTGTTACAAGATACTCTTGTTTAGCAGTTCCATTAGAACTATAATAAGACTTTGTCTTGTGTCCATATGAATTTAGTTTTTTAAACCAGATTTTAGCTACAGATCAGTTCAGGAGTTGCTGTAATAACTGTTGAAAGAGTGTTATGCATTATAAAGCATTATCTGTTTGAGAGATGTTATAATTTTTACAATCACTTTGAGTTCACATAATTATCGATTTGAGGACTGCACAACAATCATAACATTCTCATATTTTCTTTTATGTTACTGATAAATTTTGTTTTTTCTATTCCCTAATAAGATTCGGAAGAAGCTTAAGAGTAAACAGGAAGCAATGGAGAAGTCTGAGAAAGCAAAACAGCTTCGTGCAATGAGAAAATACGGCAAGAAGGTGAGGAGGAGCTAGAAAAGGGTCCTATCCTATGACAAGAATCTAGAGCCTGAGTGAGGACCTTAAAATGTAAGACCAAGGGAGGCTGGCTTAAATGTATGGAGCCTCTTTAGTTGTCTGTTTAGCTGCTCTGAAGGAAGACAGACCAATATATAGGATACCTTTGGAAAAAAAAAAATATGGGACACTACAAGGAACAATAGGAACAACACTAACTTCCTGGTTCTAATCTCAGGTACAAACAGAGATTCTGCAGAGGAGACAAAAGGAGAAGAAAAATATGTTGAATGCAGTCAAGAAATACCAGAAAGGTAAAGTTAACTTGTGTAAAAGAACAAACATGCAATGGGAATAGTGATGTGTGAGCAATATATGGCAAAATGATGTGTGAGCAATGTAAGGCAGTGTGATGTGTGGTGTCAGCCTGTAGTGCTGGGCAGGGAGCCTGAAAGGCTGCTGCTGTGCAGAATCATATTCCAGCAGCAGTGAAAGTCCTTCCAAGTAGGTTTTCTTCAATGAGAGTGCCTTGTTGCTGTTACTTAGTTCGACTGAAAATTCGTATTTTCTGTGGTGGTTGCTGAGCAACTGTTGTCTTTGCTCTTTCAGGTCTCTCTGACAAGCTGGATTTCTTAGATGAAGATCAGACGTTATCTCAGGGGAATAAAAAAGGCAATGCAAGTCAACGGATAAAGAAGGGGTGAGACCAGAAAATAAAGATGTTTCAATGCAGAATCTGATTTTTTTCAGTCTTTTAGGGGATCATTTTGTGCAACAAGAAAGGTATTATGATTAATGTTCATTAGAAGAAGTTCGTGGTGGCTTTCTGGCCCTAGAGAGAAGGAAAACTGTAGCCAGAATGGAATGAGACTGAAATGTGCTAATTTCTGCCTCTTTAATAACAGTGGAAAAGCTTATGATGGCTGATGGGAGTCCACCAGCAGATAAATGTGCCTTCTTGAGAGCTTCCTGAGGAAAGGAATGTAGGCAATGGTGGTGTTTGGTTGTGTTTCAGACCTAATGCCAAAAGACGGTACAAGAATCAGAAGTTTGGCTTTGGAGGGAAGAAGAAGGGCTCAAAGTGGAACACAAAGGAAAGTTTTAATGATGTATCCAGCTTCCAGTCGAAAGTGGCTCACAACAAAGGACCAAGGAAAGCAGGAAAAGGAGGAAAAAAAGCCCTCAATGTAAGTAAGCTGTTGCATGCAAATAATCCTCATTGGCTAGGAAGACAGCCCTGGTCTGAGAGGAATAGCTGAGTACATTATGGTTGTCTCCAACATCTGTCTTCAGGAGCTGAGCATAATTCAGTTGCAGATGGAACTGAGGATGCTGGCTTGATGTCTGAGCAGGGAAATTAGTAGGAGAGGTAGCAAGTACTGTTTGTTGTTACCTGTGTTCTACAGCCTCCCCCTCTATAGGTGCTGACAAGTATTCTCTACTTTGTAACTTCTCTTAGGTATAGAGCAAGAACAAAGATTGACATGAAGATAAAGTTCTGAATCTGTCCTTTGTTTTTTTTTTTTTTCAGAAGAGACCTGGAAAGAGAGCAAGGCAGAAAATGAAGAGCCGAGCAGGCTAAGAGGATGCTCCCCAGCAGGGTTCCTGTGTCTCTGTGTTGCAAGATACATTTCTGCTGTCATCAAGCAGCTAACCATGGAGCAAGCTGAATGCTGCCAAGGGACAAGAAAAAAAGTTGGTGGAAACTAGTGCCTTATCACTAATTTCTTCTTGCTGTCTTTTTTGTTGAAAGTTGTTTTCTACTGAAACGTTTGGTGTGTGAATGCATTAAATGCCTTGCACAGAACTATGTCTAGTTCATGATTAGGCTGAAGCCTGCCCTTTGTTCCCTTCATTCTGACAGCTTTTTCCACAGTTACTGTTGGCATATATTTGTTGAACTTGAGTTCTGGGTCATGTTGCCAATGTCAGAACACAAAATCTGAAGCATTTCAAGAAGTTAGTTTTTTTAGACTATTCATATAGATGGGTTTGTAAAAATCAGTGAGACAAATGCAGCCATCTCGTAAGTAGGTTTATTTCTGCCACTATTGTCAGGCTGAAAATCTGGACAGGCTGGTATTTTCTCTTCCCTTTTCTTGCTATCTTCTCTTGCCAGAAAACTACCAGATTCACCTAGCAAAAGGCAAGGCCTAACTCATTAGATCTTATTAACTGCTTCTGTTTAAGTTGTGTGGCTTGGTGACTCTCCTGCTGTGGGTTCTCATGCTGATCCTCCCCATGGCAGAGATTTATTTAGTGATATTAGTTTTCCGGCGGGGGAAGTAGAGTCTGCGGTCAGTGCGGTCCACTTGAATCTGGAAAAGAAAACTGATTAATAGCTTAAAATTTTAGTAGTGGTCCCCCCTGAGAACAGTGCACGGTGTTCTTGTAGCTGAGAAATGCTGAAATGACAGTTGAGGAGGGTACCACTTATTTGAGAATTTATTTTTTACTGGTTTGGTACTGCAGAACCTGGTGAAAAAGGAAACAGCATCATGAGTCCTGACTCTAAATGTAACTCACTTCCTTATACACAAATTTAGTTGCCTCTTTCTTGCCAACCTAATCCTACCAGCAGTATCTAACAGCATAAAGCCCTGCTGGGCTCTAGCCTTGTTATGAGTAACCAAAATGTAATGTGAAATGTTGCTGAAGACTATCTTGTTTTCTTATTTAAGTTTTCTTTGGCCAAAATTAGTCAAGCCCTTGTTTGTTTCTCTGAAAACACTGATCTACAAAGTCAGTCCTTGTCACTGCTATTCATTTTTCAGATATGATTGATGTCTGAGCTTATTAATGAGATCTCTCTTCCTCCTGTTTATTCAAGCTTCCCTAAATAAATCCTCATTTGTGTATTTTGCCTCAGGTTTACTTGGCTGATAATTAATTTTATGGTTCTGCTTGCAGTGTCTTAAAGATACTGTACAGCAGCACATTTGTTTTCACAGTAGTTGTGTATGTCACTTCACATTGCTCACTGTGCCATTTCTCTTGGCTAAATACCTTAATAAACAGCCATGACTACATTTGTGGCATTTGGCAATATGTTTGGGGTCGACTGTCATTGTAGATACTTTGCATGCAACTTTCTCAAGGGGAGCCTGTGGTTTCTGTGTTCAGAAATCTATGCTATTTTGAAGAATCTTCTTGGTTGTAAATTTTATAAACTTGTTGTTCATTAATAACTTTGCTCATTCCTATTTGGTCCTGTTTTTCATGTCACAGATTACTTTCCTGTATAAGTATTTTTCAATGTGTTGGGCTGAACCTCTCTGAATCCTGCAAAGAGATGAGTCCATAAGCACCTTACTCACCAAAGGTGCATTCCAGCCAATTTCTTGGCTTTCAGTTTGTGGCTCTGAATACTTCTTTGTTGGCTCCAGTGCTGCATGGTGAATAAGATTCAGAAACTTCTCTGGATTAAGAGACATAAATACAAATACAAAGAGAAAGAAGGTATCCTTAAGAAACAGTTACCCGTGGATGTATGTTAGAACAGGGCATCCTAATCCTTGCAATAGCAAGAAAGCCAAGGGTGGCTGCAGGCTGTGTGCTTCTGTGAATGAGCTTTCAAGAGAATGCAGACTGACATTTCTACTCAAATTTATCCCTGTAAGATGTTGAAGTTTGCCTGCCCATACTGTCCAGTTAATTCTGTCATCCACATGTACTATATTGCAGTATCTTACTTTTCTTACACCACATCTTGCATCAACCAGTGCTCCATGTTAGCTGTCATCTCATTTAACTTGAGACCTGCCATCTTTCCTGTTTGTTTGTTTTTCTGGTTCCCACCCCACTTGACTCCAGTCTTTGGCTAGTGCAGGCCAACCTTAACTAACAAGGTGTTTAGACAAAACTGGCATATTAGAGATATGGGAACAGTTACTTAAAAGGGTTCCTGTTATTAGTGCTCTGACTCAGCAGCCATTTCAACAGTTTACCACATGCAGTGGCTAGGTAGAAGTTGCAGTGATGGGCAACGTGTACATATAAAACATGTTTCTAGATATTTTTTTTGTTTTCCTCTGAGAGATTTTTAGATTTTTTTTAGTATGCTGACTAAAAATACAAATAAAAGCATAATTGCATGAATGCAAGCTTGATAATGGTAAGGAATGGGAAAGGGTCCTAAAAATAATTACCTTACATTTAACAGAAGTAGTGAATGAATTTTAGCTTTCTTTCTTATATTGTCACAGGGGTATTTCCATGTACATCACCTTGTAGATTAACTGTAATTTAAAAACCTTATTTATGTTTTTATCATGAGCTGTTTATAGATTTCTTACCATCTGCTTCCTCTTCTATGTTATCATGCCAAGACATGGGCTTCTTGGTGAGGGTGTGAACTGGAAAGAAATTATGCACATGAATTTCTGTAATGTAAAATTGGCATCTGTCATTGCAAATGTTCTTTTTGGTTGTTTCCCCAGTCTGGGCCCAGGTGCTTGACTGAAGTTATAAAGGAAGAGCAGCATGTGAACTGAACAAAGCAATTTCTTCGAAAGGGAGAGGCATTATGCATGCTAAAGGTCCTTCTGATGGGTGCTGTCTGCAAAGTTCCACCTTGTCCACGTGGTGGTCTGCAGGGTTTAAAGTGATTTCTCCTTTGGTTCCTTTGGTTCATTTCATTTCAAAGCTATGCTTGACTGAATCTGTTTGCATCACCCATCTGTGCCAGCATGGGTGCTGACATTCTATGGCTCCCAAGTGGCAAACAGAAACCAGTATGGGGCTGAAGAAACATGGTGTAGTTTTTGTTTGTTTGGTTTTGGTTTTTTTTTTTTTGTTTTTTTTTCGGGTGGTTGTTTTTTTTGTTTGTTTGTTTGTTTTTTTAAGATCCTTGATCGTAAATCATTACCTTACTTCTATGCATTTACTACACGGTCTAATTTGGGTGAATTGGTCTTTTCTCAGTTCTGTCATTTGAGGTTGCAGACTTTCTCAGCTTTCTCAGGTGCAACGAAAAGCTCCATCCCGATCTGCCCCTCTCACTGCCCACTCTTAGGGTTCTGGGGTGCAGTTGCTTGTCCCTGACATGCGGCTGAGTGCTCGGGGTCCTCCCCCAGCTCCCGTCCCAGGGCCCGCTGCGGTGCTGCTCTGGCACTCGGGCCTTCACGCCACGTCTCAGTGACCAGGGGCCCTCCCGCCCGCCGGCCGCCTCACCGGGGTGGAGCGGGTTCACGCTGAACTCCGTGTGCAGCCTCTGGCACTTCAGCTCCTTCCGCACCCGCTCGCACTGGAGCTGGTTCAGCTGCACCGCATCCAGCGGCTCCTTCTCCCCTCTGCGGGCGGCCATGGCCCCGCCGGGCGACGCGGCGTCCCGTAACCTGGCAACGCCTCACGTGATCCCACAGGAGGCTGCCGATTGGCCAGGCTGGCTCTCCGCCCCCTCCCTCTTCGGGCGGATTCCCTTCTCGCCTCCTATTGGCCAGAGCGTTAAAGCCCCTGGCGCTGATTGGCGGCGGCTGCACGCGGCGGGTTTAAACGCCCGGAGTGGAGGGGGCGGGGGTCAGGGATGGGGGACGCGGAGCTGCGCTGCAGCGTGGCCGTGGAGCAGCCGCTCCCGGGGGCACAGACCCCGCGGCGCCGCCTGATGCGGGGAGCGCTGGTGCTGCTGGGCCGCAACGAGCTGCGTCAGCCGGTGCTGCGGGTGGTGGGCGGCAGCGGCGGAGCGGCCGCGGCGCTGAGCTTCCCGCTGGTCGGTGACTCCGTGCGGCTCTTCACCCGGTTTGCGGGAGACGGGCGGGCGGCGGTGCGGGTGGGGCCGGGAGGCGCCCAGGTTCTGCTCTCCGACTGCCCCCCGGACGCCCTGCGCCGCTTCCTCCGCCTCCTGCGGCTCAAAGTCGTTGCCGCTCCGCGGGGTGCGCAGCGCAGCCCCCGCCTGCTGGACCGGCCGCCTCCGGCCTTCGCCATCATCAGCCCGCTGCAGGAACGGGACCTCCTGAGAGCCCCCGGCCGCCTCCGAGGCGGGGAGACCCGGGTGGAGCGCCCGGCGGAGGTGAGTCCCGGGGCTCAGGGGACGGAGCCATCACCGGCCCCGCACTGACGGTGCCGCCGCCCGCCCCGCAGGTGACCCGCACGGTGAGGAGGCTCCCGGCGAGGCTGTCGGCGGAGCAGGAGGCGGTGCTGGGCGCTGTGCGGAGCGGGAAGAGCATCTTCTTCACCGGGTGTGCAGGTGAGGGCGCCGGGCGGCTGTCACCGGGTTAAGTCCTCAGGTCTCCCCGCTAACCATCACTTCTCCTTCTTCCCAGGGACCGGGAAGTCCTTCCTGCTGAAGAAGATCGTGGGCTCCCTCCCTCCCAAGAGCACATATGCTACAGCCAGCACAGGAGTGGCAGCTTGCCACATCGGGGGCACCACTCTTCATGCCTTCGCAGGTAATCATAGAATCCTAGGGGTTGGAAGGGACCTCGAAAGATCATCTAGTCCATCCCCCCCTGCCAGAGCAGGGCCACCTAGAGTACATCTCCCAGGAACGTGTCCAGGCGGGTTTTGAATGTCTCCAGTGAAGGAGACTCCACAACCCCCCTGGGCAGCCTGTTCCAGGGCTCTGTCACCCTTACAGTAAAAAAATTTTTTCTGATATTCAACTTGAACCTCCTATGCTACAATTTACACCCATTATCCCTTGTCCTATCGCTGGTCACCACTGAGAAAAGCCTAACTCCATCTCCCTGGCACTCACCCCTTACATATTTGAAAACATTGATGAGGTCACCCCTCAGTCTCCTTTTCTCCAAACTAAAGAGACCCAGCTCCCTCAGCCTATCCTCATAAGGGAGATGTTCCACTCCCTTAATCATCTTAATAGCTCTGCGCTGGACTCTTTCAAGCACTTCCCTGTCCTTCTTGAACTGAGGGGCCCAGAACTGGACACAATACTCCAGGTGCGGCCTCACCAATGCAGAATAGAGGGGGAGGAGAACCTCTCTTGACCTACTGACCACACCCTTTCTAATGCACCCCAGGATGCCATTGGCCTTCTTGGCCACAAGGGCACATTGCTGGCTCATGGTCATCTTGTTGTCTACCAGGACCCCCAGGTCTCTTTCACCTACACTGCTCTCCAGCAGGTCAGCCCCCAACCTATACTGGGACATAGTGTTGTTCTTCCCCAAATGCAAAACTCTACACTTCCCCTTGTTGAATTTCATCTTGTTTCTCCCTGCCCAACTCTCCAGCCTGTCCAAGTCTCTCTGGATGGCAGCACAGCCTTCTGGTGTGTCAGCCACTCCTCCCAGCTTAGTGTCATCAGCAAACTTGCTGAGGGTACATTCTATACCCTCATCCAAGTCGTTGATGAAGATATTGAACAACACCGGTCCCAGTACCGACCCTTGAGGGACTCCACTAGTCATGGCCTGCCCGATGGTGAGGAGCTGGGAACTCTTGCTCTCCTCCCAAAGAGTTGGGAGCCTCCCAAAGCTTTGCTTTCCTCCTCCTGCCAGGGATCGGCTCTGGGAAGGCACCTCTGGAGCAGTGCATCCAGCTGGCAGAGAGGCCTGGGGTGAGGCAGCACTGGCTCGCCTGCCAGCACTTAATTATTGATGAGATCTCCATGGTGGATGGGCAGTTTTTTGACAAGCTGGAGGCAGTGGCGAGGTGAGTGACTGTCAGGTTAAACAACTTGCAGAAATGAGTTTCCTTCATTCCTCTGGCTGTGTGAATAGATCTAAGGCAACTCCTGGTATGACTGTGATTAAGCCTGAAATTGCAGACATTGTCTGGACAGACATTTGTCTTGGATAGGTGGCTGTTTTTGTTGCTGTTTCCATCTCTGGAGCCAAGTGTTTTCTATAGAGCTGAATCCAGAATGCAGCTGTCTATGCTGTGCCCAGCAGCTCTCCCTTGCAGAGAAGCAGCTGTAGTGTAACCATTACCAAGGGACAAAGACTGCTAATGATATCTGGGGTGGGTATGAAAAGAAAAATGAATGTCTTTTAATAGCACTCATTGCTTAATTATTTGAGTTCTTATGACATAGCTGAGGATAATAATTTTTTACTGCAGGTGATGCATGTTTGAATACACTGACAGACTAAGAAGTAATTTCTGAGATGTGACTGTGGTCAGGTCCTGGAGGGCATTCAGAGATTCTCTTCTTTTCTCCTTCCTTTTCAGGACGGTCAGAAATAGAGATGAGCCTTTTGGAGGAATTCAGCTGATCATATGTGGGGACTTCTTGCAACTACCCCCTGTCTGCAAGGCTAATGAAGAAACAAAGTTCTGCTTCCAGGTACAAAATTGTCTTTGAACTCATCCTTATACTCCAACTCTCTTATATTTCTTTTTTCTAACAAAAGAATGATTTGCCAGGCAAAAAGCTGGAGGAAGTGCATCCAAATAAATATGGAGCTGACTGAAGTGCGGAGACAGACAGACAAGACCTTTGTTTCACTCCTGAATGCAGTCCGTTTAGGAAGGTGAGAAAAAATTCTGCCTTCTTTGTAATTCCTGCTCTTTACTGATGGAGTAGAGGAAAGAATGGATTGTCATTTTTTCCCTGTGCTCTGTGAAGAATACATGGCTGGGGGCAATAGCTATAAATGCTTTAGCTAAGCAGGTTTTATATGTGCTTCTCTGGTAAGGAGTGGTCCTTTCTAGGTCCCTCTTGTAATTTCTGCAAAGGAATGTGATGGTTCCCCAGCTGGCCATGGCCAGGGTAGGGCTGGGACAGACACTTGCACTGTTCTCCAACTTTGTAGTTAACTTTCTCTTTCTCTTTGGAGGCCTGGGGCTTGTAATTTAATAAAAGACTTGTTTCTTGTAATTTTAAATAATAATCCCCTTTTCCTGGTTACCAGGTGCACAGAAGAGGTTACCAGACTGCTGATGCAGACAGCTACTAACAGGTCTGAGCGTGATGGGATCCTGGCCACAAGGCTCTGCACCCATAAAGATGATGTAGAAATAACTAATGAGAAACGTTTGCAAGAGCTACAAGGTGAATTCCTTAGATGAAGCTGTTGGCTGTGGACCTGAGCTCTGAGGGGATGCAATGGGGATATTGTAGTGTCAGGAGGAACTGGTGTGCTGTCATGCACAACCGCACCAGTCCAACCTGTGTGTGTTAAACTATCTGGAAAAAAACCTTACAGCTTTTTGCTTAAAAAACCACAGTTATTTCTTGGTATGTAATAGACCACAAACTTGCTGGGGACAGAGTGGGTCATTATTCCCTCCACACCCCTGCTTCTTCTTTCCATTAGCACCTCAGGCTGTGCTCTATCCAGCCACAACTTGTATTCAGGATTGGTTCACTTCTGCCACCCTGCCTGGCCCTAAGATTCCTCCTTAGTCCTCTTTGGAGATCTGATGTTGGCAGCAAGTGAAACTAGTTGTATGCTCAAAATTATGAGTGCTCAGTTTTTATTAACTGCTGGCCTTTGATTCCTGAGCCGCCTTGTGGTCTGGGAGATATGTTGGGAAGGGAGGCAACTGTGAGCTTAGTGTGAACTGCTATCAGATGTGACAAGGTTAGTGAGATGTCCTATCAGCAAAGCAGAGTGGATGTTAAGAGGACTTTCTGTTGGAAGTAAATGCTGAGTGTCCTGCAGTGCTGTGTGGAATGTGCTCAATAGTTGCAATCTCTCACATCTTTATTTCCTTAATAGGAGAAGTGCACACTTTTGAGGCTTTGGACAGTGACCCAATGCTAGTGAAATTAATTGATGCTCAGTGTCCTGTGGGTGGTAGAGTTGAGCTAAAGCTTGGAGCTCAGGTGAGTGTGTATGTACATTTGTGAAAGACCAGTTATCATACAACATAAAAGAAATAGCAGATAAATGTGTCGGCTAGCTTAATGTATAGAATGCAGAATCTGTATAGGATGTCTGTGCCAAGTCATCAGAAGACTCTAGCCCAATCTTTGTGTCATTTCTGCTTGCAAACTTATCCAGGCAGAGAACTGTTCTGAGCGTAAATCCCCATCTGCTGTGCAGTGGTGATCACTGTGACTTTGACACACATTTCCAGCCAGGTATAGAAGCTTCTAGGTAGCAGTAGACACAGGCAGTCCTTGTGTGCAATCTCATCTCCAATTGAAGCAGCCCTCCTGGCCTGTAAGATTATGGCACAGATTGCCAAATTTACAGGACTGCACTCCTTGCTGTGAACTAGGGCTGTCGGTGTGGAAAGGATGCATTGCTGTGTTCAGCACCAGCAGAAAAGTTGTTCCTTAGGTATTCCCAGAATATATATGTCTAGGCTTGTTGGTGTTTGGGGAAGGCAAGTCTGTTCCCTTGACCTGAATTCACAGCTTTGGACAGAAGCAGCTGAAGCGAAGTGTTTAGTGCTTTTGGTATGATTCAGCTGGGAATCCAAGGGAGGAAAGGCTATGAGACAGTTCCAGTAACTTTGTATCCTGCAATGGGATGATGTGGCTGTGACTACACCAGCCTGCTGCCCTTAGGCTTCCCGGCTAGAAACCGAGCTCCAGGTGTCTGAACAGGTTGCAAAGCCCATGTACTAAGGGATTTTTCTCTTCCTCTGTAGGTGATGCTAGCAAAGAATCTGGATGTGTCTCAAGGGCTGGTGAATGGGGCACGAGGTGTTGTTGTGGGATTTGAAAGTGAGGAGAAGGGTAAGTGAACTTTTTGATCTTTTACTGAGGGAGGGGAAAAATCCTCAACAATTTACCATGGGCTGCTGATGTTAATTTTGTCTACTGTTGTCATGGTTTAACACTGGCCTGGCAATTAAACCAAATAAGAGATGCTCTCTAGTAATCACCCTCTCCTCCCTGATAAAGAAAGGAAAGAGAATAAAGGAGAGAGACTTATGGGTTGGAAACTAAACTACACAATTTTAATGAAACAGTAATGATAAATAGGAAAAGTTACTAAATATATACAAATATGCAGGAGAATTAATACCATGTTCCTCCCCCTCTCCCCCATTAACTCTCACGTCACCAGAGAGGCTGCAGGGCAGCCCTGGGAAAGTCCAGGCTGGAATCCTGGAGTCAGCAGCAGTCAGGAGCTGGAGGCAGGAACACACAGATTCAGGCTGGCATGGATCAGGACCACAGGCAGAGGAACGGATGGAAGGAATCCTCCCAGGATGCTGGAGCAAACAGGGACAGGCGAAGCAGGGAAAGCAGGAAGGCGTTTGACCCTCGTGATCCCTCAATTTTATACTGAGTATGATGTATATGGGATGGAATACTTTGGTCAGTTTTGGCCATCTGTCTTGTCCTCTCCTCCCCAAAGGAGGGCTTCAGGTTCTTTATTCCTTCCCTCTTTACGGAGGGCAAAATGTTCCTCAGAGCTGGGCAGTGTCCTTGGCTCTGCACACCAGTCTCTGGCTGTAACTATAAGCATTGAGTGTTATCAGTCCTAGAAGCAGACACTGTCTGAGAAACTTGCTGTTAATTTCAGCAAGTGCAGCTACTTACAAGAGACTTAGCTGAAAGCAGAAGTGCAAGACTGAAGATTACCTTTATCCTAGCCCAAACCAGGACAACTGTCTACTTCCAATTTGAGGGAAAGCAAAGAGGAGGATGCTTGGAGCTCTCATGAGCTGTAATGTCATGTGCTCCATAAGCTGTAGCTGTCTGAAAGGCTTCTCGTGTTTGCTTTTTGTTATTATCCAGATGTGTATGCTAATTTACATTTCCTCTGCTGTTGAAGAATGTTCTTCAAGAAAAAAAAACAAAACAAAACTATGTTCTGCTACTTAAATGTGTTTTTCTCTGTATCTCAACTGATAAATCATCTGTCTTTAATTCTACTGCTTAAGTAGGTCCCAAATGTAATTTCAGGACAACCTATTTAGTAGGTTTATTGGTGTGGGATTTTATTTTTCTGATGAAGTCCTAAAAATTCTGAAAGGCTGATATCATAGGGTCGGTTGGGTTGGAAGGGACCTCAGATGTCATCAAGTCCAACCCTTGATCCACTACTGCTGCGGTTACCAGCCCATGGCACTGAGTGCATATGGGTAAAGAGAGGAAAAAATGTTCTTAGGCTGCTGGCTTCTTGGCTGTTGAGTGTTGAGAATACATACATGTTTCTCTCCTGCTGCTGTTCCCATAGGGCTGCCTAAGGTTAGATTTCTCTGTGGGGTCACACAAGTGATCAAAATGGAGAAATGGGTCTTCAAAGGACCATCAGGAGTTCATCTGAGTCGTCAACAGTTGCCTTTAAAATTGGCATGGGCCATTTCCATTCACAAGAGTCAGGTGAGTTTATGCAGCTGCTGATATACTTTTACACCATCATAAGCCTTATTTTCTGAGTAAGACCATGCTGCTGGTAAAATGGGAAAGAAAAATGAAAGGCCCTTGTGGGGAACTCTAGGGTATGTGTGTCTTCATCTGGAGAGAAGGCAGCATCTCTTCTCCAGTTTGTGATGCTTGTCTGTAGCAGTATTAATAGCCTGCCTTTGACCAAAGATTTTTACATAAAGGTTCTGCAAACTGTATACTTGGTATTGGACTATAAAGTGTCACTATTTACCTCTCATGGGCTGGTCAGGATAGTGTTTCTGTGATAGTCATCAGCATTAGTGATCCAAAGATTTGAAGTATGCCTGAGGAAGGTGCAGGAGTCACAGGTGTGCTCTTTGGACTGGACTTTCCCTTCCCATGGAGGGAAGGGTTTTTCAGTTTAAGTAGTATAGTTCCTACCTTTCCAAAAGACTTCATACACTTTGACAAATATATCTTAGTAAAAGACCTGTGAGTTTGTTCCAATGCCACTGTTTATATCAGTCCCAGTTATAAAGTTGCCTCTTGGTGCATCTTTTGATGCAGGTAGGACTGTCCAGGCCTAACAAAGTCTGCCTCAGACAGTCTGCCTGAGAATTGCTTGAGCCTGGCTGTTCCTCCAGTTAGTTACTAGGAGTGAAGCCAGCAGTATTTCTTTCCTCACTGTGTTGGGAATATGGGATTTGTGGAGTTTCACACAAGTGATTCATCAGTTAGTGGACCCAACTGCCTGCTAGCACCTTCCTGGCAGTGCAAAACTGTCTTCCTTTTTTATTCCCTATCTTTTATTCAGCTACACAGTCAAACAAAGGATTTTTAAAATTTTTTTCAAGCTTGTACATTGAGAATGGTACCTTTGACAGACTCACAGTACAGATTAGCATTGATATAGCACAGTGTTCTTGTTTACTTGTTTTGTAACAAGCTTCTCTGTCTTTGTCAGGGTATGTCTTTAGATTGTGTGGAAATCTCCCTGTCTCGTGTCTTTGAAAGTGGACAGGCTTATGTCGCCCTCTCCCGAGCATGTAGCCTTGCAGGTCTTCGTGTTCTGGATTTTGACCCAAAAGTAGTGAGAGCTGATCCTTCTGTATTGAGGTTCTATAAACAGCTGAGACGTCATCAACTTCTAACCCAGGTAAAGGAAATTTCTGTGGTAGCAAATACTGTGTTGCTCAACAAATACGAGAGATGTTTATGCTGAAGTGCTTTTTTAATTCCTATGCAAGATCATTAAAATTAATACTTGCAGGCAAGCGAGATGAAGCTGCAGAGAGGGAATGTGGTGGGGCAGCTTTTGGTGGCAAAACACCCATCTGGCTCTGTGGGAAAAAGGGTGGGTTGGGGGTTCTTTAACCCTCCTTTTGCAGTAAGGACTGAAGGGAAAGTGGGAATTTCTTGTTTAGTTTTGTTTTTGTTTTTTTTTCTCCCCCTTCCCCAGGATTCACAACTCATCCATTTGGGTACTGATGAGAAGGAGAACTGGAAGTGCAGCTGAGAATGCTCTTCTGGCCTCTGAGGCATCAGCACAGTCTGAGTTGCAGCAGTCCTGCTATTGACTATGTTTGAAAACACAGATTAAGTCAAAGGAGTCTTTTTTTTTTTTTTTTTTTTTTTTTTTCTTCATTCAGCTAGCTCTGGATGTGTAGAATTCTCCCTATGTCATGCCTCAAATTTGGAAGGTTCCCATAGCCCCTTTCTGGGCCCACACTCTTTAATACTTCTATGTTACAAATACAACTCAAATACAGAAAATGACTGAACAAAGACATGGTTGAGGGACCTTTCCTGCCATTCTATCCTGTCTGACTGGTTGCATTGTTTTCTCCACATATGTAGACTGAAATCTGTGTATTTCTTCAAGTATACCACAGCTGACACATGGAAGGTGTGTGTATTCTTTGCCTGGATGGATTGGACCTGTTCACAAGAGCTGCTGACACAAGGAAAAACAATGCTCAGTATCTGGAACACATACTTGATTCTTCTGCAAGTGGGGAGCTGCCAGGAGTCGGGCTACCATTTTACAGCATGTTGAGTGTTCTTGCCTTCCAGATGCTAACACCAGGAGGCTTTGTATAACCTCATCCATAAATAGAACAAAGATTTATACATTGCCTATCATGCTGATACATAGCCATTTTATTTTCTGTTGCATACAATGCCATATGATTTTATTTTTTTAAACTTCTGAAATGAGTTTTCACTGTTAAGATGTAGGACTTGTTTCTGGTTTTATACGCATAATTATGGAACTACAAGAATCATGAAGATCCATTAGTAAGGAAGGAGTTGAGAGATGGGTGCTGCTGTGAGTCCCCCTTGCTTAAGCCCATAAGGCTTGCTTAAAAGGGAGGGAGTTTCTGCTGGAAACAACATGTCTGACAAATGAGGTGGAAGTTGAATGTGCAATAGCAAGTGATGGCCAAGAAAGGACATGCAGAAACAGGTGAAGTTACAGCTCACTTTGCAAAAGCAGGGGTGAGCAGAACTAATATACTGTTTTTTGATGTCTTTAATAAGGGAGAAGCTTTGGTCTTTGTATTTTAGCACATCCCTTAAAACTTAACAGCTCTTGTATATTTTTAAATGTTTAACGTGCAGGAATAATGGGAGATCTCAACATCCAGATGAGATTCATCTCTTGCAGGCTAGTGTCTGTAATGGAGCCTCTGCAGTCTGAGGAGAACTGAAGCTTTGCAGCTTTTTTAAAGCTAGAAAAGATATTGACCAGTCAGTGGTTAGCATAACATAAAGCAGACCTGAAGATTTCAGAGTATATTTTTAAAGTGGGGTTTGTTTTTCCTGGGTTTTGGGGGTAGAGTTTCAGAGGATGTAATAGTAGAAGACAGAAATGTGGGTTACTTAGAGCTGCTTACTCTAAAAAGGGGTTCTTAATGTGCATAATGCTTCAAAGTCTGATGGAGAACAGATGGAATTACCTGAAGCTGGGAGTCTGTGGAAGGTGAGACACTTCATCTCACACTGCAGACTGTTAACTGGCAGCAGCTCTGGTCTTTCAGGCTCTCATTCCATTTATGTGTGTGTATAAATACATTTATATTTTCTAAACAACAAGATCTAATTCTTTGAGCTTGAGTTAAGTTGTTTGTCCACCTTGGGAAGGGACTGAAATATGACCTTTCTATGTTCCTGGGGAGGAGGCTGCCAGCTTTACTGCTGGGACAGATGAACACTGAGGTGATCTCTTGGCTTAGGGCTTCCAAAGCCTTTGCCAGAGCTGTGGGAGGGATAGGTAGGCTGGACTCACACAGTCACTGAACTGAGGGGCCCAGAACTGGACACAGGACTCGAGCTGTGGCCTCACCAGGGCTGAGTACAGGGGCAGAATCACTTCCCTGGACCTGCTGGCCACGCTGTTTCTGATCCAGGCCAGGATGCCATTGGCCTTCTTGGCCACCTGGGCACACTGCTGGCTCCTGTTCAGCTTCCTGTCAATCCAGACTCCCAGGTCCCTCTCTGCCTGGCTGCTCTCAGCCACTCTGTGCCCAGCCTGGAGCTCCCCATGGGGTTGTTGTGGCCAAAGTGCAGGACCCGGCACTTGGCCGTGTTGAACCTCATCCCATTGGAATCAGCCCAACTCTCCAGTCTGTCCAGGTCCCTCTGCAGAGCCCTCCTGCCTTCCAGCTGATCCACCCTCCTCTACAACTCTGTGTCATCTGTGAATTTGCTACTGGTGGACTCAATCCCCTCATCTAAATCATCAATGAATTTATTAAACAGAACTGGGCTCAGCACTGATCCCTGGGGGACACCACTGGAGAGCGGCCACCAATTGGATCAGCACCGTTCAGCACCACTCTCTGGTGGCCTCCAGCAGTTCCTAACCCAGCACCGAGTGCTCCTGTCTGAGCCCTGGGCTGACAGCTTTTTCAGGAGAATGCTGTGGGAGACGGTGTCAAAGGCTTTGCTGAAGTCCAGGTAGAGCACATCCACAGCCTCCCCCTCATCCACCAGGCAGGTCACCCGATAACAAAAGGAGATCAGGCTGGTCAGACAGGACCTGTCCTTCCTAACCCCGTGCTGGCTGAGTCTGATCCCCTGTCCATCCTGTAGGTGCTGTGTGATTGCCCCCATTGCAGCCCTGTACCTGCTGGGGATCTGCTGCAGGTATCCTCTCCCAGGCTGCAGGCTGTGTTCTCCAGCTGACTGGGTGGCAGTACTGAGCTGTAGGTGAGGGTGCTCAGATTTTCAGCCCTGTGTCTCCTGTGGCAGGCAGTCTTCAACCTCTCTTGGCTGTCTCTCATTCCTTTGGCTGCACATCATCCCTGCTCTGCTGCTTGTCCCTGTCTTGCAGCAGTACCTGTCCTTCCTTCCTGCTGCCATTCTGGCCAAATTTCCATAATGTGTCACTCATGCCTCCTGTGTCCTCCTCAATGTGTCCTTCACCATTGTCATTGTGGATTGAGTTTTGTCTTTCATTTTGCCTTCACTCACCTTGTTTTACCAATTATCTGCTGGCACAGCATCCCTCTTCATGCCCCTTGTGCAGGTGACCCTGTTGTCAGGGCCAGAGCTGTCTATGCTGGCAGGGAAGCCCAACAGATAAGCACGCTTGGCTGAGATGGAGCCAGTTTGCACTCTTGGGTTTTTTAGAGAGGGGATGCTGAGTTATGCGGGGTTTGTGTTGCATTGTTGAGGTGTGAAGTCTGAAATGCTCAGAAATGTTAAAATTAGTTTTACTGTTGGTGTAGATGATTAGGAGGAATATGCCAGGCACTTTCAATTATACACAATGCACTGATTTGTTGGCAGATTGCATTAGAGTAATGAAATAATGCAGGTTCAAATCCTTTAACATCTCTTAAGTTCCTGTACCACTGTAACAAGATATTGTAATGTGTAAGAGGGTTGACTGTGTACAATGCAAATAAAATCTTAATTATGAAATAACTTCAGTTTTCATGTGTTTAGGGACTGAAAACTTTCCAGTTGTATAGAGTTGGTTTTTGTCATTTTGAGGTTTGAGATAAAACACTAAACAGAATTTAAAGCTGGAAAGGGTAGTAAATATTTCATGTTAGTATTAAATGTACATGAAGTATTGTGGTTGCTTTCTCAGAGGTGGAGCAGTGGGAACAGAATAGCAGTGGTGTTTGGAGACTTGGCAGCTTTTCTGAGGCTGAAAGAGGTCTGTCTGTAAATTTTAGATGTTCTTGCTCATTTCAGCTAAAGAAGATGTAGGAATGGGAGCTGAGGCTGAAGATTGCTATTTCAATCCTAAAATAAGCAGTCAGGACAAATCTGACCTGTCAAGCCCTGTCATAGATCCCCTGTAGTCAGGATTGAAGAAGCCTTTTTAACTGAATAATTCTTAGACACATATGAGGTAAAAAAAAAATAGTACTATCAAAATATCTTCTTCCAAATACTCTTTAAAATGTTAGTTCTGCTTGCAGAGGAATAATAATTAGTATGTAGGTAGAATCCAGTCCACCAACACAATTCTGCTGTTATAAATTTTTTTGTTGCAGTGACTGTACTGGAAGAACTGAACTGATGGTCTTCTCTTCAGTAGCAAGTAAGGTGAAGAAGAATCTGAAGAATAAGCAACTTTTATAAGCAACTTTTTACATGAAGCCACCACAAGGCATTTTAAAAATATCTGGTGATGTGTTTGCTCTCACCTGGCGAGGCAAGGTGGTTTTAGCAGGTTGGATTTTTCACGGATGATTCACATGGCTTGTGACAGAGCAAGTACATGTGCTATTCTTGGCTTCTGCAACCCAGAGCTCAGCCTTTCCCCTGCTTAGTGTGGATCCTCTCTGCAGGCTGCAAGTCCTTTAGGAAAAATAATCTGCTCCACCGTGGTGTCTCCAGAGGCTGCAGGGCAGTCTCTGCTCAGGTACCAAGGGCTGCTTCTCTCACTCTGACCGGGGAGCTTGCAGGGCTCATTTCCCACAGCTGTATGATGTTTTCTCCTTAAATTTGTTACAACAGCATCAGGCTTTGTGATGGGCTCTGCTGTGTCCTTCTGTGGGGCTGCTCAGGAAGTGAGTAGAACCAGCTTTGTCAGGCATGGGGCAGCCCTGATTTCTTTCACTGAGATTGCTGCCAACACCTGGCCATGGGCACATGACTTGCCAAATATCAAGTTGGTGGGTGTCCATCAAAATCATCTCTTTACCCTTTCCTGTAGATGCTCCTAACACTTGTGCAACTGGACATCTCCAGGATACAGAAGTGAGGCTGTAGGTGCTGCAGGAGCTAACAGGAGAAATAGCCAGTGATGGAGATGCTGCTATTCCTGTGTGGTGGTGGCAGGAGGCAGAGGTGGCATGCAGTGTGGCTGGAGTTTAGCTGCCATGAGGGGCTCACCAGGACAGTACATGGCACTGCAGTGAATGGCTGGGCTTCCTTGCTCTACTCCAATAAATATGAAGAAATGAATATTGTCCCTACACTTTCATAACCTGAAGAGAAAGTATTTAAACATGGCCTTTGCCTTAACTGCAGCTATAATTAAGTGAATTAAACTACAAGTTTGATTCATAATTGGTATTTCTCTTACTACAAAATGCATCCATTCTCTTTTTCAAGTACAGTAAGTCCTAAGAAACTGCTTTATTACCAGCTAAAGCTTCCTAATACATTTATGTGTTATTAGAAGCATAATTCACACACAGAGTTATTAAAACTTAACCAGCTTCCCGTCTAAATCTTTGTATGGTGATTTAATACCCTTCTCATTCTTTATATGACATTTTTGTAATAATGAATTGTGAATGTGTCCTTACAGTCTGTACCCAGAAGTCCTGCAGTGAGCAGAAAAGGCAGCAATAGTCCTCCTGGTCTCAGGCACTGTAATAATATTGTGTCCATGAATTAGATCTTCCTATCTAGAATTGCTCTGAATAGATCAAACAAATGCTACTCTTAAGTAATGAAAATGTGGTATGTTATAAGCTATGCTATGAATGCTAATAGTGTCATTTTTCTCAGATATTAAAAGTTTCTCATTTTGTATTATGCTACTCTGTGACATCAATTGTCTTCTGTTGCTAAATCTAAGCAGTTCAAGTATTAGCATGAGAAAAACCTGAATTACTAGAGATTGCATTTAGATGTGTAAAATCTCTATCTCAATATTTCCTGTATGCTTATTTTTCACTTGTTTCTATTGCAGGTTATAAGGATATCGAATGGACATTTTTTAGCTAAGTTACTGGTACAAGCAAAATGAGTTTATAACAATTCTAAGAGTAAATGTCTTCACTTATTGTGTATGGCATTCTCTCAAGCTTTTTTATTTAAAAAAAATCTTGTGTTGCTACAGGGGGCTGTAGGATGTGACACAACCTATGAGAAGCCTTCTGGGATGGCAGCTGGAGGCTATGTAAGCCCCAAGAGTATCTTAAATGTTACCATGTGCCTATGTGTGGGCAACTGAATTAAGCCTGTAGTGTTCCAACTGTAACCATAACACAATTTTTTCTGAATTCTTTATTACAATAATTTTGCAAGAATGTAAAGCAAGGATAAAGATGACTGACAGAAATTTTACTAAGATTCTAGCTTTTTTTAATAAGAAGTTTTAATTTTTTTTTCTCAAAATACATTATTTTTATCAACTGGTAGGTGAATATGCATGTAAATCACGTACTCCATCTACTCAAGACACAAGACCACATCAGTTTTCTATAGGTCCATAATATGGTCTTTTTCCAAATTGTTATTAACACCCCTGGGATTATAGTGGGATATGTTCAGACTTTCAGTTGGAGGTTGAAAGCTAGCCCAGATCTTCAAATATTCTGGATCCTGCTTTGTTTTTTGAAAGGTCTGTGATTTCTTTTTTTCAAATATAGGGACTATATATTCTTCTGTCTCTAAAGAATAGCCACAAGGTTATTTACGGATAAGAAATAGAGAGTCAACAAAAGGAGCTTTATGCTTACTGTATGCCACTAGATCAAGGTGAGCCTGTTGATAAACCTCAGGCATGAAGACTGCATTGATATTGTTTCTCCTGCAGAAGGCAAAGTCCTCAATGAAAAAAGAATTCAGCACTGTACCAAGTTGTAACAACTCCAAGAGGGTTCTGAGAGCAGGATGTCAAGCTAAGGTGAAAGCTATGTAAAAAACTGAAGATAAGGAGAACACATGACATCTGAAGGACTCTGTCTAGAACCAGAGAAATTGAATCCTTAGAAATACATCCAAGGCAGGCAGGGGAAAAAGATTTATAATAGCTGACAGAACAGTTTCCAGAACTGATATGGGCCCTTGTGGTGGTGCCTGGAGAAGACAGAAGGGCTCTTATTAATGTTTACAAATCTCTGAAGGGTGGGTGACAAGTAAAGGGAGCCAGTTTCTTTTCAGAAATGGCCTGTGATAGGTCAAGGGGCAATGGACACAAGCTGGAGCACAGAAAGTTCCACCTCAACATGAGGAAAAACATTTTTATTTATAAAGGTTACAGACCACCAGAACTGGCTGCCCAGGGAGGGTGTAGAGTCTCCTTCTCTGGAGATTTTCAAGACCTGTTTGGATGTGTTTCTGTGTTTTTTGCTTGAGAATGAATCTGTCAGTTCACCTTACACCAGATGGATGTTCAGTCTGTTTAGAAGCCATTAGGAAGCATTATGGTGAAGCAAGTGTTGAAGGCATTCATATGACCGTAACCTTTGTTGGATGCATACCAGTCAAGTGAGGTGATGATAAGATACTCCACCAAAAAAGTCATGGCTAGGGGCAGTTATGTTTCGTATGCTGCACAGACTACACTGTAGACAACATTTTGGAAAAGAATAGTATCTACTAACATGCTTCAATACATCTTTTTTTGTTTGTTTGTTTGTTTTTGTTTTGGCACTCATGAAGCATGTTTTGCTACAATGGACTCTTTGAAGGAGGTGTGTAAAAGTGTTTCCTGAACACTTATGAGGTGACAAAAGATAGGTGATGTGTATAGGTGTGTAATATATATGATATAGTGATGATATGTCCACAGGCTGGTTATGTATTAACAGATTTCATCCCAAACAAGACACAAAAGACTTAGAAAGCCATACTGAAAGCGAAGAGGTTACAGTTAGTAAGAAGCCTAAATGGTAGAGAGGATATTGCCCAACAAATGAGTTTAGGGTCTGCAGTGTTGCCTTTTCGTCAATAAAATCTGTTTTACTTTATTTCTAGAGTACAGTACATGGAACATATTTTGTTTTTAACTCTCAGTTTGTCAAGACATCATCCTGCTCTCACTGCAATATTCACTGGAAATCAAGGGGGAATTCTTTGCTTAGCGTGATGACAGAAAACTTCCTTATAGCTGGTTTGCTTTTTTTTTTTTCATTTCTTTAGGGTTTGGCTGGGGTTCCTTGTTTTTTTTAGAATTCCAGCCAGTGACATCCCCATGTTTCAAAGATAATTTAGCTTTGCTAAAACCCCAATCTTTATGAACTGCATAGTAAAAAGAAAGGATTGGTGTTTTTTTTGTTTTTTTCAATATTTGTTTTGCATATTTTCCAACAACTGAGTGCAAAAATTACTACCTCACAGGTATTTTAATAGAAATAGACTTTAAAACCCAACTGCTCCTTCAGAGGGAAGTGAAGTTAATCTGATGTTATTACACTCCAAAATAAACAGATGCTGTTCTGTTCACTCTTTTAAAACGGTAGAATTGTTTTGTCTCTAAAACATACAGTTTCATTAAGGAGAAGATAATTGATGATAAAAGCATGGGAGAGTGCACATTTTGATCCTAAATGCTATGTGACATACTGTCAGAAGAAAGATGCATTGCCTACTTTAGTTGCATATACTTTGATAACAGGCTGGAAGCTGCTGTTATTTTCTATCAAAAAAAATTTCAAAAATCCTTTCTACAGCTTATAAGTGGTAGGGAGGTTTAATTGCTTCCTTCTGCTCCATTCAACAAACACACTAAACATTAACAATCAATTAGCTACCAGTGTGCCAGACTGTTCTGTAATATGGAATATCTGCTGTGTTTTAATTTTTGCCTTGAACAGGTATTTTCACAGAGCTAACTTGTAATATCTCAGTGCAATCTCAACTAATCATTTTGATACTTAGATCCTTGAGTGACTCTTGGAGCTCTTTTCCCAAGGGGTTTCTTCAAAACTTCACAGTGAATGACACGCACCTGGACTTCTCCAGATGCCAGCATGGGAAGAGTCACTGGAATGCCTGAAGGATGCAATAAATATTCTATTGACAGAGATATCAGAGAGAGTGGAATTCTTATCTAGCTATTTAAGGACTTTGTAAGGAAATAAACTGCTAGTAGTGCTGTAAAAATTGCTATATTGCATCAGACCATCAAGTTTGATTTCTTCTCCCCAGTTTTACCTATTCTTTTATAGCTGGTTATTTAGAGAGTGAAGGACAGCCTTTCTCTGAATATGTTCATCTAGGTAACTTGAAGAGAAGGGAAACTTGTAAACTTGTTCAGGAAAGAACAGCCGATTCCTTGGGGGTTTTTTTTGCAAGTTGTAACCTCTTTCCCTGAAAGATTAAGTTATGATATCCTTGAAATGCACATTAACTCAGGCACAACAGATCTACCGGTTGCACTTAGAAAACAAAAACCAACCCCCCCTCAATCAAACAAAACCCTGCACAAATGGTTTGTGTCCAGTTTCTCTAACTACAGTTAGAACTTTTGCCTGATCCATCCTAAATTTACTCATCTTTAGTTTATCAGATATTTTCCATGTACACCAGCTGAAGAAGAGCATCATTTTCTTATCACTTTTAATTTTCAAATATATCAGTTAAAAACTATTTTTCAAGTTTTTTAATGTGTTTAGAAAGATGTATGCATTTTCCTGAGTTTCAGGTGGGGCCCTAGCTGCAGGGCAAGGGGCATCAAACCTGTTTGGATTCCAACTGGGATCCTGGATGCACAGAATAAACTGCATTACTTCCCACCTTGTCAGACAAACCAGTGTTTAGGTGTTTATTTCTCATATTTTAAACTAAGCAAGTTTAGTAATATATATTTAGTTTATCAATTTACTGATTATCTCCTCCACAAGCTGTGAGTGTTGTGACTAAATGACATGAACTTTCCCTGCACTTTGCCCAAGTGTTTGCATGCAGTTTTTGATCCACATTAATAATGAACAAACTTTAAGGGCACCACTATCAAGTTCTCTTTTATCCTAGAGAAAGCTGTTAATTCTAAATGTCTTACATTTCTTCTCTAATTATTAATTTTCCATTATTTCTTACAAGGAATATTTAGGATATGTAAGACATAGCTCCATTTCATCCAAATTTGTATCAAAGCATGTAAGAAGCATGTAAGAATTAAACAATCAGAATAAGTTTGTTCTTTTAATTTCTCTTCTTGCAGCTTTCAGTAGCAGCTGTTTGAAAATACTGACAGCCACTGAAAATAAGGAAAGACATGTGGGACTTAGAGCCCACTAAATACAAGGTTGATTAAATTTATAACAAGATTACTTCCTGTTCAGGAAATCTTGCTCAGCAAGACACAGAAAGCGGGTGAAGACATAGATATCCACCCTGGCTTTATTTTCAATGCTCAAATCTTGTACTGTTCATTCTCAGGGTTCAGCAATGTGTTTACACCAAAAATTTATTGGACTCTGTATTACTGAAAGCCTGTCCTGCAGAGAACCTCACAATATATTACCACAGAAATCACCCCTGACAGAGAAACTTAAATGCAGCTTAATTGCATAAATACAGGCAAAACTCAAGGCATCTCCATGCTGCAGCAGGGGTAGCTTAAAATAACATATTCACAGACTGCTCAGTTCTGGTAAGAGCTGATAACCAGCATTAATGGAAACACAGCAAAGCAATTATATACATTTAAATCTATCTCCTCTCTACAAGGAATCAAGAGTGTTGTCCTTTCACAATGTTCTGCTGCAGCATATGATACCTAAGTAGGCATTGGCATGATGAGACAAGCTAGACTACTGGGGCTTTGCACACTAGCAACTTAGCACTGTATTTGGGATTAAGTGACGGGGGTATCTTTACAGATTGTCTTTCCTGAAGCATGTGAAAATGGCATGTCCTTTCCACTTGATTGCCTCTAAGCCTCTTCTGAGTGTACTGTTCACCTTTTGGAATCTCCTTGTTTTTTCTGTGACCAGTCTTCAAGGGGAAGCTTATTTTGGAGTTGGCAAGGATTCTCACAAGTTCTGGGGGCATCCTGCTTTCCAGATATGCATGTTCCAACTTTTCTTATTAGGTGGAAACACTTTTATAATTGGAAGAGCTACAAACCAGTTCTCTCTCCCAGTTATATGTTCTGCATCTAGTAGAATGGGGGGCTTTGCTACTGCTGCACACTGGTTATAATCTAGTTCACTCAGACTACCTCTGTATTTCTGGAAGTGGAAAAAAAATCACATATAGAAACAGGATCAGGATACAGCCTGCTGTTACATGGTCTTAAGGATGAGGAACAGTAAAAGAAAGGTTAAAAAAAAAGGGTAAGCAATTAATTTCTCCAGTCTGACAAAATAGTTTGAAATATTCTGTTTCATTTTCACACATTTATGGAGATTGTTGATCCTGTCCTGAGCCTGTGGTTTGACACAATTGGGAATGTTGCTAATTTACAAACTGAAATTTACCATTTTTTACATGTTTAATATACATGTATTCAATTCCTCCTTCATGTTTACCAAAAATATCAAGCTTTAGTCACATTTCCATTTTTTTTTTGTTAAGGGGAAAGAGTAGAGGGTGACATGATTTTTCATACTTCGTATGTTTTTAGTATTTTAATTTTAGTATTTTAATACTGTGTAACCTGTATAATGAATATCACTAGGGCAGTCTTGATGGAGTTGTAGCTCTCGGTAGATGAGGCAATTACAAAGTAAAGGCATAGAAATACTCCTGAATCAAGACTCCACAATAAGCTGTCATATTTATAGGTACTAGACAGAATATATTTCATTGTAAAATAGAATTTATTATATATGTGCAGATTTGGAAATTGCTAAACAGCTGGGCAGTCAAGTTAGAGGGCTGTGTATGTGTGTATCTCTTCTGCATGACTAAATTCTTACGCCATCCATTTGCAGAGATGGGTTCTATCAGCTAGAGAATATAATATACTTCCCTTAGATACTCCCATAATCCATCTCTTCAGCAGTCACCCTAAAAACCCAGCTCTGAAAAACTACTGCACCACTTAGCACTTTTTTTCCTCTCCACAAATATTTCTCGCTCCTGTATTCTTAGAATGCTGAGTTTTATGCCTGTTTGTTGGCTTCAACTTCTTTTCCCAGAGTGCTTGATTCTTACTGACAGTCATTGTCTTCTCTTCTTTTATCCCACCATAGGCCTTCTGTGCCTCAGGATAATCTTTAAATCAAAGAGCCTGATCTTCTTATATACTGATCTCCTACCATTCCACTTGGCTTCAGTTGGCATTCTGAGTGCTCAGCACTACTGAAAATCAGCCTCCAAGTGTCTAACTGGTAGCTTGTGTTCTTTGTTAGCCCTGGCTCTGTCTCACTTGTGCTGATTTGCTGCTTTATTAGCTTCCAACTTTCTGAGGTCACTGAATCACAATTAATTTCCTATTGGAGTGTATTATTATATGGGAAAAGCTTTGTTCTGTGAGAGACAAAGGGAAAGGATATACTGGGTTTGAGCTCCTATTTGTTTTACCCTTTCCTTCCTGTTATCCTCTAAGTTAGAGACTTGTTTGATAAAGGTTATACAGAAAAGGCAAAATATTTTGGTTTAACTCCATTTCCATGATGTGATGAGTTTCTCACCTCTAGTATTAGTATAGGCTCATTGAATTTGAATTCAGAGGATTCACAGGGTCAAAATTTTTTGTCCTATTTTCCTAACATGATTTCAGTTAGGCAGATCACCACCATGTATGACTTGTAACCTAAGGCTGACCAAGACACTTTCTAAATCATATTGCCTTAAATGTGTAACTGCTATATTGAAAAAGATCAAGGATATTCTGCAGTGGATAGGCCTAACATGTCAAGAATACCTTTGCAGTTCTGCAGTCAGATAGTGAGGTGAAGTAAACTGAAAACTATCTCTATGTCTAAGCTTTCTGAGCCAGATATGTAAGATTCACAGAGAAGCTACAGCTTGCTCTTGGAAATCACTTTGCCAAATAAGACACTGAACTTCTGCCTCTAATCAGGGTGTTATCTGGAGGTGGCCAAGGGTGCTGGCTGCAGCTGTCTCTGTACTTGTTCCTAGAGGCCAACATGCCTCAGAGAGCTGGAAATTTAATGCAGTGCCAGTTGCTATAGGATGAAAAGGGATTCTACCAAATGTCCAAATATGATTCTGGTGACAGCAGGAGGGTACTCA
The DNA here is from genome assembly GCA_023637945.1 of Phaethornis superciliosus. Classification (NCBI taxonomy): domain Eukaryota; kingdom Metazoa; phylum Chordata; class Aves; order Apodiformes; family Trochilidae; genus Phaethornis; species Phaethornis superciliosus. Next base: position 19,202,658 of record JAJQWJ010000009.1, on the reverse strand, counting down.
GGCATTATTATCTTACGAGGATTTTTGGAACACTGAATTCAGTACAAGGAGGAATATTAATGGGTACAGCTTACCACCAACATCATTCTGGGACACAGGAGAGATTCCCCTGAAATTTTCCCAGGATAGACCAACTTGTTGATCTTCAAATAGATCTTTTTAATACAGCACCAAACCAGTTGCCCAGCAGATCTCTTCCTTCAGAGCAACCAGTACACCCAGTGGTAAATTTGGCATGGCAAGAATTCTCCATCACTTGTGCTTTCTGGTAAATTGACAGTTACTACCAGACAAAGAAAGAATATAGCAGTGCCTTACCATCTTTCCTAACCTTCTTGTGAGCAAAGGCTACCCAGGAGGCCTGCCAGCTAAGCATGTTTGTCTGCTTTTCTCAGCTATACTCCCTTGCAATGCAGCACCATTATTTCTGCAGGAATCTGTTGTTTTGGCCCGCTTCATAACTGCAGTATTTCAAACACATAACATTGAAGGTGTAAACTGCCAGAATTTTACATTCTTTCAATAAGGTGTTACTGAAACAGAGAGACCACAGCAAAATGGCAGTGGGGCAACTCTCTGTGGCTATATAAAAGAGATGGTGGGATGCACAATAGCTGCTATGATTTCCTGCTTAACACACGCTAGCATAATTCATCCTCACAACAACTTTGTCCTAAGATGAAAGCACATTAAATTATGTTGCAAACATTGCTCAGGGAGAGAGATGGCACTGTGGTCCTGGTTCTGAATGCCAGTAAGGAAAAACTGTGTGAGTAGGGGCTGGGGAAAAAAGCAACCTTTAATTGCTATCTTATCCTTTGTGTTTATCTATTTCAGCTGAGAACAGTGCCTTCTAACTGAACCAAGATAATTTCACAATGCAATAAAACCAGCATGAACTCAAGTGAATACAAAAAAGATGAGTTGAGACTCCATATACCACAGAAAAATACTAGGAAAAAATTGCTCAGTTTCTGCCCTCTCCTAATCCCCCAAAACATCCTTTATATACACTAAAAGGTCTTTCTATTGTGGTATCATGTGGTCTGTAATTATCTATTGAAAAAAAAACTACAGAACACTAAGGTCACAATATAAAATCAATGCCTGAAGTACAGTGGTTGGACTATTTCTTGTCCTTCATGACTACCTGTGGTGGTAATGATAAAAAAGCTTGGCACTTCCAAAGCAATTAATGTCATTAGTGTGCTATAAAACCAACTCATTCAGCTTCCCTGGGAAAAACATCTCTGTGTCTTTGACTCCCACATGTTTTTTTTTGCAGCCAAGTTTTCAGCCCTGCGATCTGGGAGACAGTTTGCATGAAAGAATTTGGGAGAGATTCACTTTGTAGCAGATACAACTGGCAGGGAGGGGGGAAAAATTAATGTTTTGTTAATTTTCCCACTTACATTTTGGCTGTTGGATGGACCAATATGAGATCAATTAGGGACTAGCATGGTGTATGGTTGACCTCACAGTGATTTTCTGTGTGTGGCTTTGTGGTTAAGTGCAGCATTCAGCACTGCAACTGCAGCCCCAGGTGTTCCAGCTCTGACTGGTACCTGACCCTTCCTCTCTGTGGCAGGAATTGGGTAGGCTTGTTTAATCTGTCCTAAATAACTCTTTTGCAGAAGATGTTCTCCTCCGATGTGGATGAACCTCCTCTAACATCTTGCTATCTTTCCCACATGGCATGTGAAGGAGTGAGGTGACCTTGCCATGCACAACGAAGTTGTCATTGCTAAACTCAGGCAGTTTCTGAACTTGAAATAAATTTCTCACAGTAGCTATTGTAAAGTGGTCAGCTGATGGCATCATCAGCATAGTTTGATAGCATAAGTTAGATTCCAGTTGTCCATTGTGGTTTTCTATCATTTCTATTAAATTTAAATTAAAGGTGAAATGAGATACCATATGGAGCCCCAGCAGTGAGCAATAAGTGAGGATGGGTTTGAACAATGAAAACACATGATGGAAAGGAGAAGCCAATATAAACAGAGACAATCTGGGAAGGAAAAGAGACCGTGATTTGAGGAACTGGCACAAATGAGCTGTTTGTGCCAAATCCTCAGATTAACTCTAACTGGAACTGGGAGATGACAGATTGCACAGAACGAAGGCCCACAGAAAATGGCAAAAACGTTGGCTTTGGCAAAATAGCTTCGCAGCAACAGCTCTGGCCAAGCTAGTCACAGCTGCCTTCTGATTGCCCAGGCAAGAGGGAGCTATTTTGTTTGCTACCAAATGCTTAACAAGCAGGTAGACGTCCACAGCTGCTACAGCTTGAATCCAGGTGAGAGAGCTGCATTCTCAACAGGCAGCTTTTCACTTGGCTTCCACTCGGAGCAAGCTGGGAGTTTGTTTGGTGTTGGAGAAGTATGGAAGTATTTGTACGTGCTTCTAAAGGTTGGTTTACAAATTAAGCTGTATTGATGAAGCTTTATTAGTTGTGTTTTTGTTCTCAAAACATTGTGTGTGCAGTGCTGGCTTTCTAATAATAGTGTATTTCAGAGTGTCTTTGAGTGAGCTTTGTTGTCTCTAAAGTGGGCCTAGTGCTGCCTGGTATCTGTGTATTCAACATAGTGACTATATGTTGTGCTTGTGCCCTTTTTGGAATTATTTTTTCCTTCATCTTAAGTAGAAATTATTTCTCTTTTTAAACTGTTGAACTAATGAGGACTTCAAAGTGTTACAGGAATTAACTGAAATGTTTTTACAGTGCTGTCTTTGAAGACGAATACTATTTAAGTGCTAAGATTTAAATATGGGCTGTGAAGAAGTTGCTGCTGGTTGAATTTTCAGAGTCAGCATGTTAGATAACACTGAGTTTGTTAAGAGTTTTCCATAGCTTTCATTCTACCCTTACAAAGTATGAACAGCAGAGAAAATTTCTTAATGACTTTGTAGAAAATAATATACCTCTGCTTTTTTTATGAATACTTAAAAAGCTTTAGAGCTGCATATAGATTTGTAAACTGATACAGAGTATTTAAAGGTTAGTGATGGGAAGGGAAGGGAAGTGAAAGCCCATCATTGTCCTGGGAGACTCTTTTGTGTCACTACTGATGCCACAAATAATAGACACTTTGTAGTCTTTTGTTGTTTCTAATTTTAATCCATGCATGTGAAACAGAGAGAACAAATAGAGCTTTTATTATGTGCACTACAGCCTGGAGGACAGGGAAATACAGATGGACAGGCCTCAGATGGAAAGGTCATAAATTTTCCTCTGAATGAAATACTATCCTGTTGAACTCTATAGCATATATATGAATGGGTTAAGGCATTCTGCTAAATATATTGTCAAAATTCCAGAAAAAAAAATCCCCAAAATTTCTTTGTGGGGGTGGGTGGGGCATGGGTTGCAATGGATTTTGGTGTTGTATTCTATGCAGAAGGTATAAAGTCCATCCTGAAAATTTCCTTTCATTACTAATATAATAGAAACTTACAAATACATGCACATAAGGATTGATACGTTTCAAATATTTTCCTCTTTAAAATCTGCATGAAAAATAACATCGACTCTTTGGCAGAATGTTCAATAAACATTTAAAACGTTTATTCTCTTAGCTTCTTATGCAGGCACATTTCAGAAGGTTAAAACTTTAAGTTTGAAATGTCGTCTTCTGATTGGAGTAAGTTTTTGTTTGACTGTTTTCTCACTCAGGACCTGGGAATGTGTCAGACTAATCTGAAAAGGGTTTTTGTGTTCCCCAAGCAAACTGCAAAATCAATTATTTGCATAGCCCTAGACTTAATTGTATCATCTGCTATTGTGTATTCTCAGGAAGACAGTACTGCTCTGATGTGCTGGCATGTTTTCAAACCACTTAATGTGACAGCTTTTATCAGTTTGATTCTCGATTTACTATTTTAGCATAAAGATGGAAGCAAAGCTATTATCTGTTTGTTTCAGCAAGAAGCCTTGTTTCACTTAATGATATTTTACTACAATTAATCTGATGTAGAATAATCTTTGTAACATATTCTGAGCAGGATGCTGTAAGGATGTTTTAAAAGAAACAGAAAAATATGTTCTCAACAGGACCAGCTCTTCTAAAGAGAGTGAAAGGCCAATGAATAGTTGGTTTGAATTTCTCTCTCCTTTTTCTTTAACTTTCCAAAGAGATTTTACAAGTGTATTTTGGTGTAGTTACCAGCACAAAAAAGCACAGAATGCCTGTACCTGGCCAACATGTGATATTATAGTGCAGAAGCTGTACCAAGATGTATTTTTTTGCGAACTCCTTGAATCATGAAATGGAGTGAAAATTAAGTTTTTTTTTTATTCCATGCAAGCCTTGGCATAAATTAAGCACTTTTTGCTGACTAGGTAGAGAGACAGTTTTATTATGAGAGTATGCTGGATCTGGAGAACTTGTAAGTGTTGGAAGAGTGCTGCTGCATCTAGGGATAGTTAATACTTAGTACAAAGCATTATTTATATTGGCTGGCAAAGCCAGGTATTAAACCAAGGAGAACTATATAAAGCATGTATAATTGTACTTGGCAAGCTCCTATTTGATTTTTTTGATTTGATATTTTTGCTCCAAATCAGGGTTCAGTCTCCCATTTTAGATGATTTAACTTGCTGTGCTTTGCACGAGGTAGATATGTGCACCCTTTATGAGGCTTTGGCAAGGGTTATCTGGGAAACGTGGTCAGTATTATAAGTAATTCATGACCTGGTTGAAACATGCTGCTCCATGGCCTGGAGAAACAACAGGAGAGTACCACTGCAGTAGATGGGTGCAATTGTTTTTTTTTACCCAGTCTTGCCAGGCATTGGCCACCTTAGGATGCAAGTGTTTCCTAAATATTGTGACTTGTATGCAATGTGTTGCTTTGCCAGATGGAGCCAACAATAGGAACTGAAAAACAAAACTGGAAGCTCTTGTAGGAGGACAACACTGTCCAAGCTTCACTGATGCATATGGGTGACTTAGGCACATTCTAGTTTAGCTTTTCAGACTAAAGAGAATAAGCTTCAAGTTCAGCTGATAATTCTAAAAAGTCTGCAGAAACACCTAACCACCTTAATAAGGTACAAAGAAACACACTAGATATAAAGAGGGAATTTTGACTTCTGTTCATTTGCTTATCCTGATACAAGCCAATGTTATTTACTTTCCAGTACTGTGTTGCATGATGAAGAGTAGACAACACTGTACCGTGAAATTGCTGCTCATGAGTTTTTGGTATCTATATTCACATTAATATGTTTAGGCAATTACTTAGCCCTCTATGCAGTCAAGTCACATTTTGTAGATTCACTCATACAAATATTTATGTACTGGTACCTGTCAGAAATTGGAGATAGCTTGGATAGCCTACAGAGACTCTCAGCTCCACAGGTTGGGCTGAAAGTGTTTGTTCCCAGTTCAGTCTGAGGGTACACTGAGTGGCTTTGAGTCTGTGCAGACTTTGGTGTTCTGGTGGTTAGTGTATAGCCAAACCAGAGTACTTTTTTGACCAGCACTGCTCCTGGGACACATGAAAATAATTTTGTGTTTGTTTCCTGATGTTAGGTGTGGCCCCAGCCAACATGAGCTGGGATTCCTCACGAATAGATGTTACCTTTACTGGTCTACACCGATACACTTTGATGATCCCATTGCAGAATCTCTAACAGCAAAGGTTGCTAGGATGTCTTCTTTGAAGATCTGAACAATCTCTGTCCGAGGAGGCAGTTGAACTAGGTTCTCCTGTTTCTTAGCAGATGTTCTGTGGTTGGCTATTATTTAGGAAATAGGCAGCAATACCTCTCCTCATGTTTTTAATGCAACGGATTTTTACACAAAAAGTTCTACATATCTAGTAGAGATAGGATGGGTTTGGAGTGGTGAAGGGCTGTTCTGTTACTGCAGAATGTGGTTGTAGGAGATCTTTGGAGACATGGCTTATGAAGTTTTGCAGCAAGCTAAAGGTGTTATTTTAGCTAGGAGGAGGAGACTGACTTAGGAAGTACAATGGAAGGACAGTGATTCCTGCAATAAGTGCTGTTCCCTTCTGCTGTCATTCTCGAGTCTATAATCAGTCAATTCAAGGCTGCTCAAACTCCGAAACAGCAGGAAAATATTTAACTGATATAAAGTGTCACAAAATCCAGTAGTAGGATCCTGAGGCTTTGCTTTCATGCAAAGGTCATGTGATTACTTAAAAGAAAAAGAGCTATAATAAGTCAAGGTGATCATCTTTCCAAATATATAAATTCTATCAAACACTTCCCTGTGTGTTTGAGTATTAAGCTGGGGAAAGGAATTCTGAAAGTAATTTAGTCACACATGCTTACATAACTAATTATTTCTTCCTTTCCTACAGAGTATGCTGGAAATGGGAACCATCCAGTATGGCCCAAAGGCTTACTTGTTTGTTTGTTTTACTTTCATCAGCTCGTAAGGGTCGATTGTGCTGGATGGGAATGCATAGCATCAGCCAGCAGTCACATGGAGGGTCCCTGGCAAGCAATGGGAAAACACAGATCACAGGTCTGAAAATGCTCATTAATGATGGTCTGTTTCTGATCTGTTTCTTAAGAAGACAGGAATTTTCAACTGATTTCATTCACCAGGGTGTGTGAGGGACAGCGATAGGGGAAACAGAGGCAATATTTTTCTCTGAAAGCCTTCACAAGAAAGAGACCAAAAAGATAATTAGTTCAAAAGAACAATTCCAATCAAGTAGTTAACTTTTCTCCTAGGGATTACCTTTATTTACATTATGATGTCTTGGCACATCAGAACTGTGAATGGTAGTAGGCATAAAGACCAAATGACACAATACAACAACTTTAAGGGAGTTTTGAAAAGTGAAATGAAAAAAATGGAGACAATATAAATGTCTTCTTAGTAGAAAAACCAAGATTAGTACATTACACTCCTTCCTGCTCAGCTAGCATCACATTTGGCTAGTTGCAGGCAATAGTATGTTTTGTCCCTCCAGCTCTGCAAAAAAAGCATTCTTCAGAAACAAAGATCCCATTTGAAATACGACTCTGACTGCTGAAGGCTTATTTATTTATTTAACCCACATCTTTTTTTTTTTTTTGTGGTTTATCTCCTAATAACTCTGAATATTCTCTTGGGCAACACCAGCTGATTCTACGTGTTAAAACAGAAGTGGGAAATTGAAATAGACAAGCCAATTCCTTTTTTTCATTCCAACAAGAAATAGTAGACTGGCTTTGCATCCATGTTCAATACGATACTGGTATTTGTTTTCAGACACCCAATATCTGCTTCTCCATTATTTCTTCCTCTTGAGACTGATTTCAAAGTATGATAAGACAGGCCTAGGGGCTCCAGTTTGCCTAAGCATACCCCAGACAGTTTTTGCTTTATAGTCTTCCATACATATAATATAACCTGGTCTATACCATTGAATATCTATAATTATTTTTATTTTTTTTAATGAAAATAATTTGTTTGGGCCACCGATAATATAGGCATACAAATGCAATGTGTTATTTAATTATTACTGTTCTCTAGCTTTGTGGGACTGTGTGAAAATAAACATAGCATTTGGATAAATTGGGCTGAGTTCACATCTGTGCTACTGGAATCCTGCACTTGAGACTAGTAGAAGGGAAAGGAGAGCAGCAAGGTTACAAAGGGCAAGCTAGAAAGCTCTGATGCAGAAAAATAATTCAATCTTCTCACCTGGAGTGTCTCTGTTAAGTACAAGCTGTGAATTGCACTGCTGTAGTTATGAATGGTGTTTAGGAACTGCAGTGAGCTGTTGTATCCAACCAAATACCATGAAGGGGAAGGGAGGTCAGTGTATGTGCTTGGATGCCTCCTCAATTTGTCACTTTAAAAGTGCACTTTCTCTGAATACTGCCACATGCATGTTCCTAACCAAAATTCTTCAGTGGGAATTGGAGGGCATGATGCTAACAAGTTTAATCTCCAGTGTTATTTTATGTTTCATTGCCCTTTGAAATCTTGGCCAAAATATACTACTTTTTTTTCCATGGCAGTGGTTTACTTTTCTACCTATAGGGGCAAGGCCATGGCTAGACAAATTCACATTAGAGCACTCTGTCTAAAACTACAGCATAATCCCATCACAAGCAATCTGCCTTGGATGTCATTAATGCCACACTCAAGTATTTTTCTTGTTCTCTGTTACTGCTAGAGTGCTGGCAACAAATTCCATTATTATACTTCCAGGAAGGTTTTTTCACTCATACTTCCCAGTGCAAACAAATCTAAGTGTTCACTATGTAAGTGCTTAATTCATTAGGTAACTGAGCCACTGAAGTCTGAGAAATACAGTAAAACAATTTTGAAGGCTAATGTGAGGAAATTGAAGCATTTTCACAGAAAAGAAGCTACTAACATGATTTGATATTTTTGCACACACAGAGGCATATATATGTACCAAATAATTGGTTGGTTAATTATCTTGTAGCTCATGTAATAAGCTCAACTCTTTCAGTTTATACTTTATTTTGGGGTTGCAATGGCTATATAGGAATAGCTGATATGAAATTTGCCAATCCAGTCTGAAGAAAGAAACCTTTCTAGCTTGTCATGACATGCACCTAGTGATATTTCTGTATTGTGACTGTCTCATCTATTTCAAATTTCAAGATATTTTTCATTAAAAAAGCTAAAAGGTTTGTAGCATTTTTCTCCCATAATTCTCTTCCCGTTTGCAGAACAACACTGGTTTCATGTGTTTCTAATGCAGAGGTCAAGCTTACACTCAACAAAGCTCTGCATCTGCCATGTGCTCTGTTAAAAAATTATTGTAGCACCATTTCACTTTTTGTTTAATAATCATATTCCTGGCTCTTTCCAGATAATGGATGGGTTTTTCACTGTGATTGTGTTACAGTTTATATTTTTGTTGTCTTAAACTCCATACACCAAAATTTTATTTTGCCTGATGCTGAGTCTCATGAAGCAGATCACCATCTTGGTGATGTTGCTGTTATCTCACATCTCTCTTTGCAACTGTTCTCAGGGAGAGATGGAATAGCATGATAAAACCACAAAAGCTTTGTTCAAAGTGGAGCTACTGTCTGAAATGTTTGCAAAACTCAATTCTCCTGCACTTCCCTAAACTTATTTTGTGTAACACTTTGGGCTGTGCACAAAAAAGCTACTATCAGTACAAATAATGCTTATCTTCTGAAAGCTAGGTAGAAATATACTGGGCACACTGTAGAAGCCTAAATGTCACTGAATTGTCAAGTGGGTTTAAGATAGAGCTTTGAAAACTGAAGAATTTGTTCTCACCTAAGGCTGATGTTTGAGAGGCTATTTTAAAGAAAGAGAACTTCAGAAAAACAGTTTCTATTTCTGTTAGTGGAAACCGAATTATATTCAACTTTGTCAGCTCTTAACCCAAACCTGATACTGGTCTATTTAACTATTCCAATCAGTGTCCTCATGTCTTTACCTTCAAATACTGAGCTGCAGTTCAGTTCCTCTCTTGAAGGAATTGCTGATACCTTGCTTTGTGTGATTTAAAAAATAGTAACCAGGGGAAGGAAGGAAGTGCTCTCAAAGCTGCAATAGAGGTAATTTCCTGTCTGACCTCCATTCTTCTGTATTTCCCCCAACTCATCATATTATCCCAAGACCTTTTAGTCCTGACTGACACCTTATTAATACAGTACTTGGACTGTAGCAACAGCAACTGCGTAGCTCACAGAAGCAAAATGTGAGTGCAAGGCCTGATTTCCTTCTTGATTTTTTGCAAAAGGGATATACACTTACTGGTTGTGTTTATATTAGCCTAAGATTTTTACAGGACTGCAGCAGCTGTCAGTTCTTCTTGTCAGCAGCTGGTAGATATGTGTAAACTTAAAAAGCAAATTGTCCAAGAATACAAAGGATGTGACAGAGCTATTACTGTCCTTTGTATCAGAGCTGTCCTTCCTGATGCTTGTGAAGCAGCTGCCTCTCAGTTGTTTGTGACCTCACCTGAGAGGCAGGCCCACGTCTTCCTACTACAGGAAATTCTGTAAGGATTGTGATTTATACCTAGAAGGACATAAATAAGGTCCTGAGCAAAATCGGTGGATGGGGCCATCTTGTCTGTGGTATCCACTTCTGCAATGATACTTCATTAACAGAATTAAAGGGTAAGATTAGTTCAATATATCTCCTCAATTCCAAATTTAGCATCTCTACTTTAGGTGCCTTTAACTGCAAAAGATAATTTTATTTCAGGTGAATAAAACAGAGAAACTCTATGTTTGCAGGTAGGTGTTGCCTTTACTCTTGCACAAAAAAATCTAGGCTATCCAGGTAGTCTGACACTTTCTGATGTGAACAGCCATCCTGATTGCATATGCACTCCAGAATTTAAATTGAATTGGCCCTTATCACCCTTAATTTACCTTGTCCTGACAATCTCTTCCTTCTGTGGCTGCTATACAAGGTGTCTAAATGGGCATAACTTCAATCTTGGCTCCAAGTATATATTTTTTCAGAGTCAATGAAATCCAGTGCTGAAGTTTATCCAAATGCTGTTGTAAATTTTATTAAAATGGAAAGCCAGACACAGGAAGTTTATCTCCAACGTTACAGCATCTTCATTATCATGTACTGCAGCATTTTAAAGAGACATCTGAGCTAGGGCAAGAATTCTGTTACGTCTTGATAAAGAAAATGCTAGAAGGCTTTGAAAATAATAAAAATGTTATAAAACTCTATTATAGTGTGCATGATAAATCACAGGCTATCTTAAGCTTTGATACTTTGTGGTGTATTGTTTGGTACAGAAACACTGTAGTTTTATTCAGATTAATCCTAGTAATAAATCTCTGGGGGAAATGTAACGAGCAGCGTTACCCACCTGAGGATGATGAGAGTTATTTTCTTTCCAAATTTTTTTCTGTTTATCTATATATAATTTATTCCCTCCTTGGTGTTCACACAGAACATTATTTGTACTTTTCTTGAAAGAGAATCAAGGTGTTATGTGATGTGTAAACACTAATAGCTACACTATCAAAAATAAGGACAGACACAGGAAAATTATATTCTGATAATTATCTTAAAAATATAGAGGCAGGAAAGCCCACTACATGTCATACACACTAATGTTAAAAATCTACATTGCAAACATGTTTCACTTAGACATTCTCAAATGTTTTTGGCTCCAAGTTTTGATTTCTTTGCTACTTGGACCTAGGCTGTGACAATAGAGCAACATCAATAAATATATACTAAAACTGCTGAGGATACTTTTACAGAGACTTTACAGTCTTTAAGTTGTAGTGAGGTAGGAATGATAATTATTGAGATTTGATTTTCATTTGGGAAATGATTGTGATTGAAGACATGACAAATCTTTCCTGGAGATACACAACTTAGTTCCAGTGAAAACTTTGGAAATTGAATTAGCATTGCAAACCTGGTATATTGCACAAAAGACCACTCAGTCAGTAATGTCCCTCACTGTCTTAAGATGATGTATGGCAGGATTAATTGCTCAAAATTTTTGCTTTTTAAAAATAGGACACCAAATCTTTGTCTTTTACCATTAAAACGTGTATACATCTTCCACTTTCATTCTGGGAAAACTGTTAACAAAGTACTTACTGCCTTTTTGAAAACTCAAAAATGACTTAACAAAGCATTAGGATCACCACAAGTCGTAAATCGTCAAAATGAAAAAACCACAGCACTTCTAATTGTCTAGGGACCATTGTAAGGACTTAATTTCAGCCGTTAAATGGCTTTACTCTGAGACTTCTTGTTTCTTAAGTTATTTGTACTCTTAAAATATGGTGGTTTTTTTCTGATTGGTTGTGTTTTTGTTGTTTGTTCTTTCTCAAAGTTATAATAACAGCGATGTACATGTTTTCTGTAGCTTCTAATTGAGAAGGATACATGGATAGTGATGACTTAAGTTGTAATCTGCCTATTACTTGGCAGATTTGGTAGACTCAGCAGTCAACATTACCCAGATTGGAGTCTGTCACAGGACAGTATCTTGCCTTTCTTTGCTGCTATAACAAAAAGTTATATCTTGTACTCTAGGCCTGGAAGTGACTGCTTTTGTGTGACTTGGTTTCTGAGGACTGGTGTATCAGGTGGTCCTGAATCTTTGCCTCTGATTTCTGGAATCCTGAAATAAATTAGTACTAAATAACAAACCTAGGCATGCAGAATGCCAAGCTTATTACCTCTGTAGTCTTAACTTGTTAAAATTACCTCCTAAACATTATGCATAGCTTTAAATTATGTGACCAGTAACATGGTTTTTGTTTTATTGCTCCTGGCTTGTGTTTACATGCACAGGTTGGCCAGATGCAGGCTGAGAGCAGCTATTTAATATTCTGTTTGCTCCTCCTTGCCCAAGTGTGGCCCTGTGCCACCTGTTACTTCATGACAGTGAATGCATTTCCTGAAGATAGGATGCCTAATTTTCTAATGGACACTCTTATGCTGCTCACTGCAATATGACATATTCACACTAAAAATGATTACTGCTTTATAGGAATGAGAGAGAACCACACACTCACAAAAATAAAAATTATAGCCCATTTATACTGCTGTCTGGTGCAGGGTGTCTAAGATTTTTTTTTTTTGAGTACTTAGCATTATGTATCAATTAGTGTGCTCAAAATTTAATTCCTATTACCTTAAATTGAACTTGCAAGTAGCCAGTGCAGCAGTGAATAACACAGTATGGTTTCAAATTGTGAGCCCATAAAATGAGGGAAAATAGCACTAGTGCCTAGATGCTAATTGCGGAAGATTTCTGATGGAAGCATGTTTAGAATTCACCTCCTCACTGCTTTTTTCAATTATTTTAATAATCAAATGGCTTCTGCAGTTTTTCCTTAAAACCATTTCTTATTCATTATATAATTAATTTTTTTCCAGTAAGTGAAGCAGTGATCCTGTAGGAAACAGCATATTCATGCAATGCTGATTCACAATCACCACTGCACTTAAGTGCATGTTTTGAATTAGAAAATGGAGGAAAACCAACACATTAAAAAAAAAAAAAATTCCTTTTAGCAAAGAATTTTGCGATAATTTAAAAAATCTGAGATCTGCATACCTAGACTGAGTTTCCTGTGTTACTTGTGTGTTTAATTCCACTACTGTATGTTTCCAATAATATAATTTGTGAGTAATTCAGTTTTTGTGTTTGGTACACTAAACCTTTGAAGTCATGGTTGCTGATTGTTCCAATAAAGGCAATATCAAAAAGTTTTCAAAATCATTGGTCACCTTACATCCTCTTATAACTGCCTCTTTTTATCTTCTAGTTGAGTATCAGACAGCAGTGTAGAAAGCTATGGCAGGAGGCAAGTTTGTCATCATTACAAATTTGTAATATTGTCTCTGCTAATTAGATGCTACTTATCACATTGCATGCGGTATATTTTTTTTAAAAGTCCAATATGATAGCTATCAGATGCTTCAGAAGATATAAAGGCCTTTTTCCTGAGAATGTGTGTTTATAATTTGAGACATAGACTCTTTAAAGCACAGAAAAGTTTTGCTACTGTCTATTTTCATGAGTGAAAGTAGCTTTAATAGCAAGGTAGATATTTTCGCTTTAGATCCAGTGAAGCAAAGTCTGTTGATGTTAGAACACAGCATGATGGCTGGCTAATGTTTCTAAAGGCTGCAAGAAGAGTGTGGATTTAATAGAGGAGTAGGATATCAGTTTATTTGGATTCAGAAGAGTAAAGCTCATCACTCGAGATCTGTCGGCAGCTTTTGCTGTTTCTGTTTCTCAAGCTGTCACAAGGTAAGACTTCAAATACAACAAGAAGCTAATTTTCAGGGAGTATTTCATGGCAGTAATAAAATGGGATTTCAGCATGAGAATTTGAGTGTTTTTATAACTAAAGAATAAAGTAGAGAATGAAGTTTAAAATCAGGAATATGTAGGTTCCAGTGACTTTGAGCATGTCTGCAGATCTCTCCATATGACACCTCTTAACAAAAACCCCATTGTTTAGTTTTCTGGTATATAAATAATCTTTTTTCTGCACGTCTAAACATTGAGGACATAGGTGAATGAAATATATCAAAGACAGAAAACACGCGTGGAACACAATTTTGTTACTAAAATTACAGTCATCATGTTACAGATCCATTTGAAACATTGTAAAGTACAGGTAATTAATGTTGATGAATGAAACAAGACCTCAAGTTACACTTGGTGCTAGTTTGTATCCTCTGAGTGCTGCAATAGAGCTGTGCAGGTCAGCAATTGCTGCAGAATTAGACCCGTTTCTGATTACATTTTCCTGTTTTAATGTTGAAAGCCTGTAACTATAAAATACTCTAAATCTGAGACTAAGATTAGGAAAAAATTATTTGACTGTTCTCATTTTGGATTGTTGGTTGTTTTGTTTTTTTGTACCAAAATAGGGCATTTTCTGATGCTATGAGATGTAACAGGATGCTGCTGAGCGAGGTAGCTCAGATCTGATGATGCTGGGGCTAAGTCCCTCTAGATATGTTACATGAGAATGGTCAAAAAAGCCAAACTCTTTTTTTAATGCCTCTCAGAATACAATTAATTCTCTCCTGCACGAAATAAATCAGTCTTTACTGCTGTGCTTTTAAGATTTTCCTTTGAAGTGCAAAGAAACTTTAGATAAAGCCTAAGGAAGGGAGGACAGTTTTGTGGTGGTTGTTTTTTGTTAAAAGGTGGGCAGTTTGGATAATAACAGAGCTTAGCCCATAAAACCAGGAGCTAGATGGATCTTTGAAGGAAGCACAGCAGGGAACCAGCTCTGTTTCTGCAGTTCAGGAGAAGGTATTCTCCTAAGCTGAAATACTGGATTTGAATTTTCTTTTCCAATTTAGGGCCTTCAATACTGTGACTGAAGTTATCACTGGTTCCTTTTCCTAAGCTCCTTTTATGTGAACAGCTCTATTCTCCAAGATAAAAATCTCATTAGAGGAAAAATTGTCATGGATGTATCTAAGTGCAAAATAATGCAAATGCTTTTGTGATATTGGACTTATAAAAACAGTGGATCTGTCGGGCATTGATAATAGGAGCAAAGAATATAAAAAGTTAATAGTGGAAATAATAAATATGTCCTTGGCTGAGGAAATCCTGTCAACAAACCAAATTATCTAATCAGCAATGGTAACTTTAAATGACAGTGCATTTTCAAACACATCACTTAGCTTTTGAATGTCCTTCAGAATACTATTGGCAGGTTTTCTTCTCCTGGAGACAGCAGTAACTTACACATTTATTTTGATTCCTGGTTTTTCTCTATAAAAATAGTAGATACCAAAAGCAGACACAGCACTTTGCTGAGTAGCCAAGTCTGTTTTAATTACAGGGAAGCTGCCTGGGAAAATGGACAGTGCTCTTCTCTGAGTCAGGGTTTTTCTTTTCCACATTTTACATTTCATTTGTTATGGTAAAACAAATTTACAAATAACAGAACATGTACTTTTTCATTAGTATACAATAGAACAATCTGTCGTTCAGTATAAAATGATTCCTGCTTAATAAGCAACTTTGAAAACAGAAACCTGAAGCTCTCAGATGAGTTTGGGTTGAAAACCAAATGTCAGTGTTCTGGCAAGATTACTGATTTGTTATGGTTTGCTTTGTCCTGCTTCTGGAATTGTCTACAGGTTTTTCATTTTAATCTCTGGATGTCCACGCATTTAAAAATATTGTGGTTTTAAATTTTTCTTTTAAATTATAAATATGTATTGAAACATTTGTGATTTGTATAGAAGTTATATACCACAGATATAGGATAGTCTGTAGCCTTTGTATCCAACAGAAAAAAAAATAGCATACTTTTCACCTTATTTAAGGATTTGTGTTGGAGAACAAAGGAAAAATTTTTTCCTAGAATTTTTAGGTCTGGACAACAATTGATTTTTTTAAAAAATCGTTTTATTAAAAAAAATTTTTTTAGTTGAATTAAAGTTGAGAGACATGGATTTGAGTGTGTGTATGTGTATTAGAAAGGGGTTGGGGCTGGGACTGAAGAAGCTGCAAGGTCTGAAAGTGCTGTGTAGCTATGCTGAATTGTTACCATGGCACTGAATAATAGTGAGGTGATGAGCTGAATTTCTAATAACATTCATGGTGCCAAGCAATCCTTGTCTTCTGCCAGTAAAACATGCACAAATATTCCATAACTAAACTTTTTTTTTTTTTTTTTTTTTTTTTTTTTCCTTTCTTTAAATGCAATGTGGTTGTAGATGAATTGTTCTGAGAAGGAAGCTGTGTTGGGTAGTGGATACTTTCAATAGGGTTCTTTCGCTAATCAGTCTATGGCATGTTTGCTTAAAGCTACAAGGATTTTCTGAAAAGAAAAAGTAGAATTCAGGCTGTATCAAGACCTGTGTGCCCTCCTCAGCTTCTGGACTTCAGACAGAGTGTGGTAGGAATTTTCCTCTGAAATGAAGTTTACTAGCTTGATTTAGCCTGTCTTCTTACCTGAAAAGTTAGGCTCATGAACAAGTTTAAAGTTACATGTAAAGCTTGAATAACCTGATAAGATTTCCTATTCAAATCATAGCCCGTTGTCTTTCTATTACCTCACCTACCTCTGTCATGTCACTGGACTGGAAAGTAGCTTACATTGCTTGCCTCTAATGGTGAGTTACACAAATTAGGGAAAAATTGCTATGAGGGTTGGAAAGCTGAGTGGCCTGGATAACAGTAGAGCTGATCTGTTACCCCACCAGTGGCTCAGGTTGCATCAGGAGGGTGAGAAATGCCATCTTGTCTGATGTCACTTTGTAGAGGCAGCAAGTGTAAAAATAGCTTCTTCTTTTTCAGCACATTTTCATTAGATGAGATACTGTCTGATTTCAGCAGTTAGTGAAAAGATGGTAGTTTTCACACTTTATTTAAGCAGGCACTTATAAAAATACAGAATATGCAATTAACATCTTAAACATTAGGTCTGTTACCTCTCTGTGGGGTTTTGGCTTTTAAGTTCTTACCATAAGTAGAAATACAGGTTTGTCAGCTACATGATGTCCACACACCTAACAAACCAGTTGAGAGATGATCATGGCACAGCCTGGCCCAGCATAACAAGAGAGACTGGAAATACCGAGAAAATCCTACTTGAATGCTGGTGTTTTGTAGCTATATTAATCTTTGCAAATTAAGGTTTAACCAGCCTTCTCCACAAAGAATTGATTTATTATGAAAATTGGTTTTTAAGACCTTGAATTGAAAAGAGCTGCTGCCCAACCAACTCTATTTTTCCCAAGGTTGCAGCTCAATAAGAATGTTTTGGCAGGATTTGAACTAGATGGCAAATATGCAAGGTCTTTTTCCCCAGAACTAGAAGAAGTGACTTTGTGTGGCCTGTCACAATGATTCAGATTTGAAAGGCAGTTTCCATACTGCCTTTGACATCCCTACCAGGCAACAACAAATGTGTTCATTTTGGATGGAATGTTGCAGGCATGACTGAAATCTGAGTGAGCCATGTTTGACCTAAAGCTGCTTTCAAGAATAATTTAAGTTCAAGTAAAACACTTGATGGGGCTCATGGGAAAGATGTGCTTTTATTACGTTTGCTTTTATAATTTGGTGAATGTATTTCTACATGTAGTTTCTGAAGTGAAATTAGCTCATCCTAAGGCTGGGCTATCTGCTGCTGCTTATGGGGAATCTCAGCTAGAGTCAAACCTTCAGGAACAAATGAAGTGGAATCTCATATACTTCCTTAAAAAAAAGTGTGTATTTGTCTGAAAGATGTAGGTTTAGGTTTTCTCTAATTAAAAATTCTAGAAGGAAAAACTTACAGCTTTGCATATTTCTGTGGAGAACAAACAGAGAGCTTCTCACAGCCCATTTCAAAGCACCAGCAGAGCATTGTCTGAAATAGCAGCAGTGACTGCTGCAGGAATCCCTGTGTGCTGGAGATGGCCAACAGGAGCTGTGGGGCCCTTTGGACCCTGTGAGCAACTCATGGACATTTAAAGCACTTCTAGTATTCCAGAAGACTGTGCTACTCTATTTCACTAAGAAAATTTAGAGGGGCTGTATCTGCTTGTTGGACAATCTAATAAATTATTTTTGTTATGCACTTAAAAAGTGTCGTACAAGCATCCCAGCAGGCAGGTGATTGTATGGTTAGATTGTAGTGAGTCACAGAGGGAGGGGAAGAGAAGGGTGGCTGTTGCTTAAGTAAAGTAATAATGAAGCATCTTTGAGATAAATGTCTGTTTTTAAAAGGTCATAAAGTTAAAGGTCACCATATTTTGTCCAGTATGGTGTTTAGAATCAAAGCATGTGTGTCAGAGAAATGCTTAGATAATGACAACTACCAAAATATCTACCTTTCCTTAAGGCATATAATTCACTGGAAATCCCTTAGTGCTTTGGACATACTGAAATGGCTGACCTTTTCAAGATTATCTCCAAGTCTTATTCCTTTTGCTCTTTACAGAGCTGGTAAGGTGGAGGTGGGAAGGGTTTGGAGATTTGAAGGTTTGAAGATGGAAACTTTTCCCATGCTGTTGTGCTTTAACCCCAGCCATCAACATGGAACTTGCTCAGTTTTCCTTGGTGGGGTGGAGGAGAGAATTGGAATAAAAGTAAGAAAGGTCATTAATTGAGATAAAGACAGTTTCATAGGTAAAGCAAAGCAAAACAAAGAATTAATTCACTACCTTCCCACCAGCAGGCAGGTGTTCAGCCACCTCCAGGAAAAGCATCCATCATGCATAACTGTTACTCGGGAAGACACATGTCATAACTCTGAACATCCTCCAATATCCAGCAAAACATAGGTTTGCTGGACCTATGTAAAACTATGGTGCTCTGGAGGGTGGTGTAAAAGCCAAATACAATCTGGCATCTTCTGGTGTACAGGAAGACAGCCAAGGAGCTTGAGCTGGAGAAAGTCTCCCCATTCCCTTTGTTCTGCTCTTGGGGATGATTTGCCACTGCATAAAAATGAGGACAGTTAATTCCTTTAATTTCCACCTACTTTCTGCCTTGAGGGATTGCACCTGAGCAGAAGAGGCTTGCCAAGTAGGGAACAATAGTCATATCATCATAGAATGGTTTCAGTTGTGAGGGACCTTAAAGAACATCTGTCTCCAACCCTGCATGGGCAGGGACGCATTCCACCAGACCAGGTTGCTCAAAGCCCCATCCAGCCTGGCCTGGAACACTTCCAGGCAGGGGGCATCCACAGCTTCTCTGGGCAAACTGTTCCATTGTCTCGCCAGCCTCACACTAAAGAATTTCTTTCTTATGTCTAATCTAAATTTTCCTTCTTTCAGTTTGAAGCCATTCCATATTGTCCTATCACTACATGCTTTCCCCAGCTTTCCTGTGATCCCCTTTCTGGTACTGGAAAGCTTGGAGCCTTCTCTTGTCCAGGCTCAACACCACCAACTTTCTCAGCCTGTCCTCATAGGAGAGATGCTTCAGCCCTCTGATCATATTCATGGTCTCATTCTGGACTCATTCCAAAAGCTCCATGTCCTTCCTGAGCTGGGGGATCCAGAACTGGACATAGTATGCCAGGTGGGGGTCCCGTGAGAGTGGAGTAGAGAGGGGGAACTTCTTCCCTTAATCTGCTGATCACGCTTCTTTTCATAGAATCATAGAATCAGCTGGGTTGGAAGGGACCTCCCTACTCAAGGTCCAACCCTTGACCCACTACTGCTGTGGTTCCCAGCCCATGGCACTGAGTGCCCCATCCAGTCTCTTTTTAAATATCTCCAGGGACGGAGAATCCACTACTTCCCTGGGCAGCCCATTCCAATGTCTGATCACTCTCTCTGTAAAAAAATTCTTTCTAATATCCAACCTAAATTTCCCCTGGCACAACTTGAGACCATGCCCTCTTGTCTTGTTGAAAGTTGCCTGGGAAAAGAGCCCAACCCCCCCCTGGCTCCAGCCTCCTTTCAGGGAGTTGTAGAGAGCGATGAGGTCTCCCCTGAGCCTCCTCTTCTCCAGGCTGAACACCCCCAGCTCCCTCAGCCTCTCCTCACAGGACTTGTGCTGGATCCCTTCACAGCCTCCTTGCTCTTCTCTGGACCTGCTCCAGGACCTCAATCTCCTTCCTGAACTGAGGGGCCCAGAACTGGACACAGGACTTGAGGTGTGGCCTCACCAGGGCTGAGTACAGGGGCAAATGTAGCCCTGGATATGACTCTCTTTCTGGGCTGCAAGCACACATCGCCAGCTCATGTTGAGCTTATGGGCTATTAAATATTGGTTATTAAACATGTAGTGCAGTACTGAACCCTTCTGGATTTCAAGTATTAAGTAGCTCTGTGGCACTGTTTTGTAACATTAACAGGAGTGTTTTGCCTGTGTGTAAAGAGGTGCTCTCCTTGCAGAGACAATGAAGACATCTACTACGAGTAATTACGGAAGAGGCAGAGCTTTCGTGTGTACTAAAGCAGTAAAAGTGAAGCAATGTAGCACACAAGGAACACAGGAAAAAGGAATACAGGGTAGGTGCCAAGTACAGAAAGTGCAGAGTTTCAAGATGTAGTAATGGCAAGTACTGAGCAAATGTAAAAGGGGAGAAAAAGACTATAGGGGAAGCAACAAATATGAAGTGAAACCTTTATAATAAATAGAGAATGATATGTGAGAGAATAATTTTAATTTAATGAGAAGAAAAACTTCTTCAACAGCTGAATGTATTTATCTGCAGTTAATCCCACTGCGGTGTAAGGAAGGCCAAAGAAAGTTCAGAGAGCCTTTATTGGACTTGCACAAATAAAAAAAGAAAACCCAAACCATATATTTCTTTTCCCTGTCATGTATCCGAGCCCTTTACAGCAGAAGGCAGGTGCAGCACAACGTGAACACCTCTGGTGGGATATTTGTGTTGGCTGCTGATAGTCATTAACTCTCTTAGGGAAACACTTGCAGCCTTTAGACAAAGAGAAGCCTGCTGTACAGTCAAAAGGGCTGCATAGAAAACCATACTTCACACTAATGAGCAGCATAAGGATTTTTAGAGCCTGAATAACAGTTTGAACTTTCCTGACCAACTAGCAGCAACTATCTCCTGAGAGCATTCAGGGAGTTGCACAGGGGTTAATTATAAACACGCAGCTTTTTTCCCCAACCATTGCAAAACATCTGTAAGGCAGAGATTGCCATTTGTACGTATAGGATTGCGCGAGAGTGTCCTGGAGCTTACAAAAATACATGCGGGAGCCATGAATCAAACCGGGTCATGTGATGAAGGGGAGGTACCGGGCTGGCTCCGGGCCAGTGGTAGGAGCTGATGGGTGGAACAAACGGGGCATAAAAAGACTAATATGACTAACGGATCCTGGATGCGTGGTACCCTTATTTGGATCTACGGGAATGTAGGCTCTAGCAGTTCTGCAGCTCTACCAGCCTTTTGCCTGACACTGGAACTGCTGCTCACAAAGTAGAATCCTGCTGCTCTGTGGTAGGAAGGCTAGAGAAAGAACATGGCCTGCATTTTGAAGGTAAATCTCTATCTGTTGCTTGAATGCATTGTTAGAGAGCCCCTCGCTGCTCAGAAGCATGGATTTGGAATGGTCCTATTGCATCTTAGTTGTCTTTTTGAATACTGTCTTTGTTTGGCAAATGAATATGGAGAGATTCTGCAATGTACAGCTGTGCTCTGCTTCCCTCTGCCATCCTTTTCCTCTTTCCCTGCATTGTCAGAACTGCGAGCTGTAGTCTAGCGGGAAGGGAACTGTGTACAGAATAAAAGGAGGGGGGTGAGGGGCTCTGGTTTGTTTCAGCTGACTTTGAGCTGAATTCTTTCAGGAGCAATAGCATTCGGGCAACAGACTTTCAGAACAAAGGGCAAAACAGGAGAAGCTATTTTCTTTTTCTGGCCGTGCAGCATTTACTTATTTTAAAACAAAGGTTGCAGATACACACAGCTGTCCCGGTTGCTCCTTAAGCACAAACTCCTCTGCTGAATTTACCCGAGATCTACATGCTCCACACAGATGTATTTAATATTTAACTACATTAGATAATTAAACTACCAATTTCATGGATGTTTTTTCCCCTTCATGCCAGCAAATATAAGTGTAAACTTACCGTGTGATCGTGTGCTTTCTCCATCCTGCTTTCCTCACTGAGATAAAAGTATTTGCAACCAGCATGTCACGGAGATGGAGGGAGCATCACTAGCACCAAGTATTGAATGAAAGGGGAGGAGGCGGAAGTGCAGTCAGTTGGGAATAAGCAATGGTTTTTTCCTCACGCTGTTGTCACTTGCAGGGAGTCACTTCTGTGCTTGGCTCTAAAGTGGTTCATTTCAGATTCATTTGCTACCTGCCTTGCACCTTTCTGTGTATATTTTGAAATCATTTGCACTCTGTTACTTTTAGTAAATAAAACTCATCTGTGAATACTTTGCTATTTTCAGTCTGATGTCCTAACAAAGGATTAATTATCCCAGACTTTGGGATGGCCTCTCATATTAGTTGTCTTGAGCATATTGCCAAAATGGATAAATTACAAAGCTTTTAAACAATCCACAAATAAACTCTCCTGTGTCTCCTTGTATTTGATTTCTATAACTTTTTTTTTTGGTGTTCAACTTTACAAACAACTTTATTTTTTTGCTGATCTGTTTCCCCAATTCATTAATTTATTCATTCTATCCCTACTGCTGGGTCTGTGTTACACAGATTTTTTTTTATTTTTATTCCATTAGCATGTAGGTTGTGGCAGCTTATATTAATATTAATATGGCAAAGTCTGCCTCAGGTACAGAAATTTCCCTGAACTAGCAGGTTCTGCTTGGAAATAGGTGATAAAGAACCTCTTTAAGCAGGCAGCTCTGATACAATCTACAATTAAATTGTGACTTGGGATGATAACCATGAATAGAACCTGGCTTCACAAAGATAACCATGTGTACTCCTTTTTAAAATACTCCCTAAATTACCTTGGATCTGCAAGTGATCCAGACTTTTTTTTTTTTTTTTTTTTTGACTCTGTGGAAAGATCACATGCAAAATCTTTGCTCTGGCCCTAACACTTAAATAAAATAGCCTTTTACAAGAAAACTCCATCATCTCCTTCCCCCTCCCAATCATCTCCTCTGCACAGTCTGGTGACACAGTCTGCCACAAGCATGACTTCTTCAGAGCCTCCCTTTTAGAATTTGAACTATAGCACAACAAACACCTTCCCTCTGCCAAGGCCTGGAACTCCATTTAGTAGTGTTTCTGATGATTAAATCAACAGATAAACTGTTATTCCTTGACAGCCCTTTCCCAGCTTAATTCTTAATCTTGTTAATACAGGAAGGTGAGAGGATAAAAAGTGAAACAGATATGTGAAGATTAGCTTTGCCATAAGGCAGACTGGACTTTCTCAGACAGATATGATACTGGAGTAATTTAAATGTCAAGATCAAGATACTTATTGGTGTATAAGTTTTTAATGTATGCTTACAGTTACTCCACCAACTTTTACCATAACAAGGAAATTCAGAATAATATGTATATTCTGATCTGACACTTAGCTAATTCCTTCCTGAAAACAGAAGCCTGTTAGCTTGACCCTCCTTCTTTCTCTCACATTTGTCCTTTCTTTTATTTAGTCAGTAGCCTGAGTGAAAAACCAAAACGCCCACCTCAACAAAAAAACCATCCCACCCCACTCTTAAACCATAAAAGTAAAAAAGAACCCATAAAATATCTGTGCTATAGGAATAGATTTCAACTAGGTGATGGCACAGTGGATGGGGAGCCAGCACAGCTCTGCTGCTTCTCATCCCTGAGTGCCTCTGTGACACTGACTGGTGGCTTGCCCTGCCTCTCTTCTGAGTTTTAAACTTTATTTCCCACCCTTCTCACTCATTTCCCTCTCTCTTTCATGAAGATATCAAGATTTGTTGAATGTTGGAATTCTGTATGTGTGAGAGTTTAATGTAAATGCGATTGGATAGAGATGTCTGTAAAGCACAAAGGAAAGAGATGGGTATTAACCACTGGAGGTAACTCCAGTTAATTATTAAAACAATATTAAAAAAATTTTGTAACCTTTAGATACCAGGACCTCCTCTTACTGTGACTGCTGAATGAAACACTCTCTGAGTGTAGCCCTTGTAGAAAGGCTAAGGAAGGGGATTCTTCCTCAGGTGGGTGCTGTCTCTGGGGGGTTTGTTGTGCACTCTCTCTAGGGAAGCTGGTTGGAGCTCTCACTGGTCATGGCTACAGAAACTTTGTCTCCTACTCAATAGTGGAATATTCTTGTTAAAAACAGTGAAATGTTCTTCTGTTGAGGAAATGCAGAGAAAGAGGTGAACTCTAAGATGCAGGATGTGGTGTGTGTTTTTTTTTTTTTTTTTTTTTTTTTTTTTTTTCCTGTAATATCTTTAAAAATCATGGCAGAATAGCTGAGTGGTGTGTAGGCATTTCTTGGAAGCAAACAGTTGATCTTGTGCTTGTTACTATGGTAGCTATGTGCCACCTTGCTGATTGCTACATCTATGTTGCACTTTGCTGAGTACTAGACTAGCGGAGTGATTACTATTTATGTAGCCATTTTTATCATAAAGATGTTGTACTCTCTAACTTCCACTGTATCCAGCCACTGACCCTATAAAAGGATGACAGATGTTATTCAATAAATTACTTGAAAGAAATGCTACTTTTTGCATAACTGAAAAATGATACTTCAGTGCACCTGTCATCTTACAATAAATATAACATGAATAATAATGATACTCTGTAAAATTTTGATATTCCCCACTGAGGACTGAGCCATCATATTTTAAAGCAAATAGAACAGGTTCACACGAGCTGCACTTCTCAGGGGTTTGTGCCTTCCCCTATTTATAAACTCTTCTTTCTAAATGGAAGCTTGAAGAAGATGGTGGAGGTGGATTATGTTGTCATCATAGTACAGTTTTAACTGTATAGGCTTAATGTGGTAGAATTTCTTAAAAATGTCCTTGTGTGATGGTCCCATACAGTGAGAGCTAAGTGTGTAATCCAGAAAGAAGTTTCCTTTGGTTTTGTGTGCTGTGTATCAACTGTGCAATGAACAAAAGAGACTTTATGTGCCTATAGGCTGGACATGACCTTCTGCCAGCAGAGATCACAAGGGAGTCGAAACCTTCATTGAAATTCTGTGGTCTAAATAGAGTTTGCATGATGTGAGACTATGCTCTTGTTACCACAGCTGATTGTGAATTCTCCCAAAATAAGTATGTGGCCAACTAAAATCCATAACTTCTATAATTTGATTTAAAAAAAAATAAAAAATCCAAAGCTCAAAGAAACTGTTTTGCAAAATTCAACTTACAGGTTTCGACCAAAAAAACCCCTTCACACAAGCACAGGCTTGTAACAGTTCTGTGCTGGATGATGTCAAAGCTGACCATACCTGTGTGTTCATCTGATTGTTTTTCATGTTTTCTCTCTGTGGTTATCTCAGCTGGTTTAATTAAATCCACAGTTTCCATTTCCCCCTTAGTTTACATAGTAAGCAGCTTTTGGCAGGAATTTTCTTTGAGAATTTTCTCTGGGTGTTCAATGGCCTGCATCTGATTGGGGTCTTCAGATACTGGTGTAATACAGATAACATTACTATCTGCAGGCATATGCTCCATCTGCACTTTTGAGACTAAAATAGCAAAGCTGATCTCATTCTATTAAATTTTCTACCTTGGTAAGCACCTGTTCAGAGGGCAGAGGCAGATCTAAAAAGATTTGGTTCTGGTGTTTGGCCCCTTGTAATTTTTCCTATTTAGTTATTAATTTTATTTTTTTAACCCTTATGTAGATGTCCAAGATCGTAGAGATTTTCTCCCAAGTTTCCACATTATCAGAAGCACATTCCTTTTTTCACCTTTGTTCTGTTCTGCAGGGTAGGTTTTCTGTCTCATTCACTGCTAGGGATCTGCAGAATGTAGAGCCTTCCATGGAGATATCCTGCTTAAATCAGGTCCAGGATAATTCACATACTCCCTTGACTTTGACTGCAGTGATGTTTATGTATGGCATCCATTCGTTTTCCTATGCTGAGAATTGTACTTGGATGCTGTTTGATTCTCATGCTGTGCTCTTTCCTCTGACATGACAAGATGGAGAGATCCCGGGGAAAGGAACAAAGGTGACCTCTGAGATCTCCTCATGGGAGGATGCCCATCTGGGTTGTTTCCCAGAAACATTTAATTTGTTGCAGATTCACTGTAATGTGAGCTCTGTTCTCAGTTGTCTCTGTCCTCTCAGCCTGTCCTAACCTGATGATCAAGTTTTGTGGCCTGTGGTATTCCTATTGTAACTGGAATCATTATTAGGAATAGGTGCTTATAGCTTTAGGGATGGAAAGTGTAAATACACAAAGTATCCCTTTTGAGGTATGCATCTCAGGTCTATGAGTTAAGAAGCAGTCATCTGCAACAGGGAGTTACAGAGAAGAATCAGGATTTCTGAGGCAGTAGCCAGGTTTTCTGTTGGATCACTCCATCCTTATTTGCAATGGCTGATTCCCTCCCCCATCCCCCCCCCCCCCCCAGCAAAAAACTAGTAAAACTACACAGTTAAGTCTTTCGGATGATCCTTCTACACTGGATATTTTATATATAGGGAGACACTATTATATATATATATAGTTCTTAAAATTATTCTGTTTCTAACTAGAAAATGTCTTTTTTTGTTTCTCTACATTATTTGCCTGTAATTTTTTCCAGAGTGAACGAAGCTGAATTAATGAATCTGGCAATCTGCAGGGCTAGGATTTGCTGTGTCGTGGTCCAGTGGTGCTTAATTACCATGTAAAATTTTATGGAGTGTAGTTCATGGAATTTTGTAATGTATTTTTTATTATGCTGGCGTCTTGAAAATTTAAGGAATATTAATTCTAATAAGTATAAAAACACTTTTCATTCTCACCTCCAATGATCTTAAGGTAATTATACTTGAAAGATAATATATTAGTCCTTTTCCAAGCAGAAGGCAGTCTAGTCCTACAAGAGGACTTGCTTTGGTTAATGAATTTGATTTTGATGCCCATATAGCTAAACCAAAACATTCTCCAGTGTATGCATACTTCATTTGGCTTAACACTTGAGTTTCCTGTCTGAATTCATTAGAGGTATAAAAGATAAAACTACAAAACCAGCATGAAATTAGCAGCATTTTCATGCTTTGAGTTTTTTACTCCATTTAAATTTTTTTTACATTTAAGGAGTTATGAGATAAAGCAGTAATGGGGGAAAGGTTTTTGTTCTGCAGATCATCTTTAAGGAATGAAGCATGTGTCATCCAGATGTCATAAGCTTCTCCCCCACCCAGATTACACAATTTTTGTGTGCATTATAACAGGTATGGAATTGCTTACTAAATGCAAAGTAGTCTTCTCAAAGTTCAATCTCTTTTTTGACTTGAGTGTGAGCTTCAGTGGTTTAAGTCTTGTTCATTATTTAAATTTTCATCTTGACATGTCATGAATGCAAGGTAGTCTGACATGTCAGAGAATGACAAAACGCCATAGGAAGCAGCAAATTCTTATACTTCTATGTAACATACTAAATCATTTGATATACAGGATAACTGTGCTCTAATTATTTCCAGCAGATGGTAGCGAAAAGAAATTAATAACTTAAGGGGGCCTAAAATGAAGCTTTTAAATACTGTTTATTTATTTATTTATTTAAGGTTTGAGTCAGAACTGTCACAACATCTGCTCAGTTAATTTGGAAAAGCAAAGCTTGAAGCACTTTCTCCAGTTACTTTGTCATGTTTCATTCCAGCAGTATCTGTGCACTTTACAGAAGTGAAGTACTGGACCTTGTGCTTGGTATAGCATGTGTGACATTTTAAAATTGATGTGGGAGCACCACACTTGCTAATAATTAAATGAAGCTGTAGATTCTTACAAAAGATAGATTTTTCAGGGATTTTCATCAACAATAGATAATGGAATGATAACCTAGGCAGGTGAGATGCAGGTGTAGAACAGTTGGAAGTAATCAGAAAAACATGTTTATTTCATGGGAATGGCAATTTGTAGAGAAGAAATGAAGAATGAATTATTTATAGATCCTGTCTCTTCTAATGATGCATTCTGCATATGTTGGTTTGATATAGGATTAGGTATCTTCTGCCTCTTTCTAAAGTTCTTTTCCTTAAAGTTTATATATAATCTCACTACTAGCAAAAGTTTCACATGTCCTTGGCAAAGGGAATACCTTCTGCCACATGTAACAACATGGAACATCATTCCATGAGGTTTGATGTTTTAATTCTAAACAGGAAAAGCCAGAAACCAAATGCCTTTTTTCTTTCTTTCTTTCTTTTTTTTCTATTTTCTTGCAAGTTTTACAATCCCTTTATTTTGTTTGAATCAAGTTACTGTGCAGTTTTTTTGTTCTGATTTGGCAGAGGAGTAAATATGTAAATTCCAGTTTGTATGTCCATGATGGATTTTATGTAATTATTACAATTAATTATAGTTTTACTAAAATTTCCTAGTTTAGCCTTCTCAGACACATCAATGTTATTTACAAGTGAGTGCATGCTAACTGATCTATTCTAATATTTCTGTGTTTGCATTCATCCATGGCAAGCTAGTCAGATGATAATTAACTGTTAACAGTTATTAGTGCTTCTTATGGGGAGACAAAAAAAGAACCTTTGCTTTAAAAAAAACCAAAACAGATAATGCAACTGACTCATTCTCCTGTGGGATCCTTCAGAGCTGTAGAATGTGTAACATGGGGAAAAAATGGTTATAGATACAACTTCTGTAACTGGGATATGAAGTTTTGTCAAAAGAAAAACTTTTGTAGCTTTTCTTCCATATGACTAATGGGAGAATTTCAGACAGCTATCTCTGCTTGTCTCTCTAGCCTTCTTCTCTCTTTTTTTCCTTCCACAGGCCATAACAATTTTTTCTTTAAATATATTTTTATACCCTATTAAATTTTTTTCTTGAGTAGGGAAATGAGAAAGGTCATTGAGAATTCCAAAAAAAAGATGAAAGAAATGGCATATTTAGGAACTCTTCTTGGGTTTTATCCTTTAGCATGCATGGTCTCAGCCAGCACTCACTGCTCTTTACCTGTTATTGAGACCTGGCAGTCTGTCTTTGAAGTTCACAGCTCTTATTATGAAATGCACATACCATGTTTCCCCTCACGTTTGCTGCCACCCGTCTACTCATATTTCATTAAGCCAGTTCAGATATCCATCCTAACCAAAAAAAGGTTTTGTTAGGTAGCTTCAGCTGAAACCAAAGAACCAAGGACCTTGAAGTGTCATAGAAGCTTCCCCCTTCTAACCACACTTCCTCTTGAGGAGACAGACTCAGTCTCCTTGTCTGTGACTGGTGCCTTACCCAGAAGAACAGACCTGGATCCCAGAGCCAAATGCACAATCCTGGAGCCAGAGGGGTCAACATGTGGTCACTGCCTGAGGGAGCAGAGCCTCTCATCCTTCCCTCAGCACAGCTCTGGCTTCAGAGACTTCATCTCTGGCAAGCCACTTACAGCTGCTCACTTTTCCCTCTGTTGTGCCAGCAGAGCTGTATGTGGGGCTGTGGTGACATAACCAGAAAACAGAACCGCAAAAACAAAAGCAAAAAAACCCCAAAACCTCTTTGCATTCCAGAGGACCATCTATGAGATGACTTTGTTTCCTGAGCATTGCAGGGATTGTATTGGGCTCACCTGAGGAGATGGTGCAAGCATAAGTAGTCTACAAGGGGTCAGGAAATCTTTATGTTTAAATGGGAAAAGAAGCTGTATAGGAAGTTGTGTAGCAGAAATACAGCTCTAGTCCACACATGCCCCGCTGCCCAGGGTTAGGAAGGTGGCAAGTCCCCTTGTCCAGCATGATAAATTGGTGCTTTCTGAGCACTGGAATATGGTTTTAGTGTTACTAGAATGGAAAACGTGAGTTGTTCCTTACTTCATCTAGTCCTGCTGGAGATCATTGTTTGTCCTGGACTTGTAGATACCTCTATAACCTTTTCCAGCTATGATCAGCTGAGCTGGCTGCATGCTATCTAGCTTTGCCACATTTGAACAACAACCATGGGCCATGTCCCAGTCTCTCTATGTCACCACCTCCTCACCTGCAGTCCTGCACAGACTCTGAGTGCCACAAAATACTTGCATTGCTTAACTTTTGCATTTGTCTGTAGGTAAGTCTGAAAAATTTAAGAAGCTGTACTGTGTTCTAATAGCACTAATGCTATAATTTTAGATAGTAATTGTACTCAAACAGCTGGTGGATAGACTTTTAGATCTTTTATTCCATTTATTCCTCCAGATGTGGTCATCTGCATGCATCATGTGGCATTCAGACTGTGAGTGTATATCTACCCATACCCCTTTAATGTTTTTGGTTCTTTTCTGCTTCCTATTTCTACAGCTCATAGTTTTTATTTCTATCACTCTCCTACAGCTGGGTTTTTTGTTTTTTTTTTTAAATAAAAAAATAATAACCCATAATTTTATCAGTGAGAGAGCCTGAAGCAGCCATTCGAAGTCCACTCTACTTCATTTATGGGGCCAAACAAGGCTAGACAAAATTTTCACTTGTTGAATCCCACAAGAGCAAGAGACAACAGTAACTGCTCTGTGGTTGTCCTTTATTGAGAGTGTGATACTTCCTGTCTGTCAAATAACAAAACAATACCAAACATGTTCTTGCACCTTGCTGGCATTTTTTTCTTGTTTTACTAAATGCCATTGGTATTCCAAGCTTTGAGGACGCATGTAGAAGGCAGTGTTAGTTCATCTGCCATCTCCCAGGAGTGCTTTTGAGGTACCTGAAGTGAAGCTCAGATGGCATTTTATTGGTGCTTTTCTTACATGGCTTTCCTTGCCTCCTGGTGTGTCTGGTATTTCAGGTGGGATGGGAAAAGAATGTTTCTGAAAATTCAGCTTTCAGCATTTGCTAAAACTGATGGTACACTTGATGGCACGAATCCACCAGAAAATTATACTTTTCTCTTTACTAGCTTATTATTACTCACCAGTCATTGATTCCTGTGGGAGAATCTGACTTTGTTGTACTTTTTCTGAATGCAAACTGAAAGAACTATTATAGCTACAGACACCTATTTTACCTTTACCTCCAATCATCAGTTTAAAGTATGCCTGGGGCCATTACAGTGAGGAACAATTGTTCAGTAAAATTGCATCCCTCAAAATACAGATATCATGCAGGCCATAGACATGTAGGAATGGATTGCAGCTACATTTTAGCTTCAAAATCTGCAGAAAAACATTTTCAGTGACACTGAAAATATAATTGAATTTGACAGTTTCTTCTTTTTATTTTTTTTCTGTTTGCCATATCTTGGTCTTAGAAGTAAAGGCTAAGTACCTTGGCTTGTCATGGATTGCCAATGGCACCATTAAGCCACAGTTGTTGTTTATATAAAGTGACTTGAGAAGCATTGCATGAGAATGCTCTGAAGCAACTTATGGGAAAATGTAATCAATATGGGAATAGACATCCTTATAAGAAGGCAAATGTAAAACTCATTAGGAGTTTACACAAAACTCTGGGAAATCTATGTATGGTATGTATGTGTAACTAAAATGTAATAAAAACCTGTATATCAGATTTAAAAATTATTACTGGAAGTATATTTGTTTTCTTCTACCACATGAAAATGAATTTGTTCAGCCTTCAATGTCTATGGCTCTAGTAGCTTGAGATGTGTAAGGACTAGACATATGTTTCTTCTTTCTGTAAAGGGGTCTACAAATGGTTGTGCATTGATACTTTTTTATTTTTATTCATTGATACTTACATTGCTTACCCGTGTTTTATTATTAATGACAAAAAAATTCTCTTTTCATGGTTTTGTAGAATGGTTTGTGTTGGAAGGGAATTTTAAATGTTATTTCATTGCTTGGACAATATTAAAATATATATATTAAATATATTATATATATGAATATACGTAATATATTATATATTATATATTTTATATTTTTAAAAAATAGTATGACAACATTGACCTAGTTTTTCTCTTTATTGAACACAGGATTGCTTTAACCTTGATTCAAAAGAGTCATAATTTTGTAGCAATAAACTAATTTATAAATGAGTTAGACTTTGTTTTTCAAGTCAATATTTGTGACCTTTTCATCCAAATGAAATGAGGAGAAGTAAGCTTTACTTACATAGCACTACCATTGTGTTACCTCATCTTTCCTACCATTTGTAGTTGGAAAAAAAGTGAGATTATAGTCTCTGTATAGAGACATGAGTATGGTATTCCAGATGACTGGAAAGGATTGAGCTATTTTGCATGCTTCTGTACCCACTTGACAAGCAGAGTACAGGGCAATGTAACAGGTAACTGACTCACTGCTGAGACAATGTTCTTTAATATACCCTTGAGTAAAAAGTATAAACTATTTTTCTCCTGTAATAGGCTTGTTTCCTTTCAGGAATTTAAGGCTATGGATTAAGTAAGAAAGACATTAAAAATTAAAGAGAATGAGCCAGGTTTTGCTGAATTTTTTTTTTTTTTTTTTTTTTTTTGAAAGTACCTTCTTACTATTCCATTTGTGTGATTGCAGATTGTGATAATAACTTAATTAGTGTGGTAATGTACAGTTGTTAGATATTTGTAATATACTTAATAGTTTCTTTGGGTTTTTACTTTTATTAGTCATCTATTTGCCATTCAGTCTGAGAGGAAAGGTAATGAAATATAATAAGGGCTGAATCCAAAGCTGTGGAAGAAAGTGATTAAACTTAATTGAAGTAATTTCTTTGAAGTATAATAGCAGATGCAAAGGACTAATTTGAAGCAGATTTAGGCAACACATGCTTTGAAATGCTAACCTCCCAATATGTATTACCATTGTTTAAATAAAGTTATATGTAACTGTCCTCTGAAACATGACTCTGGAGATAAGTTCTAATAATAGACACTTGGGTTAAGTTTTGATAACGGATGTCACTTCTGTTTCTTCATTTATTATGTTCTGACAGTCGGAAATGAAATTCCAGAACTGCTGTCCACATCTTATCAAACAACTGAGTTAGCCAGGGCTATCCCTGAAGGTATTCTATGATGGCAACTTCAGCAGCAGCTGTGGTAAAGCCCACAGCTGGAAACTGTAGGAAAAGCTGCATTAATAATTCTGAAATTAAATTTTGTTGTATTTAGAAATGTTACTTAAGAAGGTATAAGATTTCTTGTATCTTAGTACTGTAATATTCGTATGAATTTAAAAGGTCCAATTGATTTTCCATCAGGTTGCTGTTTTGTAGGGGACTGAATATAAAATTTGCATTAAAAAACAGGTAAGATAAAGTTAGTTTTCGCTTTATTTCTTTGCAGAACTGATACAAACAGCAGAACCTTAAACATAAATCTGAAATTTTATTTTCTTACTCTTTAGTGCTTCAGAATTAATTTCTTTCCACAATTACAATGACAGTAAATAAAAAAGACATGGAGTATCTCATCAACTAACTGCATTATCAAGCTACACAGTAGCTAGATGAGAATACATCCTTTCCTTCCATTACCCACAATGGAGGCAAAAAGGTAGGAGTAGGAGCTAAAGTGAATGCCAACTGGTCTTCTCTGAATCTGGCTGATAATTCAAGTGCTGATGGGCTGAGTGTGGTGGTAGGAACTGAGAAGGAGCCAGGAGCTGTTCCTGGCTGCATAAGGATGGGGAGACAGACTTCTCTGACACTGAAAGGGTAAGATATGGTTAGCTCTATACCAACTGGAAGGTGTCTACCATTAGGAAGAGAGAACAGAATGGCAGCCTGGGCTTTTTTCTGTTTTAATTTTGTTGTTGCTACTGAAGCACTAAAGAAGTGTGAGTAAGGAGAGTAAGATTTACTCCAGAGTTGTGAGAGGGAATGTAGTTTGAATATTTTGGAGGGGTTAATTTGTATCTTAGACTGCTGGTAATTCATGCCACAGGTGGGGATTTTATTGCAACCTATGCAATGCAATAGGCTGCATCACTTGGTGTTTTTGATCTCTTCTCCCTGTGAGGGGAAGAAGAAGTTGGCTTCTCCTTCCTGTCTTATAAGACAAGATTATTTACTTTTTGAACAAAAAGTGTGTCAGTTGACAACAAAAATGTTCCAAGCAACTTTTGTTGTTGTTTCTTGTGTCACTGAGAGAAACATTGTTCTGTGAAAGCCAGCTGTGGGAGGGCTGGTTATGTGACATCAAATGATTTCCTTCCAAGCTGTGTGAGTGCTAAGGGATGTGCTGTGGTGCTCCTTTCCCATGGTGAAGTAGGACAAAGAATCATCAAGGTTGGAAAAGACCTCTAAGATCACTGAATCCAACTGTCCACCCTACAACTCCTGACCATTAAACCATTCACTGTAGCTCTTCATCTACCTGCCTTTTGAACACCTCCAGGGATGGTAGCCCCACCACCTCCCTGGGCAGCCTGTTCCAATGCCTCACCACTCTTTCTGTGAAGTTTTCCTAATATCTAACCTGATCCCACTGTGCTGGAGCTTTACCCCATTTCTTCGTGTCCTATCACTGGTCACCAGAGAGGAGGCCAGTGTCTGTCTCACTACCACCTCCTTGAAGGTAGTTGTAGAGAGACCTAGAGAGGTGTTGCTGCCTCTCTGAAACCCAACAATGGATTGCACCTGGGCTGGCTGAATAAGAGAGGTGCCTCAAGGCATTTCTTGTAATGACAGCTTTTCATCTGGCCTAATGAGGGTCTTCCTTCAAAAGAGAGGTCTTTACTGTGTGTATTTTAAAAACATGCCTCTTTCCTGGTAAATATAGAAAACCAATGGAGATCAGGGCTTCCCCCTTCCTGCCACAGGCCAAGATTAATTCTGAGCTGTGACACAGGAGATGGAAAGGATCTGTTCCATCAACTACTAGCCAAGTTTGTCCCCTGTCATCCTACCCTAGAACTTTTCGCAGAGGAGCACAGTGAAAAGAGCTATCAGCCACAAGATACAACATGGGAAATTGGAACTAAATACACGAAGAAGAACTTAACACTACAGCTGGAATAGCACTGTCACAGCAGCATGGCATATGCAGCTTTGGAAATGTTCAAAACTCAACAAGACAATGTCTGAGCAACCTGATGTGATTTTGAAATTAGGCCTGCTGGAGGTCTGACTAGGTGATCTCTAGAGGTCTCCTAGTCTTAATTATTCTGTAATTTTTTAATTTCTCCAATGCTGCTGCTGCTATTCATAATGTTAATTGTAGTACACCATATGTAGCAGATTTATTGAAACGTGTCTAATGGCTGTGTTAATAGAATCATCCTCACCTATGGGCAGGTCAAGCATTTTTAGTTCTCTCTTTAATCTTGCTGAGGTGGCATAGTGTTAACTCCAGAAAGTAGAAACTTCAGAAGTTTAATTATTTAACATGTAGAGTGGTAGATTGAAGAGCTGGAAATTGTGGCCCTTCAGTCGTGAAGTAGAGGAACCCTTTACAAATTGGCTTAGAGCATGAATAAATTACTGACTGATATCCTGCAAGCAGCCTTCTTGATCCTTTGTTAAGGTTTCTGCAATTAAGTGCAGGCTTCTCTTGAAAGGAATTACAGTTTGCAATATTCTAAAGAAAGCCTGAAGGATTGTATTTGGCAGCAAACTTTAACGTGGCAGCCTCTTTTTTTTTTTTTTTTTTAACTTTCCTGTCCCAGAGCCTAAGTTTAATTTGTTCATGTATAAAGCACTCTGTTGAGAATTTTCAGAAGTGGTGGAGTGGTGTAACTCTTCTTTTTCTGCCTCTGTTCAACGAGACAGGAAACTCTAGCTAAACCAGTAAGCCTATAGTAATTTGATGGTTTGTGAAAGTGTGAGTGCAAACTTGGTCCATCTCTTTTCAGCTCTTCTTTCTGCAGTCCACAGACTCATCTTGCAGTGTTTTTCCCAAAGGCCCTATTTAAAACCTGTGTGCTGGGTTAAGTTTTTCACCAAGAAACTCAGGTTTATGTAATTATGCATGAGAGACTACCTGGAATGAGTTTTATAGCTTACTACTTGTGTGAAAATTCCACAGGTTTTGTTGTTGTGTTTTTTTTCTCAGCATTAAGGATAAGTGCGGGAATGTTTGATGCATACGCCTTTAATACATATAGACTAAGTATGATGGACAGAAGTGACTTATTACTGCTGAAATCCATATCTATTCCATGTTTCTTAAGGTTTGAAGTGCAGGCCCAGTAAACTTTGAGCTCTTCTCACCTGAACTCTGTGTGGTAAGACTGTACCATTCACATTTCACAACATTATTTTTAATGGAATGACAGAACATACAATGTACAGTGTAGTTCAAGGACAATGTCTGCTAGATATGCCCAAACCAGTCTACAGGTTGCAGAGGAGTTGGAGATGCATTACTTTGTTCTCCTCTTACATTTTTCTTGATGACTATGATACAAATGTGTTGCCAAATTAATTTGTTTGTTTGGTGTTTGTTTTTTTTTTTTTTTTTTTTTTTTTTTTTTTTTTTTTTTTCCAGCTGCTCACCATAGCTTAAAATCAACTGTTTGCTAAATCACTTACTGGTAAAGTTATTTGAGAATGTTTGTGTAAATGGTGGATGTCATATGCCTTGTATTCTCTGACTTCTGAAATGGTTTACATACCATTGCTTTGATACAAAGATGGAAAAGAAAACCACAAGTTTTAGGGCTTATTGCAACCATCCCACAACTGGACAATCGATTTTATTACAGGAAATGTGACTGCAGGTCCACTGTCAGTGCAAATTTGCACAGCTTTTAATAGTGCTGGCCTAGACTGCATGCGTTCACATCCATGTCGGTGTTCTGGTGGGTAGAGGGCAAGGGCAAATTCAACTATTAACTTTGTGTCTCATTTTCCCTTCTTTCCTGGGTGTAGTTTCTGACTATTTTATATTTTTCCCAGTTCCTAAATTTTCTTTCCTAGGCATGATCTGAAATGGACACAATATTTTTAATATTTGCTGAGTTTGATAGACAGGAGGCCATAAGTGGGTTATTACACATGACTAGAATAAAGCTTCATTTTTAGCAGTTCGGACCTCCATATTCAAAAGCAACAAAATATTCCAGCTTTTTCAACTTAAGGTTCTGTGTTCCAAATTACAGAAGCTGTAAATAAGCAATTCTTTCTATCAGATTGTTGGTTTCATTGCTATTACTGTGTTTAGTGGATCAGAATATTTTCTGTCCTGGCTTAAGGCAAAACTCCTTGTTGGGTTCTCTCCTCTGGAGCTTTAGACAGAGATTTTGATTGTGTTTTTCTTATGTCCAGAACCCTTTATTATCTCCTTTATATAGTAAAGGATATAAATTAAAGGACAACTGAAACAGCTCTGTTGTCTTTATTAACTTACACCTGGGGCTGAACAATGCTGTTGTCTCTTTAAACACCCTCTGGTATTTTAAGGGATAATTACTAAAAAATCCCATGACAAAATAATAAGTGGAGACTGGACACAAGCCAGAATAATGTCCTGTTTTAAATCAATTTTATTTTTTTCTTGTCTGCATTTTATCTAAGCAAAACAAATTTAGTGTAATTTGCCAAGTGCAAGTCTAACTTGGCTGTCAAGGACAGTATCTCAGAAGGGCCTTTTGGAATATTCTGCTTCTTTGTGAGCTGTTTAGTTAAATTTAGAACGTAGGAAAAATGGAGACTGCAGAATTACTTTTTTTCTTTCTTTGTGGTTTTTTTGGTTGTTTTTGTTTTTGTTTTGTTTTTTTCCTAAAAGAACAAGCTGTTTTTTCACTGCAAATCATTTAACAACAGAAATTTCCGAGCAGCCACAAGAGATCAAAGACTTTGTCTCTTCTATTAATGTGAAGTTTTCTTGTTTAGGCTTTTGCATATTTCTGTGAAACTTGTGTGAGGTCAGCTCTGGCTGCACTCCAATGGAATTAATTAGTCTGCTTTCTGTGAGGCTTGACCTATGCAGGTCTTAAGCACTGCTGAAATTGCTGCTCTAGTGACTCTTATTCAAAATTGTTGAATCATCAGGATTGTCTTATCTACAGTAAGCAATGACTTTTCAGGACAGGCATAGAAAGGATTCTTTAGATTCAGCAATGAAACTCCTGGTGGTCCTGGTGTAGGGTTAGCCATGACCCTTTTAGTACCCATACAGGAGTCTGAGGCTGTTTTATGTTGTGTTGCTTTTGAAGCAACACAACTGTTTTCTCCAGGAAACATAGTGAAAAAAAAATTGAAATAGGGAGTGAATGGTGGTGGGATAGAGAAATAAATTTAACAGGTATTTTGAGCAGTACTGAGTCACCCTGCAGAGGTGTTGCAGACAGGCTTGGGTGGTTCTAGGAGCCAGAACACATTTTCATGAGATAAATGATGCAGCACAGACCTCCTTAAAAACATAGAAGATAAAATTCTTTGCTTTACATATTTAATCTGCTACTCATATACAGATTTCTGGGTAAAGTGGTACAATTTCATCAACATCAGCTATGATTCACTGGAGTAAAAAAGAACAGGATGGAATTCCACAGAGCTTCTGTTATTGAAGCTGCAACGTAACAAGCTAATGCTCTGCACAGCATATCCAAGAAAAAATTGAAGTTGGATATAGTGAGAAACCTATGACCCATGCCCAAGTTGGTTCATGGTCAATAGTAGAAAATGTAAAAGCGGATGCACCTGCATCTTTTATTTTGGCACATGAATGACATTTGAAGAATTAGATTATTACCTACAAATCCTAACTTTACAAAACAAGAAAAAGCCTTTGCCTTTTGCCTTTCTTGATGAAGAAACGTGATTTTCATGTTTAACTTTGTAATCTGCTTCAAAGTGCTGGGATCTTGACCTTTAAACTCTAATGTAAGTGTCTTAATTAAAGGTACTGCACCGAATCCCTTTTTCACACTGAGTCTAAACCACTGCTTGCTGCTGACATATAAATATTTGTAGAACAGAAGGTAAGCTTTGAAAATCTGCCAGTAAAACTATAAGGACTTCAGGTAGTTGCAAAATTTCAAAGATGTAATAGCCATTGCCATGTTCTAGATGATCCAGGATGGAAGAAAGCATGGATTTTATTCTGGAAGTCCCCAAGGGCACGGTGCTTACTTGGTGTTTCTCTGCCCCTGCTGTTCAGTTCTGCTTGATATCCAAATGCATGTCCTTTCTAATGCTTTCTGCCTTAACTCAGGGTAGACTATAAATTGTTAATATATTCATCATCTATGAAGTAGTTACTGCATAGAAGACTGGCTGTATTTCAACAGCTGTGAAAATGTGTTTGTTTTGAAGGCTGCATAACTTGGAATAAATGTTTCATTAAATGTGTTATGAATGATGTATTTAACAACTAGAGCACATCAATAATCTTTAGAATTAAATTTAGTGGCTTTTTTATTAAAGGGTGCTTATTGCAGCGGTGAATAGTTTAGGAAGCATGTGGTGCTATAGACAGATGCTTCATATGTTCTGTTACAAGTGCTTTATTAAATAGCAAGTCAATAGCTGCATTTACCAAATGAACTTAATTTATTGTATTTATTTTTCCAAGGGTTTCACAGTTCATTATAAATGATTTATTAAACATGTGTAAACTAGTTTAGTAAGCTATGTTCTATCTCTTAAAATGAATGCATTGCTAGTAGGGGTTGGTACTGATAACACTTTGTAAATTGTTTGAGCAGTGTTTTTAAGTTACTGAAAACGTATCAGAAAAAAATTTATACACAGATAATTAGAAGTCCTTGTAGATTACTTCTAAAATATTGTATTCAGTCTGTAGTGTATGGTGCTTTTTTTAGTCCACACTTTCTGGTAAAGGCAGTTTGTGGAGATTTGCCCCATATACTTCAGTATTTTTTCTTAGGCAGCAACAATGAATTCAACATTGCATGTGCCTAGAACTACTGTAAAATCTATTGCATAGGAACCATCCATCTAGAGAAGCAATGCGTGTGACACTGTGACATTTTGAAACTTACCCTGCCTTAAATTCCAGCCTAGGATGGCTGTTCAGTATATTTTTAAGACTGATATGGAGGTGGCTTGTTACCTTTTTCTAAGGATTTTTTTTTTCTCCTGTGTAGCATGTTTTTTGTATAGCATGCCTGTCAGCAAA
Source organism: Phaethornis superciliosus (assembly GCA_023637945.1). NCBI lineage: Eukaryota > Metazoa > Chordata > Aves > Apodiformes > Trochilidae > Phaethornis > Phaethornis superciliosus. Next base: position 19,162,668 of record JAJQWJ010000009.1, on the reverse strand, counting down.
GAAAATAGTTTTCTGCTTCAGTGACTGGAGCAAATTTCAGTTAGAGAAAATGGGACTCAGAGCTGCGTGGTGACAACTTTGGGCCAAGGTCCTTATTCCTTTCTAGCATTCATGTTTTTTTTCTTTACCATTTCTAGCACATGTTCAATTTTTACTTTCCTTGGCTGACCCTCCAGTTCTTTTTGTTCTCAGCCAGTTGGTCTCATCACCGTGCCTGTGGGCTCTTATCTTGTGTTGGAGGCTAACTGGGTGTGATTACAGCTCCTTTGAATGGGACCTTGTATGTGAGACTGGCATCTGAAATAAAGCTTTTAGGAATACTGTAGATGCAAAAAGCATTTTTATGGGTATAATAAAATGCACTGAAAAGCTTTGACTGAGGCAGGGATCAGCGACTACAGAGCTGAGTATGGATATTTTTAAGCAGCCAATAAATTAGAAAAAAAATTAAAATCACACTTCCATTTTGATCATTATTCTGCAAAATGGTGGCACATCACACACATAAATAATTTATATAATTGGAAAGCGGAAAGTTCCTTCAGAATGTGCAGCTGCCTGTAGCTTGTCTCCCTAGTTTTTTTGTTTGGTTGATTGTTTTTTTTGTTTTTTATTTTTTAAAAAATCCAACCAAAAAAATTATTAAACTTCATTCAGAGTTTTCAATGGAAACATAAATAACTGTCAGAATATTTTCTCGAGGACTATATCATAAAAGATGGGAAGTGTAAGATGGTATATGGTGTGCATGAGAGAAGACTTAAGAGGAAAATGAAAAACATTTTCTCTTCAACTGTGCCTTGGAAGAGGAGGGAGGCAGCAGACAGTACAGGAGGTACTGCTGAAAGCATCATGTATTGCACCATTATCATTGCTGAGAGAGAGTATGGAAGAGCAAGAGATTCTTCATTCCTTCACAGTCAACCTCATAAAAGTTAAGATGCGTGTTTTAGCAGGTTATATTAGAATATAAAACACAGGTGGGCAAGACAGATCCACTTCTGAACACCACTTTGTACTCAAAACGTGGTTTACAATCCATAACTTTGTGCTGAATAATATTTTTTTCCTCCATTCTGTAGTTTTGTAAAATGCTCTGAAACCAAACAAATGGCATCAACTAGTATCTGTGTAGGAGCTTCTTCAGTAGCAATTGCTCTCCTTTTTATTTTCTTTTGTTTTTGTATTTTTGAAAAGTAAGCAGCTGCTGTACAATGTTTCTAGTACAAATTTTCTGCACCCCTTTTAAACTAATGACTCTGGACTGTCATGTCCTGAGATCTACATACAGAAAAGCCCTTTTAAGTACAGTTGCATTGCACAAGACTGGATGCCTAAATTAATGAGTTAGCTCCTCAAGACTGGAGGAGAAATTGTTTCCCTTGTGCAGACCTCTGAGTTCTGGTTTACCTACACTATCATGCCAACTCTCTTTGTGGCTCTGTAAGAACATTGGAAAATTGTAAGAGCTGTTGCTGTATTAGTCCTAATTTGGATTAATTCATGACATCCTCTTCCACTTCTGATACACTAAAACAAAACATGCATATTTACACCCAGTCTGATACAGGTCTTGCATATACAGATACCTTGCATATGCAAGGTTGGCTTGTTCTGTCCTTGACTCCCTTCTCCTTGTACCTCCTAGTGAAGCATAAAGGCTGTGTAGGTGACTTGGGTGCATTCAGAATCATTAGGACCCCTTATTACCTTCCAAAATGTCAATTACTGACTGAAGAGCTCAGCAATTTGGCTCGTTAAGGTTCAAAATTAATTCTCTCTCTCCTCCTCCCAGCTATTTTCCACTGCTGTTAGCAAAATCTGCTTTCTCTCTGATTTAGCAAATGGGTATGCAAAACACTGAAATTTTCTCTTTGGACAGTGACAAGACAAATAGTGTAAACTGTGCATTAGCCATGACAAGTATGATCTTGAGCCAGAATTCACAAATGTCAATAGAAAGCAGCTCATTGACTGGGCTGGATCTTAACTCGATCCTTTTGCTACCAAGAAAGGAAATCAAATCAATAGGATAAGGAGTCATGCATGCCTGATATAGCACAAAAAATATTTATGCGTAATATATTAGGAAATTTGTCAGCTTGTGTTATCAGCAGTGTCAATACTACTCTGCACCATTCTTCTCAATGAGTTAACATTATTTGGGATGCTTTGGGTTAGTTTTAGCCTTGTGTGCTAAGTTAATTTCTTCGTATCCATCTCAGAAGCCTCTGATCCTTGTTTTATACTCTTGCCTTGCTTTCTCTTTTTTTTTTTTTTTCCCTCCCCCCCCCCCCTTTTTTTTAATTGTTTGTTTTTGTTTAGTTTGGGTTTTTTTCTCCCATCATCTGTCAGCCCCTTTTGCCAGTCTGACAGCTAATAAATGGAAAGAGTTCTGGGTAGAGAAGGGGGAACAAATTTAGGTTTTTTCCTTTTTTTTGAACCTGCTTCTGACACTCAGGCATCTGTTACTGTTGGAAGAATTGTAATCCAGGTCCTGATTCTCATAAATGAAGAATATTGACCCAAGAGACTAATCAGTTCCAAAGACTTCTCTATGGATATGTTTTCTGTGGTTTGCTACTGTCCTCCCTCAGGGAGGCACAAGGAGGTGGCTGAGATACTGGCTATCCAAACCCAGTGTGTGCTGTTAGTCAGGCTGCTGAAGAGAAGCCACATCCACATTGCTGCCAGATGTTTGTCTCTGCACAGATTTTCAAGCTGTGAAGCCAGGTTCCTGCCAGGGCTGATAAGGCTAATCATAAAATACTGGAGATGGCATCATGTTGCCCCAAATGGTAAAATTTCAAAAGCTTATTATGCTCTGGGATTTAAAAGATTCTTGCAAGACTGCTGGGACTCAGTCTCATTTTTGAAAATCGGTTTATGCATTTGGGCACACAAGAAGTACACTTGGTGCCTAATTTCTGTTTCTTTGATATCAGTGAGAACTTAAGTCATAGGAGTCTTGTGTGTTAGTTTTTACAGTTCCAAGGCTTCTGAGTTGCTTTTCAAGTATCTCACTTAAAGTGGTGTTTGTTTTGAAGGAGATAGTTTAAACAGGTACTTGCAGATATGATGAAGCATTTTTACAGCTGCTGTGAGAGGTGCTCTGAGTAGTGAGACCTGGAGATCTGAGCCCTCCCATTCCCAATTTTATGCAGATGCTTTAGGGCTACTAGCAAGGTACTGATTCTTTTTATGTTGAAAACAGTTCTAGTCCTGTGTTTTCTTGAAAAAGTAATTTTGCTATAGTTATTTTTTTATTTTAAAATGTTAGTATTTTTATATAGCTAGTATTAAACTCTTTGCATGCATGCCTGCATTAAGAAGATCTTACATTACATAGTAGATCATTGGAAAGGCAGTATATTAAATTTAAATATTAATGAATACATTAAAAGGTACTGCTCTGTTAAGCACTTCTGCAAGTAGTATTTGCAACCTTCAAGCTGTCTCTTCAAGTCTCATTTTGCTTGGAAAGATGAAATTGTGGCACATAGTGGTACAGATTTTTCAGTGCTGGGCACAATAATAAAGAGATAAACATCAATATCTGTTGCTTGTGAGCAGTGGTTCATAGCCTTCTATTATCTAAAAAATAGATTTATATTTTTTCATCCCTTAAAGTCTGACTTTCTGGTCTAAGCATTCCAAAACCTTGTTTTCCAGACAGCACAGAAACATTATTGGGCATAAAAGCAAAATTAAACTTTTCTGCTGTGAAATCAATCTTTAGTACTATACCCATTAGTATTGGAACATGTCCCTGGCAGAAGATATTTTCTGATGAGAATTACAGTCCAGAAGCAAGGATGATGCAAGTGTCTGAAATAATGCAGAAGGACTGTTGTTAACTGACTAGGTCTGTCTACATACTTTTTGAAGGTCCCTTGTCCACAACAAATATTCTCCACTTCAGTTTGATAATGCTATATACATGTGCATTTATTTTTATGCCATGGCAAGTTTATTTATTAAAATATAGCTCTAGACCAGGAGGAGGCATCTTCCATTCCTGTCTCTGTGGATGGGGTCAAGTGACTTGACATTTCCTGGACTAAAAACTTTTATGTTCTGTCCTTATTGAAGAATAATGAGATGAAAAAAAACCAATCAACAAACAAATAAAACCTCCAAACCTAACCCCCACAAAAGCAACATTAAAAAGAACAAAACCAAACCAAAACACCACCAAAACTAAACCCGAACACCAAACAAGTGCCAGAGAAATTTTGAGAGAATCGTGCAAAATCAGCAAAAAGTAATATCTGTTTCCATTGTATTTGTGAGCTGGCTGAAGGTCTTTCTCACAGGAGTCCATATGTAATGGCATGCTTTAAAATAGTATGGAACACATCAAAGTCTTTCTGTCACTTAAATGTCTAAACTTTTCATTGTAAGGTATGACCTATATTTCTCACTCCTTGCCTTGTCCAAAGCTTTTCACATAAAATGAGTGTTACAAAAAAAGCTTCCCTTTAACTTGTTCTTGCAATGCAGATCCCTTTTTGGAGGAGTTCTGGAGGTGTCATAGGTCTTCTGATGAGGTGAGCAGGATTCTGTATAGAAGTATAAGGAGCACAACAGGCTTTTACTTATTTTGCTTTCCACATGGTAAGCAGAACGAACTCCATGCTGACAATCCAGGAGGCTTTGTGCATATTGTGCTTGGGGTTCAGAGCTTTTCTTTGGTCCTGTTGCGGGGCCTGCTTTTAGACGTATCACTTTTTCACCAGAAAAAATTAAAAGAAAGCAGTAGGTGGATGCTTCCAAAAGGACACAGAAGCAATTAACAGTAAATTGTTGGTTTAAATGGGAGGTACTGGGCTTGGAGTTACAGAATCACAGAATCATCTGGGTTGGAAAGGAACTTCGAGATCATCAAATCCAACCCTTAATCCACCAGCACTGTGGTTACCAGACCATGGCACTGAATGTCACATCAGTCTCTTCTTAAAAACCTCCAGGGACGGAGAATCCACCACCTCCCTGGGCAGCCCATTCCAATTCCCTCTCTGTAAAGAATTTTTTCCTAATATCTAACCTAAACTTCCCCTGGCAGAACTTAAGTCCATGCCCTCTTGTCTTACTGGTAGCTACCCCCCCCTGGCTCCAGCCTCCTTTCAGGGAGTTGTAGAGAGCGATGAGGTCTCCCCTGAGCCTCCTCTTCTCCAGGCTGAACACCCCCAGCTCCCTCAGCCTCTCCTCACAGGACTTGTGCTGGATCCCTTCACCAGCCTGCTTGCCCTCCTTTGGACCTGCTCCAGGACCTCAATCTCCTTCCTGAACTGAGGGGCCCAGAACTGGACACAGGACTCGAGCTGTGGCCTCACCAGGGCTGAGTACAGGGGCAGAATCACTTCCCTGGACCTGCTGGCCACGCTGTTCCTGATCCAGGCCAGGATGCCATTGGCCTTCTTGGCCACCTGGGCACACTGCTGGCTCCTGTTCAGCTTCCTGTCAATCCAGACTCCCAGGTCCCTCTCTGCCTGGCTGCTCTCAGCCACTCTGTGCCCAGCCTGGAGCTCCCCATGGGGTTGTTGTGGCCAAAGTGCAGGACCCGGCACTTGGCCGTGTTGAACCTCATCCCATTGGAATCAGCCCAACTCTCCAGTCTGTCCAGGTCCCTCTGCAGAGCCCTCCTGCCTTCCAGCTGATACACACTCCCCTACAACTCAGTGTCATCTGTGAATTTGCTACTGGTGGACTCAATCCCCTCATCTAAATCATCAATGAATTTATTAAACAGAACTGGGCTCAGCACTGATCCCTGGGGGACACCACTGGTGACCGGCCGCCAACTGGATCAGCACCGTTCAGCACCACTCTCTGGTGCCCTCCAGCAGTTCCTAACCCAGCACAGAGTGCTCCTGTCTGAGCCCTGGGCTGACAGCTTTTTCAGGAGAATGCTGTGGGAGACGGTGTCAAAGGCTTTGCTGAAGTCCAGGTAGACTCCATCCACAGCCTCCCCCTCATCCACCAGGCGGGTCACCCGATCACAAAAGGAGATCAGGTTGGTCAGACAGGACCTGCCCTTCCTGAACCCGTGCTGGCTGGGTCTGATTCCCTGTGCATCCTGTAGGTGCTGTGTGATTTCTCCCAGGATGATCTGCTCCATAACCCTGCCAGGCACTGAGGTCAGGCTGACAGACCTGTAGTTTCCTGGGTCCTCCTTTCATCCCCTTTTGTGGATTGGTGTGACATTCACCAACTTCCAATTGTCTGGAACCTCCCTAGTGATCCAGGACTGTTGGTAAATGATGGAGAGCATCTTGGAGAGCTCTTCTGTCTGCTCCCTCATCACCCTGGGGTGGATCTCTTCTGGTCCCAGACTTGTGAGGATCCAAGTGGCTCAGCAGATCACAAACCGTTTCCACCGGGATTACAGGGGAGCTACTCAGCTTCCTATTTCTCTCCACAAGCCCCAGAAGCAGCTGTCCTTTTTTCCATAGGCTGTAAACTCTCTTTTTAACCCGAATTTCCTTCAATATCTCCCTTTTCAGACAGACTGGTCATCTTCCCCTCCAGCTTCCTTTTTGGCACACAGGGGCAGTCTGCTCCTGTGCATTCAGGACTTGATTCTTGAAGTACACCCATCCCTCCTGGACCCCTTTGTTTTCAAGAGCTCTTTCCTAGGGTACACTCCAAATCTGTCTTCTGAAAAGGCCAAAATCTGCCCTCTGGAAGTCCAGCGTAGAGGTTTTATTGTTTCTATGCTGTGCTTAAGCATTGTTAAAAGGCTGTGGAGGCCAGTTAGGACATTACTAAATAACTGAGATTTTCAGTTACCCCTGTTCACCTTCCAGGACAGGGAATTCTTAAAGGTACTCAGAGCACTAACAAAATTCCAGTAGCAGATGTTCTGTCTGTAGTCCTTCTAGCATCTCTGGTTTCTGAGGTTGTGATCCCTGTGAGACATGCTGTCTCTGTATGGATTTGCAGATCAGCTGGAGCTTTGTATTTAGAGAAGTTGAGCAGAGACTGCTGGATGGGTTCCACAGGGTGGTCTGCTTAGAACAGAATTGGAAGATTTTGTGCATTTTACTTTAATTTATTGTAATAGGTCTTAACTTGTATGTCTTGCATTGCTTGTAGTCATTTTTAAGGACAAAGCAGACCTGTCTGCAGCAGCAGGTATTTTCTGTCCCAGTAGAAATTTTGTAACTCTGTAAAATACTGGACCTAATCCTATTAATCTTGACATGATGCCAGAGAAGTTACTGATGAAGCTGGTGATCACTGCAACAAATATTTGCTTGCAGCTTCAAGATGGCTGCATTCATTTATTTATTTTTTCCTGCAAAGTCTCATTTTTGTTGTTCCAAGACAACCTCTCTATGAAGTTTATTGCATGTAGGATGTGGCAGGAGGTTATTTTCCAGATAACTTTTGTGTTTCTGCTTGGCAGCTTTAATATGACCTTTATACTAACCAGATCTGAAGCTTTTTCCATAATTCCTGACAATTGTGTGTTTCATTCTTTGAGGCCTTCTGACTTCCATTCAGTTTCACTGACCTAGATTTTGCTGGTTGGAATTGATTGCTGGGATGATCTAAGCTGCTGTCTACTAAAGCCTTAAATTCCCTTCTTTTTATAAAGGGAAAATTATTTCTTAACTCCTTGTTTAGAGTATTGTCAGGAGAGAGAAATGCAAGAGATTTTTAACATCAGGTTTTCTTTCTGGGGAAGTGATCCAGCTTGAGTTCACTTAGAAAATAAACAAATAAAAGTGTAAATTGAATTTGTTGAGGCAGCAAACCTTCAAGAGATGTGACAGCTCTGTGCCTTGTGCTGCAGGAGGCTGGAGGCCAAGGAGATTGTTCTTCAGGCAATTGGGATGTTAACGGGTGACAGTGTCACTGCTGGGCTTTAAAATGTTTGGGGAAAAAGCAGTGGATGCTGCTTGCAGTATGCTCTCTGTCAATCCCCAAAGTCCTGTCGGAATGTTATTGTGGATTTGGAATTATTCCAGAAATACGATGTGATGAAGAGGGTTTTTTTCTTCTTTTTTCCCCCTCTCTCCTTTTTCTTCTGCTTCAGCTGTGAGTGGAATGGGAACACTCAGCAGCTGAAACTAGCAGTCACAAACTACCCCAGGTGGGAAGCCATTGCTTTTTTTATTTCCTTTTTTTTCTGGTTTTGTTCTGTTTGTTAATTTTTGTCCTTTGTCTTGAGCTGTAAGTAAAAGCAGGAAGCCATTTTCAGCATTATATTAAAATATTCCTATGACTCTCAGTTGACTGAATACCTCTGCAAATAAATTTTGCTGTTTTTGAGGACATGATCTATAGTCTGGTAAATGAATTGAATTTCTGACTTACGGAAAAAAACAAGATGATAAATTCACTAATAAAAAATGAAGTTTTTCTGTTTCTGCCAGAAATAATTTACATATGCTGTTATCTGCCTCTCAGTTTACACATAGGGAACACTTATTGTAAATATTACCATAGACTGGAAGAGAAGCATGTAGCAAAGGAGGAAAGGGATATCTGTGTGAGAGAAAGGTAGGTAAATATTTTGACTGATTCCAGCCCACTTCTGACTGACTTACAATGCTGAGGATGTGAGCACAGAGAAAAGACTAGTGATGGGTTAAAAAATGCACACATACTTCATCAAGATTTGTTCCCTTGCACGATCAGAGGAATGTATTTGTGTCTTGGCTTATGGCCAGCTGTTTTTTTAAGTTTTAATGCAATTTTGTGTTATTAAAGTAGGACTCTAGAAAGGCTCTCTGTGGGTCTGGCATATGGAGACACAAGTAAAATAGATAACACCTTTTGATATAAATAGCTCTTCACACACCTTTGTTGGTCTCTGAGAACCCCAGTCCTGGCAGACATGACCATACCCAAATGTATTCTGGGGAGGTTGTGCTTTATTTTTCAGTAGAACTAGCCTGTGTATACTACTTGCTATAGCCGATCATTATTCTGAATATTCATTCCGATGTAGAAGAGCCCACACTCAGAGCTCACACTCAGTTGTAGTTGTCTTCCATCTAATTTTTGTGGTTGGCCTCTTGCATGAAAGGGTGTCAGTGCAGTAACTTATGTCTTGGTCTGGTTTCACTGCCTTTTTATAAAGGTGAATATTGACAACCACAGAACTTCTTTTACTGAGATTCTGCAGAATGACAGCCCATTTAATTTCACTGAGGATAATTAAAGAAGACTACTGATGTTTCATATTTGGCTTTATGTACAGTTTTGCTTTTTAAAAAACTTTCTCCTGCAGAAGCTCATTGAAACGCAAGACAGAAATAAAGGCAGTTGCCATCCAGTGGGACTGCTTAGCATTCCAGTTCATGTGTTTTAAGAATTTCATTTAAGTTACAAGGAATGATTTTTTGTCACTCATTTTTTTACTTTTAAGGAATGGTAATATTTCTAATAACAGTAGATTCTCAGTCAAATGATGAGTTTTTTAGTTTTTTTGTCTAAATATATGCAGAACCAATCACACAAAAATTTACTTTCTAGTATCAGCGAAGAGGAGGCAAAAAAGACAATTAGCCAAAAGACAAAAAGCATATATTTTATAAATAATAAATAATCTGCTGGAAACATACTAACCTGACTTCAAGTCTCCTTATTATGTGTCCACATAAGGAAAGAGTTCATGAATGCTATGGTGCAATTGTAGAACCTTTTATTAATGACCTATAACTTAATGGTATGGTGGCAGGTAGCCTTTTGAATTATATCTGTTGCTAAAGATTCTGTAATCTTGAAGACTGGGATGTTTGCTGGGTCTTAATTCTGTTTCATTTTCAATTGTTTCTCCATTCATATGATAATCAGGCTGCTCTCAGTTGCTAATTATTACCACTGTTGTTTAAAGAATACAGAGAGCAAAAGCAGGTCTGTGGCAAGACGCTGTTAGAGATGTAAGCAGTAAGATGATAAAGCTCATAAAATTCAGAGCCCATCATGTGCAGGATAATGATTAGAAAGCAGCTAAGCCTTTCTTGTCAACCTTCTAGCTATAAGGAGAAAATGTCTGTTTGTAAGCAACATGCGAGCATTTTAACAGAGATGAATGTCAAGATTTCCATAAATCTCCAATTTAGAAAATTAAAATACTAGGGGGACCGCAAAGGTCTGAAGCTGGTGTCTAGTTTGAGTTCTGTGCTTCTACAGAAGGCAGACTGTCAAGGATATTCACTTTAATTGCCAGGGGAAGGCAAGCACAAAATTAAAAGAATGAGTAATGTAAGTGATGAGGTTTCATGTTCTATGTGGATTCAACTTGTAAACTCCTTTCTTCTCCTTTTCTTCTTTCATCTTTCTACCTTTGCTTTGGGTCTTTCTATCTGCCTCTGTCCCTGTATGCTTTTACTCACACTTCCTCAGTAACTATGAATATGCTCTACTTTTGGTAATTATGGCAGCTTTAACAAGCAACATGTGCATTTTCTCCAGTAAATCTGGCTTTGCTCTGGCTGCTTGCATTTGTGGTTTCTAATGAGCACCTGTCAGTTTGAGATCTGTGGCATTAGTCAATATGTTCTGGGGAAATGTCTGTGATGCCTTTCAGTTTTCATCTTCCTCTATGCCAAATGATGGTTTCCTGATCACATTCCATGTACACAGGCCATTGTTTCACATTGCAAACTGTGTCATTTGAAGATGGACAATGAAATATAAGAAAGGTCCCCTACTCACTCCCCTCTTGTAGTTCTAGTTCTGTTTCCTCAATTTTCTCCTATCAGTTGGAAAGTGCTGGGTGACATTTTCTTGTTATTTTTATTAGGGCCTGGTATGTGTCAGTGTTGCAGCCTAGAGGATGTATGACTCCTGCAGAGCTGAGCAGGGAAACACTGGAGGGAACTGTAGTTAGGAGACAAGATATAGAATAGATTATTTTGCACTTATTTGCCTTTGACTTTCCTCCTGTTTCCATAAGAATAAAAATCCAATGAAACAGGTTGGAAGAAAAAAAAATGTCAGAAATAGGAGAAGTTATGAGGTGAGAAGAGGAAGAGTCATATTGTTGTGGAGTTCTGTGCTTCACCATTACATACCATGTTTTAGATGTCAGTTTTCACACAAGAGGGCGCTCTTGGAATTTTAAAAGAAATATTAGGGTCTATTAAAGCCTTTTTAACAGGCGTGTGTATTTTAATATGCCGTTTTCAAAGATAACATGATTTACTAAGGTTCTGTCTCAAAACCTTAGAAGGTGTTGTCTCCCTTCTATATTTACCTTTATGATGACTAATACAAATAGCTGTTCATCTTACTACTTTTAACCCCTAAATCTGTTCAGTAAGAAGGGTTGAACAGCATAATATGCAAATATTCATAATAGCTATGTAAATAGTGGGTGGTTGCTCTTGTGTAAGATGTAATCTTTGAATACTCTCAGTCAGAAATATGACCTAGTTTTAGTTTACTGACAAAGCAAATCCTGCTACTGGGAAAGTATTATTACATTTCTAATATCTGGAGAAAAGCATCTGCTTTTAGGCTAGTGTAGGAACAAAAAAATCAATGAAAAACCAGAATCTTCACAGAAAATCACAGAAGGAGGATTGTTCTGTAAGGGATTTTTTTTCACACTAAAAAGTGTGTTCAACCAAGAAAACTGTCGTGGGTATAGTCAAAACAGAGTAGGACATCTGGCCTGTCATTGAAGAACTTGCAATGCAGTAATAAAATATGATGATACATTTGTGAAAGGTGGAAATTCTATTTCCTACAAAATTAATTTCATTTCTTGTTGTTTGTGTATGATGATTTTTGGATGCTCACTAGTTGGGTGATGATTCTAACTGTGTGACAGGAAGCTGAAATTATGTCATTAGTATCACCCTCTGATACTCATGTTGGTTGGATGTTGGTTAGAGAATGCCAGCTTTCTGGGAAGATGGACATGTTACATCTGAGTCTGGCATTTTGGACCTTATGGAAGCAGGTTCTTCCACTTCTCCAGAAAATCAATGCTTTTCCAGAAGTTTCTTACCTCCTGCCTACAGTGCTTTTAAAGGGAGAACACTTGGTAAGTAGAATCACAGAATTGTTCTGTTGGAAAAGACATTTACGATCATCAAGTTAACCATTAACCTACCTCTACCAAGTGCAGTGCTAAACCATCTCCCTAAATGGGGGGACACACTTGAGAGAAATAGATACTAAAGAATTAGTTTTGGAATGCAGTATTATTCTAGGCCTCTTGTGAGTATTGAGACAGGCAATATTTTTTTCCTGATGTCTGGGCATGCAATTGGTGTCCTGTGGATTAGTTCAGGAAATTGTGGAGGAAATCAGTCTCATCCTCAATTACCTTCTCTGAATCGCACAATTACCATGTAAACAGCCATAAATAATCACATTACTAGTGCTAAAGCTGCAGAGTCCTTGTAAGTCTGAGGATATTTTTCAGTGTCTATAAAAATGAATGATTGCTTTTAGTAAAAAATTTAACATTCAACCTCTATTTTTCCCTGGTAATGATTTCTGTGGCCTAGTAAGCTAATGTTGGTGTGTTTGCTGTTAAGTGACTTGTTGTGCTTCTTATCTGTCTTTCAGATTCAATGAATGGGCTTGTTCTTTCCCTGTTCATAGACTACAGGTCTGGAAAGGACCTCTATGATCATGTCTGATCTTGCCCTCAGGCAAGATCAGCTATAGTGGTCCTTTTCCATGGATGATTGTACAACTATTTCTAAATACCTTCTATAAGGGAGACTTCTGCAGGCTAACCTAACTGCATTTCATTACTGTTTGAAAATGTTGTCTTTATCAGTCCTGCTGAACTTAATCCTGTTACTACTTGTACCATCCAACAGGCATGAAGAACAGAAGCCTTTCACGTATTTGAATCATATCACCTTGTCATCTCTCCTTGGAATTAATAAGTATTTACCCCAGCCTTTCCTAGCAGAGGCTTTTTAAATTCCAAAATTTTCTTTGGGTCTTTAAGAGAAGTGTGTATCAGTTTTACTATTTCCATGTTCTTAATTAAACTGCCAGTCTTATGAGCATGGTCTTGCATTTCCTTTATAAACCATCTAATCCCATATTTCTCAATTGGTTATATGTGCTCCAATAAGAGAAGTCCAGTTCTTCTATTTGTTCTAAAATAGGGATATCAGAATTTTGTACTATTTGCTGTCAGTTCAATAGATCTTTATACTTTTGATAGTTGATACTCCTTTCACAATGTAAACCAATCACTTTGTTTAGCTCTAATGATTAATCCATCATGAAATCCATAATTTTCTTTCATTTAGGTTTTGGTTTGGTTTGGGTTTTCTTTTCCTTCAATGTTTGTAGTTAACCTGGAATCTAGCAACAATACTTTGAATCATGCTTTCTGCAAATATTACACTCCTCATAATTTCCCTTCATGTTGATGGGCATTATTTATTTTGGTATTGAAATTTCTGTAGTACCTATCCATCTTCTTTGCTTAACCCAAATAGCTAGGTTAAATATGTTGCTGCTCTATACTTTACTTAGACTAGTGTTTTTCCCTTTTCAGTGGAGTTTTAAACATAGCAATAAGCACAAAACAGATTTTTATTTTTCTTGAAGGAGGAGGAGACAGAAAGCTTTTCAACTTCTTGATCCATGAGATCGAAGTGGATCTTGTTAAAAAGCAGTTTGCCTTTTACAATTTGTTTTACATTACCAGCTTTTCACCATTAATTTCACAAGTTCTCTCTTGTTTCACATGTCCTAATTATTTATTTTATATTTGCTGATCCAAGACTTAGGAAAGTACAGCACATGAGAAACAATCAAAATGGGAATGTAATTTTAAATTACTTGAAGTCCAGGCCTAGTGCTCTCGCTTCCTAGAAAATGACCTTCATTTTTGTCCCTGCTGGGAAGAAATCTTCCTTAGGAAACTATAGGCAACAGTATGCCACCATTTTTTAAACAGAATTTGCCATTGATTTCTTCAGGGAGTTCCACTTAAAATGCAACATCACGGCAGAGCTCAGTCTAGTTACATATATCAAATGAAGGGATGCAATTCGCATACCTTCTGGAATCTTGTGTCTAAGCTTCAGTGGCCACTAGAGGGAATGAGAGATCCCAGCCCGTTTCCATTTTAAAAAAAACATTTTTTTTTCCTCATTAGTTTTATTTTCATCTCTAAGAAATCACTGCTTATCTATAATAGCTTATCTTTTTTTATGATAACATTAAGCACATGCATAAATGTTTGCAATTCTTAACTGCATTGTGTGGATTCTAACTCTTCAACAGAAATCAAGTTGGTCCCACAGAGACTTGCAAAACATCAGTAAGGGGATGAAAAAAAGGAATTCTGACTCGAGAGGTGTGTTCTTCCCCTGAGAGCTCTCGAGCTACTGGCAAAACACTGGATTAGTGTTGCAAACTGTCGAAGCCTTCATTTATAATACTGTCAGAATGTTTATGCCAGCCACTGATGACTACAGAAGAGTAGGCATTTTATGTTACTGAAAAATCTAAATTACATTCCAGACAGTTTGACACTGATGCTCCAAAGTGCAGGTTTGCGAGATGATAATTCCTAATCTCAATAGAAAAGAGGTGTCAAATTCAATTTTACTGAAGGACTGATTGTAATTTGCCTTTTAACTCAGGATGCTACAGAAACAATCCACTTGATTTACCTCTTGAAGAGTTTTTCTTCACTTTTTGTTCTGCCTGAACATAAACATAGTGTGCGTAAGATCGTGTGTTCCTTTGAGTTTCTAGTTACCTGTTCTCTGTAAGCATGACTTAATCTTAGACAAGCTCAATATTTTCTGTCTTTTAGCTGTCATTAATTCTGAAGCTGAGTCAGGAATTGAGCGTGGAGATGTTTGAAATAGATCGGTGCTTCAGGACATGGTGACTTCCTTTGGGGAAAACGAACAAACAAGTATGATTCAGGCTTGTAAAAGGGTTAACAGGGAGAAAAAAAAAAAGCAAATGCTTTCTGGATTGAAATATATGTTGTAAGACTCAGTAAAGTCTCTGTTTCTTTGAAGAAACTAGGGAGAAAAGTAAATTTTGAATATTAGACTAACGTGAGGTCCTGTGTGTATTTCCACAGCAGGTAACAGAAGCATGTGAGTGAATAGGAATTGCAAGAGGCAGTTCACCAGTGCAAAGTTTGTTCTTCACATATCCGGAAGGAAATCAACTGGTTTAGGATCCTAAAATAAAAAATGAAAAGCATCTGATATTACGTTCTAGAACACCTATTGAGGTTCATATGAAGTCCTATATCAAATACAATACACCTAGCACAACAAACAAGTTTGCTTTAATGCCTCTTTTGAAGCAGGAGGAGGAGTGAAACTGGGGAGAAAGTTCCAACAAGAAATCCCAGTAATGAAAGTTTTTGGGGTGTTGTGATAGCAGCTAGTGCAATAATGAGAAGTGGTAAGCATGCTGTTACAGCCTTTTCATGATGAATACGCTTCCACACAATCCACAAAATAAGAGAACCTTAGGATGAATTTACTGATAAAACAAGCTTTTATAAGAGCTTTGTTGTATGCAGGACTTGGCACTGGACCATATGATCTAAAAGAAATATGTGCATGTCATAAAATAAATAACTTTGGGCTGTCTTATTACTTTCAGAATGCATACTAATTTAAGAAGAATAGTTCCAGATATCTTTTGTCTTGAAATAACTCACCTAACCTGAGTGTTTGTACAGTGTATATTTGGATCACTTGTGAATATTAACATGATCCAAACTGTTACTATGTGCAAACATTTACTAAGGCAGTGTGAGGTATAGTCTGCAGTTTGATGTAGTTTAAAATGCCAATTAAAGATGATGACTTATTTAACGCCAGCAGACCATACCCTGCAGGGCTAACTCAAGCAAAATTCTAATTGACTCCAGTGGGAGGTGTGCTGAAGTAAGAACAGTGAAGAGAGAAAGAGGCATAAGCAGAGGCATGACCTCAACTATTACTCCAGGCATCATAAGGGGAAGCATTTTGTATTCCCTTGCACCAGTGAGAAACCTGCATTGCTTACGGACAACGACTAGAAGAGCAGGGATTTCTCTGCATATCCAGAACGCCCTGTAATCATAGATCCCTTCAGGGAATGCTTTTGCCAAAGGCTGACTTTTCATTGAAAACTACAGATTAAATGACAGGGAAATAACTCATGAGCTTGCATGCATTTCACTCTCTACAACTCCCCGAAAGGAGGCTGGAGCCAGGGGGGGGGTTGCTCTTTTTTCCCAGGCAACTACCAGCAAGACAAGAGGGCATGGTCTCAAGTTGTGCCAGGGGAAGTTTAGGTTGGATATTAGAAAGAATTTCTTTATGGCGAGGATGATCAGACATTGGAAAGGGCTGCCCAGGGAAATAGTGGATTCTCCATCCCTGGAGATATTTAAAAAGAGACTGGATGTGGCACTCAGTGCCATGGGCTGGGAACCACAGCGTCAGTGGATCAAGGGTTGGACTTGATCTCTGAGGTCTCTTCCAACCCAGCTGATTCTATCATTCTATGTGTTTTCCCACACATAGAATTCAGTTTCACAGCTGGTGAAATAGGGGATAGGAGAAGATGGCATTAAAAGTATTCACAAAAAGTCAAATTTTAATAGAATCTTTTTATTTTGGAAATGTCCTCATTTGGAAATTTTCTTCCAATTTTCTAGAGTGAAAGCCTATAAATATTTGAAATGGAGGCAAGGTATCTACAGAAAACACGAAGTTGCAAACATCAAGAAAAAGTGATTTCCATCTCTATTAGGCTTTATAAAGGGACCTTCTGGTTCTCCATGTCCTGTTCACAGCTGCTGGAATATGTTCATCATGCATCAGGCATAAGGAACATCACAGGTTTGGGCTAGAAGGGACCTTAAAGGTCTTCTGATTTCAGCCCCCCTGAATGGACAGAGACACATTCCACTACTGCAGGTTGCCCAAAGCCCCATCTAACCTGGCTTTGAACACTTCCAGGGATGGAGCATCCACAACTTCCCTGGGCAACCTGTTCCACGATTTCACTACCCTGAAAGTAATTAATTTCTTCCTAATATCAAATGTAAATTGCTTGTCCTTCTCTTTTCAGTGGCCCGACTATTACTTCATGTGCTTTTTGAACTCAAAATAGACTGTGAGTTTTGGGCTGCTGCTACTAGACAGACAAGTTGGAAGAGTTTCCTCTGGTTTCATCACAGGATTTATTCCTAAATGCTTTTCACAGTACCCAAAACCCTGGGGAGCAAACCTGATGGATTACTATTCACTGACAGATTAGTTTTGTTCGGGTTTTTTTGTGGGTAGTAAGTTACTCTGTATTCAGTGTATACCTATAATTTATGGTATTTTAATTACCTTTATTTTTAATAATTGCTTTAATTTAGTAGAATTCTTTTATAATTTTACTTCTACTTGATTTGAATCATCAGAGTGACTTTATTACAGACTGATACAAAATGAGGCATGATAAGATACTAAACCAAACTAATAGGAAATACACTTCAGGAAGTTTTGAAGGCTGAGAGCAAATTTCATAAACTTGATTTTTATATCTAAATATATGTAAATGATAAAAGCTTTAATGTGGCTGAAAAATATATTTGCAATGGATTTTACACCTCCCTAATAAATTCTGTTCTACCTTCTCCACTTTGTTTCCAGAAGACAGAAATGTTCTAAGAATGAGGATGAAGTTTAGTTTAGTTTAGTTTATATGGTCCTTTGAAAAGCTTTGCCATTTATTGCTTGAAATATTGTATTTTCTACTTATTTTCTCTATCACTGTGAGCAAGTGATGTCTTGTTCAGATTTATTATCTTTGTGGCTTTATTTTTAAAAATGTCTCTTGAATTTTGCTAATTATCCTTGAATAATAATTAGATGATCTATATATGGAATAAATAAACTGTTGTTTAAGTGCAGTTGTTTTTCTAGCAGTGGAAGTGTCAAATGTTGTTTTAGTGTTAGAAGATTTAACCAGTGTGCATGGGCATGTTAAAGGAACAGAATTGTTAAAAACACATATTTAGTGCAGGTTCATTTTTTAACATTTTAGGTCTCCATACAAGAGGAAAAACTCTGCATTGGAAGGCTGAGCATTAATTTTTGAGAAGGAGTAACTTTAAATAATGACTGTTTTTACATATGACATCTCCAGTTTGTTGATATCTTTCTAGCACAAGGAGCATTGAAGCTATCTGAATCCCATCACTTTTGATCAGTCTTGTGTTTTTCTTCCTCTTTGTGATTTGTTCTTTAAATGATAGATATTTAAGAGGGGTGTTCTGTTGATTTAGAGCTCTTTACTCAATGCCCTACACAAATTGGTTAAAATAGAGTTTTAAAACTGATATTCCCCTGTGTCCAGAGAGGAAGCTCTCACCAACAATTTGTGTGTATACTTATACATATTTCCATATCAAGCACCTCCTACTAAATAACTGTCTGTTATTAAGCCACTAATTTCACAGAGGCTGAAACTTGGATATAATTTGATGTTGGTGATTTTGTTCTATCCTGAGTGTGAGTCTTTTAACATGAAGCTGTTAGGAGAGTTGACAGGTATTTGGGTGCCTAATAATCAAGGAATATTTCATATAACAATTAGATTTGTAGATAAGTTTTTTCTATTGGATTTTTGCTTTCTGTATCTGGAAATTTAATTTATTGTATCAAGAACTGATTTAAATAGACTTTCAATTCAGGGCCAACTTTGATCTGTCTCCCACTTAAAATCTAAACAGCTTTATCTTTCTATCAACTCCCCCTCCCCCCCCAAATATGTAACAGTTTTAAGTTTTTAAGTTTTCTTCTAATGTTTTTGTTGGTTCCTGTAATTTAACAGTGCAGGTGAAATGAGGAAAACTCTGCAAAAATTTTTTTTTCTTAATTATTTTTTCAATGGTTGACTTAGTGTAATGGAGTAAACTGTGTAACATTCTTTTGCCTTTAGCTATAGTCTTTAGTTTCAGACTGGTGTTCTTTGTGGAGATTGCATTTCAGTGCATATTCAAAGATTTAACTACATGTGTGAATTTCTGTGGTGCAGGTGGCTGTTCTAGTACTACTGACATTAGGGACTGCAAGTAATCATAGAATCAAAGGCATTGGAAGGTGTGTTCCAGGTCAGAAGCAGATGTTTCTAGGGGCTAAAATGTATCCAGATAAAACACACACTTTATGTAGCTCTATCTTAGGGAAGAACTAATGGCCACTCAGTTAGAACATACTGTCTAAAAACCACTTGAACGTTACACCATGAGTAGTCCTGCCTAGCTGGTCCCTCAAGTGCTGAGGGCTTTGGGCTTCCAGAATAGATGTAAAATATTAGGTAACCTAAACCAAAAAATGACTGTCTAAGTACTTATTTATGCCCTTAAAGTTTTCTTCCTGGTAAATATCATGTGCGTGGCCCTTAGAAATTATTTATTTGTTAACAAAAATGCCTTTTAATGAGTTTGCTCACCTGAAAAGCAGCCTGTTTCCAAGACCTTCATTTGGCAAGCAAAACATATCCTGCCAATAATGAGGGAAGGGAGAGCAAACAAATAAAAGATGGAACTGTGTTTGTGGCAGTCATTCATCACAAAGGACAACACACATGAAATTTATTCTCATTATTACTTCTGTATCCTGGACACTGGTGATTTCTTTTCTGCTTTGGTTGTGCAGTCTTGCTGTTTGATCTTTCCTGTTGAGCATTCTTTTATGTTTCTTAGAGATTGGAAAGTTTTGTATTCTGGATTTGTTCAGTTTAAAGAAGAACAATTATATTTGCTTCATAGTAACTATATCATCTGATCCATATTAAACACTTCAACTGTACATGTAGACCAGTTTCCAAGGAAACAGCATCCCCTCCCCTGCCCCTGAAACCCACCTTGAAATTTTGAAAGTGAAGTATCTCACTTTAATCACACTCGGTTGTTGTCACCCTAATCCTGAACTGAGCTTCCTGGCAAAATTAAAGAGTTTTAAATGTTTGCAATGCAGTTGTGAAGTTTACCATGCATTCCAAATTATTTAAGATACTTAAATGGTATTGGAACAAATTACTGCTTTCATTATGACAGACAACAGATGAGTACATTAAAATACTTAGTCTCAGCTTCTTTAACTAAAATACTGTGATTGTTTTCCATCCAGTAGTTCTGTAATTATTCGTTCTTTATATTCACTGTAAGAATTACGATGGCTTTTTTTTTTCCCCCCTCCCCTCTTTAAATGGCACAACCAATATAATTCTTGGCATTGTTAGGAAGATAAATTATTTAATTAATTTATATGTCAATGTAAGTAGAATAGTGGTTAAACTGCATAAAGTTTGGCTAACATACTTTGCTACATTCTTGGTAGCACCTCCTTTTTAAATTTTTTTTTATTCTATTGAAAGATTTCTTGTAGTAAATTTCAATCTGTTGAGCATATATACTAGGTTGCTGATTGCGTGGAAGTTTGTAATTCTGAGGATTATGAAATAGTGAACACTTTCATCATTGGATACTCCCTTTGTCTTCTGGGCTAAAGAAATGCAAATTTTATGCTCCTATTAAAGAAAGGGCCAACTAAGGTTTTAATTAACACATGCTGGTACAGGATTTCCCCCTCTGGGGTTTATAAAGATCAGAAGTGGTATTGCTGCAGTTTCACATCATCCTGAAGGGTCTCTGTAAGAATCCATCGCAGGTGTGGGGTTCAGCTTCCAGTCAGGTTCCAGTCTTTCCAACTACACTATTTTGCTGCATATGCTGGGTGGATTTTCCACTGATCAGATCTGACATGTGGGAGGTGGTCCACTACAGTCAGCTCTACTTTCATTGTATGCTGATGAAATCCACACTAAGTTCAGATAAACTGCCAATAAATCAGAAAATGGTGGCTCCTGTACTGTCTTCTGTCAGAGCCAGTGAAGACACAAAGTCGAGAGGATCTTGCTATGTTGTTGGTTAAAAGAAGACATAGTGTGCTGATAAAAGATGATTAAGAGAATTGTCATTTGTATTGGTCACTGTGCAAGACAATTTATAAATGAAATCTTTTCAAATATCTCTTTTTCTAATGAAGTGCTTGGAGTAAGCAGTACATCTTGGGGCAATATTTTAGCCTTTTTTATATATGTAGGATCAGATAAATTTGTTCGATACCATACTGCTGGCATGTTATCAGTGCTTTACTTTTGAAGGAGCTTTTGAAGCTTACTTTTGAAACTCTCAACAAAGTAATGCATCCAAGTACGGGTGCAGGCTCAGAAACTGTCTGAAGCAGTTGAGTCTGGGACCAGTTGTTCCTAGTACTTGCTGCATGGGTATCACTGCTTCTGCTGGAGACAGAGAAGCAGGATGTGTGGGAGAAGGAGATGTCATCAAAAGAAGTGTTTTTGTAGAACTACTGAGGAAAGAAGCTGGTATTAATGTAAATATGTGCTACACTGACTATGCTGATAAATACCAGATCTTAGCTCACAGAAGTCTCCAGAAGTCTAATAAAATTAAAAACACTTTTTCAAGGACTCTTTGCTATTGCTTTGAATTACTCCTAAGGAAATTACTGAAAGGACTTGGAATAACAGGGATGGTAAAGAATGCAGTGCAGAAATAATTGATACTTCTGGTTTGTTAGGTTGTCCCTGTTGTGGAAGCTTTGTCAATAATAATAACACTGTAGAGATGTCTATCTGCACATAGACTGTAGCTAGATCAAACATTTCATGGAGTTCTAGCTATGTGATTTCTCCTTGAGGAAGGTGATATATTATTTAATTTGTAGCCAAGTCCTGGGACATCTTGAGGCACAGCACTGTTATTTATCTTTGCTATTCCAGGCAAAAGCCCACCAGTTCTGTACAGCAACATGAGTTTGTGAAAATCTGGCTTGTATTACATTTTGGAATATTTTCAGAGCAGAATTAAACACATAATTTTTAATTTAAATTGCAAGTGCAGGGTGTTTGAAGAAAACCTTTCAATACAGTGTTTGTGCTTGTTCTTATAGTAATTCCTTTTGTATTTTATAATTTAAAAAAAATGCTTTAAAAAACCCCACAACAAACAAACAAAAAACCCTAAAAAAATTACCAGTCTAGCATTAGGAAAATACTTCCTCAGCAGGTGCCAAGGTTCCAACACCCACTTTTGTTTCTCTAGTGATAAAGGTCTGTTTGCCTGGATCCATTGCTGAGGTTTTGAGTTAGCTCACAATTAGCAAGCAGGCTGGCAAAGGGCTGCTCTTTGTTATTGCTTGGATAATAGACAGCTAAATTGATCCTGTGCTGACATTCTAAATGTTTCAGCAACACTGTGTAAAAATCTGTTCCTGCAACAGTATGCAAGCTTTTCTGCATTACTAACATTGTTCAAAGTGGTTTCTGGTTTCCTTTACTAACCTACATATGATGCATTAAACCTTGAGTCCAAAGTATCTGATTGTGCTGACCTTTACTACAAGGAGTTTTTTTTATTTAAGGTTTTAGCCTTCTATCAGAGAGAAACATTACTGTCAATAAAAATAAAATAAACACCTAGGACTGCACTCTCTGCTTACTTGAACAGAACTATTCATAAATATATAGCTCTTAGTTTGGCAAATACGGACAGTCTGTTGATTACATTTATATTTAAAATCTTACTGCAGTGAGGATCATCCCAGTTAAAAGAAAGAATTTGGTAGATGAGTTGGCAAGCAGAATGACTTTGTAGTATTTAAAGGAGCTCTGCCAATAATTGGCTGGAAAATGCTTGTTGTCTGCATGCAACTTTTGAAATGAGAAGGTAGAAAAGAGATTTTACTTTAACAGAATAAAATATGTAACACTGCCTTAGTCAATGAAGGAGCAGACATATTCTGGAATGTAATTCCTCACAGCCTCTGCCTTGAAAATGAAAATGAAGGGGGAAGATATTTGATGACCAGTGGCAATCAGTGCTAAGTTGTCTAATGAGGTGTGAAGACATAAAATAAAGTTAGTTCTATGAGTTATTTTTTGGAAATTTCAAATCTCTTGTCCAGAAATGTTCACATAGTGTATGCCATATAGTGTATTCAAAAGATGTTCTGCATAGTTCAGGGCAATACTAAGGAAAGTTATCCTGGAAGTTAGAAAATGGTGAATATAGTGGCAGACCTGGAATTTTATTTCTCTTGCTATCATCATGTGATCATGGGCAGCCAGTGTGTTTGCCAAAGTGCTACTCTTCATCTTGGTTTCTTGCAAGTGGGCTCCAGTGAGCTGTACACAGAACATCACATTCTCAATATAGTTGATGCCTCCTTCATTAGTGTGGTGGAGGAATGGGGCCTCTGGCCCAATATTTGTATGAGACTGGTAACAGAAAACAAAGAAACTCTTTGAACTGTATGCAATTTACATCTTATAGGAACTGGGGACTGGTGGTAATTTACATTTTTTCAGATGAACTGTTTCCTGTCCTTCCTAAAGGGAATAACCTTTCCCCACTTTTCCCTTTGTACAGCCATCTATTTTACTTACTCTTCCACTTTCTAAAAGGAGAAAGTAGTAGGGAGGAAAGAGAATCAGCCTTTGTTCTGCAGATGCATGGGTTGGACACTTGGCTTAGTTAAGAAGCTACATCTCAAGATCTACTTCCAGAGTAATGAAAAGAATCTGGGGTAAAAGTTCAAGGCTGTTCTGAACCAGAGAAGATGGCAGGGTCCAGAGGGAAAAACCTTCCCAGAATTTTCCCTGCCAAAGTCTTCTGCCACTTATAGTAAAGGAGATTTGGTTCTAATCTGCCACTGTGTGAGGTTTATTTTGGGTTTGTTTTTAATGAGCATTTAGCATCACATTTGGGTCTGGGTTAGAAATACTTCTGTAATTGCTCTGGAAAAATACTTAGGGTGAGATAAATTTTTTAGATTATGGAGTTGCATTTTATTAACTAAAAAAGATGGGAAATCTCTGTGATAAGAGGCGACAATAAAAATGTTTTGCTAACTTTATTGTCCAATCCTGATGATTTTTCTGCTTGAAACAGTTGAGAATTAATACCTGGCAGTAAATATTAAATCTGTGTGTGGCGACTGACAGATTAATTGCTAGGGATTCCAAGGGAGATTACACCCCATGTTCTGAAAGTGCAGATGTCAGTCCTATTTTATGTCACAATGCTGAGTTTAGCTGCCTTATGTTTCACATAAGCCCAGGGGCTGTTATATCATCCTTTTTTTGGTCTCTTTTTCTGGCCAAATTTTTTTTTTTTTTTTTTTTTTTTTTTTTTGTCTCATGTTCTCACTCTGGTGCTCTTGGCACTCTTCATCTGGAGATCAAACCATAACTGATGCAGCAGAAATGTGAAAGGCAATATAAGGTTGTGCACCCACTACACAAGTTAGGTAGGTACCCACTTTTGTTGAGCCTGAGAGAGGAGGAGAAAGAGCTAGAGGATTTGAGAGTGGGAGTTGAAGTGAGATGGTTTAGTGGAAGAATACATGTAGGAAAGCAGAGATGGAAAACTAAATGAGGCACGACTTTGGGAAATTTGTGTGATGTGTATCTGACACTTGTCAGAGCTGCCACCTCTCAGTTGGGTTGCTCAGAGTTTGACAGCACTCACATAGTTTACTAGATAATATGTTTATATATTCATCTCAGATGCACTTTACAAGTATGGATACAAATTCATGTCAAAGAAGTAAAAGTAATAAAAGAAATATGTCCTGCCTTGAAGCCTTAAAATCAAAGTGGGGGGAAACGAGTTATGTGTATAAATCCAGCAAAATGAATGAGAAGAATGAATTCACTTTCACCAGCTAAAAGCAAGACTGCAGCCAACTCTGAACAAAAAACTATCCATATGTAACTGATGACTGCTAGTCAGCAATGCAGCAAGGTCTACTGAACAGTAACAAATGCTGCTAATAAGTCTCTTAATATTATCAAGAGCAGACTTACCCTTTCTAGCAAACGTGCCATTAGTGACTCTTCCTAGTTTTCACTGCACTCAAGGGATGGAGTGTTGGAACAGAGCCCCAGGGAGACACTGGACTTGCATAACTATGAGTATTTAAGGAGAAATCAGCCACTTTCTTGAAATGTCTGCTTTGCTCTAGTTTTGGGAGATGCTTGCTAATCTGTATGTACTGGAGGTGTGGAATGAAAGATTTCTTGGTGTGTTTCTTTCCTTCAGTGAACCCTGAAGGAAATTAGGGGTAGTTTTTATTACATAGAACTCTGCACTAATACAGTGATTACATTATATTTCACATGCCAGGGTTTCTGCTAATTGCCTGCCTGAGATAAATTTCTTTTTGCACTCTGCCCATTCCCCTTACATATTTAGACTTTGGTGAAAGCATGGTTCCTTGCGAGCATCAAACCCAGGTTGTAGCTGGCATCTGGATAATAAGTAGGTCAGGTCAGCATAATCTCCAGGAAGCTGATGCAGAGAATTCCCTTGCATGTCTGGGCAGTGATTTGCTTGCAAGCCTGTGATCATTCGGGTTTTCCTCTGGCATAGCCTGTTAGAATCTCTCGGAGTGCTTCATCTCTGTGCTGCAGAGGTGTGGTTTGACTTTTGGAACTATCTGGACTTCCTCCTGCTCATTAGTTCCTGGCCACTGTAAAGGCTTTGTGTAACATCAGTGCAATGGCTTTTTCTTTTCTGTAGTTACAGTGGGTTACGTATTTCACTCTTAAAATATAATAAAATGCATAACTCAGGTCTTTGAGCTTGACGTAGGTTACTTGGGTTAAACATATTTGTGTCTGACATTAGAGGTCAGGTTGGATCAAAGGTCAGAAAGGGTCTGCTTTGTTTAGACAACTACGATGTGTGCCTTGCTATGCCAAAAGAAGTTAATGTTTTACAAGTGTGATGCATAGTGTTCTGGTAGCTGAAATCAGAATCGGTCTCTCTCAAATAACACCCTATGTCCAATCCTTATCATGATTCCAAGGAGTAAATATTTTGCCTGCATTTTCTCCATACTGAGGTGTCTTCAAAGAATTATTGTTTTCCACCTGACTATAAAAGCAAAAGAACTCTTACAGCAACTTAACCAAAAATATCTGCCAATAGAGGGATTGAATTAGCAACCAAATAGGCTGAGAAAGCTTTTTAACTTTTTCAAATAGAAAGCCATGTCTTACTCATATGAAAACATTCATATTGCTTTTTTAATTTGGGCTTTTCTTTACTTTCCAGCACTGCAGAAGCCATTTTGAGTGAGAACCAAATTACTTGAAACTCCTCTAATGCTATAATAATATTAAAGGGATAGAAAATATGATGGTTTGCAGCTTTTGCTATGTTAAAACTCTCAAACCTAATCCCCTCTTGCAGTTTCACTGCATGCAGAAGCTGGAGGACTTATTGGAAGCTATTTCTGCTTCAGCTCATTCTACTGCCTAAACTATTTTTTTGGAGGTGCATTTGAGAAGTGTGGCAAGGTAATTTTTCTTCTCTGCTTCAGGAAATGGAGTCAAGTTGCATCAGGGAAGGTTTATAAGAAACTTCTTCACTGAAAGGGTAATCAAACAGTGGAAATGGCTGCCCATGGAGGTGGTTGAATTGCCATCCCTGGAGGTGTTTAGAAGACATGTAGATGTGGTACTTCGGGACATAGTTCAAACACTGGATTTGGTAGAGTTATGTTAATAGTAGGACTCAATGATCTAGAGGTCTTTTCCCATCAGAACAGTTCTGTGATTGCACAGAATCAAGGTTTCTTGCATAACAAATTTTAATGTTATAAAAGAGCTTTGGGAAAGACCTAAAATTTCTCCACTTGTGGGCTGCAGTATTTATTTTAGTACTTAGGAAATGAGATTTTAATCTAGGTAACTCTACTGCTATAAGCACTTTCCTGGGACACAGCCAAACTTCTTGGTTTCCACAAGATTTACAAATGCACAGAGCAGATCTTTGGATGATTAATACCCTTTTTATCCAAGGCAGTGAAGTCCATTGTCTTGTAAATCTTCCATCTTAGTGTGCTTTAACAGCTAGTCAGAGATGAGAACAGAAGAACTCTGCAGACTGATGAGAAATGAACCACAACTGCTTAAAGAAAAGACAGATGTGAGCCAGCAGGGACTGAAGTGGGACCTCTGGCACCCAAAGCATGATCTATGTACTTCAGGCAGAAGGGGAGTTCCTCTAGCAGTAGTGAACTGTTGTCACTAACTCCTGCCAACAGCAGAAGATGGAACTGCACTTGAGATCCCTGCCTCAAAAAGATGCTGGGTGGCACCTGTGATCTACAGCCTACAGTGGTGATACACTGATTGGCAAGACTATATACTACTCAGATTTTATGTTTTCCCATTAGACCCCAGCCTGGAGATAGCTCCTTGTCCCCTACCATGAGTGAAACCATACTATCCTACTATCCAGGCTTTCTTGGGAACTTGTCCAACCCTTCTGTTTCATCATTCATTTTGTCTTAATTACACTTTTAGAAATTATCTGTGTATTTATGTAATATATGAAAGTCAAAGAAAATAAAAATCGGTGCTTTAATGCCTTAGAACCTATCTGATTTTGAATGTGTTAATACTTTACGGTTTAAATTGTGTTGGAAACTGCGAATGACCCCATTTAAAAAAAATTATTTTATTTTTATTTTCTTAGCAAGTCTGAATCTATCCTTTCAGACAAAAGAAAATTGTTGATAGAATAGGATTTTAGAAGATTTCACCGTTTTCTTTTGTGGTCTGCTGATCAAGTCTCAAGAGTGTATTTTGTTCTCTTCAACATTCCCAATTATGACTTGGTTTATCACAAATAAAATTACTTGCTTTTAGGTAGTTGAAGTTGGGCCTTCTCCTTTAAGGGCTGACATCCCACATAATGCCTTTAAACATAGGAATGAAAAAAAAAAAAAAAAAAAAAATAATTTTGTTCTGATTTTTGACTTCTGGTTTTGCTGCTTGCCCAGTATGCAGTAGTTCTACAATGTCTGACCATTTAACCAGCAATCTGAAGAGCTCTTCTTGTGCTAATATCTTTACTTTTATTTCAGACTAGATACCATTATATGACTTATTGCTGTTCACAGGGCTCAGAATTCTTTTGCCTTGCCTGAAATCTGTGTAACATCCATTGTTCATATTATAAAAAATGCATGGTTTTGATATTTAGACAATTAATTTCTCACTGAGATTCAGCTACCGCCACATCTAACTGTGCTTTGTACCCTCACCTCCTACTGCTGGTATGCAGGGAAGGAAAGTCTTTCTGCTTTGGAACTTGTATTATTTTCATCCTGAAAAAATGCTGGATATAAGACTGAGTAAACTTTTGTTCTTCATCATTTCTTTGATTATTTCTAGCAGCTCCCTTCATATGGGCCTAAAATAGTTTCAGCTGAGTCTGTCAAATGGAAGAGTAAATATTACTGTTGAGCTGCCATATTTTGATTCTACAAGGCTGTACTGGATGGGAGGTCTGTGATGTATATCTGGTTTTCTTTTTTTTTTTTTTTTTTTTTTCCCAAAATTAGAAAAAAACCCCACAACAGTTCTCTGGTGATTTATGATCTCTTTCCATTAGACTGGTTTCCTGTCCTTGAATCAAACTTTTCACATGCAAACGCTACTGCAAGACATTTCTTTTCAGTCACGTATATCTTTTTCCTCTGGTGATAGTGACCTTCCCACACAAGGTACTGACTGTCCTTTTATAGGATTGGTCCTTCAAGCCCCATCTCCCTGGCATCACGTTGTGTGATTGCCTTTTCATTCACATAGTACTTCAAGGTGGAATGATTGGAATTAAGCTTCATGCTACCTCTGATGGCTGTATCAAGTTGAAAGAAACATGTTCAGGCTGCATCTTTATTTTGCATCTGCTGCATCTCTCATGGGAATACTGTGCTTGATTTAGCATTGCTAGGAGCACCCATTTACTTGTTTTAACTGAAGGCAGTGATTATGTGCTCTATGAAACTTCAGTGTCTATATTTATTCTTTGGTGGTTTTATATATAACTTGTGTACTTCCTTTGGTTTCATGATTATTTAATTTGGTTTGTCTGACGGTAGCTTTGTCTTATTTTCTTGAGTAATTCTAAGGAAATTTGCTTGGTGTAGTGCATGAACCAATGTTCATACTGCATTTAATTGTGTGGACTTGGTGTATGTGTATATTTTCTCAATACCTAGAGGTGTCTCTGCTTGGCAAAAAGCTACATTAATGATATACATACAAAATATCTTCCAAGTCACTAGTCCCTGCTGCTCCCTATTTCAATATGGTGCACTATTTTCTTGTCTAGAAGTTGTGACATAATTACTCCTTTTCCAACAGTTAGTGCACATGACCTATTATACAAAACATTTCTTAGCTGTCTTGGATATTTTTCTTCACAGTTCCCTCATGTCTTTGTATTAAACTCATCTGTGTTTTGTACTTGTGCATTAGTTTTTGTTTTCTTTCTTACTTTCTGAGGTACTGGATGAATAGACTCCAAGCCTATACCCACACATTATCTTTGTTTGGATGTGGCCTTACGCATTGGCTTTGCATGTGTCTATGGGTCTTAATAAAATTCTTCTGTATTCTATTTTATTTCCTATATTTTTATTTCCCTTTATTAATCTATTGCACTTCAGCTCATCTTTTTAAGATTCCAAAATAGCATGACTTGGCCATTTCATGCTGACTGCTAACTTACCTGTCAGTTTTTCCTCCAAATTCATAATTGTACTTCGTTTGAATATGATGGACATTGTGAATAGAAAATGCTTCTAAAATTCTATATAGATCCTCCCAGTTTGTGATGAAAAATGAAAACTCTGTTTGTAGCCTGTGGCAACTGTTGCCCATTACAGATGATAATGTGGCTGCTCTTATTCTAGTTTTCTGTGTCTGGCTTCACTGCAATTTTTCATTGGGATCAGAGGGACTTCCAGTTTCTAACTGAACTCTTTTCATCTCTGTCTGCTTGTGGGAAAAGGACTGTGGTACATTGCCATGATCATTGTTTGCTTTATGTGTGTGTGTGCAAGAGGTAAATTCAGTGTTCTTAGCTTCTGATACCAGGTATCTGAAGGAGCTAAGTTTCTTTCTGTCACCAAGTTCACTGCAGGGGAACAAAAGGAGATGGAGCCAAGGGGTCTAGCACCTGAGCTTTTTTCTTTTCTGTTTGTCAACTATCCTGTCTCATAAAGTACATTTTAAATGCACAAATCTCTAGATGTGCCCTTACCTGCAAATATGCCATAAAAACTCGTATTGGATAGCAGTATAATTGTAGAACAGCAAGCTTGGGAAAGCAGCTTTTATTATCTTTTTCTAAATTATTTTATTTAAGTCATCTGAAAATTAGTTGGAAAGAGATTGGTTACCTCATTAATGAACATTTGTGTAATCCTTGGAGACTTATGAATGAAAAACTTGATTGAACTGCAAAATTGGTGGTAGTGATGGCTGTCTGCTCACACAGCTTTATTATTAGAGCTGCACACTGAGCTGTTTCCCCTCCTTGCTTGTGCTTCAGCAATTGTCTGCATGTAACAGGCTCAACAGCTTGCATTTTTTAAAAGAACATAAATATGTTGCTTGGCTAGACCAATGGTCCATGCAGCCCATCACTCTGTTCCAATAGCAGCAGCACTCCCTTCTAATCCCCAGCATCCATCATGACTGCCTTAGGGATGTTAAAGGTATATTCGTGCTTCTTTTCTTTATCATCTATTTATGGACAAATTTTTGCAAGAATTTCTTCTCCTTTTCATGCAAGATATGTTGATTGGAGCCTATCAGTATTGAATTGCTTTGCTATCTGTTAGCCTGTGCACCTGCTCTACAATGGTCTACTTTCTTTTGAATTTGATATAATTTGCAGTGCTCACTTATTTATGATCACTGAGTATTTTGAAATTCAAATCTTTTTCCACTTCTACATGTTAACTGACACTGATTTCACACTTGACAGTATTGATCCTAACTCCACAGCACCTCTGGGTCTAGATCTCCAGAAAGATCCAAGTGATTTCCCTGGTGATTCACTTGACCATAAAGTTGGAGTCTGTTCAGTGTGTGTGCCCACTTCTCTTGGCTGGCCTTCAGGATCCCTAGAAGGGCCATGCCTGTAGATTGTCCCCTGCCCTCTCCCCTACTTGGCAGTAGTTCCCAAGCACGGTCTTTGTGTTCCACTCAGCGCTTTAACCAATTTCAGCTTCAGCTCTTCTTTGGATTGAAGGGAGAGGTGACTCTCAGAGAATCTTTGCTCCAAGATTCCTTGTGCCCTGCTGAATGAGGGCAAGACATCTTCCATACCAATTACAGAATCACAGAATCAGCCAGGTTGGAAAGGACCTCTGAGATCATCAAGTCCAACCCTTAATCCACTACCACTGTGGTTACCAGACCATGGCACTGAGTGCCACATCAGTCTCTTCTTAAAAACCTCCAGGGACAGAGAATCCACCACCTCCCTGGGCAGCCCATTCCAATGCCTCTCTGTAAACAATTTTACAAAGATTTTACAATTCTCTATAAAGAATTGTAACATATAATGGAAGACAGAGAGCTTTTGTTGGAGGATATGGTTCAAAGTGTGTGTTCCATGTGCAGAGGCCCTGATCATAGTGCAGCAGGTTGGGAGAGGACACTCTCTGCCTTCCATACTAAACCTTACTTGGCTGCCTGATCCCTCTGAGCAGGGATGATAGGTCCCCTTCCACTTGTGATCATGGGCAGGAATGGGAAAGGTAGAGATACTGTTTTGACTAAAAATTTACTTACTTTGTAACCTTTGGCCATTTTTCAAATTTAAAATTTAGCTATTCCTAAAGATAAATACCTGTCCTTGTAATTGAACTCAGAGATGTGTTTCCTTTTCCTCTTGGCACTATCCTCAAGAGAATCTCAGCTGATCAATGACAAGTTCTACTGGGGCTTTTTTTTTCATTGTGGAAGTGCATCAAATTTGTTTTAATCAAGCAAATTCAATTTAATTGTTTCTCTTTTTGATCTTAAGAGAGCACTTTCCCTTAATTCAAATTTGTCTAAACTCTGTGACTCCCTGGGGCATATGCATAAGCTTGTATGATAGCATTACACTTCTCACTAACTCTAGGACTCCTCCTTGGACTAAGCCCACTCATAAAATGAATTATATGAGTGATCTGGTTATTATGACTTAATGCCTTTCCCTAAAGATATGTCCCTAATTTTTAGTAATATATTCAATAGTATGTTAGAAATAAACCGTGTCTCACTAAAGGCTTTTACTTTGGGCTCAGCTTGTTAACTACCTGTGTTTTGTAAAAATGTGTTTGTTAAAGAGAATGCTTGTGGCTGAAAATCTGCACATAGTTGCAAACATGTAAATGTCATATATACTTTTCTGGACTTTTCCCACTACATGTAGTACGTGAGGAATTATGTTTTAAAGATATCTTTATATTCTGGATTGCAGGGTGAGGTCCTTTACTAATTTCATTATGTTAAGGCTTTATCCATCTAAACTGAGGTGGTGGTAAAAACCATGTTTTACTTTAGACCCAAAAGAAGCATAATTAAGGACAGAATTTCTTGTGCAAGTTGGTCTTCAAATGAAGAGCAAGGAGTACAGTGCTTGTTCCAGGGAGCTTAACAATAAGCTTTGTACATATATGTCCATTTAAAAATTCATGTAAACTGAGGAGTCACAATATTAATTTATTAGCAAAGTTCTCTCTACACAGTTATACATATACAGAGAGCAGGAACTCCATAATATCTTTACTCTGTTTTTTCCTTGGTTTTTTTTTGTTTGTTTTTGGGTTTTTTTGGTGTTTTGGTTTTTTTTTGTCTTGATAGAGGCAAAAAATCATTTCATGCTTCATGAAATATTTCATTATTCATCAATAAATAATATTCTCTGGATCTCTGGAGTGGATCACTTAGTTCTGTACAAACAATTAATATTGGGGACTATTTTCCGGTTTCATCTATAGCTTGCATATGTTACATATTCTCTCTCATTATGACAATTTGAGCATTCCAGGCCATGTATACAAAGACAGATTTGATTTGTACAAATGCTGTTGTATGCAAACTTGAAAATGGCAGTTTTGTTTGATTTTTGTTAAAATGTAAATAAAGATAATCTCTGAAATTATGACAGAAACCAGAAGATCCAAAGGAGGCCAAATGTGGCTGAAATGTCCTTATTAGGATGAAAAACTGCGAAGATCTAGGCCAACTTAATTATGTTAGTGGTGTGTGTTGGAGGTTAGAGGGTTATTTATTTATTTTTTTTTCAGTATTTGACCTCTGTGCAAAGGCAGAGCAAGGAGTGGCAGATTGGGAGTATTGGAAAGAGTAGGAAGATGTTTCACTTCATTTCTCTCAGACAAGGCTTTCTAGGCCTCAGAGCTGCATGGAGTCCTGAGAAGAATGAAGCCATGGTCAGATGAACTGAACATGGTAACAGACAGAAGCAGCTGCCAGCGGGGTTTCTGAAAGAAAAACTGGGGTGAACCTTGCAAGGAGAGGACAAATTCAGGTTCTGTGGAGTGTAATAATATCTGCTTCTTGATTTGGCTCTAAGGGGATCTGATGGAAATAAAACAATAAGGACTTTTGGGAAACTAGAAGATAAATTTAGTCACAGTTTTTGAAAGTAATTTTTAGCAGCTGTGTGTAGCAGAAATTATCAAAATTGAAATAATAGGGATCCAAACTACTTCATACTGATGTGTACAAAACATGAGAAGGTACTTTGGAATCGTTATGTAGGAACTAGCTTTGAAACACTGGAAAGGCTTCTTGAGAGGGAAGAGTCAAAGATCATCTCCTCACTTTGGGACAGAGTATTGCAACTGCAGTGATTATTCATGGAAATATTCTGCAGTATTAACAAAGCTCTACTGATTACTTCTCACATGTGTACTGTGGAGATAGAGAGATGAGTAAACCCTTGTTTTGCTTCTCAGCAGAAATGTCAGAGAACAGACTCTGGCTACCTTTACCAGAATTTCTGATAGCCAAAATAAAAAGCAGTTTTTTAAGTGAAGTGGAAATCTCTATGAACTAATTAAAAGGAAATAGATTTTTTTGAAAAATAAGATTAGTTTTATATTTATTACATATTATGTAGCAGCATCATTTTTTCCAAACCTGCAAATAACAAAGTCTCAAAGTTGGAAACGCATTCTTTGCGTACATTTTATTACCCTTCCATTTTCCTTCACTAATATTCACAGTGCAAATTATTGTATTACACATTCACAGTGCAAATTATTGTATTCACGGTGCAATTATTGTATTAATTAGCTGATAGTATATAAGAGTGGTATGCAGGATATGAGAGTTAAAAGGTAATATAGATTTGTATTGTAGATAATCATAACAATATTTCAAGCAATTTGTGTCCAATAATATCAATAATGCACTGAAAGATTTTGCTTAATTTTTCTTTAAAGTTTTTAAAAAATTTTGTAGCGCTTTGTCATCAGTTAGCAGCAGCAGGGCAAATTATAGTTACATTAAACTGTGCTTGCCATATAAATCATAAATCTTGTTAGTATTAACATCATAACTGGTAATTTAAAACTGCCCTTAGCTCTGAATAAGGATTGGCTGTAGACATATTTTAATGGTATTGAAGAAGTAAAAATAGACCTCTTTCTAGAAAAAGCATTAAGCATTTCTGGTGGTAGTAAAATTAATTATTTGCTCTTTTATGAAGTGTCAGTGTCTTGCTTAGGCTTAGTTGTGAAATGGTAATGTGCTGTAGAAAAGACTGGTTATCTTTTCCTTGATCCATGGCCATGAATCTAGAATTACTGGGTTTGTTTTTGTTTTAATAAAATAGTTTTCTCACTTCTATTTGCTGTTGGGGTACAGATGCATGAAAACTGCATGACTTCTGAGATGTGGATTAATAGTAAAGTCCAGGAGAGAGGGTTTTTAAATTTATTTTTTGTTTCCTCCAGCATATCAAATATGTTTGGTTTGTTCCTGAAACAACAAATTGCTCAGCTGCTTTGCTGGGACTTTATTCCTGGTGGCTAATGAAGCAGAACAAGCCACAGAAGAAAAATACACTTTTCTCATTGGTTTGCTGTATCAAATTAATTTTCTTGTGGATTCTTTCAGTGTATTGACAACATTAAAAGGAGGCCTCTGCAAGCAGTAAAGTGTTGTTTGCAAGGTATGTTGATTGTGTTGTTGGTTTGGGGTTGGTGTGGTTTTTTTTTTTTGTGGCAGTGGCAACTGGGGGCAGCACAGGAGAGTAGTGTTGTACACATCATCAGTGCAAACAAAAGGCAAGTCCAGTTATGCTGAAGACATTCCACTCCTCCCTTATTTCTGTTGTGGTTACACTTAGTCATTCTCCTTTTCCTGATGACCTATTTGTATCCTTCTCTCTTTTTCACAATACACTGGAAAATATTACGGGAACACCCTAATCTAAAAATAAATGTTTTAATACAGAGCGAGTCTTGGCACATTGTATCCTCTCTTATCCTGGCACTTGCATAAATCAATTCGTTCTCCTATATGATGTGAGTTCTTCAAAAGCCATTTAAGACTATCTTCTGGTACTACTGCTGGTAACTTTAGTCTGAGAGAAATATGTATTTTGTTGCTCTTTTGTAATAATGGTGCTAATTACTACTTAAAGACTCTTCCTAATTTGTTGCAATTAGGCTTGATCAAAGACTGATATAAACAGACCTAATGGCTGGACACATGTTTATTTAAATTCTTAAAGCTTAGAGGACTCAATTAGAAAAGAACACATAATAATTGTGTGCAGTGTAAAAGAATAAAACAAATAATTTCCACAACCTCTTAAATTTTTTAGATACTTTCCATTTGTATAACAGATGTGGTGTTCTGTGTTTCTTCAAGCTATTTCAAATTGTTTCTAAATTTTTAATGTTTCTGTAAGCCACAATGTGTAGGCATTAGATAAAGAATTCAGACTCATGTTCTTGATGTTTTAAAGGACAAACCCATATTTTTCATGTTGGTCCTTTTTTTTCTTTATTTTCTTTTAACCTCTTTATCACTTAAAAGGTGTTTAATTGCAGCCTTTGTAGGGTGATGAGAAATAGCGTCGAAGACTTAACTATACAGTGTCTTGGACCTGTTTTCTTTATCAGCAATGAAAAGATCTATAACACAGACTACTGATAGCATTTGTTGGGTTTTGTTTGAGAAAATGAAAGAAAAAAAAATCTTCCCGTCTCAGGCAGCCATTATGTGTTGTACTGGATGTATGTTATTCCAGATTAGAAACTATATTTTGAGTAGATCTTTGAGGAAAAAAATCAGATTTTAAAAGTGCTTCGGTACGTGTCACAGTTCAGGCCCAGCCGGTACCAACTGGGCCTCTGCTCATTCACTCCCTACCCCCACTGTAGGGCCGGGAGGAGAAAATCCACCCAAATCTCCGAGACAAGGACAGGGAGATTTGCGTTCCCCAGTTACAGAAACAGGCAAAACCGGAGAGCTTCAATTTGGGAAGAAAAAACCTAGTTTAATCTACAAGGAGAAAGAGATTGTCCAGATCTCAATACCTTCCCCTTTACCCCTCCCTTCTCCCCAGGCCCGGGTCGCTTCCCTGCTGGGCACAGGGTGCGGGCAGGGGGGGTTTGGGTCAGTTCCCCACACGGTGTTTCTGCCACTCAGGGGGAGGAGGACTCCTCACATCCCTCCCCTGCTTCAACGCGGGGTCCCTCTCATGGGACAGAGTCCTTCAGGAACCCCTGGGACATGAGTCCCTCGCAGGAGGTGCAGTCCCTCAGGAACTGCTCCAGCCCGGGCTGCCCACAGAGTCACGGCTGCTGCGGGAACAGTCACCTCCCCTGGCACGGGGTCCTCCATGGCTGCAGATCCACATCTGCCCCCTCTGTGATCCTGTACGGGCTGCTGCTTCACTTCTACCCACCTGTGACACTGCAGGGGCTACAAATCCACGTTTACCCCACCATGGTCCTACAGGGAATGTTCCACCGTGCAGTGGAGCCATAGGCTGCCATCTCACCATGGTGCTCAGGCACCTTTCCCCCTCCTTATTCACTGACCTTAGTATCTTTTCTCTGGCATTGCTCTCTGACTTCATCCTCTGCTCTGCAGGTTCTTTTTTTTTTTTTTTTTTTTTTTTTTTTTTTTTTTTTTATAAATTTGTATTTTCAGTCTTGTTTTTCTTTCCTTAAATATGTCACTCGCAGAAGCTCATCCAGCTTCCCACATCTGCTGAGCCTTGGGCAGACGCAGGGTCAGTATTGGAACCAGGGGGGCTTCCAGCAGCTCCTCAAAGGAACCACCTCTGTGCCCCCCACAGCTTCCAAAACACCACTGCACCAGCCCAGCAGTTATGCTTTGTGATTCTTGTATATGTGGCTGTAAATATGGATTAAGTCAGCTTTGTGGTATGATCCTGTGGGATCACAACAGAGCTTTCCCAAAGCTGCAAACGAGAAAGAATCGGTAGCACTGAAAAAAGACACTAGTTTTTAAACTGCTAAAGTGCATTTTGAATACTGAATTATCCTAAGTGAACTTTGACATATTTGATAAAACTGTTTAAAACTTTATTTTTACTTGTAGAAAATGTATTGAAGCTTGCCCTTTTTTTATACCAAGTGTCCCAGGGAGGGTGTAGCTTTTGCCTTTGAGTTTGTGGAGTCTCATCTCCACTAAAACTTTACAAATGTGTCAAAAATACTTCCTGGGCATTCTGCATCAACAGTTAGGTGCCATTGTGGCATAATGGAGTAAAAATTAAAGAAAGCGGTATCATAGTACTTAATAAATGTCAGGTAGCCACTTGTGATATTTAATGTTCATTCTACAGATCTCTGATGCCCTTGTGCTCCTTCTCCCTAGCTGACAGTAGGATTTTCTGTCCTCATGCTCTCAGGGCTGGACATGTAGCCTGTTGGTCTTAGCACCAAGAGGGGATGTGTAGGAGAAAGTTGCAACGTCATCTGCAAAATAATGGGTTTGGGTTTTTTTGAAAAGTTTGTTTGTATTGCAGCATATAAATATTCTGGCCTGTGCTATACCTGTTGTGTATGGATTTGTTCTCTTCAACATCTGCTGTATTACACATGCATGCATATGTACTACTAAATTTGAGATTCCCATCAATTAAGAAATTTACAGGCACCACTGATCCTAGAAGAGATTGAATTGTGGTTACCACATTGTTTAATAGAAAACCCTTTGGACCAAAAATATGAAGTTGTCTAACTGGAACTAGCTAAAAGGAAAAATTAATTCAAGATGGTTGAACAAATTAAATAAAGCAATAAATAAAGTAATTTGGGAGCAACTACAAAACATGGAGGAAGTGAGTGACTTGTGCTTCTTTGTGGATTGCCTGTTCCCCCAGGATATGTGTTTGTATATGTGTTTCTTCACACAATTTTTTTAAACTATTTTATAGCTAATTTCACTGGCAGTATTAGCCATGGGAATGAGCTGACCTCACAGATTATCGGCATTATGACAGTGTTATTCATGATCTCACATTAAGAAACTGATGCAAGAAAGTTTCTATGGTACTGCCAAGGACAGAAAAGGCAGTTTCTGCCTTTTCTTACCAGTTTCTGGTTACTGGTATGTGGCTTAGGCTCATTGTTCCCTCGGAAGGACTCCTGGGTAGAAGTCAGCCATTGATCTTTTCCTTTAAAAATCCACATTTAATTCTAGGGAAGGGTAATAAAGCCTTTTCCTATTTGCTGGATTAAAAAAAAAAAAAAAAAAAAAAAAAAAAAAAAAAAAAAAGTAAAAGAAAAGCATAACAGATGGCTTTATTGGTGCACATACATTATAGCTGCCTTGACATTTATGTTTTCCATGCTGATAGATGGATGATTTCCATGGAAGTAAATCAATTGCACCAAAACTAGTTGCACAAAGCCACCAGGGTCTCCTTAGTCTAAGAGAACAGAGGTTTTGAAATAATATGACATATGTTTTAACACATTCTCTCCTAGAAGAATTTGCTGGGGTTTTTTGGTCCTAAAACACAACAATTTGAAACTTGGTGCCTAGTGTAAACATACATTCAGATTTTAAGTAGATGTAGAGTTTACTTCTGAACAGGAGATTGACTTCTTCCCAGACATTTTGTGTTCCCAGACATTTCACGTCTTTTCTAATTCACCCAGCTTTCTTCTTGCTGAATACTGTCATCCACATTTCACTTCAACTTTCACTTAAACTTAAAACTTGTTGCAGTGTTTTTCTGCTAGCAGGAAGTGATACTTTATTTTTCATTAGAGTTGTTTTCTTAAGTAATGCATATTTTTAAATATTTCCTTGCAACCATTTGCTTATAAAACACAAAGGCAAATCAGGTATAGAATGAATGTGCTAAGCATCACAAAGATTCCTGAGAAATCTAGTCTAATTTTGGTCTCTGTCCATGCAGGAGGTTGGAACTAGATAATCTTAAAGTCCTTTCCAACCCAAACCATCCTATGATTGTATGAAATAATGAAGTAATTCAGTGATTTATTTCCTGGTAAAGAGTCAGAAGAAAACATTGTTATGTTTTATGACAGTTTGTAGGGAAGGTATTTAAGAGATTTTGAAAAATCTATACCGCATTTTTTGATGAAAAATTTGTCTTTCACACTGCAATTTGAATAGCAAAACATTTACTTGGTTTCACTGGCCCCCTGTGGTTAGCAAATGATTACTCCATCTTCCCTAGCTGTGAATCAACATGAAATACTATTATTATTATTATAACCATCTATGTTAACAAAATAGCAGTGACTAATATGTAAACGCACATATAGAGTGAATGTATAGGGCCCACCACTCTTAAATCTATAAGAGCTCTATAAGAGCTCGATATGGTCTTTGGGGAGCCTGTCCTTTAAGACAATACTAGAATTAAGCTGCACCCAAAAGTACCTAAAGCTCTGAGGTTCCTATTCATCTGTCCTGACACAGGTGCTGAATTTGGAGTAAGTATTATGAGATTGCTATTACCCTTCCTTCTGTAGGAAGGTCTGTACTGAACAATAGGATTCTCTTGCTTCAGCATAGGTGTCTAATGCCATTTCACATATTCTGGAACAACAAAAGCATCCACACTCAACTGGTAGGTATGATGCAGCCTTCCTGGAAAGTCAGCTGGAGACTAAAGCTTGTAAAATGGCAATAGACTTGTATGTTTTAGGTAGTTAATGTCCAGCTAATTTGTCTAGAGTATTTGTCAGAACAGAGACCATAGACTCTTAATACAAAATAGTTGAAATTCAAAGCTAATAATCCAGTTTTGGTACCATTGTAACAACAGGCTGATCTGAGAAGGTGAGAAACAGATTCTAATTTCTTCTTTGGAGGGAGGAAAACAAGATATAAGGATAAAGAAGGGGCTTTAATAATTATTTTCAAAAGAAACTTTTTTCTCTTAGAAGCAGTTTTTTATTCACCCTTCCTTAAGGCCTTGTCTATTAAAACATAGTTATGGGAAGCCAAGTGCAGTCTCACTGGAAATAAATGAGTTCTGTTGATTTCAAGGAAGAAAGCTTTGGTCACTCTCTCTCTCTTTATATATATATTTTATATATATATTAATGAACTACCTAGAACTAAAGACGTTTGTCCCTTGCTCTAATGTGTGCCCTCATGGCGTATTTTTGTTGCATCTATTCCCATAAAATTGGGGGCTTTCAGATGAGTCTTCTAGATTTTTCTCTTTATAATATTGAAATCCTTATGACACTTTGTTTTTTTGTTTTGGTTTGGTTTTCCCCAGAAGATATTGGTTCTTTCATTTTTTCTATCTTCTTTCTCCAAAACTGAGCAGTTTTGGGTGCTGGATGCATAGTTTCTCCATTACAGAGATGGCTGGATTTCAATTTGCTAGAATAATATAGTCTGGAAAGCAGTTAGGATGAAGATAAATCATAGATTCATATACAGTATTTATGTTCTCTTGGAAGACTACTCAGTGATGCAGAGTTCTGCTAGTGAGAATCCTCAGTGTTGAGGATTATGAAAATACTTAAATATCTGTCTTACATATATAAGTGTTGGTTTTTCGCACTTGCTAAATGTTACCAATCATGGAATTGACATAAAAGACTGATTGTCAAGTTAATGCTTTTTGCAGTTTCCTTGTTTAATGTGTCTCACATAGATTTCTCCAAAATAAGTGCTTCAGCTTTCAGAAAAACTTGTTTACAACCACATTATTTTCAGAATTAACTTTCTGTAAAACCTATTGTGTCCTTAAAAGCGATGGCCAAGCAGCTTTCTTCTGTAGCCCATTGTTGTGAGTGTGGACTCATTGGTAGCAATAAGGTTGGTTCTGAAGGGTCTTGACACCAAAAGCAATGAGCTGTCTTGTGTTACTGTTACTCACAACCTTAATTTAGAGGCATCACAATAAGAAAGTGATACCATCAGCTCAAATGTCATTTTGCTTATTCCCTCCTTTGAAGTGTCATTGACCTGGGAGGAAACTATGGGATGACCAGGCAGTTGCAATACCACATACTCAAGGGCCAGAGTAGTAAAACATATTATTAAATGTCAATGAATACATTAAGCACTGAGATTCAGAAAAGGTATCTTGTTTTCAAGACTCATATTGAAGCAAACAGAAAGCAGCACATAGATCTATGACAGACACATAGACAAAGGGAGCACGCTTTTAAAAATGCATAGTTTAAAAAATCTTTTAGAATGTCTTTTGGATGACTGGGAAAGTTAATAATGAATTTTACATTGACTGGATGTAAAATACACACAATTAAGGGAGTGTCTCTGGCCTCCTGGTGGTTAAGATTCAGAAACTGGAACAGGTACAAATACTCCTGTCACTGATGATGTGAGCAGAACACGGATCTATTCCTGTGCATGGTGTCCTTGTGGTAGCACAGAGCTCCTGGAAGGCAATTACCAGTTACACAACTGGAGCACAGTTCCATTTTTACTGAAACCTCCCAGATTATATTCTGCCTCCTAAGAGGTGAGCTAGGCTTCATAAATACGAGACATTTTTATTCATTAAACAATAGAAAAAATACTCTTCCATTATCCTTTTGAATTAGTAAAGGGCTTATTTTGTGTATTATTTGATGCCCAAAATGTGCTAAGTGTACTGGTAAGAATAAGTAGTAATCAAACAGTTTATATGATGATAGATCTTGATAAAGTGGTTAAGAATAGCTCCAACAGAAGGAAGATAGAATAAGATTTGCAGACTACTTATTCTTGTTTGGTTGTGTATTTATTTATTTTTTTCCTTTTCTTTTTCTTTTTTTCGGGATAGTAGGATTAATATTTTATCTGTTAGGCAGTAGGCAGTGATCAAAGCCTTGACATTTAAATGAGGTCTAGACTTTCTCAAAGTTTGATTGAGGAAAAGAGAAAGTTTCAGGTTTGATATTATTTCTGCATCAATATCAGTATTGCAACATCCTAGTTAGAGTCAAGACTAACTTTCAACTATGCTGCTGCCTCATTACTAAAAAGGAGCTTGCATTTTCACAGAAGTGAATGGCAATGTAATTTTGTTGGTCAAGTTCTTAGATGTTACTTTCTTAACTTCTAACTCCACTTCTTTCTTAGATTCATAAATGTCATGTCAGTTTCTTTCTTTAACTCAAAAATCTTGATTTTTTTCAAGGAGCACACTTGAATAGGAACAGATGGTACATGATACTTCCAAATGAGGGCCTTTTCTATAAGTGATTTTTAGCTGTTACTTTTTCTGTATTTTGAGCATGTAGCTTTGCAGTTTAGCTATTATATACATGTCTGTTACTTTAGAATCTGCTGCATGACCAAACTGTCCTAACCACTGTGTGAGACTATGCCAAGATACAGTTGTTCCTGTGAAGTTATAAGTTTATTTCTATACATTGCTATCTATTTCAGTAGAATGGGAAAGCATATATCATATAACACATAGGTGAATTCTTAATTTGATTTATGCTCTTTTCACAGGTTTTGTAATATTTTCCCACTTCAATTTTACCTACGCTGTCTAAAGCCATGCAGCTCAGTAACAGTTGTGCCTGTACTAAATGGCTGAGTTAAAAGGCGATATTAACGCTTGGGCAACTCACAGGGGTATATGCACATGTTCTTCTATTTGGATTGCATTAAATGAGTTTTCAGAACCATATGGCAACGTACCTTAACTGTTCTTCCTGAAATAGTCTAACTGTTGCAGCCTTCTGTTCTAATTAGTTACATCTTCCGAGCTTTACCAATTCACTGGAAAAACTTCAGGCTTAATATTGCTTAAATTTTACAGAAATGTCTTTAGTTCTTGTGGGTGTATTTTAATACTGTGCATGTGAAATGCAGATAGCTTCTTAGTTACTTGTTTTGCTTTTAATATCTCCATAGACAATATATCACTCTTTTGAAAGGGTTTCCATTTATTAGAGTTAAAAGTATTTCTGTTAAATTGTTGGCTTTTGATAGGCTGTAGAAATCACACCAAAAAATTCTTTAAAACTGGAGGAAAGTTTCATTGCAGAACTACAGTGAAATATATTTGCTCTGTTCCTCCCACCCCCTTGCAGGCAAGGGAAGTGGAACACAGTGTTTCAAATGGAGTGTGCTAAACCCATAATTTCCAGATGTTTGAATATTCTCCTGGAATATGGACTTGTCATTATGTAAAGGAATTGGCCATTTATTTAACTACTTTTTAAGGGTATACAAATCATTCTAACAAGATGAGTCAGTAATCATAGGGGTTTGCAAACTTTTCTTTTTCTTCTACACCTTTTCTATTGCAATGGCAAACAGAGCAGCATGTTTAGCAGGATTATTTTTAACACTTCCCATTAGTAACTGTGATACAAATGGTATGATTTGTACTGCCCAGTCACTTAAATGTGTCTGCATCATGTGTGAATTTTAACTTTCCTCTGAAATGGTAGTATCAAATGTACTGTTTTTATTCTCCAAATCAGTTTAGAAAATGGAAAAAGCACAGAAAGGTGGTTGGAGTGAGCATACGAACCAGTGTTCATATGATAATTTTTTTCTTTTTTTAATTAGTAGATTCTTTGTGTGTAGGAGAGAGGAAAATACCTACCTTTCTATGAGTAAAAGAGGAACTCTGTTCTCTTGTTCCCAAAGGCACTGTGCAAGTTGAATAATATAAGCTGTAATATCAAATCAATCACATTTACATTTCAAAAGCATTCTTCATAAAAGCGCCCCTGAGGGCTGTATCCAGCTAATAAAATCGCAAATAAAATAAAATATTTAACATGCTACATCAAGCACAGGTAGGGTGTGCATGTTTTGTCATTCTGACCTTAAAAATTAACACCAAATCAGAATTTTTCAAAGAAAATTTTAAAAGGAAAAAAATCCAATGTCTGATGCTAGAGACCAAAGAACACAGGCATACAGTGCAAGGAATCCGTAATATCTGCTCCTGGATCAGAGAGAAAAGCCACTGAGGCTAAGCAGAGATATTGGCCTGAACAAGAAAGAAAAATGGTCATGTGGGTGTGAAACACTGCAACACTGCACTAAGAAGCAGCTGTTTTACAGGAAAAAATAGGGGCCTTCTTAATTGATTATTTGATATAGAACTAAAGTTGTAGGATCAGACAATCAATATTGAAACACTTTCTTAAAATTAGATTTATTCCCAGATTACTGCAACGGGTTGCACTTCCAGTTATGTTTTAAAAAGAAGTGAACAAAGCGTGGAGATTGGTGTTTAAAGAAGGCAAAGCCAGGTGGTCGTGGATGCTCTTTGAGCCAAGGACATTTTAAGTTGTCCTTTTATCATGAACACTTCCTTGTTATCTCTTTTGTTTAGCATCAGAAAGATTCCATTTAAAGGGTATGAAATAGGACAGACTCACACATTCAAGTGTAATATTTTTCCTTAGCTTCAGAGTCTTTTGGGTTGCTCTCCAGGAATTTAAGCTTTTTTTTTTTTTTTTTTTTTTTTTTTTTTTTTTTTTTTAAATTTGTATTGCGGTGGTTTTGCCCAGTATTTCTGCTACTAGATATTGGATTGTTCTGAACTGGATTAAAACTACTGGTGCCAACAGGGAAACAATAGTTGCCCTTCATCTGGGAAAACCCTATGAAACAGAGATGCTCTTCTGCAGAACAGATGGCAGAAT
The DNA here is from genome assembly GCA_023637945.1 of Phaethornis superciliosus. Lineage (NCBI taxonomy): Eukaryota > Metazoa > Chordata > Aves > Apodiformes > Trochilidae > Phaethornis > Phaethornis superciliosus. The sequence goes on along the minus strand of JAJQWJ010000009.1, from coordinate 19,117,672 downwards.
GATAGCAGCTTCCACTTCAAACATGAGCAAGAACAGGGGGCATGTGGGAAGAAGGTTTCATTGCATATGATTTTTATGAAGGTTTGGATATATGGGAAAAGAGAAGATAGAGTACTAGAGCAGTGAGAGGGCTGTATTTAAATCATCAGATAGAGTCACAAAATCCTTGGCAGTCTAGTCCACCGGAAAAGCCAAAAAAATCCTGGATTGAATTTCAGTTAGAAAGAAGCTTGGCACTTCTGTGAGTAAAGAAAATACCTTTTTTTCTTTTTTTAAATTTATTTTTTGTTTTTTGTTTTTTTTTTAACCTTCGTTTCTGTTGCATTCAAGACAAGTGTGTATTTTTTATTTTTCATTTTTTTTTTCTGTCAGCAGGTAAATTTGGATGAGATACTTGGTTGCATCATAAATTTCTCATCCTAATAAAAATAAACTGCAGGACTCATGAATTGGATCAGGAGTTCTGTCAAAAAGAATTATCAGAAATATGAGTTCTGTGAATTTGCTGTCATGTCTTAGTGTTGATGTAAGCAGAAATCTTACACTTTCTCCATGAAAACATTTTATTTCCTGATTATAGGTAATGTATTTATGTAAAAGCCCTACTAGTTCTTTCTGACTTCTGATGGGCTATGATAAGCCCTGAGCTTGGCTGCCATATGCACATGGTGCCCCTGGAACTTGGTTTTTTTGTTGCCAATGTAGAACACCAATTGCACTGCTTCTGGGCATCTGAACGCTTTTTTGTGACCTTAGGCAGACACTGAAACTCCTTTACATTGAGTCATTTGTCTTGTGGACAAATTGTTATCTAACCCTCTTAATGAATTTCTCTGTTTTGGAAACAATCAGAACAGACACCAACAGACTATCTAAAGTGAGTTTCTTAATGAGTAAAAAGTCATTTCATCAGTAGTGGAACTCATACCCCACTGAGTTGTCTTGGGATTGGAGTTTGTCATCCTATGCTTCCCTCCCTCCTTTGACCTCACCATATGTCTTGCTTTTCTGGCACCTTACCCTCAGCTTTTATGAATGGCATCTCCTTTTAGTATATCTGATTTTTTTTCTCCTCTGTGTATTAAGCCCTTTTCCTTAGTAGCAGAGCTCTCTGAAATTAGTGTTATGATGTATACAGAGCTATAGGAACCCTGGTTAGCTTGCTAGTCTCTGTGTATCTTGGTGTGGACCAGGAGTGCAGTGAGTATAGATAGTTTTGGGTATATCCTGTGAAGTAGATTTTCACAAAACTTCTAAGGAAATATCATGGTTGAATGTTGTGAATGGACAGGCAGGATATGGCAGTCTATGACTTCCTAGAACAGCCAGAGAAAGATAGGAAACCAGAAGGAAGATGCTAGCCAAATAATGGGATGGTGCTCAGCACTTCTAGCAGCACATCAGCTGAATCTCATGTGTTAATGCAGACTCAGTCATTCCTATTTGCTTCATTCAAGTATGGAGTGCCTTCTATGCTAGTCAAGGTGGCAGTGACAGACCTGTAACCCAAGGTTTCACAGGAATAGCAGGGCTACGTAGGACTCATAAGTATTTCTTTATATTTAAGCAACCAGGTCAAGTGTGTCTGTTATGACATATAAACTAACTGGCCAAGAAATGGTTGTCCTCCCTGGGCATCTCTTCCTTCTGCCCTCTGCATGTATTTCCATTTCTATTTTCTGATGGCATTCTAAAGTCATACTTAAGCTTCTGTATTCCTTAGGCTTACTCTCAGCATAGTTTTCTTTCTAACCTTTTTACATTTGCATGTAAGTGTGCAAATTCACAACAGCCATTACCAGTGAATCTGTGCCTCCCCCTTCTGAAGACAGTGTTTTGTTTGTATCATGACTTTGCCCCCAGGAAATCTCACCCTGTTTATGTATGTCACTGCTGTCAGCTCAAACACAGACCATTAGTGGCAGGGAGCTCTGTACCCTGGAGTGCACTTCTGGTGTTCTACAGTACTCTAAATAACATCAACCTGTACTTTGCCTGTTCATGTTTGGCTCTGTGGTATATGAATTGTTAAGGCCCATTAAGTTTTTGCAGCACTTGAATTTTTTTTGCCAGAAGTGGTCTTATTAGGAGGATGGGTATACATAGAGAGACATTTTGAAATTTTGTTTCACTTACAGTCTCATTGCAATTGAATTACCATGAAGCTGTAGCAAAACATTTAATCTAATTGTTAAACAGTTCAGAGGCAGAGCTGGGTTTTAGGTGAGATTAGCAGAATATGACAGTTTATAAAACAGGCTTACTAGGGGTGAGATGTACACTTCACTGCCAATCTTCCCATGGTTTGTACAGAATTCAATCATTGGTTATGAAACAATTGATTAAAACCAATTGATTACAAATACTCTCCACAAAAGACTGAAGTTTTTGTTTGAAAATGGTTGGAAGATAGGGTTTTTTCTTCAATTTTTCTTACCTTATAGGAGTAGTATAGTCTTCCTCATTCCCTTTGCAATTTCTGTCATTTAGTATGTAATTTCAAACTAGTGAAGTTTTGGAACACCTTTTAAAACAATAGTGATGAAAAGCAGTGTTGTGAAGTTGAAAGGTACACATACTTGAGTCAATTAATTTAAGTGTGACATCTTCAGAGTCAACCTCCTGTGCTTGCCTTCATGTTTGCCTACATGAAGTGCCTCATAGTAGAAAAATATTCAACATCAATTAACAAAATATTTCAGTCATTAGAATTCCTGCTTGGCTGCTACAAGGCTATAAAAATGGCAGCAAGAGGGTTTTGCCTTCTGAAATAGTTGAGTTTGCTTACTTGCTGGATGCCTTTTCTAGTGGCAAACTCAAGGCTTTATTAGTTTTCCTGAAGTATGGTCTGAAATATGTAGACATTTTAATACTTTGTTGTGCCTATAGGTTGCTTTACTTTTTTCTTGAAGTATTGTTTATTCATGTTGACTGACACTTGTGTCTGAGTACGTCTGAACTCTGGAGAAGCTATGATCAAGTGGATGGTGAAAAATTGAGGTATGGTTGGGCTCAAACCTTTTCCTTGTTTGACACTTGCTTTCTGTATACCATAGGCTTTTCCTGAGGACAGGATACAAGAGGAAAATACTGACACTATGTGCATCTTTGACAAAAGATGAAGGGAAGAAATGTGAACTGAAAATATAAATATTTTAAGAGTATGGAAACATATCCTTGTTTTTTTCCAGAAGGGGTACATTTACGTAATTTACTATTATGTCAAGTAATGTGGAATAAGTGAAAGGGAAATGACAGGCTATTCATTTCCCAACTTGGTGTCTTTTGTTTTCTAACAATATCCAAGGGTTTCTATGAATAGTTGAAGTGTTAGGTGGTTCAGAAGCCTTGCTTGCTCTCTATCTGCAAGGTAGATATAATTTCAGTGTTTCTGAGAAGGATATTATCCTGTGTGATAGATTTTTACCCTCCTCTTTACTGTGTATTTACAAGTCAATAGTTTTACTATGAAGCCAGCAGTTCTTGGCCCTGGAAAATATAAACTGTATTTTATATTTGTCTTCCTGCTGATAAACAAACATAAGGTAGTTCCTAATGAATTTATAACAAGATGTTGTTTGTATTAAGTACTTTCAATCAAATTAAGCTCCAGTGAAGTGAACTGAATTTTGGCAGAAGTGTGCAGGGTCCATGATGAAAACTTAAAAGCAGTTTGTGACCATAGATCAGCATTCAGATCCAAACCAGTCACTGCTTTGGCCTGAATTAAAGCAAAAAATGTTAAGAAACTTAGGACTCAGGATCCCTTATGCATCTTTTGTTTGGAGTTGTTTGGAATCTGCTAATATTTGCGGTGCAGAGAACAAATTTGTTGTTTCTTGCCAATCTCAGTTTGGAATAAGACTAACAGGTACAGCAGTGTTATGACCTAGCCTGCAGAGTTGGTCTTGCATTTGAATGATGATCAGTCTCTAATTTCTATGAGTTGGAGGTTTGAATTTAGGGAATTTATTATTTGTCTTTTGCCTGCTCCATTTCTTGAGATGCCAGAAAAAAGGGAAGCTTTGCCATATAGTTTTAATTTAAAAACAGAATGTCTGCAAATACCTGATTCTGGCTGTCCTGTGAAGGGTTCATGGCGTGCTTATTGTGATTAAATCCAGCATAGACAGTGGAGATTGCTGAAACAGGGCTTATGGCAGCTATAACTAGGCTGCAGGATAGCCTGTGGGAATCAGAGTACATTGCTAGCATGCTGGCTTTTGCTATGAGAGCAGATCATTCCCAAAGGCAGATTACAACGATGCATCTTTAAGGCATCTAAATGGCTTTGAAATTTCTAATCCCAGTCTGCTTGCTTCAGGTTAGTGCTGTTTCAGGTTAAACTAGTGCTCAAAGACCACTAATAGGAGCTTTTATGCATAGTGGTGAACAGTTTTTGAAATGTTAGTACAAATTATGTATCAAGGGTGTGCAATCTAGTCTCAGTTCTATTTAAATAACAAGAAGGAAACTAAGTGATGTTGAGAAGAGTAGGGTTTGCAGGAATATGGATGGCCTTCCTTAACAGCAGATCAGATGAATCACTGTTATGTGATTAATAACCATTTCATCCTAGGAATCAATGCAGCAGTTGTGTCTGTTTAAAGGTAAAAAAAAAAAAAAAAAAAAACAAAAAAAAAACAACCCCCCTGCTCCACCAGTATGTTTATGAGCATTTTAGTGAGTTTCTGAGTATTTTTTTTGTCTTCTTTCTTTTTCTCATCATTGGCTCAGTGTGATGAATCTGATACTGGTCCAAGAATACAGATTTTGTGCATAGCAAGGAAGAATTGATACGTGGTTCACACAGCTGCAGGTTTTAGTAGATCCACAGGATGTAAACAGAGGAAATAATGCAACATGGCTGCATACCTTTAGATTTTATGTTTCATGGCCCCATATCTTTGTAAAAATTATATTCTTTTGATTTCTTATCTTTCATTAGCAAATGGAATAGGATGCTAGTATGGCTAGCCCATAGCGCATGACACATGATTTGGTTTTGTTTAGCTTTCATAAGCTTAAGTGGAAATTGTCTTCATAGTTTATACTGCTGTTTTCAGGGATTACTGCTTTTGATTTTTAATTCCACAGAACTAGAAACTATGATAAAGTAAGTTATGTGACTTGTCAAAAAGAAAAAAAATACAAAAAGAAGAATGATAATATCGTTGGCAATAGCAAGGCTTTGTTCTGAAAACTGATGAATTGGAAGTATGGTCCTTGCACTTGGGCAGTAATAACCTTTAAAGGAATGCTGAGTTACTTTATAGAGATCTTCTTTATAGGCTATGGAAATGACATAGCACTTCATCCTCCTCTTGATGCAACAAATTTTAATTTACATTTGCTACTTTATTCACCCTCAGTGTAAATGTGTAAGGACACATTACACAGGAACCAGATCCCACTGAGGAACAAATAGTCCTACCAAGTAATACTCATCCCTGACATCACACTTCAGCTTCTTTCCTTGATGCCTTTGGAAGAAGAAATTTTCCATCCATAGGTATGGAGGAGAAAATTTATGACTGCAATATTAACCTTTTAGTTTGAAAAGCACCTGGACAACAATAGGAATGGGTAGTGAGACGATATTCTGCACCTCCCTGCAGTCAATGGCAGGCTGTTCACCCACCTCTGCTTTCTGCTCTCATAAAAACTAATATTTCCTTGATAAGTGGATCACCAAGTACCAGTTCAGACCAAGTGTCTCCTTTCAGATCTGTTCTGGCACCTGAAGCAAATTAGTGATGAAGGTGGCAAATAAGTGGCTTCCACTCAGGGCCCTGACTGCTCGGAAATGTTCACTTTGCTGCAGCAGGTGCTTGCTAGCCCCCGGAGCACATACAATCCTTGTGCTACAGTGATTTTTTTGAGGGTTAGGAGACCAGCTAGTTGAAGCTCACCAACAGCTGGGGAGGAGCTGAGGCACAGGAACTGCAGGCAACATTGGTTGTGTCTAGTAATGTGTTTCACAAGAGTATTCATTTAGTGAAGCAATCATTTTAGGAGAAGCTGCAAGGAGCAAAGTCAAGGCATAACTTTTGTGTCACTTTTTCTCCGTACTAACTGAAGGGAACCTAGCGGCTTCTGGAGAATACTGAGAAGTTGCAATGAATTTAAAAGCAGTGTCCTTCTTCTCAGCTCAGTGAGTTTAGATCTAGGGCTCTAGGGTTAGAGTTTAGATCTAGGGTTTAGATCTAGGGTACTAGTTGAGAAGCAGAGCTAATAGCTATAGAAAGAGGTTGATACTTAGATTACTGATTGTGATCTTAGACCAAACATCTGCAGGCACTAAAATTTAAACTTGGTTTCTTCTGCATGGCAATATCTAACGATAAATGCATTCCACAACATGCTGAAATCTGGTAACCTTAAAGAAAAGCTAAATATATACCTTTTGAGAGAACAGGCGGGAAGAAGAGGGGGCCTTGACAGAAGAAAAATAAGTGAAAAAGCAAAAATAAGACACAAGAGAATAAAACCAGAGAGCATGAAACACAAGCAAAACCAAATCCACTAATAAGAGAATTGTCAGACAGAAAAAGAAAAAGAGAACACAGAGAGAGCAAGACAGAAGTAATGAGACAGGGGGGAAATCGGATTCAAAATGAAATCTGGTAATAAAAGAACTGTCAGACATAAAGCAAGCCAATGCATGACAGAGAAAAAAGAGCCAAGGAGACAGAGCAAGGCAATCTTTGAAGAATTAAACTAACCAGATGTGGGTTCCAAAGGTAATTTGAAGAAAAGTTGATACTACTCCTGATTTCTAATGAAAAGCCATCTCCAGGAAGCGCATTCCTTTTATGCTCTAAGGCAGAAACTCTTTTTAAATTTTTTTTTAAATAAGAAACTATGCAAGAGAAATCAGTAGTGTTTGAATTATTTTTACAAGACAGTTTTGTAGCTAGGGCCCTGCTGAAAGCAGTTAAACATATAAACTGTAATTTATCTTGTGGGTTTTGTGCTGAATCTAGTGGGCTCAGATGTCCACCTTTATCTTGGTTACTTATCTGCAGTAGTTTCCTTCATTTCAAAACACAGTTTTTAATGTATGTATATCTTTCTCACTAGAGCTGGAATGGAACAGAATTAAAAATATTCATAAAGGCTTTGATTGTAGAAAACATTTTTAGTTCACCAGACATTATAAATACTTTTAAATGTAGTAAACAACTTGAGAATGGAAGCTACTAAGAGAATTTGAGCTTTTCTCTGAACACAAAGTTGAAAAGAACAACAGTGGACAATTTTACTCAGAACAAATTATAATCATAGAATCATCAAGGTTGGAAAGGACCTTCAAGATTGTAAAGTGCAACCATGAGTCCTACACCACCATAACCACTAAACTGTCTCCCAAGGTGTCATATCTACTCATTTTTTTAACATCACCAGGGACAGTGATTTCACCACCTCCCTGGGTAACATGTTCCAACACTTCACCACTCCTTCAGAGAAGTAATTTTTCCTAATATCCAATCTAAACCTCTCCTGGTGCAACTTGAACCCATTTCCCTTTGTCCTATCACTAGCCAGTAGGGAGGAGAGGCCAGCACCTGCCTCACTACAATCTCCTTTCAGGTATCTGTAAAGACTGATCTGGTCTTCCCTCAGCCTCCTCTTCTCCAGACTGAACAGCCCCAGCTCCCTCAGCCTGTTGTCATCAGACCTGTTCACCAGACCTCTAATCAGTTGCCCTTCTCTGCACCCTCTCCAGCACCTTGATGTCCTTCCTATACTGTGGTGCCCAAAACTGCACACAGTACTCAAGGTGCAGCCTCACCAAGGATGAGTAAATGAGTAAAATCACCTTCCTCCTCCTGCTGGTCACACTGGTTCTGATACAGGACAGGATGCCATTTGCCTTCTTGTCCACCTTGGTACACATGTTCAGACAGCTGTCGGTCAACACCCTGAGGTTCCTCTCTGCTGTGTGATGCTTCAACCACTCCTCCCCAGGCCTGTAGCACTGCTGCTGGGGGTTGTTGTGGCCAAAGTGCAGGACCCAACACTTGGCCTTGTTGGTACTCATACTATTGGCCTTGGCCCATCGATCAAGCCTGTCTAGATCCCTTTGCAGAGCCTCTCTACCCTCAAGCAGATTCCCTTCCACCCAGAATTAACTGACTTTAAGGGATCTAGGGTTTCAAAGACAACTGTTCCAATAGGCTACCTCAAGAAACGCAGAAACCCACTTAAAATGCTTTTAATATTGAGTTTCTCAAAACTCCTTATGTCCAAAGAGTCCTGGGAAATAAAAAATCAAATGCACATATTGGCATTTCTAGATATGTACTGCTGCTTCACAACCACTCCTTACAAGCTGCAATGCTGTTGGTGGTTGCCTACAGAAATAAAACCTTAATGGCCTGTGGAAACCAACAATATGTTTACTTACTGAGTTTTGGATCAGACCTTAAAATGGGATCAGCTGAGATGTCATCAGCATTTTCATTCTCGAATCTTAGAATGCTTGCTTTCTTTCTGCTCAAGAGACCTGAGGATATTTACAGAAGATACTTACATGTTGTAGTTTCTTTCACTTGTTCAAAATGCAAAGTTTTCTCTTCCTATTTTTGGCACACGGTGAATTCTGATCTGTGTTGATTTATACGTGATACTTACCTTTAGTGTAGCCCAAGAGTGCCTCACTTGATGTATAGCATTCCACTTGAAAACTGCTTATTTTTTTCCCTTTTCTTATCTAGCTTGCTAAAACTTATGAAGTAGAAATAAAACCTAATATTAACAATATTAACATATTTCCTTGCATAGAAGAAAATAGATATTTGCATACAGTGTTGTTGTTTCTCAGATATGAATATTGGAGGAAAATACAGGAAATAACAGCTAACTCCCTAATATAGACAAACTGAACAGGCATTTGTAAGCTGAATGCAAGGTCAGGAGTTCTGCAGAAATAAATGAACCCATACCTTCCTGTGTACTTCAGTGACCCTTGGAGCAAGCTCTTCAGAGTTCTAGTGATGTTAAAAATAACTGTTCATTGTATCTGCTTTCAGTTTTAGTTTTGAGGATAACAGAGGAGAATATACTGGCTCTGTGGAAACAATGTGATATTTTCCCTCCTTCTTTTCCCTATTTTTCTTTTCTTTAGAAGAAACTAATGCATTTTTTGTGTATGTGGAACTGAATTTGCACTGGGATGTACTTGAAACAGTATTTCTAACCACATGTATGTAGCTATGTGAAAGCTAGTGGGAAGGTGACATTTGGAGAACTCTTCTGAGAACACTCAGGTTGACAGTAGGGAATGAATAATAGACCTGGTGCTTGCAGAGAGTTTTCTCTTGTGGTATTTGTCACATCCTAAGTTATCATGTTAATGCACTCAAAGTAGTAAGTTACCTCAAGATACCTTACGATTAGCCACAATTATTGGCTAATTTGCCTGGAGTTTGTAGTGAGGCAGCAGGGGAGGTGTACAGAATGTTTGTCTGGTCAAATAGAAAAATTTAGAAATGTACATTGAAAATATTATGTCAGTAGGTAGATGCTTGCTTTTGGAGATTTTTTTTTTTAAGTCTTGTGATTTACAACATGGCACTTATCTACACTATAGTCTTCAAGTGAAAGGTCATTTAACAGAGCTCTTGAAAATTAGCTTGAATATAAGAAATTTGGTCTCCACACTGAAGTTATAGATCTCACATGAAACCATGTCATCTTTGAAGATGAGTTTAATAATTTATATAACTGTATTGGAATTAAGCTACCTAGGGTTTCATGTGCTTTTAAAGCAACTGCATACAGAATGATGCCTTAAGCATTAAACTTTTGATGGTGGCAATAAATAATGTAGACAATTCAAATGCTGAATGCAGAGTGACTTAAGGCAGGCAGAACCTTGCTGAGATTTCTTTTCACACTTCTATGTTCATGCTTTTTCCACTGTTGTTCCTAGAACTAGTGGACCTCCTCTTGAGAATTTTATTGTGAGCCATATGTACACTCTGATGCAGTTAAAAAATGAATACTTGACTTGAAGGCAATATGAAAATACAGGAAGATGGAACCTTGCCAGGATCAGGTCCAAAGGTGAACGTCAGTGCATTTCACTGAACAATTGAGTACCTGAAATGAATACCCTGAGTTGGCACATAAATGCTGATACAATGGTGAAACTCTTGTGGGATTTGAAATCAATAGGGCAAGAGTAGACCTACACATTTGTTGCATTAATTTTTATTTGTTTTAAAGAGGGAGCTCTTCTATTAGATTTTTATCCAGCAAATTACACAGCTGCTTTGATAAGTAGTCCAGCTAGAAAGTCTTATAATATATTAGAAGGAAGATGCAAAGACAACCATTCATGAGCTGAAACACCAAGCAGTGACAGAATTGGTGAGCTGTGAAGCCTTTAACTCTGCATCATTTTGGGTTTCCTTTATAATGTAGCCTCCTACCTTTATAATGTAAACTCCATCCAGCTATCAGCCATTATTATTGTCAATAAAAACTGGGCTCAAAGTCTGGAGCTTTGTAAGTATGTAGAAATATGAAACAGAATTATTTTGTGCTCCTAATGAGTAACCTGAGAAAAACTTGAGCTTGCACAGTGGGTGAGGTGTCCCCACTCACACATACAGCATTTGGTAGCAGAGTTTCTGACATTTTAAAAAAGTACATTTCTTAAGAGCCCCTTTCTATCTGCAGAGCTATAACTGTTGGCTAGGGTTTAGAAAACACTTTTAACAAACCAGATCATTGCAGAGGCAGCATCAGGAGACTGACACTAAGAATAATGCAGAAGCCAGACATTGCTTCTCTGGTGTGAGAGTCAGGGGGTAGAACGTCTTTTTTCTTCCACCAGGAAGACAGTCATCTAGGAAAGCCTTGTTCTTCTGGGACTGGACTTGCACAGTGTTGAGCAAGGTTCTGCCTTCTTAGAATTGACAAAGTGCTTGCTAAAACTGCAGTTTACTCTTTTCTTGTGTACATTGCTAATGAAGTCTACTCTTACAGTCCACCTTTAATCCATCTTCCATAGGAAGGGGACCATGCTGCCATGCCAGGCACCTGAGGCAGACTGATCTTTCTGATCCTTCAGGAGTGTGTGTTTCTCTAGTTTGTAAAACACAAATGGCTGGGCAGAAAAACAAGGCCACAGATCATTTGTGTTGCTTCTCCAGCCAGACTATACATTTGCTACATCTAATCAGTGAATACAGGTATGGATAGATGCTGCTGCTCATCCAGTAGCTGATGTTACTTGCTTGAATATTTTACTCCATACCTCTTGATGTCAGGAGGTAGAAGGTTTAAGGTAGAAGTTTAACTCTTTTTCATGACTTTCTAAAAATGCTTTCAACTTCTCTTTTACTGAAAGGGTTCAAAACACAGCTGGTTAATTTTCTATTAATAATTGTTAATAACTGTTAATAATTTTTTTTCTGTCATTGAAATTTGCTGTAACTGAAACAACAGAAATGTTGGAAGTGGCCTGCTGCCTGTTGCTCATTTAGATGATGTCAACATGGTAAGTTTAATTTCTGTAGAAATACAAAATCATTTACCTCTGTGCATTCCATTGTAACAAATATAGGTAGAAGATATAACCTTTTAGTCTATAGGTGATGGCAAGTACTGTGGAAGATTCAGTTTTGCTAGTGCAAAGGGCTAATGGCTTTCATGTGGTGAGAGAAGGATTTCTATCTGAAGAGTGATAATGGCAGATATGTGAGGCACAATTTTAGGCACTTCACAGCAAAACACTGTTTGACTGTAAAAAGAAAGCAAGAAAATGGAGTATTATTTTTCAGTGGTAGAAGATCAGGAGACTGCATACTGTTTAAAAATGTGTATTTTTCACAAAATAACAAGAGTAGATTCACTTCACACAAGTAAAAACCAGACAATTCAGAAACAGTGTTGTGAAATAGATGGCTGAAATACCACTGCAGGGAGTGAGAAGCCAGAAATTAAAAGTCAGGTTTTTATGAAAGATTGGATAGGAATATGATGGTTTAGGATTTTAAAATTCAAAATTGTCAATTCCTTATCCAAAGAACACAGTTTTAAATTTGTTTAATAAAACTGAAAAGCAGATATGCATAGGAAATAGTCAAGATAGTGAGTCATCTTAGTTGGAATAAGATTCTGTGCAGGAGTTAGTTTTAGTGGCAACTACTTTGAACTTGTCAAAGTAGAAGCAAACTCCCAAGCTGTATTACTGGAAAAGTATAAAACTTCCATTTTATCAGCTACAATCCAAATCAGCAAGAGCTTGAAAGATGCCTTGGTGGTTTAGTTGGAACTCTATGTTTGGGCTGAGACATTATTTGTTTTTCAAGAGTCAAAATATGATCAAGACTTACAACAAGGATGCTATTCCATTCAGTACAGGTGGGCTGACTGAAGCACAGCACTCGAAGCACAGTGCAGCCTTTTAAACAGATAATTGTGTTGCTGATGAGACCATTTTGAGAGCCTTAAAGCTATTGCAGAACAATGGAGATTGTGCCACAGAGTTCAAACAGTACAGTCTGCCCTGGTGAAATTGCTATATACAGAGCACGGGACAATCAATGGAGCTGCAGCATTTCTTCCCAAGGGAAAGAACTCTCCAGGAGCAAGCCATTGAGAACAGAACTAAATGCCAGTAAATGAAAGGTGTGAGAACTGGAAATAAAGTGGGATCATCAAACAGATTGCTGATGCAATGGCAGAGGAAGGAGGCCTGCAGACAAGCAGTCAGTTTTGTGTGTATTCCAAGAATTCTGCAAGTGGAAATGCTTTCAGGGGTGTGTGTGAAGAGGGGATATAGGAAACTTGAAGAGGCAGTGGAGGTTAATACCTGCAAGACAAACACTGGCAGCTCTCCCAAGTTTTGTGCTACCCAAGGAAATTAAGATTCATGGGGCAAGGTTACTGGACCATTTGAGTAGTAAGGACTGGAGGTATTTCTTACTTACCCCCCAAGTAACAAAGCCAGACTAGCTATGTGTGTTGGTTTAGTGTTCCCTTACCAGCTGAGTACAGTGAAACGTTAGAATACGGGTGTGCTGTTTCTTCAGTCAGAGGTGAGAGAGTGATTTTGCCAGCTGACAGTTTAGCAAATGTGAAGAGTTACTAGAAATAGAATTTTGGCTTGAAGTAACCTTGCCTTATGTTGGATATTACTGGTGAAACAGAAAGGGTTTCTTATTAGAGAACTAGGAATAAAATCTTAAAGCAAAAGGCTTATTTTTTCAGTTTGCAGAAGGCTGTCTGAGATCCAGAGTGGAACATATTTTAAAGGCCCTTAACTGTCAGTGTTTCAAGTTGGAGGTCACAGTGTATTCCTATACATCCTTACAGTCCACAGTGCACCTGCAAACTGACAGTCTTTCCTGTGCTGGTCTGTTCTGTGGCCAGTGTATTAAATAAAAACTCTTTAAAAAAATAAGGGTAACTGCAGTTTAGTAGCTTGGATCATAGAAATTCTATATTAGATTTCAGTTTTCATTGTATCCTTTGGTACAGCGAAATATGGTTGGCCTATTTGTACATTTAGATGTCTCACCCCTTAAATCCACTCTGAATCTAAATATTCTAGTCATGCTTTGAGTAGCAGGACTCAATGACACTGCATTACCCAACTAGTACAGTATAATGTAAAGGTAATACAAAGTGATTACTAGACTAGACCCCTTGCTTTATGATCTGCCTGGCATCTCAGTTAAGACTCTTTTGGTTTGGTATTATTTATGCCTGTTTTTTTTCCCCTTTTACTTTCCCATATTTCTACTTCTTTATCACTGTCAAAATGTGACATTAGCCTACATGGGCATTCAGAACAACCAGGGCAGAAATACCCAACATGCTGAGCGTAGAACACATTCCAGCATTGCAGGAGATACATGAATGCTGGGATAATTGAAATCTGAGAAGTGCTAGTACAAAATTCTTTCTCTAACTCAAAAAAAAAAAAAAAAAAATCCTTAAGAGAATTTATTGGAAATTACTGACTGCTATCTAGGCTGAACGCCTGATTCAGTGTTCTTTGGTGAGAAAATTACAGCAACTTATCTCACCATCTGTGATACTTGTAGACTTTTCAGAGAAATAGCACAGTTCTTATCAATCAAATTGTTTTATCAAACAGACCTCTGCACTGTCAGAAGAGTATGTTCAGAGGACGAAATATAGAAGGATTATGTAATATATTGCTCTCACCTTTTGTTTCCTAAGGTGTTTGGGTCCTTGATTTACTGCTGTCTGGGAAGGCAGGTTTGCTGAATTCTTGCGTGTAAAACATATGAGGTGCACATTTTGTACAATATCCTCACAAAATACTTTCACTCAAATATGCCTGCCAGCAGTTGCAGAAATCTGATAGGTAAGTCTGGAGGTAATCTTAAAGGAAATCCTTTACAACAGCTTTCTCGATCTTCATGGCTGAGGTATAACCAGACAGCATATCCAGAACATGCCAAGCCAATAATCAGAAGACATTTCTTGCACATTAAGTGTGCTTTTTCAAAATGCTATTGTTAAAATCTTAAACCAAAATGTTAATTGAACAATATCAGACTCCTGCATGCCTCTCTCTCTTTTATTGAAACTGAATTTAACAATGGAAATGTTTCTCAAGCCAGCTAGTCAAAGCCTGGGAATGCAGAACAGCTGTCTCTAGTGAATCTTGTCTGTTCTTCTTTCGTTAATTAAATATTCAGCATTGTAACATCCTCATTTCTCACTTGTTTGAACTGGATCAGCTTCCGTTTTCAGAGCATTTCAATGCACCAATTCATTGTAATCACATTGAGGATGTATTTAAGTGCATCTCTGGAAATAGAGGCTGTGTAGTTCCATCCACATGTATTGTATATCCCCAAATTTCAGGACTTTTTTTTTTTCCCCCTCTTTTTTTCACCCCTACCCCATCTCTGGCTTTTTGTATAAGTCTCTCATGCATCCAGACCTCATGCAGTGTATTTTGTCCTTCATCTCTAGTGAGAAGCCAGAGTAACATGATCGTCTAACAATGTATTTTTGTCTATTTGTCACTTAGTAACTTTTACCATTGATATCAAAGGCAACACAATCCAGTAAAGATCAGTGACTAACTAAAGCTCTAATATATGCATCTCTCAGATTCTCATTTAGATAATGGGATTTGAATAACTTAATCATTCCTTAATCTTGAACTCAGTTCTTTTAACACTGATGAAAATCAGGAATAGTTCAATTGACATGAATTGTAATACATAACATTAGCTGGTGTGTATGAAGAGAAAATCAAGCTCTATCAGTGCAGTTTATTGTGGAACTATGACATGATTTGACAAATATTTGCATTTTCCAACTCTGATGCATTAAAGCTTCTGAACTAAATTTGAGGTATGTGTGAGATACTGTTTTACAATTTCTTTACAAGATTGGTGACATTTGAAGGTTTTTTCCATGAGTGGTGATCTTATGTGCCCTTTAACCTTCCTGAGCCCTCTTGCTCACCTCCTCTCTGTTGCTGTGCTCTTGGCATGCAATATGGCAAATGATCTGTCAAGTCTGGAGCTATGTGCATATGCTAGTCAGCCAGTGAAATGTCAAGTAAAATGTTGAATGGCTGAGATGTGCCTATCTGACTTCAAGGGTTGGTGATGATCTGATCAGATGCTGTTTTTTTTCTTGGGAATTCAGTTGCCTCTGAGATAACACACCAGCCTAGCACTTTTTCAGATTTTGTCAAAATTTGCAGATGCATATTTGAGTTACTAGGGACAGAAAAGAGGTATGCAGACAGATGTCACATTTGATTTACTAACAAAAAAAAAAAAAAAAAAAAAAAAAAGCCCCCAAACCTACAAAAAAACAGACAACAACCCAAAACCCCCACTGTGTCTATGGTTTCAGTGGTGAGTTCTTAAAGAAATTTACTTCCTGTAGATCCTAACTTTCATGTAGCAGTGAACAAGTTAATGCTTATACGCTTTCAACAAATGGAATTAAAATTTAGTAACATGCACTCTTTTTTTGGCAACAATTCAAGAAAAATCCTTTCTGGCTCAGAAGGATTAAATTCCATTTTAGTTGCTTGAAAGTGTTTTTCTGGCTATGCTGCTCAATATAGTTACAACCGTGAATTCCTGCATGGCCCTGGATTTGTTATAGAATTTACTAAAGCCAGCATGGATCCAGAATTAGAGCATTCCAACCTACTTTACTAAATAAGTCTCTAAGGGCCTTTGCTATATACTGAAGTACTACAAAAAAGTTATTCAACGCTCACTAAGTTGGATCCTGTCTTACTGTTCTGAAGAAATAAAGACTGCCAAGAGATGCTCATAAATGCTTGTGAAGAACCGGTAGAGTATTGATGTTCTTCTTGTTCTCAAGTTTTTAGATAAAAGATAAAAATCCATACTTTAAAAGATGTTCAGACTGTTTTATTATTTACTTTAAAAGTGTAATACGCAAGAACCAGTAAGGAAATGACTAGAGCAGCAGTCACTCAGTCACACTTTTTTTCTCAAAAAACTTCTGCATTTTCTGATGGTTCAGAGCAACTCACGTTCATAAAAGTTTAGTGACTGTTAAATGAGTAACTATTTAACTGAGGAGAATCCAAAGTAAGGCCCCAGGTGAAGGAAAGGCTGGCAGAGCTGAGCTGTAATGCACACTCCACTTGGTGGCAGCTACCAGCAAATCAGCACATATATAATTTGTTAATAACTAGCATGTATGCTGCTTCTGGCCTGGGGAGAGTGTCTTAGAGGACGTAATTCTGTTATTTCCATTATTCATGGAACATCTTCTAATGCTAAATGATACACAGGCAGTGGGAAGATGGAAAACTCATCCCTGTTTGATCATAAACTGCAGAAAGCTCCAGGGACTAATGAGTATGATATTGCTTCATGCTGTCACCTAGGCCCAGTGACAAACAAAGTCCACAGCTAAATGCAGATGAGAAATCCCCTGTCTGTACTCTGTCTTTGATCTGACATTACAATTAAGCAATGGCAAAGGGTGAGCAGTGAATGTGTGTGTGCACACGCGTACGTGGATAGCTTAGCTCTGGCACTTGTTTCTCTAATTTACAATCCACATGAAAATTGAGAGGTTGTCTTACTTCCATTAGGAATGTTATCACTGCTGTTATATTCTGAACAAGTGCACTGTTTGTAATGTTATGAAATCTTTCCCATTAGATTCTCCTGTTTAAATAACCTTTTTTTTTTTTAAATAGCAGACACTTTGAGCTTTTTTTTTTTTATTCCTGCCTCCGTTAGACATTAAAGAATATAGCATCTTATTAATCCTGCTAATAGGAATTCATTCTTCTCTCATAAGACCTTAAGTGCCTCTTAAACTGTCTGTGTATTGGGGAGGTATCCTCCTTTGTTCTCTTTGTCATTGTTTGCCAAACTGTTCTACTATCAGAAAATGGAACATTATGCCTACAATATTTTTATCACACTGTCTAAAAGGCCAGCCAGGAAACCCGTGCATCAGGAAGAAAGAAGATCAGAATAAGTACCTGTTGTTTTACAGCAGCGGTGTACTGCTATCCAACACCTTTTAGCTGGCTGCCAGCTCTTCTGCCACTTCTGTTTCTTTTGAAAGATGACTAAGGGAACAAATCCATATGGTCAGGTCTGGGTGATCAAAGCAGGGGAAAATCAAAATAAAAAAAAATGAGGACATGAGTTTCAAAGAAAAGGATGGAAAAGAGGAGATGTGGATGAGGTGTTTCTCAACCTTATCTGCAAGCCCCATTTTTTAATTTCTTCATATTGAGCAGTCAGTGTGGGCTGTCAGAAATATGTGGCTTTTACCAGAGCAGTCTCTCTTGTGCTAGGATGTCTGTCTGTTCTTTTCACAAATTTAAAATCAGGTTTCAGTAGTGGGTACTACTACTACTACTACTAGGGTTAGTACTACTACTAGTAGTAGTAGTGGCATTTCTAAATGTGTGCAGTCTCCTAGAGTCTCTGTGTGTGTTGCCATTTGTGTCTGGACAGAGACTGATCTTTCACCCTTGCAGGTATTTCTTCTCAAAAAACAACTGTGCAACAACTAAAAAGGCTCTTTCAGATTCTTCTCTGTCCTTATGTAGCTTGCTCTCCATTCATCTCCTGGTGCCTGATGCTTAATAGTCTCACCAATAAAAAAAAGAAAATCAATTTCGCTTCAGTAGATTTGTCAGAGAGATAGCAGAAGTACATATAGTGGATTTGGTGGAGTTTATTCTTCAATTTTTTTTAGAAAAGCATACAAGACCTTACTGAATGCCACACCAGATACAGGATCAAGGGCCATACTGCAAGACCCTTCTTCCTCTGACCCTCTGGTGCCCACACTGCATTTGAATTCAGCATATTTAGCATCTGCTAAATTGTCTTCCAGAAACATGCTGCATTTCCTTAGTACAAAAATGTTCTTGCTTGGTGCTATAATCTATCATGAAATTATAGCTAAAGCAATGGTGTTTATCATGTTCTGTGACAGAACACATTGCACTATATAGGAGCTGAAGCTACCCAGGGTTTCAAAGGATAGGAAGAGGGTTCTTTCTCTGTCTTCTGTCCACCCCTTCCTTGTTTAGTCATACCTTTATAGATGCACATCCCTCCAGTTCGATCTTTACTGAACTTTTGGGGGGTTCATGATTCTAGGTTTTTTGATTGAGTGATTTGGTTTTGTTCCACTCAATGCCTGTATTAAAAGCCTAGGTGTAATAAAACAGTAACAGGAATTAGCACATGGGGGAATGCAACTGCAGAGCAAAATAGTGCTTCCCATCCCTCTGTGTTTCACAGGGTGTTCCTGGGAGATTGTGTGGGAGTAAAAAAAATTCTGACCTCTTTTCAGTTCTTGAAACAGAACATTTTGGTCCATCTCAGTATATTATGAAGAGGTTTTACAGAGCCCCATCCATCACAACTGAAAACATTTTCCAATTTATTAGCAACTAGTGCAATGTGACATACAGCCCATCAGAAAACATAGTAACTAATTTCTGTTGAAAGTTTACACATGAATAAAAGATTCTAATCTTGACATTCATTATTTAATGGGTGCCATTGCTGCCATAAAGACCTTAAAATTAAATTTTTAAACCTATGATCTAGGAATCAGATATATATGTTTGGGACAGATCTAATCCAGAAACTGTAGAAACTGAATTCACTTGACAGAAAGGTGAGGAAAAAGTGCAAATCTATGGTTCAGTGTTTTATTTTTCTTCCTTGCTCTATGTATTTACTGCCAGCTACTGCTTAGGTTTAAATACTTGCCTAAGGCCATACAGTTGCCAGCAGAATAGGTTACAAATGAAATAACTTGTAAGATGTGTTCTTTATATGGGCCTCTATTATATGACTGGCACCCACTTTCTCACCCATTAGTTTTAATATTCAGAGTTTTTTACTTATATTCACTTTTAATTCATGGCCATGTTAAGCAATGATGTGGACTACATATAACAGCATCTGGTATGGTTATTTTTCCTCCCTCTTAAAATGCTCCAGGATGTATTCTTAGAATTTAAGTCTGGTGACTGGAAGTTCAAGGATCACATCTGCTCAGAATAATATTCCTGGACTATTGCCTGCTAATTATTCTCTCACAATAGCTTTGCAAGCAAGTATCATGAGTCAGGATGATTTACACTTCCTTGAAATTAATGTAATTAATAGATAATTTTACTATTGTACTTTCTAAAAAGATGATAAAGTTCAATGATAATGGACTCTACTATGGATTTTTTAATCTATTAATATCATTATAGATCAAATTTGGTGATCAAATTAAATCATAGATGAGTATTAAAAACCTGTGATGAAATGGTATTTTTTTTTAATCTCATTCAAGTACTGTTGTAATTGTGCTGCATAGGAGGAGAGAATAAAATTAATCAAATCTAATTTATTCATTACTAGACAACAGTATAATTTAAAAAAATCAAATTTTGC
The DNA here is from genome assembly GCA_023637945.1 of Phaethornis superciliosus. Taxonomy (NCBI): domain Eukaryota; kingdom Metazoa; phylum Chordata; class Aves; order Apodiformes; family Trochilidae; genus Phaethornis; species Phaethornis superciliosus. The sequence continues at coordinate 19,097,738 of JAJQWJ010000009.1, read as the reverse complement.
TTTCTTAGTAATGCGATTGCCTTACCTGGTTTGAATCTTCAATAGTGTGAGTAACTGATGGATTTTCAACTGCTCTGCATTTAGATCAGATTGGTTTTGAATTTGTGCATTAGTAGACTATTACTTTATCATCTGTTTCCCTCTGGTGCAATTTTTACTGGGCTTTTAGTTCAAGTTATTGACTTTGTTGACTCTTAAGAGCAACATTCTTTGTTCTTGAATTGGGGTTTACAATGTAATTAAAACAAGAGCAAATCCTTTACCCCTTTATAATAGAATAAAATATTTCACCCTGGTCAGCAGCATAGCCTACTGCAGCATGGTCCTGCTGCAGGTGGCAAAAGGTGTCTTTTCAGGTCTTTAGTTCTTTTGTGGTGCAGAGGAGATTCTGTAACCAAGCTTGTGTACCAGGACTGAGTGTTTAATTGCTGTATGGTTATTTTTGCTGCATGGGTGATTCATCAAAACCTCTCCGATTCTCCTTTCTCCTAGGTCTCTGTGCAGTAAAATAGTCCAGTAATTTATCCATGATTGGATATCCAGAGGTCAGAAAAGACAGAAAACTCTGAGATATAGGCTTCAGTAGTCTGCAAATCACCAGAGGGGAAATACTGTGGGTGTAAAAGAGGAAGAAGCTGCATTACTTCTCTGTTTCTGTGAGCATTCAATAACAAGGGAGAGGGACAAAAGTGAAAGGTGAAAAGCAAATGTCTTTTTGTACTTACTGTTACTTAAACTGATTTCATCATTCCAAATTTGATGATGTCACAAAATCTCTTTTTCTTTTGACTTTAAAGGAATGTGTCAGCTGCTGTTTCTTTGAGGTGACAGTATGAGGCTTTTAAGACATGACAGCTCTGGTGCTAAATAAAAAAGAAAAAGATGGAAGGATGAAATAAAACATGTGATGCCTAGTAGTTCACTTCATCCTCTAACAATGCTTCATACGCTTTTCACTCCTCAGTGGACAACATATGGCATGCCATGGTGCAATCTTCGTCAATATTTGAGAGGCTAAATCATTTAGTGTGAAAATTCCTCTAAATACTGTTTAAAAGCGTAGCGAGTATTCTTACATAAAGTGACACGACTGTGGTAGGTTTTCTGTCATGAAACAGCCTGTGCACAATTTATTTCCTTGAGATACTTCCTAAATAAGTTGAGTTAAGGATGGCCATTGCAAACTCTTTTTGAAGTAGTGTCTAAATACTTAGAAATTGAGATGCAGCATTCAAGACCTACTTCTGTAACTTGTCCATCAGAAAGGGGAGAGGACTTTTCAAAAATCTGACCCTAAATCCAAAAGCTCCTATTCTAGCTGCAGCCTCTTCTTTACTGGCTGGCATTACTGAGACCTGAGCTTTTCTGAAAGTCTTTTTGTAAAAGTCCTCTGGAAATTGTTTGGCTCCTACAATTAATACCAAAGCTCTAGTTATACAAGACCCCAGTCTTCTTTGTAATGTAAAAAACCCATCCAACCAACCAATGAAACAAACAAAAAGCCCACCAAAAATCAATAGCAAAAAAAGGAAGACAATAGAGATGAAATTATCAATTACACAGGCTCTAGAAAAAAAAAAAAAAGTAGTCATTTTGCTTGGTATATTGGCAGCTCATCAAGTAGAAACAAATGAAGGAGGATCAGGACTTACTATGGGTATGCTGATCATTCACAAGATGATCAGGAATCTAAATAAAATTGGATTGTGAAATACCTTAGTTCAGGGAAATGTTATGGCTGATAGATGCACACTATTGAAATCTCTAAAGGGCTCTTAGCAGGACCTAAGTGGAATAGCACTGTCTTTTTCTTAATGGAGCAAGAATCAAAACATCTGGATCTCGGTAACAAAGGCTTTAAGAATATTAACAGGGCTGAATTACAGCAGCCCCATGACCATTACAGCAACCACAGGAGCGGTATCATTTTGGAGAAACAAAAGCCAACCAACCACAGGAAAAAGGGGCATATGTACTGGTCTATAGAAAGAGAAGGACTTTTAATATGATAAAAAGAATTAGTATGAAGTGGAAAATGATGTTCTGAGAGGGGATTCAGGATAGATTATTCATCTAGACAGAGGAGTATATATATAAATGAAGAATAGTTAAAGATTCTTAAAAGCAATTATGAAAGGAGAAATTAGGAGGAAGGTTTAAGACTTAAATGGGAAGATGGGGCCTATCTGCAAAAGACTTATAGGATTAAAGATGGATGTTTATTAAGGTCAATAACAGAAGAGAATTTGAAAACATTATTTCTGGATAAAAAGATATTGCTGAATTAGGGGCACTATCCAGCACAGCAAAATGGCAAGTGCTGCATGACTTTTTGGTGGATTAGAGTGTCTAAGAATGGTAAAAGTGTATAAAATTAGATGTTCTGGCAGTCAATAAAGTAATAAACTTTCAGGCAGTAGGAAATGGAGTAAGAACAGCTGAGACTTAACTGGCAATATTTCTGATGGATGATGAAATAACTAAGAAGAAGATATTTAAAATATCAGAATTTAATGTCTTGAAACATTAATATCTGAAGTTGGATCTTGTAGCCATAAAAGTTGTTGGAGTCCCAACAGATCTAGGGTTTAAATGGAAAAAAATTATTTTCCAGCATTGTGGGATTAGTTACATGTAAAGAACCAAGTTAAAAACAAAGAAATATACTGATTTCTTACATGTTCTGTTTCTGGTCTAATGAAACAAAGTAAAAAAAAAAAAAAAAAGAAGTTATAATGAAAAATGAAGGGCATCATTAATTCTGGAATCTAAAATTAAATGAAAAATGATCAGATGGTTAGTGATGTGCATTTTCTTCTTTTTACTTATTCAGTAAAGTGTGAATGTCACACTATATAACACTTACAATTAATTAACCTGGAAATGAAATAAGTTAGGATGGATCTTTGTGTTCCTTCCCTGACTAGTGGACTACTTATCTCATTAATCTCTATAGCAGCATTAAATTAAACAAACAGCATTATTTGTTGAAATTCATGGCTCAAAGACTTAGAGGTTCACTGAGAAGATCTTGTACTGATTTTTTCAGAGCACTGGGATAGTTTTGATGACTCGTAGTGACCGGAACAGATCGTGAACTCTCATAACTGTGCAAACTACTCAAATCCCTAATATTCTGACAGAGAAAACAGGCACCATGAAAGATGTTTGGTCACATGTGGTCACAGGACAGTGGGATACTCTGTCCTGTCCAGATTAATTCTTTATTGGTAATTGCTGTTTAAGCAGTCCTGGGTTAAAGCCAGAGATAAAATAACTGTACCTTAAAATGAAGGCCTTTGAGAAAATAATGGAAAATATTGAAAACAGACAAAACAGTAAATGTAAGAGTACCATTAGAGCATTCATTATACTTGCTTTTTGAATATCATAGATCCTAGACACTCCAACATTAATGTTTCTTTTTTAGAAATGAGTATGATTTTGTTTCTAAATGGACATTAGAAAAACTCAGATTTGCTTAGTACTTCCGGAGGGTCTTGGGACACATTTTTTAATCAAACTGGTGTCTCTGGGGGAAAGGAAAACACTCTTTTGTAACCTCTAGGGCACTGTGGTGAGTTTGTTAGGATTTAAGTGTCCTTATTATACTGATTTAGACCAGAGTGGTGTTAAAGAGAATTGAAAATAAAATGGCCTCTGGGCAATTAGAGTGTGGGAGATATTTATATTCTACAGAAAGCTTGTGGGTAGATCCTACTTGCTGTATTGCCAGCAAATTGAACATAAGAACTTGTTTTCATATCCAGGTTAAGGCTTGCACAGTTGACAATTAAGGAAGTTTCCTTGTGGCTGTAAGCTACAAAGATGCAGTATTTGATCCTGCAGACCTCAACAACAGTTTTCAAGAGCTGTGCTAGGTGATGCCATATGTGACCCAAGTAGGAGCTGAAGGATCTGGAAATTGAGTAACTGACATGCGAAGGCACTGTGAAGGAGTAAAAATAAAATTTTATAATGATATTTTTTTTACTGTTCCATTGCAAATTTCATTGTGTTTCTGGCTTTCTCTTGCTCTCATTTAGATTAATTAGAGATATCTTTAAATGAAGAAGGAACAAAATTCAGCAGTTTTTCTTCAGCACAAGTAGCTGTAGTTGTGCTGGCATAGAACCAAGTACCCAGAAAGCAGATTATGTCTTTGACTAAAAAACTTGGTGAAAATACTTGTTTCTAACTGAGTCGAGCTTTGCTGTTGTTTGAAAAAAAAAAAAAAAAAAAAAAAAGCCCTGCTGACTGTTAGGGTACTTCTGCAGACAATGAAAATGAGGAACAACATGGCAGTGAATTGCCCAAGGTCAGGCAGCAGAGCAAGATGCATCTGTGTCTGTCCCAGAGAACAGGTGAACCCTTTATATTATGAGCCCATGGATTAAAGGATGGGAAACTGTGTTGGGTGCATGTTTGTGTTACATTTCTTCCATCAAGGTGTTCTGGATCAGCTCTGGTAGAGAAGCTAGGAGTGGTTGCTTTTAAGTTTAAGAAAAACACAATTAGGTTATATTTGCCTTTTCACATCTAGCCTTTCAGTTTTTAGTACACATTATTGTCCAAATATAATTTTATCTAAGATTTATCAGACAGAGATTAATAATCTACTGTATGAAATTTCCATAGGGTTTTCCTTGTGCATATGTGGTTCAACGATGCATTTCCATATGAAATACATAAAGCCTTTTTAAGCAAAAATAAAAGCACAGAAAATCCATATCACTTCAATTACACTTGCAGATAAAACCAAAACTGTAATACATATCTATTGTATCCAAATGCTACCTCTATGAATTTTTGATCTGCTTTAAAAATGTAAATCTTGGATTTGATTAGATTAGTTTTAGAGTAATCTACACTGAATAAATCTGTCTTCCTTTCATGTGATTTGTCAGTGTTTATAGTAGGTTTGTATACACAGCTTTCACCATTATTTTCTAGGCAATAAAAGCAACCATGCAGAAAAGCCACCCATAAATGTCAGAAAACAGAGAAATTTTGTTGCATTCCAAGGGCTTTGAAGGTCAAGTTCAATTCAGTTAGCTCACCCAGCATGAGAGGGAGTGTGATATGATGATAGAATGTGTGTTTGGATAGGATATATATGTTACTGTCCCTGTACTGTTCTATCAGGATAACAGATCAGTGAGAGATTAAACTTTAGTGCTTGAAAGAATTTCTTTTGGAAAACTATCAATTTTTATGATTTCCTCTGGCTCCTATTGAGATGCTATGCAGAAATAATGAATCCAAACAATTTATAGCTCTTAGCACAATGGAGATTGGCTTCTGATCATGGCTTTTGGGTGCTATTCCACTGCAGGTATACCATTCAGCTGTGTATTTTTGCAAAATAGGTCTCAGATCATGGATTTTATTGTAAATGTGAAATTATATTTTGCTTCCTTCTGATGGAAATAATTTTCTTCTTTTCAAGAAGTGAGAGGTCAACACCAAAGGCATAGATTATCCACTGTGGATTTGTCAAGGAGTTTGCAGTTTCCCAGTAGACTTTGCCAAAAGTTTAGTGCTTTGTGAACAACTCTCTTAATATTTTTATATATATATTTATTTATTTGTTCATTTGTTTATTTATTTATTTATTTTTATAAAGAGAGGTTATGATAAATTATTATCATTAAATTGAGGCCACTGTCTTGGTGAATGCTTTTCTCTAAGTACCCTGATCTAAGGACCTCCTCAGTCAACTGAGGGAGATGTCGTCAACTTCTTGAGCAGTATGTGAGCACTCATTGTTTTGTAACTATAATGCTGCATATTCTTTGCTATCTGGAGAATGTCCCTTGTGGCAACTTCTGATAACCTCTTGCTCATGTTGTCTGAGGATGAATAATGAACAGAATCCTACATGTAGAAGGAATGCAGTGATACTGAACAAGCAACAAATTTTGTTTAATTTCCTGCTGATTTGCAATGTTTCGCTGTGGTTGTATAAGCAGTTGTGAGTAAAACAGGGTCAGACCATGCCAGTACTTGAAAGTCTCTGCCAAAAATGTACAGGTTTTATACTCCTGTGTGTCTGTACAGATGCTGCATTTCTCAGTACAATCCCTCCAACAAATGAGAGTCAAAATGTTAGCCTGCCTTCTATTTTTCATTTGGACAATAAAACTGTTTTATGTGTGCTACTGTGAGCATACAGTGTTTAACACAGCTGATGTGCATCCTAGATGGAGAGCTCTGCTCTGTGGTGCTGAGATAAAAATATGATTGTTGATGTATGATAAAAGAAATGTCTAGCTGAGTTCTGCATAAATTCATCCAAAACCAACCCCCTTAAAAAGACCACTCTAGAAATTAATTCAATGTATATCTGACAGATGGCATGTTGCCCTTGCACTAGAAAATGGATAGATTGTACCCCAGTGCAACCATTCCAGCAAAATCCATATCCTTCACAGGCCTCCATTTGCTCAAAAGTTTCCTTCCCTGGCGGGTTGTATGTCACAGAAATCGTTTCACATCTACATCGAAATCTTGGCTCTTCAGATGTGACACCACCTTGTTGGTGTCTTGCTTGTTTATCAATCCTCTTTAATTCTTTCAGGTTTTTGTTTGCCCAAACCCCTTTTCCCCAGGCTTCCAGTAGAGAAAACAGCATAATGAAAAGAACAAGAATTAAACAGGGAAAGTGTGTTTTCCTCACTAAAAGTAGTATATTCCCAGCTATAGGGAAGAAAATTTAAAATTCCCATTACAAAATAGCTGGTCTCATCCTAGACTTCTTTGTAATTAGGTCTTGTTTTTTGCTGGCTATAAGTAAAAATATTATGTCTACTGAAGTGTTACTCCACTTGGAGGCATTTAGTAATATGCTTCATTTTTTTGGTGACACGTGACAACTATGTATGGATGAGGCAGGCTGAAGCAGGTTTATCCAAAGAGATTGGGGAGATTTCTGTGCCTGATAAAGGGAAAAGGCCTTGCCAAAAAGATTTAGAGCACAGGTTTACTTGGTATATGTAAAGCACCATCCATGGAGGCTGCTTTTGCCTCCTGCCAACCCAGGGCATCATGGCTATGGCTGTGCTGGAGAGTCTTTCAGTCAAATGCAAAAAAACCCCAAAAAATCCCCCCCAAACCCACCAAAAATCCCTACACAACCTAAGGAAAAAAAGACCTCCTGCAGGCTGAAGAAATGTGATGAAGATTTTAATGCTAGGAGCAGAAGTCAAATTTATCTCACTTTTGCTTTAGAAGCCACCACATTCCCTTTCCTGTAAGTTTGAAACAAGAAGTTCAGTATTTCTGATATTTCATATGAAATAGAAGATAAATGCTGTAGACTTTTAATAATTGCATCTTTTTCCATATATAGAGATCTGCAGACCACAGGTCTGCTGGTATCTTATTGACTTCTAAGAATCTTTCTTGATGCAACTGTGGGGCTTTTTGTATTTGCTTTTCTTCTGGTTTATGTATTTTTGAGTCTATTTCTGGTTGAAACAATCAACTTTTTGAAAGGGATTTTTCATGAAAATGTTGGCATCTACAGGGTGTCTGGCAGAATGCTTGTGAAAACTGTTCAGTTAGGAATTAATTCTTAAGATGTTGCTCATCCTGAATCTTTACAGAGGAGAGAGGTCATCTATGTGAAGCATATCTGGCAGAGTATTAGTTAATATTCACACATGGGAGATTTTTTCTTTGGACTTTTTCTCAGCAGGTAAAAAATAGGTGGTACTTCAATAAGTTATAACAACTGACTGCCAGGTTGAAGGATCACAAATTCTTGTACGAGCAGTTCTGTTACAGGGGATGTGACTGTCACCCTGTGTGTGTGCGACTGAAAGCTTACCAGGCTATCGATAAGAAGAAATAGACAATAATCCAGAGTTAAAAAAAAAAAAAAAGAGAAAAAAGGCATAATTTGAGAACTCTGCCTTTGTACTGCAGAGTTCACCCTAGCTGGGAAGGACATCGATGAATCAGTAACAGCAGTTTTAGATTAAATGTTCTTAACAGATCTTACAGAATGAAAAATCAACAATCTGATTTAAAGTGTGCTTCTCTGCCATGGGCATTTTAATGGGATAGCTCTTTTAAACGACTGGAGAGGTTTCAGCTGCAGGATAAAATGAAGTAGCAGACTGGCAGAAGGAATGCCTTGTTCAGAACTTTAACTTGACTTTGTAGTCCTGTGACTCTGTGGTTTGTGAAAATTGAGGCTGTGCTAGTGATGTGTTTATGCCTTGTTGGAAGTAGATGATGTTTGCATAGGAAACCCTAGGGCAAGAACAGACTGAGAAAGAAATAAAAATTCAACTTCAGGTAAGGAGAAAGGAGTGAGAGAAACTAACTATAGGACATGGAAAACTCAGGCTGATGGAAAGCCTGAAACTTCTTTAAGGATAAGAATATCTTCATTAAAAAAAAAAAAAAAAAAAAAAAAAAAAAGCCTGTTATTATTAGGATTTGGGTTTAGGGCAAGTAGTGACATAGTAGTGACTCAGATTAATTCTTGGAATATGGCAATGCTTTGCAATTCGAATGGCTCAGAATCACTGTGACTTTTCAAACTTAGTAACTTTTTATGCATGATATTTATGAGAGACCTTGAAAATTCTTCAACAGTTGCTCTTTGAAACTTTGAAGTTTCAATGATGCCTTACATAATTTCATGTTTTACCCAAATACATGTGCTATTTCTGATGGGAATATTGTATGTAATAAATTTATGCAATTACCTGAGACTAAATGTCAGTAGCAGTAATCCTGCTATATGTAAGCAATGCAGGCTTTTCAGATAGGCTGCTGCTGCAGTATCAGTTGTTTGGATAATGTTGTGCTGATTCCTGTTTTCATTCGTTTTTCAGTTCTGACTCCAGTGACCCTAAGCACTGCAGAGTTTTGGGTTTAGCAGCAGACATATTTGAATATGTTTATTTTGCTGTGAAAAACACTATGTCGAATTGTTACAAACCTAGATAGACTCCTATTCACGTGGGACTGCATTATGAATTATGGTGAAAACTGAATTATGTTTCAAGTTTTTAGTAAATGACTACAGTAACAGAGGTTCAATGATCTGTGTTCTTGAGAGCTCTTCAGCTGCCTTAGCTATAAAAAAGGCCAGAGCACCTATAAAGGAGGCATGTAAGAAATAATGTATCTTCTATTCATGCCTTCTCAAATATCATAAGCTATGAACACAGCCCTGAGTCAGGATATGTCTCTAGAAGAAATGCTATCCAGGCCATACAGAAAACTAACACTCATGTTTCTTTCATTGTAGTACTTCCATCTGCTTTATGTATGCTACGTTTCCTGCCTTGCTTCTTCATCACTGAACTCTATACTTGCTCTTACTCCTCAGCTTCCTGAGTGCTTACATTCCAGCTTAATAAAAATGCCCTTTTCCAGAAAAAAAAAAAAAAAAAAGTAAAATTTTTGTTTTAATTGCAGCTTCCCTGGTTTTGAACCCAAACTAAATCTTACTTCTGGTATAAGCCCTTACCTGCTTTCTTCTCCTCTGAGAGAGAAACTGACAGCCATCTCCTTTGAAACCTGAGCTTATCCAGGTTAACTTTGACTTCTAGAGAAGAAGAAAGCAAATCTTCAGCTACTGATTTTGTGCAAATATTGTTAAACACATTCTTATTTCTAAAAGGATATTTGCTATAAAGTCATGTTCCCTCTTTGCAAACTTATAGAACCCCTGCCTGACTATCCCTTCAGCAGCCCTATTAAATGGAGGAGCAGGACAAAAGAAATAGCTAGAAGCAATATTTATTTCCAATAGTAGTGAATTCAGTAAGGTGTGCTGAACTTGAGTTCTGGGAGAATTTCAGTTTATGCTCTGTTGCAACAGAAAGCAGCATTCAAAGAGGTTTCTTAATACTATAAAAGATAAAATTAAATAAAAGAAGTTTTTATATATAGTGGTCTACAGAATGAAACAAATTTAGTAAGTGCAGTCATTATTGTCTTCAATTGGTATTATATTTGAGAAGAATACCCTGACACCCTGCATGAGTTCTATAATAAAAACAGTATAATGTGCAGAGGTATTAATAAAGTGATTGAGTTATTCAGTATTCTCATAAAGGTAGGTATTGTGAAACTAATACAACATTACTGCATATTATGAAATCTAAGAGACTCAAAGCCCTCATGTAAGTCTTTACCTTTGATTTGTCCTTCCAAGCACAGTGTTATCATGTATCCATGAAAATAACAGAAAAAAATGAATACTGTAAAAAATCAATTTCTGGGGAAAGGTTGAATTTCAATTATTGTTTGAGACATGGAATTTACTAGCTCCAAGAGCTCTTTACTAGAGTCTTCCATAATATATTCAATGGTGGCACTTACCGGGTTCAGGCAGGCAGTTATAATAGAAACAATAAACCTGAGAAACAGCATAGTTCTAGAATAAAAGTTTAGGAGTAGCTTCTGTTGATTTCTTTGTGATCTTAGGGAAGTTGCTTTCAGTCTCAGTTTATGCACCTGTGAAATGGGTTTTTACTGTTAATCTCACTAGGATGGGGATTTATTACTGCTTGTAAAGTGTTTTGATAGTCTCTGCCATATAATACATTCTAAGTGGCAGGGTGTTGCTGTTGGCCTAGAATGTAGAATAAAGATACTACATACCTCAGTAAAATTTACAAGTTATGAAGTTATCTTCTTATGCTGAAAATATTTCCACTCTTTCTGATACAAAATTATATACATCACAAAAATGTTTATGTCTTATTATTCTGTCAGGCATTGTTGACCTATGAAAATGGTTGTCATCACTTCTTAACATATTTTGGAAAGAAAAATGGCTGTTGTGGGTTGACCCTGGCTGAACGCCATGTGCTCACCAAAGCCACTTTGTTGCTTCCCTCACAGCTGGATGGGGAAGAGAAAATATAATGAAGAGTTCATGGGTTCATGGATAGGGAGAGATCCCTGAGCAATTACCATCATAGGCAAAAGAGGCTCGACTTGAGGAATATTATTTTAGTACCAGTGAAATGAGAGGAGGCTACTGAGAAATAAACCCAGACCTTAAAATACCTTCTCCCATCCCCTCCCTTCTTCCTATGTCCAAATTACTCCTGATTTCTCTATGTCCTCCCTTGCCGTGGCACAGGGGGACTGTGAATGGGCACTGTGATCAGTTCACCTTACATTGTTTTTGTCACTCCCTCCTCAGGAGGAGGATTCCTCATGCTCTTCCCATGCTCCAGTGTGGGGTCACTCTCACAGGAGTCAGTCCTACACCGAGTTCTTCAGTGTGGGTCACTGCCCTGGGGTGTAGTCCTTCAGAAGCAGACTGTTCCAGTGGGGGTTCCTCAGAGGGTCACAAGTCCTAGCAGCCAACCTGCTTCAGTGTAGGCTCCTCTCTCTACACAGGTCCTACAAGGAGCCTTCTCCAGCATAGGCTTCCAAGGGGGTTGCAGCCTTCTTCAGGCATCCATCTTCCCTGGTGTGGGGTCCTCCATGTGCTGAGTGGATATCTGCTCCACTGTTAACCTCCGTGAACTGCAGGGTCACAACCTGCCTTGCCATGGCCCTCACCACGGTCTTCAAGGGAGTCTCAGCTTTGGCACCTGCCCCTTCTTCTTCACTGACTTTAGCACTGACTTTAGTGTCCATGGTTGTTTCTCTCACATATTCTCACTCCTCTCTCCAGCAGCTTTTTTTAGGTGGTACTACCATCACTGAAGTGCTCAGCCTTGGCCAGCAGTGGGTCTGTCTTGGAGCTGGCTGGTGTTGGCTCTGTCAGACATGGGGAAGACTTCTCACAGCTTCTCACAGAAGTCACCCTGTCACCCTAAACAGCCAATATAAGGGACTATGTTGCCAAATATACACATAGAGACGCTCATAAAAAGTGCTGTTTTACTGGTTTATTTCCATGAAGTTTTCATGAAGTCCCAACCAGTACAGTACTATGAAGCATTTTCTTATTTTAATGATGTAAATACACATTCAAGCCTTGGAAGTATGAATTATGCTTACTGCTTATTGATTTTGATATACAAACTATACAGAATGAGCCTCGTGTATGAGAAACAACTGAAACCAAAACCGGGATTTTATTATATTAGGGATTTAGTAAAAAGAGCTGAGAAGAAACTGTTCTAGTGTGTTTTCTGCCCAGCTGAGTCCCAGGTATTGCACTACAGGTACTCTGATCTGCAGAGTGTCCACTTTTATGTTTGGTTTTTTTTTTTTTTTTTTTTTTTTTTTTTACCTCGAATGAGCATTTGCTAAAGTAATCAGTACAATCAGTAAACACGATCAGTCTTCTGCTGTAGGGTCCTGTATTCATAAGTATGGTAATTCTCTTCTTGCAGCTATCATCTAGAAAATAAAACGTTACAAAGCCTAATATATTGTGCAAGTCATCCAGCTAAGAAACTGGTTAAACTACATCTTATTGTTTAGTCCTCTTTGAATATGTATAAAAATGTTTATAACTGAATATACCTGGAAGAAGTAACAGAGTGTATCATTATCAGGTTCGTTGATGATAGAAAACTGTGAGGAGTGGCTGATGTGTCAGAAGGCTGTGCTGCCAGCCAGCAGGACTTGGACTGGCTGGAGAGCTGGACAGGGAGAAACTTAATGAAGTTCAGTAAGGGCAAGTGTAGAGTACTCCATCTGGGGAAAAAAAGACCTGGGAGTCATGGTGACCAACAGGCTCACCATGAGCCAACAATGTGCCCTTGCAGCCAAGAAGGCCAATGCCAGCCTGGGGTGCTAAGAAGAGTGAGGCCAGCAGGTCAAGGGAAGTTCTTCTCCCCCTTTGCTTTGCCCTGGTGAGTACCTGGAGTACTCTGTGCAGTTCTGGGCTCCCCAGTTCAAGAAGGACAAGGAACTACTAGAGAGGGTCCAGCACAGGGCCACTGAAATGATTAAGGGACTGGAGCATCTGAACTATAAGGAAAGGATAAGAGAGTCTGAGATTTTTAGCTTAGAAAAAAGGAGACTGAGGGGGGGATCTCACTGATTATTTATAAACATTAATTATTATCATCTGAAGAGTGGGTGTCAGGACTATGAAGTCAGAGTTCTCTGTGATGTCCAGTGACAGAACAAGGGGCAGTGATCACAAGTGGCATATGGGAGATTTGACCTGGATACAAGGCAATACTTTTTTACTCTGAAGGTAATAGAGCACTGGAACTGCTCAGGAAGGTTGTGGATTCTCCATCCCTGGAGACGTTCAAAACTGGGCTGGTTGTGTTCCTGTGTAACCTGCTCTAGGGGATCCTGCGCTAGCATGGGAGTGGGACGAGGTGGTCTCTAGTGGTCCCTTCTACCAATCCTCACCATTCTGTGATATATCTGTTTCTATGTAAAAAAACACATTTCATTTTCTCTCTAAGAGACTATTTTCATTCATGAAAACTGAAAATGAAGAAAGAATAAGATTTGCTTCTGTGCAGACTTGGTCATTTAGTGGTGGTTTGTTTTTTTTTTTAGCTCTCTCAAATGGTAGGATATGTAAGTATTTAAAATGCTGATGCAGGCAAATCTGGGGACAAATTGGAGTCTGGTATGCTTCCCTGTATATAGCTTCATATTTCTCTGTCATGTCCTGGTGTCATGCAGAACTCTTGGAGTCTCTAGTGCTAAGTTTTAAGATTTATCAGAGGAGAGGTAAAAAAATCTCATTTATCTGCAAAAAGAGAGATTTTACAAGAAGTGTTTACTGACAAGTAACATCTGTGGTTTTTTTGCTCTGAGCAGACAGATGAGAGAGGAACTTAAGGGGAAACATAGTATTTTTAGAATACTTTAGATAGTTCCTGGCCACTAAGCAGTCTACCTTACTTGATTCTTAAGAAGGCTAAAATTATGATAAGTAGCTGCTTTGTTTTTTAAAAAGATATTATTACAGTGAAATTTATAAAGCCACTGAAATTCCAATTTGCAATAGTCTTTACCTCAGAGAATGAGTATTGTGGAGTCTCATGCCTTCAGCAAAAATTCCTGGGGTACTTAATCCTTAACACAACCTTCCTTTGTATGAATTGATAAGTAGGCATTGCATTTGCATATGGCTATATTTTTTTCCCCAAAACATTTATAACAGATGCCTTTATTCCTTTCTGTTTTGAATATTCCTTTTTCTCATTGCACATTCCTTCCTCTAGCACACTGTATTAAAAGATAAACAGCATGGATGTATGGCATCTTAATGAAGGCTAACAAATCTAGCTACTCAGTCTGAATCCTTTTTTGGGGCAGAGGCTTTTTAGAGCAGCTCCCTGTAAGAAGCACACAAAGTTGAGAGTGTGTCTTTCACTTTTCCATTCCCCTTTTAGAACCTGCAATCTTGTTGCCATCGTGTACAAAAGCAGGCTTAAATGTGCACTCTGCTGGTTTCTGTTAGGTGGTGGTGTTTGGAATTGGGGTCATCAGCTTCTGCCATCCAGCATGAAGTGTTACTATATGCTTATTTAGCCCCTTAGGCAAAAAAAAATTTCTTTCTCTCTCTGTTTTCTGTCTATATTACTGGTTAGAGGGATAGAATCACATTCAGTAGGGTGACTCTTGTATACATGCCAACTAACATTTTTTGTCCTTAAGTAATTTGTTTAAAAGTGATTGACTGCACTATTTTAAAAATAGCTAAAACTGAGAGAAAAATCTTATTTCTTACAAGTTTTCTTGTACAGACAAGGAATTTACCCAGCGAAAAAGTTGGTATCTTCTTTGGTTACATTCACCAATCCAACCAACAGGATAGGTTAGAGGTGGAAAGCAAAGGCTAATTGCTACATGATTCAGATCTGTTACATTATAAAAATTGAGGTTATCTTGTCTGAAATAATAATACCTCACTTCATAAATTAGTAAAACTGGAATGAAGCATTGTTGGAATCACAAAATCATCTGGGTTGGAAAGGACCTCAGAGATCATCAAGTCCAACCCATAATCCACTGCCACTGTGGCTACCAGACCATGGCACTGAGTGCCACATCCAGTCTCCTTTTAAAAACCTCCAGGGACAGAGAATCCACCACGTCCCTGGGCAGCCCATTCCAATGCCTCATCATCCTCTTTAAAGAATTTTTTCCTCACAAAAACTGGTTTGTCACAAACCGTTTCCTCCAGGATTACAGGGGAGCTACTCAGCTTCCCATTTCTGTCCACAAGCCCCAGAAGCAGCTGTCCTCAGGACAACCTGTCTTACTGCTGGAAACTCAGGTAAAAGAAGTATAAAATACCTCAGCCTTTTCCTCATCTTTGGTAACTATGTTTCCTTCCGTGTCCAACAAAGAAGGGAGATTTTCCCAGCCCCTCCTTTTGCCCTTGATGTATCTGTAGAAAGACTTCTTGTTATCCTTAATGGAAGTGGTAAGATTGA